>OZ004319.1:2442500-3856424 GCA_963924455.1 Pelagia noctiluca | reverse complement strand
CTAAAATATTGGTCGTAAACTGGGGATTTTTCAGAAGAAATCTCGACAAATAATGGCTTAAAAGAATGCTGGTAAGTTTGCAATTCAGAATTTTAATTCAAAGTTCGGGAATCCTTCGCAAAGTTTAGGGTGAATGCAAAATTTAAAACTTTGATTCTTGATCCAAGTGATGAAAAGGTCTTGATTTTGTTTATGTCTGAATGAATTTTGTTCAAAATGTTTTAACTAAAAGTTCGTTTCCTATGCTTCGGATTTCCATAAACATTTCCAGAAGCTCTGTTGCAAAAACCGATTTATTTTCACATTTTGTACTTTTAATAAAAATCTCAATTAATTTTGTGAAGGTTCTTGCCCGTTTTCATAGGTTTGCTCCGGTTTTTACAGGGTATGTTATTACTCAAATTATTATGTAATAGCATAATTTTGAAACATTTTCCTTACTGCATACCATGAACTGCAAATAAAACAAAAAGATCAAAAATTTCTTCCAATGTTGACAGTTTTTATTCATGTACCCTATTTCCTACTTGAGGTTTTGAATTTATCAAATGTCGCTGAAAATGTTGGCTTGAAATGAATTTGACAACTGATAATCTCATTTCAATTGTTGTTTAAAGAAAGCTAAGGTCAATTGCTTTTATTTCATTTAAAAATATCACTCCTGTATCATTCAAAGCGGTCTTGAATTGTTTGTAAAACTGGGCCTAGTGTGAGTTCAAGACGCATCGGTAGTCATTTCATCGTCCTCGTTCGAATTCTTTTAATACTCAAGTGTAGATCTTCCAAGCTTTGGCAGTATTTGTGTTTCACCAAGTTTCCGATTTTGCAGGCCATCCAGAGTTTGAGACAATTGCAAAACGTGAATTGTCGCGCCTTAACTATATGAAATAAGGCTTCATAAAATTTTAAATTTTCAATAAGCCTCCTACTGAGTGGTTCACTTTTGAAAATAAGTCTTCTTCCCGTATTGGTTCCTTCAAACAGCAAGAAAAATATGAAAAACCAACTTCTTCAAGTATGGTATCGATTTGTAGCTGTAAACAATAGGAAAGAAACTCACTCTCAGGGGGAATGCTCCCTCCAAAGTCCACCGCAGGCATCCCTAATGAGCATCCGTTGATAACAGAGCCTGTTTCTGATAACAAGCTGATGTACTGACCACTTCCACAGTCCCACAGACGGGCTGTCCCATCTCGGCTGCAGGCTAAGATAAACAATTGGAACTTAAAACATCTTATCGTCTCAGCAGTCTGGTTAAACAAAATAAAAAGTTGGACGTTGCTAAGTTCTTTATTGATTGTTTTCTCGTTAAAAATCACCGTTCGCTTGGTAAAAATGCTGGAATTGCCCCAGGTCCATTGTTTACAAAATGACATATGAGAGGAATGAAACTGAATTGATTTCAAATATCTATAGAAAAACGCATCATTTAGATTTTCTCGACTCAAATCGAGGTTCGTGCAGTAAGGTGGAGGATGTTCAGCACTGTTGAGGATGTTTTGTAATGTGGTATGATATCATCAGTACTGTGAGGATACTGTTAGTACTGAATATTCTCGACTGATGGTATCCCTCCACAGTACTGCAAAGGCGTTTCCCAGGAGGATCATAGCCCATCGAGGGGAATAATCTTTCATTAATATGACCTCTAGGCAAACGATTCAAACCTCTTTGAAATATGATAAAAGAACGAGAATAAGAATGCAACTTACGTACATATAATGTTACGTCCTTTTTCTATGATTGCTGAGTCTGAAATTCCTGTATTTGAACAAAAGTAACAGATTAGAAAAAGAAAAGCAAATATTTAACCCATCTGGGAAAGTAAATAAAAAAACTCCAGCGATGAACTACTTCGTAAAGTAGAATTTCAAGATCGTAACTAGATCTTTGGTATTGCGTGAATTGGGCCTACTACCAAATTGATATGGATCGAAATCGGAAATGGCTTGATTGAATATTTTGCTTACAGGGCATTGACATAGAGGCACTAACGCAGTTTCGTCCTCATCTTACAGTCCCCAAAGACTTTTTAGTTGAAACCATCCATGCTTGCACTTTTGGAAACTGTTCTCACTTTGTTTTCTACCCCACAAAATCAGAGACATTGATTTAATACTCTGAGAGAAGTTCTTCGATACCCTACTATTCATAGGTTTGATAACCTACCATCCAAACACGAAAAAACAATTTAGTGTATATCCAAGCGAATTTCAACAAGTAATGGGATGATAAGTCTACGTTGATATCTCTTCACGCCAGTTTGCCCCAATGCAAAAATGAATAAAATGTATTCAACATCATTGACACCTGCAGTTTCATTGTCTGATGATAGAAACAATATAGTGGATTTATGGGCGTTTCTTTAGCCCTTTTATCACACATAGTGGATACCAGGGGCGGCGCGCAGCATTTTCCAATAGGTATTCAGGATTTGAAAAAGAAATAAAAAAATTTGGTTGGGGTGGCTCAATCCCTCTCTGGAAAGCTTGGGCCATACTCTGTGCAGCACTGCGCAGAAAACATTAATCAGTTGTTTTAAAGGCTTTGCTGGAATGTTTCTTACGAAAATTGAACGCAAATCGCGAATATCAGCGTTGGTTGAAGCCCGATTACAGCAGTAGGGCAGTAGGGCAGCGGTCCCCGCTACTCAAATGTCATCCTCAGCTATTATCGGCTTTAGGCCCACCAAGAGTAGCCACCAAAAGGCTGAGGTATTCGGAGTTGAACCTGAATACCTGCCGTCAAATTGAACAACGTAGGCCAAAAAATGCAATAACAAAATACTTGTAACTAGCAGCTTATTTGCATTGATTCTCATTGATTCAATATTCTTTCGTTTACAATTTTAGTAAGAATTTTATCGCACATTTAAGATTTCCGTGTATCTAAAATTGCTTATTTCTATCCCTTCCTATTCCTCAGGCAACTCAATTTCGATAGTTATATCGCTCATACACGCTAGGCCAAGGCCAACAGAAAGACTTTACTTTTCCATCTCTCCCTCGCCATCATATATTCATAGAAAGCCACTCGTGGAGTGGGGAGAGAGAGTAGAGACTCACCAGTTCTCTCATGACGTTTTATTTGAGAAAAGGTACTGCCCTAAGCAAAGTTCCCGGCGAGAGAGGCCACGTTTTGGTCAAGGTATTCAGATCCAATCTGAATAGGTCGAAGCCAAAGCGCCCTTCAAAATGATAATCTGATACAATAGCGGTCTATTGTTGTCGACGTCATTTTCTTTCTGAGAAAACAAAGCCGATGTATTCAGAATTTTCTCGAATATGTTGACCCCGGTGACATATCGCATGTCGAAATTTCTTTGCCACAGCAATCATCACACCATTTAATTAGAACGGATTACAGAGTAAATATTTCTTTGTCTTTGAAAGGAAGGCAAAAGTACTTTCTGTTAAGGTGGATGCTCGATTTAAAATCAATCGAAGAAAAGTGTTAAATAAAAATTCCGAAGCAAAAGATGTTTTTCTTATCGCTGGAAAAAACAGGTATTTGTGAATACCTTGAATACCCCCAGCGCCGCCCCTGGTGGATACAGCTATCCCTATACACGTGCATAGAGTTAAACTATTTTGAATTACAATAGTAAAATTCCGATTTATTTACTTTAAAAAGAGTTCTGTATGGAGCCCGACCATTTTTCCTTTGGACGTTTAAAATGTCTAATATGGGGGGTCGATGATAAAATTGGAATAGGTGGTACTTTGATATTTCCATAAAACGGGGAGTCGTCATAATATGCTATTGAAGGTCAAACTTTAAAAAAATGCAATATGACCCCGCCCTCTACCAGCACAAGAGAGTACAAAACCACAAGATACAAACCTGCTCTGTGCCCAACCAAAGTTCTTGGGCAGGAGCCATTCTCAACTGACCAGATTTTGAGCCTCATATCAACTCCACCACTCAGGGCCACAATGCCTGACGGGAAGAAACGGCAGTGTGTGACGTCACTTACATGACCCTCCAGAGTTCTCTGTTAAAAGTAAACGTCAGTATCTGAAATAGTATTATCAAGAAGAAGCAGTTCAATATCAGTTCATTATCAGTTAGTATGCGCCAAATCAGGGGTTGGTGGGTTCTAATCCTGATATGTCACTAGTCAGTCTCAAAAAAAAAATTGAATTGAGATAGTATTAGCAAGAGACAAATCCGGGGCCTCTCATTTACCAGTAAATTTTCAAGGAATTCATTTTTAGGAAGCACGTCCAACTGATCGTTATATTGATTCTAAATAAGGATGGGCCTAAGAACCGTGTGTTGTGCTAAAATTAAAATTCCATACGCGCAATCAGAGCTTCCTAAAAAGTAACGGGAGCTCATAAAGTAGGTCCTATGTCTATTCCATATTACACTTTGAAATGGTAAGATATCACTCCAAAAAGCAATACAGAGCGTATCAGATTTGACCAGTGTTGTGTTATCATGAGGCCTTTTGAAACGGATAAAGATTTGATAGAGGTGCATCAGGTATAAGGTGAATTAAATTGAAGTAAGAGATGAGAAAGAAAACATACATACTCTGACTTTCCCGTCAGACGTGTCCCATACAACAAGTCTTCCAGCATCACAGCATGAAATTCCAAGTGATCCACCACTTGAAATATCAAGACATCTAACCTAGGGCAAACGATAAATCAATTAATGATAAGACAACGTACAAACTCCATACAACTGAGATCCATAAGCACTATACAAGAAGATATGTTCTCGTGACATTGTTTGGTCGCTAAATAGATAAGGTTTTAGAGAGGCCTTTGTAATATCAACCATCGTGGTACAAAACTTGTGGTTAACACGATCAGATGCCGATATGAGATGGAACGCTCATAACATAACATAACATAACATAAGTTTTTTGGTAAAGTAGGGCATGTTGTGGGCGGCATGCCTGCCGATGTAGACCTGCTGTAACAGGAGCAAAATTCAAGGGGGGCTATCCGGTGTGATACTCTCCCCCCCCAATCAGAAAAAGCCTGATTTTGCAATGCAAGTCGTTTCACTTTTGCAGGTTAGATTAGAGCATTAGCGTAGCGTATAATCAAAAAGGAAATTAGCTTTTGATTTTTAGATGACATTGTCTAGTAAACAAGATCTTGTCTTGTGAACATTGACCCACCTCTAGTAGGTAATAGCAGTAGGATGCATAAAAGAACACAACAGTGACGAAGAGACTACCCAAGAGTGATAGAAACTGTAAATGACTCACAGCTTTTTTGTGGATACTTTGGAAGGTCCAAGATGGAGCAATAAAAGTGACAGATACGTTGCTTTCCAGGTGTTTCAGCTCCAGTGATTTCTGAAGAAATAAGATTTCTTTTAATCAGTTGTACACAAGTAAGAAAATCATCTAAGTGAGCAGTCCTTCCGAGGAAGAAAGATATACCAGAACGACTAATTACTTTGGTTATTTCAATTATTGACTCCACAAGTGATAACTTAAACCAGTGTACTCGGGAGAGCTGAAAGTGATCGATCTGGTAAAAACAAAAGGCCTAAGAGGAGGGTTTCACTGCATCAAGAATATGGATATTGTAACATAAACTTTAACGACTCATGCAGCCATGTGACATTATCAACGAACCCGAACCATTGATATTTAAACTTGATCGCAATCCAGCATGGATAAATGTTCAGTACCGATAAAGATATGATTTTTATCTGCTTCATCTATTTACAACCAAACAAGTAGTAGAAGATGGCTCAAGATACAGGAAGAGTGCTCAAGAAGTTGTAAGAACAAGGAACAAATGGCTAACGGTATTCGGCGAAAAAACGAAATAGCGAAATAGCGAAATAACGAAATAGCGAAATAACGAAATAGCGAAATTGCGAAATGACGAAATAATGAAATAGCGAAATAACGAAAAATGAAATGATTTGGCAAATAGGAATGTACAGTCGTGCGGATATTTTGTGGATTTTGCAGTCTTTTTTGACTTTTTTGTTTCATACTTTTTGTTTCATACTTTTTGTTTCAACCATAAACTTTTTTTTTCCAAAAAGAACAATTTCTTGGATAGTTTTAAAAGCGTGTTTGAATCAGGCCAACGGGATTTCCAAACTCCTCTAAATAATTTTCTGTCCCAACATACGGGATCTTAAATATGGATCTTAAATATGCGGAAAAGGGGGAAAAGTGCCCAAACTGATTAGATTTCTCATGATCTATTAGGATATTGAAGTATTTTGATTTTAGTAATGTTTTGTAAATCATATTTTTCCCAAGTTTCTACCTATTCCGTATTTGAGACTAAACATGTAATCCAAAATTTCAGGAACCCAAAAAAGTTACTGTAAAAATATTAACCCAAAAAAACTTTTGTCTAAATGTTAGGCCAAAAAGAGAAACCTTAGCCACTCCGTCCTAGATATACCAGCGTCCCTCCCCTGGTGTTTTTACTCCAGTGTGAACCAAGCTTCACCGCTCAAAACATTTCAGTAGAGTGACAAAAAGAAGTTTTTCGGCTTTAAAGATATCATGGATCAAAGTGCAACTGCAAAGTACATACATACCGCAAAAGTTCTATTATACGTATTTTCTACCAAGAACTAAGAATTTGAGCCAGCACTGAAAGCTTCTATCAGATTTTAAGTACTCAGAGAGATTCTTAGGAGTTGCTTAAATAAAGGTTCCATAAACAGTCTTCATGTTTACTACCATGGATATTTCAAAACAAAGGTTTTGATCATTATTTCAAAGTAACAGGATAAAGGAAAAAATAGTTTTTAATAAAATTAGTTTTTAAAGAAAAAAGTTTTTAAGAAAAAATGGTTTTTAAAAAAGAAATAATTCGCTATTTCGTTATTTCGCTATTTTGCTATTTCGTTATTTTGTTATTTCGCTATTTCGCTATTTCGTTTTTTTGCCGAATACCGTTAGCCGGAACAAATTATAAGTATGTGATTCAGACGCTCAATGGACCCTTCCCATTATCACAACGCTAGCTGTGCAGTAACTCTTAAACTTAGGCATACGATGCCAGGCACATTGTTTGGTAGTTTGGTCTCATAATTATAAAACTAAATGTTAGGCAAAAATTGAATTGATCAAGATTACCTTACTGAGCACTTCGACTTGGAATCCATCAAGTGTTTCACGTTCTGAATTTTCTTGTTTTGATTGGTGATGTGTATACTCCCCATATACAGTCTTTCTCCCTGAAATAATTCATGATTACTTTGGGATATTTTAACAATAATATTTCATCCCCTGTGGCTAGGGGTCAGAGTTCATCTGCCGTATCCCTACGTTTTGCGTGATACAACTTGAAGGGTTGGCGTCAGGTAGGTCATCAGGCCATAAAACTTTGCTTCATCATCTAAATCATGGACGGACCGGTCAACCCCTGCTAGCAGGAAACAGCAAGAATATAAATTATGTTTTCTGAGTAACTTAGCTCAACGCTCTTTGGTAAGTGATGTAGCGATTTGAATTGTGCCTGATATCTCAGTGGTTAGGCCACTGCTGTGTTGAAAGTCAGATTGCTTTGGTTTAGTTCTTCTTGGGTCATTACTAAGACAACGATATGTAAAGTGAAGTATGGAAGTTTCGGATGCCTTCCTTTCATTTCAGAAAAAACTGTTGCAGTACATAAGAAGTTTTTTGGAAAAAATTAGTTAACAGAGCTTAACCATATTGTAGTTGCTGCCGTGAGAATGAATGACTGAGAGAAGAAAATACGATTTACTTCCGTTGAAGTACTGACTATTGATTGGAAGAATATTTCATACGTTTTTACATTTTATTGGTAGTTAAGTTTCCAGTCTAACCATATTTAGTAATATTTAGTTTTGGGCGCTGTTTCCCTCTTCTGTTAGATAGATAAGGTGTTGAGCTGTTTGAGCTCTGGGCCTAAACTCAGTCCAAGAGTTAGAGTATCTAAAGTTTGATAGGTTGTCTTATTTCGTCTGTATATTTAGGCTTTTGTTGTGTCACTTTGAACCCAGTCGCAGTCTTAGGTAAAGTAAGTCTTGAAGCTGAATTTGTTGAAGACGCCGCCGTTGAAGTTTGAGACCAGACAAGAAGTTTAAGACAAAGAAAGAGACCCAGAGCTAAGTCGTTCTGATTTTATATCTTCTGTTGATTTCTTGTATTAAAATAGATTTGTGTAATTCCGATAAATGATGTTCAAAAGAACTGGGTTTTATGATTAAAGGAGAGATTTAAGACTAACTTATCCAATGCCTGTTTTTACACGTTTAAGAGATGAAACTAAGTTAAGAAAGTTCTTGTATCCTCGAGTTTTCATATAATCGTATTTGTCGTAATCAGAGTTGCCAATATTTATCCCCATTGGTGTTCAAGCGTTGAAAAACTGGTGCCCTTTTCTGACTTTCTTCTGCGAAATACAGTTTAACTCACGCAACAGTGATTTCACAAGAACGGTGAATTAACTATAACAGCCTACGGTATTGTGCTCTGACAGAAAGCTTCATGGGGCTTAATTTCAGACCCTGGAGTCCTCCTTGAACAGTTTTTCCAATAGTTTAAAGGAATTTTGAACTGCGGCATGTAGATAAATCCACAAATAACCAAACTAATTCGGTCACAGAGAGATGACATATTCATTCCCAAGACCCATTTTTTGTTTTCTCTGGGAATAGACTAACTGTCATTTTGCGTTGTTCTATGCTTGTGAATGTTAAATATGCAAAATATAACCTACCTGGTACTGCACAAGAAAACCATATTTTTTCCCCATTACTGCAGAGGGAAAAAATAAAACAATAACAAAGCCGCATCATTGATTTATACTGATTCATATGTTCAACCTATAAAACAAAATTTGTTAAGGGGTAATTGCCCTCGTAATGTCATTTACTAAAGGGCAATTTGCTGCCCCTGTGGTATATTTTTTACGAAAATGTCTGCCAAAGGAAAGAGACCAGGTGAAGGGGCTTTGCTGAATATTACGCCAGGGAACAATTGAAATATTGATCCATTGTTTTAGTTAAACTCCACACTGGATACATCTGGTGTAAACTACATTTATTACACCCTGGGAAGAGTTAACAACTTAAAGCAATCAAAGTTCTGTTCAGATCATGGTTCCTTATTGTTGATTGATGTCCACATTTAAGATGTGGATTTTCTGTTGGGGACAAAGTTTGTGATTTGGACACTTGTAACTACGAGGAGGCCCCCTCCCCATAGTACCTCTGGATAATGGATTCACGCATCAATTTTTCGTTTTTCACGCCATCACGGACATTAAAACAGAATTTTCACGATCTTTTCCATCTATTTATGCAGGAAAATTTGTTTTGACGACCAGAACGCGTCACGCAATCACGCACTTGAAAACTCCTTTTCACGGAATAACGCCCTCATTTTCAACAAATAACGTTGCACGAAGGATTCTTTGATCACGGATTCACGAACCGAAAATATCTAAATCAAGAAATTATGTGCGAAAATATGCCAAATAAGGCTTCACATACAGATATGGAGGGGGCTTCTACGAGGGGTAGCCAAGGTACCTACTGGGTTGTGTAAACCTTGGAGTAGGGGAATATGGCTTTGGAGGTGGTATGGTGGTATGCTGCTACAAGTGGTGAATGCAGCAATGGGACATTGTGTGACAAAATTGCATCCAACAGCATAATATCCCATCTCAGAGAACTAAAATGCCCCAACTCTAGCATCCACATAAACAACTCATAGCATAATGCCCCCACTATATACAAAGCAGAACTCACTATCTCAGTCATTCATATCCACCACTTGTAGCATACCAGCTCCAAAGCACTATGCCCCATTAGTTGCAGATCATATTTTAGATAGGGGGGATTATGATGAAGAAATCCACCATGCCCATTGTTAGCATACACATTGTCTTCTTGGTATTATTCGGGGACTCTGCTGCAAGCCCCTGTAATACCCATCTCCGATGTATGATGCCCCACCTCCAGCATGTCTCTTAGTTTATTCAGGGTACTGGGGTCGTATCCCCAAAATGGGTTCACTTGATAATCATGATTTTGGTGCAAATATCTGGGTATATATACTTCTTCACGATTTTAGTATAACTTCAAATTTTCAAATTTCAGGGTTTCAAATTTTCCAAAACTAGTTTAAGTATGGGTATTAATATCATGACTTTGGTAAATAAGCTAATTCTTTGTATTCTAAAATTCCGTAATACCTCTGTTTCCCTAATCTGAATCAAAAATGGAGCAAAAGAGAACAATGCTTGCTTGCGTGTTCTTATGAATTTTTATACCTTTATTAGTACCTTTATTGGTACCTATAGATTTTCTGTTTCTGGAAGTGTCTTTTAACTACGAGTCAATATTTTGAGATCTTAGAATGGATATGGGTACCTAAACTACCTATGGATTTTTTCAAATTTAGCACGAATGTGGGTATACCTTTTGCCTCTTAGACAGTACGTCCTGTCCAAAATTCGATCAAGGATCCCCGGCCCCGGGGCAATTATTGAATCTCGGCGCTCAGGGGGACAAGAGGTAAGTTAGGTACCTGGTAACAGCAAAGTCTGACGTTTTCTGTTGCAGAACTATCTGACCTAGTAATCTAAAATCTAAAAAGGTTACATACCGAATTCCGTCATACCAATCATGTTGTATGGCCAGATGGGGAATATCTGAGATTTTACTTCCCATTGATTGACTGAATTTACTCTGGTTTTCTTCAAGTGATCCCGATATAGTGGCAATATACTTTTCTGATGACGTTCAGAGACCGAATGCTTTTTAGCAGTAGAATGATATTCAGATTGAGAATGATATTCAGATCAGAAAGATTTCGTATGTTTTTCAAATCATATTGACACGCGGTAACATGATATTCATCAAAAGGTAATCAGTAAGCACCAGTAATCTTTATGATTTAATGGGCAGCTTTTCAATCTGAATTTCTCCTACATTCAAATCTTAATCTATTTACCCAAATGACATCCAAGTCCCAATGAAAAAACTCGTTTTCGTTTCATTTTCACAGCCCTCTACATCTTAGCCTGCATCTATCACAACACAAATGAAATCATAGTCCCAAAGCATCTCAGAGAAAAACAACAAAATGTTAGTATACCGCTTGCTGCCTGAGCTAAGAGCAAGAAGGCATCCGTAAGACTTTTGTACCTTTTCAGTCGCTCCTCTCGGCCGAATCTCCCGTTGTACCAATGCTTTGTCCCTTTATCATCCATACAAATATTTCTCCTTCTTGACTTGCCAAGGGGGTTGTCGAATCTCGACCAGACCTCCCATTGTACCAATCAGGATGGTGATCTTGAAAAAATACTCAGTTTAGACTATAAAATCTCTTTGCTATCTATCACTCATTTACATGCATTCTAATTGTGTTTCCATTATACACAGTATAAAAAACACTTCACATCTCTGAACTATGACTTCCGACCTCTGAAGTTCGACTTCTGAACTCTAGAGCGAGATTTTTTTTATATCAATAGATAAGAAATTACATTATACAATACAGAATCTACATTACTAAGACGATACCCTGGGAAGCAAATAACTATATATAAAGTTAATCTGAGTAAATCTTTATTAACATCCATAGAAAGATCCTTATCACCATGCGATAAAATTTGGATGAGCGCATAATTTGGAAGGCTGTTTATTTGAACATATGGTCGCAATAATTCCGAGACTCCAGGGAGAAGAATTCGTCAGTGAATGTTTCATGAAGGGCAGAGCTACAGGCTGGCATCTCGGAAATTATGACGAAATTTATGGAATTTTAATTTACTGAGACCGACCCTAATTTGGGTAAGAGCAAGATTAACAACGGTATCAGAACAGAGCCTTTTTAAAGAAATTTTTAGTTGAGGCAAATTCTAAAAAGGGGATAATCGGGGGAGATAAGTGTCGTCATGGTGTGCCGAAGGCACACACGCAATGACTGCAGACCATTGCCTAAAACAGCCGGTGTTCGGGGGGGGGGGCGCTGGAAGTCCCCTCAATGGGTGCAGGGCAGGACTCTGGTAAGGGATCTAGGGGGTGGAGCCCCTGGAAGCTCCTGGCATTTTGTCATTTCTGAGGTCTCAAAATGGTTTAGGATCCTTTAGTTTCCCTTTTTGCAGGTGTTATTGGCCTTAGAAAAACCACTGTATAGCTAAGTAGCAGTTCATGAGTAGCTGATAACAACACCTAGTGACCACACCTTTATGATTGCAGAGAAATAAAGTAAAAATAGATTTTTCAAACTAACCAGTCACAACAAAACGAAATAAAAAAAACTTAGCGACAAAGTTACTATTTTCATAAGTGTCTGCGGTTGGTCTGGAATCGCGGCGATCTTTTTTTCGAAAAACCTCCAATGGCCGGTTTTGGATTGAAATTTGATGTTTGGACACCGTTCCATGCAAACAGCAGCCTACTTCGTATTGTATTTTGATTTGTTGATGATCTTAACTTTGAGTACAATATGTTATACGTTGAAACACTTCTCTCGACTGTCATGTTGTCAGGGGATGGCAATAAAATTTCAAAAAGTAGCTCATTTACAAGCCCCGAACTATGTCTGAGCATATGCAGGATTTTAATTGAAAAGTCTTTACTCAAAATATCACTGCTAGGCTTGAAATCATCGAATGTTTCAAAAAAAGTGTCAGAAAACTCTTTGACTTGGTCTCCCGATATACCTGCACATTCTAGCAAGGGTCTCGAGCTGGCAATGAATTCATTTTTTCATTTCATATATATTTAAAGTTGGTAAATACATAGTAATAGTAATTTCTGGAAATACTGATATTAATTTAAACCAACTGGCAACCTAAAATTAAAACTTAATTACAACAAATATAAAGACAATAGTGGAGAAATTAAAACGATCCTCTTGGGTTGTTTTTCTAGAGATATTATTCTGCTTTCCAAGCTTCTAATCAATGCTTTCTCCCACTCTGCATTATTTTGACTCGTTGTAGGACTCCCTTCCTTCGTGCTGGGGTGACTGTATGTTTGTGCCTTGAATGACAGCATTTCGGAGTGTATGAAACGCTTGAAATCATCAAAATCTGACTGTAATTTTGCATGAAGGTCGGCGAGATTCTTGTCGCTAACTCCTTTTTCAGTTGCTTCTGTTTGTGTTTCTGCTACCTTCACGTTGTCTTGAATAATTATATCATGACATTTTTTCCGGTAGGAAATCTTATTATTGCACGGTGCTGTAAAGACAAATCCAGCTGCAACTGCATTGTCCAAGGCCTTTTTCGTTTTTTCTTCGCTCCAGTCGTATTCCTTTTGACAGGATTCTTTGATATTATCAAAGTATTTGCCGAGGTGTTTTTGCCTGAGGCTATCCAGAGTGTCCATAACTCTTTTTATTTCGCAGTTAGCATCCATGATTTCGTTGTAGGAAAATTAAAGTGATTTTGGTGGTTTTTTGCTCGGAGCTTCAAAAACAGTGGGTGAATTCAGTGGATGATTTGGCACCACAGATTTCTTTTATGTTTTTCATGATTCCTTCCTACTCGTCAAAGCAAAGAGTCAAGCCTTTGCATAAGGAAGTTTGAAGCACTGGCAGTCAGATCTCGTCTTATTGTGCCAAAGGGTCTCCTTCTGTGCAAGCCATCAACTAAACTGTGTGCTTTTTCTGCATGTCTTGTCTCGTTTGGGGCATCTTCTGTGGCATCAATATCAAGGGATCCATTTTCTTCGACCCATTTCTCTTCTGCACCATCAACATAAGGTGCATTCTTCATAGCGTTGAACTTGTTGATCGCTATATCTTTATATTTCATTATGTCTAGTATGATTATTGATACATTCTGCAATCGCTTTTACAAGGTTTGGAACACAGAGCATATGTCTGACATTAGAGAAGCTAGATATGCATTTACACCATCCTCTTGCCATGTATTAAGGAACCCTCGAGCCGTATGCTTTTCCCGTCTGTCAACAGCTGTGTCTTCTGACAGACTTTTCCAGTGCTGTATGCTGCCATTCAAATTATTTAGCGCAGCTTTGAAAACATTGTTTATTGCTGTGCAAAGCACAGATCGTGGTAACTTGGGTAAGCTTTCATTGTTGGAAGCAAAGTTTGAAGACCTTTTGTTCTGACAGCAGACTTGTGGTAATATTCTGGGATGGAGAGCAAGTTTGCTTTCCACACTTTTCGCTCTGGAACACCAGCTTCCATAGCAAGATCAGAACGATCACAAGCACACCAGAAATTAATGAGTTTATGGCCAGCATCATCTTCAAGCCTTTTCCACGACCCAGTATCTCTTACAGTGTTTGCTGATTCATCATTGTTTCATCTACGCCTACATCTTTCATAAATGCCAGAAAACAATCTTCCAGTCCTGCACCACCTCTCAGTTCTGAATCTGCAACTGTCACGAACCGGGTTTTCACTTCTATTGGCTCAGCTAGTGAGTTAAATCTGATGAATACAAACTTGTTATCGTGCTGCATAAAATCTATGGATCAATCGATCTGCGATGAAAATTTTATTGCTTCTTCTAATTCAGTTTTAAGTTTGTCAGTCTCAAGTTCAGCTAATATGGTCAATATGTTTTTGTAAACTAGTGGATCTTTATAGTACAATTCTACTGGTTTTGGTGCAAATGGTAAAAAGGGAGCATTCATTCCATTTTCCTTTATACCTATTAAGTAAGAAGTTTCCTGCTCGGCGTGTGCTACTGCTGAGGATCTTGCAGGTCAAGACCATGCAGATAGGGTCAGTTGTTTGCTGTCATTATAAACATCAACAGCAAGCTTGATAAGGTTTTCCACAGTAATTTGTCTTGTTTCTATAGAACTCTCAGTCATGGCTGACTCAAGCTTTATCTTCCCAAGGTTCCTTTAATATACTTGCATTAACTGCTACTTGATGAACAGCACCTCTGAAACGGTCGACAATCTGGACATATTTTTCCTCAGAATCACATCTCATCCCATGAGCAAGATAAACAAAACCGTTTCGTGATTGTCTCTTCGCATCTTCTTCAAATTGGCAGCAGATCAAGCACTTGGCTATGAGACGCTTGCGTGAATCAATCATCTCATGATGAACGGAAAGAATATCATTTCCCACTTTCTCTTGAATTTTTTTCACATCAAGAAAATAGCCTTGGTAGAGCATCGGCGATTTTACTTTTCCAGTCACTTGACTATCAGCGCAATCATTATTGTTGCTACACAGTCAGTGACGGTTCTGAAACTTGTTCTGCGCCCTTTTCTTTCTCTTTTTCGGCAGTTCCAGTTTCTTTGCCAAGAAATAAATCAGCTTCTAACATTTCGTCGCGCTTCCCTCTGCCTCCACTCTCCTCTTTTTTGCAAGTACTCTTCGCGTGGCATGTTTAATAGTTGCAGATAAATTGATGAGATCAGTTTTGTAGTTTTGTGCTCCTTCAAGTGAGTCATGGTCATGAAAAGAATTTTCTGATGACAGACATTTGACCACGTGACAAGGAGAGTGCGTGAAACTTTCGATTTGAAGTTTGTCGTGTTCATAATTTGACAATATTTTGTAGATAAGTTTTCATATTATGAGCATTATTGTGCGCTTGATTTCCGTAACTAGCTGCCTTTTTCCTAAATCTCTAGCAATTCATTTTTCCAATTGACCTAGGCCTCCTTTATCGTAATTTGGTAACTGTTTTGAAAAGGGATAAAATCAAGGGGTCAAAACGTCATCAATGAGGGGGGGGGGCATTCGCCCCCAATATTACTGTTAAAAAAGGCTCTGAATCAGAAGCACCTAATGCTTGCCTTAGCATAATCACTCTTTTTCCTCAACATGGATAAACCCTCTAGTTTTTTGTCGAGTCAACTCAAGGTTGAAAGGAAATGCTATATCCCTATTTGAAGATTTCTATAACTATACTATAGACCTCGTCAATGACAAAGTTTACTTATTAATGATATGCCGGGCCTATGATAACCTACATGCCGCTCTTCTAATTTTAGCTAGTGTCATCAGTCTACCTGAAGTAATAATAATAATAGTAATATTTATACAGGGTAACCTTGTCAATACTATGAGTATTGTTATCAATAAGGGCCCTGTTTGGACATAAAGAAAAAATAAGCTATCAATTTACAATATAAGAATCTAAAGTATCCTTTAATATTCATTGTTAAAAATAGAAAATCCTGTCCTTGATTTCATGATTTTAATCCTTCCAGATGTTCTTTTAGTCGATGCTTGAAAACAACAATAGAATCTAAACTTCGAATGTCAATGGGTAGTTCGTTAAAGCAAGATGGGCCTTGGAACCAGACAGACTTTTTTGCTGCTTCTGTTTTGACCCTTGGAATGCGTAATGTAGCTTTATTGCCTCTTGTACCATAATTGTGGCTAACTCTTTCATCATAGGACTCGAAATTTGGAATGGAAGTTCCTTGCAAACACTTGAAGATCAAAAGATCTGCTTTAAACTTCTTCCGGTTTAACCCTATTACTACCGGGCTTTTTGGACCCTTGTACTACCGGGGGGGGGGGGCACATTGTGCCCGGCCCCTATAATTCTTGTTAGGAACGCGATAAAAGCTTGAAATTTAGTAGAACTATAGAAATTTACTTGCTCTATCGATTGATGGTGTTTTCAAAACCATAATGACTACCAATGACGTCACAGTGACGTCATAAGTCTGAAAAACTATGATAACTACTTATAGGCATTTAGCTTGTTATTGAAGCTATTCTTATTGTACTTTTGCCTCTCAAACGGTCTATTTATGAACAAAAAGCATTTTCAAATCATAATCTATGAATTTTTTTGACATTATTTCATATTTTTTTATATTTTTACCATTTATTTCATAAATGTGCAAGTCGATGCATTTTACAATGAAAGAAAATAAGATAAAATAGCTATTCAGATTAAAAAATGTAATTTTTTCTAGTTTATCTCTATTCAGGAACGCCAAAAAAGGAATTTCAACTGAAAAAAATAATTTTCTTTTATGGATATGACGTCATAAACATTGATTACGTCATAGATTTTAAATTTTGCTTACGTCAGCAAATACTATTACTATTAAACTATATATCATTCAAAAGCCCTTGTCAAAAAAAAGCCAATGGTGCTTCAAGCAAGTCTCTATGTAGTTTAGTTGCAGAAATATGGGCCCTAAAACATTTTAACACCTGACCGCTTCTTGACAAAAGAGGTGTCACGTGATCAGCGAAGGTGTGATAGTAACAAAAATAATTTTTTCAGGTTCTCTTCTGATAAATTTGAGGAAAAGTCGAACAGGTTTCAGTAGCATATTACGTGTTTTTTCAGAGATACATCATTTTTAATTTGCTGCGGGCACTTTGTGCCCCCCCCCCGGCCATAATAGGGTTAATATCGTCATAAACCGACGTTCTTGATCAAACTCTGGATGATGATGAATGATTTTAGTGGCACTTGCTTGAAGGCTTTCGAATTTTTTGCCCATGGTGTCTGAGATCTTTAGAGTCGGTGTAGAACAGTAAAGCATCTTGGGCAATACAATTGCTTTGTATATTGATTCAGCTGCAATACTCGTTAGTGATTGTCTCATTCTTTTCAACAGCTTAATTCTCACTGCAGCACTTTTAAAAGTCTTCTGTAAATGCTCTTTCATATTTAGGCAAGGGTCCAAAAGCACACCAAGATACTTGTAACTATTCACAAAATTTATCAAATGCTCATTGATCGAGATCTTTAAGTCATTTTTAGAGTGCAGTCTTTCTGTTTTCTTAAACCATGAATAGCGTTTATTTGAATATCATTTATGCCCTTGCCTGATTTATTACTGAGGCATTAATGAAGCAAATTCATTATCAATCATTGAAGCCAACAAAGGCATTCGAGCTTCCACAAATAAAATGTGAATGGATGTTCCACCACCTGAAGTATCTTCATGATTCTCATTTTCAATGGAAACATCTGTCTGAAAAGGGATTAGGAACCTTGTAATTTGCAAGCCAACGGATCAGCAAGGACAGGCTCTAGTTTTCCGTTTTCCAGAACAGAGAAAAACAAATACTAAGCAGCAGCAAAAAACCAAACATGGTATTGCAAGGTAATATTATGACCATGTTTGTATTGGATCAGAATCAGTTCGTTAAATTGATCTTCTGCGTAAAAATGAAGTTTTCAAACAAACGAACAGGTGATTTTTTCTCTAACCAAAGAAACCTGTAATTCTGTTAATTTCAGAAAGCCAACCGATCAAGTAACAGGGAGTCTTTAATTTCTTTTTTTACTCATAACAATAACAAGTAAATTTGATTTGAGTGACATCAAAAGCGTTATCTATATTGCTTAAGCAACTCTAACCCGTATTCTTATTGTGAAAGCCAATAGGTTTAACCATAACAAGTCATCAAAATCGAGTTTATTGACTTTCTACTTCAATTTCAATGAATGAAGAAAGTACATAAATGAAAAACAAGATCTATTTTCCCATCAGCTAGAACCTAAAATTAAAAACTTCTGAAATGAAATAGAAATACCCCTAATCAACTTTTAAAGCCTTTTTCAATATTACTGCGCTCTTAAATAGAACGATCATGAAAAAGGTGTTTCATGGGTTTGTTCGACTTTTTGAGGAAGAGGTTGTACTACAAGCTCTTATGATTTGGTTGCCTCTTCTTGAGAGAGAGACAATCTTTAGAGACTACCCAGCTTCAGCTTTCCGTTTCCTGGTGAGAGAGAACATAATGCAAACCCGTCTTTTCCGATTTCTCTCTTTTAAGGAAGTGGCCGTACTACGGAATCGTTCCTTTTAAGGGGCAAGCTATGATGTCGGCTGCTCTGCTTTTGATGCCTGGTCTTGAACAAAAAGGCATCTGCAAGACTTTTGTATCTTTTCAGTCGCTCCTCTCGGCCGAATCTTCCGTTGTGCCATTGCTTTGTCCCTTGATCATCCATGCCAAAATTTCCTCTTCTTTGACTTGCCAAGATGGTTGTCGACTCTCGACAAGACCTACCAATGTACCAATTAGGATCGTCATCTGGAATAAAAATAACCAGTTTGAACTATTAAATAGTTAGGAAGAGAAACATCGGCTTCTCTTTGGTATTCATCATTCTTTCCTTTCCTATGCAGTCTAATTATTTTTCATTTTACAGAGCACAAAAACACTCCACACCTCTGAACTATAACTTCTGACCTCTTAAATCTGAACTCTGATCTCTAGAGGAAGATAGACAATGGTATCAGTAGCACCCATTAGTTGTCTTGGCCAAACACGCTTTTTGTCAACAAGCAACAAGCTTTGAATTGTGGTTATGCAGAAGAACCATTAATTGAAAGTTAGGCCTGTCTTCGATTGCTTTACTTGCCTCTTTTTGCCAGAAACAAGCGAATAAAAAGGATTTTGGGTGAGGGTAGGTTGCTAGTCTAGTAGGAAAATTTTAAATAACATTGATGGTCTGGACCAAAAGGCTAGTTACACTCCGGTTTCAGTTTGAAAACCAGAGACATTGAATATTGAATACGACGGTACCCTTTAACGGAAGACTGTTTGGACAGGGATTATGAAGATTGTAAATTGCTGGTAAACCACAATTTAATACAACCCGGGTTTATTAGATCAGAATCCTTCCGTTAGTTGATCTTCTTTCTACTAAGTTTTCAAACAAACGGACGGGTGACAGCATTTTCAATGTATATTCTTTTCCGAACTCAATAGCCGAGAAACCCACAATTCTATTTATTTTCTTAATTTCAGAAAGCCAAACCGATCAAATAGCTCATCATATCTGTTGATCACCACCAATCAACAAATTTCATGATAGGCTCAAATCTCCTATAAATAGAACAATCTGGCAACCACAACAAAACTATTACATGATCTTTTCAATGCTGATAATAGAAAACCAGTAAGCTCACTAGATTTAATCTTAGCAGCTCAAATTAGTTCATTCATTGCTAACTTGCTTCGGAGGGAGAGTTCTCCTGTATTTTGATCAAGACATGTGAAGTCAACTTCATTACAGTGCTCGCTTACTTACATCTTACGTAGCATGAGTCTGCACAAAGGCTTTCTATATATACCTGTTTGAGACGCAGTACAATCAGCCTTAATAGAGACTCAGTTTCGAAGAGTTGTGTTACCTGCCGAAAGACATGGCAGTAAGATCTGTATCAGTGAATCTTCTACTATCGATTACTGCACTGACAGCTATCGCAGCCATGCCTAATAATACAACTCGTAATGAAAGCTTGGCAGTCCTAGATGTACAACAAGACTTCGATACCATCATAAATGGAACAGAATCAGCGATTTTCGAAACGTTGTTATTCCGATATCCAGACTTTCTGAAACTAGTTGCCAAGATCGTGAATGATACCTCTGATTTTTTTGCCAGCAATACCTCGAGTTTGAGTGAATACGACTTATGCAAGTTGGTTGAAGAAAACCTTAACAAGACAAGAGATGCGTGTAAACTCAACCATTCGTCGAGAGATGTCAGACAGCGTTGCAATGATAACCCAAATGTTACCATGAACTTGAACACATCAAAACCGGCTTTTTATGATATCTGTCAACGATTCCGTCCATCAACAACGCAAAGTCCTACCCAACTACCGAACATGTCAACCAGAGGAAGAAAGGTACGTTATATCCAAATATCAGACATTTCAACATCAAAGAGACCCGAACTTGATGATTGGGCACAACCAAAATCAAACAAAACAGGAAAAGAAATAATTAAGACGGATAACATCATCATCAAATTCACTGTCATCCCCACACCGAATACAACAGAGCGTGAAAATAACCAGGAAAAGAATCTAGAGCCAGAGCCAGCGACGAATTACTTTTTCCTAGCAATCAAAGTCATGGCAAAAACAGTCATCGTCTCACATGAAAGAAAATGCAAAATACAGAATGGAATATTTGATCAGAAGAACAACGTTTGCCGTGTACCGACTCCGATCATCTCCCTGAATAACTCTAATAATTCAAATTCATCATCAACCAATCACACCAAGAACTTCACTGTGATTTCCTTCCCAGCACGAAAAGCAGACAGCGATTCTCTGAGAATGATCAACATTGTCGGCAACACTTGCAGCACATTGTGCCTACTGGTATTGATTGCAGCATATTTCATTTGCAAGAATCGGTTTTCATTGCCCAATAAATGCATTCTCTGCTTATCGGCATCACTTGGCCTGTCACACCTGCTTCAACTTGCAATAATCTTCTACTCCTCCCAGCCAAACGCATGCAAGGCCATCGGGGTGTTTCTATATTGGACTTTGTTACTTGCTTTCTTCTGGATGGCTGTCATGTTCTACGATTTCTTCATCACGTTTGCCAAAATACGTCCCGTTGACGTTCACGTCAATAACAAGCGATTCAAGAAATATGTGGTAGTGACCACATCATCAGCAAGTATCGTCGTCTTGGTTTGCGTTTTTACTGGCATTTCGGGTGCAGATCTGTATGGTGACAATGGCAGATGTTTCTTATCGAATATCTGGGCAAATCTGTTTGCATTTGCAGTGCCAGTGGGCATGATTCTCGTAACCAATGTCATCTTGATGTTCATCACCATAATCAGGCTGCGATCTATGAGAGAAGCCAATCGAAGGGCTTTGTCATCTGCAAACAGTAATTCTTCACGCAAGAACATCATGCTGAGTGTCATGACCTTAAAGCTCTCCATTCTCTTCGGCCTCGGTTGGTTGTTTGGATATCTTGACGGCCTCATTTCCAACCAGGCTATGGCGTATTGTTACAATGTTATTGTATCATGTCAGGGCGTATTGGTGTTTCTTGCGTTTGGGTGTCATAAAGAAATGATAGGTTTCTGTCGTTGTTGCAGACACCTAGACGATGCTCAAACCACTACTCAACTGAAAGTTGGTGCAGCCAGTGAAAGAGAAAGTCGACTTTAGAAACAATTGCAATAATCTCAGGCTTGCACAGGCTTTTGCGAATGTCATTCTTTCATTTACATGATAAAACCTTGAAAATATTGCAAATACATTCAACTTCAATTAACCCAATCACGTAAAAGCAATTAAATTTAGTCACAATTAACTGTAATGAATCTGATATAAATAACTAAAAATAACTTAAAGTGCCCCTGACACGAAAATTTTTATCAGCGGTTAAGAATAAAAAAATGGCGAGGATTTCAAAAATCACATTTTTAATTTCATTGAAAGGGGGCTTCCTTCCCATTTGGGGGGTCAAAGCCTGAAATTTTAGCTTTTAAAATGGCAAGAGGTCTGGGGACGAAACTACGTAAAGAGCAGGAATTGATTTTTGACAACAACTGCACATGTTGATTTGCGCCTTTTTCTTTGCAAGACTTTCGCACGAATATATGACCTTTTGCTAAAAAATCAGACCAAAGCAAATTGTAATGAGAAGGAAATGGTTTTGATGGTGTTTATAGACCATACGAAAATGAGCCACTGTGGAAGCTGTAGCAGGTTAAAGACAACAGCAAGAAGACAGAGAGGCTCGATCCAAGACGGCCTAGCTTTACGAACCATCTCAGCAAGATTTGACGGTGAAGAATTGGTTACTTAACGTTAAACTATAACTATGTTAAACTATTTTTACTTTTTTGTCTATCGTATTAATTATTTCTGGGCTTTAATGTGAAGTTAGAGTTATCCGACATTGTTTTGGCAATAGATGCACAGCACGAAAATAGAACGAAAAATTATTAGGCCAAAATAAATCTTATTTCCCGAACAGACTAATGACAATTTTTCCAGCACCAATTCCAGTTGAATCTAAGTTATTCATGATATTTTGGTAATAGATAAGTACTTAAGTTATCAAAACCTCACTGAGCCCTAACCAAACCAAATTAATATCACATTTAGGCAACTTGTTTTGAACCTAATTTGTTATTTATCGTCGGATCAGATATTGTACTATTAGAAACTGGACATGCATAATAGAGTAATACTGGACTACCAGATGACCTTTTACTTCTAGCTTCACCTAACAGCAATGCAACCGTAATTTTCTAGAATGGACAGGGACTTAATTATATGAAAAGGATTATGAAAAGGGCCGTTCAATAATTACATCATACTATGGGGTTGGGTTGTCCTTCCTGTTTTTAGTGCATAGTATATTCACTATAGAAACATGACTTGCAGGGATACACACATTATTTTTTATAAGCAATTGCTTTATAAGCAAGTCAGTACTCGACATGTCAAAAACTTAAGCAATTCCAGTTCTGGATCGAGGAATGCTAAGCAATTTGAAAATTATTGTTAAGATCCTATTGGCAATAAAAATCAGGCAGCAGCTACAGAGAAGTAGGTTGTAGTGGATATTAGTATCCCGGCAAACTTTTGTATGCCAGATACCATTTACATTTGTTATACAAAAACTTGTGAGATAGTATTCTAAGAAACAAATCTTCAAGTATAAAAAGCTAAGCAATTGCTAAGCAATTTTGAGTACTCAAATTGGCCCTCTAGTCAAGCAATTTTCAGTACTGAGCTCAAGCTGAAATTGATTATAAAAAATGCGTGTAAACTAGAAATTTAAATGTTTTTTGCAATTAAACTTTTTGGACCAAAGAGCATTTCAATTCCTTTCAAAGCGTGCGAGATTTCTCAAGAACAAAGGATTTCCAGTGATTCTCAAGAGATTCGATTAAAACAATAGGATTGTCTGGAAGACTGCATCGGATTTTCAGGGAGTGTTTGCCCTGGTTTGGAACAAGACTTACTTTATTGTTGCTTAGAGTTTCACAGTAAGTGTGATATCATTATTGTGTATTAGATGTTTTTCAAACAAATTGCAGAGAAAGAGTGCCATTTTCTTTTCAATGCCCCCCTAAAATATCAAAAATTTAATAAATACCCAAAGCACTTAATAGGTAAAATGCACCATAAATATCTTTATAAGAAACTTAGCTGAAGCCTTAATACTGAAAGTTTCTTAAATTTTCTACTTTCTTTATTTAGGGAGGCACTTTTTAAAACTTGGTAATTTTGATTCCTCTAAAAATGACATAAAAATTTGGGGGTAAGGCATCTTAGAATTTAAGGCATTTAAGAATCTAAGTTGCCTAAAACTTGAGTGGTAAGGTATCTTATTCGATTTTCAGAATATGTTCTCTTTGACAGCTTCTTAAGAGTTTTTAAATTTGTTGAACAATTATACTTCTTGAACAATTTGTTTTTCTTCTATCTATTGTTTTACTGCTGCCACCTTTACCTTTGAATAAAAAAGTATATCGTCGTAGAAAATCCAACGTACGATCAAAGCCCAGTCTAGTCTTATAGGCCTAGGCCTACATAAATCAACCAACCGAGCGAGCAAAGATTGTGACAAGAAAGCAAGATGGTTACAATTTGATATTTATGGTCTCAACTGGATCAAATGCTTCGATTTCTTTATTATTTACATCGTTGCGTCTTTCAATTATGTTTTTACACGGAAAAACAAAACAGAGGAAAGAGCTTATGCGGCCTAAGTGAGGCCGGCATCCGATCCCGCACTCATCGCTTCCAAAGCACGATGAAAATCACATACGTGTGAAAATATAACGTGATGAATATCATGAATCACAAAAACAATATCGAATAGATTGAAATAAATTGCTAATATGAAAATGATAGCATTTACTGAACCAAAATTCACTAAAAATTGAAACCTTTATCCATGCTCTCAGTGCTAATCCGCCATTAGCAAGGTCAATGAGGAAATTCTGCTCCTGCTCTTTACGTCACGAAGGAATTCTGACCGCGTTCAAAGTTCGCCACATTTTTGGTCGACTAGGCACATTTAAAACTTAAATAACTTTTGTTGTATAATCTTTAGGAAAAAACGGTTTTCACTTTCGTTCTCAGCGTGCTTTTATTGATCTATTTCTTAAATAAAAATTTTCGTGTCAGGGGCACTTTAAAGAATGCCTAGATTTTCGTACACATGTATTTATTCTCATGCAGTGAAAACCGTACATAAGGGCCTCTATGTTTCAGCACAAGCCTAAAATATTCCATATAATCATGGATATAATACCAAATCTGCCTGTGAATGTGTGGTCTAAATTGATGTGGTTATGTACTCTTTTGCTTTCACAAGATATCCTATATTTCGTCAAAACTGTAAAGGTATGCAATATATGATACAAAAGCTTGTAAATGTCACTTCATTTTGGCCCAAGTAACCATTACTGAGTATCAGATGTCAAAACAGCATAAAAGTTGAGTCAAGATAAGGCAAGTATGTTATAAGTTGTAATGATACCTAGGATTAAACAATTTAACGACACGTAAACCAATATCATTATCATAATATGGAAAGTACCTGCCAAATGCTTCTCATATCATGGATAATTCTGCTTTATCATGTTTACTACAAAAAATTGACTTTCACTTTGAAATTTCAGCTATCTAGCATCAATACTTTTGAATGAGCAACAGCATTATACACATCAAACTCACTGACTTCTCTCCTGTCATTTTTGCCTCGAGAGTTTTGTGTCGCGAGATGGTTATTCTCGTAACGGCACAGTTTGGATATCCAGATCTCATTTCGGCTTGCTTTCGTAATAAAATACATTGGCAACGTCTCCTTGCGATTTGAAAAAATAAAATTCAGAAAGCATAACTAAGTGCTACGCCACGGTCAGCCCCGGTCTCGTCTTCACCTCTAGGTAAATAATTCCATCTATCCGCAAAGATAGTGTGCCTACCACACAAAACAGCCTTCTAGTATATGAATACTCGTGCCGGTGTGATGCCAGGTACGTAGGTCGCACATCTCAGTGGTTATGTGATATGATTAAACAACACGTGCCGTTTAGCATACGCCACAAAACTGTGCCGCAACGAGAACAATAATCTCGCACCTCAAAACCAAAAAGATCACTAAAACATGACTTTGCTATAGGTCAACATTTGCTCGACAACCCAGAGTATGCTAAAGCCTACAATGAGGATTGTTTTCGAATAATAAAACCCTATAGATTGGATATCTCGGGAAACTCGGGTGGTTTACTTGTTTTTGTGAATGAAAGTATACCCTCAAAGAAACTAGATGGTCTAACTCTCCCAAGTGAAATCCAAGCAATTCCGATTGAACTAAATTTAAGGAAAGCTAAATGGTTATTGCTACCGATCTACCGACCACCGTGTCAAAATGAATACGTTTTCCACGACCACATTGAAAGGGTAATTGATTTTTATTCCAGATCGATAGACAACATGTTGATATTTGGTGATTTTAACATGGAGACAACTCATCCTGTGACGACTGATTTTCTAGAAAATCATAATCTATACAGCATGAAAAAAAAACTCCAACTTGTTTTAAATCTGTTAGGGGTGGATGTATTGATCTGATGCTAACAAACAGTAAAAATAGCTTCTTCGGGTCCCAAACCTTTGAGACAGGATTTAGCGATTTTCATCACCTCATCTATACGATACTCAAAACAACTTACATCAAACTTCCGCCAAAGAAAATCAATTTCAGAGATAATAAGAAATTTTCTGAAAAAAACTTTAGAAACGACTTGGCTCGAAATCTATCAAAATCAAACCATGAAAACTTAGGTGACTTTGAGAAAACATTTGCTAAAACACTGCAGAAGCATGCACCCTATAAATCAGTCCTTGTTTGCGGAAATAATCAACCCCATATAACAAAAAATCTAAGGAAGGCAATGATGAGGCGAGCTAGGCTTAAAACTATTGCTTATAAGACAAGAACTGACGGGGACATTAGGAATTACAAATCTCAAAGGAACCTTGTTGTTAAGATGAATAGACAGGCAAAAAAGGAATTCTATGCTAATCTAGATCCCACTGAAATCGGAAACAATAAAAGATTTTGGAAAACCTTCAAACCAATCTTCACGAAAGGTGCAGCAAATACCAATGAAAAAATTGTTTTGCTCGAGAATGGTAATATCCTCCATGATGATAAAATGATAGGAGAATGTTTTAACTCGTATTTTGTGAATATCACTGATACTCTGGATCTTTGCTTCCGAAGATCCAGTGCTGCAGGCAATAAATAAGTACCAGCACCATCCTAGCATTCAAATGATCAAACAAAATGTTGGCCATCTTTCAGAGGAGGATAAATTTGAATTTTCGCAAATCAGCCCGGTCTCGGTCTGGAATGGAATCAATCAGCTTAACAATACAAAAAGACCAGCGGTGAAGTACCGATCAGCTCACTAAAAATGGTCTCTGATATTTGCTATCAGGAAATCACCCATCAAACGAACAAATCTATTCAAAACTGTGAATTTCCGGACAAATTAAAAAAGGCAGATGTCTCGCCTATTTTTAAGAATAATGATGGAACTAACAAGAAGAACTTCAAGCCAATAAGTGTACTATCCGCACTTTCAAAAGTATTCGACAGACAAATCTCAAAACAAATGACTCCCTTTGCAAAGACAAAGATTTCTAGGCTACTTTGCGGCTTTAGAGAGGGATACAGTGCTCAACATGCCCTCTTTAGATTAATTGAAAAATGTCACGCATGCCTGGATAATGGGGGTGCCGTTCTAATGGTACTCATTGATTTGTCTAAGGCTTTTGATTGCCTACCTTATGATCTCCTGATAGCAAAGCTGGAGACCTATGGCTTCGGCATAAAATGCCTAAAATGTATCCATAGTTATATCCAAGGCAGACAACAAAGAGTGAAAATTGGGTCGACTTTCACCGACTGGCTCGATATTGTATCAGGTGTGCCGCAAGGTTCTGTTCTGGGTCCACTACTCTGTTCTGGGTTCAACATTTACCTCAATGATTTGGTTTACTTCATCCAAAATACTGAAATTTGCAATTTCGCAGACGACAATACTGTTTACTCCTGTGGAACTTATTTAGATGAAGTTATATTTGACCTTGAAGAGGATCTATGCCAAGCGCTTGACTGGTTTGAATCCAACAGATTTGTGGCCAATCCATCTAAATTCCAGATGATGCTCCTCGGCACCAAGCTTAGTAATACAATATGCATGGAAATAGATAAAGCTACTGTTTTGCCATCAGCAAGTGTAAAACTTCTGGTCATTGAAATCGATGATAGTCTTAGATTTGACCAACATGTGAAAACCCTGTGCAAAAAAGTGAATAGAAATGTGAAAGCATTTACTAGGGTAGCTAGCTTACTAGATGTAAACAAGGCGAAATTGCTATACAATTCCTTTCTGCTGTCGAATTTCAACTACTGTCCTCTAATTTGGATTTTCTGTGGAAAAAGGTGTAATAGGGAGATGAACCGAGTACACAAACGTGCACTACGCGCATTACTTGGTGGCTATGAATCCAGTTTTGAAGACCTCCTCACCAAGAACAATGAAATACCTATCCACACGAAAAACCTGCAAAAATTAATGACAGAGATATATAAATCATTAAATCATGAAAGCTCGTCATTTATGGGAGAATTTTTCGTGCAGAAGGAATTGACATATGATCTACGTATCAAAAACACGCTACAAATTCCGCCTACCAAAACAATTTCCTTCGGCATAAACTCTTTAGCCTTCCGAGAAAGCTTTCTCTGGAATTCCATGCCTGATACAATAAAGAGTGCTGAAAACGTATTCAGATTTAACAAAGGCATAGAAGCCTGGAACGGAAATAAATGTAGCTGTAATATATGTAAATAAGTAGATTTATATTGTATTTTTCCCAATTTTTGTATGTAAATAGTTGGTATAAATTAGCTTGTACATAATTAACTGTGTACATTAGTTATCTTCTCACCAACTGTAAATAAAGAGATTATTATCATTATTATTATTATTAATTGGCAGAGCAAGATCTTCGTATCACATAGGTATTTTGGAATCAGTCTAAATAAAAACCAGGGATCCCCTATTGTATAAACAAAAGGAGTTCGTTTTTGCCTTGGGACTCTTGAAATAGTCTTGTTGGTCAGCTCACTATATCGTGGGTGTTGATTGGTTTTCCTACACCATACCAATCATTCATTTCTTTTCTAATTGGCCTATTTCGATCCACATCCTGGTATATAAATCAGTTAGGTTTCTGTTTCGTTCTCTTTCTGACGTATTACTCTGTTGAGTGTCAGACGAAAAGCTTAAGTTATCCTTGTGTTCGTTTCGCTATGTTTTAGATATTTCTGGCTATACTAAACTTTGTCTTACTGCAGACTGTGTAGGTCCCCCGATCTTAAGAAGGACCGCCGAGAGGAGGGAATAGTCCCTGCAAATATAGGCCCGTTAAAAGGCGGATAAAATTAAATTTTCTTTATTTCATGTCTGTACACATTTCTCACAATATCACAATTCATTCCATCAATTGTTAAGTCAATTTGCACAAAATCCATATACTGTCACCTTTAGATGTTAGCACGACGTGCAGGGAAGCTACATTTTATATTTGTGCGTTTTTCTCGATATCAGTCTGAATTGGTAACGACTAATCACTCATATTATGGCAAATACAAATGATTCAGATATTTCTGGCATTATTCAGCAAATTATTGAGAGCATTAAGACTAAAAAGAAGAAACATGATAAAAATTTTATCACACGGGAGGCCGCCCAGCAGAGCCTAAGTCACGACACCCTGGTTTCTTTACTCCTCGATTCGATGGTTTCTGCTGGGTTGCTGAATATCAAAAAGGGTTCATATAGTATCGGCGCAGTTAAAGGCTCAAGCAACGAAAAGGAAAATTTACCTGACACATCTAGAGTGGAGAGCAATGAACCTACTGAGGACTATCTTGAATTCAAGAAATTTATTCATGATGAGCTAATTTCGCTGAAGTCCTCTATTTCCGTAAAACCTATCTCTGAAAGCAGTAAGCCACCAAACCACCCTATATACTACGAAAGATCCTTTATTTGTTGCATGGAGGATAGAGTTTTATCTTTATAATTTTTAATTAGAGTATTAACCGGACCTGATTCTAATTCACTTTGGTACTAATGATACGGTATAAATACAGAAGAGGTAATGCAGAAAGCGATAGATCATGCACAGACTGAGTCCCTCGAAACTGATATAGTTATCTCATTATGCACTCGCAGAAATGACAGGCCTGGCCTTAATAACAAGGTCACGAAATGCAATGAAATTTTGAGAAAAATTTGTGAAAGAAACAATCTGCACTGCATAGTTAATAACAATATCGCTGAGTCATGCCTAGGATTCACTGAAAGGGTAGCTCATATCTTGCTAACAACTTGAAAAAATTCTTAAATAAAATATGAATTTTTGAAAATGTTGGGGAAGACGACGATTTAGATAATAGGCCAGCCAAATCCTCCAATGAGGAAATAGGCCATGATACTAGGAAGGTAGGCTTTCGAAAAGGTATGGTTTTAAGATCTCTAAATATTAACAGCCTTTTGCTCCATGTGGACGAAATACTGTTTTAAGAGAAAGAGACACACATTTCTTAGCCCTTAATGAAACAAAGCTTGACGATACCTGTTCAGATGAAATATTGAATAAAGAGGGGTATAAATTGGGTCGGCTCGACCGCAATCGCAATGGGGGAGGTGTTGCCTTTTACTACAAGGAAACCTTTTAATGTGCAGTTAGGGATGGCTCCCCGAGATCAACACTTGAGTTGATCTGTGTCAAAATCACACCTCCAAAAACAAGACATTTCATCATAATCTTAGGGTTCAAACCAAACAGTCCCATTGAATATTTTGACAAACTTGAACAGGTTCTTCAATTCTTTGAATCAGAGGGAAAGGAAATTATCCTTCTGGGTGATATAGATTGCAATTTACTTCATAGGGATACCGAATCTAACGTAGATCATGTAATAACTAACGTAGATCATGTAATAACTAACGTAGATCATGTAATAACTAATCACGTTAAGCAGATTGTAGACATCTATAATTCGTTTAACTTGAAGCATTTTATTAAAGAGCCAACTAGAGAAACGACCAATACCTCTACGCTAATTGACCACATTGCAGTTAGCAATACCAACAACATCGTTGAATCCGGCGTCATAAAAACTGCGGTTAGCCACCACTATTTACCATACGCTATCAGGAAATTTCAAGGTGGCTCAAAGCGGCAACACAAAGTTATCAAAACCAGGCAAATGAAGCATTTTGATGAAAACACTTTCTTGCAGGTCCTGGCACTCATTGACTGGAAAACCAATCTGGGATCCTCGAATGACATAAGTACAATTGTAAATAATATTATTTCTCTGGTATCAGGGGTAATACAAAAGTATGCACCTCTTGTAGAACGACGAGTGTCTGAAGATATACCCCCTCGATCTCAGAGGATCTCAAAAATCTTCTTAAAACTCGAGACAAAATTAAATCTTCTGCTGTAAAAAACAAATCTGAGATTTTAATGTCAGCCTATAGACAGCTAAGAAATAAAGCGACTAAGATGAATAGAGAAGCCAAATCGGCCTACTTTTTTGACAAATTACAGGCCTTTCAAGATGATCTGAAAGAAACTTGGGCCACTATTGAGAAATTGGTTAATAAAAGATCTAAAACTACGAATATCGCAGCTCTAGAAGTTGACGGGCAGACTATTTACGACTCTGTTGGTATGGCTAACTCAATGAACGACTTTTTTAGTAGTATCGGCGTTAAGTAAAGTAAGAATATTCCCAGCATAAAAAACGACCTTGTAAATGGTGACTATGACAACCCGGTAAAAATCACCTTTTTGTTTACGCCTATAGAATCTGAACACGTTATCACAGCAATGAGCAAGTTTAAGACCTTGAAGGGACAAGGCCTAGACGAAATTTCCAGTTTCTTTTTAAAGCGAGATTGCCCGTCTTGGCAGAGCCTCTTGCAGCGATCTTTAACTTGTCCCTTTCTATCGGAGAGTGTTTCCCATATACGTGAAAAATTGCTAGAATAGCGCCTATCCATAAAGCAGATTCAACCGCTGAACGGTCGAATTATCGCCCCATCTCAGTTTTACCATTTTGTCTCGACTGTTTGAAAAACTTGTTTATGACGAGTTGTACAATAACTCAATTTCAAATGAAATGTTGTTTTCGCGACAATCAAGTTTCAGAAAACAGCATTCAGTGCTCGCTTGTTTGCTAAAATGCACTTATGACTGGTACTTAAACATAAACATTGGACAATATACGTCGGTGACTTTCATCGACTTAAAAAAGATTTTGACACCGTTAATCACGATATATTAGTGAAAAAAGCTGGAACTCTATGGCGCAAGAAATAAAGAGCTTGACTGGTTTTTTTCTACCTGTCAAACAGGACGCAATGCTGTAAGGTAATTGGAAAACTCTCCACGTACGAAAAAGTTACGTGTGGTGTCCCACAAGAGTCATGCCTGGGGGCCACTTCTTTTTATCTTATACATAAATGACCTTCCTCTGTCGCTAAAACACTGGCAAGCTAACATGTATGCAGACGACACTAGCATATCGCTCTCAGCCAACTTCATCCCTGTAATCAATGAAAGTGTTAATGAAGACCTGGACAGTCTCGGTACCTTACCTGGCTTGCTGCAAACAAGCTGTCACTGAATGTTGCCAAAACCCACAGCTTAACTATTGGTAGCAGGGCCATTAATTACAAAATCGGGCTACTAGAATAGTGACCAATAGCCCTTACAATGCTTCTGCTGCTTTTCCTATTATAAGGAAACTGGGCTGGCAGATAGTTAATGAATTGATCGTAAACGAAACTTTGAAAATGGTGTACAAGTGTAGAAATGATGAGGCTCCCTCTTATCTTGCATGCCTGTTCAGCAGGTTATCAGAATTGTAAATTTTTAAGGGTTCATCTTTTTCTTTTTACATGGCAGCATGTAAAGCACTTTATGTATATATAATTGCAGCCTTACCATGTATAAATAATCAAAAATGAATGAATGAATGAATCGTTGAATTTAAGCTTTCCCAAAGTAGGCACTTCCTTGGGATATTTTGGAGATTGCCAGCTACTTTCTCTATAGCAGAAAGTTGTTTCCAAAAGTAGTAAATTAGAGCTCATCAAAAGCTTTTTGCGCATTATAATGCATCATAAGAAGGATTGAACGACTTAGCCTTCCTAAGAACAAATAGGAAATTTACATGAGAAAATATAATTCAGTATTATAATAAAAACTTTCATACTGAAAAAGGCCAGGAAGGCAAATCTATAGACAATTGTCTCGAGGGTTTTTTTATATATTATTATTATATATTAATTCATATCTATACATGATATCCATTCAGAAAAAGTTAAAGTAATAATTATACATAAATGTAGCTAAAGTAAAAATATCAAGCCTTAAAAATAACTTGTTGGCCGAGACTGTGTCCTTATCAATATCTGATCTTCCTAGGAGTCGTGTTTTTTAGTTTGATGTTTGCTGAGCTTTTAAATGCGTTTTTAATTTTCTTTTAAACTGATAGAGCGAGGAAGTTTCCCTTATATCCACAGGTATTTCATTCCAGGTTTTAAGCCCGGAAAAGTGGAAGCCCTTTTTTGTACATTCAAGCTTTAGCTTAGGGATGTCAAGATTTCTATTGTTTCTTGTGTTATACTTAGAAATCTCATTCCTCTGTCTATATTTGTTCCAGAGGCGTTCGGGGCATTGCTTATTGACTATCTTGTGTGTCATAATAGATCTATCAAGATAGATTATCTGTTCAACGTTTAGCCCATTGTTAATCCAGGAGTCCTTTCGCCTAGCATTTTCAATGATCGAGAAGGCCCTGTTTTGTAGTCGCTGAAGCGTTTGCAGATTCGTATTTGATAAGCTACCCCAGACAGCGTTCCCATATCGGAGGTGACTTTCAACTAGGGCATGGTAAACCCCACACAGTTTAGATTGCGGAAGGATGTTTTTAAGTTTTTTCAAAGCCGACAGACCACTTGTTAATTTACCTTTAAGTGATGAAAAGTGATCCTTCCAATTGAGATTTTCGTTGACTATAACCCCTAGTGATTTAGTTTTTTTTACCCGTTTTATTTCAGTCCCATTAAGCTTTAAAGGAGCAAAAGTTTCGATTTCATTAATTCTACGTGGATGCCCAATAAGCATAAACTCATTTTTTTGGGATCGGCACTTAATTTATTAACCCTCATCCATTCAGAAATGTTCTCTAGTTCTTCCTTCATCATCTGGGAAAGCTCGGTAATATCTTTAGAGGCTATTGTTGTGTGCGTATCATCGGCATACATGCTCACCGAAGAAAACTCTAAACATTCTTCAAAATCATTAAGGTAAATGATGAACAGAACTTTTTTCATCCATATCAATAAAAAAAGTATCTTATGCATTTAGGATAATGAGTCATTTCGTTGCGAAGTTGTAGTAATTTTAGTCAAGGACAGAAGTGTGTCAAATGTCCTTATGTTGTAAAAGACATAAAAGGATTCTTAGCCGTTTTGAGATCTTAAAGATGGCAAAATCTCAGAGGCCTCCGGGGGCTCTCAGCACCCCTAGACCACCAGCTGTATGTCTTCCATGCCCCTATACCCAAAAACCAAGAAAACAAAAGGCCCATACCCAATAATAGCCCCGGGGCCCGGCCTCGCTCTCGGCAACCCTGTCGCTGAGGCATTCTCTTTATAGTTGGTCTTGAGTTGATGTGGCTTTCGCAAAAATCTTTGTATTCCTTGGAGCTTTTGTATAGTCAACTGTGAACTTTGCACACTTTACAGTGCCTTGAGATGGTTTGACATCAAGAAGCTTGCCTGTATCTATCGACAAAGCTGCCACATCTTCTGCCAGAGGCGATCAACATCAACGGAGACACCACAATCAGTCTGAGTTGTGTCCATCTTTGCCTTTAGCTTGTCTCCAGCCTGCCTCATGACATCATTTGCAAGATCATAAACTACTAATCAAAGTGACTAGCTTAGTTTGCTGTGGTTGTTTGCGGTTAGCCGGATAGGAATATTCATAACTGCGCAGAATTTCTGCTCAGAATTTCAGCGCTACAGTAGTCACTCCTACTAACCTACAGACATAATTTTTCTAGATGAGATGATTGCTTGTATAAACTTACTCTGGTACAGACTTTCTATGCGTCCTATGAATTTCTTTAACAGATAAGAGTAAAGGTAAGGAGATTCTATTCATTCTTTTTAAAATTCATAAACTTCTGAGAGTAATGAATTTATCCTGTTCTCCACTACACAGAAGATTTTCGAAGTAAAAGTAAAGTGCAATATCCAAATACATTCATCATCGATAAATGTCCTTACTCCTTCTCAGCCTTTTCATCTTTCCCTTCTTTTGACATGGGCTGCCACCTTTGAAGGAAGAAACCCTGTCTCAGACTCCTCTGTTCTGGCCGTGACTTTTTGAGGGAGACATTATGCTGGATGTTCTTTTGCTTCGTTTGCCTCCTCCTCAGCGGTAAGACATGAACAAGTTTCCTAAGTTTCGGTCTCCCCCTTTTGAGAAAGAGGCCATGGTCTTGAACCTTCTGTTTCGGATGCAACTTCTCAAGGGGTATGAAACGCCCAATACTCCTCTGTTTTGGTTGACCCCTTTTGGGGTAAAAGCCATGCTCTTGACCTCTAGGTTTTGGTTGCCACCTCTTGAAGGGCAGGAAATACCCAGGTCTCTGCATCTTCGGTAACGACTTTTTGAGAAAGGGATTGTACCGCAGGCTCTTATGTTTTGATTGCCTCTTCTTGGAAGAAGGACTAACTTGGAGACTTCTAAGCTTCAGTTTTCCATTCTGGTGAGAGAGGATATGCGCCAAGCCCCTGTTTTCAAATTTCTCTCTTTTGTGGAAGAGGCCATACTTCGGAATCCTCTGTTTCGAATGCGACCTTACAAGGAGCAAGCCATGCTGGTGGCACTTTTTGAGCAAAAAGGCATCCGCAAGACTTTTATACCTTTTCAGTTGCTCCTCTCTGCCGAATCTTCCGTGGTACTATTGCTTTGTCTCTTTATCATCCATGCCAATATTTCTTCTTCTTTGACTTGTAAAAAGGTTTCTCGATTCTCGACCAGACCTTCCGTTGTACCAATTAATCAGGATCGTCATCTGGAAAGGGAAAAGGATTATGAAACTCGTAAATTGCTGGCAAACGACAATTTAACATAACCATGTTCCATTAGATTAGAATTGCTCCGTTAATTGATCTTCTTTGTGATAAGTTTTTCAACAAACGAACGGGTGACAGCATTTTCAATGGATTTTCTTTTCCGATTTCATCAGCCGAGAAACTCGAAATTCTGTTTATTTTCTTGATTAAAGAAAGCCAAATCGATATAATAACTAATCTCTCTGTTTATCACCGCCAATTAACGAATTTCACGATAGGCTCAAATCTCCTATTAATAGGACAATCTGGCAACCTCGACAAAAATATTACATGATCTATTCAATGCTGATAATAGAAAACCAGTAAGATTACCACATTTGCTCTTTGCAGCTCAAATTAGTTCATTTATCGCTAACTTGCTCCGGAGGGAGAGCTCTTATGCGTTTTGATCAAGACATGTGGAGTAAAGTTCGTTCTAGACCTCGCTTAATTGCATTTTGCGTCGCATGAGTCACATAAAGGCTTTTAATCCATACCTGTTGGACACACAGTACAATCTGCCTAAATAGAGACTCAGTTTCGAAGACTTGCGTTGCCTGCCGAGGACATGGCAGTAAGATCTGTATATCTGAGTGTTCTACTAGCGATTACTGCACTGACAGCTATCGAAGCAATGCCTAATAATGCAACTCATAATGAAAGCTTGGCAGTCCTAGATGTAAAACAAGACTTCGATACCGTCATAAGTGGAACAGAATCAGCGATTTTCGAAAGGTTGTTATTTCGATATCCAGCCTTTCTGAAACTAGTTGCCAAGATCGTGGATGATACCTCTGATGTTTTTGCCAGCAATACCTCGAGTTTGAGTGAATACGACTTATGCAAGTTGGTTGAAGAAAACCTTAAAAAAACAAAAGATGCATGTGAACTCGAAAATTCCTCAAGAGATGCCAGATTACGTTGCAATGATTCCCCAAAGGTTCCCATGAATTCGAACTCGTCAAAGCCGTCTTTTTATGATATCTGTCAAACATTCCATCCATCTACAACCGTCCCTCCATCAACAACGCATGGTCCTTCCCAACCAACGAAAATATTAGCCAGAGGAAGAAAAGTGCAAGGTCTTCCCCAACCATCAGACCTATCTTCCAGAAGGAGAACATCGCAAGGTCTTCCCCCACCACCAGACATATCTACCAGAAGGAGAACAGCGAAAAGAGAACGAAAAGTACGTTATCTCCGAATATCAGACATTTCAACATCAAAGAGACCCATACTTGATGATTGGGCACAACCGAAATCAAACAAAACAAGAAAAGAAATGTTTAAGACAATTAACATCATCGTCCAAACCACTGTCATCCCGACGAAAAATATAACAATAAGCGAATTTGGAGAGAAGCCAAAGACGGAGCCAAAGCCAGCGACAAATTACCTTTTCCTAGCAATCAAAGTTATGGCAAAAACAGTCATCGTTTCACATGAAAGAAAATGCAAAATGCAAAACGGAGTATTTGATCAGAAGAACAACATTTGCCGCGTACCTACTCCGACCATCTCCCTGAATAACTCCAATAATTCAAATTCATCATCAACCAATCACACCAAGAACTTCACTGAGATTTTCTTCCCAGCACGAAAAGCAGACAGTGGTTCTCTGAGAATGATCAACATTGTCGGCAACACTTGCAGCACATTGTGCCTACTGGTATTGATTGCAGCATATTTCATTTGCAAGAACCGATTTTCATTGCCCAATAAATGCATTCTCTGCTTATCGGCATCACTTGGCCTGTCACACCTGCTTCAACTTGCAATAATCTTCTACTCCTCCCAGCCAAACGCATGCAAGTCCATCGGGGTTTTTCTACATTGGACATTGTTACTTGCTTTCTTCTGGATGGCTGTCATGTCTTACGATTTCTTCATCACTTTTGCCAAAATACGTCCCGTTGATCACCACGTGAACAACAAACGGTTCAAGAAATATGTAGCAGTGACCACGTCATCAGCAAGTATCATCGTCTTGGTTTGCGTTTTTACTGGCATTTCGGGTGCAGATCTGTATGGTGACAATGGCAGATGTTTCTTGTCGAATATTTGGGCCAATCTGTTTGCATTTGCAGTGCCAGTGGGCATGATTCTCGTAACCAATGCCATCTTGATGTTTGTCACAATAATCAGGCTACGATCTATGAGAGAAGCCAATCGAAGGGCTTTGTCATCTGCAAACAGTAATTCTTCACGCAAGAACATCATGCTGAGTGTCATGACCTTAAAGCTCTCCATTCTCTTCGGCCTCGGTTGGTTGTTTGGATATCTTGACGGCCTCGTTTCCAACCAAGCTCTGGCGTATTGTTACAATGTCATTGTATCATGTCAGGGCGTTTTGGTGTTTCTTGCGTTTGGGTGTCATAAAGAAATGATAGGTTTCTGTCGATGTTTTAAACGCCCAGACGATTGTCAAACCACTACTCAACTGACAGTTGGTGCAGCCTGCGAAAGAGAAAGTCGACTTTAGAAACAATTGCAATAATCTAAGACTTGCACAGGCCTGTGCAAATAGCATTATTTTATTTACATGATAAAACCTTGTAAAAATTGCAATTACAATCAACTACAATTAACTGCTATCAGCTTCAATTAACTACAATCACATGGAATAGAATGAAATTAACTACAATCAACTACGATTACATACAATCAATTACAATCAACTACAATTAGTCACAATTAACTGTAATAATTCTGATATATAACTAGAAATAACTTAAAGAAGTTCTAGATTTTCGTACTCAAGTGTTAATTCTCAAGCAGTGAAAACTGTACATAAGAGCCTCTATGTTTCAGCGTAAGCCTAAAAGGTTCTTTGTTATTATGGATAATATACCAGATTTGCATGTGTATTATTGGTCTAAAGTGACGTGGTTATGCACTCTTTTGCTTTCACAAGATATTCCATTAACTTTGATGTTCAAGAAACAATCATGTTTTACAATCACCATCTCCATTAAAATTTGTAATGCATGCACAGTAGGTCTTCTGATCTTTTGAAGATTCGTACTACCCATCTAAGCTCCATTGCTGAAGCAGATTCTTTGTAGTTTGCCTTGCAGTTGGTGTGGCTCTTGCAAAATGTTTGTATTCCTTTGAGCTTTTGTACAGTTAACTGTGAACTTCGCACACTTTACAGTGCCTTGACATGGTTCGACATCAAGCTTTCCTGTATCTATTGACAGAGCTTTCAAGCAACTATTAACAAACACAAAGCCCTTCTTCTGCCAGAAGCCATCCACGGAGACACCACAATCAGTCTAAGCTGTGTCCATCTTTGCTTTTAGCTTTTCTCTAGCCTGTCTCATGCAATCATTTGCAAGATCATAAACTCCTGATCGAAGTGACTTGTTTAGTCTGCTGTGGTTGTTTTCGGTTTGCAGGATTAAAATATTCATAACTGCGCTGAAGGTCATAACTGCGCTACAGTAGCCACTCCCTGTACTGCGCATGTGATACACGAGACGTCTGTTGACTTAATATGAGCCTTTGCTTTTCTTAAAAGTTTAAAAGTTATGGATATTTACATTAGAAATATCATTAATAGTTTATTTGTTGAAATACTACATTATCATACCATACTTGCAATTCGAAGCTATTAAGATGGTTTTTTGAGCGGGTTGTCGAGTGGATTTTCGTAGCAATTACGTAAAATATCAACATCGTAAGCAGCAAAGATTTAGAATAAGTATTATTGATTTGGGAAATATAAGAATGGTTTCAAATACCGTAAGTGTTTACGGCAAAAAGTTTGATCCTGAACACAATTTTGTCCACAGCGTTTTAGTCGATCTATCATTTTCCAGTGTAAATATACTCTGAGGTTTTAAAAGTATCGAAACGATGACGTAAACATGACGGCTTAGAGCAAGGGCTGGGCTTAGGCCTTATACTCCCAGTTATGATTTTGACCCCTAAAAACATCTTTAATGAAAAAAGTCATCAGAAATATAAAAAAGTAACCCAGAGTACCACGAAATGTTAATTTAGAGAAAATAAATCCCTGCAAAGTCCTTTTTAAAGATTAAAAGGTCAAGAGGGTTTAGATCCTCAGAATTATGAAAAGGTGATTAAAGCATAGTATTAAAATTTAGTGAAATGTAAATAATTCTTGAATATTTTGCTATCAAATGCAGTTGAGGATTTATATTTGAAATATTACTTCAAAATAAAGGGCTTTTATCCAAATTTAAGTGCTGCAATATTGAAAAACAAATCAAGATAATTTCGTGCAATAATTGAAAGTTACGAAAAATGATTTGAATTCTGAACACCTAGATTTAAGTTCCGAAGATATAAACTTTCACGACAGCCTTGAAAGAAAAATTAAATTAAATACCAAGAGATATAAAAGTGCCCCTAGAAGAATAATGTTTGGAGCTAGAAACTTATCATAAATTACAGAGTAATGTTGACATTTGTTGTTTGACTAAAAAGAGGAGTTATTAAACTTTCCTTGTCCTTTTAACAACAAAGTTTATTTAATAAATATTCGCTTTCCTGTTATTGACTCCCATCTCTTATGGTTGAAATTATAAAGTTAAACTTGCGTTGAATTAGTTTCAGCAGCAAATAATTGAATTCCTTCAAATAATTAGTACTTTACAATTAACTTTTATGATACAGCTCTTTATCCTTTGAGAATGATCCTTCCCCGTACATGTTTAACAACGTGGCCTGCAAACAATTTTTAGAAGCGAGGAAATAAACTTTGTGATACAATTTTAGGTCATGAATGAAATTGTTTTCGTTTTTGCGCGGAAAGTTTGAAGCGCGGACAAGTCAGGAGGTCAAAAATCGCCAATGAAATTCAAGGACCCTTAGGCCATCACAGCTTTGGCGGCCATGTTTACGTCATCGTTTCGATACTTTAAAACCCCCAGAGTACCAGTGTCGTGGCTTGTTCGATATGGGGGTCAGCAATGGGTAGCCACCTGGTTATCTTTTACTGTGATATAAAGCATACCCCCTCCAAACAAATAATGCAAATAGGTAGGCATCTCATATTTATCACAATCGAGTATATAAAATTTGATTTCAAAGCTAAGCATGTCCCTGGTATCTTCAAGGAACTAGCTGATTCTCTCTATGGTTTTAGGAAAACAGTTGTCGTCAGCTGTTCTCTTTAGCCCACTGCCTAACAAAAAAACATTAACCAGCATTTGGCTGTCCTGAAAATTGCCTAGGAAATGTTCGAACAATTTTCGCTCCAAAATACTGCCCAATCCGTGCTTCACTCAATAACTCCAAAGTGATGCACCCCCCCCCCCCTCCTCAAACATAGGGGTCCATGATTTTTGTGTTGTTTCGGTAAACACCTCATAAAATTAAAGTTCACAACACGTTTTTCCCTCGCATACCCCATAACGTTCCTATCTATCTAGGTCGAACATGCAACAGGTGCATTAAAAGTGGTGTGGTGAAGGCGGTGGTTGCTGCGTCGTTTCGTTGTTTGATGCTAAAATTTCTTTTTTGTTGTAACAAAGTAAGATTTAATGTCTTTATTTAATAAAAATATGACTATTTTGGAAAGCAGCATTTGTTGAGCGTGCAAGAAGCCATACGAATTTCTATCTATGTTGGAAAACTTTGCTCAAGTCTTCGTTTTTTGCGTTTAGGCCTAAGGCCTAAATTTATTTTGACTCGCCTTGACCCATTTATTTTGAATGAATGCGGATTAGTAGTGGCTAAATAAATCTACCTGAATTTGTTTGCTTGGTTCGTCGATGTTTAGAAAGGTGTTGTGTTTATGTGCGTTAAGAAGGCCTTCTTTTGCTAGCTACTATTGCGCTTTATCAATATCTGGATTCAAGTGAAAAGAATTTGGTAAACGGCCGCCATCTTGGATTTGATCATGAACAAAGGAAAAGGAGCGAAGGCAGGGCGATCCCGTATTGGGTCTGTAAACAAAGGGAAGCAACGTTCAGATGGGGTATGGAAATTTGTAATTTGTTCAAATAAATTTGACAACGATGACGCGAAAGTGATACAATGTGAGTATTGTTTCCATTATTTTTGTGCCAAATGCTTGAAACTGAAATCAGACGAATACAATGTGTACAAAAGACCATCGCTACATTGGTTCTGTGACGATTGTGAAGAAAAGGTCATGAAGAATATTAGAACTGTTAGAGAGATAGAAACTAGATGCAAGGAATTCATGAAGTCTGTGGAGGATAGAATTACAAAACTTGAAAATCAGATGAGTTCAAAGGTCGATGAAGGTAAAAAACATGAAATTATCAATGAGCACATTGAGAAAAGTGACCAAAAGTTAGACAATATAAAAAGTTTGCAGGAATCAATGGAGAAAAAAGTCAAGGAAATTAGACAGAGCACAGAGAGAGAAAATAACTTAATTATTCTTGGACTGAAGGAATCCGATAAATCAGAGGAACTAGATGGTAAACATGATGACACAGAAAAAAGTTAAGGCATTTGCAGAGTATTTATGCACAAGTAATAACAACGAAAACATAGTAAGTGTTATAAGGCTAGGCAAAAGTAGTTCAGACAAAAATAAGCACAGACCTACTAAGGTAGTAATGAAGGACACAACCACAGAAATGGCATTTCTTAAGAACTTGTCTAAATTAAAAAGTGCACCAGTTGACAGTTAGTACAGGAAATCAATTGTTTACCATGATATGACAAAAGAAGAGAGAGAGAAGGAAAAGTGTTTGTGGGCAGATGCAAAAAAGAGAAGAACACACAAAACCAGGGGAAAGTTAGGTATGTATAAGAAGCCCACCGTGGGAGCGCAAGGTAATAAAACTATCAACAAGCAAGTAAATAACAGTGACACTCTTGAACATGTAGATAAATGCAGCTATTATTGCAATTTGCGAGGTACATCGGAAGAACCAAAGATACGATCTCAGCATAGCAGGCTACGATTCATTTGTGAGCAACAGCACAGTTAAGGCATGTCATGGAATGATAATATATACTAAAGTAGAACTAAGAGCAGTGCAAATTGAAATTTCAACAAGATTTAGAGAATTTGTGTTAGCTAAAATTAATTTAAAAGATGGTAATCAATTACTTTGTGGGTGTATATATAGAAGCCCCTCATCCACTGAGGAAAATATAGCAGGATTAAATGATTTGCTACGTTCTAAAAGCGAGCTCAATGGTTTCACACATGTAATATTACTAGGAGATTTTAACTTTCCAAATTTTTTTAACTTATCTTGAAGCAATTTATATCTTTATTCAAACAAAGGTGAACCTGGCATTTTTCACATTTTACAAAGGAGAAGACCTTCTTTGAGTTGCACAGGAAGCATCTTTGGCGTTTTTCTTCCCAGGCTGGCATATGGTTCATACCATCTTTTCTGATGTCTAGCTCTGGTTGCCCTTGTGCAGCTCTCTTTCACTTCAGGGGTAGAGGTGTTTCCAAGGATGGTCTGCCCCTTCTCACTTTATTTGCAGCAACCAGAGATAAGGCATTGTCCTGAAAATGCCTCAAAGGCAAATACCTTTTGTTACCAAGCTCTTTCTGATCTCTGCGGTATAGGATCCATGCATTGACCACAGCTAACATGATACTGTGAAGCCAGAGATACACGTACCAACGCCTGGACTTCACCTCGGGCTTATATAGTGGAACCATCATGTCAAGCTTGTCAATGCCACGCATGTAACGGTTAATCACTTTGACCATATTTGGTCTTGGGATATCGACATGTACTTTCTTCCCACGGTCATACCTTCGAACCTTATCAAAAGGGTCAGGACCGACGAATGAAGACACAAGATTGACAGCTCTACTGTCATACCATGAGACAGCAACAGTGTTGTTATTCTTTTCGACACTCGAGTCGCATGCTCCTCTTCCTTTCTTCTTCAACTCTTACTCTTTCAAGGGGCAATTTTTCATCCGATTCTTACGAATCGTTCCAACATAAAATATCCCCTTCTCTTTCAACTTTGATACAAGAGGGAAACTTATAAAAAAGTTGTCAGCAAAAACCTTGAAATTTTGGTTTGGTGGAAGAGTGGATGTCAGAGACATAACAACATCCCCACCCATTCCACATTCAGAGGGTCTGCTGTCTCCCTGTTTTCTTCCTTGATACACATCAAAGTCATACAGGAATCCTGAGATCCCGCTTCTACCCCATATTTTGAATCCCCATTTATGAGGCTTAGCCGGCATATATTGCTTCAAAAGGGATCTCCCCTTGAAAGCAACCATGATCTCATCTACCGAATGATATTCTTCGGGGCTTACTTTTAGGAAATTCTCCCTCAAACTCGCAAGCCATGGTCGGATCTTCCAAAGTTTGTCTCTTTTTACATCATCAGAAATAGACTCGTTGTCGATGAAATGAATATTTGTCATTTGCATTTCAAATCGAGAACGGGCCATCACATCAGCCACCAAAGGATATCGGAAATGTTCTTCCCAGTAGGCTCTTGCATTTGGCATCTGTGCCAGTCCCATTCGTAAGTACATGCCTAGAACCAATTCAAGCTCAGGTGCTGATGTATTCATGCACTTTGCGCTCTTCTGGGTGCTATAAAAGTTTGTCTCTGTAGCTGCAGTCATCAAAATATCATCAGTCACAAAAGACTTGAAATATTGATATGGAGTCATGTCATCAGAGACAGGAGGCTCCAGGGGTGATGGTGTGAAATTCACATCAGGAGGCTCAAACGCAATTTTCCTCCAGCTTATTTTTGATGATACTTTGCATTTTTCATCATCTTCGTCTTCGCTGGAACTTTCAGCTGCATCATCATCATCCTGCTCAACAATAGTATTTTCAAACTCGAGCTCTTCGTCGTCACTGCTCTCGAAATCACTGTCATCGCCATTGATAACAATATCAAGGGCATCTTCGATACCGTAGTTATTAATGGAACGACTCATCTGAAAAAAAGGACAGCAAAATCAATGATTTCCATTCTTTACATCAAATATCTACCCCTTCCACCCTCAGGGCAGTTGTAAAAATAAATCCACTTAGCTATCCCCCATAGGAATTTATTGATATTCAACAACCAACTTAGAAATGGAAAAAATAAAGATCTGGATAAAGTAATAAAAAGGAAATGCTTACAAAATGGAAAAATAAATTTTGGTTGAATTCGATAAATAGTGTTTTAAACTTTTCTTCACAGCGCTGTGCGCTGCAGTTACCGAATGCTTTTTATCAATAGTATGACTGTCAGATTGAGAATGGTATTCAGATTGAGAATCATATTGACGCACAGTGGCATGATATTCACAACAAGGTAATCAAAAGTAATCTTTATTATTTACTGGACAGCTTGGTATTCATCAATTTTTCACATGCAGTCTTATTGTGTTTTCATTATACAGAGCATAAAAAACACTTCACACCTCTAAACTATGACTTCTGACCTCTGACCTCTGGTTTGGCTCTCGGAATTCGCTATGGCAAACAAAGACATTACCCGTAACAGCAAACTGCGTAGGAGAGAGCGGGGCAAGTTGTCACAGGGAGCATAGGCAACATTTGTCTGAGCATGCGCGCAGTTGTGAAGGGATTCCGTAATTATTAAGGCTGTGGTATTCGGTTGACTGGGAACGAGCAATAAATTGGCGGGATATCCAAATTTACTTTCCAAAATACTTTTTTGCCTTGCACTATGCTCCCTAATTGATATTTACGTTAGGCCTTCATGAACTATCCACTGTTTACAATTGGTGTTATTACCTCTGAAGCGTTTGGAACTTCTTCCTTTCGGTGAGAAATATTTATGTTTTTTGAAGTGAGTGCCAGGCCTATTCGTTTTGTTTTTATTTCCCTGTCTCGCTCGAAGGTTTTTTTTCTCTAGGGCCTCAATTGAAGGCTGTAAAGCTGTCTATCTAGTTCTAATTCTTGTTTCCTCTTTTCAGACAGTTTTTGGCATCTAACCTTTAAAAAACAGTATTTTTAAAAAACTAACCACTCTCTTGTACCATGCATTATCGCATGTTACTTCTCTTTCATCTGGTCATTCTTCTTCTTAAAATTGTCAGCAGCGGAAAACCCAACAGACGCTCCACAAGCAAAGATGGACAAGGCTGCTGCATATGCAGAAAAAAAAGTCAGCATGGAAGGAAACAGTTTTTACAGTCTACTGCGTACGAAGATGAGTTTTTGGAAAGTATTTGGTGTTGTTCGGTCTGGGGAGATATGTATCGCCTGTTCGAATGCTGTCAGAAAATTTAGAAAAATAGGGAGAAAATACCAGCAGGTTGGTAATGCCAAACCATAAGATATTATTCATATTTTCAAGATGATATTTTCAAAACAATTTACAAACACCATTAAACAAACTCTCTGGTCTCTAATATATGGTGGGTTGGACAAATGTCAAGCTTGAGGGGAGCGGCTTTTAATAAGAATCCACTTCTCGTTTTCATGTTATTTTGACATTTGTTGTAGGTGGTTTTTCAGATCTGAAAGACGCCATTTTGTTTCTTCCCGAGAGGAATCTATCATTCTCCAAAAAGATGCATCTTTTTGGGAAATCTGAACAGTAGATTTTTAAATAAAGCTTGGTATATTGTTCCAAATAGCTTGATTCGTTCAAATCTGAAATAACTGTTTGGTATCCACTTCTCGTTTTCAAGTTATATCGATATTTGTTGTGGGTGGTTTTTCAGATCTGAAAGACGCCATTTTGTTCCTTCCTGAGAGGAATCTATCCTTCTCAAAAATGATGCATCTTTTTGAGAAATATTGGCAGCAGAAAGCTTGCTATCTTGTTCCAAATAGCTTGATTCGTTCAAATCTGAAATAACTGTTTGGTATCCACTTCTCGTTTTCAAGTTATATTGATATTTGTTGTGGGTTGTTTTTCAGATCATTGTTTCTCGTCTTCCTGTGGACATGCCTCCACCAGGATCGGAATTTTGTAATTAAACAAAGGGCAGATATATCATGAATAATTAGTAGCTAAAGAAGATAAATGTTCAACTTATCTTATTGTTAAAAACATTGATTGCTCTCTCTTCTTTTGTCTTCCACTTTTTCCACAAAGATGAGGTCCTTCTTGCGTGAAGCAGAGAACAAAAGAAAGCAACGGGCGAACCGACCTCGTGCTGTGTGCAATTCTACCCAGGATCCCCTTGGGGTTCGAGGCGCGGGTCAGCGGTCATTTCAAATGTCGCCTATGCTGTCACAGGGGTGAGTTGTCACAACCTCTGTCCACTCTCCCCTACCTATGAAACCTTTCAATCTAACCTGAAACTAGAATCTTACCCAACCCAAAATCTATGCTTTGGAAAACGTCAAGCCCTTTGTAAAGTCAAAAGAGGTGATAACACGTTTTTGATAGAGGTTGAGAGGCACAAAGGTCTAGCAGTTGAGGAGAGCAAATGCAAAATGTGCACTATAGGCCTCGTCAAGGACAAAGTTTATTTCATCGTAACATGCCGGGCTTATGACAACTTAAGAGCCACTCTTCTAATTTTAGCTAGTGTCAACAGTCTACCTGAAGGCTTTTAGTTTTCTAAAATCATTAATAGCGCTGATTTTAAATACCATTTATGCCCTTGCCTGATTCATTATTGAGGCATTATTGAAGCACGAACACGTTCGAGCTCTCTCAAATAAAATGTAAATGGATGTTCCACCATCCGAAGTATCTCCATGACTGCAATTTTTGATGGAAGCATCTGTCTGAAAAGGGATAAGGAACCTTTATATTTTTCGAGCAAACGGAGCAGCACGGAAGGGTTCTAGTTTTTCATCTTTCACAACAGAGAAAAACAAATACGAAGCAGTGCGAAGGAACAAAAATTCCAAACTTGGTACATCGAGATTCTACCATGACCACGTTTTTATTGCATCAGAATCGATTCGTTAAATTGATCTTCTTCGTAAAGTTTCAAACAAACGAACGGGACAGAATTTTCAAGTAAATCACTTTTAGTAATCGATTTTCCTCTCTAAGCTTATGAGCCGAAAAACCTGCAATTCTGTTACTTTCAGAAAGCCAACCGATCAAGTAACAGGGAATCTTTAATTTCTATTCCTACTCAAAACAATAACAAGTAAATTTGATTTGAGTGACATCAAAAGCGTTATCTAATTCGCTTCGGCAACTCAAACCAGTAATCTTATTGCGAAAACCAGTGGGCCTAACCATAACAAGTCATCAAAAGTGAACTAATTCAAGACACTTATTAACTGTTAGCAGCTTGGCTTTCTACTTCAATTTCAATGAGTGAATAAGGTACATAAAGGAAGAAGAAGATCTATTTTCCCATCAGCATGTACCTAAAATTAAAACTTGTGAAATGAAATAGAAATACCTCTAATCAACTTTGAAAGCCTCGTTGAATATTACTGCACTCTGAAATAAAATGACTCTGCAAGAGGTGTTTCATGGTTTGTCCGACTCTTTGAGGAAAAGGTTATGCTGCAGGCTCTTATGTTTTGGTTGCCTCTTTTTGGAAGAAGGACTATCTTAAAGACTTCTAAGCTCCAGTTTTCCATTCTGGTGAGAGAGGATATGCGCCAAACCCCTCTTTTTCGGTTTCTCTCTTTTGAGGAAGAGGTCATACTGCGGAATCCCCTATTTCGACTGCCACCTTTTAGGGGGCAAGCCATGCTGTCGGCTGCTCTGCTTTTGATGCCACCTCTTGAGCAAGAAGGCATCTGCAAGACTTTTGTACCTTTTAAATCGTTCCTCTCGGCCGAATCCTCCGTTGTACCACTGCTTTGTCCATTTATCACCCATGTCAATGTTTTTTCTTCTTGTCAAGAGGGTTGTCGACTTTCGACCAGACCCTCCATTGTACCAATTAGGATAGTTATCTGTGTTATATCTTCGGCTTGATGTGTAGTCTTCACATATGTGGAGAAAACCACGAGAGAGAAACACAGCGTGTGTGCTAAAACTCTACAATCGACAACTGACAACAACAAAAAACAAAAAAGTATAACAAGGTTCATAATGAGGCTAAACAACAAAACGAGGTTAATAAAAACTCATAACATCCCCGTCTGATCAAAAAAAGTCAAATGTCACAAATTAGTCTATAAGCCCAGTCTGTCTGGCTTCTTTATTGTCCTAGTAGATCTTCGTATCTGCATGATAGCAGGAGGACTTGAATGGAGACTGGTGAAAACTGGACGGGCAACGGGATGCGTGGTAGTCTCTGCAGCATTGGTAGATGGATCGGGAGGTGGTGTAAGCTGTTCACGAGTGGTGCGGATGTCAGTTCTGTTCCTTCGGAGCTCTCCATTGGTAGTCTTAACAGTATAGGAGCGAAGTTGAGGAGTCGTGTTTACATTCTGAGCGGGGTCGTCCCGGATGCCATTCGTTGGGTTTCTTACTCTGACATCTTGACCAGCCGTGAGTGGTGAAAGAGCTCGCGTGTGTTGGTTCTTGTGGGATGCTGGGGAGTCCTTTATTTTGTTGAGCTGCTTACGTACGTCGTCATCTCCTGGTGGCGGCTTACTGACAAGCAATGTTCTATACTTCCTGCCGGATGGCAGTTCTGCTGGGGACGGAAGCTTTGAGGAGAGGGGTGTGGCTCGGTAGGTTAGCATTGCGAGATGAGGATCAGATCCTGTTTCGCGACATTTCGTGAAGATTCTCTTGACTGTTCCTACAAGCCTTTCAATAAAGCCGTTGGATCTTGGAAAATGAGGAGAACTAGTGGTATGTTCGAGTCCGTACTTATCACAGAATTCTTAAAATTCATGGCAAACAAACTGAGGACCATTTTCAGAAAAAAACTTTTCAGGAATTCCATGCTCATCAAATAATCCCTTGAGATGAGAAATTACTGCCTTGGATGTTAGAGAAGTTAACTTCCTAACAAATGGAGATCTGGAGTACACGTCACCAACAAGGAGGTACGTCAGGTTTTCCCAATGGAAAACATCAGCAGCAACGATGTGCCATGGTCTGAGTGGTACTTCATGCGAATGAAGAGGTTCTTTTGATTGTGCACTTTGGTGTTTTTGGGATGTGGAACACTCTTCAATCATATTTTCAATGTGTTTGTTTATTCCGATCCAGAATATGGCAGTCCGAGCTAAGTGTTTAGATTTCTCTATCCCCTGATGTGCAGCATGTAGACGTTGTAGGACACGCTTTTTTTCAAGAAGCAACAAGCCCTGAATTGTGGTTATGCAAAAAACCATTAATTGAAAATTAGGCCTGTCTTGAATTGCTTTACTCGCTTCTTCTTGCCGGAAACAAGCAAATAGAAACGCTTTTTGGGTGAGGGTAGGTTGCTAGTCTATTTTGTTAGAAAAATTTCAAAAACATTGATGGTCTGGACCAAAAGGCCCGTTACGCTCCGTATTCAGTGTAAAAACCAGAGAATTATTGAAATATAATAATCGGTATTCTTTAACGGAAACTTCTGTTTGGAAATGGATTAGGAGACTTGTAAATTACTAGCAAACGACAATTTTACATGACCATGTTTCATTAGATCAGGATCATTCCGTAAAATTGATTGTAATAAGTTTTCAAACAAACGAACGGGTGACAGTATTTTCAATGGATTTTCTTTTCCACACTTAAATCCGATAAAAGCCTGCAATTCTTTTGATGTTCTGAGCATCAGAAAGGCAACCGATCAAATAACAAGAAACATTCAATTCAATTTCCTACTCATAACAACAACAAGAAAATCTAATATGAAATTAATCGAGGGAGATCAATGAAGTTTTTTTATTTCTTTTATTACTGTTGGATGAATTGGTTGTGCTTTGACAGACGAATAATTTTCAGTGTTACAAACATTGAAACTAACTTTTTTAGAGACAAAAAACCCCTTGTCAACTCTGAAAGCCTTCAACTTGACTTTTTTATGAAATGTCCCCCTAGCTAGTTTTAGATGTACCAAAGAAAATCAATGAAAAGAAAAACAAAGGCCTTTCCAAATCAACTGTTAGTCCTATAACTGAATTGAGTTTCGTCACAATTGTTTCACAGAGAACCAATACGGGCATTTGCATGAACCTGCAAGAGGTGATCATGTTTTTCTTTATGCTTTGTGAAAGGAAAATATTATCTATGAATAGAGAGAATCAAGGAGACTTGCTCTCTGTTACTTTTAGTTTCATAATTATCAGATAAACTAAGCCAGAGAGACCCAATCTCCTCTCTTGTTTCTAATCTATCATAACTCTATACCTACACCAAAACTTCGTGATACAGGTATAGGGGCAAGTAAATAAACTATAAAGATCTATAGAGATAATAGAGATGTGGTCATTTGGCACGTTGAAGTAATTCTCGTATAGTCTTTGTACGAGGATATTGATTCAAAACTCACCAATACTTGTATGTACAGACTAAAATAATTCAAATAATTTGGGTATTAGACTGGGAAATGCCACTGACACACCTTTGTGATAAGAATAATACTGAACAAATTTGAAGTCGAAACGTTTAGAAAGCATGGTATATTTTTGAATTTCTCTGTTGGAATTTTATCCACTTAGGATATCAGACTCTCGTATTATGATTAAACTGATTAATATACACATACATCAAGCATTTCTTGGGTTGCTCTTGGAGACCCACCCTCAAGTTATTTGAAAAAGATGCAAAGTAAAAGGATCTTTGTTTCCATAGATTTTGTAATCGGTTGGCATTTGAAAAAAGTCTTTTTAGATTTGAGAAATCTAGAAATCAATAGCACAAAACTAATGGTTTTCCACTTCACCAATCAACGAATCTTATGGTAGGATCAAATATCCTATAGATAGGACAATCTGGTAACCACAACAAAACCGATAAATTCAATGCTGATAATAGAAAACCAGTAAGATTACCACATTTGCTCTTTGCAGCTCAAATTAGTTCATTCATTGCTAGCTTCCTCCGGAGGGAGACCTCTTATGCGTTTTTATCAAGATAAGTGGACTCAACTTCATTCTAATGCTGTTACTTACATCTTGCTTAGCATGAATCTGAGCGAAGGCTTTCTATCTATACCTGTTTGATACGCAGTACAATAAGCCTAAATAGAAACTCAGCTTCGAAGACTTGCGTTGCCTGCCGAAAGACATGGCAGTAACATCTGTATCTGTGAGTCTTCTACTAGCGATTACTGCACTGACAGCTGTCGAAGCCTTGCCTAGTAATACAACTCATCATGAAAGCTTGGCAGTCCTAGATGTAAAACAAGACTTCGATACAGTCATAAATGGAACAGAATCAGCAATTTTCAAAACGTTGTTATTCCGATATCCAGCCTTTCTGAAACTAGTTGCCAAGATCGTGAATGATACCTCTGATGCTTCTGCCGGCAATACCTCGAGTTTGACTGAATACGACTTATGCAAGTTGGTTAAAGAAAACCTTGACAAGACAAAAGATGCATGTGAACTCGAAAACTCCTCAAGAGATGCCAGACTACGTTGCAATGATTCCCCAAAGGTTCCCATGAACTCGAACTCGTCAAAAGCATCTTTTTATGATATCTGTCAACCATTCCATCCATCTACAACCGTCCGTCCATCAAGAACACAAGGTCCTCCCCAACTACCGAATATATCAACCAGAGAAAGAACAGTGCAAAGTCCTTCCCGACAACATAACATCTCAACCAGAAGAAGAAACGTACCTTATCTCGGACTCTTGGACATTTCAACAACAAAGAATCATAATGATGGGACAACAACAGAACCAAACCCAATCACTGTCACCCCCACACCGAATGATACATCTTCCAAAACTGAGAAGCCAAATCAAAAGCCAGCGACGAATTACTTTTTCCTAGCAATCAAAGAAATGGCAAAAACAGTCATCGTCTCACATGAAAGAAAATGCAAAATACGGAATGGAATATTTGATCAGAAAAACAACGTTTGCCGCATACCGACTTCGACTATCTCCCTGAATAACTCGAATATTTCAAATTCATCATCAGCCAATCACAATGGTTCTCTGAGAATGATCAACATCGTCGGCAACACTTGCAGCACATTGTGCCTACTGGTATTGATTGCAGCATATTTCATTTGCAAGAATCGGTTTTCATTGCCCAATAAATGCATTCTCTGCCTATCGGTATCACTTTGCCTGTCACACCTGCTTCAACTTGCAATAATCTTCTACTCCTCCCAGTCAAACACATGCAAGGCCATCGGGGTGTTTCTACATTGGACTTTGTTACTTGCTTTCTTCTGGATGGCTGTCTTGTGTTACAATTTCTTCATCACATTTGCCAAAATACGTCCCGTTGACGTTCACATCAACAACAAGCGATTCAAGAAATACGTGGCAGTGACCACGTCATCAGCAAGTACCGTCGTCTTGGTTTGCGTTTTCACTGGCATTTCAGGTGCAGATTTGTATGGTGACAATGGCAGATGTTTCTTGTCGAATATCTGGGCCAATCTGTTTGCATTTGCAGTGCCAGTGGGCATGATTCTCGTAACCAATGCCATCTTGATGTTCATCACCATAATCAGGCTGCGATCGATGAGAGAAGCCAATCGAAGGGCTTTGTCATCTGCAAACAGTAATTCTTCACGCAAGAACATCATGCTGAGTGTCATGACCTTAAAGCTCTCCATCCTCTTCGGCCTCGGTTGGTTGTTTGGATATCTTGACGGCCTCATTTCCAACCAGGCTCTGGCGTATTGTTACAACGTTATTGTATCAAGTCAGGGCGTATTGGTGTTTCTTGCGTTTGGGTGTCATAAAGAAATGATAGGTTTCTGTCGATGCTGGAGACGCCAAGACGATGCTCAAACCACTACTCAACTGAAAGTTGGTGCAGCCAGTGAAAAAGAAAGTCGACTTTAGAAACAATTGCAATAATCTAAGGCTTGCAAGGGCCTGTGCAAATAACATTATTTTATTTACATGATAAAACTTGTAAACGTTGCAATTACAATCAGCTACAATTAACCCAATCACGTAAAATTGAATACAATCAAATAAAATCTACTACGATCGCATACAATCAACTAAAATCAATTACAATTAATCACAATTAACTGCAATAGCTTCAATATGAATAACTAGAAATAACTTAAAGAATTTCTTAAAGATTTTCGTACTCAAGTGTTCTCATGCAGTGAAAACCGTACATAAGAGCCTTTGTGTTTCAGCGTAATCCTAGAATATTCCTTATAATCATGGATATTACACCAGATTTGCATGTGAATGTATGTTCTAAATTGACGTGGTTATGCACTCTTTTACTTTCACAAGATATTCTATATTTTGTCAAAACTGTAGAGGTATACAGTATATGATATAAAAGGTTGTAAATGTTCATTTATTCAAGCCCAAGTAAACATTACTGAGTATCAGTTGTGAACACAGCATAAAAGTTGAGTCAATAATATGGCAGGTATGTTATAAGTCGTAATGAAACCAAGAATAAAACAGTTTTATGAAAAGGAAACCAATATGACAGCCTCTCTGTTGCCAAAACAACTAATAATACACCGACAATCGTGAAGCTCGAAGCTTTCTCAAAGCTCCTTCAACAGTGTCAAAATTGAGAATTTCTTTGGAGCAATATTTTTCGGTTTAAAATATGGCAAATACCTGCCAAATGCTTCTCATATGATGGATGATACTTTATTATGTTTTACTGCAAAAGAAGGACCTACACTGAAAATTTCAGCTATTTAGCATCAATGATTTTGAAATCAAAATTGTTGGTAGTTGCGAAAATTGAATTCTCAGAAAAACGCGATTAACTTTGATGTTCAAGTAACAAGCATGTTCAAGTCCAAAAATCAATACAAAACTGCCAGCTCCATAGCTTTCACTTTCTGTGTCTATATCCTTCTCATACCTTGATTTGATTTTGCTTCTCAGCTTCATTCTCGAGAGGTTCGAGCTTTTCTTTTGCTGGCGCTAGGCATTATAAACGCAAGTGCGATCAAGCTCCCGAAAAATTTTGTCTGTGAAAAAACCTCGCTCAAACCAAAACTTCTCCAGAACGAGACAAGTTGCTGCAGATCCTTCATTAAAATAAGCAACAGCATCATAAACACCAAACTTACAAACGTATCTCCCAACGTGTATTGACTCGGGAGTTTTGTTTTAAAGTACGCTGTTCAGTGGATCGTTTTGATTCTGCGTCTTACCGTGTAGAAACTTCTTGGGAAAACTGTCTTCACTCAATCTTACAAAAGTCGGTTTCAATGCAGCAGTGATTTTCAGTAGTAAGTCAGGTCAGGGCTCATATTTTTCTGTGTTTTTAGCCTTGTCTGCTTTGAAGCTGCACCATGAATCTTTTCCATCTGGGTAATGATTGTGCTGGCTCTTATCTTTTGAGGATGTGCAGTTTAATAATGTTGCCAGAATTGCTTTTTGAGTCCAAACTAAATTACTAAGGATCCTCCTTTTTGCACTTCTTTAAAACTTTTTGATCTTATCAATTACCTTATCATTAGCTTGCCCTTTCCTCCTAAATCTTTCTTCTCCTTTTGTTAATTTCCTGAGAGCTGTCCCCATACTTTTCTGTACGTGGTCTAATCATTCAAATTTCTCGACTTTTTTCCCTGCACCTTCGTAAACTGCTTAGACAGAAGAATAGCTTTTGCAATGACCATCCAATAAAACTTTGTTATAATGCGAACCGGGTAGGTCTTTCGATCTTTTGAAGATTCGTACTACCCATCTAGGCTAGGTTGCTGAAGCAGATTCTCTGTAGTTTGCCTTGAGTTGGTGTGGCTCTCGCAAAACTTTTTGTATTCCTTGGAGCTTTTGTACAGTCAACTGTGAACTTCGCACACTTTACAGTGCCTTGAGATGGTTCGACATCAAGAAGCTTGCCTGTATCTATTGACAGAGCTGCCACGCAACTAGGAACAGAGACAAAGTCCCTCTTTTACCAGAAGCCATCCATGGAGACACCACAATCAGTCTGAGCTGTGTCCATCTTCGCATTTAGCTTTTTTCCAGTCTGTCTCATGCCATCATTTGCAAGATCATAAACTCCTGATCGAAGTGACTTGTTTAGTTTGCTGTTGTTGTTTTCAGTTTGCGGGGTAGGAATATTCATGACTTGGCTACAGTAGCCACTCCCTGTACTGCGCATGCCATACACGAGACGTCTGTTGACTTCATACGAGCCTTTGCTTTTCTTAGAAGTGTAAAAGTTGTAAACATTCACATTAGAAATATTAGTTATAGTTTATTTGTTGAAATATTAATTCATCATACCATACTCGCAATTCAAAGCCTAGATGGTTTTTTCAGCGGGTTATCGAGCGGATTTTCACAGCAATTACGTTTAATCTCCATTGCGTAGTTCAAAGGGGCATATGCACTTATTTCCTTTTCGATATTGCAAGACCGCATATCAAACCAGATTTGTGAAATGAGGGCAGAGCTTACACAAACAGTACACCGGCATTTTTAGAGCCTAAAAAAAATTATCGAGTAATTCTCAATTTATATATCAATATAATCTACATATGCAAGCTACATGTTCGTTACAATACGGTTAAATACCGTACGTGGGGGGGGGGTTGCTGGTTCGTGCAAGTTATGGGTAAGCCAATGAGCGACAGGGGAAAGTATGTTCTTTCCCCTTCGCCTACAGCCCCCAGCAACCAGAGGGTGTAGTTTTTGTGAGGGTTGCTGGTTCGTGCAAGTTCTGGGTGTGCCAGTGAGCGACAGGGGAAAGTATGTGCTTTCCCCTTTGCCTACAGCCCCCAGCAACCCTCCAGGCAGGTTCAGCTGCCATATCAAAAGGCATTGTTTTGTTGCCATTTTAAGCAAGGATTTGGAGGTTGAAGGTAGTGGTGAAAGGTAAATGCAAAGATTGCACAATATTAAACCAAATGGGTTAGTGGCAAGGTGGAGGTCGAGGGTAGTGGTGAAAGGAATGTTTACACAAATGTTTCAAGATACATAATTCTTAACAAACTACATACAGTATGTGGGGTTCGGGAAGTGTCGTTAGTGGCAGGGTGTTTTTGTGAGGGTTGCTGGTTCGTGCACGTGCTGGGTGAGCCAGTAGACGAAAGAGGCAAGTATGTGCTTCCTCTTCCGCCTGCAGCCCCCAGCAACCCTTCAGGCAGGATATGCTGCCATAACAAATTATTGTACGAGATGATCTTGGGGAGAGTGTAAAGAATTTGCACTTCCTGCGTCCTAATAACGACACCTCCATTTTAATAACAAATGATTGTCTCTAGTTGGGGCGCTATTAATATACGCTGGTCTTTCCACTGTGCTGGAGCGCTATTAAAATACGCTTTTTCTCTGAAAACTACCAAGAAACGTTAAACGCTTCGCGCTATTAATATACGCTGGTGTTTAATATACGCTGGTGTTTAATATACGCTGGTGTTTAATATACGCTGGTGTTTAATATACGCTGGTGTTTAATATACGCTGGTGATTAATATACGCTGGTGTTTAATATATGCTGGTGATTAATATACGCTGGTGCTATTAAGATACGCTCTTTCTCTGAAAACTACAATATACGTACAACGCTTTGCACTATTAATATACGCTGGTGCTATTAAAATACGCTTTTTCTCTGAAAACTACCAAAATACGTTAAACACTTCGCGCTATTAATATACGCTGGCGATTAATATACGCTGGAGCTATCAAAATACGCTTTTTTTGAAAACTACCAAAATACGTTAAACGCTTCGCGCCATTAATATACGCTGGTGCAATTACAATATGCTGGTCTTTCTCTGAAACCTACCAAAATATATTAAAATTTTTCTATTGGACGGATTATAACATACTTTTAAAAGGAACACAAAAGTTGCAAATAAGCTTAATAGAGACAAGGGAAGTGGGGTGGGAGGGATTTTTCTTTTCTTGCGTCTGGACGTTTATTTTGAGCAGCTGGTTGACTACTTTCAGGCTTAGAAATTTTTAAAAGAAAGTTGGAAAGGGGAATCTGGGTTTTCATGTTGAATATTCGTAGGAAGCTGGGACTAGTCGAACTCTACACACGAAGTTGAACATACCTTACAAGTCGAAAATCCTTAAGGGATAGATATATCGACGTCTTTTGTTCCCATGAATGCAGCATTCAGTGGATTCAAAACTTTTAACAATGGACAAAAAAATGCTGCTTTTCGTCCTCATCAGAGGGTTTTATGTTTATGGAGAAAAACAGGGGGTATGGCTTGAACAACTTATATCGATTAACCACAGTTCACGCTTTGCCAGAACTTTCATTTAATCTCCATTGCGTAGTTCAAAGGGGCATATGAACTTATTTCCTTTTCGATATTGCAAGACCGCATATCAAACCAGATTTGTGAAATGAGGGCAGAGCTTACACAAACAGTACACCGGCATTTTTAGAGCCTAAAAAAAATTATCGAGTAATTCTCAATTTATATATCAATATAATCTACATATGCAAGCTACATGTTCGTTACAATACGGTTAAATACCGTACGTGGGGGGGGGGGTTGCTGGTTCGTGCAAGTTATGGGTAAGCCAATGAGCGACAGGGGAAAGTATGTTCTTTCCCCTTCGCCTACAGCCCCCAGCAACCAGAGGGTGTAGTTTTTGTGAGGGTTGCTGGTTCGTGCAAGTTCTGGGTGTGCCAGTGAGCGACAGGGGAAAGTATGTGCTTTCCCCTTCGCCTACAGCCCCCAGCAACCCTCCAGGCAGGTTCAGCTGCCATATCAAAAGACATTGTTTTGTTGCCATTTTAAGCAAGGATTTGGAGGTTGAGGGTAGTGGTGAAAGGTAAATGCAAAGATTGCACAATATTAAACCAAATGGGTTAGTGGCAAGGTGGAGGTCGAGGGTAGTGGTGAAAGGAATGTTTACACAAATGTTTCAAGATACATAATTCTTAACAAACTACATACAGTATGTGGGGTTCGGGAAGTGTCGTTAGTGGCAGGGTGTTTTTGTGAGGGTTGCTGGTTCGTGCACGTGCTGGGTGAGCCAGTAGACGAAAGAGGCAAGTATGTGCTTCCTCTTCCGCCTGCAGCCCCCAGCAACCCTTCAGGCAGGATATGCTGCCATAACAAATTATTGTACGAGATGATCTTGGGGAGAGTGTAAAGAATTTGCACTTCCTGCCACTAATCACACAACGTGTGATGCCCCAAGAGAGACGAGAAAATATTTTGTTGATGATATTTCGTTTTGTTCTTATAAAGCAAACGTAATTCAAAGAATTTGGCGCGAAGGATGTACTGGTAAAATTGATGTTTCATTAAGGGGCGGCCTAAACGACCGAGCATAGTTTGCTTAGGCCCAGGAAGGAATTTCTTATGACCAGGGCGATAAAAGGGGAACTTGTAACATGTTCAATCGGAAAGCTGGATCGATAGGAACCCTAGGGGGTATGTGGTAGAAAAACCTTCGGTGAACTCTAATTTGCCAAGGAGTTTACCAGAACAATAAGAAAATACGTACTGAGACTTGTCCTGAAACCTCTTTATGCTACGCACAAGACATTGAAGCCTCCAAAAAAATTACAGGTAGCTCTATGTTTTGCTGTAGGTGAGCATTCTGAACTGCAGCGAAATCGGGTTTTGTGGTGGAGTGTGATTGTTTTGGCAAGAAAGGTAGCATAATATAATTTTCATGGTGGTGGGATATGCAGGCACTAATTTTCGGACTGGAGGATGAGTTTAGGAGTCTATAAAAGCGTCTTTGCCTGTTTAGTAAGATTTTGAGTGGAAGGGAGTGAGAATCGTTGGAACATTTCCTAAGCAATTTTCAGGGCAGCCAGATGCTGGTCAGGGACTTTTTGGTAGGTAGTGGGCCCAGGGGGGGAGCTAACGAAAACTATTCTTCTGTAACGATAGAGAAAATCAGCCAGTTCCTTGAAAATACCAGGGACATGCGGAGCTTTGAACAAAATTTTATTACTCGATCATGATAAGAATGAGATGCCTACTCATTTGCATTCTTTGTTTGCAGTGGGATTGTTTTGAATTCTTTATCTGAACTACTAACATGTTATAACAGTGAAAGATAACCAGGTGGCTACCCATTGCATATGGTACAAGCCAGGAATGGTATATTTCTGCCATGTAATTGAAATACCAAGGGAGACCAATGTCTGGAAAGGCTGCCAGGTCATTTGGAACCACCGAATGCTAAAGATACCCCCATAGCTAAAGATACCCCCATAGCTAAAGATACCCCCATAGCTAAAGATACCCCCATAGCTAAAGATACCCCCATAGCTAAAGATACCCCCATAGCTAAAGATACCCCATAGCTAAAGATACCCCATAGCTAAAGATGCCCCCATAGCTAAAGATGCCCCCATAGCTAAAGATACCCCCATAACTAAAGATGACCCCATAACTAAAGATACCCCCATAACTAAAGATACCCCCATAACCAAGGGAACGAGAGGAATCGATGAACAAATGAAGTTGATAAGATCTTTCAAAATATTTAGTCATAAAGAAAAATTTGCATCTCTTTGAGGAGATAGTGCATTTTCACATATCAATATCATCCAAAATCCAGCCTTGAGTCTAACATGATGATGGTGTTTAAGTAAACCGAGCTAGACTTGTGAGCTATTTTGCAGAAAGGCTCTTTATGGAGGGATAACCTTGCCAGCAAATTTCAAGGTGCTTATTAAGGGTTGAAAATCAAATGAAGTAGCTTTTTACATAGTCTACCACCTTCCAATCTCGTATTAAAACTAAAAGTTCATCTAGGAGGAGACGTGCTATTCAATCAGCATGTTATCTCGGGCCTTGGCATTGGAATTACTTAATTGCCTGATCCATAAGCGAGTTTATGGAATCATAGCCAACTGAAACCCCTCCCTGAGATCTGTGAAGAGTTTCTTAACAAAACCTTTATCTGGATGCTCTCTAAGTTTTTCCTCTAATCAGCCACTGCTCACAAAGTAGTTGCAGTCATAAAAAAAAAAAAATTTTGTAAAATAATCTTAGGTTTGAAAAGAAACTGTCCAACATTAGCAGTAATTGGTGAGCTAGGGGAGTTTTATACATGCTAGCTGCAATGGTGAAATTTTGGCATAGACTTTCAGCCCTAAATGATAACTCTCTTGTTCAATTATGTTTCAATGAAAACGGAAGGCTTCTTGAAGATAAAAATGATTGGGTAAACACTATTAAATTCGTTCTGAAACTAACTGGCATGGAAAGCATTTCTAATAATCCAAACCAAGTCTCCAGTATTGTACTTTATAAAAGGACCTTTACAAAACTTAGGGAGCTTTTTCGTAATACTTGGTGTAAAACTGTAAACCAATCAAAGAACCCTAAACTAAGAACCTATAAACTATTCAACAAAGAGTATAAATCAGTATCTTATCTAAATATCCCTCAATGGAAGTACAAAAAGCTAATTGCAAAATTTCGATGCAGTGATCATCAACTTAGAATTGAAACTGGCGGACACCAAAAAGTAGAATTATCAAAGCGAACATGCAATGTGTGTAAGTCTGGTAAACTGGAAAATGAAATTCACTTTCTAATAGAGTGCGAGGCATATCATGACTTAAGAAAGAATTTTCTCGGAACTAATCTAGATAGGGGGTTAAATGTGACAAGTAGAGGCCATGTTCATTGAAATTTTGTCGAGCTGGGATTTTGAACAACAAATGAGTTTTGGAAGATTCTTGGAATATGCCACAGAACGTAGAGCACGAAGGCTAGTAAATATACACTCGGAAGATGTCAATCTTAACTAACCTCGAAAGACCATGCATGTTTCCACAGCCCAAGATATACCTATATTTGTTTTTTACTTTTTGACTTGTAGTTATTGTTGTGGTTAGGCCGTATACGATAAATTGTATTTTGTGTTTTCTAATAAAATGAAGAAAAAAAAAAATGAAAAATTAAAGCACCATCGGTAGGAAAGGAATAGTTACGGAGCATATTACTGGTGACAGTGAATTTTTGGAGAATCTTAGATATTAAGCATTTAAGGACTGGTAGTCCTTAGGCTTGTCAGCTTTAGTAAGCTCATTCAATGCAGGGCAATTAGCGATTCCATACAAGGCTAAATTTGCAGTAATACCTAGTGTATAATCACGTGGGTTATGGAACATAGCTGGATCCCTAGTTTAGTTGAAATTACGACAACTGGGCGTAACCAGAATATCAGGATAGGAGATTGAATAGCCACATGGTTGAACAAATTTTGTTCTTTCATTTGGTTGCGAGCCCTTGGTAAAATCGAGATAATAACTGTTTTGGAAAAAGAATGGGCAATTGGTGTTGTAGGCTGCAAATGGCTAGGGGCTGGACGGAATTAGGGTACTGGAGTTAGGGATGAGGCGACGTAAAGACGGGTTCTGCTGAGCACAATAGGGTCAATGGGAATGATAGGTTGATATCAAAAGAGGAAGAGAATTGTAAGAAAAATTTGCTTTCCTGTGAATACCCGCATCCCAAGTTGTAAATTGATGACTGAGCAACGGATCTTTTTTGTCGTTGGCTGATTTCAGGCAGAAACTTTCGGGCAGCAAGTCCGTTAGCTGATGGTTTCCATCGCTCGAATTTCAAGCAATGTTTGGTGTCATCTTTGCAGGGCTGTTCGGAGTAGGGCTCCTGAACTAAGGTTACTGGCCCTGTAAACGCTCTATTCGCTTTGTTGAAGCTTGCTTTGGCATATTTCTAGTTTTCTTTTCTTGCGTCTGGACGTTTATTTTGAGCAGCTGGTTGACTACTTTCAGGCTTAGAAATTTTTAAAAGAAAGTTGGAAAGGGGAATCTGGGTTTTCATGTTGAATATTCGTAGGAAGCTTGGACTAGTCGAACTCTACACACGAAGTTGAACATACCTTACAAGTTGAAAATCCTTAAGGGATAGATATATCGACGTCTTTTGTTCCCATGAATGCAGCATTCAGTGGATTCAAAACTTTTAACAATGGACAAAAAAATGCTGCTTTTCGTCCTCATCAGAGGGTTTTATGTTTATGGAGAAAAACAGGGGGTATGGCTTGAACAACTTATATCGATTAACCACAGTTCACGCTTTGCCAGAACTTTCATAAAATATCAACCTCGTAAGCAGGGAAAATTTAGATTAACTATTATAAGTTTGGGAAATATAAGAATTTTATCAAAAACTGTAAGTGTTTACTGCCAAAAACAAAATCCTTAACGCTATTTTTTCCACAGCTTTTCCAGCAGATTTTCTCAAGCATTTCAAACACATTTTCCCCGTTACCAAAGTATATTTGGGGCTTAAAAACCAATCATGGTTGTAAAAATAGAAATCTAATCAACGTTTCTTGTCAAGGTGGTGGAAACAGAGGTCGAAAAATAAAGTTTTGAGTAAGAAATATAAATAAATTGCTACAACAAAAAGTGTGATAGCTTATGCCGAACTAAGTATTTCAACAGATATGTAGATTCTCTCAAATCTGAAATTTTCTGAAAAAATTTGAAATCTGCTATGCATAGAATTTTTCAACGAAACAAGGTAGAAGAAAAAATATTTACCGCAGGATTTTTATCATCACGCTATTTTAACGGAAAAATTTTCGAAAAAGTTTCAATATTGAAAACAGTTTATGCATTAAAATTTCTAAAGTGCCAAATGCAAACAGACTTTTACAAAATTCCTACCAACAAATAGATCAGAATTACCTCTTAAATCTCCAGTGGGTATGTTCATTGGTACTGGCAATGGCAGGGGAAAAAGTATTGACTAAGCCCTTGCTACAACTTTTTAATAATATGAATATGACGTTGACCTACCCTTCAAAATGGAGAATTAACCTTTTTAAAACTAAATCATAAAAAGGATGATACACTGGCAATTACAGGGGAATCGCCATAAGTTCATGCCTTAGTAAACTTTTGAGTATTTTTCAATTAAAGATGTTGCAACAATTTATCAATAAAAAGTAAATGGAAGTGAAAATGCACTACTGATAATATTTTCGTGTCAAGAACAATTCTGGAGAAATTGTCCCATACGTGTTAAAAACAATTTTGGAGAAATTTTCCCATAGGGGAAAGTCTTTCTGTGTCACATTTTTTGATTTTCAAAGGGTGTATGACTGAACTCAATAAATCAGAGTCTGTGACTAAAAAAGACTTAATTACATAGAAGCTGGGTCAATCTTTTTGCAAGTGATTCCTTCGTTGTACAAGGACGTTTCTTATGGAATTGAATTACTGGCGCAGTATACTGGAAGAATTGACAGCAATATAGGACTGAAGCAAGGATGTGCCCTCAGCCCTATTCTTTTTAACATGTTTATTGACAATATGAAATCAAGCTATTCTGATCATCAGATTAGATCAGATAATAAGCTAAAAGCAGTTTTTCAGGTAAAAAAGTAGTTCAAGAAATTCCTATTTAAAAGGAGTTCTCGTGGTCAAAATGCACATAACCAGTTCAAAATTCTAATCAAGAATTCAGCTCCAAAACCTTGACAATAACGAAAAAAGTTTTTAGTCGTCATGCCGCTTTGGTAAATCGAAGAGAATCAGACAACTGGTAATTTTTGATTAAAACATATCCCGGATAACAACAATCCTAGCACAAATTAGATCCTAAGATAAAATCTTATTAATTAAAGTGTAATTAATCAGTCTTAATTAAATAACTAAATCTAACTAGTAAAATTGCAGGAAAAATTGGGCGTGCGATGCATTGGCCCGGTTTTGCCTGCGACTACACTACAGCTTGTTACGGTCGGCGATTGAATCCGAAATAGCCAAATTTCCGGCCAATGCAACTGTCCGACAGAAAGACTGCCAGAAACAAGAAAATATTGAACAAATCATAAACTCAAACAACCAATAGAAAGAGGGACAGGGTGGGGGGGGGGGAGAAAATATTTCAACCTACGAACAACGCTTGCAAAACTTGAATGACTAGAATCCTAGACATGATTGCCGCTATCAATCACCCAAAGAAATCAAGGATACAAATAACGCCGACGCCCGGGCTACTTTTAACCCCACTAAAATGCTTGATTTTACTGGCATCTATCTTATTGGTGATTGACTTGAATCTGCAATTCTGTTTTCTATTTTCGCTAAAGATACCATATCAGATCTCATATCTTTCATAATGTTTTGCTAGCTACTGTTTTCCAAAAAAAATTCCTTGCATCTTTACCACCCTACAAATTTTGATAAACTTTTGTTTCATCATTTCAATTTAGTTGAAAGTTGCCGTTTCTTTAAGAGAGGCAAAAATTAAATCTTATTTTGATATATAATAATTCCTAGATAGGCCTAAGCTTCAAAAGGTTTCCAAACTTTGGCGATAGTAGTGTGAGGTACCATACCCCCTCCCCCATCTACTTGATTCAAGTTCCACCATAAGAAATAAGGAAGCACAAGAAATCAGTAGGAAGCACAAGAGAGCACAAGAAAGCAAGAGGAAGCAAATAAGTGTTCAAGTATCGATCAACACCAACAAAAATTTGTTAATAATAATTCTCCTAGATGAGGTGATTGCTTGTACAAACTTACTCTGGTAGAAACTTTCTACGCCTTCTATGAATTTGTTTAAAAGAAAAGAGTAAAAGTAAGGATAGTCTAATTATTCTTCCTAAAATGCATCATTTTTGAGAGTAAGGAATTTATCCTCTTTTCCACTACACAGAAGATTTTCAAGTTAAGTGCAAAATACAAAATACATTCATCATCAATAAATGTCCTCAATCCTTCTCAGTCTTTTCATCTTTCCCTCCTTTTGACATGGGCTGCCATCTTTGAAAGAAGAAACCCCGTACCAGACTCCTCTGCAATGGCCGTGACCTTTTGAGGGAGATATTCTGCTGGATGCTCCTTTTCTTCGTTTGCCTCCTCCTCAGCGGTAGGACATAAACAAGTCTCCTAAGTTTCGGTTGCCCCCCTTTTGAGAAAGAGGCCATGCTCTTGAACCCTTTGTTTCGGTTGCGACTTCTCAAGGGGTAGGAAACGCCCAATACTCCTCTGTTTTGGTTGCCCCCTTTTAGGGTAAAAGCAATGCTCTAGACTTCTCTGTTTCGGTTCCCAGCTCTTGAGGGGCAGGAAATACCCAGGTCTCTGCAACTTCGGTGACGACTTTTTGAAGAAGAGATTTTACTGCAGGCTCTTATGTTTTGGTTGCCTCTTCTTGGAAGAGAGACCATAATGGAGACTCGTAAACCTCAGTTTTCCATTGAACAAACGAACCGGTGACGATATTTTCAATGGATTTTCTTTTCCGAACTCATCAGCCGAGAAACCCGCAATTCTATTTATTTTCTTAATTTTAGAAAGCGAAACCGATCGAAAAAGTCATCTTTTCTGTTGATCACGACAAATTAACGGATTTCACGATAGGCTCAAATCTCCTATAAATAGTACAATCTGTTAACCACAACAAAACTATTACATGATCTTTTCAATGCTGATAATAGAAAACCAGTAACATTACCACATTTGCTCTTTGAAGCTCAAATTAGTTCATTCATTGCTAGCTTGCTCCGGAAGGAGAGCTCTCTTGCGTTTTTATCAAGATCAGTGGAGTCAACTTCATTCTAATGCTGTTACTTACATCTGGCGTAGCATGAATCTGCGCAAAGGCTTACTATCTATACCTGTTTGAGATGCAGTACAATCAGCCTAGATAGAGACTCAGTTTCGAAGAGATGTGTTACCTCTCGAAAAACATGGCAGTAAGATCTGTATCTCTGAGTGTTCTATTAGCGATTACTGCACTGACAGCTATCGGAGACTTGCCTAATAATGCAACTCATAATGAAAGTTTGGCAGTCCTAGATGTAAAACAAGACTTCGATACCGTCATAAATGGAACAGAATCGGCGATTTTCGAAACGTTGTTATTCCGATATCCAGCCTTTCTGAAACTAGTTGCCAAGATCGTGGATGATACCTCTGATGCTTTTGCCGGCGAAACCTCGAGTTTGAGTGAATACGACTTATGCAAGTTGGTTGAAGAAAACCTTAACAAGATAAAAGATACATGCGAACTCAACCATTTGTCGAAAGATGTCAGATTACGTTGCAATAATTCTGCGGATGTTTCCATGAACTTGAACTCATCAAAAGCATCTTTTTATGATATCTGTCAACCATTTCAACCATCTACAACAGTCCGTCCATCTACAACGCATGGTCCTTCCCTACCACCCAACATATCAACCAGAGGAAGAACAGCGAAAGGTCCTCCCCGACCACCCAACATATCAACCAGAGAAAGAACAGCGCAAGGTCCTCCCCGACCACCGAGCATATCAACCAGAAGAGAAACAGCGCAAGGTCCTTCCCAACTACCCAACATATCAACCAGAGGAAGAAAAGCGCAAGGTCCTTCCCAACCACCAAGCATATCAACCAGAGGAAGAACAGCGCAAGGTCCTTCCCGACCACCGAGCATATCAACAAGAAGAAGAACAGCGCAAGGTCCTTCCCAACCACCCAACATATCAACCAGAGGAAGAAAAGCGCAAGGTCCTTCCCAACCACCCAACATATCAACCAGGGGAAGAACAGCGCAAGGTCCTTCCCGACCACCGAGCATATCAACCAGAAGAACAACAGCGCAAAATATAACAACCAGCAAATTTCAGAAGCAAAAAAAAGGGCCAGCCACAGATTACTTTTTCCTAGCAATCAAAGTTATGGCAAAAACAGTCATCGTCTCACATGAAAGAAAATGCAAAATGCGGAATGGAATATTTGACCAGAACAACAACGTTTGCCGCGTACCGACTCCGACCATCTCCCTGAATAGCTTCAATAATTCAAATTCATCATCAGCCAATCACACCAAGAACTTCACTGAGATTTTCTTCCCAGCACGAAAAGCAGACAGCAGTTCTCTGAGAATGATCAACATTGTCGGCAACACTTGCAGCACATTGTGCCTACTGGTATTGATTGCAGCATATTTCATTTGCAAGAATCGGTTTTCATTGCCCAATAAATGCATTCTCTGCTTATCGGCATCACTTAGCCTGTCACACCTGCTTCAACTTGCAATAATCTTTTACTCCTCGCAGCCAAACGCATGCAAGGCCATCGGGGTGTTTCTACATTGGACATTGTTGCTTGCTTTTTTCTGGATGGCTGTCATGTCCTACGATTTCTTCATCACATTTGCCAAAATACGTCCCGTTGATGTCCACGTCAACAATAAGCGATTCAAGAAATATGTGGCAGTGACCACGTCATCAGCAAGTACCGTCGTCTTGGTTTGCGTTTTCACTGGCATTTCAGGTGCAGAACTGTATGGTGACAATGGCATATGTTTCTTGTCGAACTTCTGGGCCAATCTGTTTGCATTTGCAGTGCCAGTTGGCGTGGTTCTCTTAACCAATGCCATCTTGATGTTCGTCACCATTATCAGGCTGCGATCTATGAGAGAAGCCAATCGAAGGGTTTTGTCATCTGCAAACACTAATTCTTCACGCAAGAAAATCATACTGAGTGTCATGACCTTAAAGCTCTCCATTCTCTTCGGCCTCGGTTGGTTGTTTGGATATCTTGACGGTCTCGTTTCCAACCAAGCTCTGGCGTATTGTTACAATGTTATTGTATCATGTCAGGGCGTTTTGGTCTTTCTTGCGTTTGGGTGTCATAAAGAAATGATAGGTTTCTGTCGATGCTCGAGACGCGTAGAAAATCCTCAAACACCTGCTCAGCCGAGTGTTGGTGCAGCCAGTGAAAGAGAAATTCGACTCTAAAAACACTTGTAATAATCTAAGACTTGCACAGGCTTGGGCGAATGCTATTCTTTCATTTACATGATTATTTGTTTCTCAAGAAACTGGCCTGTTTGGCAAACCGGCCATCCCATGTTGAATTAAATTCCGCCACAGAACACGAAGTGTGACCCCAATCACCAAGCACCCGCTGTCCTTGTCGTAGGATATTCGTGTTACTGGCAATTTCCTTAATGGTCAATTACTATCTTCATTCGTTACATCGCTTTCTGGAAGTTAACCTAAACTTCGAAAATATCTGAAAATTGAATTAACTATTGCTTAAAATGTATCCTAACAAAGAGATATAGAAAATGCATTTTTATCAGTCTCCGTTTAAAGATCGTATTCGTTTATGAATCTTGAGTTTTCTAGATCTATCAAATGAAAAGTGTACCTTATCCACAGCTATCCAAAAACTTTGCAATTTGCAAGATTGTGTTACTGTTAAATCTGAGGGGACAATTGTTTCTTAAGAATTGTAACATTGTATTAGTCAAACAAAATAAGTATCTTGAAAGAGAAATAAAACGTTAGGTTTAACTTCTCCCAGCCCAAAAACTAAAAATAGCCTAAATAAAGTTCGGCAGGAAAAATATCAAAATGCACGTATGAAAAGTGCCAAATAATAGTAAATCATAATGGGGGAAGCACATCAAGGTGCACTCACCGGTACATGCACACTGCTCCCCGCTAAGGGAAAAAATACCGTATAAACTAGTCAGTGGGCTTAAAGCGACGCCTGCTAGAAAGTATTGGCTTTGCTTTATATCCACGGTGAATAGTATAATCATTTTTTATCATAAATAATTCCTCGTGTGTGTTAAATATGAGAAATCTGCTGCTCATCTTGGCAGATATACTGTACACAGGGGCTGACACATTCATCGTGTGCGTTAAATAGCAGAAATATGCTGCTCATCCTGGCAGATATACTGTACACACGGGCTGACACATTTGTTGTACATTTCGTTTTCATACTATTTATGTCACGATATCCTGCTCATTTCTTTATAGACCAATAATAACTCGTGTGTGATAGAAATCAAAAATATGCTGCTCATCTTGGCAGATATACAGTGCACACGGTTTGGCAGTTTGTACTTCATTTTCACATCATTTATGTCATGATACGCTTCTAATCTTGGCAGATATACATAGGCTCCATCATCATATCTTGGACTATTTCAATTAAAATTGAACAGTGGACTTCCTAAGCACTGTTCTTTCTATGTAAGTTGACTTCCAGGGACGTCGCTAGAGATATCAAATTAGGGAGTGGAAGCTCTCAATTTGCCGACTGGCTGGCGTGGCCTTTGGGCGTGGTCTTTTATTGTCAGACCCAGATAGTTCTTGTTGAGAGGCTCAATGTCTTCTCCATAGAGTAGCCTTTTGATACTTAATACCCGAACTTGTTTCCCTTATTGAAACTTCTCGTTAGTTTTGGTGATATCTAGTATTGAATTTAGTTTTTATCAGACAAGGGAAGGTCTGCTTATAGCCAGGGGCGGATCTAGACTGCCTTCAACGCCGCACAGGCGGTAGTCAACTTTGGCGAAAATAAATTTTTTTCAGTTGCACTTTTCATTGGGAAATTATTTTTTTTTCAGAATATCTCGAATATGTTTTCCATTTTAGCTTGTTTTGTGTTCTTCTCTGTTGAAATAATGGGAATTCCTTCACTTATGATTATCTTTATTCATGTATGTATTTTGAAATCATTCCAAAAAGTTTGTTGCATTACAGCGTGCCAGCTTCTCAAAACTCGTTCACTGAATTGAATGAAATCAATTGTGATTATTTGGCTTCATTGAATTGAATTTGATCTGCGCGGCCCTTATTGCGAATCATAGATCGCCCAGCGTTCGCCCAACTGTCAAAATTGTATTGGATGTCCTGTCTTTACTCAGCATAGGGTGCTTCGACTGCCGCCCAAGAACAAAAGAAGAGTTCAAAATCATTTGTCAAATCGTGCGCGCGCCTGCGTCAAATTTATGCAAAGGCCGCATGATAATTTATTACTGACGTTCCTTTCTATCGTTTATGTCTTGCACATGTAGCTAACGAACAGAGTCGATAAATGAAGTGAATTTTTGAGTTTTGATTTTGAACTTACGAAGATTTTATGGCCTACTTTCTGCACATGGAAGTGCCTGTGATAAATAGCGAAAGCTAGGCTTTATCAAGAAAGGAGTAAACCCTCAAGTTTTGCTCAGGATGTAAATATAAAATTCCAGCGGGTACCATGTTTGTTTTTGACAGGAGAGGAGAGTATCTTGCTCGAAGGTACCAAGATATCACGTAAAGTTTGGCCGTTTGGCCTGCAAGTGAGTGTCTTGATTATCGTGTTAGGATATAGGGAAATAAAGATACTTATTTCCTTATATGAAAGATGTTATACTGCAAACTCTCTCTTTATCATTAAATCAACATATTTATCCACATATTCCATAACTGTATTAGAATTTTCGCTCCTCAATTACGAGAAGTTTTGGTGTGGTGGGTTCTGCCCGCAGTGAACGTGGTTCAATCTCTCTCATGTAGAAATTCATTATGATTTTTCAATTTTTTTCACAAATAGAGAAAATATTAAAACTTTTAGGGAGTTTAAGTATAATCATTCATTTTATTTAAAGAAGTTCTAAAATAACAAGTGTGTTATCTTTTTCTCAATTGTTACTCTGAAAAGCCATCGTAGGCTGGCTGGCATGAGGGCTGGCAGGAATCCTCAAAATGACAAAAAAAGGTGCGGTACTAATAGTGTTAGGAACGGCACTGCATGACAAACATTTTCTCCCTAATTTTAGTTCATTTGTGCGGCAGTCAAATTCTTCTCTGGGTCAGCCCCTGAGATAGTTATAAAAATGCCATTGAATTTGATAAGGACAGAGCTTCACAAAGCAGGCGTGGATCCAGTATTGTAGTTTGGGAAGGGCCATTCAGAGAGAAATACGAAGGGGGCCGGGGGGCAACGCCCTTTCTAATTTCTCTTCTATTCATTCTTGGAAAAAAAAACTGTAAAACTGTCCTGTCATTTTTTACACGAATTTCAATGTCAAATTTCTGTTAGAAAGTAAGCCTTCCTTTGAATTATACAATGAATCCAAATGACTTTAAATCAAAACAAATGGATGTATATCTTTGAAACTTTAAAAATCATATGGCACAGTAAAGAAGGAGATAAGTCTCCATAAAGGATCCCTTATGCCATGCAAAGATATCAAAAACAAATGTTGCTACGGCCCTGTTGACTTTTTATCATCACTACCGTTCTCCTCTCAAACCATATACCAATAATCAGTCCTGCAGAGTATTGGTGTATGCCAATCAAACTATTAGTCTGCCCAGCCTTGGGAGCAAATTAATGGAAATAAACAAAAAACTTTAAAACCTAGCCCTACTGCCCCAACAACTAAATTGGTCACTAGCATACTAAGGTTTGATAAGAGATGATAAAAATGATGGATTTCATATACAATAAATCTACACTCAAAGAGTAAAACACGCTTGACTTCTTCCTATGGCTTCTTATATAGCTTAGGTCTTTCCTGTTTGAAGAAATACCAAGGTTCTCCTTTATCATACTATCCCTTGAATATTCAGGACTGCACAATCTCTTCCAAAAACTGCGCAACGAGGGTTCGGAAACCCTGCCAAATACTGACTTGTAATGCAAATTGAGCTAATTTCCCAAATTTAATAGCCTCTTTCCCCGTTAAGGTTATCATATCTTATGTGAATCCTAATGTGAAGTCTTTAAAAGATAACATACAAGCTGTTTTGGCGAACCCAAAGTAGTTGCTGCTGCTGGGGATTCTTACCTTTTCGAAACCATTTACTGCTATATATTAATGGGCTTATATAAAATAGTGGCTTGAGATATAATGTTAAGTTGGTGTTGATCTGGAGGCGAGTCAAAAATTATCTAACTTACTCACGAGATCTCCCTGTATGGACTGGAACCGACTTACTTCCTCAAAATGGGTAAGAATCTTACGTTCACCTGGGTGGATTGGATCTTACCCCAACCTTGCGTTATTGATTATACTGACAATAGATTCACTTCAGTGAGTTTGACAAATAGCTGTCAAAAGTTACATTTTCTATATTAGTAGCACTTAGAAAGATACAAGAAATGAATTTCCAGTAATATTGGTGGGCTTAGTGATGTGAACCAATAAAATTAAACTTTGACGGGGAACCATACTCGAAACTTTATATTCTTTGATATATTCTCGATCTTTTTGACAAATATTTTCCGGCAAAGCCATCAGGGTCTTATGCAGCAAATTGGTCCACTTTCCGATTAAAGAGCCTTTGTGCTTTCACAAGAAGATAGTATCTAGGGTCAGTATTAACAATAGTGAGTATACACCAATTTACACTAACATGAACAACTTCAAGAATTCCATGAATTAGCTACACATCACAGACATATTGTTCTAATTAGACCAAGTTTTGATCAGACCTTCCAATTCCCTGGTTGATTTTAACTTCTTAAACTGGTTTTTAATCGTAGATTGATCTTTGATTGAAGATCATAACTATTGTCTTTGGTAAAAATAGTCCTGCATGAAAGCTGGATTAAAGAGAATTTGCGGTGATAAATCAAGCTTGTCTAAAAATAATTAGCAATTCAACTCAATATGTTATGCGCAGTACACTGCGCAATGAACTGATCACGTGAAAATTCCCCGTTCCCTCTTTTGAAAAAGTCTACAATGCATTCTGGGAGTTGTATTCATTGCATCGCATGACAGACATTCGAACATGGCTAGCGCGGAAAAAATGAATACTCAATCAAATAGCTTTTTTTCAAAGCTTCGAAAGCACTTTCAACACTCTTGAAAAAGAAAGTTTAGAACTTGTTCTTTCTGTGGAAAACAAGAGAAGATTTTGGAGTAGAGTGATGATTGGCCTAATGATAATAATAGGCCTAGGCCTAGGCCTGAATCACCTCAAAATAGTGTAAGCAAAGACCGGCAAGGTTCTCCTAAGAAAGAAAGAAGAGTTAGAGAACTTCAACCACAAGAGCTCAACAAAGAGACTTTTCACAAAGGTATTCATACCTGGACCACCAAGCTCATAGCTTTACCTAACATTACAAACGAAAAGATAAACGAATATCTTGTTTCAGACAAAGTAAAAAATGAAGATGATTTAAACAGGGGAGCAGTGAAGCACAAAATTGCTGGATATCAACTTTTTAAGGAACAATGTGTGAAAGGGGTCAAATGCAAGCCAAACGTCAAAGCTGATGTGAACTTATTCATTGTAAAGTGCTTTGTTGCAGCTTCCATGAAGAAATGCAGATATATTGTGTATATTCATTTGTGTCAAAGAAATGGAAATATTTGGTATTCAAAATGCTCTTGCATAGCTGGTGCTGGTGGCTCATGCAAACATATTGCAGCAGCCCTTTATCAACTTGTAGAGTACCGTCAGCTTTGCCTAAAATGTGTTCCTCATGACAAAACATGCACAGATGTTTTGCAAAAATGGCATGTGCCAGGAGAAGCAACCAATTACCAACCTGTGATGTTTTCTGACCTCAAATTCGTCAAAGAGGATATAAGAAAAGATGTAAATGGTTCACGTAAGAGAACTATTGTAGCAGGTGATCAAGAATTTTGTGCAACCCCCATGTTTGCTCATGAAGCCAGTAGAGAAAAGCTGCAAAAACTTGGCAGCAGTTTATCTTCGATTGGACAAGGTCTTGTTCTTGCTGACCTCTTGAAAGGCAACAACTATGATCCATCTTCATTTTATGCAGCATCAATGACCAAGTTGAAAAAAGATAAAGAATCTGCTGACATTTCATCTATGCGATCAACTGTTTTAGAAGTTTTAGGTCAGTTAAATTGAAGTGCTGTGGTTTCCAACCTAAATGAAAAATCAGCAATCATTTGTAAAATCCCATCTACAGTTGGCAAATTCTAATGTAGCTGAATTAGAAAAGAAAACCCTGTTACAGTCCCTTTCAGCTGCTTGGTATGAAGAAAGAAAGAAAAGGCTGACAGAATCAAATTTTGGGTTAGTAGTAAAGCGACGTCAAGGTATCTACCCAAAAGCTATTTTGCAGAAATTACAAAATAAGAATTTTAAGTCTGCAGCCTGTGAGTGGGGTAAGGATAACGAGGACAGAGCAATCAAAAAGTATGAATGTGTCACTTCAGCATCTTCAACTGTTGAAAAAGCTGGACTGATAGTCAACCCAAAGTGGCCTTGGCTTGGGGCAAGCCCTTATAGTATCTTAAAGAAGGATGGAAAAATTGTAGCCATTGAAGTGAAATGCCCATTTTCAAAGAGAAATATGTCCATGAAAGAAGCATGCGCAGACAAGAATGTTTTCCTCCAATTCACTAACACCGAGACAAAGTTGAAGCAGAAACACAATTACTGTTACCAATGCCAGGGAATCATGGCTATTACAGAGATTGAGGAAATTGACTTTGTAGTTTTTACCTTGTTCGACATCAGTGTAGAAACAATTAATTTTCAGAAAGACATATGGGAAAATGAAATTTTTCCAAAACTAACAAGCTTTTATTTTGAATACATGCAAGAGAGAATTTTTTTATCAGAGGAGCCAAAATAATAACATTGTGTACCACTGAACGCTTGCACCACTTTAGAATTTTTACTTTTACTTTATTTTTACTTTGTTACCAACTGTGGCAAAAAGTTAACAAGATAACAGCATATACTCTATATTTTATTCAGTTCTGGTGCCATTGATAACTTAAATATAGTCTGTAGAATTTTGTAGTTTTTCACTCTCTCAATAGCTCTTTCCACATGGACTCTAACAGAGGCAATACGCCTCGTCTGAATTTCATCTGTAAGATCAAGCTGCTCCCTCCCATCAAGAAAAGGTGGTATATTTAGTTTTACACCTTGAGGCAAATCATCGTCCAACTTGAAGCCCCTGTCTGCCATTATCGAGTCACCTTCTTCCAGCAAATCATATATGCCACTGTGTGCTGTAATTTTTTGATCTGAAAATCTTCCTGCATAAAGATTTGAGACAAATGTAACAGCACTATTGCGGGCGATTCCAATAAGCCCCTTAGCAGTTTTATGATGTTTATAATTGGAAAACGTTGCTGACTGACTTCGGTATGAGGTTGGCATCTCAATAAAAATTTCTGTACAGTCCAGAATCACTCTTGTTTTTGGGTACAACTTCTGAAAACTTTTTGGCATTGTCTCCACAACTGATTTTTTTGATGCCCAGATAGGCAGCTGTCTAAACTGTGCATGCAAGAAGTCAATCCAAGTGATCAAAATTCTGCTGATGTGGCTTGTAGATATCCCAAATCTAATATTTAGATCTTCTAAGGGAAAGGCATTCCTTAACCTTACAAGCAACAAGAAAAATTCTTCTTCTGCAGTAAGACGTCGCTGGGGCCCCCGTTTCAGGGAATTAGGGTCAGTTTTATTGTCTGTGTTCGTGTTTGAACCCCAGTAATTTAAAGAGCTTGCTGCAGATTCTAAAAAATCCAAGACTGCTCTGAACAAGTCGTACAAGTCGAAACCTGTGTAAAACTTAAACTGTGCTTGATTGTGTTGAAACCGGTCAATGCTAAATTTATTGTCATTCACCACTCGCTCTAGTCTGCTGACTTGTTTTTCTTTATTTTTAAATTCAATTGTCAGTTTATGCATTTCAGTTGTGAGCTGTTCCAGCCTAGACTTAAGCTGTTGTTCCACAGCAACCTGTGCGATTTCACCTTCATCAACGATTTCGTTTGTCCATTCCATTACAATAGGATCCCTTAAAGCACACAATCAAATGAAAGGTGAGTGAGTGGTGGTTATTTATTTATACTTGACTAGACTAGTATATACATAACTAACTGCTTGACTTGATAGTCTTTAGGCCCAGGCCTATTCTCTGTTCCAACTTGATTTGTTTACACTACATTTCTGCTCCATTTTTGGTTTTCCTTTAAGACTTGAATCTTTTGATGCTAACATACTTTTTCTTTGGCATATTTGGATGCACGAAAATGCAACACTAATTACAAAGAGGTTTCGCTCCAAATCCTGATTGACCCTTGTCCAAAAGAACACACAATCTACGGAACTGATCTGATCATATGATTATTGAAAAGAACTGGGGAGAATGAATTGATTGGCTAGTTATTAATAAACTGGCTAAAGCCACTCTGATATAGCCGCAAATTCTCTTTAAGATTATTGAATTTGACATGATGAAGATCAATGACTTTCATAATTCCATTCTAAAGAGTTGCATCCAAACCTAAGTAAGCAACTGCTTCAAGAGAGGCTCAAACTCTCGGCCTTCGTATTATCAATCAATACTGACTTATAAGTACGACGCCTTAACCAACTGTGCTACTGAAGCCTGAAATTCTTTACCCAAGTGGGGAAGCCTAGCTCTTCTCAAGTGAGTCCGTTCATCCAAATCACTTGTGATGAATTTTTCATTGGGGTAGCTACAATACCGGTCTGTTGAGAAAGCATATAGCATGTTGAGAAAAAGCCAATTTACACGCTTGCAGAGCAGCCAGGACCGACAATCAACTTTACCAGCAAACAGCTGAAAGCTGTATTGATCGCCTGCGATGAATCAATCCATGACCAGGGGCAGGGAAAAACGGAAAGCAATTCGCTGCACGGTCTATTGCAATAATCAGGAAATCTAGTCGTCCCTGTCTTTTTTTTCAAGTAATATTTCTTTCCCTTTGTTTCCTAGATGGGTTATAGCATGGTACAGTGTGCTTAAGGGATTACGCAGAGGGAAGCACATTTTTATTAACCACACCTCTTGCTTCACAGGTGTTTAATAAAATAGTTTTGCAAACTTAAAGTGCCAACATTCCAATGCAAGGAACATGTGTTGTGGATTCCTTTGATTTTATAAGTCATTCCTCATTGCCCCTATAACTACCACAGACGGGGAATGCCTCCAGATCCCCAGCTCTCTAGCCATACTGCCCATTACTGCCTGACTAACACGATCTTTTCAGGTTGGTGACAATGCGCAGTGCCACTGCGAAAAGAGGTGTGGTGAGAAAAAAAGGGGACGGAAAACAATGTTACCAGCAGGAAAAAACAGGAGATGTTAGGCAAAATTGACTAACTAGCAAATAGAGCTTCTATTGCTACCTACCGGGAAATAACACCAGGGAAGGGAGGGAGGGTATTTTAGGAAGCTCTCATATGCTGATTGTTTACAAACTTGAAGGCTGATTTAGGCCTGCAAAGTGGCTTTATCTGTCTATGAGCCTACAGACCCCCAGTAAAAAACAGCACATAGCATATGCCTAAAATGGCAATCAACAATAGCCCACATAGGTGATTAACCTCGGTTAAAACTAAACGTTTTTTTAATGACGTGTATTCAGAGCAGGCAAGAAATTGAGCCCTTCCGTTAGTTTTAACGATGTCGATTACTCCTCAACATAGAATTTAAAACACTAAAGCCCAATAATCGATTTAGAAAGATTCCTAGAATAGAAAAGAAGTTGAGGATAATCAATAATCCGAATGACTCGTACTACAAATAAATTTATACTTTCAAAAGAAGGGTTACACATTTCCTGTATATAAGAGACCTAGCACGAGATGCCTCCTGAGCGACAAAACATTTCTGATCCTCCCGTAGCCTCCCAACCCATCTTAGTTAGATATTTCCCCGATATTTCTTAAATTCCCAAATTACACCAGTGAGTCTTCTACAAAGCCGTCCCTTATAAAATAGGAAACATATGTATTCAGAACTGTCTCACCCAGACCGGCTCCGCAAACCATCTAATCTTTAGCTTCAAATATTTTCATTGGGCTTTCTAACGGACATTGGAGTTTTTTTCAAAGAGAATAACAACGATTCCGATTCTGAAGAAATCTCATAAAAATCAATCATAACTCCAATCCCAGAGTTCCCGAAAAAACAACTACCAATCACGCCCCTGTGCTATATGCTTTTAATTTCTGCTCCCTCCCATTTCCAATTGTCAAACAAGATATTTCCTAGCACAGGAGTGCCTATCGAGCTTTAGTTTAAAGTGCCTCCTCACCATTTTTTTTCTTCGTGTAATTTGATAGAGCTCAATGCATTGATTCTGAAGCAAAAAGATTTTTACGATCAGAGCTGTGTTTGCTGAGTTATGATCTCTCAAAGTCGTGAATTTCGGGGTTTTTCGTAAAAAACCATGTTACATATAGGCGTTGGCCGAGGGTGGAGTGTGACGTCATTATAGGAACCCAACTTTTTTCCCATACTGAAGCCTTATAATAAAGAAATAGTTAAAAAAATAGTGAAAATAGAGATAAATACATAAAGATTTGTTTACATGCACAGTTTGATGCTCGCAAGACGACAAGGGTACTTTTTATTTTCAAATGTGCCCCCATTCTATTTTTAAAATGGGGTACAATGCTCAATTGTTCTATATCTCTAAAGTTCTTAGTGCAATAACTTTGCTCAGCATATTGACACAACAATAAAACTTGGTTTTTACGCGCAATGCAATGTGCAAAAAAAGATGATCTGCCACTCATCTTCAAGCTGAGCCCCTATTGCTATTTTTAGAATGGGGTACTAGTTCCCAGGTCCCTGAAGTAATGACTATAACTTTGCTTAGCATGAGATACAGCAATGAAACTTGGTATTTATAAGCAATAGAAAACAACTGAATAGTTATAGATTGTCCAAAGAATAGATAATATTAAGTAAAAAAAGTCCACCAATACATTTATTACTGCATATAGATAATACATTTAATCTGAGTCAATTGCTGCTTCCTTGATATAACCAGTCATTTTGCCTACTTCAACTGGAAGTGCACAGGCATATAGTGGGATTCTTTTATTCCTTCCTAAGTATCCATACATCAGGCGGGTGAACTCACAATAGGATATACTTCGTAGAAATCTATAATGATAGATTGATATTTGATAAACTAGTGCAGTGAATCTAAAATACATATTGCTTGCTCTAGAGTAAAAGTTTATTTGGAAAATTAAATAATGATAACAAGTTGGCAAAAAATTCCTGGAACTTATAAAAGACAAGCCGGCAGGGGCTCTTCAGAGTTGGTCCAGTTCAAGCTAAACCTCTTGGGCCCGGGGCCACACCCATTGAATGTTCCTAAAGCTACCGTAAAAATCTAATGTTCTAAAAACCAATATCATTTGTTGGGCGAAATTAATTATATCAGAAATATGGAAAAAAGACTTGCCTATTAAAGGCCTTAGCCTACTTACCAAGACGCCACAGGCTCTATCTTCTCAAATCAAAAGGAGTTGTCGTGGTCAAAATGCACATAACGTGTTCCAAATTCTAATCAAGAATTCAGTTCTAAAACCTTGACAATAACGAAATAAGTTTTTAGTCGTCATGCCACTTTGGGAAATGGAAGAGAGAAAGAAAACTGGTAGTTTTTGATTATCTTATTGGTGATTGACTGGAATCTGCAATTCTGTTTCTCTATTTTCGCACAAAATATCATATCAGATCTTATATCTTTCATAATGTTTTGCTAGCTACTGTTTTTCTATAAAATTTTCTGGATCTTTACCCAAAAATTTTGATAAACTCTCGTTTCCTCATCTCAATTTACTTCAAAATTGCAGTTTCTTAAGACAAGCAAAAATTAGATTTTATCTTTATATAGAATAATTTGTAGATAAGCCTAAACTTCAAAAGGTTTCCAAACTTTGGCAAGGGTAGTGTGAGGTACCATGCCCCCTCCCCCACCTACTTGATTCAAGGTCAACCATTAGAAATCAGTAGGAAGCACAAGAAATCAGTAGGAAGCACAAGAGAGCACAAGAAAGCAAGAGGAAGCGAAGAAATGTTCAAGCATCGATCAACACCAACGACAAAATTATTAACCATAATTTTCCTAGATGAGGTGATTACTTGTACAAACTTACTCTGGTACAAACTTTCTACGCCTCCTATGAATTCATTTAACAGATAAGAATAAAAGTAAGGATATTCTATTTTTTCTTCTAAAAATGCATCATTTTTGAGAGTAATGAATTTATCCTCTTCTCCACTACACAGAAGATTTTCAAGTTAAGTGCAAAAGCCCAATACATTCATCATCGACGATAAATGTCCTCACTCCTTCTCAGTCTTTTCATCTTTCCCTCCTTTTGACATGGACTGCCATCTTTGAAAGAAGAAACCCTGTCCAAGACTCCTCTGCAATGGCCGTGACCTTTTGAGGGAGACATTCTGCTGGATGCTCCTTTTCTTCGTTTGCCTCCTCCTCAGCGGTAGGACATCAACAAGTCTCCTAAGTTTCAGTTGCCCCCCTTTTGAGAAACAGGCCATGCTCTTGAACCCTTTATTTCGGTTGTGACTTCTCAAGGGGTAGGAAACGCCCAATACTCCTCTGTTTTGGTTGCCCCCTTTTAGGGTAAAAGCAATGCTCTTGACTTCTCTGTTTCAGTTCCCAGCTCTTGAGGGGCAGGAAATACCCAGGTCTCTGCAACTTCGGTGATGACTTTTTGAGAAAGGGATTGTACTGCAGGCTCTTATGTTTTGGTTGCCTCTTCTTGGAAGAGAGACCATAATGGAGACTCGGAAACCTCAGTTTTCCATTGAACAAACGAACCGGTGACGATATTTTCAATGGATTTTCTTTTCAGAACTCATCACCCGAGAAACCCGCAATTCTATTTATTTTCTTAATTTCAGAAAGCGAAACCGATCGAAAAAGTCATCTTTTCTGTTTATCACCGCCAATTAACGAGTTTCACGATATCTCCTATAAATATGTAGAAAAATCTGGCAACCACAACAAAACTATTACATGATCTATTCAATGCTGAGAATAGAAAACCAGTAAAATTACCACATTTGCTCTTTGAAGCTCAAATTCGTTCATTCATTGCTAGCTTGCTCCGGAAGGAGAGCTCTCTCGCGTTTTTATCAAGATAAGTGGAGTCAATTTCATTCTAATGCTGTTACTTACATCTGGCGTAGCATGAATCTGCGCAAAGGCTTACTATCTATACCTGTTTGAGATGCAGTACAATCAGCCTAGATAGAGACTCAGTTTCGAAGAGATGTGTTACCTCTCGAAAAACATGGCAGTAAGATCTGTATCTCTGAGTGTTCTATTAGCGATTACTGCACTGACAGCTATCGAAGACTTGCCTAATAATGCAACTCATAATGAAAACTTGGCAGTCCTAGATGTAAAACAAGACTTCGATACCGTCATAAATGGAACAGAATCAGCGCTTTTCGAAACGTTGTTATTCCGATATCCAGACTTTCTGAAACTAGTTGCCAAGATCGTGGATGATACCTCTGATGCTTTTGCCGGCGAAACCTTGAGTTTGAGTGAATACGACTTATGCAAGTTGGTTGATGAAAACCTTAACAAGATAAAAGATACATGCGAACTCAACCATTTGTCGAAAGATGTCAGATTACGTTGCAATAATTCTGCGGATGTTTCCATGAACTTGAACTCATCAAAAGCATCTTTTTATGATATCTGTCAACCATTTCAACCATCTACAACAGTCCGTCCATCTACAACGCATGGTCCTTCCCTAACACCCAACATATCAACCAGAGGAAGAACAGCGAAAGGTCCTCCCCGACCACCCAACATATCAAGCAGAGAAAGAACAGCGCAAGGTCCTCCCCGACCACCGAGCATATCAACCAGAAGAGAAACAGCGCAAGGTCCTTCCCAACTACCCAACATATCAACCAGAGGAAGAAAAGCGCAAGGTCCTTCCCAACCACCAAGCATATCAACCAGAGGAAGAACAGCGCAAGGTCCTTCCCGACCACCGAGCATATCAACAAGAAGAAGAACAGCGCAAGGTCCTTCCCAACCACCCAACATATCAACCAGAGGAAGAAAAGCGCAAGGTCCTTCCCAACCACCCAACATATCAACCAGGGGAAGAACAGCGCAAGGTCCTTCCCGACCACCGAGCATATCAACCAGAAGAACAACAGCGCAAAATATAACAACCAGCAAATTTCAGAAGCAAAAAAAAGGGCCAGCCACAGATTACTTTTTCCTAGCAATCAAAGTTATGGCAAAAACAGTCATCGTCTCACATGAAAGAAAATGCAAAATGCGGAATGGAATATTTGACCAGAACAACAACGTTTGCCGCGTACCGACTCCGACCATCTCCCTGAATAGCTTCAATAATTCAAATTCATCATCAGCCAATCACACCAAGAACTTCACTGAGATTTTCTTCCCAGCACGAAAAGCAGACAGCAGTTCTCTGAGAATGATCAACATTGTCGGCAACACTTGCAGCACATTGTGCCTACTGGTATTGATTGCAGCATATTTCATCTGCAAGAATCGGTTTTCATTGCCCAATAAATGCATTATCTGCTTATCGGCATCACTTAGCCTGTCACACCTGCTTCAACTTGCAATAATCTTTTACTCCTCGCAGCCAAACGCATGCAAGGCCATCGGGGTGTTTCTACATTGGACATTGTTGCTTGCTTTTTTCTGGATGGCTGTCATGTCCTACGATTTCTTCATCACATTTGCCAAAATACGTCCCGTTGATGTCCACGTCAACAATAAGCGATTCAAGAAATATGTGGCAGTGACCACGTCATCAGCAAGTACCGTCGTCTTGGTTTGCGTTTTCACTGGCATTTCAGGTGCAGAACTGTATGGTGACAATGGCATATGTTTCTTGTCGAACTTCTGGGCCAATCTGTTTGCATTTGCAGTGCCAGTTGGCGTGGTTCTCTTAACCAATGCCATCTTGATGTTCGTCACCATTATCAGGCTGCGATCTATGAGAGAAGCCAATCGAAGGGTTTTGTCATCTGCAAACACTAATTCTTCACGCAAGAAAATCATACTGAGTGTCATGACCTTAAAGCTCTCCATTCTCTTCGGCCTCGGTTGGTTGTTTGGATATCTTGACGGTCTCGTTTCCAACCAAGCTCTGGCGTATTGTTACAATGTTATTGTATCATGTCAGGGCGTTTTGGTCTTTCTTGCGTTTGGGTGTCATAAAGAAATGATAGGTTTCTGTCGATGCTCGAGACGCGTAGAAAATCCTCAAACACCTGCTCAGCCGAGTGTTGGTGCAGCCAGTGAAAGAGAAATTCGACTCTAAAAACACTTGTAATAATCTAAGACTTGCACAGGCTTGGGCGAATGCTATTCTTTCATTTACATGATTATTTGTTTCTCAAGAAACTGGCCTGTTTGGCAAACCGGCCATCCCATGTTGAATTAAATTCCGCCACAGAACACGAAGTGTGACCCCAATCACCAAGCACCCGCTGTCCTTGTCGTAGGATATTCGTGTTACTGGCAATTTCCTTAATGGTCAATTACTATCTTCATTCGTTACATCGCTTTCTGGAAGTTAACCTAAACTTCGAAAATATCTGAAAATTGAATTAACTATTGCTTAAAATGTATCCTAACAAAGAGATATAGAAAATGCATTTTTATCAGTCTCCGTTTAAAGATCGTATTCGTTTATGAATCTTGAGTTTTCTAGATCTATCAAATGAAAAGTGTACCTTATCCACAGCTATCCAAAAACTTTGCAATTTGCAAGATTGTGTTACTGTTAAATCTGAGGGGACAATTGTTTCTTAAGAATTGTAACATTGTATTAGTCAAACAAAATAAGTATCTTGAAAGAGAAATAAAACGTTAGGTTTAACTTCTCCCAGCCCAAAAACTAAAAATAGCCTAAATAAAGTTCGGCAGGAAAAATATCAAAATGCACGTATGAAAAGTGCCAAATAATAGTAAATCATAATGGGGGAAGCACATCAAGGTGCACTCACCGGTACATGCACACTGCTCCCCGCTAAGGGAAAAAATACCGTATAAACTAGTCAGTGGGCTTAAAGCGACGCCTGCTAGAAAGTATTGGCTTTGCTTTATATCCACGGTGAATAGTATAATCATTTTTTATCATAAATAATTCCTCGTGTGTGTTAAATATGAGAAATCTGCTGCTCATCTTGGCAGATATACTGTACACAGGGGCTGACACATTCATCGTGTGCGTTAAATAGCAGAAATATGCTGCTCATCCTGGCAGATATACTGTACACACGGGCTGACACATTTGTTGTACATTTCGTTTTCATACTATTTATGTCACGATATCCTGCTCATTTCTTTATAGACCAATAATAACTCGTGTGTGATAGAAATCAAAAATATGCTGCTCATCTTGGCAGATATACAGTGCACACGGTTTGGCAGTTTGTACTTCATTTTCACATCATTTATGTCATGATACGCTTCTAATCTTGGCAGATATACATAGGCTCCATCATCATATCTTGGACTATTTCAATTAAAATTGAACAGTGGACTTCCTAAGCACTGTTCTTTCTATGTAAGTTGACTTCCAGGGACGTCGCTAGAGATATCAAATTAGGGAGTGGAAGCTCTCAATTTGCCGACTGGCTGGCGTGGCCTTTGGGCGTGGTCTTTTATTGTCAGACCCAGATAGTTCTTGTTGAGAGGCTCAATGTCTTCTCCATAGAGTAGCCTTTTGATACTTAATACCCGAACTTGTTTCCCTTATTGAAACTTCTCGTTAGTTTTGGTGATATCTAGTATTGAATTTAGTTTTTATCAGACAAGGGAAGGTCTGCTTATAGCCAGGGGCGGATCTAGACTGCCTTCAACGCCGCACAGGCGGTAGTCAACTTTGGCGAAAATAAATTTTTTTCAGTTGCACTTTTCATTGGGAAATTATTTTTTTTTCAGAATATCTCGAATATGTTTTCCATTTTAGCTTGTTTTGTGTTCTTCTCTGTTGAAATAATGGGAATTCCTTCACTTATGATTATCTTTATTCATGTATGTATTTTGAAATCATTCCAAAAAGTTTGTTGCATTACAGCGTGCCAGCTTCTCAAAACTCGTTCACTGAATTGAATGAAATCAATTGTGATTATTTGGCTTCATTGAATTGAATTTGATCTGCGCGGCCCTTATTGCGAATCATAGATCGCCCAGCGTTCGCCCAACTGTCAAAATTGTATTGGATGTCCTGTCTTTACTCAGCATAGGGTGCTTCGACTGCCGCCCAAGAACAAAAGAAGAGTTCAAAATCATTTGTCAAATCGTGCGCGCGCCTGCGTCAAATTTATGCAAAGGCCGCATGATAATTTATTACTGACGTTCCTTTCTATCGTTTATGTCTTGCACATGTAGCTAACGAACAGAGTCGATAAATGAAGTGAATTTTTGAGTTTTGATTTTGAACTTACGAAGATTTTATGGCCTACTTTCTGCACATGGAAGTGCCTGTGATAAATAGCGAAAGCTAGGCTTTATCAAGAAAGGAGTAAACCCTCAAGTTTTGCTCAGGATGTAAATATAAAATTCCAGCGGGTACCATGTTTGTTTTTGACAGGAGAGGAGAGTATCTTGCTCGAAGGTACCAAGATATCACGTAAAGTTTGGCCGTTTGGCCTGCAAGTGAGTGTCTTGATTATCGTGTTAGGATATAGGGAAATAAAGATACTTATTTCCTTATATGAAAGATGTTATACTGCAAACTCTCTCTTTATCATTAAATCAACATATTTATCCACATATTCCATAACTGTATTAGAATTTTCGCTCCTCAATTACGAGAAGTTTTGGTGTGGTGGGTTCTGCCCGCAGTGAACGTGGTTCAATCTCTCTCATGTAGAAATTCATTATGATTTTTCAATTTTTTTCACAAATAGAGAAAATATTAAAACTTTTAGGGAGTTTAAGTATAATCATTCATTTTATTTAAAGAAGTTCTAAAATAACAAGTGTGTTATCTTTTTCTCAATTGTTACTCTGAAAAGCCATCGTAGGCTGGCTGGCATGAGGGCTGGCAGGAATCCTCAAAATGACAAAAAAAGGTGCGGTACTAATAGTGTTAGGAACGGCACTGCATGACAAACATTTTCTCCCTAATTTTAGTTCATTTGTGCGGCAGTCAAATTCTTCTCTGGGTCAGCCCCTGAGATAGTTATAAAAATGCCATTGAATTTGATAAGGACAGAGCTTCACAAAGCAGGCGTGGATCCAGTATTGTAGTTTGGGAAGGGCCATTCAGAGAGAAATACGAAGGGGGCCGGGGGGCAACGCCCTTTCTAATTTCTCTTCTATTCATTCTTGGAAAAAAAAACTGTAAAACTGTCCTGTCATTTTTTACACGAATTTCAATGTCAAATTTCTGTTAGAAAGTAAGCCTTCCTTTGAATTATACAATGAATCCAAATGACTTTAAATCAAAACAAATGGATGTATATCTTTGAAACTTTAAAAATCATATGGCACAGTAAAGAAGGAGATAAGTCTCCATAAAGGATCCCTTATGCCATGCAAAGATATCAAAAACAAATGTTGCTACGGCCCTGTTGACTTTTTATCATCACTACCGTTCTCCTCTCAAACCATATACCAATAATCAGTCCTGCAGAGTATTGGTGTATGCCAATCAAACTATTAGTCTGCCCAGCCTTGGGAGCAAATTAATGGAAATAAACAAAAAACTTTAAAACCTAGCCCTACTGCCCCAACAACTAAATTGGTCACTAGCATACTAAGGTTTGATAAGAGATGATAAAAATGATGGATTTCATATACAATAAATCTACACTCAAAGAGTAAAACACGCTTGACTTCTTCCTATGGCTTCTTATATAGCTTAGGTCTTTCCTGTTTGAAGAAATACCAAGGTTCTCCTTTATCATACTATCCCTTGAATATTCAGGACTGCACAATCTCTTCCAAAAACTGCGCAACGAGGGTTCGGAAACCCTGCCAAATACTGACTTGTAATGCAAATTGAGCTAATTTCCCAAATTTAATAGCCTCTTTCCCCGTTAAGGTTATCATATCTTATGTGAATCCTAATGTGAAGTCTTTAAAAGATAACATACAAGCTGTTTTGGCGAACCCAAAGTAGTTGCTGCTGCTGGGGATTCTTACCTTTTCGAAACCATTTACTGCTATATATTAATGGGCTTATATAAAATAGTGGCTTGAGATATAATGTTAAGTTGGTGTTGATCTGGAGGCGAGTCAAAAATTATCTAACTTACTCACGAGATCTCCCTGTATGGACTGGAACCGACTTACTTCCTCAAAATGGGTAAGAATCTTACGTTCACCTGGGTGGATTGGATCTTACCCCAACCTTGCGTTATTGATTATACTGACAATAGATTCACTTCAGTGAGTTTGACAAATAGCTGTCAAAAGTTACATTTTCTATATTAGTAGCACTTAGAAAGATACAAGAAATGAATTTCCAGTAATATTGGTGGGCTTAGTGATGTGAACCAATAAAATTAAACTTTGACGGGGAACCATACTCGAAACTTTATATTCTTTGATATATTCTCGATCTTTTTGACAAATATTTTCCGGCAAAGCCATCAGGGTCTTATGCAGCAAATTGGTCCACTTTCCGATTAAAGAGCCTTTGTGCTTTCACAAGAAGATAGTATCTAGGGTCAGTATTAACAATAGTGAGTATACACCAATTTACACTAACATGAACAACTTCAAGAATTCCATGAATTAGCTACACATCACAGACATATTGTTCTAATTAGACCAAGTTTTGATCAGACCTTCCAATTCCCTGGTTGATTTTAACTTCTTAAACTGGTTTTTAATCGTAGATTGATCTTTGATTGAAGATCATAACTATTGTCTTTGGTAAAAATAGTCCTGCATGAAAGCTGGATTAAAGAGAATTTGCGGTGATAAATCAAGCTTGTCTAAAAATAATTAGCAATTCAACTCAATATGTTATGCGCAGTACACTGCGCAATGAACTGATCACGTGAAAATTCCCCGTTCCCTCTTTTGAAAAAGTCTACAATGCATTCTGGGAGTTGTATTCATTGCATCGCATGACAGACATTCGAACATGGCTAGCGCGGAAAAAATGAATACTCAATCAAATAGCTTTTTTTCAAAGCTTCGAAAGCACTTTCAACACTCTTGAAAAAGAAAGTTTAGAACTTGTTCTTTCTGTGGAAAACAAGAGAAGATTTTGGAGTAGAGTGATGATTGGCCTAATGATAATAATAGGCCTAGGCCTAGGCCTGAATCACCTCAAAATAGTGTAAGCAAAGACCGGCAAGGTTCTCCTAAGAAAGAAAGAAGAGTTAGAGAACTTCAACCACAAGAGCTCAACAAAGAGACTTTTCACAAAGGTATTCATACCTGGACCACCAAGCTCATAGCTTTACCTAACATTACAAACGAAAAGATAAACGAATATCTTGTTTCAGACAAAGTAAAAAATGAAGATGATTTAAACAGGGGAGCAGTGAAGCACAAAATTGCTGGATATCAACTTTTTAAGGAACAATGTGTGAAAGGGGTCAAATGCAAGCCAAACGTCAAAGCTGATGTGAACTTATTCATTGTAAAGTGCTTTGTTGCAGCTTCCATGAAGAAATGCAGATATATTGTGTATATTCATTTGTGTCAAAGAAATGGAAATATTTGGTATTCAAAATGCTCTTGCATAGCTGGTGCTGGTGGCTCATGCAAACATATTGCAGCAGCCCTTTATCAACTTGTAGAGTACCGTCAGCTTTGCCTAAAATGTGTTCCTCATGACAAAACATGCACAGATGTTTTGCAAAAATGGCATGTGCCAGGAGAAGCAACCAATTACCAACCTGTGATGTTTTCTGACCTCAAATTCGTCAAAGAGGATATAAGAAAAGATGTAAATGGTTCACGTAAGAGAACTATTGTAGCAGGTGATCAAGAATTTTGTGCAACCCCCATGTTTGCTCATGAAGCCAGTAGAGAAAAGCTGCAAAAACTTGGCAGCAGTTTATCTTCGATTGGACAAGGTCTTGTTCTTGCTGACCTCTTGAAAGGCAACAACTATGATCCATCTTCATTTTATGCAGCATCAATGACCAAGTTGAAAAAAGATAAAGAATCTGCTGACATTTTATCTATGCGATCAACTGTTTTAGAAGTTTTAGGTCAGTTAAATGGAAGTGCTGTGGTTTCCAACCTAAATGAAAAAACAGCAATAATTTGTAAAATCCCATCTACAGTTGGCAAATTCTAATGTAGCTGAATTAGAAAAGAAAACCCTGTTACAGTCCCTTTCAGCTGCTTGGTATGAAGAAAGAAAGAAAAGGCTGACAGTATCAAATTTTGGGTTAGTAGTAAAGCGACGTCAAGGTATCTACCCAGAAGCTATTTTGCAGAAATTACAAAATAAGAATTTTAAGTCTGCAGCCTGTGAGTTGGGTAAGGATAACGAGGACAGAGCAATCAAAAAGTATGAATGTGTCACTTCAGCATCTTCAACTGTTGAAAAAGCTGGACTGATAGTCAACCCAAAGTGGCCCTTGCTTGGGGCAAGCCCTGATAGTATTTTAAAGAAGGATGGAAAAATTGTAGCCATTGAAGTGAAATGCCCATTTTCAAAGAGAAATATGTCCATGAAAGAAGCATGCGCAGACAAGAATGTTTTCCTCCAATTCACTAACACCGAGACAAAGTTGAAGCAGAAACACAATTACTGTTACCAATGCCAGGGAATCATGGCTATTACAGAGATTGAGGAAATTGACTTTGTAGTTTTTACCTTGTTCGACATCAGTGTAGAAACAATTAATTTTCAGAAAGACATATGGGAAAATGAAATTTTTCCAAAACTAACAAGCTTTTATTTTGAATACATGCAAGAGAGAATTTTTTTATCAGAGGAGCCAAAATAATAACATTGTGTACCACTGAACGCTTGCACCACTTTAGAATTTTTACTTTTACTTTATTTTTACTTTGTTACCAACTGTGGCAAAAAGTTAACAAGATAACAGCATATACTCTATATTTTATTCAGTTCTGGTGCCATTGATAACTTAAATATAGTCTGTAGAATTTTGTAGTTTTTCACTCTCTCAATAGCTCTTTCCACATGGACTCTAACAGAGGCAATACGCCTCGTCTGAATTTCATCTGTAAGATCAAGCTGCTCCCTCCCATCAAGAAAAGGTGGTATATTTAGTTTTACACCTTGAGGCAAATCATCGTCCAACTTGAAGCCCCTGTCTGCCATTATCGAGTCACCTTCTTCCAGCAAATCATATATGCCACTGTGTGCTGTAATTTTTTGATCTGAAAATCTTCCTGCATAAAGATTTGAGACAAATGTAACAGCACTATTGCGGGCGATTCCAATAAGCCCCTTAGCAGTTTTATGATGTTTATAATTGGAAAACGTTGCTGACTGACTTCGGTATGAGGTTGGCATCTCAATAAAAATTTCTGTACAGTCCAGAATCACTCTTGTTTTTGGGTACAACTTCTGAAAACTTTTTGGCATTGTCTCCACAACTGATTTTTTTGATGCCCAGATAGGCAGCTGTCTAAACTGTGCATGCAAGAAGTCAATCCAAGTGATCAAAATTCTGCTGATGTGGCTTGTAGATATCCCAAATCTAATATTTAGATCTTCTAAGGGAAAGGCATTCCTTAACCTTACAAGCAACAAGAAAAATTCTTCTTCTGCAGTAAGACGTCGCTGGGGCCCCCGTTTCAGGGAATTAGGGTCAGTTTTATTGTCTGTGTTCGTGTTTGAACCCCAGTAATTTAAAGAGCTTGCTGCAGATTCTAAAAAATCCAAGACTGCTCTGAACAAGTCGTACAAGTCGAAACCTGTGTAAAACTTAAACTGTGCTTGATTGTGTTGAAACCGGTCAATGCTAAATTTATTGTCATTCACCACTCGCTCTAGTCTGCTGACTTGTTTTTCTTTATTTTTAAATTCAATTGTCAGTTTATGCATTTCAGTTGTGAGCTGTTCCAGCCTAGACTTAAGCTGTTGTTCCACAGCAACCTGTGCGATTTCACCTTCATCAACGATTTCGTTTGTCCATTCCATTACAATAGGATCCCTTAAAGCACACAATCAAATGAAAGGTGAGTGAGTGGTGGTTATTTATTTATACTTGACTAGACTAGTATATACATAACTAACTGCTTGACTTGATAGTCTTTAGGCCCAGGCCTATTCTCTGTTCCAACTTGATTTGTTTACACTACATTTCTGCTCCATTTTTGGTTTTCCTTTAAGACTTGAATCTTTTGATGCTAACATACTTTTTCTTTGGCATATTTGGATGCACGAAAATGCAACACTAATTACAAAGAGGTTTCGCTCCAAATCCTCATTGACCCTTGTCCAAAAGAACACACAATCTACGGAACTGATCTGATCATATGATTATTGAAAAGAACTGGGGAGAATGAATTGATTGGCTAGTTATTAATAAACTGGCTAAAGCCACTCTGATATAGCCGCAAATTCTCTTTAAGATTATTGAATTTGACATGATGAAGATCAATGACTTTCATAATTCCATTCTAAAGAGTTGCATCCAAACCTAAGTAAGCAACTGCTTCAAGAGAGGCTCAAACTCTCGGCCTTCGTATTATCAATCAATACTGACTTATAAGTACGACGCCTTAACCAACTGTGCTACTGAAGCCTGAAATTCTTTACCCAAGTGGGGAAGCCTAGCTCTTCTCAAGTGAGTCCGTTCATCCAAATCACTTGTGATGAATTTTTCATTGGGGTAGCTACAATACCGGTCTGTTGAGAAAGCATATAGCATGTTGAGAAAAAGCCAATTTACACGCTTGCAGAGCAGCCAGGACCGACAATCAACTTTACCAGCAAACAGCTGAAAGCTGTATTGATCGCCTGCGATGAATCAATCCATGACCAGGGGCAGGGAAAAACGGAAAGCAATTCGCTGCACGGTCTATTGCAATAATCAGGAAATCTAGTCGTCCCTGTCTTTTTTTTCAAGTAATATTTCTTTCCCTTTGTTTCCTAGATGGGTTATAGCATGGTACAGTGTGCTTAAGGGATTACGCAGAGGGAAGCACATTTTTATTAACCACACCTCTTGCTTCACAGGTGTTTAATAAAATAGTTTTGCAAACTTAAAGTGCCAACATTCCAATGCAAGGAACATGTGTTGTGGATTCCTTTGATTTTATAAGTCATTCCTCATTGCCCCTATAACTACCACAGACGGGGAATGCCTCCAGATCCCCAGCTCTCTAGCCATACTGCCCATTACTGCCTGACTAACACGATCTTTTCAGGTTGGTGACAATGCGCAGTGCCACTGCGAAAAGAGGTGTGGTGAGAAAAAAAGGGGACGGAAAACAATGTTACCAGCAGGAAAAAACAGGAGATGTTAGGCAAAATTGACTAACTAGCAAATAGAGCTTCTATTGCTACCTACCGGGAAATAACACCAGGGAAGGGAGGGAGGGTATTTTAGGAAGCTCTCATATGCTGATTGTTTACAAACTTGAAGGCTGATTTAGGCCTGCAAAGTGGCTTTATCTGTCTATGAGCCTACAGACCCCCAGTAAAAAACAGCACATAGCATATGCCTAAAATGGCAATCAACAATAGCCCACATAGGTGATTAACCTCGGTTAAAACTAAACGTTTTTTTAATGACGTGTATTCAGAGCAGGCAAGAAATTGAGCCCTTCCGTTAGTTTTAACGATGTCGATTACTCCTCAACATAGAATTTAAAACACTAAAGCCCAATAATCGATTTAGAAAGATTCCTAGAATAGAAAAGAAGTTGAGGATAATCAATAATCCGAATGACTCGTACTACAAATAAATTTATACTTTCAAAAGAAGGGTTACACATTTCCTGTATATAAGAGACCTAGCACGAGATGCCTCCTGAGCGACAAAACATTTCTGATCCTCCCGTAGCCTCCCAACCCATCTTAGTTAGATATTTCCCCGATATTTCTTAAATTCCCAAATTACACCAGTGAGTCTTCTACAAAGCCGTCCCTTATAAAATAGGAAACATATGTATTCAGAACTGTCTCACCCAGACCGGCTCCGCAAACCATCTAATCTTTAGCTTCAAATCTTTGTTCAAACTGACACGAACGAAGTAGTAATGTACTCTCGAACAATTCCATTTCGAAAATATTTTGAGAGAGACATCAGCCTTCTACCAACCAGTTTTATAAAACCAAATATGGAAGAAAATACCAACACAGACAGCACTCAGAAGCAAATGAACAGAAATAAACAAAATACTTTAAAACCTATCTTATGCAAAGATATAACAACTGTTGAAGTAATCGAGGCTATAAGTGGAATTATAGACAGGATATATTGTAGAATCATGTACACAGGCAGTGCGAGCCCTTTTGCACGTGATCACAATTTTTCTACGTCACTAGCAATCATACGTCATAAACGATAGATAGAACTATTTTGTCAGTGAACAAACGCTTACATAAGATCATAGCAAATGAGAAAAATCGGCTACAATATTAAGTTAGACATGATATAGATGTTGCGTGTCAAATAAAATTCAATGTCTTAAAGTTATGTATCCATATAATGATTTTGTCATGTTTGTATTTCTATTCTTAAGAAGTAGATCAGTTGTAAAAATGCCATGCCCTGCATAGTAAAATGGAAGCATTTCAGTATAGACCTAAAACAGCATTAATTAGACTTATCTGAATAACACGAGTGATGACATAAGATGTTCATATCAACTTGAGCTTCAGTTATAGACCTTGTGTAATCAGTCCCTTAGACTGGTAGGGTAGATTACCGTTACATTTTGCTACGGTAAACCCCTGGGTTGAACCCACGGTTAACCCCACGGTTAACCCTACGGTTAACCCTACGGTTAACCCTACGGTTAACCCTTACAATGAGATCAGTGGTATATGAATCTTATATGGAATCAACGGTTAACCACGGTTAACCCCCTTTTTATAAAAGAATACATATATAATTTATTATAAAAAAGAGGGGTTAACCGTGAGAGGGGCTTTCTATACAGTGATTTATCTGTATAAACCTCGTCACGTGGGGGTTAACCGTGGGGGTTAACCGTAGGGTTAACTGTAGGGTTAACTCAACTGTGATGCTGAATATATGCCTATCTGAGAAATTTGATTAAACGAAAAGAGTAATTTCAGAAAGTGAACGTCAAGTCGAAATATGGTCTGAATATACAGTCAGTGCAGTCAAATATCCTTGCCAAGAAGAAGTAGCTCTGAAAAGCACTTTCTGCAAGCAAATAAGCGCATGAACAATGTATTCTTACAATTACTTTTCAGTATTCGAATAAGCACACGTCGTATCGTAAAAAAACATGGTATTGGTTCCTTCAGTTATTAGCTCTGGTATAGGTTCCTAATTAGACAATCCGGGACAAAACTCATGAGACAAACGTATGAAATAGGCTTCTCTGCTAAAGAACCTCCCCCCCTACCCCCCAATTCAATGTTGTTATGGTAATTTTAGGTGATTTGTAGAAGCAGCATGCCTGGTTGGTCGCAAAAAGCCAACATTGAATCGGGGGGTAGGGGGTAAGTGGCTTTTTTGGCCCTACTACCCCAGCAACTAAATTGGTCACTAGCACACTAAGGTTTGATAAGAGATAATGAAAATAATAGATTTCATATACAATACATTTAAACTCAAAGAGGAAAACACGCCTGACTTCTTCCTATGGCTTCTTATATAGCTTAGGTTTTACTTAAGCAGTTAAAAACTTCATGTTTGATTTTATTTGTTTCTCAAGAAACTGGGCTATTTGGCAAACCGGCCAACGCATGTTGCTTGAGCAAAGGGTAATTTTATGATCGGTGATACCGAATTATACCGTAAATTCTGGCTGGTTCACCTGGGTCGAGGACCGAATGGTCAACAACCAATTGAAATAAACAACAAACTAAAATACTCAAAAACTAAAAGAAAGAGGGACAGGGTGGGTGGGAGAAGTCACGACCTTACTGATCGAGAGATTTTGCTTAATGACGCTAATGCCGACCAACTTAGGAGACATATATAGCTAACCAAAGAGAAATACCGTTGCGCCTGGATGGATTAACACGAGTAGATGTTTTCTGAACAATAACAAACAATGTGATTGTTTGGGCACCAGCCCGGACATCAACTTGTAAATTGACTCTAGGGGATAAGGATTCTTGAGACAAATAACATGATTTAAAGCACCTTGTTTTTTAAATGTCATCAAAACCTTGCCATCAGCTGCAATTTACTGCAATCACAGCAAGTCAAATGATCTTAAAACTGCACTTGAATATCCGTTAACTGCAGTACCTCTAAGCATTGTGACTGGTACAGGCGAGCTCAGATAACCCAAACACGTGTTCAGAAACTCCTTGATCGACGAGTAAAAATCTGTCAAATATTGTCCTCCCTCTAAGGCCCGGTGGATTGTTGACAGGATGGCCACAATGCGATCTGTTAATGCAAGAGATACTGAAGAGACCTAGAATGGATCAGTTCTCTTTTAAATTTCTTTTCACCACCTATAGAATCGTCACCAGCATCGGTTGAAATTATCAATGGTAAATTCTTGACCCTGAGTGCGAAGAATGGTACGCGGTTCAAAAGAGGCGAGCAGTCACAGCGTACATCCATCCAAGGATTTGACCAGAGAGCTCAAGGGCAATGATTGGAGAAATTTCTTCAATAAAATAGAAAATAACAAAGACTTAATCAGGCTTGTTGCAAGATATTAAACAAGTGCAGATGGAGGCAGTGGCGTAGCGTCTGGGTATTCAAGGTATTCAGTGAATACCCTGGGGTTTTGGGTAAAAAAAAATCCTAATTATAAGATTTTGAGAGGCAAGAAGACCTTTTTTAACTTTTTGGTTATAAAATTCATTGTGTTTTCTCCATTTCTAGTTGTTGAACGCAACCGAACACTATTTTCATATGTTCCATCTATTTCCTTTCATTCTATTTAATTCCATGTTCCATATTTTTGATAAAGATCTCTCGTTAAAGAGCCTCTAAACCCAGATATTTTTATTATCTAGACAGATGTAATCGAGTCTCATTCTTCCGAATCTGCAATTATTTTTCTATATCTTATACCGTTTCGAAGTTATAAGCAACACTGTAAATACAATTGAGTTGAATTGTTTTTTTCTCCCAAATTTTCGGAGCGCACGGCGGGACGTCAGATCGATTTTCGTTTTCAAGAAAATTTTCGGGAATTCTGCGAGAATATGAGGCGATTCAAGAACCGCAAACCTGCCCAGAGCCATTACTGGTTTTTGGAGCATCGAAGAGAAAAAATGACACAAACGTGGATGCAAGATGGTGATCATGATACTTTATTTGGCCAATGCGCCTATCTTAACTTCAATTTTCTGATCAATAAATGCAGCCTAACATTGGGAAATTAAAAGGGAAAGCTGGTAAGAGGAAGCAGTCTAAATGTTATTGCAAGTACATGAAGCAGGAACATGGACTACATACTACGTTTTAGTGTTGACTGACTATTTTCATTACTAGACAAATAGGCCTAGGGTAACTAGTCTAGTCTACCTTACATAACTTCAGTTTAAAGGCTGCATTTTAGGCCATAATTCATAGGCGGCCACTTACTCGGCTGCCTCTCTTCTCATAATGTGGACTCTCGTTAGTTGAAAAGTACAGCAGCACCCTAACTAGGAAGAAATTATTGGGGAGAGGCAACCATTGTTTGAGAACAATAGAAAGAGTAGGGAGTATGCTGTCAACAATTGAATTTTAGGATTATAAGGGGGTCAAATGCCTTGCCTATCCCCCCTCCCTACTGGCCTGAATACATGTAGAAAATCAGCAGGTGTCTTTTCAAGCAAAGCAATCCATGTTGCTTGACACCCTTTCTAGCTCAAAAATACTGTCTTTGTGTAAGGATAAATTTTTTGAAGATAAATGGCATACCCAATACTGGTATCTGCGGGATATGGGGTAATTTAAAAAACTTTCAGTACTGGCAGGTCAAAATCAAGAAACGCTAGTAAAACTTTGTACCCTCACAGAATGCTGTTATGATCAATGGCATTGGAAGGAAAGCCTGACCAGGTACACCCCTGGTAATTTATGAAGAAACTTCAAGAAACCTTATACTATATTTTATGTCATCGGAGCTTATGTATCTCATTATTTTTGTCAAAATAAAGTATATATTGATGAAAAATGTCATTTGATGCTGTGTTCATTTCTCTTCATTACATACAGTTGTAGAAATAAGATCATTAATATTTAAATATATATAGGTACAACAGCTGCGATCAGCAACTAAGAAGAGTTGCTTCCACTGAACTTTTCATCAAATCATGATGTTATGAAGTGTAGTGTTGATTATCCAATTTTTCTAGCACCCCTTGAAAAGGCCAAACGGTTGAAGCTAGAGAAGATTTTGTAAACATCGGCACCACTTGGTTATAAACAAGCTATTTCTTATGAAATAAAGAATTTCACATGGAAATATACAACTTTACAACAAACAAGCCATAACTAGTTACAACCCAGACCCTTGGTAGCTAATTCAAAACTCTGTGCTTCAAAAGAGGGGGGGGGGGGGGCTCATTTGAGTTAGGGGCTTACATGGTTCAGGAGATTGAAATATGCATTGGAATTAAATGGTTCACTACTCTACTTTACACCTAGTGGTAGACACTTGGAGGGGGGCAGGGGGTGCAGCTCCCGCAATATTTTCAGAAACAATAGCCTTTTGTTCTAATACAATAGAAAATATCATGTGGTTTAATTTCAAAGAATCGGTTTGCCTCCCCAAATAATTGCCAAAGTGTCAGCCACTGTTTACATCTTCATATTTGTTCCTATCAAATTATAGATCAATTATTTCCCATATCTTGTGGGCCTTCATCAAACTATTATTGCTTATTGTTAAGTCCATACTGATACAAAATGTCCTTAGATGTCATGTCTTGCTATCTTCATTAGTACAAATGGTATCAATATCTATTAAACCATGTCATCTATGTTAATAAAACCAGAATTTCCTTATCGAGCCTGCCTGACTCAGCAGAGGATGTCGGAGGCTGGGAGTCTGTAGAGGTTGTCGAGGTAACAGAAGCCTCCTAGGCCCACTAGTCTTTGTATCATACGTTCGATCTTAACATAGGACTACCCAGAAGAACAGACGGGATCACATCGGAAAGTAGTATCAACTTTAATGAAAATCAATTTTGCCACTGATCGAAATTCGCGAAGCACTGGGAAACGAAATAATCACTGCAAATACGGGCCTAGCTTGGAGACTTGTCTGAAAGTGTTTCGCGCCGACAAAGTCAACCCAGGCTGATTTCAGAGTTTCTTCTGAAGGGAGTCGAAAAATGATACCTTGTTTGGCAAGGTAACATTGTTGCGATTTTGCATAAAACATCTGGTCGACATTTTGAACTTCAGAGCTGAAACTCAAGGAACGCTGGAGCGAACAAGATTGTCGAGAGCAAAGCGAAGACTTCTTACGACTAATGGCTCCAGTCTCAAAAGGACAGGTTTCGTTCACGCTCGCTGCTGCAAAACACTTTCGCTTGTCGAAAATACATTCGTTTTCACTAAAATAACGAGTATAGTTTCCAATGAACCGATTGACGAAAATCTTTGACTCGTACCACGTGATATAGTATAACAATAGGGTCTATCTACGTCATTAGACCCAATTTTCCGAAAAAATATTTTCGTTTTTTTTCAGAGAAGGTCAAGTTTGAGAGACTATAGCAGGCAGAGACAAGCAAATTTCAAGAAAAAACTTTGCGATGCTTCAAAACTCACGACTAACTATCAATTCCACCAAAAAACTCAGAAATTTTTTTTGGGTTTAGAGGCCCTTTAAGCAGAGGAAAACAAAATATCATAGGGAAGAAGACGGAAGTAAAGCAGAATTGAGATCGTCAGCAGATCAACATTTACAGATGAACATAAATAGGTGAACATGAAACTCAAATTTCGTCTTCACTCTTGTAGCATAATATCAGAATAGATATTTTGCTAAGATGGCCTGAGCTCATTACACGAAAACAAGTAAAAACGCAAGTATAAGGTAGATCTTGAGTGATTTTTAAAATCTTACGCCATTCTTAGGGCTGCATCATGACCAAATCTCTGGGGCTTCCTCAAATCCATGCCATTTATGGTTGTGATAAAACGTCATTCTTTTAAGGTGTACTAAAGCTAAAATTACTGAGAAAGCTATCAAAAAAATTAAGAACTTGAACTGTTACAGTCACTGGGAAAAAGAAAAAGATTTATCAAAATAGCGTATAAGTGAAGTTACAAAATTCGTTGTCAGCAATATGTACTCTGGGAGAAAAGGTGAACCTTTTATTGACGCAAGAGTGGGACTGTATAAATCAACGAAGACTAAAGCGTCACAAGCATTGCCACCCGATCCTGATTCAATAATATAAGCCATTCTTCGCGTATATTATCAAGTTTTTCACCGGCTAAGATGCAATAAGCGACAAATCCCATCAATATCCCTCAAAGATAACGGACACCATCTCGCAGAGGAAAGCGTGGTGAAACCAATCTGGTTCATAGGTGAGTTGATTCTTAACTTAAGCTTTTTTAGATATCATCTTCCTTTATAGCAGTTTTTCCGTACTTCCAGGTTTTGCTTTTGAAGTCCATAACTGAACCCCATTAAGAGCCCCATTTAAACTATATAGCTCCTTGCATGACCATCGATATCTTGACCGTCACTTTAAAACTGTGTTACTTTCTTGCTAGACGAGCAACTCCCAAAGTCAATGAGTGATACATCAAAAGGACAAGATTTTCAGCCACCAGCAAAGAGAAGACGGGAGCCTGCTGACAGCGTTGTTAAAACGACTTGGTTACTGACTTCAACGGAAGTAGGCTGTGAGGATTTATCTATTGAAAACAGTGAAATGGGCTTCATATTCACAATATTCGACATGATAGTCACCACTTATCATGACAAGCCTTTGATATCTAGTGGGGCAACGTTTCGGGAGAGATCCATCTCCCATCATCGGGCAATGAGAAATGTGGTTTCTTCCCTATTAAAATGTGGTTTCTGCAAAGGTCGATTCAAGAGGTGTAAAAACTGAGCGAACCTCAGAGGAAGCAGGAACAGCCTTGATAAGACCAAATGTATTTACAGAGCTTCATATTCTTTGATGATTCTTCGGATAGTTCCAGTGTAAGCGATTGTGAAGATGTCGAATGGATTCCATAGTCTATGACCTGTCCTGCTACAGTATGAAATTGCTAATTTACTCATTTATATTCTTGATTTTGTTGGTTGTATTGGTCCCTAATTTCATGAATAGCTATTAGCTGTGTCTGGATTTCAAAAAAAACTCCGTTTAGCAGTTGGAAACGGATTCATTACAAGGTAATAAATTTTTGCTGATATCAGCAAAAATATTTGCTTTGTCAGCAAAGCTTATAACAATATATATGAATGGAAAGAGCTCATTTAGCTCTATCCTTAATTTTACATCCCACTGTTATCCGACTTACGTAGCAGGAGTTACAGGAGGTTAAATGTACAAAGGTGATAATTAATGATGTCATCAAATGAAGTAACTTCCGGTCATCAACTCAAAGGGCCAATCTCGGATTTTGAATCTGCATGGTCAAATTACTAGAAATCAGTCATAAAAAATGAGGTTAGGCAGAAATTCATTTGATTTTGGAAAATTCCCTGCCTAATAAGACTGCTGCAAGGATGTGCCGTGCCCTCAGCCCTCTTCTTTTAAACTTGTTTATTGACAATATGAAATCAAGTTTTTCTGATCATTAGATCAGATCATATCATCAGCTCAAAGCAGTTTTCCAGGAAAAAAAGTTGTTCAAGAAATTCCTATTTAAAAGGAGTTTTCTTGGTCGAAATGCACATAACCTGTTCCAAACTCTAATCAAGAATTCAGCTCAAAAAACCTTGACAATAGCAAAATAAGTTTTTAGTCGTCTTGCCACTTTGGGAAATGGAAGAGAGAAAGAAAACTGGTTATTTTTGATTATCTTATTGGCGATTGACTTGAATCTGCAATTCTGTTTTCTATTTTCGCTAAAGATATCATATCAGATCTCATATCTTTCATAATGTTTTGATAGCTACTGTTTTCCTATAAAATTTCCTGCATCTTTACCACCTTAAAAACTCTCGTTTCCTCATTTCAATTTAGATAAAAATTGCAGTTTCTTAAGACAAGCAAAAATTAGACATTATCTTTATATAGAATAATTTATAGATAGGCCCAAACTTCAAAAGGTTTCCAAACTTTGGCGAGAGTAGTGTGAGGAACTATACCCCTTCCCCCACCTAATGATTCAAGGTCCATCATAAGAAATGAGGAAGCACAAGAAATCAGTAGGAAGCGTGCAAGACCACAAGAAAGCAAGAGGAAGCAAAGAGATGTTCAGGTATTGATGAACACCAACAAAAAACTTTTTAATCATAATTTTCCTAGATGAGGTGATTACTTGTACAAACTTACTCTGGTACAAACTTTCTACGCCTCCTATGAATTCATTTAACAGATAAGAATAAAAGTAAGGATATTCTATTTTTTCTTCTTAAAATGCATCATTTTTGAGAGTAATGAATTTATCCTGTTCTCCACTACACAGAAGATTGTCAAGTTAAGTGCAAAAACCCAATACATTCATCATCGATAAATGTCCTCACTCCTTCTCAGTCTTTTCATCTTTCCCTCCTTTTGACATGGGCTGCCATCTTTGAAGGAAGAAACCCTGTCCCAGACTCCTCTGTTCTAGTTGTGATCTTTTGAGCGAGACATTATGCTGGAGGCTTCTTTGCTTCGTTTGCCTCCTCCTCAGCGGTAGCACATGAACAAGTCTCCTAAGTTTCGGTTGCCCCCTTTTGAGAAAGAGGCCATATTCTTGTAACCTCTGTTTCGGCTGCGACTTCTCAAGGGGTAGGAAACGCCTAATACTCCTCTGTTTTGGTTGCCCCCTTTTGGGGTAAGAGCCATGCTCTTGACTTCTAGGTTTCGGTTGCCACCTCTTGAGGGGCAGGAAATACCCAGGTCTCTGCAACTTCAGTGACGACTTTTTGAGAAAGGGATTGTACGGCAGGCTCTTATGTTTTGGTTGCCTCTTCTTGGAAGAGAGACCATAATGGAGACTCGGAAACCTCAGTTTTCCATTCTGGTGAGAGAGGAAATGCGCCGAGGCCCTCTTTTCAGATTTCTCTCTTTTGAGGAAGAGGCCATACTTCGGAATCGTCTGTTTCATCTGCAACCTTTCAAGGGGCAAGCCATGCTGTCGGCTGCTCTGCTTTCGATGCCTGGTCTTGAGCAAAAAGGCATCTGCAAGACTTTTGTATCTTTTCAGTCGCTCCTCTCGGCCGAATCTTCCGTTGTGCCATTGCTTTGTCCCTTGATCATCCATGCCAATATTTCTTCTTCTTTGACTTGTAAAGAGGTTGGTCGACTCTCGACCAGACCTTCCGTTGTACCAATTAGGATCGTCATCTGGAAAGGGAAAAGGATTATGAAACTCATAAATTGCTGGAAAACGACAGTTTAACATAACCATGTTCCATTAGATTAGAATTATTCAGTTAATTGATCTTCTTTATAATAAGTTTTTCAACAAACGAACGGGTGACAGCATTTTCAATGGATTTTCTTTTCCGAAATCATCAGCCGAAAAAACTCGAAATTCTGTTTATTTTCTTGATTAAAGAAAGCCAAATCGATATAATAACTCATCTCTTCTGTTTATCATTGCCAATTAACGAATTTTACGATAGGCTCAAATCTCCTATTAATAGGACAATCTGGCGCCCTCAACAAAACCATTACATGATCTTTTCAATGCTGATAATAGAAAACCAGTAATATTACCACATTTGCTCTTTGCAGCTCAAATTAGTTCATTCATCGCTAGCTTGTTCCGGAGGGAGAGCTCTTATGCGTTTTGATCAAGATATGTGGAGTAGAGTTCGTTCTAGACCTCGCTTAGTTGCATCTTGCGTCGCATGAGTCTGCACGAAGGCTTTTTATCTATACCTGTTGGAGACATAGTACAATCAGCCTAAATAGAGACTCAGTTTCAAAGAGATGCGTTACCTGCCGAAAGACATGGAATTAAGATCTGTATCAGTCAATATTCTACTAGCGATTACTGCACTGACAGCTATCGAAGCCATGACTAATGATACAACTCGTAATAAAAGCTTGGCAGTCCTAGATGTAAAACAAGACTTCGATACCGTCAGAAATGGAACAGAATCAGCGATTTTCGAAACATTGTTATTCCGATATCCAGCCTTTCTGACTAGTTGCCAAGATCGTGAATGATACCTCTGATGCTTCTGCAGGCAAAATCTCGAGTTTGAGTGAATACGACTTATGCAAGTTGGTTGAAGAAAACCTTAAAAAGTCAAAAGATGCTTGTGAACTCAACCATTCATCGAGACATGTCAGATTACGTTGCAATGATAAGCCGGATGTTTCCATGAACTCGAACTCGTCAAAGCCGTCTTTTAATAATATCTGTCAAAAATTCCATCCATCAACAACCGTCCGTCCATCAACAACGCATGGTCCTTCCCTACCACCCAACATATCAACCAGAGGAAGAACAGCGCAAGGAGGTCGAAAAGTACATTATCTCCGAATAACAGACATTTCAACATCAAAGAGACCCACACTTGATGATTGGGCACAACCGAAATCAAACAAAACAAGAAAAGAAATGTTTAAGACAAATAACATCATCGTTCAAACCACTGTCATCCCGACGAAAAATATAACAATAAGCGAGTTTGGAGAGAAGCCAAAGACAAAGCCAAAGCCAGCGACAAATTACCTTTTCCTAGCAATCAAAGTTATGGCAAAAACAGTCATCGTCTCACATGAAAGAAAATGCAAAATGCGGAATGGAATATTTGATCAGAAGAACAACGTTTGCCGCGTACCGACTCCGACCATCTCCCTGAATAACTCCAATAATTCAAATTCATCATCAAGCAATCACACCAAAAACTTCACTGAGATTTTCTTCCCAGCACAAAAAACAGACAGCGATTCTCTGAGAATGATCAACATTGTCGGCAACGCTTGCAGCACATTGTGCCTACTGGTATTGATTGCAACATATTTCATTTGCAAGAATCGGTTTTCATTGCCCAATAAATGCATTATCTGCTTATCGTCATCACTTAGCCTGTCACACCTGCTTCAACTTGCAATAATCTTCTACTCCTCACAGCCAAACGCATGCAAGGCCATCGGGGTGTTTCTACATTGGACATTGTTACTTGCTTTCATCTGGATGGCTGTAATGTCTTACGACTTTTTCATCACATTTGCCAAAATACGTCCCGTTGATGTCCACGTCAACAATAAGCGATTCAAGAAATATGTGGCAGTGACCACGTCATCAGCAAGTATCGTCGTCTTAGTTTGCGTTTTCACTGGCATTTCGGGTGCAGATCTGTATGGTGACAATGGCAGATGTTTCTTGTCGAATATCTGGGCAAATCTGTTTGCATTTGCAGTGCCAGTGGGCATGATTCTCGTAACCAATGTTATCTTGATGTTCATCAACATAATCAGGCTGCGAACGATGAGAGAAGCCAATCGAAGGGCTTTGTCATCTGCAAACAGTAATTCTTCACGCAAGAACGTCATGTTGAGTGTCATGACCTTAAAGCTCTCCATTCTCTTCGGCCTCGGTTGGTTGTTTGGATATCTTGACGGCCTCATTTCCAACCAGGCTCTGGCGTATTGTTACAATGTTATTGTATCATGTCAGGGTGTTTTTGTGCTTCTTGCGTTTGGGTGTCATAAAGAAATGATAGGTTTCTGTCGATGTTGGAGACGCCTAGAAAATCCTCAAACACCTGCTCAGCCGACTGTTGTTGCAGCCAGTGAAAGAGAAAGTCGACTTTAAAAACACTTGCAATAATCTTTGACTTGCACAGGCTTGTGCGAATGCTATTCTTTCATTTACATGATAAAACCTGGTAAAAATTGCAAATACAATCAACTACAATTAACTGCAATCAGCTACAATTAACTACAATCAACAATCACATGGAATAGAATGAAATTAACCACAATCAACTACGATCACATACAATCGATTACAATCAACTACAATTAGTCACAATTAACTGTAATAAATCTGATATATAACTAGAAATAACTGAAAGAATTTCTAGATTTTCGTACTCAAGTGTTTGTTCTCATGCAGTGAAAACTGTACATAAGAGCCTCTATGTTTCAGCGTAAGCCTAAAAGGTTCTTTGTTATTATGGATATTATACCAGATTTGCATGTGAATGTGTGGTCTAAAGTGACGTGGTTATGCACTCTTTTGCTTTCACAAGATATTCCATTAAATTTTATGTTCAAGAAACAATGATGTTCGAGTCAAAAACTAATTCAAAACTGTCCAGCTCCAGAGCTTTCTCTCTCTGTGTCTATGTCCTTCTCATACCTTTGATCTTGCTTATGAGCTTCTTTCTCGAGAGCTTCGAGCTTTCCTTTTGTTGGCGCTAGGCAGCATAAACGCGAGTGCCATCCAGCTTCCGACCAATCTTGTCTGTGAAAAAACCTCGCTCCAGCCAAGACTTCTCCAAAACGAAACAAGTTGCTGCAGATCCTTCATTAAAATGAGCAACAGCATCATACACACCAAACTCACAAACTTCTTTCCCAAGATGTATTTACTCGGGCGTTTTGTCTCAAAGTATGCTGTTCATTGACTTATTTTGATTTTGCATCTTTCCGTGTAGACACTTCTTGAGCAAATTGTCTTCACTCCATCTTACAAAAGTTGGTTTAAATTCAGCAGTGATTTTCAGTAGTAAGTCAGGTCTGGCTCATATTTTTCTGTGTTTTCAGCCTTTTTTACATTGAAGCTTCACCATGAATCTTTTCCATTTGGTTAATGATTGTGGTGGTTCTTATCTTTTGAGGATGCGCGATTGAATAATGTTGCCAGAATTACTTTTTTTAGTCAATACTAGATTACTAACGATTCTCCTTTTTGCAATGCCATAAAAACTTTGGATCTTATCAATTACCTTATCGTTAGCTTGCCCTTTTCTCCTTTTTTATTCAATTTCCTGAGAGCTGTCCCCATACTTTTCTGTACGTGGTCTAATTCATTCCAACTTCTCGACTTTTTTCCTTGCACCTTCGTAAACTTCTTAGACAGAAGAATAGCTTTTACAATCACCATCTCCATTAAGCTTTGCGTGACGGTATCGGTCTTCCGACCTTTTAAAGATTCCTACTACCCATCTAGGCTAGATTGCTGAGGCAGACCCATTGTTTGCTTTGTAGTTGGTGTGGCTATCGGAAAAATCTTTGTATTCCTTGGAGCTGTTATCAAATTTACTGTGGAATCCGCACACTTTCCACTGCCTTGACATGGTTCTTCATCAAGAAGCTTTCTTGCACCTATCGACAGAGCTTCCACGCAACTATCAACAAACACAAAGTCCCTCTTCTGCCAGAGGCCACATCCAAGAAGACACCACAATCAGTCTGAGCTTTGTCCGTCTTTGTATTTAGCTTTTCTCTAGGCTGTCTCATGCCAATATTTGCAAGATCATAAACTTGAAAATTTTCTACAAACTCAAGAGTAAAATTACCAGTCTTAGTTTCCTTTAATTGACACAAAAATATAAACAGCAAAATCTAATAATCTAAAGCCAATTTGGAATTTATCTCGAGAATAGACAGTTTACAGCTCATAAGTTTTAAGAAACTTCCCCTACTGGGTTTGTTTTGCTATGTGCAGTGCTAGGACACTCATAAAAACTTAATTATTCTTTTTAATTGAATAAGCTTTTCAGGGTAAGTGCTTTAACCAAATTTGTTAGGGTTATACTTTACCAGAGATTCTAGTTGAATTATAGTGAAAATCTTCCGCCAAATAGCGAGTCATTCATGCATTTTCTCCTGCTTAGTGTTATTCAATTTTCAGTTACTTTGAAGGGGACTACATGACCTACAGCTGGACATCCACTAAGGTTTGCTGCTAAGACCTGATAAGCATACCAACTTATGAAAGTCATTGTTGTGATATTTTAACATATTTAGAATTATTAACATAATTATGGACACTTTTACGTGATTGGACAGTTTTTAAATGAGGTATTCAGGTCTTAGGGCGTGTTTAGATTGCACGTTTTTAGAGAGTTGGTTTTTGAGAGCTTAAAAGTTAGACCGAGATATTATTGTGCTTTGAGATTTGTGATATTTTAGGTTATATACGTTTATGGTTTCGAAGAGTGTTTTAGAGGTTTTTGTATATATGTATATATCTGTATATTCGTCTTTATTTACTCGATTCGACTTGGATCACACCATTACGCGATAGACTCATATAACATCATCTCATGCTAAATGAACCTTATAAGTGAGACAGTGCAAAGGTACCCAAATTTCTTGTGAATGTTGGTCATTTAGGGAACAATTTTTGACCAATCTCTATAAAAAGATATCTAATAGTTTCATAGCCATTAATATGCACTTTGACAGATGAATCCTACCTATACGAGTGGCACATACCTTCAAATTTTAGGCTATGCCCCATGTGCTCTTATTTCATAATTAAAATTCATCCCGGACCAAACCAAGCACCTATTCATAGACCAAATAAGATCCTGGTAATTAGGCTTGCAAACACCTAAGAATAAGGGTTTTCCTCATCTTGATAATAGTACAACAACTTTACTTAATCAACTGCTTGAATACATTAAATACATTAAATACATTAAATACATTACATACCTCATAAGTTAAAACTGAACTGCAACTACTAACTATAATGTCTTGCAGGAAGAGTTGGGCGTGTTGTACACCGGCCCGGTTTTGCCTGCACTACAGTAATCTACGCTTTTACGGTCGGTGATTGAACCCGAAATAGCCAAATTTCCGAGCCAATGTACACATCAGGTAGAAAGCCTACCGACAAAATACATACAAAACAAATCATAAACTCAAAAACCCAAAGAAAGGGACAGGGCGGGGGGGAGAGATCAGAACGTCCGTTGTGTGTAGCGAGGTTGCAAGAAACCGCCCATCCCTAATTTTCACTTTATAAAGGCATCGTTTGAGATAGGTATTCCTATGTGACCAAATTCCTATGTGACCAACCATACAAAGCTCTAAACAAAGGATTACATTGTGAACTCATACGAATCTTTAGCATTGTACCAGCCATAACCTTTTTGACTTACAAAGCGTGGCCTGATAAACAAGCTACCATTTCGACCATTGTTCAACTAAAAAGGTATTTGAATACCATATTTGCTGAATTGTATATTGGAACCTATTTGCATCTTAAGATTCCATTGTAACCAACCAACGTCCGGTATATTTTAACTTCACTTAAATTATGCATTTAACTGGTATAAAAATAGAAGTTTCTTAGAATTGTTTATGTTTTGAAAGCTTGGAGTTACATACTTCTTTTCAAAAATGTGTATATTTTGCTGACCCCTACCTTCTTTGGAATTTTTCATGACTATCAACGACCCATCAATCAATGTCAGACTAATCCAAACTGGGACAAGATTTACATACCTTAACTTTTGTCTTTAGCAGCCCTTGCATTTGAAATAATTAATCATCAGAGAGGAGGAGGCAAGGCTCAAAAATAAATATCTGTCAAGTTTTGCCTTATCTCTAAACCTGAGTGATACCCAAAAAATGGAGTTTCGGGATGATCAAATTCAAAGATAGACACAGCTGATAATGTCCTTTTTGCATAAGTTGTATCAATAAATTCAAGAATGTTTAAGATAATTTTAATGACACAAGGTAAATTGATTTTTAGAAGTGTCTAATTTGAAAAAGCATCCTCAAGGCTTCATACTGCCTTCCTGGTATGACTGCCCAACATGACTAACTGGACTAGAGTTTGTTGCGTTTAGTCCACCCGTATGGCGTATGTGAAGGCAGGAGTTCCTTTTTATGAAACCAGAAATAAAACAATCTTAGTCCTTACAACAAAGATCTGAAATCAATAGTATATCTAGAATCAATTTTATACTCATATTTGTCTCTCTTTGCATGTCTTAGATAAGGCTCAAACTGATATTGGATAACTGCAGTGCGTACTTATTCTTCCTCTAAATTACTTTCTAGGAATGTTTACGAACAGCATGCTAAGTTTAAATCGTCTGAAATGATGGAAGCACTTTTGTCCTCCATATTATTCGTCCATGTTGTCAAACTTTAGGTACAATAACTGACGTCACAGGGATAAAATGGAGAAAAACGAAGCGTTTCGTGTCGCATGGTTTTTTAGCCTCCAAATTGGCACACTATTTTCCAAATATCTCGAAAAAGAAATTAAATATCCTTTTCGGATTTTTTCAGTAGTCTTAGAATCACGTTTTCTTTCATAAATGAAATTTTGAAAAATCACGACACTTCCACTTTAATATCTAGGCCAACGTTATCCTCAGTATTGGCAGGCGATAATGATAACACTTCACCTGAGAGTGACAAAAGCCTCGGTTCAATGGCTACGTTTCTGAAGATTTCATTTAACAGTCCAGCTTCAAAGCTTCTCAAAACTTTGGGTCTTATATGTATGAAACCTCCTTTTTTGCATGTCATGGCGTGTGGTACATTAACAGGCTGATTACTTGGGCATTTGCTTGCCAAAGTTTGCAGAGGAAAGTCATATCTCAGATAGAGAACGTCCCGAAATATTTCTTTGTTCAAGACATACCCCTCTTTCTCCAAAGGGAGCGCCACCTGCCAATTAGAAACACCTTTATCTTTTGTTTAAGATATTGTTTTTTTAAGGAGGGCAATATTTCGTTTTCAATATCAGTGGCCTTGTTCCTCCCCTGTATAATTCTTTCAATCTTACAGTTTTTAATTATTTGATCGATCTCATTTGAGTCTGGTATTTCGCACATCCTTTGTTGGACTATCAAAGCTGCTAATTGGGCACTAATCGTTTTCGAAGCTTGGAAATCCCTCGTTGATTCTTCCACTATGTTTCCTACTCCCAAACCTCCAAGACGTGTAGGCATACTAAAAATGACCTCAAGATCTGGGAGGATGTCGCATCCAGACATTGTCGTTATGAGCTTGTCAAATATGTATTCCAAAAGGAGTCTCAATAGGAGGTCAATGTCCGGAATCGTTCTGATGTAATAAGTGACTTTATGTTGGTACCCATGTATTAAGCACTGTAGGCAGGTTGAGGCTAGTTTTTGGCAATGCTACATAATAATAATAATAGTAATAATATTGTTATTTATACAGGGTTGCCTTTTCAGCAATACAATTGCTGTTATCAATAAGGGCCCTGTTAAACAAATATACAAGCCTAATACTTTGAAAAAAAACTGAGTTACAATATAAAATCTCTAAAAAATATATACACATAAGGTCTCCACATATTTATGATTGTAAAAAGTATTTTTTTAGTTTCGATTTAAAAATGACGATCGACGTCTGTGAACGTATGTCTCTAGAAAGCTCATTAAAACAGTACGGTCCTTGAAAGTAAAGGGATCTTTTCGCAGTTTCTGTTTTAACCAAGGGCAGCCTGAGTAAGGATTTATTGTTTTTTGTATTGTATTGATGGTTGATTTGATTTAATATGATAAATTCTTTAACTCTTTAATCCAGATTTTGACTTTATCTCCCACATATTTTTTAAGGCTTTTTGTTCCAAGAGCTGCCCCCGAATGCCGCTGACCTTCTATTGTTATCTGAATTGCTAGATATTTGAAAATTCACATTTGCTTCGTCTAGATCATGTTCGTTTTTCAAAATCAGCCATGACTTTACTTCATTTACAAAATATCCATATTTTTATCCTTCTTCCGATAAATATTGGACAAAACTGGCAAGTGATTTCAGTTTTCCAGCTGCAGAGGCATCGTCAGCTGGCCAGCCATACTTGTTTCACATCTTTGAAAGAATTTCTAAGTGTTGAAATGATTGAAGAAATTGCAACTGCATAAAAAGGCATAGCTAACGGATCTCCCTGTGCTGTGGCCTCCTGAGAGATAATTTCTCCTCCCCCAGAGGTAAATAGCCGAGAAGGTTGTCTGTAAGCGTTTATCAAAATGATGTAAGCTCTTATCCTCTTTGGCAAAGTACTTGGGTGTTGTGCAGAGCAACGTTCCTATTCAAAGAGTTAAAGGCGATGGAGGCATCAATTAGTAAAACGCCTTGAGTATTTTCTTCCTGAAATATGTCTTGCAGAGCATGAATAGGGGCTTCTGCTCTGGCTTTGTGCCCTGCACATACCTGCAAAGGACCTGCTGACTCTTTAAAATCCTCTTTCAGCTCTGATGCAATAGCTCTGCCTATTAAACAACGCAGTACTTCACAAATTCCAATGGGCCTTATGCCTGGGTTCTTATCAGGTGGAATCAATCGATTTGCTGTGTAGGCTTCTAGACACGAGGGGTCTAATACCTCACATACTAGTATTTTTACCAAGGTGGCTATTTCTTCACGCAAGTCCTTCCCTTGTTTTTAAAACTGTTTAGAGCAGAGTATACGCCTATATAGCACGGAATCCGATTGTGAGGGGCCAGCAGCTCCTTTTAGGGATTTAGCAAACTGATCTATTTTCTGCTCGTTGATATCTAATTTGATATTGCTCAAATTTTGAATGGGACCATTCAAAAGAGAATCTGCTTTGATTTGCATAGGAAAAGGATGTTTTTCTTTAAATCCCTGGAGAATATCATCATTCAGTTGCAATACCCCATTGCCTCTTTTATCGCTTATAAATCGTAGTGCTTCGTTTACCTTCTCTTTCATCATCAGTTTTGCAAAGGTTTTGCTGAAGTTTCCACTCTGTTCCTTCTTTTTCATGTTTCACTGTATTCTTTTTCATTCTGATATGATCTGGACGAAGTTTTCTTTTTTCGATTGACTCCTTCTCCTTCCAGTGGCGAAGCTAAAGGTCATATGCTGGTCATGCTCAGCATGACTAAAAATTTTCAAGCACAAATTTTTTTATTTCACCATTTTTCACTAAAAGCAACTTTAACAGGTTTCAAAACAACCCCTCAACCCCTCCAAAGGGTCGATCTCCTTTCTTTCGGCATTTTTAATTTCCTGTGTCCCTGTGTTTAATCGATCATAGGCCTACCATATTATAGTAGCAAGGTGGAAAAATGTTCTGACCAATCAGGGCATTTGTTTACTAATCATTCATCCAATCAGATTGCTGAAAAGACAATAGATTTCGAGGATTCAACAGCTCAAGAGCCGCGAAAATGGCGGAAAAACGCGAAAGCTGTGGCAAAAATAGCGTTCAGGGTTTTGGTTTTTTGCCGTAAACTCGTAAACTGTTTGGTACCATTCTTATATTTCTCAAATCTATGATAGTTTATCTAAATTTTTACCGCTTACGAGGTTAATATTTTACGTAATTGCTGTAGAAATCCACTCGACAACTCGCTCCAAAAACACTAGCTGAAACGGGGGTGGCCTCAGAATATTGGTAAAATATGCGTATCTTCCTAGCACGATAGCTTATATCCTTATGTAGGTAATTAGAAATCTATTTATGCATCAAATATGATTATTTTATTTCGTTAATCAATTCTAAATCATTATAAGAAAGAAAATAATTAAAATACATGTCATTTTAAATTTTCAAATTATAATTTCGCAAATTTGCTCGACCCCCGTTTTTTGCTGTCGCTCAATTTCATTCATCAACGTGTCCGAGCTTTCCCATAACTTTTGACGTCGAATTTTGTACGGCGGGAAACTCAAACTGAAATTTTCAAACAGCTGCAAGTAATAACTAATGGTTTGTAAAGATGGTGGAGTAGTTTTAAAACAAAAATAAGGGCTCTGGCAAGGTAAGTGTTAGTTTATTAGAAATATTAGTTATAGTTTATTAGTTGAAATATTAGTTTACTGTGCCGTACTCGCGATTCAAAGCTAAGACTATTTTTGAGCGAGTTGTCGAGTGAATTTTTACAGCAATTACGTAAAATATTAACCTCGTAAGCGGTAAAAATTTAGATAAACTATCATAGATTTGAGAAATATAAGAATGGTACCAAACAGTTTACGAGTTTACGGCAGAAAAACAGAACCCTGAACGCTATTTTTGCCACAGCTTTCGCGTTTTTCCGCCATTTTCGCGGCTCTTGAGCTGTTGAATCTTCGAAATCTATTGTCTTTTCAGTGATTTGATTGGATGAATTCTCAGTCAAAAAATGCTCTGGTTGGTCAAAAAAATTTTTCCACCTTGTTTATTATAGTACGAATTCGTTTATTGGGAAAATTTCTGCTCCTGCTCTACAAATATAGCAGGACTAAACCCTATGTTCGGTCATGCTTGACAATGGAGCCTTCCCACACGCCTTTGCGTTTGGTCATGCTTAACAATAGAAAAAGACAATAGAAGGACTGCTCATCTGAAATAGCAGGACCTCAGCAATAATAATCATCAAAACTCTAGAAGGATAATTTATCCTGATTGGCTGAAATCACCCCGTCGTGCGGCTTCAGAAACCTTGAAGTCCTGCTCATTTCTGAAAGCATGATTCACGCACGAACACCCTGTTTTGTTGCAGTTCACACTTCTTCGAGAAACGCGTTTGTTATTGTGGCCTTGCCGCCGTAGTTAACCTTATCGTTTTCTCAAAGATTATTGCTATTGCATAATCTAAAAATGGCTGAAAGTTTTGCTGAACGAAGTCTTGCTGATTGAGACAGCGTTTCTCAGTTGTTGAACAAGTCATTTGGTGCAAGTAATCTAAGTGAACAGAAGGCAATTGAGCAAAAATCTAGGCCCTTGCAATTTTCGAAAGTTAAAACCAAAGATCAAATTTGTCAGGAAGATTGGTACACAAGAAAGGACTGACTTTATGGCAGTGAATATTTACATCGCCTTTGTTGTTGGCCGTGATTGCTGTTTAGTCCTGGAAAGTCACAAACATGAACTTTAAAAAGCACCCAAAACATATGCATTTAGATTACTGAATTCTTAACAGAAAATTGTAAATTAAAATCATACCTATTCCTCTGCTGTCCTTAGAGATAATTTGAAAAATTGCTCCCCCCTCCCTTGTAATTTTTTGAGCCTTCTTCATTCTCCTCTCTTGCCACCATACAGAGGGAAACAAGACCAATGCGGATTCTCAAAGCATAGGCAACAAAGTAACAAAGCACTTTACCAGGTTAAAGACTTTTTAAATCCCTGTGCACTGATTTTAGATGACAACTCCTTCAAAAACTTCGGGCTCATATCTTGACAATCACTCAAATCCCAAGTGATGAATAGTATCTTCCTCAATTTATTATTGCTTATTGATATGAGCTATGGTTTCAGCAAAATTTCCTAAACTTTACCACCAAAATCATTTACTCTGCCCTCCAATAAATATGGAAACGTTTCGAATTTTAGGCCTAAATTAAATCATTTTCATAGTAAAACACAGAAATAGATTTCCAATCTATCTCTCGCTTATCTCCCCACATTGGCTGAATTTCACATCAACTTGTTGAGAAATTAGTGCAGAAACTTTATTTGGAGCTTAAATGTAAAATGATATTAGACATGACCAGATTTTATTGAAAATCTTAACCTTGGTGAGATGCTCGAAAATTTTATTTGAAGACTAAGTGGTTCACAAAAAAATAGGAATAAGTTGGGTTTTTCTTTTAATGGAAATAGTAAAAACATTGCAAAAGCAAGTCAATAACCTAAATGATAATGGGATTTCAAAAGTGGGCTCCTTCTCCATCGATTCACAAAATCCCAAGTCAACCAAAAAATATTTGGCATTAGTAAGGTTAACGAGGTGAATTTGCAATTGAGAAATAAAGGCATGTCATATACACTTGCATCATGATAATTCCTTACTACTGCCAAAGGCTTTGAAGAAAATTCAGTGATGCAAACAGTATGAATAGGGGTGTTCTCCGATGCCTTTTGTGCGTAGTTGAAAGTTCACAAATAATGCAATATAGTTTGCTTCATAAAAAATATTACTTGCCGTCTTGCCATGGAACGTCAATTTGGGCCTAGTCAATTACTTGATACAACTCAAAATTAATTTCTTTGAAATGTTGAAGTTCTTGGATAATAATAGCTTTAAATAAACTCGCCATGGACTAAAGAACAATCCCTAACAAAATTTGTTCAAGAATGGCATGCGACCTAAAGACCGGTTATCGACAAACTTCACAAATAATCTTTAAGACTTTTGAAGCTGTTTCTTGCCTGCCAAGCTTCGAGAAAAAATTGATATTTTAAATCGATTGGGAAGGTTTTGAGACAACAAAAACAATTTCTAAATGAAAGAATAATTTCTCTTTCATTAGTTTGAATTTCACAGTTATTGGACGCTTGGTTACGTAGAAACTCATTGTTATATTTCTGTCATCGTTTTTATTGACATTTGTTCCGCCATATTTGCCTCCTAGTCGTTTCTATACATATCGGAGGGCAGAGTATTTGTGAGGGAAGTTTAGTCTAGGCCTAGCCCTCACAGCTTTGCAATTCTGCCGCCATTTTGAATCGACCTGTGCAGTACTTTCAATAGGCTAGTGTAGTCTAAGTATGGGCATCGACATGATGAATTTGGTATAAATAACCTTCTTCTTTGTATTCAAAAATTCTGTTATACCTCTGTTTCCGTAATTTGAATTAAATATTGAGCAAAATAGAAAACTTTTTGCTTTGGAATACGCTTTGGTATTATTTTAAGATTTTGGTATGAATTTTGATACCTAGGTACCTACTTTAAGGGTTTGAAAGTATCGAAACGATGACGTAAACATGGCCACCAAAGCTGTGATAGCCTTAAGGGTCCTTGAATTTCATTGGTGATTTTTGACCTCGTGACTTATCCGCGCTTACAACTTTCTGCGCAAAAACAAAAACAATTTCTCTCATAACCTAAAATTGCATCATAAAGTTTATTTCCTCGCTTCTAAAAAGTGCTTGAAGGCCAAGAGGTTAAATATGTACGGGAAGAAACATTCTCAATGGATAACGAGCTGTATCGCAAAAGTGATGATAAGTAATGATTATTTGAAGAAATTCAGTTATTTGCTGCTGGAACTAATTCAACGTATGTTTAACTTAACAATTTCAACCACTAGAGTTTGGAGTCAATAACAAGAAAGCTAATATTCATCAAATAAACTTCTTTGTTGTAGAGACCCGGAAAGTTTTAAAACTCCCCTTTTCAGCCAAACAGCAAACGTCAACACTATTCTGTAGTTTTTGATAAGTTTCTAGCTCAAAACTTTATTCTTCAAAAGGCACTTTTGTTTCTTTTTGTATTTCATGTATTTTTCTTTCAAGGCTGTCGTGAAAGTTTATATCTTCCGAGCTTTAATATAGGTGTTCAGAATTCAAATAATTTTTCATAACGTTCAATCCTTGCACGAAGCTATTTTGATCCGTTTCTCAGTGCTGCAGCACTAAACTTTGGATGAAACCCCTTTATTCTGAAGTAATATTTCAAATATAAATCCTAAACTGCATTTGATAGAAAAGAATATTAAAGAAATGTTAACATTTCACTAATTTCTATTACTATGGTCTGATCACCCTATCATATTTCGTTAGTTCTGAACCCTCTTCACCTTCAAATCTTTAAAAAGGACTTTAACCCTATTACGACCGGGGGGCAGAAAATTAAAAATGCTGTATCTCCCAGAAAACACGTAATAATCTACTGGAACCTGTTTGAATTTTCCTCAATATTATCAGAGCACCTAAAAAAGTTATTTTCGTTACTATCACACCCTCGTTGATCACGCGGCACTTCTTTTGTCAACAAGCGGTCAGGTTTTAAAATGTTTTAGGACCCATATTTCTGCAAATATATCACATAGAGATATGCTTAAATCACCATTGGCTTGAATGTGATGAGAGCTTTTGAATGATATATAATTTATTAGTATTTGCTGACGCAAGCAAAATGTAAAATTTATGACGTCATCAATTTCAATGACGTCATATCTATAAAAATCAAATTATTTTTTTCATTGAAAAATCCTTTTTTGGCTTCCCTGAAAAGAGTTAACTACAAAAATTCTTTTTTCAATCTGAATGGTGATTTTATCTTATTTTTCTTCATTGTAAACTTTATCAACTTGAACATTTATGAAAAAAATAGTAAAAAAATGTTAAAATTTAAAGAAACGTCAATTAGATTTATAAATTATGATTCAAAATGCTTTTTATTCATAAATAGACCATTTGTGAGGCAAAAACCATAACATTAGCTTCAATTACAAGCTAAATGCCCAAAAGTAGATATCATGGTTTTTCCAGATTTATGACGTCACGCTGACGTCATTGGTAGCTATTATGGCTTTAAAAACACCTTCAATCGATAGAGCAGGTAAATTTCTATAGTTCTACCAAGTTTCAAGCTTTTATCACGTTCCTAACAAGTATTAGAGGGGTGGGCACAATGTGCCCCCCCCCCCGTAGTACAAGGGTCCAAAAAGCCCGGTAGTAATAGGGTTAAAAGGATTCATTTTCTCTAAATTAACGTTTTGTGATTCTTTGGTTATTTTTTTTGTATTTCTGATGATATTTTTCAGTTACAATATTGCTAAGGGTCAAAAAATCACAAATTTGAGTTTAAGACCTAAGCCCTGCCCTTGCCCCGAACCGCCATGTTTACGTCATCGTTTCGATACTTTTAAACCCTTAGAGTATATTGGTTCTTATATATTTCCCAAAAGTTTCTTTTAAGCACGAGTCAATATTTTCGGCATCTTAGTATGGATATGGGTACCTATACTGTACATTTTCAGAAAATTTAGCACGAATATGAGTATACTCTTTATCTCTTAGGCGGTACGTCCTGTCTAAAATTCGGGCAAGGATCCCCTAGCATGGCCACCGAGAGCGAGGTTGGGCCCCAAGGCAATTATTGGATACGGGCCATTAGTCTTTTTGGTTGGTGGGTATAAGGGCCAGAAAGAATGTGCACAGCCCTGGTTGGGGTCTTAAGATAAATAAGATGATAAGATAAGAAGCTTCTATGATTTGACCATTTCTATCAGTAACTTGCAGTCTGCAAAATATCCACAAGGTAGTCGCAAGGATTGGATTTAACAATTTTGAGTAAGAGAAAAATTGACATAATGATTTGCTAATGAAATGAATTGTGATATCACCAAAGATGTGTAACAAGGGACAGAAAAAAAATTTAATTTTCTCCGACCCTTTAACAGGCCCATCTCTGTGATATGAAATAGGCACTTAATAAAAAACTCAAAGCTTCATTTTTCCTGGGTCTCGACAACCCCTCTCTTCTCAGTGGTCCTGTTTCTGGGGGACAAGAGATAACTGCAAAGTCTGACGTTTTCGTTTGGAGAACTATTTGGTCTAGTAATCAAGAAAGGTTACCTACTGAATTCCATCATACCAATCATGTTTTATGGCCAGATGAGCGATATCTGAACGTTTTTAAAAACAGTGCCAACGAACAAAAATTCAAAACATGGCACAGCGAGGTTTTATCATGACCACATTTTATTGCATCAAAATCGATTCGTTAAATCGATTTTCTTCGTGAAACTGAAGTTTTCAAACAAACCAAGGGATGACAGAATTTTCAAGTAAATCACTTCTAGTAATCGATTTTCCTCTCTAAGCTTATCAGCCGAGAAACCTGCAATTCTGTTACTTTCAGAAAGCCAACCGATCAAGTAACAGGGAATCTTTAATTTCTATTCCTACTCAAAACAATAACAAGTAAATTTGATTTGAGTGACATCAAAAGCGTTATCTAATTCGCTTCGGCAACTCGAACCAGTAATCTTATTGCGAAAACCAGTGGGCCTAACCATAACAAGTCATCAAAAGTGAACTAATTCAAGACACTTATTAACTGTTAGCAGCTTGGCTTTCTACTTCGATTTCAATGAATGAATAAGGTACATAATGGAAGAAGAAGATCTATTTCCCATCAGCATGTACCTAAGATTAAAACTTGTGAAATGAAATAGAAATACCCCTAATCAACTCTGAAAGCCTCGTTGAATATTACTGCACTCTAAAATAAAATGACCCTGTAAGAGGTGCTTCATGGTTTGTCCGACTCTTTGAGGAAAAGGTTATACTGCAGGCTCTTATGTTTTGGCTGCCTCTTTTTGAAAGAGGGACTATCTAAGAGACTCCTAAGCTTCAGTTTTCCATTCTGGTGAGAGAGAATATGCGCCACACCCCTCTTTTTCGGTTTCTCTCTTTCGAGGAAGGGGCCATACTGCGGAATCCTTTGTTTCGACTGCAATCTTTCAAGGAGCAAGCCATGCTGTCGGCTGCTCTGCTTTTGATGCCACCTCTTGAGCAACATGTCATCTGCAAGACTTTTGTATCTTTTCAGTCGCTCCTCTCGGCCGAATCTTCCGTTGTGCCATTGCTTTGTCCCTTGATCATCCATGTCAATGTTTCTTCTTCTTTGACTTGTCAAGATGGTTGTCGACTCTCTACAAGACCTACCGTTGTACCAATTAGGATCGTCATCTGGAAAAAGTAACCAGTTTAGACTACGAAATCGGTAAAAAAGAAACAGCTGTTTTTCTTTAGTATTCATCACTCTTTTACATGCAGACTTATTGTGTTCCATTATAGCTTAAAAAAACACTTCACACCTCTGAACTTTTACTTCTGACCTGTAAACTATGACTTCTGAAATCTAGAGGAAGATAGACAACGGTATCAGTTATTACTTGTCTTGGCCAAACACGCTTTTTGTCAACAAGCAACAAGCCCTGAATTGAGGGTATGAAAAAAACCATTAATTGAAAGTTAGGCCAGTCTTGGATTGTTTTACTTACTTCTTCTCGCCGGAAACAAGCGAATAAAAAGGATTTTGGGTGAGGGTAGGTTGCTAGTCTAGTAAGAAAATTTAAAATAAGATTGATAGTCTGGACCAAAAGGCTAGTTACGCTCCGGTTTCAGAGTGAAAGCCAGAGAATTATTGAAATATAATTATCGGTATTCTTTAATGGAAACCTCTGTTTGGAAATGGATTAGGAGACTTGTAAATTACTAGCAAACGACAATTTTACATGACCATGTTTCATTAGATCAGGATCATTCCGTAAAACTGATTGTAATAAGTTTTCAAACAAACGAACGGGTGACAGCATTTTCAATGGATTCTCTTTTCCACACTTAAATCCGAGAAACCTGAAATTCTTTTGATGTTTTCAGGATTAGAAAGGCAGCCGATCAAATAGCAAGAAACTTTCAATTTAATTTCCTACTCATAGCAACAACAAGAAAATCTAATTTGAAATTATCGAGGGAGATCAATGAAGTTCTTTTAATTATTTTATAACTTTTGGTGGAATTGGTTGTGCTTTGGCAGACGAATAATTTTCAGTGTTACAAACATTGAAACTAACTTTTTTAGAGACAAACAACCCCTTGTCAACTCTGAAAGCCTCGTTGAATATTACTGGGTTCTTTGATCTAAAAATCACGATTTGTTCAAGGCGAGGCTAGATTACCACAAACAGTGCTATTATCCTCTATTGGCCATTACGGCATAACTGATAAACTACAACTTAACATATTTATGAAATGTCCCCCTAGCTAGTTTTAGATGTACCAAAGAAAATCAATGAAAAGAAAAACAAAAGCCTTTCCAAATCAACTGTTAGTCCTATAACTGAATTGAGTTTCGTCACAACTGTTTCACAGAGAACCAATACGGGCATTTGCATGAACCTGCAAGAGGTGATCATGTTTTTCTTTATGCTTTGTGAAAGGAAAATATTATCTATGAATAGAGAGAATCAAGGAGACTTGCTCTCTGTTACTTTTAGTTTCATAATTATCAGATAAACTAAGCCAGAGAGACCCAATCTCCTCTCTTGTTTCTAATCTATCATAACTCTATACCTACACCAAAACTTCGTGATACAGGTTTAGGGGCAAGTAAATAAACTATAAAGATCTATAGAGATAATAGAGATGTGGTCATTTGGCACGTTGAAGTAATTCTCGTATAGTCTTTGTACGAGGATATTGATTCAAAACTCACCAATACTTGTATGTACAGACTAAAATAATTCAAATAATTTGGGTATTAGACTGGGAAATGCCACTGACACACCTTTGTGATAAAAATAATACTGAACAAATTTGAAGTCGAAACGTTTAGAAAGCATGGTTTATTTTTGAATTTCTCTGTTGGAATTTTATCAACTTAGGATATCAGACTCTCGTATTATGATTAAACTGATTAATATACACATACCTCAAGCATTTCTTGGGTTGCTCTTGGAGACCCACCCTCGAGTTATTTGAAAAAGATGCAAAGTAAAAGGATCTTTGTTTCCATAGATTTTGTAATCGGTTGGCATTTGAAAAAAGTCTTTTTAGATTTGAGAAATCTAGAAATCAATAGCACAAAACTAATGGTTTTCCACTTCACCAATCAACGAATCTTATGGTAGGATCAAATATCCTATAGATAGGACAATCTGGTAACCACAACAAAACCGATAAATTCAATGCTGATAATAGAAAACCAGTAAGATTACCACATTTGCTCTTTGCAGCTCAAATTAGTTCATTCATTGCTAGCTTCCTCCGGAGGGAGACCTCTTATGCGTTTTTATCAAGATAAGTGGACTCAACTTCATTCTTATGCTGTTACTTACATCTTGCTTAGCATGAATCTGAGCGAAGGCTTTCTATCTATACCTGTTTGATACGCAGTACAATAAGCCTAAATAGAAACTCAGTTTCGAAGAGATGCGTTGCCTGCCGAAAGACATGGCAGTAAGATCTGTATCTGTGAGTCTTCTACTAGCGATTACTGCACTGACAGTTATCGAAGCCTTGCCTAGTAATACAACTCATCATGAAAGCTTGGCAGTCCTAGATGTAAAACAAGACTTCGATACCGTCATAAATGGAACAGAATCAGCGATTTTCAAAACGTTGTTATTCCGATATCCAGACTTTCTGAAACTAGTTGCCAAGATCGTGAATGATACCTCTGATGCTTCTGCGGGGAAAACCTCGAGTTTGACTGAATACGACTTATGCAAGTTGGTTAAAGAAAACCTTGACAAGACAAAAGATGCATGTGAACTCGAAAACTCGTCAAGAGATGCCAGACTACGTTGCAATGATTCCCCAAAGGTTCCCATGAACTCGAACTCGTCAAAAGCATCTTTTTATGATATCTGTCAACCATTCCATCCATCTACAACCGTCCGTCCATCAAGAACACAAGGTCCTCCCCAACTACCGAGCATATCAACCAGAGAAAGAACAGTGCAAGGTCCTACCCAGCCACCCAAAATGTTAACCAGAAGAAGAACAGCGCAAAGTCCTTCCCGACAACATAACATCTCAACCAGAAGAAGAAACGTACCTTATCTCGGACTCTTGGACATTTCAACAACAAAGAATCATAATGATGGGACAACAACAGAACCAAGACAATCACTGTCACCCCCACACCGAATGATACGTCTTCCAAAACTGAGAGGCCAAATCAAAAGCCAGCGACGAATTACTTTTTCCTAGCAATCAAAGTAATGGCAAAAACAGTCATCGTCTCACATGAAAGAAAATGCAAAATACGGAATGGAATATTTGATCAGAAAAACAACGTTTGCCGCATACCGACTTCGACTATCTCCCTGAATAACTCGAATATTTCAAATTCATCATCAGCCAATCACAATGGTTCTCTGAGAATGATCAACATCGTCGGCAACACTTGCAGCACATTGTGCCTACTGGTATTGATTGCAGCATATTTTATTTGCAAGAATCGGTTTTCATTGCCCAATAAATGCATTCTCTGCCTATCGGTATCACTTTGCCTGTCACACCTGCTTCAACTTGCAATAATCTTCTACTCCTCCCAGTCAAACGCATGCAAGGCCATCGGGGTGTTTCTACATTGGACTTTGTTACTTGCTTTCTTCTGGATGGCTGTCTTGTCTTACAATTTCTTCATCACATTTGCCAAAATACGTCCCGTTGACGTTCACATCAACAACAAGCGATTCAAGAAATACGTGGCAGTGACCACGTCATCAGCAAGTACCGTCGTCTTGGTTTGCGTTTTCACTGGCATTTCAGGTGCAGATTTGTATGGTGACAATGGCAGATGTTTCTTGTCGAATATCTGGGCCAATCTGTTTGCATTTGCAGTGCCAGTGGGCATGTTTCTCGTAACCAATGCCATCTTGATGTTCATCACCATAATCAGGCTGCGATCGATGAGAGAAGCCAATCGAAGGGCTTTGTCATCTGCAAACAGTAATTCTTCACGCAAGAACATCATGCTGAGTGTCATGACCTTAAAGCTCTCCATCCTCTTCGGCCTCGGTTGGTTGTTTGGATATCTTGACGGCCTCATTTCCAACCAGGCTCTGGCGTATTATTACAACGTTAATGTATCAAGTCAGGGCGTATTGGTGTTTCTTGCGTTTGGGTGTCATAAAGAAATGATAGGTTTCTGTCGATGCTGGAGACGCCAAGACGATCCTCAAACCACTCATCAACTGAGAGTTGGTGCAGCCAGTGAAAAAGAAAGTCGACTTTAGAAACAATTGCAATAATCTAAGGCTTGCAAGGGCCTGTGCAAATAACATTATTTTATTTACATGATAAAACTTGTAAACGTTGCAATTACAATCAGCTACAATTAACCCAATCACGTAAAATTGAATACAATCAACTAAAATCAACTACGATCGCATACAATTAACTAAAATCAATTGCAATTAATCACAATTAACTGTAATAGCTTCAATATGAATAACTAGAAATAACTTAAAAAATTTCTTAAAGATTCTCGTACTAAAGTGTTCTCATGCAGTGAAAACCGTACATAAGAGCCTCTGTATTTCAGCGTAAGCCTAGAATATTCCTTATAATCATGGATATTACACCAGATTTGCCTGTGAATGTATGGTCTAAATTGACGTGGTTATGCACTCTTTTACTTTCACAAGATATTCCATATTTGTCAAAACTGTAGAGATATACAGTATATGATACAAAAGGTTGTAAATGTTCATTTATTCAAGCCCAAGTAAACATTACTGAGTATCAGTTGTGAACACAGCATAAAAGTTGAGTCAATAATTTTGCAGGTATGTTATGAGTCGTAATGAAACCAAGAATAAAACAGTTTCATGAAAAGGAAACTAAAATGACAGCCTCTCTGTTGCCAAAGCAACAAAGAATATTGAAAATTTTCAAAGCTTTTTCAAAGCTCCTTCAACAGTGTCAAAATTGAAGTTTTCTTTGGAGCAATATTTTTCGGTTGAAAATGGTAAATAACTGCCAAATGCTTCTCATATGATGAATGATACTTTATTATGTTTTACTGCAAAAGAAGGACCTACACAGAAAATTTCAGCTGTTTAGCATCAATGCTTTTGAAATTAAAATTTTTGGTAGTTGCGAAAATTGGACTTTCGGAGAAACGCGTTTAACTTTGATGTTCAAGTATCAATCATGTTCAAGTAAAAAACTAATTTAAAACTGTCGAGTTCTCTAGCTTTCTCTCTCTGTGTCTATGTCCTTCTCATACCTTTGATTTCATTTTGCTTCTGAGCTTCTTTCTCGAGATCTATGAGCTTTCCTTTTGCTGGTGCTAGGCAGCATAAACGCGAGCGTCATCCAGGTCCCGATCAATCATGTCTCTGAAAAAACCTCGCTCAAACCAAAACTTCTGCAGAACGATACAAGTTGCTGCAGATCCTTCATTAAAATGAGCAACAGCATCATACACACTAAACTCACAAAAGTATCTCCCAACGTGTATTGACTCGGAAGTTTTGTTTAAAGTACGCTGTTTAATGGCTTGTTTTGATTCTGCGTCTTACCGTGTAGACACTTCTTGAGAAAACTGTCTTCACTCAATCTTACAAAATTCGGTTTAAATTCAGCAGTGATTTTCAGTAGTAAGTCAGGTCAGGGCTCATATTTTTCTGTGTTTTTAGCCTTTTCTACTTTGAAGCTTCACTATGAATCTTTTCCATTTGGTTAATGATTGTGGTGGTTCTTATCTTTTGAGGATGCGCGATTGAAAAATGTTGCCAGAATGGCTTTTTGAGTCCATACTAAATTACTAAGGATCCTCCTTTTTCCACTTCTTTAAAACTTTTCGATCTTATCAATTACCTTATCGTTAGCTTGCCTCTTTCCTCCTAAATCTTTCTTCTCCTTTCTTAATTTCCTGAGAGCTGTCCCCGTACTTTTTTGTACGTGGTACATTATAATACATTCCAACTTCTCGACTTTTTTCCCTGCACCTTCGTAAACTTCTTAGACAGAAGAATAGCTTTTACAATCACCATCTCCATTAAGCTTTGCGTGACCGTGTTCGTCTTCCGACCTTTTAAAGATTCCTACTACCCATCTAGGCTAGATTGCTGAGGCAGACCCGTTGTTTGCCTTGTAGTTGGTGTGGCTATTGGAAAAATCTTTGTATTCCTTGGAGCTGTTATCAAATTTACTGTGGACTCCGCACACTTTCCAGTGCCTTGACATGGTTCTTCATCAAGAAGCTTTCTTGCACCTATCGACAGAGCTTCCACGCAACTATCAACAAACACAAAGTCCCTCTTCTGCCAGAGGCCACATCCAAGAAGACACCACAATCAGTCTGAGCTGTGTCCATCTTTGCATTTAGCTTTTCTTTAGGCTGTCTCATACCAATATTCACAAGATCATAAACTTAAAAATTTTCTACAAACTCAAGAGTAAAATTACCAGTCTTAGTTTCCTTTAATTGACACAAAAATATAAACAGCAAAATCTAATAATCTAAAGCCAATTTGGAATTTATTTCGAGAAACAGACAGTTTACAGCACACATGTTTTAAGAAACTTCCCCTACTGGGTTTGTTTTGATATGTGCAGTGCTAGGCAATCATAAAAACTTAATTATTCTTTTTAATTGAATAAGCTTTTCAGGGTAAGTGCTTTAGCCAAATTTCTTAGGGTTATATTTTACCAGAGATCCTAGTTGAATTATAGTGAAAATCTTCCGCCAAATAGCGAGTCATTCATGCATGTTCTCATGCTTAGTGTTATTCAATTTTCAGTTACTTTGAAGAGGACTACATGACCTACAGCTAGACATCAACTAAGGTTTGCTGCTAAGATCTGATAAGCAAACCAACTTATCAAAGTCATCTTATGCTAAATGAACATTATGAGTGAGACAGTGCAAAGGTACCCAAATTTCTTGTGAATGTTGGTCATTTAGGGAACAATTTTTGACCAATCACTATAAAAAGATATGTAATAGTTTCATAGCCTTTAATATGCACTGTGACAGATGAATCCTACCTATACGAGTGGCACATACCTACAAATTTTAGGCTATGCCCTATGTGCTCTTAATTCATAAAAAAATAGAAATTTCTTAGAATTGTTTATGTTTTGAAAGCATGGGGTTACATACTTCTTTTCAAAAATGTGTATATTTTGCTGACCCCTACCTCCTTTGGAATTTTTCATGACTATCAACGACCCATTAATCAATGTCAGAATAATCCAAACTGGGACAAGATTTATATAACTTAACTTTTGTCTTTAGCAGCCCTTGCATTTGAAATAGTCAATAATCAGAGGGGAGGAGGCAAGGCTCAATAATAAATATCTGTCAAGTTTTGCCTTAACTCTAAACCTGAGTGATACCCAAAAAATGGGGTTTCGGGATGATCAAATTGAAAGATAGACATAGCTGATAATGTCCGTTTTGCATAAGTTGTATCAATAAATTCAAGAATGTTAAAGAGAATTTTAATGACACAAGGTAAATTGATTTTTAGAAGGGTCTAATTTGAATACGTATCCTCAAGGCTTCATACTGCCTTCATGGTATGACTGCCCAACATGACTAACTGGACTAGAGTTTGTTGCGTTTAGTCCACCCGTATGGCGCATGTGAAGGCAGGAGTTCCTTTTTATAAACCAGAAATAAAACAATCTTAGTCCTTACAACAAAGATCTGAAATCAATAGTATATCTAGAATCGTTTTCATACTCATATTTGTCTCTCTTTGTGTGTCTTAGATAAGGCTCAAACTGATATTGGATAACTGCAGTGCGTACTCATTCTTCCTCTAAATTAATTTCTAGGAATGTTTACGAACAGCATGCTAAGTTTAAATCGTCTGAAATGATGGAAGCACTTTTGTCCTCCATATTATTCGTCCATGTTGTCAAACTTTAGGTACAATAACTGACGTCGCAGGGATAAAATGGAGAAAAACTAAGCGTTTCGTGTCGCGTGGTTTTTTAGCCTCCAAATTGGCACACTATTTTCCAAATATCTCGAAAAGGAAATGAAATATCCTTTTCGGATTTTTTCAGTAGTTTTAGAATCACGTTTTCTTTCATATATCAAACTTTGAAAAATCACGACACCCCCACTTTAATATCTAGGCCAACGTTATCCTCAGTATTGGCAGGCGATAATGATAACACTTCACCTGAGAGTGACAAAAGCCTCGGTTCTATGGCAACGTTTCTGAAGATTTCATTTAACAGTCCAGCTTCAAAGCTTCTCAAAACTTTGTGTCTTATATGTATGAAACCTCCTTTTTTGAATGTCATGGCGTGTGGTACATTAAAAGGCTGATTACTTGGGCATTTGCTTGCCAAAGTTTGCAGAGGAAAGTCATATCTCAGATAGAGAACGTCCCGAAATTTTTCTTTATTCAAGACTTACCCCTCTTTCTCCAAAGGGAGCGCCACCAGCCAATTAGAAACACCTTTATCTTTTGTTTAAGATATTGTTCTTTTAAAGAGGGAAAGATTTCGGTTTCAATATCAGTGACCCTGTTCCTCCCCTGTATAATTCTTTCAATCTTACAGTTTTTAATTATTAGATCGATCTCATTTGAGTCTAGTATTTCGCACATCCTTTGTTGGACTATCAAGGCTGCTAATGGGGCACTAATCGTTTTCGAAGCTTGGAAATCCCTCATTGATTCTTCCACTATGTTTCCTACTCCCAAACCTCCAAGACGTGTAGGCATACTAAAAGTGACCTCCAGATCTGGGAGGATGTCGCATCCAGACATTGTCGATAAGAGCTTGTCAAATATGTATTCCAAAAGGAGTCTCAATAGGAGGTCAATGTCCGGAATCGTTCTGATGTAAAAAGTGAATTTATGTTTGTACCAATGTATTAAGCACTGTAGGCAGGTTGAGGCTAGTTTTCGGCAATGCTACATAAATTCTCTAACTCTTTAATCCAAGTTATGACTTTATCTCCCACATATTTTTTAAGGCTTTTTGTTCCAAAAACTGCCCCCAAATGCCGCTGACCTTTTGTTGTTATCTGAATGGCTAAATATTCAAAAGTCACATTTGCTTCGTCTAGATCATGTTCGTTTTTCAAAATCAGCCATGACTTTACTTCATTTACAAAATATCCATATTTCAATCCTTCTTCCGATAAATATTGGACAAAACTGGCAAGTAATTTTAGTTTTCCAGCTGCAGAGGGATCGTCAGCCGGCCATCGTAATAGGTCAGGTAATTAAGGGTAGTTCTGGTCAATCTGCTTTATGTAGCAAACTAGGGTGGCTTTAATCGGGACCCGTAGTATCTCATGAAAATGATACCATTTCCCCATCTAACATTGTCTCTAATTTAGCTTTAGACATTGTACCTTCCAGAGAAGAAGTGATAAATGAAAGCAAAGAAATCACAGATTCCTTGCAAACCTTCTGGAAGCATGAATCGTTGGGTCTCACTGGAGAAGCCGAATCCTCAGCGGTGAACGAACAAGGCCGGAACCAAACGGTTATCGAATTCAATGAAAAAGAGAAGAGATATGAGGTAAGCCTTCCTTACAAGGAAAAAAAAATTGAACCTTTACTTTCTGACCTTCAAATGTGTACAAATCGATTAAGTTCTTTGTATCGTAGGTTGAGAAAGGATTCAAATCTTCTGGAACAATACGATCAGATCTTCAAATATCGATTAGCCAACGGTGTAATTGAAAGGGTACCACAGGAAAACGAAAACAATGTAGCCGCACATTTCCTTTGTAATTTCGGGGTCATTCGCAACGAAAGAGAAACTACAAAAGTACGCGTAGTCTTCGATGGCTCTGCAAAATCTGAGCCAAGTAGCGTTTCCCTCAGCGATAGGTTAGAAATAGGCGATAACAATATGCCATTGTTGTTTAACACATTGCTAAGGTTCCGTACTCATCGACTTGCTATTACCACGGATATCGAGAAGGCTTTCCTTCAAATTGGCATCAATGAAAGTCACAGATACGTTCTGCGCTTTTTATGGTTTGATGATGTTTCAAAGGAAAATCCATCAATCATTCAATATCGCTATTGTCGTTTATACTTTGGTCTCACGTGTAGTCCATCTATTCTTAGTGAAACAATACGTAAACACGTTTCACAGTACAAAGCAGAAAATCCTCATGTCGTTAGTATACTCTACAGGTTGTATGCCGACGATATGTCATGTGGTACGGATACGGTAGAGGATGCTCTTAATATCTACAAAACGTCTAAGGAGATCTTGTCTAGGGGGTTTTAATCTCCGCAAATGGAATTCCAACAACAAAGCTTTCCTGGACATCATCAACTCTATTGAGCAGAAATCTCAGTCACAGGGTACTACAGGGTACAGGGTAAAACGGCTGAGGACGATCAGTCATATTTTCAATACGCGGTGGGTGCACCGAACCAAGGGAACGGTACTAAGGTACTTGGTGTAAATTGGGACAGCAATCAGGATACGTTTTATCTTGATTTATCACATGTAGCAAACGTCGCAGCAACTTTACCCCCTACAAAACGCTCCTTTTTGCGTTTGTCAGCCAAAATCTTTGATTCCTTGGTTGTTTATGTGTATTTACCATAAATATTAAAGCATTTTTTCAACAGCTATGTATTGATAATCTAGGTTGGGACGAAGAACTACAAGGTGAGTATAGAAAGACTTATGATAAATTGTTATCCGAATTACGTAATTTTGACAACGTTAACATTTCAAGGTGTTTCTTCCAACAGGGTAAAAATGTCGAGCACGTAGAAATACACGATTTTTCAGATGCGAGCGAACGTGCATATGCATCGGTTGTGTATTTGAGGGTTGTTTATGAGTCCGGCGAGGTAAAGGTAAAGTTCGTCGCCTCGAAGTCTAAGGTCGCACCGATTAAAAAGCAAAGTATTCCGCGACTCGAATCATTAGGTGCATGTTTGCTAGCAAAATTAGTGAACAACATCAAGACAACCTTGCAGGACGAGCTTAAGTGTAAGATCGCAAACACATACTTGTGGGTCGATTCCATGTCTGTACTTTGTTTGATCACAAATGTGAAACCATGGACGCAGTACGTACGTCATCGCGTATCCAAAATTCTCACTGTTTCAGAACGGATCCCGCAGACTTGCCATGGTGGGAGGGTCCTGAATTCTTACACCACAGTCTAGAAAATTGGCCTAAATCGTCGCAAAGCAGCGAGACGCAAAAGCTGAAACACGAGCCAAACATGACTCGAGCAATGGCAATCACGGAAGGTTCTATGCAGCCTCGTATTCATCAGGTCGTTGTGCGTCACGGTTTAGTAGCAAGGGTAAGTTGCTACGTACTATCATGTGGGTTAAGAGATTTGCAAATAATCACAGATCCAAAATCAGCAAACAGGAGACGAATAGTCAAGAGAATCTCACGGTAACGGAAATTAATGAGGCGGAAATCTTGTTAATTAGGTCAATCCAAAGCAAAGCTTTCCCAAAGGAAATCAGTTATCTGGTAGGTGGAGTAGCATCGAAACCACCAATACACGTCAATCAGTTCAATCTGTTTTTAGACAACAATAACGTCTTAAGGTGTAGGACACGAGTAGGTAATGCGTCTATTGCAGAAAGATAGTAAAACGCCTATGTTCTTGAAGTCAGACAATCATTACGCCAAACTTCTCATTAAAGATTATCACAGCAGAGTGTTTCATAACGGCAAACGAAAGACACTCAATTTACTCCGAGAGAAATACTGGATACTACGGGGGAGAGAAAAGACAAAAAATATCCTTCGTCATTGCGTTCTTTGTAAGAAAATCGAAGGTTTATCGTACAAGCCGGTATTCAGCACGAATCTTCCAGATTTCCGTCACCTTTTACACACACAGGGATCGATTCTGCAGGTCTTCTCATAGTCACCAACAACGAGAATGCTAAATGTTACGTCTGCCTGCTCACTTGTGCGGTAACAAGGGCGGTACACTTGGAACTGGTAGAGTCACTCGACGTAAAATCATTCATTCTCGCGTTTCGTCGTTTTTGTGCACGAAGAGGTCTGCCAGGAACGATCATCTCAGACAACGCGAAAACGTTCAAATCAGCATCGAATGAGATAAGGAAACTCGTGCGTTCTCCTAAGCTACACGAGAACTTGACTTCTCAAGGGGTCAAATGGAAATTCATCATCGAATTAGCCACATGAAAAGGGGGCATGTGGGAAAGGCTTATCCGCAGCACCAAGCGATGTCTTATCAAATTTATAGGTCGTTCCTTGCTCACACAATCGGAATAGGACACAATTCTTGTAGAGATCGAAAGCGTCATAAATTCTCGACCACTAACCTACGTGTATGATGATTCAAAAGGATTGTCATCAAACGGCTACCAAGTGAAGGGCATTACGAAATAATAAGCACGTACGAAAGTCTTTCAGAAAGGGCTAGGTATCATCGTAAGATTTTAACACAATTTGCTTGCAGGTGGAAATCTAAATATCTTTTAAGTCTTTTAGAATCTTACAGTCCAAGAAATGGAAGTAAAGAGCCTAGCATGGAAGTTGGAGATGTAGTCATTGTACGGAATGAGCAGCAGAAAAGAAGTTTTGGAAGCTGGCTAAGATCTTGGAGTTGTACACAGGACAAGACAGATCAGTGCGTTCGGCAAAAATACAGGTAGCAGGTGACGGTAAAAAGGTATTAAATCGCTCATTAAAACATCTTATTCCATTAGAAATACGTAGCCAACGCGCAGATAGCGAGCCACTGCAGCAGCCTGTACAGCCAGCGCAGCAGCAAGACAATAGTAGGTCACGTCGCAATGCAGCTACTATTGGAGAATTGCTTCGATGCACTTCAAATCGTTGAATTTAAGTTTTGTTTGTTGTAATATTTTAACCTATCTAACGTTTAGTTGTTGCTTAAGAAATTTAACATTGTATTACGGTTTGTTTGGTCACTTCGTGTGCCAAACCGGGGGAGTGTGTTGTTTACACTCGATATTCGTTGTAAATCACGTGGCTCGTGCCCAGACCTCCCCAGAAGCGGGAAACCCGACACGAGACGCCACGCCATTTTTAGAAGTGTGTTTCTTCAGAACGTTTTTAAGAATGTTGCAGTTTTATGTCGACATCCACATGTTACTTTGTAAATAGTTTTATTTGTGTTTGTAAAGTTATAAACTTGTTGTCAATGTCTTCGAATCTTCGTGTACCGAATATAAGTACACAACAATGTACGGGGAAGAAACATTTTCAATGGATAACGAGCTGTATCGCAAAAGTTAATTGTAAAGTAATGATTATTTGAAGGAATTCAGTTATTTGCTGCTGAAACTAATTCAACGTAAGTTTAACTTTATAATTTCAACCACTAGAGCTTGGAGTCAATACCAAAAAAGCGAATATTCATCAAATAAATTCTTTGTTGTAAGGACCTGGAAAGTTTCAAAACTCCTCTTTTCAGTCCAACAGCAAACGTCAACATTACTCTGTAGTTTTTGATAAGTTTCTAGCTACGAAATTATTTTGATCCGTTTCTCAGTGCTGCAGCACTAAAATTTGGATGAAACCCCTTTATTTTGAAGTAATATTCCAAATACAAATCCTCAACTGCATTTGATAGAAACAAATACTAAAGAAATGTTTACATTTTACTAATTTATATTACTATGCTCTGATCACCTTATCATATTTCGTTAGTTCTGAACCCTCTTGACCTTTGAATCTTTAAAAAGGACTTTAAAGGATTCATTTTCTCTAAATTAACGTTTTGTGATACTTTGGTTATTGTTTTTGTATTACTGATGATATTTTTCATTTAAAATATTGCTAGGGGTCAAAAATCATAAATTGGAGTTTAAGACCTAAGCCCTGCCCTTGCCCCAAACCACCATGTTTACGTCATCGTTTCGATACTTTTAAACCCTTAGAGTTTATTGGTACCTATATATTTCCCGAAAGTATTTTTTAAGCAGGAGTCAATATTTTCGGGATCTTAGTATGTATATGGGTACCTATACTGTACATTTTCAGAAAATTGAGTAAGAATATGAGCATACTTTTTGCCTCTTAGCCTAGGCGGTACGTCCTGTCGAAAATTCGTCTAAGGATTCCCAAGCATAGCCACCGAGAGCAAGGTCGGGCCCATAGGCAATTATTGGATACGGCCCATTAGTCTTTTTGGTTGGTGGGTATAAGGGCCAGAAAAACGAACGTGCACAGCCCTGGTTGGGGTCCTAAGATAAATAAGATGATAAGATAGGAAGCTTCTAAGATTTGACCATTTCTATCTGTAACTTGCAATCTGCAAAATATGCACAGGGTAGTCGCAAGGATTGGATTTAACAATTGTGAGTAAGAGGCAAATTGACATAATGATTGGCTAATGGAATGAATGGTGATATCACCAAAGATGTGTAACAAGGGACAAAAAGAAAATGTAATTTTATCCGACCCTTTAACAGGCCCATCTCTGTGATATGAAATAGGCACTTAATAAGAAACTCAAAGCTTCATTTTTCCGGGGTCTTGAAAACCCTCTCTCTTCTCAGTGGTCCTGTCCCTGGAGGGACAAGAGATAACTGTAATTTCTGACGTTTTCTGATGCGGAACTATCTGGTCTAGTAATCAAGAAAGGTTGCCTACCGAATTCCGTCATACCAATCATGTTGTATGGCCAGAAGAGGGATGTCTGAGATTTTAATTGTCATTGACTAAATTTACTCTGGTTTTCTTCAAGTGAACCCGATATTGTGAAAATAAACATTTCTGTCGACCTTCCCAACGCTGCAGATACTGAATCCTTTTTAGCATTACAATGATATTCAAATTGAGAATGATATTCAGATTGATAAGAATGGTATACTGGCATAAAGTACTTCAAAATACAATCAATTTCGAATTGATAACTAACAGTTTGGACCCAAAAAAAAGAATGTGATCACTTACCCCTGTGATAACTTGCGCCCACTGTCCCACTAAACCTTTCAATCTAACCTGAAACTAGAATCTTATCTAGCCCAAAATCTATGCTTTGGAAAGTGTCAAGCCCTTTGTAAAGTCAAAACAGGTGATCAGACGTTTTTCATAGAGGTTGAGAGGCAAAAAGGTCTAGCAGTTTAGGAGAGAAAATGCAAAATGTGCACTATAGGCCTTGTCAAGGACAAAGTTTATTTCATCGTAGCATGCCAGGCTTTTTACAACTTAAGAGTCACTCTTTTAATTTTAGCTAGTGTCAAAAGTCTACCTGAAGGCTTTCAGTTTTCTAAAATCATTAAAAGCGCTGATTGAAATATCATTTATGCCCTTGCCTGATTCATTTTTGGGACATCATTGAAGCACGAACGCGTTCAAGCTTCCTCAAATGAAATGTAGATGGATGTTCCACCATCTGAAGTATCTCCATGATTGTCATTTTTAATGGAAACATCTCTCTGAAAAGGGATGAAGAACTTTATATCTTTCGAGCCAACGGAGCAGTGACAAATGCAGACGTGGAAGAGAGGATGCTGACATTGCACTGAACGGGGAGACAAATGCAGACGTGGAAGAGAGGCTAGAGCAGTGGAGAAAAGTGGAAGATAGAGGGATGAAGGTGAGCAGGCAGAAAACAGAGTACCTTTGCATGGGGGATCAAGACCGAGAAAGAAACGTAGAAATGCAAGGTGTGAAGCTGAAGAGAGTCCAGGAGTTTAAGTATCTTGGTTCCACAGTGCAGAGCGATGGGGCAGCGGACAAGGAGATTGGTAAGAGGATACAGGCGGGATGGAATGCTTGGAGGAACATCACGGGGATACTGTGTGACAGACGGGTCCCGGCAAGGCTAAAGGGCCGGCTATTTTAAACAATGGTTCGACCGGCGATGCTGTATGGGATGGAGACAGTCGCAGTAACAAGGGCACAAGAAAGGAAAATGGAAGTAGCAGAGATGAGGATGCTGTGATTCTCGCTGAGGAAGACCAGGCTAGACAGAGTGCGGAACAGCACTATCCGTTAGACAATAGGAGTAGGGGAACTAGAGAAGAAGCTGAGGGAGTGCAGGTTAAGATGGCTAGGGCATGTGGTTCGGAGAGAGGAGGAATATGTTGGGAGGAGAGTAAGGAAGATCAAGGTAGGACGGAGAAATAGGGGCAGACCAAGACGGAGATGGGAGGACTGTGTTCGGGAGGATATGGTGGCAGGGAAAGAACAGAATGGAGGAGAATGATCCGCACTGGCGACCCACGCTGAGCTGGGAATAAAGCCCGAAGAAGAAGAAGAGCCAACGGAGCAGCACAGACAGCACGGATGACAGAGTTTTCAAGTAAATCACTATTAGTAATCGATTTTCTCTAAACAACCTTCTCTAAGCTTATCAGCCGAAAAACCTGCAATTCTGTTACTTTCAGAGAACCAAACGATCAAGTAACAGGGAATCTTTAATTTCTATTCCTACTCAAAACAATAACAAGTAAATTAGATTTGAGTGACATCGAAAGCGTTATCTATATTGCTTCAGCAACTCAAACCAGTAATCTTATTGCGAAAACAAGTGGGCCTAACCATAACAAGTCATCAAAAGTGAACAAATTCAAGACACTTATTAACTGTTAGCAGCTTGGCTTTCTACTTCAATTTCAATGAATGAATAAGGTACATAAAGGAAGAAGAATATCTATTTTCCCATCAGCTAGTACCTAAAATTAAAACTTGTGAAATAAAATAGAAATACCTCTAATCAACTCTGAAAGCCTCGTTGAATATTACTGCACTCTAAAATAAAATGACTCTGCAAAAGGTGTTTCATGGTTTGTCCGACTCTTTGAGGAAAAGGTTGTACTGCAGGCTCTCATGTTTTGGCTGCCTCTTTTTGGAAGAAGGACTATCTTAAAGACTTCTAAGCTCCAGTTTTCCATTCTGGTGAGAGAGGATATGCGCCAAACCCCTCTTTTTCGGTTTCTCTCTTTTGAGGAAGAGGTCATACTGCGGAATCCCCTATTTCGACTGCCACCTTTTAGGGGGCAAGCCATGCTGTCGGCTGCTCTGCTTTTGATGCCACCTCTTGAGCAAGAAGGCATCTGCAAGACTTTTGTACCTTTTAAATCGTTCCTCTCGGCCGAATCCTCCGTTGTACCACTGCTTTGTCCATTTATCACCCATGTCAATGTTTTTTCTTCTTGTCAAGAGGGTTGTCGACTTTCGACCAGACCCTCCATTGTACCAATTAGGATAGTTATCTGTGTTATATCTTCGGCTTGATGTGTAGTCTTCACATATGTGGAGAAAACCACGAGAGAGAAACACAGCGTGTGTGCTAAAACTCTACAATCGACAACTGACAACAACAAAAAACAAAAAAGTATAACAAGGTTCATAATGAGGCTAGACAACAAAACGAGGTTAATAAAAACTCATAACATCCCCGTCTGATCAAAAAAAGTCAAATGTCACAAATTAGTCTATAAGCCCAGTCTGTCTGGCTTCTTTATTGTCCTAGTAGATCTTCGTATCTGCATGATAGCAGTAGGACTTGAATGGAGACTGGTGACAACTGGACGGGCAACGGGATGCGTGGTAGTCTCTGCAGCATTGGTAGATGGATCGGGAGGTGGTGTAAGCTGTTCACGAGTGGTGCGGATGTCAGTTCTGTTCCTTCGGAGCTCTCCATTGGTAGTCTTAACAGTATAGGAGCGAAGTTGAGGAGTCGTGTTTACATTCTGAGCGGGGTCGTCCCGGATGCCATTCGTTGGGTTTCTTACTCTGACATCTTGACCAGCCGTGAGTGGTGAAAGAGCTCGCGTGTGTTGGTTCTTGTGGGATGCTGGGGAGTCCTTTATTTTGTTGAGCTGCTTACGTACGTCGTCATCTCCTGGTGGCGGCTTACTGACAAGCAATGTTCTATACTTCCTGCCGGATAGCAGTTCTGCTGGGAACGGAAGCTTTGAGGAGAGTAGTGTGGCTCGGTAGGTTAGCATTGCGAGATGAGGATCAGATCCTGTTTCGCGACATTTCGTGAAGATTCTCTTGACTGTTCCTACAAGCCTTTCAATAAAGCCGTTGGATCTTGGAAAATGAGGAGAACTAGTGGTATGTTCGAATCCGTACTTATCACAGAATTCTTAAAATTCATGGCAAACAAACTGAGGACCATTTTCAGAAAAAAAACTTTTCAGGAATTCCATGCTCATCAAATAATCCCTTGAGATGAGAAATTACTGCCTTGGATGTTAGAGAAGTTAACTTCCTAACAAATGGAGATCTGGAGTACACGTCACCAACAAGGAGGTACGTCAGGTTTTCCCAATGGAAAACATCAGCAGCAACGATGTGCCATGGTCTGAGTGGTACTTCATGCGAATGAAGAGGTTCTTTTGATTGTGCACTTTGGTGTTTTTGGGATGTGGAACACTCTTCAATCATATTTTCAATGTGTTTGTTTATTCCGATCCAGAATATGGCAGTCCGAGCTAAGTGTTTAGATTTCTCTATCCCCTGATGTGCAGCATGTAGACGTTGTAGGAAGGTGTGCAGAAGTGACTTTGGTACAATGATTCGTGTACTTTGTAGGAGAACACCGTTCTGAATACTGAGTTCATCACGTTAGTTCCAATATGGTTGACCCACTTCTGGACATTCCTTGCGTGTAGTTAGCCAACCCTGCTGAATGAGGTCTGTAAGTACGCTGAGGGTGGTGTCTTCAGATGTGGCTTGGCGAACAGCGTCAAGGCGCGTAGGAGATGCATGTAGCAGTGAATTTAAATGGTGCACTTCAACGTCGATACCGGTGATTTCCCCTTTTTCTCCTGGCGAGATACGGGACAGAGCATCAGCAATGGGTACATCTTTACCCGGCTTGTACACGACTGTAAAGTTGTACGGTTGAGCGCGTAAGAGCATTCTAGCTAAGCGTGGTGGAGCATTGGCTAAGTTCTTAGTTGAAATTGCTACGAGCGGCTTATGGTCAGAATGAATAGTAACGTGTCGACCAAAGACATAGTGGCGAAAACGTTCAAGGCCGTAAACTATGCTCAGCATCTCTCTCTCAATGTTGGAGTAGCGTGGCTCCGCGTCACTCAAGGATTTGCTAGCAAAGGCAATAGGAGCACCACCTTGGAGTAAGGCTGCCCCAAGTTCCATACTTGATGCATCAACTTGGAGGACTAACTCTTCCTGTGGGTCGTAGTAACGCAGTGAAGTACTCTTTCTGATTTCTTCTTTGACAGCGTTAAATGCCTTGGTATGCGAAGGGTTCCAGCAAAATGCGATATCTTATAAGTTTCGAAGAGAAGCGGTGCAGGAAATTGACGAATCCAAGGAAGGACATGAGCTCTTTTGCATTAGATGGTGGTTCCAAGTCTTGAATGGCTTTGACCTTAGCTGGGTCAGGGCGAATACCGGTTTTCCCGATGAGGTGACCAAAAAATGGAATTTCTTGTGTGCGAATAATCATTTTATCGGGGTTAAATCGCGGTCCTTTGCTTTGAGCCCTCTCTAACACAGTGCGAAGTGCTACATCATGGTCGCTGCCATCTGTAGTGAACCCGACCACGACGATGTCATCGGCGATTCCAAGAACGTTAGGTATATCACCAAATGTCGTATCAATGGCTCGCTGGAATTCTACCTTGGCACATTGGCATGCGGTGGAATCTATATCGACCGAATGGCGTATTAAACGTAGTCAGATCTGCACTTTGGTTATCCAGTTTCATGTTCCAGTATCCTGATCTGGCATCTAGAATGCTGAACCATTTTGCACCGTGAAGCTTACTGAGGATGTCCTCGAGAGTGGGTGTGACGTAGTGCGGACGTTTGACAGCTTTGTTTGGATCACGAGGATCCAAGCACAAGTGTAACTTTCCATTTCGCTTGGTGACACATACACAGCTGTTTACCCAGTCTGTAGGATAGGTTACTTGTGATAGGATACCCTGTTCAACTAGAGAGTCAAGTTCTTCCTTTAGGGTATCCCTCAGATTGATTGGAATGCGTCGAGGTGGGTGAATGACGGGTTGAATGGTAGGGTCAACCGTAATTCTAAAGATTCCTTCAAAGCAGCCAATGCCGTCAAGACATCTGGGTACTGTTCGAGATCTTGATCACGTGTGAAGGTGCTTCCTTTGGGATTAGGCTCCATCGTAGGTGGATGGTTGGCAACTTGTACATTTAAGTTAAGTGATACAAGGCCCAGTACTTGGCAGGTGGGAAGCCCTATGAGAACTGGCCCCTTTGTGTCCGTAATATAAAAAACTGCGGATGTAAACTCATTTTTGTGCCGGATTCACAGATTGCACGTTCCATGAAGCTTAACAGCTGTTCTACCACATGCTACTATTTTGACCGAAGATGGGGTAAGAGGAGGTAGCTGCTTTGGGGTTGTCGACAAATAAATAAATAAATAAATAGGTAGTATATTCCCTTCGGCTCCGGTGTCGACCTTGCATTTCAACTCATCTTGATATGCTGAAGTTCCAATTTTAAGACCAACAATGCCTTGGTGGAATCATCTGCTATGGATAAACTGGTGGTGTCCACATGTATCGCGTCAAAGTACAGCTCATCTGAAGTAAAAAGATCTTGCACTTGAGTTTCATGTACTTTTGTGCGTGTCCTTCTTGGGGATGCTTTTGGAGGGGTTTTATTAGAGCGACAAACCTTAGCCCCTGTGATTCATTTTACCACATGAATTGCACCTGGCCCCCTTTGCTGGACATGCCCCCTTTTCGTGCTGGCGGCCACAATTTTCACACTTCTTGTTGTGTGGGGGTTTCGGCATTTGGTTTTCTTGTAGTGGGTTAGCTTGCCGTCGTTTAGTTACATAACTCACGGTTTTCTCGTCTCTGTCGCCCCGAATAACCTCTATCTGCTGTCGGGTCACCTCTTCAGTACGGGCAACTTGAAGAGCTTTTCCAACCGTAAGGTCCTTTCCCTCCTTAAGAAGAGCAGATTGGACAGATTTCAGGTGTAGGCCAAAGATAAAGACGTCTACCAGGAGTGTGGTGGAGACTTGAATATCATAATCACACTGGGAAATAAGTTTCCTTATGCGTTTCAAATATGCATCAGCAGCTTCATCAGATTGCTGAGAACAACCAAATAAACGATAACGAGCAACACGAAAATTGTTGCGGGGCTTTACATAATTTTCGAACCTTGTAATGTACGATTGTAAGGTACGCTGCTCTGTTGCGGCAAAGGTGAAGGTGTCTGCTATGTCTTGACCATCAGATCCAGCCCAGATCAAGAGGTAGTTGATCTTGACGGCCTCTTCAAGGTCTTTAAGTGGTCCGTTGAATTGAAGATTGCAAGAACGTTAGAATTTCCTCATTGCACGATCTAAATCTGACGCAAACCAATCCATTGAAGGTGCTGGGAGGGAGCTGGAGGACATGCTGAATTCGTGTGAGGTACACCAAGTACTCAACTGTCACGAAAAGCTTGATGGCAGACTTGAAATGGCCTAAACTTGCGAAAGGTTACTCTGTTTCAAAGAGGAGCTCACAACTTTTATTTTTCTTGTCCAACTAAGTACCTGGGCATAGGCCAAGCTCAACTGACACCATGTTATATCTTCGGCTTGATGTGTAGTCTTCACATATGTGGAGAAAACCACGAGAGAGAAACACAGCGTGTGTGCTAAAACTCTACAATCGACAACTGACAACAACAAAAAACAAAAAGGTATAACAAGGTTCCTAATGAGGCTAAACAACAAAACGAGGTTGATGAAAACTCATAACAATCTGGAAAGAAAATAATCAGTTTGAACTATTAAATAGTTAGGAAGAGAATCATCGGCTTCTCTTTGGTATCCATTACTTTTTTACATACAGTCATAATGTGTTTTCATTACAGCATTAAAAACACTTCACATCTTTGAACTATTACTTCTGACCAGTGAACTATGACTCGTGAAATCTAGAGGAAGATGGACAAATGTATCAGTAGCACCCGTTAGTTGTCTTGGCCAAACACGCTTTTTTTCAAGAAGCAACAAGCCCTGAATTGTGGTTATGCAAAAAACCATTAATTGAAAATTAGGCCTGTCTTGAATTGCTTTACTCGCTTCTTCTTGCCGGAAACAAGCAAATAGAAACGCTTTTTGGGTGAGGGTAGGTTGCTAGTCTGTTTTGTTAGAAAAATTTCAAAAACATTGATGGTCTGGACCAAAAGGCCCGTTACGCTTCGTATTCAGTGTAACAACCAGAGAATTATTGAAATATAATAATCGGTATTCTTTAACGGAAACTTCTGTTTAGAAATGGATTAGGAGACTTGTAAATTACTAGCAAACCACAATTTTACATGACCATGTTTCATTAGATCAGGATCATTCCGTAAAATTGATTGATGAAAGTTCTGGCAAAGCGTGAACTGTGGTTAATCGATATAAGTTGTTCAAGCCATACCCCCTGTTTTTCTCCATAAACATAAAACCCTCTGATGAGGACGAAAAGCAGCATTTTTTTGTCCATTGTTACAAGTTTTGAATCCACTGAATGCTGCATTCACGGGAACAAAAGACGTCGATATATCTGTCCCTTAAGGATTTTTAGTACCCTTATTCCGTCCAGCCCCTAGCCATTTGCAGTCTACAACACCCATTGCCCATTCTTTTTCCAAAACAGTTATTATCTCGATTTTACCAAGGGTTCGCAAGCGAATGAAAGAACAAAATTTGGTCAACCATGTGCCTATTCAATCTCTTATTCTGATATTCTGGCTACGCCCAGTTGTCGTAATTTCAACTAAACTAGGGATCCAGCTATGTTCCATAACCCACGTGATTATACACAAGGTATTACTGCAAATTTAGCCTTGTCCGGTATCGCTAATTGCCCTCCTTTGAATGAGCTCACTAAAGCTGACAAGCCTTATGACTGCCAGTCCTTAAATGCTTAATATCTAAGATTCCCCAAAATTCACTTTCACCAGTAACATGCTCCGTAACTATTCCTTTCCTACCGATGGTGCTTTAATTTTTTTTTCATTTTTTTTTTCATTTTTTATAAAAAAGCACAAATACAATTTATCGTATACGGCCTAAACACAACAATAACTGCAAGTCCTGTGGCATATTCCAAGAATCTTCAAAAATGTATTTGTTGTTGAAAATCCCAGCTTGACAAAATTTTAATGAATATGGCCTCTATCTGTCACATTTAACCCCCTATCTAGATTAATTCCGAGAAAATTCTTTCTTAAGTCATGATATGCATCGCACTCTATTAGAAAGTGAATTCATTTTCCAGTTTACCAGACTTACACACATTGCATGTTTGCTTTGAAAATTTTACCTTTTGGTGTCTGCCAGTTTCAATTCTAAGTTGATGATCACTGCATCGAAATTTTTCAATTAGCTTCCTGTAATTACATTGAGGGATATTTAGATAAGTTTCTGATTTATACTTTTTCTTGAATAGTTTATAGGTTCGTAGTCTAGGGTTATTTTACTATTAACTGGATTGGTTTACAGTTTTACACCAAGTATTACGAAAAAGCTCCCTAAGTTTTGCAAAGGTCCTTTTATAAAGTACAATACTGGAGACTTGGTTTGGATTATTAGAAATGCTTTCCATGCCAGTTAGTTTCAGAACGAATTTAATAGTGTTTAGCCAATCATTTTTATCTTCAGAAAGCCTTCCGTTTTCATTGATAGCTAATTGAACAAGAGAGTTATCATTTAGGGTTGCAAGTCTATGCCAAAATTTCACCATTGCAGCTAGTATGTATAAAACTCCCCTAGCTCACCAATTACTTCTAATGTTTGACAGTTTCTTTTCCAACCTAAGATTATTTTACCAAATTTTATATGTTTTATGACTGCAACTACTTTGTGAGCAGTGGTTGATTAGAGGAAAAACTTAGAGAGCATCCAGATCAAGGTTTTGTTAAGAAACTCTTCACAGATCTCAGGGAGGGGTTTAAGTTGGCTATGATTCCATAAATTCGCTTATAGATAAGGCAGTTAAGTAATTCCAATGCCAAGGCCCGAGTTCCAATGCTGATTGAATAGCACGTCTCCTCCCAGATTAACTTTTAGGTTTAATACGAGATTAGAAGGTGGTAGACTATGTAAAAAGCGACTTCATTTGATTTTCAACCCTTAATAAGCACCTTGAAATTTACCGGCAAGGTTATCCCTCCATAAAGAGCCTTTCTGAAAAAAAAAAAAAAAATAAAGTTTAGCTCACAAGTCTTGCTCGGCTTACTTAAACTCCATCATCATGTTAGACTCAAGGCTGAATTTTGGACGATATTGATATGTGAAAATGCACTATCTCCTCAAAGAGATGCAAATTTTCTTTATGACTAAATATTTTGAAAGATCTTATTAACTTCATCTGTTCACCGATTCCTCTCGTTCACTTGGTTATGGGGGTATCTTTAGTTATGGGGGTATCTTTAGCTATGGGGGTATCTTTAGCTATGGGGGTATCTTTAGCTATGAGGGTATCTTTAGCTATGGGGGTATCTTTAGCTATGGGGGTATCTTTAGCTATGGGGGTATCTTTAGCTATGGGGGTATCTTTAGCTATGGGGGTATCTTTAGCTATGGGGGTATCTTTAGCTATGGGGGTATCTTTAGCTATGGGGGTATCTTTAGCTATGGGGGTATCTTTAGCTATGGGGGCATCTTTAGCTATGGGGGTATCTTTAGCTATGGGGGTATCTTTAGCTATGGGGGTATCTTTAGCTATGGGGGTATCTTTAGCTATGGGGGTATCTTTAGCTATGGGGGTATCTTTAGCTATGGGGGTATCTTTAGCTATGGGGGTATCTTTAGCTTTGGGGGTATCTTTAGCTTTGGGGGTATCTTTAGCTATGGGGGTATCGTTGATATTTGGTGGTTCCAAGTGTCCTGGCAACCTTTCCAGACATTGGTCTCCCTTGGTATTTCAATTGCATGGCAGAAATATACCATTGTCCTGGCTTGTACCATATGCAATGGGTAGCCACCTGGTTATCTTTCACTGTTATAACATGTCAGTAGTTCAGATAAAGAATTCAAAACAATCCCACTGCAAACAAATAATGCAAATGAGTAGGCGTCTCATACTTATCACGATCGAGTATATAAAATTTTGTTCAAAGCTCCGCATGTCCCTGGTATTTTCAAGGAACTGGCTGAATTTATCTATCGTTTCAGGAGAACAGTTTTTGTTAGCTCGCCCCCTGGGCCCACTACCTACCAAAAAGTCCCTGACCAGCATTTGGCTGCACTGAAAATTGCCTAGGAAATGTTCCAACGATTCTCGCTCCCTTCCACTCAAAATCTTACCAAACAGGCAAAGATGCTTTTATAGACTCCTAAACTCATCCTCCAGTCTGGAAATTAGTGCCTTCATATCCCACCACCATGAAAATTATATTATGCTACTTTTCTTACCAAAACAATCACACTCCACCACAAAACCCGATTTCGCTGCAGTTCAGAATGCTCACCTACAGCAAAACATAGAGCTACATGTAATAAGTTTTTAGAGGCTTCAATGTCTTGTGCGTAGCATAAAGAAGTTTCAGGACAAATCTCAGTACGTACGAAAGCCTATAACGGTCCAGCAGCTGGATACATTTTCTCAATCAGCTTAGACCATTCTTTACTGGTCACTGGGATGGAAAATGCTACGGATAACAATCTGCTCTGCCTTACTTAGGCTGTATGCGCATCAGCAAGTTCAATTGCATGGATCTTGAGACCCGAAACAAAATCTAGCACAAGAGCACGTTTTATTTTCAACCCTTTCCAGCTCGACTAGCTGTAAAAAGGTGGTTTTACAAGCATCTAAATCAACAAAACCAACGACCTCTTGAGCCAGGGTATCAGTTTAACGATTGGCTCTCCCGCTCCAAGATACTGCCCCATCGTGCTTCACTCAATACCTCCAAGGTTATGCACATCTCCCCCCCCCCCCTAAAGATAGGGGTCTATTATTTTCTTATTGTTCTGGTAAACTCCTTGGCAAATTGGAGTTCACCGAAGGTTTTTCTCCCACATACCCCTTGGAGTTCCTATCGATCCAGCTTTCAGATTGAACATGTTACAAGTTCCCCTTTTATCGCCCTGGTCATAAAAAATTCCTTCTCGGGCCTAAGCAAATTATGCTCGGTCGTTTAGGCCGCCCCTCAACGAAACATCAATTTTACCACTACATCCTTCGCGCCAAATTATTTGAATTACGTTTGCTTTATAAGAACAAAACAAAATATCATCAACAAAATATTTTCTCATCTCTCTTGGGGCATCACACGTTGTGTGATTAGTGGCAGGAAGTGCAAATTCTTTACACTCTCCCCAAGATCATCTCGTACAATAATTTGTTATGGCAGCATATCCTGCCTGGAGGGTTGCTGGGGGCTGCAGGCGGAAGAGGAAGCACATACTTGCCTCTTTCGTCTACTGGCTCACCCAGCACGTGCACGAACCAGCAACCCTCACAAAAACCCCCTGCCACTAATGACACTTCCCGAACCCCACATACTGTATGTAGTTTGTTAAGAATTGTGTATCTTGAAACATTTGTGTAAATATTCCTTTCACCACTACCCTCGACCTCCACCCTGCCACTAACCCATTTGGGTAATATTGTGCAATCTTTGCATTTACCTTTCACCACACCCCTCGACCTCCAAATCCTTGCTTAAAATGGCAACAAAACAATGCATTTTGATATGGCAGCTAACCTGCCTGGAGGGTTGCTGGGGGCTGTAGGCGAAGGGGAAAGCACATACTTTCCCCTGTCGCTCACTGGCACACCCAGAACTTGCACGAACCAGCAACCCTCACAAAAACTACACCCTGTGGTTGCTAGGGTCTGTAGGCGAAGGGGAAAGAACATACTTTCCCCTGTCGCTCATTGGCTTACCCATAACTTGCACGAACCAGCAACCCCCCCATGTACTGTATTTAACCGTATGTAGCGAACATGTAGCTTGCATATGTAGATTATATTGATATATAGATTGAGAATCACTCGATAATTTTGTTAAGGCTCTAAAAAATGCCGATGTACTTTCTGTGTAAGCTCTGCCTTAATTTCACAAATCTGGTTTGATATGCGGTCTTGGAATATCGAAGAGGAAATAAGTGCATATGCCCTTTTAACTACGCAATGGAGATTAATAATAAGTTTTCAAACAAACGAACGGGTGACAGTATTTTCAATGGATTTTCTTTTCCATACTTAAATCCGATAAAAGCCTGCAATTCTTTTGATGTTCTGAGCATCAGAAAGGCAACCGATCAAATAACAAGAAACATTCAATTTAATTTCCTACTCATAACAACAACAAGAAAATCTAATATGAAATTATCGAGGGAGATCAATGAAGTTTTTTTATTTCTTTTATTACTGTTGGATGAATTGGCTGTGCTTTGACAGACGAATAATTTTCAGTGTTACAAACATTGAAACTAACTTTTTTAGAGACAAAAAACCCCTTGTCAACTCTGAAAGCCTTGTTGAATATTACTGGGCTCTTTGATCTAAAAATCACGATTTGTTCAAAGTGAGGCTAGATTACCACAAACAGTGCTATTATCCTCTATTCGCCATTGCGGCATAACTGATGAATTACAACTTGACTTTTTTATGAAATGTCCCCCTAGCTAGTTTTAGATGTACCAAAGAAAATCAATGAAAAGAAAAACAAAGGCCTTTCCAAATCAACTGTTAGTCCTATGACTGAATTGAGTTTCGTCACAATTGTTTCACAGAGAACCAATACGGGCATTTGCATGAACCTGCAAGAGGTGATCATGTTTTTCTTTATGCTTTGTGAAAGGAAAATATTATCTATGAATAGAGAGAATCAAGGAGACTTGCTCTCTGTTACTTTTAGTTTCATAATTATCAGATAAACTAAGCCAGAGAGACCCAATCTCCTCTCTTGTTTCTAATCTATCATAACTCTATACCTACACCAAAACTTCGTGATACAGGTATAGGGGCAAGTAAATAAACTATAAAGATCTATAGAGATAATAGAGATGTGGTCATTTGGCACGTCGAAGTAATTCTCGTATAGTCTTTGTACGAGGATATTGATTCAAAACTCACCAATACTTGTATGTACAGACTGAAATAATTCAAATAATTTGGGTATTAGACTGGGAAATGCCACTGACACAACTTTGTGATAAAAATAATACTGAACAAATTTGAAGTCGAAACGTTTAGAAAGCATGGTTTATTTTTGAATTTCTCTGTTGGAATTTTATCAACTTAGGATATCAGACTCTCGTATTATGATTAAACTGATTAATATACACATACCTCAAGCATTTCTTGGGTTGCTCTTGGAGACCCACCCTCGAGTTATTTGAAAAAGATGCAAAGTAAAAGGATCTTTGTTTCCATAGATTTTGTAATCGGTTGGCATTTGAAAAAAGTCTTTTTAGATTTGAGAAATCTAGAAATCAATAGCACAAAACTAATGGTTTTCCACTTCATCAATCAACGAATCTTATGGTAGGATCAAATATCCTATAGATAGGACAATCTGGTAACCACAACAAAACCGATAAATTCAATGCTGATAATAGAAAACCAGTAAGATTACCACATTTGCTCTTTGCAGCTCAAATTAGTTCATTCATTGCTAGCTTCCTCCGGAGGGAGACCTCTTATGCGTTTTTATCAAGATAAGTGGACTCAACTTCATTCTAATGCTGTTACTTACATCTTGCTTAGCATGAATCTGAGCGAAGACTTTCTATCTATACCTGTTTGATACGCAGTACAATTGGCCTAAATAGAAACTCAGCTTCGAAGACTTGCGTTGCCTGCCGAAAGACATGGCAGTAAGATCTGTATCTGCGAGTCTTCTACTAGCGATTACTACACTGACAGCTATCGAAGCCTTGCCTAGTAATACAACTCATCATGAAAGCTTGGCAATCCTAGATGTAAAACAAGACTTCGATACCGTCATAAATGGAACAGAATCAGCAATTTTCGAAACGTTGTTATTCCGATATCCAGCCTTTCTGAAACTAGTTGCCAAAATCGTGAATGATACCTCTGATACTTCTGCCGGCAAAACCTCGAGTTTGACTGAATACGACTTATGCAAGTTGGTTAAAGAAAACCTTGACAAGACAAAAGATGCATGTGAACTCGAAAACTCCTCAAGAGATGCCAGACTACGTTGCAATGATTCCCCAAAGGTTCCCATGAACTCGAACTCGTCAAAAGCATCTTTTTATGATATCTGTCAACCATTCCATCCATCTACAACCGTTCGTCCATCAAGAACACAAGGTCCTCCCCAACCAACGAATATATCAACCAGAGGAAGAACAGTGAAAGGTCCTCCCCAACCACCGAATATATCAACCAGAGGAAGAACAGTGCAAGGTCCTCCCCAACCACCGAATATATCAACCAGAGGAAGAACAGTGCAAAGTCCTTCCCGACAACCTAACATCTCAACCAGAAGAAGAAACGTACCTTATCTCGGACTCTTGGACATTTCAACAACAAAGAATCATAATGATGGGACAACAACAGAACCAAACCCAATCACTGTCACCCCCACACCGAATGATACATCTTCCAAAACTGAGAAGCCAAATCCAAAGCCAACGACTTATTACTTTTTCCTAGCAATCAAAGTAATGGCAAAAACAGTCATCGTCTCACATGAAAGAAAATGCAAAATGCAGAATGGAATATTTGATCAGAAAAACAACGTTTGCCGCGTACCTACTCCAACAATCTCCCTGAATAATTCGAACAATTCAAATTCATCATCAACCAATCACACCAAGAACTTCACTGTGATTTCCTTCCCAGCACGAAAAGCAGACAGCGATTCTCTGAGAATGATCAACATTGTCGGCAACACTTGCAGCACATTGTGCCTACTGGTATTGATTGCAGCATATTTCATTTGCAAGAACCGGTTTTCATTGCCCAATAAATGCATTCTCTGCTTATCGGCATCACTTGGCCTGTCACACCTGCTTCAACTTGCAATAATCTTTTACTCCTCCGAGCCAAACGCATGCAAGTCCATCGGGGTTTTTCTACATTGGACATTGTTACTTGCTTTCTTCTGGATGGCTGTCATGTCTTACGATTTCTTCATCACTTTTGCCAAAATACGTCCCGTTGATCACCACGTGAACAACAAACGGTTCAAGAAATACGTAGCATTGACTACATCATCAGCAAGTATCGTCGTCTTGGTTTGCGTTTTCACTGGCATTTCAGATGCAGATTTGTATGGTGACAATGGCATATGTTTCTTGTCGAACATCTGGGCCAATCTATTTGCATTTGCAGTGCCAGTTGGCATTATTCTCTTAACCAATGCCATCTTGATGTTCGTCACCATAATCAGGCTGCGATCGATGAGAGAAGCCAATCGAAGGGTTTTGTCATCTGCAAACAGTAATTCTTCACGCAAGAACATCATGCTGAGTGTCATGACCTTAAAGCTCTCCATCCTCTTCGGCCTCGGTTGGTTGTTTGGATACCTTGACGGCCTCATTTCCAATCAGGCTCTTGCGTATTGTTACAATATTATTGTATCATGTCAGGGCGTATTAGTGTTTCTTGCTTTTGGTTGTCATAAAGAAATGATAGTCTTCTGTCGATGCTGGAGACACCTAGACGATGCTCAAACCACTACTCAACTGACAGTTCGTGCAGCCAGTGAAAAAGAAAGTCGACTTTAGAAACAATTGCAATAATCTAAGGCTTGCACAGGCTTGTGCGAATACAATATTTTATTTACATGATAAAACCTTGTAAACATTGCAATTACAATCAGCTACAATTAACCCAATCACGTAAAATTGAACACAATCAAATAAAATCAACTACGATCGCATACAAATAACTAAAATCAATTACAATTAATTACAATTAACTGTAATAGCTTTAATATGAATAACTAGAAATAACTTAAAGAATTTCTTAAAGATTTTCGTACTCATGCAGTGAAAATCGTACATAAGAGCCTCTGTGTTTCAGCGTAAGCCTAGAATATTCCTTATAATCATGGATATTACACCAGATTTGCCTGTGAATGTATGGTCTAATCTGACGTGGTTATACACTCTTTTACTTTCACAAGATATTCTATATTTTGTCAAAACTGTAGAGGTATACAGTATATGATACAAAAAGTTGTAAATGTTCATTTATTCTAGCCCAAGTAAACATTACTGAGTATCAGTTGTGAACACAGCATAAAAGTTGAGTCAATAATATGGCAGGTATGTTATAAGTCGTAATGAAACCAAGAATAAAACAGTTTCATGAAAAGGAAACTAATATGACAGCCTCTCTGTTGCCAAAGCAACAAAGAATATTGAAAATTTTCAAAGCTTTTTCAAAGCTCCTTCAACAGTGTCAAAATTGAAGTTTTCTTTGGAGCAATATTTTTCGGTTGAAAATGGTAAATAACTGCCAAATGCTTCTCATATGATGAATGATACTTTATTATGTTTTACTGCAAAAGAAGGACCTACACAGAAAATTTCAGCTGTTTAGCATCAATGCTTTTGAAATTAAAATTTTTGGTAGTTGCGAAAATTGGACTTTCGGAGAAACGCGTTTAACTTTGATGTTCAAGTATCAATCATGTTCAAGTAAAAAACTAATTTAAAACTGTCCAGTTCTCTAGCTTTCTCTCTCTGTGTCTATGTCCTTCTCATATCTTTGATTTCATTTTGCTTCTGAGCTTCTTTCTCGAGATCTATGAGCTTTCCTTTTGCTGGTGCTAGGCAGCATAAACGCGAGTGTCATCCAGGTCCCGACCAATCATGTCTCTGAAAAAACCTCGCTCAAACCAAAACTTCTGCAGAACGAAACAAGTTGCTGCAGATCCTTCATTAAAATAAGCAACAGCATCATACACACTAAACTCACAAAAGTATCTCCCAACGTGTATTGACTCGGAAGTTTTGTTTAAAGTACGCTGTTTAATGGCTTGTTTTGATTCTGCGTCTTACCGTGTAGACACTTCTTGAGAAAACTGTCTTCACTCAATCTTACAAAAGTCGGTTTCAATGCAGCAGTGATTTTCAGTAGTAAGTCAGGTCAGGGCTCATATTTTTCTGTGTTTTTAGCCTTGTCTACTTTCAAGCTGCACCATGAATGTTTTCCATCTGGGTAATTATTGTGGTGGTTCTTATCTTTTGTTGATGCGCAATTTAATAATGTTGCCAGAGTTGCTTTTTGTGTCCATACTAAATTACTAACGACCCCCCTTTTTGCACTTCTTTAAAACTTTTTGATCTTATCAATTACCATATCGTTAGCTTGCCCTTTCCTCCTAAATCTTTCTTCTCCTTTTCTTAATTTCCTGAGAGCTGTCCCCATACTTTTCTGTACGTGGTACATTATAATACATTCCAACTTCTCGACTTTTTTTCCTGCACCTTCGTAAACTTCTTAGACAGAAGAATAGCTTTTACAATCACCATTCAATAAAACTTTGTTATAATGCGAACCGGGTAGGTCTTCCGATCTTTTGAAGATTCGTACTGCCCATCTAAGCTCAATTTCTGAAGCAGATTCTCTGTAGTTTGCTTTGAGTCGGTGTGGCTCTCACAAAACTTTTTGTATTCCTTGGAGGTTTTGTACAGTCTAATGTGTAGTTCGCACACTTTACAGTGCCTTGAGATGGTTCGACATCAAGCTTTCCTGTATCTATCGACAGAGCTGCCAAGCAACTATTAACAAACACAAAGTCCCTCTTTTACCAGAAGCCATCCACGGAGAAACCACAATCAGTTTGAGCTGTGTCCATCCTTGCTTTTAGTTTTTTTCCAGTCTGTCTAATGCCATCAGTTGCAAGATCATAAACTCTTGATCGAAGCGGCTTGTTTAGTTTGCTGTGGTTGTTTTCAAGTTTACAGGATAGGAATATTCATAACTGCGCTACAGTAGCCACTCCCTGTACTGCGCATGCGATACACGAGACGTCTGTTGACTTCATACGAGCCTTTGCTTTTCTTAGAAGTGTAAAAGTTGTAAACATTCACATTAGAAATATTAGTTATAGTTTATTTGTTGAAATATTAATTTATCATACCATACTCGCAATTCAAAGCCTAGTTGGTTTTTTAGCGGGTTGTCGAGCGGATTTTCACAGCAATTACGTAAAATATCAACCTCGTAAGCAGGGAAAATTTAGATGAACTATTATAGATTAGGGAAATATAAGAATTTTATCAAAAACTGTTAGTGTTTACTGCCAAAAACATAATCCTTAACGCTATTTTTCCACAGCTCTCCCAGCAGATTATCCCAAACATTTCAAAAACATTATCCCCTTTACCAAAGTATATTTAGGGCTTAAAAAACTAATCGTGAGTACAAAAATAGAAATCTAGAGTCCTTGCGCCCAAAGTGGCCACCCTCCACGATTTGAGAAAATCCGAGCGGTCTGAAGAAAAATTTAAAAACAAATAGGTTTGGGTCTAGTTATTTCCTCGAAAACCTGCCAAAATGTTTGCTGATTCCATAACCTTAATTTTGTTTATTATTTTCGTTCTTTGCTGCGTAAATAATCCGATAAACAAGAATCATACAGGGCCTAACCTTTACTTCGAGTGTGAGCATTCCTTCATTTTATCGTTCGTTTTTCCAAGTCATGCTGCGCATTAGTCTCGTATTTACGCTTTCTAATTGTAAACAAAATTTAAAAGAACTTGAACGACACTTCGACCTTTGACTTTAAATATGAGAAAGGATTTTAGAATATTTTTCATCTGAAAAAAACAGGGGGCGACATTTTCGAAGGGCTCTCAATTGGCTGAATTGTTTCTAATTTGGCCACCCTATGTGAAGCTTTCGCAGTTTTATTGGTTCGCTTTCAAACCGCGTTCTTCCCCGGAAACAGAGATGACTGGAAAAGCAAAATAGGGGGTCATGTAACATAACACTAAAAACCTAATGGCCAATTTGAACACATTTGACGATTAAGGCCATTTTGACCGTTACTTGCTTTTGTTGTTGTTTTGAGAAAACGAGTTGAAGTATCCAATTGAAATTATGGCGAGACTTAAACAATAAAATGAGAAGTATTTCTATTGTAAGTGGAGGTTGGAACAATGCTTGAGAGTTTTAATTATAACTAATGTTTCAAAAGGTGGCCACTTTGGGCGCAAGGACTCTAGTCATCGTTTCTTGTCAAGGTGGTAGAAACAGAGGTCGAAAAATAGAGTTTTGAGTAAGAAATATAAACAAATTGCTACAACGAAAAGTTTGATAGCTTATGCCAAACTAAGTATTTCAACAGATATGTAGATTCTCACAAATGTGAAATTTATCAAAAAATTTGACATCTGCTATGCATAATATTTTTTAACAAAACAAGGTAGAGGAAAAAAAATTACCGCAGCATTTTTATCATCACGCTAATTTAACGGCAAAATTTTCGAAAAAGTTTGAATATTGAAAACAGTTTTTGCATTGAAATTTCTAAAGTGCCAAACGCAAACAGACTTTTACGAAATTCCTAACAACAAATAGATCAGAATTACCCGTAAAATCTCCAGTGTGTATGTTCATTGGTACTGGCAATGGCAGGGGAAAAAGTATTGACTAAGCCCTTGCTACAACTTTTTAATAATATGAATATGACGTTGACCTACCCTTCAAAATGGAGAATTAACCTTTTTAAAACTAAATCATAAAAAGGATGATGCACTGGCAATTACAGGGGAATCACCATAAGTTCATGCCTTAGTAAACTTTTGAGTATTTTAATTGAAGATGTTGCAACAATTTACCAATAAAAGATAAATGGAAGTGAAAATGCACTACTGATTATATTTTCGTGTTAAGAACAATTTTGGAGAAATTGTCCTATAGGGGAAACTCTTTTCTGTGTCGCATTTTTTGACTTTCAAAGGGTGTATGACTCAACTCAATAAATCGGAGTCTGTGACTGAAAAAAACCTAATTACATAGAAGCTGGGACTATCTTTTTGCAAGTGATTCCTTCGTTGTACAAGGAAGTTTCTTATGGAACTGAATTACTGGAGCAGTATACTGGAAAAATTGACAGCAATATAGGACTGAAGCAAGGATGTGCCCTCAGCCCTCTTCTTTTTAAGATGTTTATTGATAATACGAAATCAAGTTTTTCTGATCGTCAGATCAGATCAGATCATCAGCTCAAAGCAGTTTTTCAGGTAAAAAAGTAGTTCAAGAAATTCCTATTTAAAAGGAGTTCTCGTGGTCAAAATGCACATAACCAGTTCAAAATTCTAATCAAGAATTCAGCTCCAAAACCTTGACAATAACGAAAAAAGTTTTTAGTCGTCATGCCGCTTTGGGAAATGGAAGAGAATCAGACAACTGGTAATTTTTGATTAAAACATATCCCGGACAACAACCAGTCCTAGCACAAATTAGATCCTAGGATAAAATCTTATCAATTAAAGTGTAATTAATCAGTCTTAATTAAATAACAAAATCTAACTAGTAAAATTGTAGGAAAAAATGGGCGTGCGTGCATTGGCCCGGTTTTGCCTGCGACTACACAACAGCTTGTTACGGTCGGCGATTGAATCCGAAATAGTAAAATTTCCGGCCAATGCAACTGTCCGACAGAAAGACTGCCAGAAACAAGAAAATATTGAACAAATCATAAACTCAAACAACCAATAGAAAGAGGGACAGGGTGGGGGGGAGGCTAAAATATTTCAACCTACGAATAACCCTTGCAAAACTTGAATGACTAGAATCCCAAACATGATTGCCACTATCAATCACCCAAAGAAATCAAGGATACAAATAACGCCGACGCCCGGGCTACTTTTAACCCCACTAAAATACTTGATTTTACTGGCATCTATCTTATTGGTGATTGACTTGAATCTGCAATTCTGTTTTCTATTTTCGCTAAAAATATCATATCAGATCTCATATCTTTCATAATGTTTTGATAGCTACTGTTTTCCTAAAAAATTTCCTGCATCTTTACCACCCTACAAATTTTGATAAACTCCCGTTTCCTCATTTCAATTTAGTTGAAAGTTGCCGTTTGTTAAAAGAGGCAAAAATTAAATTTTATTTTGGTATATGATAATTCCTAGATAGGCCTAAGCTTCAAAAGGTTTCCAAACTTTGGCGATAGTAGTGTGAGGTACCATACCCCCTCCCCCATCTACTTGATTCAAGTTCCACCATAAGAAATAAGGAAGCACAAGAAATCAGTAGGAAGCACAAGAGAGCACAAGAAAGCAAGAGGAAGCAAATGAATGTTCAAGTATCAATCAACACCAACAAAAAATTGTTAATAATAATTCTCCTAGATGAGGTGATTGCTTGTACAAACTTACTCTGGTAGAAACTTTCTACGCCTCCTATGAATTCGTTTAAAAGATAAAACTAAAAGTAAGGAGAGTCTATTTATTCTTCCTAAAATGCATCATTTTTGAGAGTAAGGAATTTATCCTCTTTTCCACTACACAGAAGATTGTCAAGTTAAGTGCAAAATACAAATACATTCATCTTCGGTAAATGTCCTAAATCCTTCTCAGTCTTTTCATCTTTCCCTCCTTTTGACATGGGCTGCCATCTTTGAAAGAAGAAACCCCGTCCCAGACTCCTCTGAAATGGCCTTGACCTTTTGAGGGAGACATTCTGCTGGAAGCTCCTTTGCTTCGTTTGCCTCCTCCTCAGCGGTAAGACATCAACAAGTCTCCTAAGTTTCAGTTGCCCCCCTTTTGAGAAACAGGCCATGCTCTTGAACCCTTTGTTTCGGTTGTGACTTCTCAAGGGGTAGGAAACGCCCAGTACTCCTCTGTTTTGGTTGCCCCCTTTTAGGGTAAAAGCAATGCTCTTGACTTCTCTGTTTCGGTTCCCAGCTCTTGAGGGGCAGGAAATACCCAGGCCTCTGCAACTTCGGTGACGACTTTTTGAAGAAGAGATTTTACTGCAGGCTCTTATGTTTTGGTTGCCTCTTCTTGGAAGAGAGACCATAATGGAGACTTCGCAAACTTCAGAACAAACGAACCGGTGACGATATTTTCAATGGATTTTCTTTTCCGAACTCATCAGCCGAGAAACCCGCAATTCTATTTATTTTCTTAATTTTAGAAAGCGAAACCGATCGAAAAAGTCATCTTTTCTGTTGATCACCACGAATTAACGGATTTCACGATAGGCTCAAATCTCCTATAAATAGGACAATCTGTTAACCACAACAAAACTATTACATGATCTTTTCAATGCGGATAATAGAAAACCAGTAAAATTACCACATTTGCTCTTTGAAGCTCAAATTCGTTCATTCATTGCTAGCTTGCTCCGGAAGGAGAGCTCTCTCGCGTTTTTATCAAGATAAGTGGAGTCAACTTCATTCTAATGCTGTTACTTACATCTGGTGTAGCATGAATCTGCACAAAGGCTTTCTATGTATACCTGTTGGAGATGCAGTGCAATCAGCCTTAATAGAGACTCGGTTTCAAAGAGTTGCGTTACCTGCCGAAAGACATGGCAGTAAGATCTGTATCTCTAAGTGTTCTACTAGCGATTACTGCACTGACAGCTATCGAAGACTTGCCTAATAATACAACTCATAATGAAAGTTTGGCAGTCCTAGATGTAAAACAAGACTTCGATACCGTCATAAATGGAACAGAATCAGCGATTTTCGAAACGTTGTTATTCCGATATCCAGACTTTCTGAAACTAGTTGCCAAGATCGTGGATGATACCTCTGATGCTTTTGCCGGCGAAACCTCGAGTTTGAGTGAATACGACTTATGCAAGTTGGTTGAAGAAAACCTTAACAAGATAAAAGATACATGCGAACTCAACCATTTGTCGAGAGATGTCAGATTACGTTGCAATAATTCTGCGGATGTTTCCATGAACTCGAACTCATCAAAAGCATCTTTTTATGATATCTGTCAACCATTTCATCCATCTACAACAGTCCGTCCATCTACAACGCATGGTCCTTCCCTACCACCCAACATATCAACCAGAGGAAGAACAGCGAAAGGTCCTCCCCGACCACCCAACATATCAACCAGAGGAAGAACAGCGCAAGGTCCTCCCCGACCACCGAGCATATCAACCAGAAGAAGAACAGCGCAAGGTCCTTCCAAACTACCCAACATATCAACCAGAGGAAGAAAAGCACAAGGTCCTTCCCAACAACCCAGCATATCAACCAGAGGAAGAACAGCGCAAGGTCCTTCCCGACCACCGAGCATATCAACTAGAAGAAGAACAGCGCAAGGTCCTTCCCAACCACCCAACATATCAACCAGGGGAAGAACAGCGCAAGGTCCTTCCCGACCACCGAGCATATCAACAAGAAGAAGAACAGCGCAAGGTCCTTCCCAACCACCCAACATATCAACCAGAGGAAGAAAAGCGCAAGGTCCTTCCCAACCACCCAACATATCAACCAGGGGAAGAACAGCGCAAGGTCCTTCCCGACCACCGAGCATATCAACCAGAAGAACAACAGCGCAAAATATAACAACCAGCAAATTTCAGAAGCCAAAAAAAGGGCCAGCCACAGATTACTTTTTCCTAGCAATCAAAGTAATGGCAAAAACAGTCATCGTCTCACATGAAAGAATATGCAAAATGCGGAATGGAATATTTGACCAGAACAACAACGTTTGCCGCGTACCGACTCCGACCATCTCCCTGAATAACTCCAATAATTCAAATTCATCATCAGCCAATCACACCAAGAACTTCACTGAGATTTTCTTCCCAGCACGAAAAGCAGACAGCGATTCTCTGAGAATGATCAACATTGTCGGCAACACTTGCAGCACATTGTGCCTACTGGTATTGATTGCAGCATATTTCATTTGCAAGAATCGGTTTTCATTGCCCAATAAATGCATTCTGTGCTTATTGGCATCACTTAGCCTGTCACACCTGCTTCAACTTGCAATAATCTTTTACTCCTCCCAGCCAAACGCATGCAAGGCCATCGGGGTGTTTCTACATTGGACATTATTGCTTGCTTTTTTCTGGATGGCTATCATGTCTTACGATTTCTTCATCACATTTGCCAAAATACGTCCCGTTGATGTCCACGTCAACAATAAGCGATTCAAGAAATATGTGGCAGTGACCACGTCATCAGCAAGTACCGTCGTCTTGGTTTGCGTTTTCACTGGCATTTCAGGTGCAGAACTGTATGGTGACAATTGTAGATGTTTCGTGTCGAACTTCTGGGCCAATCTGTTTGCATTTGCAGTGCCAGTTGGCGTGGTTCTCTTAACCAATGCCATCTTGATGTTCATCACCATAATCAGGCTGCGATCTATGAGAGAAGCCAATCGAAGGGTTTTGTCATCTGCAAACACTAATTCTTCACGCAAGAAAATCATACTGAGTGTCATGACCTTAAAGCTCTCCATTCTCTTCGGCCTCGGTTGGTTGTTTGGATATCTTGACGGCCTCGTTTCCAACCAAGCTCTGGCGTATTGTTACAATGTTATTGTATCATGTCAGGGCGTTTTGGTGTTTCTTGCGTTTGGGTGTCATAAAGAAATGATAGGTTTCTGTCGATGTTTGAGACGCGTAGAAAATCCTCAAACACCTGCTCAGCCGAGTGTTGGTGCAGCCAGTGAAAGAGAAATTCGACTCTAAAAACACTTGTAATAATCTAAGACTTGCACAGGCTTGTGCGAATGCTATTCTTTCATTTACATGATTATTTGTTTCTCAAGAAACTGACCTGTTTGGCAAACCAGTCATCCCATGTTGAATGAAATTCCGCCACAGAACACGAAGTGAGACCCCAAGCATCCGCTGTCCTTGTCGTAGGATATTCGTGTTACTGGCAATTTCCTTAATGGTCAATTATAATCTTCATTCGTCACATCGCTTTCTGGAAGTTAACCTAAACTTCGAAAATATCTGAAAATTGAATTAACTATTGCTTAAAATGTATCCTAACATAGAGATATAGAAAATGCATTTTTATCAGTCTCCGTGTAAAGATCGTATTCGTTTATGAATCTTGAGTTTTCTAGATCTATCAAATGAAAAGTGTACCTTATCCACAGCTATCCAAAAACTTTGCAATTTGCAAGATTGTGTTTCTGTTAAATCTGAGGGGACAATTGTTTCTTTAAGAATTGGAACATTGTATTAGTCAAACAAAATAAGTATCTTGAAAGAGAAATAAAACGTTAGGTTTAACTTCTCCAAGCCCAAAAACTAAAAATAGCCTAAATAAAGTTCGGCAGGAAAAATATCAAAATGCACGTATGCAAAATGCCAAATAATAGTAAATCATAATGGGGGAAGCACATCAAGGTGCACTCACCGGTACATGCACACTGCTCCCTGCTAAGGGAAAAAATACCGTATAAACTAGTCAGTGGGCTTAAAGCGACGCCTGCTAGAAAGTATTGGCTTTGCTTTATATCCACGGTGAATAGTATAATCATTTCTTATCATAAATGATTCCTCGTGTGTGTTAAATATGAGAAATCTGCTGCTCATCTTGGCAGATATACTGTACACAGGGGCTGACACATTCATCGTGTGCGTTAAATATCAGAAATATGCTGCTCATCCTGGCAGATATACTGTACACACGGGCTGACACATTCATTGTGTGTGTTAAATATCAGAAATATGCTGCTCACCTTGGCAGATTTACTGTACACACGGGCTGACACATTCATCGTGTGCGTTAAATATCAGAAATATGCTGCTCATCTTTGCAGATATACTGTACACACGGGCTGACACATTCATCGTGTGTGTTAAATATCAGAAATATGATGCTCATCTTGGCAGATATACTGTACACACGGGCTGACCCATTTGTTGTACATTTCGTTTTCATACCATTTATGTCACGATATGCTGCTCATTTCTTTATAGACCAATAATAACTCGTGTGTGTTAGAAATCAAAAATATGCTGCTCATCTTGGCAGATATACTGTACACACGGTTTGGCAGTTTGTACTTCATTTTCACATCATTTATGTCATGATAAGCTTCTAATCTGGGCAGATATACATAGGCTCCATCATCATATCTTGGACTATTTCAATTAAAATTGAACAGTGGACTTCCTAAGCACTGTTCTTTCTATGTAAGTTGACTTCCAGGGACGTCGCTAGAGATATCAAATTAGGGAGTGGAAGCTCTCAATTTGCCGACTGGGTGGCGTGGCCTTTGGGCGTGGTCTTTTATTGTCAGACCCAGATAGTTCTTGTTGAGAGGCTCAATATCTTTTCCATAGAGTAGCCTTTTGATACTTAATACCCGAACTTGTTTCCCTTATTGAAACTTCTCGTTAGTTTTGGTGATATCTAGTATTGAATTTAGTTTTTATCGGACAAGGGAAGGTTTGCTTATAGCCAGGGGCGGATCTAGACTGCCTTCAACGCCGCACAGGCGGTAGTCAACTTTGGCGAGAATAAATTTTTTTCAGTTGCACTTTTCATTCGGAAATTATTTTTTTTTCAGAATATCTCGAATATGTTTTCCATTTTAGCTTGTTTTGTGTTCTTCTCTGTTGAAATAATGGGAATTCCTTCACTTATGATGATCTTTATTCATGTATGTATTTTGAAATCATTCCAAAAAGTTTGTTGCATTACAGCGTGCCAGGTCCTCAAAACTCGTTCACTGAATTGAATGAATTCAATTGTGCTTATTTGGCTTCATTGAATTGAATTACATCTGTGTGGCCCTTATTGCGAATCATAGATCGCTCAGAGTTCGCCCAACTGTCAAAATTGTAATGGATGTCCTGTCTTTACTCAGCATAGGTTGCTTCGACTGCCGCCCAAGAACAAAAGAAAAGTTTGGCCGTTTTGCGTGCGAGTGAGTGTTTTGATTATCGTGTTAGGATATAGAGAAATAAAGATACTTATTTCCTTATATGAAAGATGTTATACTGCAAACTGTCTCTTTATCATTAAATCAACATATTTATCCACATATGCCATATCTATATTAGAATTTTCGCTCCTCAATTACGAGAAATTTTGGTGTGGTGAGTTTTGCCCGCAGTGAAGGTGGTTCAATCTTTCTCATGTAGAAATTCATTATGATTTTTTCAATTTTTTCACAATTAGACAAAATATTAAAACTTCTAGGGAGTTTAAGTATAATCATTAATTTTATTTAAAGAAGTTCTAAAACAACAAGTGTGTTATCTTTTTCTCAATTGTTACTCCAAAAAGGCATCGTAGGCTGGCTGGCATGAGAGCTGGCAGGAATCCTCAAAATGACAAAAAAAGGTGCGTTTCTAGTGTTAGGAACGGCGATGCATGATAAAAATTTTCTCCCTAATTTTAGTTTATTTGTGTGGCAGTCAAATTCTTCTCTGGGTTAGCCCCTGAGATAGTTTTAAAAATTCAATTGAATTTGATAAGGACAGAGCTTCACAAAGCAGGCGTGGATCCAGTATTGTAGTTTGGGGAGGGCCATTCAGAGAGAAATACGAAGGGGGCCGGGGGGCAATGCCCTTTCTGATTTCTGTTCTATTCATCCTAGCAAAATAAGAAAAACTGTAAAACTGTCCTGTCATTTTTTACACGAATTTCAATGTCAATTTTCTTAAAGAAAGTAAGCCTTCCTTTGAATTATACCATGAATCCAAATGACTTTAAATCAAAACAAATGGATATCAAAAACAAATTTTGCCACGGCCCTGTTGACTTCTCATAATCATTATCGTTCTCCTTTCAAACCATATACCAATAATCAGTCCTGCAGAGTATCGGTGTATACCAATCAAACTATTTGTCTGCCCAGCCTCACGAGCAAGTTAATGGAAATAAACAAAAAACTTAAAACCTAGTCCTACTGCCCCAACAACTAAATTGGTCACTAGCACACTAGGGTTTGATAAGAGATAGTAAAAATAATAGATTTCATATACAATGAATCTTCACTCAAAGAGGAAAACACGCTTGACTTCTTCCTATGGCTTCTTATATAGCTTAGGTCTTACTTGGCAATTCATCAACTCATGTTTGACCAAATACCAATGTTCTCCTTCACCATACTATCCCTTGAATATTCAGGACTGCACAATCTCTTCCGAGAACTGCGCAACGAGGGTTCGGAAACCCTGCCAAATACTGACTTGTAATGCAAATTGAGCTAATTTCCCAAATTTAATAGCATCTTTCCCCGTTAATGTTCTCCTATCTTATGTGAATTATGTTAACCCTAATGTGAAGTCTTTATGAGATAACATACATGCTGTTTTGGCGGACCCAAAGTAGTTGCTGCTGCTTGGGATTCTTACCTTTTCGAAACCATTTACTGCTATATATTAATGGGCATATATAAAATAGTGGCTTGAGATATAATGTTAAGTTGGTGTTGATCTGGAAGCGAGTCAAAAATTACTCACGAGATCTCCCTGTATGGACTGGAACCGACTTACTTCCTCAAAATGGGTAAGAATCTTAAGTTCACCTGGGTGGATTGGATCTTACCCCAACCTTGCGTTATTAATTATACTGACAATAGATACACTTCAGTGAGTTTGACAAGTAGCTGTCAAAAGTTACATTTTCTATATTAGTAGCACTTAGAAAGATACAAGAAATGAATTTCCAGTAATATTGGTGGGCTTAGTGATGTGAACCAATAAAATTAAACTTTGACGGGGAATCATACTCGAAACTTTATATTCTTTGATATATTCTCGATCTTTTTGACAAATATTTTCTGGCAAAGCCATCAGGGTCTTATGCAGCAAAGTGGTCCACTTTCCGATTAAAGGGCCTTTGTGCTTTCACAAGAAGATAGTATCTAGGGTCAGTATTAACAATAGTGAGTATACACCAATTTACACTAACATGAACAACTTCAAGAATTCCATGAATTAGCTACACATCACAGACATATTGTTCTAATTAGACCAAGTTTTGATCAGACCTTCCAATTCCCTGGTTGATTTTAACTTCTTAAACTGGTTTTTAATCGTAGATTGATCTTTGATTGAAGATCATACCTATTGTCTTTGGTAAAAATAGTCCTGCATGAAACCTGGATTAAAGAGAATTTGCGGTGATAAATCAAGCTTGTCTAAAAATAATTAGCAATTCAACTCATTATGTTATGCGCAGTACGCTGCGCAATGAACTGATCACGTGAAAATTCCCCGTTCCCTCTTTTGAAAAAGTCTACAATGCATTCTGGGAGTTGTATTCATTGCATCGCATGACAGACATTCGAACATGGCTAGCGCGGAAAAAATGAATACTCAATCAAATAGCTTTTTTTCAAAGCTTCGAAAGCACTTTCAACACTCTTGAAAAAGAAAGTTTAGAACTTGTTCTTTCTGTGGAAAACAAGAGAAGATTTTGGAGCAGAGTGATGATTGGCCTAATGATAATAATAGGCCTAGGCCTGAATCACCTCAAAATAGTGTAAGCAAAGACCGGCAAGGTTCTCCTGAGAAAGAAAGAAGAGTTAGAGAACTTCAACCACAAGAGCTCAACAAAGAGACTTTTCACAAAGGTATTCATACCTGGACTATCAAGCTCATAGCTTTACCTAACATTACAAACGAAAAGATAAACGAATATCTTGTTTCAGACAAAGTGAAAAATGAAGATGATTTAAACAGGGGAGCAGTGAAGCACAAAATTGCTGGATATCAACTTTTTAAGGAACAATATGTGAAAGGGGTCAAATGCAAGCCAAACGTCAAAGCTGATGTAGACTTATTCATTGTAAAGTGCTTTGTTGCAGCTTCCATGAAGAAATGCAGATATATTGTGTATATTCATTTGTGTCAAAGAAATGGAAATATTTGGTATTCAAAATGCTCTTGCAAAGCTGGTGCTGGTGGCTCATGCAAACATGTTGCAGCAGCTCTTTATCAACTTGTAGAGTACCGTCAGCTTTGCCTAAAATGTGTTCCTCATGACAAAACATGCACAGATGTTTTGCAAAAATGGCATGTGCCAGGAGAAGCAACCAATTACCAACCTGTGATGTTTTCTGACCTCAAATTCGTCAAAGAGGATATTAGAAAAGATGTAAATGGTTCACGTAAGAGAACTATTGTAGCAGGAGATCGAGAATTTTGTGCAGCCCCCATGTTTGCTCATGAAGCCAGCAGAGAAAAGCTGCAAAAACTTGGCAGCAGTTTATCTTCGATTGGACAAGGTCTTGTTCTTGCTGACCTCTTGAAAGGCAGCAACTATGATCCATCTTCATTCTATGCAACATCAATGACCAAGTTGAAAAAAGATAAAGAATCTGCTGACATTTTATCTATGCGATCAACTGTTTTAGAAGTTTTAGGTCAGTTAAATGGAAGTGCTGTGGTTTCCAACCTAAATGAAAAAACAGCAATAATTTGTAAAATCCCATCTACAGTTGGCAAATTCTAATGTAGCTGAATTAGAAAAGAAAACCCTGTTACAGTCCCTTTCAGCTGCTTGGTATGAAGAAAGAAAGAAAAGGCTGACAGTATCAAATTTTGGGTTAGTAGTAAAGCGACGTCAAGGTATCTACCCAGAAGCTATTTTGCAGAAATTACAAAATAAGAATTTTAAGTCTGCAGCCTGTGAGTTGGGTAAGGATAACGAGGACAGAGCAATCAAAAAGTATGAATGTGTCACTTCAGCATCTTCAACTGTTGAAAAAGCTGGACTGATAGTCAACCCAAAGTGGCCCTTGCTTGGGGCAAGCCCTGATAGTATTTTAAAGAAGGATGGAAAAATTGTAGCCATTGAAGTGAAATGCCCATTTTCAAAGAGAAATATGTCCATAAAAGAAGCATGCGCAGACAAGAATGTTTTCCTCCAATTCACTAACACCGAGGCAAAGTTGAAGCAAAAACACAATTACTGGTACCAATGCCAGGGAATCATGGCTATTACAGAGATTGAGGAAATTGACTTTGTAGTTTTTACCTTGTTCGACATCAGTGTAGAAACAATTAATTTTCAGAAAGACATATGGGAAAATGAAATTTTTCCAAAACTAACAAGCTTTTATTTTGAATACATGCAAGAGAGAAGTTTTTTATCAGAGGAGCCAAAATAATAACATTGTGTACCACTGAACGCTTGCACTACTTTAGAATTTTCACTTTTACTTTATTTTTACTTTGTTACCAACTGTGGCAAAAAGTTAACAAGATAACAGCATATAATCCATATTTTATTCAGTTCTGGTGCCATTGATAACTTAAATATATTCTGTAGAATTTTGTAGTTTTTCACTCTCTCAATAGCTCTTTCCACATGGACTCTAACAGAGGCAATACGCCTCGTCTGAATTTCATCTGTAAGATCAAGCTGCTCCCTCCCATCAAGAAAAGGTGGTATATTTAGTTTTACACCTTGAGGCAAATCATCGTCCAACTCGAAGCCCCTGTCTGCCATTATCGAGTCACCTTCTTCCAGCAAATCATATATGCCACTGCGCGCTGTAATTTTTTGATCTGAAAATCTTCCTGCATAAAGATTTGAGACAAATGTAACAGCACCATTGCGGGTGATTCCAATAAGCCCCTTAGCAGTTTTATGATGTTTATAATTGGAAAACGTTGCTGACTGACTTCGGTATGAGGTTGGCATCTCAATAAAAATTTCTGTACAGTCCAGAATGACTCTTGTTTTTGGGTACAACTTCTGAAAACTTTTTGGCATTGTCTCCACAACTGTTTGTTTTGATGCCCAGATAGGAAGCTGTCTAAACTGTGCATGCAAGAAGTCAATCCAAGTGATCAAAATTCTGCTGATGTGGCTTGTAGATATCCCAAATCTAATATTTAGATCTTCTAAGTGGAAGGCATTCCTTAACCTTACAAGCAACAAGAAAAAGACTTCTTCTGTAGTAAGACGTCGCTGGGGCCCCCGTTTCAGGGAATTAGGGTCAGTTTTATTGTCTGTGTTCGTGTTTGAACCCCAGTAATTTAAAGAGCTTGCTGCAGGTTCTAAAAAATCCAAGACTGCTCTGAACAAGTCGTACGAGTCGAAACCTGTGTAAAACTTAAACTGTGCTTGATGGTGTTTTAACCGGTTAATGCTAAATTTATTGTCATTCACCACTTGCTCTAGTCTGCTGACTTGATCTTGCAGTTGTTTTTCTTTATTTTCAAATTCAATTGTCAGTTTATGCATTTCAGTTGTGAGCTGTTCCAGCCTAGACTTAAGCTGCTGTTCCACAGAAACCTGTGCGATTTCACCTTCATCAACGATTTCGTTTGTCCATTCCATTACAATAGGATCCCTTAAAGCACACAATCAAATGAAAGGTGAGTGAGTGGTGGTTATTTATTTATACTTGACTAGACTAGTATATACATGACTAACTGCTCGACTTGATAGTCTTTAGGCCCAGGCCTATTCTCTGTTCCAACTTGATTTGTTTACACTACAGTTCTGCTCCATTTTTGGTTTTCCTTTAAGACTTGAATCTTTTGATGCTAACATACTTTTTCTTTGGCATATTTGGATGCACGAAAATGCAACACTAATTACAAAGAGGTTTCGCTCCAAATCCTCGTTGGCCCTCGTCCAAAAGAACACACAATCTACGGAACTGATCTGATCATATGATTATTGAAAAGAACTGGGGAGAATGAATTTGATTAGGCTAAAGCCACTCTGATATAGCCGCAAATTCTCTTTAAGATTATTGAATTTGACATGATGAAGATCAATGACTTTCATAATTCCATTCTAAAGAGTTGCATCCAAACCTAAGTAAAACAACTGCTTCAAGAGAGGCTCAAACTCTCGGCCTTCGTATTATCAATCAATACTGACTTATAAGCACGACGCCTTAACCAACTGTGCTACTGAAGCCTGAAATTCTTTACCCAAGTGGAGAAGCCTAGCTCTTCTCAAGTGAGTCCGTTCATCCAAATCACTTGTGATGAATTTTTCATTGGGGTAGCTACAATACCGGTCTGTTGAGAAAGCATATAGCATTTTGAGAAAAAGCCAATTTACACGCTTGCAGAGCAGCCAGGACCGACAATCAACTTTACCAGCAAACAGCTGAAAGCTGTATTGATCGCCTGCGATGAATCAATCCATGACCAGGGGCAGGGAAAAAACGGAAAGCAATTCGCTGCACGGTCTATTGCAATAATCAGGAAATTTAGTCGTTCCCTATCTTTTTTTTCAAGTAATATTTCTTTCCCTTTGTTTCCTAGATGGGTTATAGCATGGTAAAGTGTGCTTAAGGGATTACGCAGAGGGAAGCACATTTTTATTAACCACACCTCTTGCTTCACAGGTGTTTAATAAGATAGTTTTGCAAACTTAAAGTGCCAACATTCCAATGCAAGGAACATGTGTTGTGGATTCCTTTGATTTCATAAGTCATTCCTCATTGCCCCTATAACTACCACAGACGGGGAATGCCTCCAGATCCCCAGCTCTCTAGCCATACTGCCCATTACTGCCTGACTAACACGATCTTTTCAGGTTGGTGACAATGCGCAGTGCCACCGCGAAAAGAGGTGTGGTGAGAAAAAAAGGGGACAGAAAACAATGTTACCAGCAGGTAAAAACAGGAGATGTTAGGCAAAATTGACTAACTAGCAAACAGAGCTTCTATTGCTACCTACCGGGAAATAACACCAGGGAAGGGAGGGAGGGTATTTTAGGAAGCTCTCATATGCTGTTTGTCTACAAACTTGAAGGCTGATTTAGGCCTGCACAGTGGCTTTATCTGTCTATGAGCCCACAGACCCCCAGCAAAAAACAGCACATAGCATATGCCTAAAATGGCAATCAACAATAGCCCACATAGGTGATTAACCTCGGTTAAAACTAAACGTTTTTTTAATGACGTGTATTCAGAGCAGGCAAGTAATTGAGCCCTTCCGTTAGTTTTAACGATGTCGATTACTCCTCAACATAGAATTTAAAACACTAAAGCCCAATAATCGATTTAGAAAGATTCCTAGAATAGAAAAGAAGTTGAGGATAATCAATAATCCGACTCGTACTACAAATAAATTTATACTTTCAAAAGAAGGGTTACACATTTCCTGTATATAAGAGACCTAGCACGAGATGCCTCCTGAGCGACAAAACATTTCTGATCCTCCCGTAGCCTCCCAACCCATCTTAGTTAGATATTTCCCCGATATTTCTTAAATTCCCAAATTTCACCAGTGAGTCTTCTACAAAGCCGTCCCTTATAAAATAGGAAACATATGTATTCAGAACTCTCTCACCCAGACCGGCTCCGCAAACCATCTAATCTTTAGCTTCAAATCTTTGTTCAAACTAACACGAACGAAGTATTAATGTACTCTCGAACAATTCCATTTCGAAAATATTTTGAGAGAGACATCAGCCTTCTACCAACCAGTTTTATAAAACCAAATATGGAAGAAAATACCAACACAGACAGCACTCAGAAGCAAATGAACAGAAATAAACAAAATACTTTAAAACCTATTTTATGCAAAGATGTAACAGCTGTTGAAGTAATCGAGGCTATAAGTGGAATTATAGACAGGATATATTGTAGAATCATGTACACAGGCAGTGCGAGCCCTTTTGCACGTGATCACAATTTTTCTACGTCACTAGCAATCATACGTCATAAACGATAGATAGAACTATTTTGTCAGTGAACAAACGCTTACATAAGATCATAGCAAATAAGAGAAATCGGCTACAATATAAAGTTAGACATGATATAGATGTTGCTTGTCAAATAAAATTCAATGTCTTTAAGTTATGTATCCATATAATGATTTTGTCATGTTTGTATTTCTATTCTTAAGAAGTAGATCAGTTGTGAAAATGCCATGCCCTGCATAGTAAAATGGAAGCATTTCAGTATAGACCTAAAACAGCATTAATTAGACTGTTCTGAATACCACGAGTGATGACATAAGATGTTCATATTAACTTGAGCTTCAGTTATAGACCTTGTGTAATCAGTCCCTTAGACTGGTAGGGTAGATTACTGTTACATTTTGCTACGGTAAATCCCTGGGTTGAACCCATGGTTAACCCCACGGTTAACCCTACGGTTAACCCTACGGTTAACCCTAACAATGAGATGAGTGGTATATGAATCTTATATGGAATCAACGGTTAACCACGGTTAACCCCCTTTTTATAAAAGAATACATATATAAGTTATTATAAAAAAGAGGAGTTAACCGTGAGAAGGGCTTTCTATACAGTGATTTATTTGTATAAACCTCGTCACGTGGGGGTTAACCGTGGGGGTTCACTGTAGGGTTAACTGTAGGGTTAACCGTACGGTTAACCCTTGTCAACTGTGATGGTGAATATATACCTATCTGAGAAATTTGATTAATCGAAAAGAGTAATTTCAGAAAGTGAACGTCAAGTCGAAATATGGTCTGAATATACAGTCAGTGCAGTCAAATATCCTTGCCAAGAAGAAGTAGCTCTGAAAAGCACTTTTTGCATGCAAATAAGCGCATGAACAATGTATTCTTACAATTACTTTTCAGTATTCGAATAAGCACACGTCGTAACGTAAAAAAACATAGTATTGGTTCCTTCAGTTATTAGCTCTGGTATAGGTTCCTAATAAGACAATCCGGGACAAAACTCATGAGACAAACGTATGAAATAGGCTTCTTTGCTAAAGAACCTCCCCCCTACCCCCCAATTCAATGTTGTTCTGGTAATTTTAGGTGATTTGTAGAAGCAGCATGCCTGGTTGGTCGCAAAAAGCCAACATTGAATCGGGGGGTAGGGGGTAAGTGGCTTTTTTGGCCCTACTGCCCCAGCAACTAAATTGGTCACTAGCACACTAAGGTTTGATAAGAGATAATGAAAATAATAGATTTCATATACAATAAATTTACACTCAAAGAGGAAAACACGCCTGACTTCTTCCTATGGCTTCTTATATAGCTTAGGTTTTACTTAAGCAGTTAAAAACTTCATGTTTGATTTTATTTGTTTCTCAAGAAACTGGGCTATTTGGCAAACCGGCCAACGCATGTTGCTTGAGCAAAGGGTAATTTTATGATCGGTGATACCGAATTATACCGTAAATTTCGGCTGGTTCACCTGGGTCGAAGACCGAATGGTCAACAACCAATTGAAATAAACAACAAACTAAAATACTCAAAAACCAAAAGAAAGAGGGACAGGGTTGGCGGGAGAAGTCACGACCTTACTAATCGAGAGATTTTGCTTAATGACGCTAATGCCGACCAACTTAGGAGACATATATAGCTAACCAAAGAGAAATACCGTTGCGCCTGGATGGATTAACACGAGTAGATGTTTTCTGACCAATAACAAACAATGTGATTGTTTGGGCACCAACCCGGACATCAACTTGTAAACTGACTCTAGGGGATAAGGATTCTTGAGACAAATAACATGATTTAAAGCACCTTGTTTTTTAAATCTCATCAAAACCTTGCCATCAGCTGCAATTTACTGCAATCACAGCAAGTCAAATGATCTTAAAACTGCACTTGAATATCCGTTAACTGCAGTACCTCTAAGCATTGTGACTGATACAGGCGAGCTCAGATAACCCAAACACGTGTTCAGAAACTAATTGATTGACGAGTAAAAATCTGTCAAATATTGTCCTCCCTCTAAGGCCCGGTGGATTGTTGACGGGATGGCCACAATGCGATCTGTTAATGCAAGAGATAGCTACTGAAGAGACCTAGAATGGATCAGTTCTCTTTTAAATTTCTTTTCACCACCTATAGAATCGTCACCAGCATCGGTTGAAATTATCAATGGTAAATTCTTGACCCTGGGTGCGAAGAATGGTACGCGGTTCAAAAGAGGCGAGCAGTCACAGCGTACATCCATCCAAGGATTTGACCAGAGAGCTCAAGGGCAATGATTGGAGAAATTTTTTCAACAAAATAGAAAATAACAAAGACTTAATCAGGCTTGTTGCAAGATATTAAACAAGTGCAGATGGAGGCAGTGGCGTAGCGTCTGGGTATTCAAGGTATTCAGTGAATACCCTGGGGTTTTGGGTAAAAAAAAATCCTAATTATAAGATTTTGGGAGGCAAGAAGACCTTTTTTAACTTTTTGGTTATAAAATTCATTGTGTTTTCTCCATTTCTAGTTGTTGAACGCAACCGAACACTATTTTCATATGTTCCATCTATTTCCTTTCATTCTATTTAATTCCGTGTTCCATATTTTTGATAAAGATCTCTCGTTAAAGAGCCTCTAAACCCAGATATTTTTATTATCTAGACAGATGTAATCGAGTCTCCTGATTCCGAATCTGCAATTATTTTTCTATATCTTATACCGTTTCGAAGTTATAAGCAACACTGTAAATACAATTGAGTTGAATTGTTTTTTTCTCCCAAATTTTCGGAGCGCACGGCGGAACGTCGGATCGATTTTCGTTTTCAAGACAATTTTCGGGAATTCTGCGAGAATAGGAGGCGATTCAAGAACCGCAAACCTGCCCGGAGCCATTACTGGTTTTTGGAGCATCGAAGAGAGAAAATGACACAAACGTGGATGCAAGATGGTGATCATGATACTTTGTGTGGCCAATGCGCCTATCTTAACTTCAATTTTCTGATCAATAAATGCAGCCTAACATTGGGAAATTAAAAGGGAAAGCTGGTAAGAGGAAGCAGTCTAAATGTTATTGCAAGCACATGAAGCAGGAACATGGACTACATACTACGTTTTAGTGTTGACTGACTATTTTCATTACTAAACAAATAGGCCTAGGGTAACTAGTCTAGTCTACCTTACATAACTTCAGTTTAAAGGCTGCATTTTAGGCCATAATTCATAGACGGCCACTTCCTCGGCTGCCTCTCCTCTCATAATGTGGACTCTCGTTAGTTGAAAAGTACAGCAGCACCCTAACTAGGAAGAAATTATTGGGGAGAGGCAACCATTGTTTGAGAACAATAGAAAGAGTAGGGAGTATGCTGTCAACAATTGAATTTTAGGATTATAAGGGGGTCAAATGCCTTGCCTATCCCCCCTCCCTACTGGCCTGAATACATGTAGAAAATCAGCAGGTGTCTTTTCAAGCAAAGCAATCCATGTTGCTTGACACCCTTTCTAGCTCAAAAATACTGTCTTTGTGTAAGGGTAAATTTTTTGAAGATAAATGGCATACCCAATACTGGTATCTGCGGGATATGGGGTAATTTAAAAAACTTTCAGTACTGGCAGGTCAAAATCAAGAAACGTTAGTAAAACTTTGTACCCTCGCAGAAAGCTGTTATGATCAATGGCATTGGAAGGAAATATAGCGAGACAGGAACAACGCAAGACGACACACACAGAAAAAACGTAGATAGATTAAATATTTTATATATATATAAGAATGTTGTCAATATTTCGCCCTGGCATACAGGGCTTCTTCAGGACTAAATTTACAAACGAATAAATGTGGGGCTATATACAAAATTTGAAAAGTTTTTACAGTGATATGGTTGGTTAGTACGTTATAATGGTGCTGCTACGCAGAGGCTGGAGCGGTGGCAATGATTGTGGTGGGAGTAGTATAATAATAATGATAATTAAATAATGATAATAGAATAAATGTATTGGAAAGCAGAGGAGTAGAGTATGACTGTAAATAGAGATACAAAAATATAACTACAAATAATAGGTTAGATGTATAGATATGATTATAAATAATTAGCGGTCAGTCGTTCTGTTAAGTCCGTTGGGTGTCAGAGTGTTTGCCAAGTCAATGAAATGTTGTTCTTTGGCTCGTCTAACACTCTCTCGTCCGGTGTGCAGTTTATGTATGGGTATAATCTGTAAGTCATGTACAGTATGTCCAGGTTGACAAAAATGCTCTGCCACCCCAGACTTGTCATGTTTCTTGTTGAGTACGTCTCGTCTATGTTTGTTCAATAAGTCTGTCACGTACTCGTCTACCAGTTTGTCCTATGTATTGGCAGTTATTGTTGCCGTCCGTTATGCACTTGATACACTGTATCAGGTATATAACATTGTTCGAGTTGCAGTCCAGTTGCTGTCGAATGTCGTAGGTATTTCCTGTATTGGTAAAAGTAACTGTTGTGGCCCCGTCATGTATGTGTGTGCAAGTGATGCAGTTTTTGCCACAGTTTCGTATTATACCTCTTGGGGCACCCGTAGAGCTACGTTTTAGCCTGGCTCGTACAAGGTACTCTTTGAGGCTTTTGGGTCTGCGGTTACAGAGCATCGGTGGTTGGGGGAAAGCTTCCTTACAGCTGTCTGAGTCCTGTAGTATGTGAAAGTGTTGTCTGAGAATCGGTGCCAGATGTGATAAACTAGGATGGTAAGTAACCACAAATGGCGTTCTCGCAGTTTTAGTCTTGGGTTTGTTGGTGAGACTGTTCTGTCTTGTGACTTTGGAAGCTTTCCGTATTTCGTTACGTTACGTACATGTTTACGTTTGTAGCCTCGGTTTGTCAAGTATGTAAGCAGTTCGTTAGTGCGTAGGTGGAATGTTTCGTCAGTGGAGCAGATGCGTCTCAGTCGAAGGGCAAGGCTGTACGGTATGGATTGTTTGGTGTGTTTTGGGTGGGCTGAGGTGCTGAGAAGGTATTGGTGTTTGTCAGTGGGTTTGATGTACAGGTCAGTGGAAATGTTGTTGTCTGCGTTAAGTGATACTGTTACGTCAAGAAAATGAATGGAGGTGGGTGAAACTTCATGGGTGAATTTGATGGTGGGATGTGCGGTGTTGAGAGTGGAGATGAAATCTGTAAGTTTGTCCGGTCCGTGTGTCCAAATCAAAAAAATATCGTCGATGTAACGCCACCATACAAGAGGTTTGTCTGCTGTCTTGTCTAGGGCACTTCGTTCAAGATCCCCCATAAAAAGGTTGGCATATGGGGGAGCCATTCTTGTGCCCATGGCAGTGCCATGTTTCTGTAGGTAAAATTGTTCGTCAAACTCAAAATTGTTGTTGGTCAAAATAATGTCGATGAGGTCACAAATGGTCTCAGTTGGCGGTTGTTGTGTTGTACGTTTGTTGAGTTCCTTCCTGGCAGCCTGTATACCGTCAGAGTGTGGAATATTAGTGTACAGAGAGGAGACATTTGTATCAAGTGTATCAAGTGCATAACGGACGGCAACAATAACTGCCAATACATAGGACAAACTGGTAGACGAGTACGTGACAGACTTATTGAACAAACATAGACGAGACGTACTCAACAAGAAACATGACAAGTCTGGGGTGGCAGAGCATTTTTGTCAACCTGGACATACTGTACATGACTTACAGATTATACCCATACATAAACTGCACACCGGACGAGAGAGTGTTAGACGAGCCAAAGAACAACATTTCATTGACTTGGCAAACACTCTGACACCCAACGGACTTAACAGAACGACTGACCGCTAATTATTTATAATCATATCTATACATCTAACCTATTATTTGTAGTTATATTTTTGTATCTCTATTTACAGTCATACTCTACTCCTCTGCTTTCCAATACATTTATTCTATTATCATTATTTAATTATCATTATTATTATACTACTCCCACCACAATCATTACCACCGCTCCAGCCTCTGCGTAGCAGCACCATTATAACGTACTAACCAACCATATCACTGTAAAAACTTTTCAAATTTTGTATATAACCCCGCATTTATCCGTTTGTAAATTTAGTCCTGAAGAAGCCCTGTATGCCAGGGCGAAATATTGACAACATTCTTATATATATATAAATTATTTAATCTATCTACGTTTTTTCTGTGTGTGTCGTCTTGCGTTGTTCCTGTCTCGCTATATTTCACTTACTTCGCCGCAAGCATCGAAAGATCCGGCACAAAGCCTAGTATTGTGGACTTTCTTCGTTTAAATTGGAAGGAAAGCCTGACCAGGTACACCTCTGGCAATTTATGAAGAAACTTCAAGAAACCTTATACTATATTTTATGTCATCGGAGCTTATGTATCTCATTATTTTTGTCAAAATAAAGTATATATTGATGAAAAATGTCATTTGATGCTGTGTTCATTTCTCTTCATTACATACAGATGTAGAAATAAGATCATTAGTATTCAAATATATATAGATAGAACAGCTGCGATCAGCAACTAAGAAGAGTTGCTTTCACTGAACTTTTCATCAAATCATGATGTTATGAAGTATAGTGTTGATTATCCGATTTTTCTAGCACCCCTTGAAAAGGCCAAACGGTTGAAGCTAGAGAAGATTTTGTAAACATCGGCACCACTTGGTTATAAACAAGCTATTTCTTATGAAATAAAGAATTTCACATGGAAATACACAACTTTATAACAAACAAGCCATAACTAGTTACAAGCCAGACCCTTGGTAGCTAATTCAAAACTCTGTGCTTCAGAAGAGGGGGGGCTCATTTGAGTTAGGGGCTTACATGGTTCAGGAGATTTAAATATGCATTGGAATTAAATGGTTCACTACTCTACTTTACACCTAGTGGTAGACACTTGGAGGGGGGCAGGGGGGGGCAGTTCCCGCAATATTTTCAGAAACAATAGCCTTTTGTTCTAATACAATAGAAAATATCATGTGGTTTAATTTCAAAGAATCGGTTTGCCTCCCCAAATAATTGCCAAAGTGTCAGCCACTGTTTACATCTTCATATTTGTTCCTATCAAATTGTAGATCAATTATTTCCCATATCTTGTGGGCCTTCATCAAACTATTATTGCTTATTGTTAAGTCCATACTGATACAAATTGTCCTTAGATGTCATGTCTTGCTATCTTTATTAGTACAAATGATATCAATATCTATTAAACCATGTCATCTATGTTAATAAAACCAGAATTTCCTTATTGAGCCTGCCTGACTCAGCAGAGGATGTCGGAGGCTGAGAGTCTGTAGAGGTTGTCGAGGTAACAGAAGCCTTCTAGGCCCACTAGTCTTTGTATCATACGTTCGGTCTTAACATAGGACTACCCAGAAGAACAGACGGGATCACATCGGGAAGTAGTATCAACTTAATGAAAATCAATTTTGCCACTGATCCAAATTCGCGAAGCACTGGGAAACGAAATAATCACTGCAAATACGGGCCTAGCTTGGAGACTTGTCTGAAAGTGTTTCGCGCTGACAAAGTCAACCCAAGCTGATTTCAGAGTTTCTTCTGAAGGGAGTCGAAAAATGATATCTTGTTTGGCAAGGTAACATTGTTGCGATTTTGCATAAAACATCTGGTCGACATTTTGAACTTCAGAGCTGAAACTCAAGGAACGCTGGAGCGAACAAGATAGTCGAGAGCAAAGCGAAGACTTCTTACGACTAATGGCTCCAGTCTCAAAAGGACAGGTTTCGTTCACGCTCGCTGCTGCAAAACACTTTCGCTTGTCGAAAATACATTCGTTTTCCCTAAAATAACGAGTATAGTTTCCAATGAACCGATTGACCAAAATCTTTGACTCGTACCACGTGATATAGTATAACAATAGGGTCTATCTACGTCATTAGACCCAATTTTCCGAAAAAATATTTTCGTTTTTTTTTCAGAGAAGGTCAACTTTGAGAGACTATAGCAGGCAGAGACAAGCAAATTTCAAGAAAAAAACTTTGCGATGCTTCAAAACTCACGACTAACTATCAATTCCACCAAAAAACTCAGAAATTTTTTTTTGGGTTTAGAGGCCCTTTAAGCAGAGGAAAACAAAATATCATAGGGAAGAAGACGGAAGTAAAGCAGAATTGAGATCGTCAGCAGATCAACATTTACAGATGAACATAAATAGGTGAACATGAAACCCAAATCTCGTCTTCGCTCTTGTAGCATAATATCAGAATAGATATTTTGCTAAGATGGCCTGAGCTCATTACACGAAAACAAGTAAAAACGCAAGTACAAGGTAGATCTTGAGTGATTTTTAGAATCTTACGCCATTCTTAGGGCTGCATCATGACCAAATCTCTGGGTCTTCCTCAAATCCATGCCATTTATGGTTGTGATAAAACGTCATTCTTTTAAGGTGTACTAAAGCTAAAATTACTGAGAAAGCTATCAAAAAAATTAAGAACTTGAACTGTTACAGTCACTGGGAAAAAGAAAAAGATTTATCAAAATAGCGTATAAGTGAAGTTACAAAATTCGTTGTCAGCAATATGTACTCTGGGAGAAAAGGTGAAACTTTTATTGACGCAAGAGTGGGACTGTATAAATCAACGAAGACTAAAGCGTCACAAGCATTGCCACCCGATCCTGATTCAATAATATAAGCCATTCTTCGCGTATATTATCAAGTTTTTAACCGGCTAAGATGCAATAAGCGACAAATCCCTTCAATATCCCTCGAAGATAACGGACACCATCGCGCAGAGGAAAGCGTGGTGAAACCAATCTGGTTCATAGGTGAGTTGATTCTTAACTTAAGCTTTTTTAGATATCATCTTCTTTTATAGCAGCTTTTCCGTACTTCCAGGTTTCGCTTTTGAAGTCCATAACTGAACCCCATTAAGAGCCCCATTTAAATTATATAGCTCCTTGCATGACCATCGATATCTTGACCGTCACTTTAAAACTGTGTTACTTTCTTGCAAGACGAGCAACTCCCAAAGTCAATGAGTGATACATCAAAGGGACAAGATTTTCCGCCACCAGCAAAGAGAAGACGGGAGCCTGCTGACAGCGTGGTTAAAACGACTTGGTTACTGACTTCAACGGAAGTAGGCTGTGAGGATTTATCTATTGAAAACAGTGAAATGGGCTTCATATTCACAATATTCGACATGATAGTCATCACTTATCATGACAAGCCTTTGATATCTAGTGGGGCAACGTTTCGGGAGAGATCCATCTCCCATCATCGGGAAATGAGAAATGTGGTTTCTTCCCTATTAAAATGTGGTTTCTGCAAAGGTCGATTCAAGAGGTGTAAAAACTGAGCGAACCTCAGAGGAAGCAGGAACAGCCTTGATAAGACCAAATGTATTTACAGAGCTTCATATTCTTTGATGATTCTTCGGATAGTTCCAGTGTAAGCGATTGTGAAGATGTCGAATGGATTCCATAGTCTATGACCTGTCCTGCTACAGTATGAAATTGCTAATTTACTCATTTATATTCTTAATTTTGCTGGTTGTATTGGTCCCTAATTTCATGAATAGCTATTAGCTGTGTCTGGATTTCAAAAAAATCTCCGTTTAGCAGTTGGAAACGGATTCATTACAAGGTAATAAATTTTAATAAATCTAAAATATTTGCTTTGTCAGCAAAGCTTATAATAATATATATGAATGGAAAGAGCTCATTCTCTCTATCCATCATTTTACGTCCCACTGTTATCCGACTTACGTAGCAGGAGTTACAGGAGGTTAAATGTACAAAAGTGATAATTAATGACGTCATCAAATAAAGTAACTTCCGGTCATCAACTCAAAGGGCCAATCTCGGATTTTGAATCTGCATGGTCAAATTACTAGAAATCAGTCATAAAAAATGAGGTTAGGCAGAAATTCATTTGATTTTGGAAAATTACCTGCCTAATAGGACTGCAGCAAGGATGTGCCGTGCCCTCAGCCCTCTTCTTTTAAACTTGTTTATTGACAATATGAAATCAAGTTTTTCTGATCATCAGATCAGATCATATCATCAGCTCAAAGTAGTTTTCTAGGAAAAAAAGTTGTTCAAGAAATTCCTATTTAAAAGGAGTTTTCTTGGTCAAAATGCACATAACGTGTTCCAAATTCTAATCAAGAATTCAGTTCCAAAACCTTGACAATAACGAAATAAGTTTTTAGTCGTCATGCCGCTTTGGGAAATGGAAGAGAGAAAGAAAACTGGTAATTTTTGATTATCTTATTGGTGATTGAGTGGAATCTGCAATTATGTTTTTCTATTTTCGCTCAAATATCATATCAGATCTCATATCTTTCATTATGTTTTGCTAGCTACTGTTTTCCTTTAAAACTTTCTGCATCTTTACCACCTTAAAAACTTTGATAAACTCTCGTTTCCTCATTTCAATTTAGATAAAAATTGCAGTTTCTTAAGACAAGCAAAAATTAGAATTTATCTTTACATAGAATAATTTGTAGATAGGCCCAAACTTCAAAAGGTTTCCAAACTTTGGCGAGAGTAGTGCGAGGAACTATACCCCCTCCCCAACCTACTTGATTCAAGGTCCATCATAAGAAATGAGGAAGCACAAGAAATCAGTAGGAAGCGCGCAAGACCACAAGAAAGCAAGAGGAAGCAAGAGATGTTCAGGTATCGATGAACACCAACAAAAAACTTTTTAATCATAATTTTCCTAGATGAGGTGATTACTTGTACAAACTTACTCTGGTACAAACTTTCTACGCCTCCTATGAATTCGTTTAACAGATAAGAGTAAAAGTAAGGATAGTCTATTTTTTCTTCTTAAAATGCATCATTTTTGAGAGTAATGAATTTATCCTGTTCTCCACTACACAGAAGATTGTCAAGTTAAGTGCAAAAACCCAATACATTCATCATCGATAAATGTCCTTACTCCTTCTCAGTCTTTTCATCTTTCCCTCCTTTTGACATGGGCTGCCATCTTTGAAGGAAGAAACCCTGTCCCAGACTCCTCTGTTCTAGCTGTGACCTTTTGAGCGAGACATTATGCTGGAGACTTCTTTGCTTCGTTTGCCTCCTCCTCAGCGGTAGGACATGAAGAAGTCTCCTAAGTTTCGGTTGCCCCCTTTTGAGAAAGAGGCCATATTCTTGTAACCTCTGTTTCGGTTGCGACTTCTCAAGGGGTAAGAAACGCCCAATACTCCTCTGTTTTGGTTGCCCCCTTTTTAGGTAAGAGCCATGCTCTTGACTTCTAGGTTTCGGTTGCCACCTCTTGAGGGGCAGGAAATACCCAGGTCTCTGCAACTTCGGTGACGACTTTTTGAGAAAGGGATTGTACTGCAGGCTCTTATGTTTTGGTTGCCTCTTCTTGGAAGAGAGACCATAATGGAGACTCGGAAACCTCAGTTTTCCATTCTGGTGAGAGGGGAAATGCGCCGAGCCCCTCTTTTCAGATTTCTCTCTTTTGAGGAAGAGGCCATACTTCGGAATCGTCTGTTTCATCTGCAACCTTTCAAGGGGCAAGCCATGCTGTCGGCTGCTCTGCTTTCGATGCCTGAACTTGAGCAAAAAGGCATCTGCAAGACTTTTGTATCTTTTCAGTCGCTCCTCTCGGCCGAATCTTCCGTTGTGCCATTGCTTTGTCCCTTGATCATCCATGCCAATATTTCTTCTTCTTTGACTTGCCAAGAGGATTGTCGACTCTCGACCAGACCTTCCGTTGTACCAATTAGGATCGTCATCTGGAAAGGGAAAGGGATTATGAAACTTGTAAATTGCTGGCAAACAACAATTTAACCATGTTCTATTAGGTCAGAATCGTTCCGTTAATTGATCTTCTTTGTAATAAGTTTTTCAACAAACGAACGGGTGACAGCATTTTCAATGGATTTTCTTTTCCGAACTCATCAGCCGAAAAACCCGCAATTCTATTTATTTTCTTAATTTCAGAAAGCCAAACCGATGAAAAAAACCATCGTTTCTGTTGATCAGCAAAAATTAACGAGTTTCACGATAGGCTCAAATCTCCTATAAATAAGAAAATCTGGCAACCACAACAAAAGTATAACATGCCTATTCAATGCTGATAATAGAGAACCAGTAAGATTACCACATTTGCTTTTTGCAGCTCAAATTAGTTCATGCAGTGCTAGCTTGCTTCGGAGGGAGAACTTTCTTGCGTTTTGATCAAGATATGTGGAGTCAAGTTAGTTCTAGACCTCGCTTAATTGCATTTTGCGTCGCATGAGTCTGCACGAAGGCTTTTTATGTATACCTGTTGGAGATGCAGTACAATCAGCCTTAATAGAGACTCGGTTTCAAAGAGTTGCGTTACCTGCCGAAAGACATGGCAGTAAGATCTGTATCTCTAAGTGTTCTACTAGCGATTACTGCACTGACAGCTATCGAAGACTTGCCTAATAATACAACTCGTAATGAAAGCTTGGCAGTCCTAGATGTAAAACAAGACTTCGATACCGTCATAAATGGAACAGAATCAGCCATTTTCGAAACGTTGTTATTCCGATATCCAGCCTTTCTGAAACTAGTCGCAAATATCGTGAATGATACCTCTGATGCTTCTGCGGGGAAAACCTCGAGTTTGAGTGAATACGGCATATGCAAGTTAGTTGAAGAAAACCTTAAGAAGACAAAAGATGCATGTGAACTCAACCATTCGTCGAGAGATGTCAGACTACGTTGCAATGATTCCCCAAAGGTTCCCATGAACTCGAACTCGTCAAAAGCATCTTTTTATGATATCTGTCAACAATTCCGTCCACCAACGCAAAATATAACAACTCCCGAAACTGACCGCACAGGGAAGCCAAAGCCAGAGCCAGCGACGAATTACTTTTTCCTAGCAATCAAAGTAATGGCAAAAACAGTCATCGTCTCACATGAAAGAAAATGCAAAATGCGGAATGGAATGTTTGATCAGAAGAACAACGTTTGCCGCGTACCGACTCCGACCATTTCCCTGAATAACTCCAATAATTCAAATTCATCATCAGCCAATCACACCAAGAACTTCACTGTGATTTCCTTCCCAGCACGAAAAACAGACAGTGGTTCTCTGAGAATGATCAACATTGTCGGCAACACTTGCAGCACATTGTGCCTACTGGTATTGATTGCAGCATATTTCATTTGCAAGAATCGGTTTTCATTACCCAATAAATGCATTCTCTGCTTATCGGCATCACTTGGCCTGTCACACCTGCTTCAACTTGCAATAATCTTCTACTCCTCCCAGCCAAACGCATGCAAGGCCATCGGGGTGTTTCTACATTGGACTTTGTTACTTACTTTCATCTGGATGGCTGTCATGTCTTACGATTTCTTCATCACGTTTGCCAAAATACGTCCCGTTGATCACCACGTCAACAACAAGCGATTTAAGAAATATCTGGCAGTGACCACGTCATCAGCAAGTATCGTCGTCTTGGTTTGCATTTTCACTGGCACTTCAGGTACAGATCTGTATGGTGACAATGGCATATGTTTCTTGTCGAGCATCTGGGCCAATCTGTTTGCATTTGCAGTGCCAGTTGGCGTGGTTCTCTTAACCAATGCCATCTTGATGTTCATCACCATAATCAGGCTGCGATCGATGAGAAAAGCCAATCGAAGGGCTTTGTCATCTGCAAACAGTAATTCTTCACGCAAGAACATCATGCTGAGTGTCATGACCTTAAAGCTCTCCATCCTCTTCGGCCTCGGTTGGTTGTTTGGATATCTTGACGGCCTCATTTCCAACCAGGCTCTGGCGTATTGCTACAATGTTATTGTATCATGTCAGGGCATATTGGTGTTTCTTGTATTTGGTTGTCATAAAGAAATGATACATTTCTGTCGATGCTGGAGACGCCCAGACGATGCTCAAACCGCTACTCAACTTACAGTTGGTGCAGCCAGTGAAAAAGAAAGTCGAATTTAAAAACACTAATGCAATAATCTAAGGCTTGCACAGGCTTTTGCGAATGCCATTCTTTCTTTACATGAAACCTTGAAAACATTGCAATTAAAATCAACTACAATTAACTGCAATGAGGTACAATTAACTACAATCAACTATAATTCACTACAATCAGCTACAATCAATTCCGATCAATTATTTTCTTATTCATTTCTTTCAAACGAAAATAACAATATTTATTAACTAAACTTAAGATACAAGGTAGTAGTAGGATCAGTCTAGCAAGTTTACAGATAAGTGTACAGTTTCAGCTAATCATACAATGCATTGTATCATATCCCACTTTCAATTTTATTTGCGAGGGAGGGGGTCTATCGTTTAAGAAACTTGCTATCGATCTGTGATTACCAAACCATCCACGCCTTCCCAAAGCTTTTATAATTTTTCTGCTTTGCACGCTTCTTGTTAAAAAGCGTGCAGTGCCTCGCAATGTTAATCTTACACAATACTACTAATTTTCCTGCCTATTGTACTGTTAATAAATTTATCTACAATCACATGAAATTAACCGCAATCAACTACAATTAACTACAATAAACAATAATCAGCAAAAATAAAATACAATCAATAACAATAGAATACAATTAACTACAATCAAATATGATTAACTAGAATTAAGTAAAGTAAACTAAAATCAACTATAATCAAATATAATTAACTACAATCAATTACAATCAAAACTACAATCAACTACAATCAACTACAATCAACTAAACTAAGCAGACAATGAAATACAATTCGGATCACTTGAATGTGGAAAGGAGATGATGGAATGCACTCGGAGAAAGAAAAATATCTTAGTCAAACTGTTATCAACTACAGTCGACTACAATCAACTACAGACAACTTGAATTAGCTACCATCGACAAAAGCAAACTACAATTAAATACAATCAACTACAATCAAATACAGTCAACAACAATTAAGTGCAATCAACTGAAATGGACTAATAATTAGCTACAATTAGCTACAAATGCATTTTTTGCATTTTAAGCACTCTTTTGCTTTCACAAGATATTTCATATTTCGTAAGAGCAGAAATTTAGAAAAGTTCAAGAGGAGGCCAGTTGAAATACTGAAATTTTAGCGTAGAGGTTCCTAAAAGAAGTGGTTCTTACATGCAGCCTTTTACTGTAGGCCTTTGTCATTTCGAATAGTGATACAATTTGCGAACACACGGAACATGTTGTATTAGTAAAGTCTGTTTCATGCTTGTCACAATTAAAGTAAACATTGCTGTTTGATTGCATCAAATAAAGCAGGAATTCAGATTTTCTGAGCTTTCAAGTCTCTTACCGAGATCTGTGCTTCGATATGGTAGCCTTCTCTTCAGTATCAGGCTTAGAATTCTCCTCCTCAACGGCGTGAAGACTTCGTGGGTCTCCTTTGATCTTGCTGAATGGATGCTCGCGAGAAAAACCAGCAGAAATGGGAATATTCTCACCAACGTGCGAGACATCTTTGCGTTTCTTTACCTGGAGAGATAAAAGAAATAGAATTTTTAGTCAATTGCGTCTATTCTCTCGTAAAAATCACCAATACAAATGAGTCAGTATGGAAGAGTAATATAACCAGGAAAATCGGTAGCACAATCATGCGTGAAGCTTTCCGTCTGACACTAAGTAGAGTAATACGTCATATAGAGAATGAAACAAAAACCTAGCCAAATTGTAATAACTATTTAAAATACAAATACTGATAACACCTAAAATATATTGTTGAAATGAGCTAAAAAGATTCATATAAAAACAGCAGTGTATGATACAATAAAATATTTTAAGATGTGATTGAAAAAATTGAAGTAAAATTCGCAATCAAAAATATCCGAGGTTTGGAAAGAAAGGTTTGCACAGTCTACATGGACATTCATAACCGCGCTATCATTTTATCATTGACCGAAATTACAAATAAGTTTAGGCATTTCTTATTCTCTCAGAGAGACAATACTAAAGTCGAGGCCCTCTATATCGTACTGTTTGAGAGCCAAAATGTACGGTTGTTATCCTTGGTAAGAAACAATCACTGTCATTTCTAGGGTTAAACCTAATTTTCTCGCTGCTTGAAAAAATATCTCTCATAAAAGGGGGGTTTTAATCGTTCTGAGTTTTAAAAGATTCTATTGCCAAGGTTTGCAGATTCTTAGCATGAATGGTTACAGATTTGTCTCTTTCCAATGAAGTCTCAGTCCTTGTATGCAATTCGTTAAGCTCTTTCGTGTATTTTATTAATCTTATTTTTTAATTCTCTGCTATGAAACATCCAAGCCAAGGGACAGTATTGAAATTGACTTATTACGAAGGATCTCTTAAAAACTCTTAACTTGTTTAAGTCCATGTAGGGAGACATACGTACGACTATATTTGTTCCAGAGGCTGTCAGGGCATTGCTTATTGACTATCTTGTATGTCATAATAGATCTGTCAAGATAAATTATCTGTTCAACGTTTAGCCCATCATTAATCCAGGAGTTTTTTCGCCTGGTATTTTCAATGATCGAGAAGGCCCTGTTTTGTAGTCGCTGAAGTGTTTGCAGATTCGTATTTGATAAGCTACCCCAGACAGCGTTCCCATAACGCAGGTGACTTTCGACTAGCGCATGGTAAACCTCACACAGTTTACATTGCGGAAGGATGTTTTTAAGTTTCTTCAAAGCCGACAGAGCACTTGCTATTTCACCTTTAAGAGATGGGAAGTGATCTTTTCAATTGAGATTTTCGTCAACTATAACCCCTAGCGATTTAATTTTTTTACCCGTTTTATTTCTGTCCCATTAAGCTTTAAAGGAGCCAAAGTTTTGATTTCATTAATTCTTCGTGGATGCCCAATAAGCATAAACTCAGTTTTTTGGGATTGGCACTTAGTTTATTGATCCTCATCCATTCAGAAATGTTCTCTATTTCTTCCTTCATCGTCTGGGAAAGTTTGGTAATATCTTCAGAGGCTATTGTTGTGTGCGTATCATCAGCGTACATGCTCGCCGAAGAAACTCTAAAAATTCTTCAAAATTATTAAGGTTAATGACGAAAAGAAGGGTGCCTAGTCAGGAGCCCTGGGGGATGCAACACGTTATCCTCAAGATTTTTTAGCATTCCCCTGCGATTCTACAATACTGTCTTCGTTCTTTAAGGTAGAAGCAGAACAAGCTAATGACCTGTCCCTGTGCAACATATTTGAAGAGTTTTTCCAGCAATATTTTATGATCTACAGTATAAAAGGCTTTTTTTAGATCCAAGAGCATGGTCATATTGACTTTCTGAAAATCAATGTTGCTGAGCCACTCATCAGTACTTTTTAATAGGGATGTGACAGTTGAGTGTAAGTTACGAAACGCGTGCGGATCATTTTTTACCAATTGTTTCTCTTTAGGCAATGAGCTGATGATGAACGATTTTTTCTAGAATCAATTGAGAAAATAGACAGAACTGATATTGACTTGTAATTATTCACGTCACTTGTTACACCTGATTCAAAAATTGGGGTGACCAAATAACTTTGTGATGTGTGTTTTAAATGTAAGTTTATTATCGATTGTGACACCTAATAATTTTTCCTTATCTATATTTTCGATGCTACTATCACCTATATCTATCGGAACAGATTGAATGACGCTTTTTCTAAGTACCAATAAATGACATTTACCTGTATTAAACTTCATAAAATTATCTGAAAACCATTGAAAAATAATATTAGAATCACTTTCATGCTTCTCTATTATATTATCTAGGTTCTTGTCACATGCACAAATAGTTGCATCGTCTGTATAATTGCAAATATCAGTTTTTTCAATAGAAAACAGCAAATCATTTATATAAATGTTGAAAAGAAGGGGGCCAAGAACTGATCCTTGGGGGACCCCCAATTTAAGGTTTTTAAATGTACTGAAAGTTCCATTGATTTTCACGCTTTGTTGCCTGTCCTCTACAAAATCATGAATAAGAGATAGAGCTTCAAGACTAAAACCATAGGTGTCTAGTTTTGCCTCAACAAAGTCCTGCATAATGCAGTGCAACGCTTTGGAGAGGTCCATTAAGATTGGCCCTACGTTCTCTCTATTATCTAAACTAACTTTTCAAATTTTCAAGCATACGAGTCAAGGCATGTTGTGTATCAAAACCTTTACGCAAAACCACAAAGTAAAACTGATAGAAAGGAGGTTATATATTCTACTATCTACCTATTCATAATTCTTTCAAAAATCTTAGATACAGATGGAAGTACACTTACAGGTCTATAATTTTCTTTGGAAGTTTTGGCCTCAGATGTTTTTGAAAGTCATTGCATTTTGGGACTGTCTACCAGGGCCGTCGGAAGCATTTCTCGATTGGGGGGGCTATTGGGGAGAAACAACAGATTTAAAGGTTTTTTGCCATATCAAATATCTTACTTGGGAGAATTATTGGGGGGGCTGAAGCCCCCCCAGCCCCCCCGCTTCCGACGGGCCTGTCTACTAATTTCCTATGTCATTTCTTCAACAGAGACTTTATCAAAGTGGAACTTGTTTTCAATTCGAGCAAGATTGCGAGTTTTTCTTATGCTGGGGTGGTTGGAATATTTAGTCACAGCTTTATCAATAGGATCTGAGATACCTTCGGTACTTGAGATGAAGTCGTGATTTTTTGTAAGACAAAGTGCATGAGTAATATTCACAAAGTAATCTTTTAGAGTTTCAGCTACTTCTTCTTCCTTTGATAGTATTTTTCCTCCTCGACTAGAGTAATTTTTGCATTTGCTTTGTTTTTGTCAGAAATGGAAGGTTTCACGGTTTTCCAAAATATTTTATCATCAGTGACTAGAGAAATATCCTTTCTATTATAAGTTATTATTAAGTTTCTATATAATTTTCTATAAAGAATTCTTTTTTTAGTCCTGAATAATTTGACCCACAGGTTTTTTGTTGGCAAAAAGCCTCCCAATTTGGACCGTTCAGTTTTTATTTAATCTATTCTTCAATCTTGGAGACATCATGGCAGCTTTAAGAAGGGTTAGATTCATGAAGGACCGTCATTTGCCCTTTCATATTTCTTTTTCAAAGGGCCTGTTGATTCAAGACTTTGTCAAAACAATTTTAAAATGAATCATAATTCGGGTTCGTTGATTTGATTTTCACAGCTCTTCAAGAAGATGTTGTTTAAAAGTTTCTTCAGAAAAATTCTTATAATTTCTATAATTTAAAACCGTGGGTCCAGCTTTTTCGTATGTTTTTTTAAGAACTGTAATAACCATTATGTGGAAATCAGAAAGTCTCCTATCAATTGTGGTGGTATTTCAGAAGCTCTTGTATTTGTTGGTTAACATAAGATCAATGCACCTGAATTATCTGCTTTGAAACATGTGGGCTCCTTCACTAAGCTATTAAGGGCATAACCATTCATGAGACTATGGACCATTCGATCTGATTCCTCTATGTTCAAGTCACCTACAAACAGATAGTTATCATACTTTTCACTATAATGATCAACAGCTTTGCCAAGATTTTCAAAGAAATGAGTTTGTGACTGTGATGGGGGTCGGTAGATGCTAAGAAGTGCCCATTTCTTGCCCCTTAAATTCATTTTAAAACATGCGCATTCTATATCGTTGTCAAACTGGAAGGATTTCCACTTGCTTGTTGGGATATCACTTCTGACGTGTATCAAAAGACCTCCACCGTGAGCATTTCTTTCTAGCCGCAGTGGCTCAGGGTACACTGAGATAAAAAGTTGATTTTTCGGAAAAGAGTTGTCAATTTTCGTTTCTCCGACCATTAAAATATCAATATTTTGCGAAACTACCTCCTGCAATGCATCAAATTAATTCAAATAGCCAACAATAATGCGACCAACGTTTTTTAATTTCAGTTTATTTAATTCAGCCTCAGCACCATTGAAATGCGGTGTGTCATCAGCCATTGAAGACGTTGTAAATGAAGAGTTAGCCTCAGAGCCTGAAAGATTTCCTAGGTTGGATTCAGAAAGAGACACATTGATCTCAACCGAGTCAGAGTTATCTAACAAGCGAGTGTCATGGAAAACATCTAAAGGAACGGGACCTGTAGCCTCGACTTCAAATGATAGCTGACCAGAACTGTTGCTAGCCCTCTGCGCATTCAAAACCTCAGAAACATTCTGTCAGAAATATCCTAATGCAAGTAAGAAATTATTTGCCAATACTCTTCCGCCTCCGGGTAAAGATGAAGTAGACTAAGGTTAAGATGAGTTGAATTAATGCTTGAATTGGCTATAAATTTTAAATTTTCTTCTTGGCAACGGCGTTTAAGAATAAAGTCGAACAGTAGTTACACGGCTTGAAAAACAAGTGAACCAATTCAGTATTGATTTAAAAGATGCTCAATTTAACGCGGAAAATTTGATCAAGTTGAAATCTATCGCAACAACGTCGAACGAAAAGAAAGAATATTGGCAGAACTAAAGAAGGAAATGTTCGGTAACTGTCCTATCGAAGAAATCGAGAAAGAAATCGTCGAGTCGACCGAATGGGACTCACGAATCAACGAAATCCTCGAGAAAATTAAATGTTTGAAAAAGGAAGCATTTCTCAACCCGACGAAAGTGGAGATAGGGGATGAAACTTCGACGCCTATTCGAGCACGCCGCTCAACCGAAGATGTTCAACAGTTAGCCGCAAATTGAAAGAGTTGGAATGTTTTTAATCAAAGTAGTACCTCGACTGCCTCAAACGAAGGAATACTAAAATTGAATTTGCCAAGATATAACGGAGACGTTACTTGATACACGTCATTTTGGCAGAGGTTTGAAAGCTCAATTTACAACAACGATACGATCTCGCCAGTGAACAAGTTGAACTATCTGGTTAATTTGTTAGGTGGAACACTTCATCGAACACTTGCTGGACTTGAGCTAACCGAGGAAAATTAACGAACGCTACCGGAACTTTAAAGAGTCGGTTCGGAAATAAGCAAAAGATAATCACGTCGCACATGCAGGCTTTGCTAAAATGCAGAACAGTCCGAATGAAAAGTCAGTCAACTGCGATGTATCCAGGATGAAATTGATATTCATGTACGAAGACTTAAGTCTCTAGGAAGGTCAGAGGAAAAACACGAGAGCTTGCTAGTTTCAATTATGTCAGTTATGTCTCGAGAAAATTTTGATAAATTCGAAACGCTGCTTTCATTGCTTGAAAACAGGACGTATCGGAAAATCTTGTTCATCCACAGTAAACTGTCAATTTTGTGGAGGAAAATATCACCTCAAGCCCATTTGCTTGAATACCTGCGACGAAAATCCTTTACCGCGAGAAGAGCCAGAACCAAGTCCAACGGTTACTGCCTCCACGACTGGAAGGGTGAAATTTCGCCGTAATTTATAAAAGTTAAAACGAGCTGAATTGACCTGAAACGCGAGCAAAGGTAGCCGCTGCAAGTGCATAGATATCTTAATCAGTGCGGATTCTTACTATGACAAAATCAAAATCAAATGATAGCCAGTCCAGAAAAGCTGCACGCACTCCTCATTAGCAAGGATCGAGGAAATACAAGTGGAGAGATGTTTAATATCAAAGGCAAGTATATTAGATCAGAAGGATCTGTCAATATTTTGGGTATACAGCTAGATTATTAGTTTAGTTTGTAAATAGTCAGGTATTGTTATGAATACAATATATAAAAGCCAAAGACGTCTTCTTCATTCTGAGTGAGGCCCTGACTCAATTACTTCCAAACAGAGCTCTTGCTTCCTTCACTAGAATGCATACTCAATGAAGAGACATGTGCTCTTCGACTCACGGGCTCACTGAATATGAGAAGGATTACGCCAGATAAGGATTAGCATATTGATCAGGATAGATAAGGATCAGCACAGTCTGTCTTTAAGTACAGTAAAACCTGCATATGAGAATCACTTTTTTTAAGAAGTCTTTTACAGTCCTTTTTTCTTCAATTATTTTAGGCAATTGCTCTGACTCAGTATAAAATCTGTTGAAAAAGCTGTCAGGTGTCTAAAAATACACAATCATGCATGTTTGGACCAGCCATCCGAGGATAAATCTGCTTCATGGATAAGAACCGTTTAGGGTAGTACCAAAATTAAGAGGTTCTTATATGCGGGTTTTTACTGTACTCAAGCACGGAAATAAGGGCCAAATTGAAGACGTTTTTTATTCCGATGTCTGTAAATCTGAACAAAGCTAGCAAGCTATGAATTTTCAAGCATCCCGAAAATATTTTTTTGTTTTTTCAAATATAGCTATGATTCTCGACATAAAATCCTTCATTGTCTACTAACTTTCGAAGCAAGCTCGTCCCCTGTACAGTGTTGTTCCGAATGTTGATTTTATGAAGCGATGCATCAGAAACATACTCAAGAAACATCCAGACCCAATATCAGAAAGGGGTGAATTGGATTTGCCTTTTATTTTTATCAACTAGGAAATTTGGATTGGGCTTCTCGGGACTTGGATTTGGGAATGAACAAGTAAATTGGGATTTTTGAACACTTTATTTGTCTGAATTTCTCTATTTTCCTCGACGGGATTTTAGATTATTTCAAGGCTGGGAATGGGGGTCAGTACCCCTTTAGGATGCTCTATCAACATAGGTTTGGGGGAAGGGGAGCTCAAACACTAATAGCTCCCAGTTTGAAATAATGTTAAAATCACTGCTGTGTTTCAAGATAATTTGGCAAAGATTGAAGACGGGTCAAAAAGGAAGAAAAATAGAGGCAAAAACAAGTTTTTACATCCATACAGATTTTAGACCTAGGAAAATTCGTTGATTCGTGGTGTTAGTCATTGATTCGTGGTGATTCATTTTCTATTATCGGGAATAGATTCCTTTTTGAAAACTCGAATCGACGAGAGTGTATCTCTGTTTCTGTGCTAGACATGATTTTCGTAACCACTACAACCGTTCTTGCTTGTCTTTATATCAATTGTTATTATCTCTATTAATCTTTAGTCTTGGCTTTCATCCGGAAATTTATGCGCTGTTAAGTTTTTGACCTGAGAACTAGTTCCCAGACCGACAGAGCTCCCGAAAGACTTTTCAGATAGAATTTCAAATCCATTAAAATGCAATGCACATAATATACTATCTAATCAAATCGTCTCCATAATACAAATGATTATTTATACAAAATATTTCGGTTGATCCTCCAAACCCCGCTTCGCTAGCAAAGGAAATTGGATGCAAATTGAAAAGTCTTGTAAAAATAAACAGACCAACCACGAAAATAAGGCAGATTAACGACAAACCCTATTGATCCCAACCGGCACACGTTTACTTTGCTTTAGGAGACACATGATTTGGAAAATAAATCGAAATGATTATCTGAGCTTGATTTTTTCTCAATTTCAAGGGTGAATTTTCATGCCAACAAATGATCATAGTTGATGTCTTATTTTCATAGCTATTTAGAGTTGCCAATAAAACGCCTAAATAAATAATTCATAATTCGAATCGTAGGTACACTTACTCACATGTGAGATCAACTGTTGGCTTCTTCGATAACAGCTCCGGGTATATTCAGAACTTCCTACAATGATTCGGTTACTGACGCAAATAGCAAACTGAAGGTTTTCGTAATGAGCTGAGTATTTGTACTTCCTCTGCCGAGACTCGATTGTCGTTCGTTGTGCTTTGTTACCATCACAGCTGCAGCCAGAGGTCTCGGCTCTAATACGGATCTATAATCAACAAGCTAATTTCTGCAGATTAAACTGTCAGGTGGGAGCCACTGATCTCAAAAGAAAGACTGGACCGAGCATCTGTCGTTCTGAAGTCATTGGCGGCCATATTGGAAGGTTCAATTCAATACATTGAGACTCCACTAGGGGCTGCTTTTTCTTTGAGGATTGTTGGAATGTTACGCATGATCACCACTAGACTGATTATTCGTGAAGCGTTTATTAACAGGGAATCAAGTTAATATAACTTCTTTGGCAGCCATATTGGGAGGCCAAGTTCAAACCAAAGCAATTTGCTTCAAAACATTTGGCACTAGAAAGAAAACAATTGTTGATCCAATCGTTATTTCGAGATCAGTGGTGCAGGCTCAAAACAAAGTCAATTCAACTCAATTTCCATTTCGTCTATGCAGTGACGTCATTATAAACTGTGTATGATGACATGGGCCTATTCAATTGAATTTCAATTCAGGCTATAAAGTGACGTCATTATGATCTTTGCATTGATGATAGGAGCTAGTTCAACTCAATTCTAATTACGGCTATGCAGTGACGTCAATTGAAACTGTACATTAATGATATGGGTTAATTCAACTCAATTTCAATTTAGACTATGCGGTGACGCCAGTTGAATCTGTGAATTGAAGATATGGGCCAATTCAACTCAATTTCAATTTAGGCTATGCAATGACGTGATTATCATACGTGCATTGATCATATGGGCTAATCCAACTCTATTCCAATTTGGGGCATTATAGCCACGTTATCATCTCCTGTTCTTTAACGACAATATCTTCAAAAATGTAATCCAATTCAATACAAGATTTGTAAAGTACGGCTGTTTATCTGTTGATGCCACGTGCTTCATAAATACAGTTGAATGCGGTTTGAATTTTCAGTCTGGCGAGCTGTTGTCGCGAGTTTTTGAAGAAATAAGCTGCAGAAAAACAACATTAAAATCAATCCCAGCCAAACTCAATCCTAATTGAGTCTGCATTGAAGTCAGGCCTCCACATGTACTGGGGCCTCTACGACTGATTCGTTTAAGCTTTAATTAGCGCTGCAGGCAAGCCATTCGCAGGATTTCATGTTTGCCACATCAAGCACAACAGTGAGATCGGATCCAGCGTAGGTTTCAAATCAAATGATTATTGATTTAGTCTAATGGATGATTAATTTGATAAGGCTGTACACACCCGAAAGGAGGCTGACGTACAACTGTCTTCCTCTGCGTCCGCGATGACCTCGCTGCTACAAACTCGCCTGTTGTTTTCAAAGAGTCGTGCAACGACAAAAGAGATCGTTAAATTTGATTCGAACACGGAATCACCTGCTTAAAGAAAGAGTTAGGAAAACATTACGTTCGCACGGTGATTAAGCGTTGGAAAGTTTTGAAAAACTGAGAAATTGAGGAAGGATCCCAACATATTTAGATTGAATTATGAGAGTTCTATGAGAGTTTTCCTGCAAATTCTAGCTGCATTAAAGTCTTTTTTATGCTTTTAGGGTTACTTAGTAAAATGATGATCTATCCGTGCATGTAAACTATAACTTATCATTCCTAGTATATAGCCTAACCTAAGCGAGGAAATCCTTTTTTATTGGGAATTTTACCCGAACGAATGTTGGAGACGTTTGGGCATTCTGCTTAATGGCTAGGCTCTTCTACTCGAGTTTTTACAGTAGGCCATTCCACAAAAGATTACACTCCACGCAACGCATGATTGTAATAAGCCCTTTGGCAACGCCTAGCTACGAAAAGTAAAAGGACCTAAATCCTTCGTAGCTGTGATCAAGGTGCTGTCATTACTTTTAGTGGTCATGCGTTGCTAAGGAGCAAATTCCCATCATGCATTTCGTGAAATGAGATCCACCATTTTTGAGGAATCGCATGGTGTCCAGAGACAAGACTTGGTGGGATGTTGTGGAGATATATTTTGTCCTGGAAGTTGTAAGAAGAAATGTACTTTTTTGTTTGTTTGCGGAAAATGCTATGAATTCTGGTGACGTGGTTTCGGAGGACATATCCTTTTCCTGAATCACATTCAGCTTATTGTCTGCGTCAGCATCTTAAAGCTTGATATCGTCCTAGCCATGTCGTGAATAGAGCAATTAACCAATAGAAAACGAGAAGGACAGGACCGTATTCAACCGAGGTCAAATCTAAATTAGGAAGTAGAATTTTAGTTCAAGATTCAAAGGAAACGAGGCTTTTAGTGTGACTCCTGTAATATATCACCAATTTGACTCAATTAAATTTAATCAAATTCGAAGAAAACATCATCCTTCAAAGGTTTCAGATCTTTAATCCCAGACAACAACAGTGGAAATCGATGTTTCACGACCATTCAATTCTTTGAAGCCGAAATCATCAGCACAAAATTTGCTTTTCGTTGAATTTTTTGAAAACGCTTTCTTCAGTTTCGGAAGAACATGAATCTGCATGCCCTCATACCCAAGTTAATCTGGCAAGATAGCCTTGTGGAAATTTCCCCACATATCTTATTCAGGGGGTCTCTGAGACTTAAATGGCATTTGGACAGACATGCCAGGGAGAGGTGATAGGTCTTTAGCTTTTTATTCCATATTTCCATGAAATTGACACACAAATTTCTTGATAGGAATGAAATTACTCAATAAAAAGTGTTTACTTGATTCTTGATTAATGAAATTTTTTCCATCAAGTATGAACTATGAAATTAAGCATCAAGCAACTTTGCTGCAGTTAATATCGAATTTGATGTTTGTAATCTAGTCAATCACAGAATTCGTATAAACCAACAGATCCTAAGCTCACTCATCCATCTTGCTTTGCCTTCTGATGGATCCCTTCTAAGATAGCGTTACGTTGAATTGAAAAAGTTTCAAGTCTATAAAAGTTAATTAAGGAAAAGCTTTAGTAGCAAAGTAAGGTCTTACCTTTTAGAAGAGTTTACCGTTGTTACCTTCACAATGCGAGTTCTGACTCAAATTCACGTGATTTAGGCCAAAATTGAGGTGAACTTTTTATCTTGAATTTCTCAGAAATTTTACCAGTGACATATTGGTAGCCAAACCTTTCTATTCCAAGATTGAATGAAAGTTGTTCATGGTTATTGTGCAGTGCGAATGCTGCCCATTTCCAAACTACCTCTTCATCTCAGAGCTTACTCATTAATGGCCAAATATTTGGATGAAAAATCATAAGAAAAATCAATCTCAAAACATCAATCTATAATTCCTAAAGAAATGCATTTGCTAAGGTTAAACTTTGTCTAAAGACAGCCATAATATAAACAAAGAGAGATGGAGAGCATTTTAGAATCCGGATCTCAAGATGCAGACAAATATCGACCCGCAACCATCGAAACGGCTGAAACGTTTTCATTCGAGCAAATATGCTCATATATCAGAGGGCTTATCGTGGGATTATCCCAAAGTCAATGATCATCCTGTTATATAGCTTCCACTACAAGCAAGTACTTATATAGCTTCCACTACAAACGAGTAGTTATATAGCTTCCACTACAAACAAGTAGTTATATAGCTTCCACCAAAGACAATTGCCATATAATAAATCTAATCATTTTTCTAAAACAGCATAGCATTGCTCAAGAAAGCAGTCAGTCATTATAAACTCACTACTGAGTCCGACCATATATTAGGAATTGCCAGGGGAGGTTAATTTAAGATTCGTAAGGAGATTTTCAAAGTTTGCGTTCTGTTTAAGGAAGAAATATCTGAAGAAAATGGAATATAGTATACCTCTGGCGTTTACCAGTCAAAGAGAAACTGAATTAAAGTATGAAATATCTTATCTGATTGAAGCTTCTACTTCTTAAGACACTGAATGATTGAGTACTACTGTGCTCATCCATTGCTTTTCTTGATGTTCCTGTTGTTGTTGTGTGTTGTTGTTGCCCTTATTGTGTGTTGTTGTTGTTGCCAAAGCTCCTGTTCCTCATCCCTCTGCATTATTCAGTTCTGCTGTAGTCATTCATTGCTTTGTATTGCTGTTGTTGTTGCTGTGTATTGTTGCTGTTGTGGCAGTTGGTCAGATTGCTGGAGAGATCAATCAATCGTCTTCATCAAGTTCCAAATCGTCTAGATCTTGAAACAACGATTCATCCACTTCGACGCCACCACCGCTAGAAGCTGGAGAGTATGATAATTGAATTGAATTAATACCAGCCGAATTAAGAAAGGTGTATCACTGTTTGCAGAAGTATATTTAAACCGTCCACATTACTATAGGATATCCCTCCACATTACTGCAAGATATCCCTCCACATTACTGTAGGAGACCCACCTACATTACTGAAAGATATCTATTACTATTGAATATCCCTCCGCATTACAGAAAGAAATCCCTCCACATTATTACAGGAAATCCCTCCACATTACTGCAGGATATCAATCCACATTACTGCAAGATATCTCTCCACATTACTGCAGGATATCATTACACATTACTGAAGGATATCCCTCCACATTACTGCAGTATATCCCTCTATATTACTACAGGATATCCCTCCAAATTACAGCAGGATATCCCTCTATATTACTACAGGATATCCCTCCAAATTACAGCAGGATACCCTTCAACATTACTACAGGATATCCCTCCATATTACAGCAGGATATCCCTCCACATTACTGCAGGAAATCCCTCCACATTACTGCAAGATATCCCTCCATATTACTGCAGGATATCCCTCAATATTATAGCAAGATATCCCTCCACATTACTAAACAATTTCCAACCTACTGCTTACACAATTACCTTGGGTGATTTCGTTAGAGAAAGTATCGAACTCCCTCCCATGCACTCCTTCATTGAGAGTTTCAACCCAGGAACCAACAAGGAAGGGATACCTCATTAGCCATTCATTTAGCTTTTCTTTCAACATCTCTCTTTAATATCACAACCTTTCAATTACAATAATAGCTAATAGCCAGAAATACCGGAAACATAGCGAAACGAACACATAGATTACTTAAGCTTTTCGTCTTACACTCAACAGAGTAATACGTCAGAAAGAGAACGAAACAGAAACCTAACTTATTTGAATACCCAGATGTGGATTGAAATAGCCTAATCAGAAAAGAGGTAAGTGATTGGTAAATTGTGGTAAAAGTAATATATGTGTTCGTTTCGCTATGTTTTCGGTAGTTTTGTACCGTCGAAAGACTGTTCGATTAAAAAAATGTAGTCCCAAACTGCTACACGTATGTTTTACTAAACAACTAAAAAAATTGCCCAAGTTTCTAACCTGAATGTATTTTGATTACTGAAAATTTCTTAAGAGTTTCTTAGAATAAGAAGTGGGTTCAGATTAGAGAAACTTCTCGTACATTTGGGTCTAGGATAGAATTTAAAGCACAAACCCTTCTTACAATAGATCAAAACCCAACTTTAACGCATGAAAAACAGTACCACTAGAAAAATATGCGTATAACTATGATTCAAAAATAGCCCCTTACTATGTCTCTTTGGATAAGAACAAATTGATTAAATAACAAAGTCATTCATCCTGAAAAAAGAATAGAGGTCAAGCATTCATGATTGAAATTAAGTTCATTAATTCCCATTAGTTTAGCATCAATTAGATTGCTATATTCTGACGCTGTCTGCCTATGCCCTGCCTTCAGCCTACGAGTATTTTGTTATTCGCTGTTTCGGTTTACAATGACTGCTTTGTTCAATGACTGCTTTGTACAAAGCGGGGGCGATTGCAATTGCTGACGAAGTTAGTATTTCATACGCTAAACATGAACAAATTAAAATCATAATCACTTATAAATGACTTAGTTATTTACTGATTCAAAACATATCTCTAATGTAAAGAATAATCAAAGAATGAGCTAGTAGACCTATCTTTTTTATAAGAAGCTAAACCATCTGTCCAGTAGTGTAAGTTTCTTAAATATTTCCTGTTTGAGTACTGAAGCAACCTCGGTAACGTACACCCTTTTTTAAAGAATAATTATATAAGAACACGAGCCTCAAATTTCGCTAAAACTTACGAAGAAGCTAAGAACAAACCGAGGCTGACAAATCTATAGTTAATATAAGAACCATATGAAATAACATAAGACTGACAAATAATTACAAAACAAGCAGATTGACAGCACTCAGGTAAATCAGATGGTCAAGGGATTCCACATTTGTACCAATTAACACAACTGGTAGTGAAACAGGGTTCCAAATCTTTTTAAAAAAAGAATGATTTTAGAAAATTTCAGGCTGAAAAAAGGAATATTTAAGAACAGCCAGCATCAAATCAAATTTAATGGTTCTTATAAATAAAGAGTGTATGTTCAGCAGTGGCGTAGCGTCTGGGTATTAAAGGTATTCAGTGAATACCCTGAGGTTTTTGAGTAAAAATGAAAAATTACCCAAATATTAGATTTTGCAAAGCAAGAAGACCTGAACATTGTTCAATAATGTGGAGGATGTTCAGTACTGTGGGGAATACCATCAAACCATATAAGGATGTTCGGTACCTTTACCTTGGGGGATTTCATCAGTAATACGAAGAAATAGAATTCAGCATAGAGGAAGGTGTTCAGTACTGTGGAGAATACCATCAATCAGTACTTTAAGGGGATACCATTCAGTACTGTGAAGGGTGTTCAGTGCTGTTGGAGGATACCATCAGTACTGTGAAAGGATACCATCAGTACTGTGAAAGGATACCATAAGTACTGTGGAGGGATACCATTCAGAAATTTAGAGGGATACCATTCAGAACTGTGGAGGGATACCATTCAGAAATTTAGAGAGATACCATTCAGAATGTGAAGGATGTTCAGTACTGTGGAGGGACACCATTCAGAAATTTAGAGGGACACCATTCAGTACTGTGAAGGAAAACCACTAGTACTATGGGAGGATACCGTTCATTACTATGGAGGGTGTTCATTACTATGGAGGGTGTTCAGTACAGTGGAAGGTGTTCAGTACTGTGGAGGGCTACCGTTCAGAACTGTGGAGGGTGTTCAGTACTGTGGAGGGTGTTCAGTATTGTGGAAAGTGTTCAGTAATGTGGAAAGTGTTCAGTACTGTGGAGGGACACCATTCAGTACTATGGGAGGATACCGTTCATTACTATGGAAGCTGTTTAGAACTGTGGAGAGATACCGTTCAGAACTGTGGAGGGTGTTCAGTACTGTGGAGGGATACCGTTCAGCACTGTTGAAGGTGTTCAGTACTGTGAAGGGATACCGTTCAGAACTGTGGGGGATACCGTTCAGAACTGTGGAGGGATACCATTCAGAACTGTGGAGGGTGTTCAGTACTGTGGCAGAATACCGTTCAGTACTGTGGAGGGTGTTCAGTACTGGGGATAGATACCATTCAGAACTGTGGAGGGTGTTAAGAACTGAGGAGGGTGTTCCGTGCTGTTGCAGGATACCATCAGTACTGTGGAGGGATATCATGCAGTTATGTGGAGGAATACCAATAAGTACTGTGGAAGGTTTTGCGTGCTTTGGAAGAATACCATCAGTACTGTAGAGGGATAACATCGGATCTGTGGAGGGATACAAGGGGTACTGAAGAGGGATATCATTCAATACAGTGGAACGATACCATGAATACTGTATGAAGAAACTTTTTGAAACGAATTGGACTCCCCCACAATTACACAAACAATACAGAGCCATGTATAACTTCATCAGCACTAAATAACTGCAGGATCTTTAGAAACAGAATCAAAACTCGGATAAGATTTCAGCAGATACTTTTCCAGGACTGGAGAAGTTCTTTTATCCTTGATCACGAAAGTATGGGCTTCTTATTACGAATCCTTATAAAAAATATCGTGCTGTCTCAGATTTGTTTTCAGCCTCCGCTCAACAATGAAAATTAGGAGCACTAAACTTTATCAGACGGGTTTGTTGCACCCAAGAAGTCAGGTCGAATTGAGAACCATTTACAATCAAATTGAACAATCGATTAGCTCATTCATTGCAGATTTGCTAAATCATTCAGATCAAATATCTGTTGTAATGAATGATTTATTAGTAGGATGTCTATCTCACAAAAACTTTAGCCTTCCTTTGACCTTGGACGCCTGCGTATTAGCACACAGTTTCTTTTCACAAAATCAGCAGTTGAATTGAATTGCGAGTGAGATATCAACTGAATTTGAACTAATTCAAAAGGCACTAAAAAAAGGCACCTACCTTCAGAGTAAAATTGTGCGTCGGAGAATTGGAGAGTCGAATCGGACTCAAATAGTTTTCGTCCTGAAATGAATCAATATCAAAATTACTAACCCCGTATGAAACTTACAAGGAATACTTTGTATGCAAACGTTTTTAAAAGAAACGCGAAATTCGAGTTTAGCCCGTGGGTAATAGATTAGAATAGAGTACTAGGGTATTACTAGTAGAGCATTAGTAATCGCCTGGCCTGTGAGAATAGAACATTTCCTATTCTTATAGAAATCGTCACCAGCTAAGGACCCCCTACACCGTTGAAAGAGTTGAAGTTAGTTTTTGGCTTAGGGCTTTCCATCAGTGAATGTTTCTTGTCTATATTTCAAACAAGCTTAGAGATGTGTGGTTAACATTTATTTAAAGCATGCTAGTGGAAGCTTTTTATATACATCACAAGGCGTTACTCACACCATTTGTTCATGTTTAGATTTAGCCAAGAAACTTCACCTAAATTTGAGTCACGTGTTTCTTAGAATCATGTTTCTAGTAAAAAAGCCTGTATCCCACAATTTTAGGTGAAGGTTCATAAAAGAAGTTGTTATCTTATGTAGGTTTTTCTTGCAAGCAATCTCGAAATAGAACATTTCAGCAATCAACTCGGAATAAGACTAAATGCGATCAATTATGGTTTCTAAAACAAGTCTAATTCTGCTGACGTATATGGTAGCCAGATCTGGTTAGAATTCTTTAGTAGATGGGCAGCGAATCGCCCTCCTCCATGCTCTCAGTTCGGCTGTCTTTAAGCAAAACTGAACAGTGAGGTATGCGATTCACTTCACATTTGACAAATGAAGAAGGCATATCGTCACCCTCCTCAATGCTCTCAGTTGGGCTGTCCTTAAGCAAAACTGCACATTGAGGTGTGCGATTCACTTCAAATTTGATAAATGAAGAAGGCATATCGTCACCCTCCTCAATGCTCTCAGTTGGGCTGTCCTTAAGCAAAACTGCACATTGAGGTGTGCGATTCACTTCAAATTTGATAAATGAAGAAGGCATATCGTCACCCTCCTCAATGCTCTCAGTTGGGCTGTCCTTAAGCAAAACTGCACATTGAAGTGTGCGATTCACTTCAAATTTGATAAATGAAGAAGGCATATCGTCACCCTCCTCAATGCTCTCAGTTGGGCTGTCCTTAAGCAAAACTGCACATTGAGGTGTGCGATTCACTTCAAATTTGATAAATGAAGAAGGCATATCGTCACCCTCCTCAATGCTCTCAGTTGGGCTGTCCTTAAGCAAAACTGCACATTGAGGTGTGCGATTCACTTCAAATTTGATAAATGAAGAAGGCATATCGTCACCCTCCTCAATGCTGTCAGTTGGGCTGTCCTTAAGCAAAACTGCACATTGAGGTGTGCGATTCACTTCAAATTTGATAAATGAAGAAGGCATATCGTCACCCTCCTCAATGCTCTCAGTTGGGCTGTCCTTAAGCAAAACTGCACATTGAGGTGTGCGATTCACTTCAAATTTGATAAATGAAGAAGGCATATCGTCACCCTCCTCAATGCTCTCAGTTGGGCTGTCCTTAAGCAAAACTGCACATTGAGGTATGCGATTCACTTCAAATTTAATAAATGAAGAAGGCATATCGTCACCCTCCTCAATGCTCTCAGTTGGGCTGTCCTTAAGCAAAACTGCACATTGAGGTATGCGATTCACTTCAAATTTGATAAATGAAGAAGGCATATCGTCACCCTCCTCAATGCTCTCAGTTGGGCTGTCCTTAAGCAAAACTGCACATTGAGGTATGCGATTCACTTCAAATTTAATAAATGAAGAAGGCATATCGTCACCCTCCTCAATGCTCTCAGTTGGGCTGTCCTTAAGCAAAACTGCACATTGAGGTGTGCGATTCACTTCAAATTTGATAAATGAAGAAGGCATATCGTCACCCTCCTCAATGCTCTCAGTTGGGCTGTCCTTAAGCAAAACTGCACATTGAGGTGTGCGATTCACTTCAAATTTGATAAATGAAGAAGGCATATCGTCACTCTCCTCAATGCTCTCAGTTGGGCTGTCCTTAAGCAAAACTGCACATTGAGGTGTGCGATTCACTTCAAATTTGATAAATGAAGAAGGCATATCGTCACCCTCCTCAATGCTCTCAGTTGGGCTGTCCTTAAGCAAAACTGCACATTGAGGTGTGCGATTCACTTCAAATTTGATAAATGAAGAAGGCATATCGTCACCCTCCTCAATGCTCTCAGTTGGGCTGTCCTTAAGCAAAACTGCACATTGAGGTGTGCGATTCACTTCACATTTGATAAATGAAGAAGGCATATCGTCACCCTCCTCAATGCTCTCAGTTGGGCTGTCCTTAAGCAAAACTGCACATTGAGGTGTGCGATTCACTTCAAATTTGATAAATGAAGAAGGCATATCGTCACCCTCCTCAATGCTCTCAGTTGGGCTGTCCTTAAGCAAAACTGCACATTGAGGTGTGCGATTCACTTCAAATTTGATAAATGAAGAAGGCATATCGTCACCCTCCTCAATGCTGTCAGTTGGGCTGTCCTTAAGCAAAACTGCACATTGAGGTGTGCGATTCACTTCAAATTTGATAAATGAAGAAGGCATATCGTCACCCTCCTCAATGCTCTCAGTTGGGCTGTCCTTAAGCAAAACTGCACATTGAGGTGTGCGATTCACTTCAAATTTGATAAATGAAGAAGGCATATCGTCACCCTCCTCAATGCTCTCAGTTGGGCTGTCCTTAAGCAAAACTGCACATTGAGGTATGCGATTCACTTCAAATTTAATAAATGAAGAAGGCATATCGTCACCCTCCTCAATGCTGTCAGTTGGGCTGTCCTTAAGCAAAACTGCACATTGAGGTATGCGATTCACTTCAAATTTGATAAATGAAGAAGGCATATCGTCACCCTCCTCAATGCTCTCAGTTGGGCTGTCCTTAAGCAAAACTGCACATTGAGGTATGCGATTCACTTCAAATTTAATAAATGAAGAAGGCATATCGTCACCCTCCTCAATGCTCTCAGTTGGGCTGTCCTTAAGCAAAACTGCACATTGAGGTGTGCGATTCACTTCAAATTTGATAAATGAAGAAGGCATATCGTCACCCTCCTCAATGCTCTCAGTTGGGCTGTCCTTAAGCAAAACTGCACATTGAGGTGTGCGATTCACTTCAAATTTGATAAATGAAGAAGGCATATCGTCACTCTCCTCAATGCTCTCAGTTGGGCTGTCCTTAAGCAAAACTGCACATTGAGGTGTGCGATTCACTTCAAATTTGATAAATGAAGAAGGCATATCGTCACCCTCCTCAATGCTCTCAGTTGGGCTGTCCTTAAGCAAAACTGCACATTGAGGTGTGCGATTCACTTCAAATTTGATAAATGAAGAAGGCATATCGTCACCCTCCTCAATGCTCTCAGTTGGGCTGTCCTTAAGCAAAACTGCACATTGAGGTGTGCGATTCACTTCACATTTGATAAATGAAGAAGGCATCTCGTCACCCTCCTCAAGTAGCTGAGGAAAGCATTGGGAGGTGGATCACGACAATCGCCCGCCTCAAATGGCCAGGTCTATACCCGGTGGTGTTTTTTTATGACCCTTAAAGTTGAAGAAGACGTACCAGTCAGTTTTTTGCTTTCAGTTTCGTCCATTTCTTTCTTTCCAAATTTTTTATTCATTTCTTCGGTGAATGATATTTTCCACTTTGTAAACGACTCGACAGTTACTTGCGTTCCATGATACTGAAAATGAAAATAATTTTTTTCAATCAGCAAGAACACTATCTTTAAAAGGGAAGATTCAAATTAGTTGATTGCAAAGAAATTTTGGAGTCGAACTGTTTCTTATCCCTGAAACCAAAACTACATGTCTTATCCCTTGAATCAACATACCCCTTGATACATAACCACATTTTAACATCATGCTTTGCTTTTTTCTGACACTCATCAGAGAAGTACCTCTAAGTGTTGTAAAGGCTTTCAAATCCTTTCAAATTGCTAAAACTTACAATTTTTCATAGCGATTCTCATTTAATCTTCTCAATTGATATCTTCTGAATTTTAACAAATACTAAATATTCTAAGATAAATATTAAATAAGTGATAAACGAGCTTTTAATCATTTCCTTGGTGAGGCAATTTGAAAAACTGAAAAATGTTTCGAAGCCATCAAGCGGAACAGCCTTAAAGGTGGAAGGGAAAACCATTTTGATACAAGCATGATTTATAATAGTCCAATGAGATTACGTAATACGATATTAATTCCTGTTTAGAACTTTTGTCTAGCGTTTAAAAACAGAGATCCACTGTGCAATTACACATCCTTTAAAATTGCAACCCTGCATCCAAACAAACGAAGAACCCACCTTTTTCTCTAGCTCTTTTTGTAGTTCAATCTCGGCAATTTTCTTTGCCTCATCTTTTTCACTTTTTATCCTATTTATGATTGCTTCCAAGTAATCTTGTACGACTGACACTAAGGTAAATACCATCACCATTCCAATGTTGTTGGTAGCCTGTAAGCAAAGGAATTCCAAATGACATTTAACATCAAATGAAATAAGATAAATAAAGCAAAATTGAAATAATTGAAAATTGAAATAATAGAAATAAACAAGAGAGAATAAAAAGGAAATGAAATTAAAGGAGAGGGGATATGAAATTAGCAAAAACAGAGCAGAAGAACATAATAGAAAAGGACAAATTTTGAAAGGAAAACATTTATGAAATTCTAAGAATAAGGAGAAAATGGAATGAAGCAAAATGAAATTAAACAAAAACCAAAATTAAATTAAACAAGATAAAATAAACAGATCAAAGGAACAGAACGTCATATTAGCATAAATACCACTATAAACACATTAACAAAAACATATAATCACTTAATCACTTAATCACATAATACAAATACACATTAACACCATATAATACCTTAGCATAAACAGGAAAAGACCAAATAGAAATCATAAACATTCAATAGTGGCCAAAATGAAATAAAACAAAGAAAAATATTATAGCATACTGAATGCGAAACGAACACAAATTAATCAAAGCGTAATGAAAAAAAGATGAATATAAAAATATTAGGGAGCATACAAAAATCATTCAAGTACTGGAATGAAAATGTACCTGAAAAAGGGAAAGAAAAGCTGCATGATAATAGAAGAATAAGGGTAACGATCCGAATTACAAGAAGCTACAAGAATAGAATCTCAAGATGTACTGACAGCTTTTACCTCTTCTTTCAGATTGTTTATAAGATCCTCTTCATCTTTTTCACTTAAGTTGGAACTTTCCTTCACTTCCATGAGGGGAATTTCGTCGGGATATGATTTGGTAAAGGTATACTGAATACACGCGTCAACATCGATTTGCTCTTCTCCATCGTACAAGTCTGTTGCCGTTGACGGTATCAAGAAACAGTGGGGGTCTTCGCCTAAAACTATCAAAAATAACCATCTTACCGTTTATTGATTCTGTATTGTAGCCTAGTGGTTAAGATGCTGCACTTTGTACCCCTTTGAGGGCAACCTTTGTGGGTTCGATTCCATGTCAGGTTGAAAAAATAAACTACAAGCTGTCAGCCGTCAACTCAGTAGTCCATCCTTCCGAATTCCGCAAATGAGTATCCAGGTCACTGATGTAATAACTGACAGTGTCCACAATTATTAGAAATACTAAAAACCTTGACACTTAAACCTGGAAATTTCGAAAAAAACTTAAGTGCAACAATAGTAAACTGTAAATGTTATTGTTATTGTTCATTTCAGAGTACCAATAGACTACTGAGATAGCTGTGCTTCAGTATATTTGGGAAGAACTTGGCAACACTAAATCTGGTAAGGAACTACTTCTAAGTTTTACATGGTAGCAGAGAGTTCTCTGGATCACAAAGAGGAAAGAAGAGTTCAACACAAATCAAAATAGTCGGTATCGTTTATTTGTTGTTTATCATCATTGTGTTGGCTTTGATTCCCATGGCTAATCTGAAGCAACCACCAGAGTTTGATGGTGGTGACAACTACTCAGAATGGAGGAATGATTTGGAAGTTTGGAGATGTTTCACAAAAGAGGAAAAGAAAAGACAAGGACCAGCACTATATTTAGTTTTAAAAGGTGAAGCAAGGGATGCAGTTAGATCACTTGCTGTTACAGACATTGCCACAGATGGTGGTGTAGATCTTATGCTAAAGAAATTAGACGAAGTCTTTCTTAAAGATGAAACAACACAAGCATTTTTGTCTTTTGGAGAGTTTGTTGAATTTCGACGATCAAGTAATCAGAATTTCACCAAATTTATCCTTGGCTTTGAGAAAAGATACTGCGAGATCAAGAAGTTTGGACTGGAACTTAACGACAAAGTTCTAGCATATTTTCTTCTAAAGGCATCAAATCTGGAGATTGACCATGAAAGATTAGTTCGCACAACTGCTTCATTGACCTATAAAGATATGAAAGACAAGTTACAAAAGATATTTGGAGAGTTTTCGGCTAAGGAAAGTGGAAAAGGGTCGTTTATTTGCCCGTTAAAACAGAAGAATGTTTTTACAGTGATGAACGAGATCAGAATAGAAGGAAAAATGGTACTCAAGAATACAGATCAGCAAATCAGAGAGGAAGAGGAGGAAGATGGAGACAAGGAGGTGCACAACAACAAGGATCTTCAAAATATGGAAATGCAGTACCTGATAAACAAGAAAATCCTGTTGATGCAGAAGGAAAAGTAATGCGCTGTCATGTTTGTGACAGCACACGCCATTTTGCCAGGTATTGCCCACATCGCCAACAACAACAAGATGTGAAAATGAGTATTCATTTCACGTTAGTTGCTGGAAATGGTTCAATCATGCAGAAAAACATGCTATGTGACACACTTGGCAATGGAATACTGGACAGTGCCTGTACTAAGACAGTTGCGGGTGTTGCATGGATTAATGAGTTTCTAGATTTATTAACTGACGAGGAAAGAATTCAGGCCAAACAAAGTGAAAAACGTAGCTCATCGTTATACAGATTTGGTGATGGTGTGGAAAGCACGTGCCAAAAGTGCATTATTTTACCCATTACAATTGCAGGAAATAATATGAAACTAGATGTCGATGTTGTTCAAAATGAGATACCCTTATTGATATCAAAACCGTCGAGGCAAAGGATCGAAATGTCAATAGATTTCGCTCAAGACGAAGCAAGGATTGGAAAACAAAAACCATTCAAGCTGTGTTGTAGTACCACAGGTCATTATGCCATTCCTGTGAGTGCATGGGCTGATGAGAGCTGTGAAGTTGTGTTACATTTACAACGTTTTGATAAACTGACACAACAAGAAAAGGAACAGAAAGCCAAGAAGCTACACAGACAATTTGTTCAGGCATCAAAAGAAAGTTTGTTAAAACTGTTGAAAAGTGGAGGATTACAGGATAAAGAGTTCAGCCGCATGGTGAAGAAAGTGTGCGATGATTGTGAGTTCTGTTTGAAGTATCGTCGACCTAAATTGCATCCTGTGGTAGCTATACCAAAAGGAGATCATTTCAATGAATGTGTATCAATGGATCTAAAAGAGGTGCAGAAAGGAAAACTATGGATTCTACACTTAGTGGACACTGCAACAAGATACACAGCAGCTTGTTTCATTAACTCGAAAGAAAAAGAGACTGTTGTTACTAGGATATGCCAAACATGGATAGCTTACTTTGGGGGGCCAAAAAGATTCCATAGTGACTGTGGTGGTGAGTTTTGCAATGAGGTTTATCGGGAATTCAATGAAAAATTTGATATTGAGACATCAACTACACCAGGAAAGGCACCATTCAGCAACGGTATGGTAGAGCGAAACAATGCAGTTTTATATGAATCGATGATGAAAACAAAGGAAGATACTGGATGCAGCAACGAAATCGCTTTCAGCTGGGCAGTATCAGCAAAGAATTCTTCACAGAATGTTTATGGGTATAGTCCTAATCAACTGGTATTTGGAAACAACATAAGATTCCTAAATGTTATTACCTCAGAACTTCCTGCACTTGAATCAACATGCTACAGTGATTTGGTACGAGAAAATTCAAATGCAATGCACAAAGCAAGAGAGAACTATGTAAAAGCCGAGGCAAGTGATAAGATCATGAACTCGTTGCGACATAAGGTGAGATCATATGCAGAGGAAGAATATGATTGTGGAGAGAAGGTGCTATATCAAGCAAGAAGAGGAAGAAAAGGCTGGAGAGGACCAGCTACAGTTCTTGGTAAGGAAGGCAACTATGTATTGATAAGACATGGAAATGCACACGATAGGTGCCATCCGTGTCACTTATTGAAATTACCCAAGGTGGGAGAAGGTTTGAGTCAACAGAAGCCAAATGCATCGAAGATATCAGGGGATAGCGTTGAAAAAGAAAGCAAAGAAGATGACACTTCGGATGAGGAAAACAATGAGGAAGGTGAGGCAGCAGACAGTTTGAATAATGAAAGTGAAGGTTATGATAACAACGAGGAAGAGAACGTCAATGATGAGGAAGGAATATAAAATGTAGAAGATGACAGTGATGCGGAGATAGAGATTGGAGATGAAACAAGACAAGGAGAAGAGACAAGCTCAGGAATAGTATCCAGTGTATCCAGTGAAAAGATTAGACGAGAAGAAAGTGAAGATGAGGATGATAATAATTATGAAGGACCATTACAAAATCCTATACGTAGACCAAAACCAGTCACTTTTGTAGAGTTCATGAATAGAGATGGAAAACTCAAGAAAGCAAAAGTATTGTCCTATCAACCAAAACGATCGGGAAAATCTGAAAACTGGTTAAATGTTAAATATGTAGGTGCAGATGAACTGAGCAGTGTGAATTGGATGACTATTCAATGGTGGAGGCAACTAAAACAACCATCAGAAATACTCCTTATGACTTCAGAAATGGAAGTAGAACAAAAAGTAATGGATGCCAAGTGCAAAGAATTTAACAACTTAGTGGAGAATAAAGTGTTCCAGTGGGTTCCAGATGATCAGAAAAAGGTAGTGTCAACTAAGTGGGTAATTACAGAGAAATAAAGACAAGATGGTAGTAAATATCTGAAGGCGAGACTCGTGGCAAGAGGCTTTGAAGAGAATCTGATGAACAAAGATATAGATAGTCCTACGTATAGCAAGCAAGCGCTTCGTTTGATACTTACTGTCGTATCGATTATGGAATGGGAATTACAGGCGTAAGATATATCATGTGCTTTCTTACAAGGAAATCCTATAGTTAGAGAAGTATTGGTTAGACCGTCACAAGAATTTAGCAGACCTGGCCAAGTTTGGAGTCTGAAGCGATGTTTATATGGTTTAGCAGATGCCCTAAGAGAATGGTATAATCGTGTTCGAGATGAACTTATCAATCTTGGCGGACAAATCGGCAGTTTTGATCAAGCCTTATTCCTTTGGTACTCAGAAAGTGGAGAACTCATTGGTATACTGGTATCACACGTTGATGACTTTGTCTATGGCGGAAAAATTGCGTGGCTCAATAATGTCATGGGTAAGCTAAAAGCAACATTTCGCATTAGTAAAGAAGGAAATAATTCATTCAAATACATAGGATTGAATGTGCAGCAAGATACAGATAAAGTTTCTGTTGATCAATATGCATACATACAGAATTTGCAGGAAATTCCAATCACTCAAGAACGAAAAGAGCAACTTAATGAAGCTCTCACTACGGATGAAAGAGCTAAAATCAGATCAGTAGCAGGACAGTTGCTTTGGGCCACCGCACAAACTCGACCAGACATGGCCTCTAGTAGCTGCAAAGTTGCTAACTTTGGAAAGAATGCTACAGTCAAGTTTCTAGTTGAAACGAATAGGATCATTAAACATCTGAAAGCAAACGAATTGAGATTGATTTTTCCAAATATTGGGGATCCCCAAAGAATTGAAGTTGTTGTATTTGCTGATGCGGCACATGCAAATCTTCCAAATGGTGGATCTCAAGGAGCTTGGTTAGTTTTAGTATCAGGGAATGAAAGAGCTGCTTTAACTGAATGGTGTTCCAAGGAACTTGAAAGAATTACCAAATCTCCACTGGCATCAGAAGCTTCTGCTTTAGCCGACGCGGCAGATTCAGGATGGTTGACAGCGAATATGGTGAAAGAAATATTCAGTCTGGCTCAAATTCCAAAGATAATCTGTTACAGCGACAGTAAATCATTGAAAGATACAATGACCAGCACGCATATAATTCCTGATCCAAAACTGAGAGTAGATGCTGGTAGATTGAGAGAAATGGTCAGCAGCGGTGAAATTGAAATCAAGTGGATACTTGGCAAAAAGCAATTAGCTGATTGTCTTACAAAAGCTGGTGCATCAACAAAACAACTCCGTGATGCACTCAGCAGTGGAACATGCTATTGAAGAAATAGCAATAGTATATGTATATAGTCGAGTTTCTGTTTCGTTTAGCAAGTATTAATGGAAAAATGTTTACAACTGGTTACAATGACAGTTATTGTGTTGAAGACTTCTTTGTATGGAATCTGAGAAATTAGTTTTATTTATTCATTCAAGAATTTATTCACTCAAGAACAGAAGCGGGTGAATGTAAATGTTATTGTTATTCTTCATTTCAGAGTACCAATAGACTACTGAGATAGCTGTGCTTCAGTATATTTGGGAAGAACTTGGCAACACTAAATCTGGTAAGGAACTACTTCTAAGTTTTACATCAACTATCTAGTCAGTTTCTGTTGGTTTAATGTGCAAGCCTGGGAAAGCCCAGATGCTTTATTTCCAGCAGGAGCACAAGACCCCTAGTTTGACGTCCATTCTGGAGGAAAATGGAGTGATTTGCTAAGTCAACACGTCAAAGGTCACCCATCCAGATTTCCACCTCCAATTACACTTCAGTAGCAAATTGCAAAGCCCTTAATCACTCGGCCACTCAACTCACAAATAAAAACATGCCTGGAAAGTATTTGTGAAAATGGGATCTACAATATTGGCAAGCTTTTGAACTTATTGGAATGTATCAAATGTTCAGTTTGGAAATGCTAATTACTTACTTATGTACCTTAAAAACCACAAACAAATGTATAGCTATGACACTATTTCTATTTGATGCCTTCAAATATGGTTTTGTATCAATCATGTTCTACAGAAAATGAGTTCTTCCTGTGAGGTTTCATTATCTTTTGTATGAGATTAACTGTGTCCTGATATGACAAACAGTTTTGTTTTTTACAATAGGTACCCTAAAAACCACAGAAAGAAAAAGTCCACAAGATTGCAGTTGATGAACAGATCAATATAATATTTGGGAAAAAGCTATTATTGTGAATAAATTGCTATAAAATATAGGTTTATTTTGACTGATTGCCAGAAAAGTTTTCCCTTTAGTCAAAATTTGAAAATGACCACTGTTTCACTGTCTGGGGCTTTTTTGTTAGATGGACAGTTGTAGCATGTTGTCCTCATGAGTGTTAAAGTTATATAGTGTAATTTTGTTGCAAACTTGATTTGGAGTCTAAAATGTTTCCGTTGAGCCACCTTGTCTTCGTTTTGCACATTGGATTAAAATTCCTCAAACCCACATCCAAAATTATCAAAATATGGATGCCTTTTCCATAGGTTCACTATGTTTTAAGGTGAGCATTTAGCTTTTCTGACAAAAGGTTAAATGAAAGATACTGAAAACTTTTCAAACTTACTGTAAGAGTTTCTGAATCGCAACCATATCAAGGCAACATGCATACCGTTTCTAAATTCAAAATTTTATCGTTTGCAACAGTTATTTCTTTTTCAATACAATATATTCATAATTTACCTGTATTTCTGGTAAGCTTAGCTATCTGAGCAATAATAACTAGCAAAAGCTTGGTGTCTTTTGCTTTTCTCCTTTAGATATTGCTGTCTCAATGACTTTGTGGTTTTTGGGATACCTTGGTTTTTGTGGTACATATACTTGTACATTTGAAATGCTTCTGTAAGACCTACACGTTTTTTATCTTATAAGAAACCACCAGACAAGAACCAGTCTGCAGAGTGTGGCATAACTAAACGAAACCCAGGGTCAATTTGAGCTTCCATCTGTGTCAAATATTTTTTCTTCTAATATTATTCAGCCTCAAAATTTGACTCAAAATTGTGCCAATTTGTGTACTTCGTACCAAGATAAATGCAAAATACTAAAATCTAGCACCTTTGCACCAAAGATCTTTGGCATACAACTTGCCTTGGAACTATATAATACATTTTTTTCGGCGTATATCACAAAATCTTTCATGTGGACTCAACCATGGAATGCACACTGAGCAAAATTAAATCATTATCTTTGTTCTGCGCCTCAGATCTTGCAACATTATGCACCCTCAGGTCCACTTTGGCCATGCACCGTGTGCACATTGGAGTTTTGGGTGAGCTTCTTTTCCCCTTGTCTGAAAACTCTTGAAAAATTTTCAAGATTATTTTTATTCATATCTCCCCGAAAAGAAGTTTAGATTTCAGCGTGCACCTGCAGCTTCTTGCAAATTAACTTGCATTGCGCCATGCAGTTTCCTTATAGGTACTCACTCTGCTCTCTCTGCGCTGTCACAGCTGTTATGCCACATTTTATTCGCGGAACTCAAGTCAGCCCAAATTTCTGCGACAACAGACCTCGCGCACCGATTTTACAAATTTCTAAGTTTTTTGAAAATAAATTTCAGGTACTGAGAAATTGATAAATCTTCAAAATTTGGTATCATCAAATAGATAAAACATTAGTGAACACACCTGTTTAAATGCTGTTTTAATCCCTTCTTTCATTTACAAGAAAGAAAATAAAATGTAAGTAGTGTTTTCGACATTTTTTCAGGCCTAGGCCAAAATTCGAGCCCAAATATTTGCTCGGGGATTCTAAATGAATAAAAATAATTATTCCATTCTTTCAGCATAATTTAGCTTGAAGACGAGGCTTTAATGATATCGGTGGCCCGTATTTCCTATGGTTGCCAAGCCATGCCAACGTGGTTTTCAAAAGTTCAACGTACTCGCAGAGCCAAACGGTTTTTCAGAATTTGCGGAGCCCGGGATCAATTTGTTCCTTATTAAATAAGCTTTCAGTTCAGTTCAGTTCAGTTCATTTCATTTTAAAATTCCACATCATACAATACAATTTAGATTAAGATAATGAAAATATAGTATATAGTAATAAAGTAATACAAAGTACAAGTATATAAGGAAAAAAAATTAATTTCAAAAGCTATTGTATGAGGGGAATTTCTTAAAGGAGGAACTCTCTCAATAGCTAGACTAATCGAGGAGAGAGCACCCCCTGTTGGTAAAAGCCTATTTCAATTCATTTAATATCAGATGGAAATTTTGAGGTTCAATTTTGTAGGTCAGATTGTCATTCACTTAATAATTTGTAGATAACAGATGTAATTTCAGTTTGGAGCAAAAATTCATGCTTGTAGGGGATAGCTTAATCGAATGGGGGATGTCATTCCATGCCTTGGCACCGGCATATCTAATAGATCTTAAACCATACAGATAGGTATTTTCTTGAGTCATAAAAATATCCCCTTTAGAAGCCTGCCGTGTATTATATTGATGAACAGATGACAAAGTTTCAAAAAAATTGTGAAAATAGACAGGAGAACTCTTATTCACAGATTCATAAACGAAGATGAGTAGCTTCAATTTAAACAAATCATCCAATTTAAGAATTTGTAGATCAGAGAAGATTGGTGTGGATGGAGAACTGAAGGACTTAAATGCAATAGCTCTAACAACTTTCTTTTGTAGAAGGTATATCGGTTTGGTATGCACTTCATAAGTAAGGCCCCAAACAACAATACCATACTGGAGAAATGAAGAAAATAAAGAGTTATATAAAGATACAAGAACACTAGCTGGAAGAAGATGTCTTACTTTAAAGAATACACCACACGTTCTTGAAAGCTTCTTTGAGAGTTCACACAGATGGTACCTCCAGCTAAGATGTTCATCCAAGAGCAGGCCAAGAAACATGACATATTTGGCTTGTCTGATGTGTTGATTTCCAATTTTTATACTAACACTTACACTCAAAGAGTTTTGTGCAGAATGAAAAACAACAAAGTTTGTTTTTCCAACATTCAGAGCAAGTTTATTAGCATCCAACCACTTTTTGACATGTCTAAGTTCCTTATTTACAACTTTTTGAACATTATCTAAAGTATCTGATTCAAAGTAAATGTTTGTATCATCAGCAAAAAGATAAAAAGAAAGTTTAGAAGAGGAGTTAGGAAGATCATTTATGTAAATCAAAAACAAAAGGGGACCAAGAACAGATCCTTGTGGTACACCACATTTAATATTCAGATGACCAGATTTGCAGCCATTTACTGATACGTACTGACTTCTGTTACTAAGATAAGAACTGAACCATTCCAATGCTGTACCTCGAATACCATAATTTTGTGATTAACAGTATCAAAAGCTTTTTGCAAATCAAGGAAAATTCCACATCCAAATTTTTTATAATCCAAACTGTTTTTAATTGATTCTGTCAAACTGATTAAAGCATGATTTACCGAGTGATTGGCACGAAAGCTTTCATTTGGAAGTCTAACTTTTCATTTCAAGTCTTTCTGGCAAGATCCCCAGTCACTTTTAGGTGCCCCATCAGAGCAAAAACAGAGCAAAAGCCGCGTGTTTCGTTGTTGCTCCTGCAAAGCGTCCTCCCGTTTTGTTGTTGAGAAATCGTAATGGAGGACAAGTTACCCAAAGCAAGTCTTTCTGGTGAACGTTTTAATAGGTTTTGGACTAAAAATATATATCAAATGTCTCTTTTTATGTTTCCTGAAGGATTATTATGCAATAATTGATCAACTTACCTCTTTTCGGGCTGAATTTTGACGATGAGGCCGGTTATCATTTTGCAGATTCTGTTGTTGCGCTTCGTAAAAACTGGAGAGGTCAACTTGAAAATTTGTTGTAAATTTCTGTTTCATGATAAGCACGCATATTTGGACTTCATTTTTATAGATAATTTAATACTGAATCTGAATCTGTTTTTGATTTTTTAGTATCTTAAATATAACTAAAGCTATAATGAATTTTTTGCAAGAGATAGCAAAACAGGCCTAAATAGACTTGACTTCCCGGTCTTAACAGCTGTGACAGGCTGTGAGTGGTAGACTGTTGTAAGAAAATCAGTAGGGAAATTTTAGGGAGAAACAATCGATTCATTTGCTCTCTTGTTTCAATTAACAACATAATCATAGGAAATTTCAAAAGCGAACTTGAGCTATGTTTGTTATAGGAAAAAAGCGTGTGGCCTTAGAGGCCTATAGGCCTAAAGAGTGTAGGTCTACTATAGGCCTAGTGATGACCAAAATCAATGCTTGACTTACTTTGTATTTCCTCTGAATAAATAGAGCTGAGTGCTTCAATTTCACTGATTTGTTCGTCTTGATATCGTTCCATTTTGATTCCTCTAGTTCACCCCGTTCGCATTGCTGTCCGAAACAGAAAGTTACTGATAACAAAACGTGCACAGCACTTGGCTTCGATCCGCCATTCCAGAGAAGCTCCAAGTTGTTTTCAAACGAGGCTGAGCTACAGTCATCACCTCATTAGATTTCGAAATGCCTCCGAATCGAGATTGCTTGAAAGTGGCAACGAGAATAACTTCCTATTAGCAGCACACTGGGTCACTGAAAACATGACTGTCGAGTGTCTGGATGTTTTCCCATGTAATTTGATATGTAAAGTAACAAATTTGATATCCATATTATCTGCAATCAACACGTACCATTATATTGGTTTAATCTCTAGCCCCGTCAGATGTATGAAGGCATTTTGTCTGAAGCCTGTTAAAGATTGTATATACTTTCGTTTCAGCATTCAAGAATCACTTTTAACAAAAGGTGTAAATGTGTTGAAATTATGCGGTGGTGTATTCCACTTAGTAACTGGCCTCATTCACTACGAAATGACAGAAGCCCAAACGGAAGAAGACGCCACACTGGAGCTATTACAGAAATTAACGAGAATACCGACAACAACAACAAGTGCAACAACAACAGCAACATTTAAGAAGATAAGATGTCGACAAAAAACGACACCTGCTCGCTCAGTTTTATTCTGTCTGAAAGCCTGCCTTCTCGAAAAGACAAAGAGACATTTTAGAGACTAAGTAACAACTAGAAAATGTCTTCAGCATTTGCCAATGGTGCTGCCAGACGTGAACCAGTAACATCTGCGACGATTCAGAAAATGTTGGACGAAAACACCCAGCTAATTCAAGCAGTGGTAGACTACCAGAAAGAGGGAGAGATGAAAAAGTGTGCCCAATACCAGCAAATTCTACACCGGAACCTTGTGTTTCTTGCCACCATAGCTGACTCAAACATGAACCCTCAGTCACAAATGCAGGGTGGTAATGCGTCCGCCATGCAAATGCAACAAGCAGCAAATATGCAGAACAGCATGAATGCAAATATGGGATTCAGACCCCCTAATATGCCAGGCTCAATGCAGGGGAATGTCCCAAGTGGGGTGCAGATGCAAAACATGCAAAATAATATGCAAGGGGACATGCAAAATACTCAAGGAAACATGCAGGGAAATATGCCAAACATGCAAGGTAACATGCAGCAGAATATGCCACCGCAAGGCAACATGCAACAAGGAAGTATGCCGAATTCGATGCAATCGGGGTTCCCTAACATGCAGGGCAATATGCCTAACATGCAAGGGAATATTCCGAACAGCATGCAGGGGAATATGCCAATGCAGCAGAACGAAATGATGGGGAACATGCAGCAGCAGGGTGTGCCTAATATGACTGTTAACAATCAGAGCGAGTTACAGAACAGTATGATGATGCAACAGCAGCGATCCAGCATGCAGAACATGCAAGGAATGCCGTTCCCTGGGTCGATGCCACAAAATCCTGCCGGATTTCAATAACTTTTGACTGGCAATTTAGAAGTAACTAAAATACTATTTATTTCATGCAAGGAAGCACAACATCTTAATGTTTTAACATCATTACTAAAAAACTTGCTGGTATAAGTCAAAGCAAGTATGAACAATTGAAAACGTCACAACCCAAAATAAAATGGAATTATTGTATTGTTTCAGAACTGGCTATTTGAGGTGGGTAATGGTCATACCCTGCTCAAATGCTTGGGGCACCTAGTATATAGAGTGTCAAGAGGCACTAAGCAATTCTTGCCACCATAGGGACGGCCCAAACATTTTTCTAGGATCCCCCACTTCCTTTGAGCTGCAGCTGGTGATAGTTCTGCTGCAACTAAAAGCCGTCCTCAGCCAATTGATTTCAGGCAATTAGTTTCTTTCATTACTTGTTCAATCTTAAGCGACTCTCTGTATCAAGGTTCACTTTTTACTAAAGGGTATTGATTTAATAGATTTTAGCTCAGCGGACAGCAATTAGAAGGGTAATTTACTACCCACTCACTTATTCTTACAGCCAGGTCTGTTTCTTTGATCTTTGAATTTCAGAGCAGACTAAAGATGAAAGATTATCGCTCATTTTTATGATATATGGCCCAAATCTTCATACTAAAATGTTGCTTTTGTCTGTAGGTGGCTGTCTGCTGACAGAGCATATTTTCTATGTGGCTTCTTGGGGCCCCATTTCAGTGCTCAATCTTGCCTTGACAGATTTTTCCAGTGCCTTGGAGGGGAAAAAGTTTCTTGACATTCTTCCTCATGTTAACTATCTGTAAATCATAATCATTGTAAATGTGATGGAACTTTAGATTGAAATTATGTTTCATTCTCATAATAAGATGTTTCTTTTTGTTAGAATTCTCATTCTTTGCACAGACACTGCTAGACATGTCTGCCTCTCGAGCAACAAGAGTAAGTTGTTAGCCACGTTGTAGATTAAAAGCCAGCTTCGTACCCATTATGTTCTTTTTTTCTCCTCTTGCCGTAATAGTGAACCATGTGACTTCCGCCTTGTACCATCCCTGCAAAGTTAAACAAATAATTTATGGAATGAGAAAAATCGGAAGCATGGAGAAATGAAGATGTGTGTAGCATCTCAAATATGAGCAGCACAACTCTCCAAGGGCACTCATCTAGTATAGGAGAGGCAATTTCCGTCTTTATTGGCAAGAGGAGTGGGAGTTCTCTATGGATAGGGAGGGTGAGTGAAAACCGTTATCTGATGACCCCACCTATTACATTCAACGAATGAGAAATCATCTGATAATACAGTAATAGCCTGTCACTTAGAAACTGACTGATAAGAAACTTCATCCTGCCAGATAGTAGCGTCTACACTGATACATTCGATTTTTCGGCTTGGAAATTCATATTGCTTCAGAAAATAATTTTGATTGCAAATATTTGGCATTTCATGCAAATTCAGTGGCTCTCCTTCTGATTTCATCTTAATTTCTTCTCCTATTTCTTCTCAACCTACAAGAAACTAGACAGCCTTGTTTCTAAACATTCCGTTTTCTAGTGACAAGCTATTACTGTAGCTTAACACCAACCAGGCAGGTCATGCTTTTATCAATCCCATTCTTAACAAGTGTAATGCTCTGACTTGAATATGTTGTTGTTGTTGTTTTGCACGATAGGTGCTTTACGTTATTTGCATTCTAGGCTAGGCCTTGATATGTTAGACACATGTAAGTGTGGGACTCGACCCATTACACTGGCGACGAGGGGAGCAAACCCCTGAGCAAACACGACAGTTGACACATCAAGATGCAACTCGGGGACTAGTTCCACACAGCAGAAACAGAAACACAGACACAGCTACATTTGATACTGGCAACTGGTGAAAAAAAATAGGCCTAGGCCTTGGCCTAAATTTTACCTCGAGCAAGGCATTTGGCTCCAACTGAGACAGTGTCTCACCAAGCTATCATCAAACTGGGTGAGCCCCAGACTACTCCGGTGAGACAAATTTTACACATTATTTTGGGAATTGTGAAGAAGACAATTTTGGAGAAGATAATCTCTCAGAAGAAGATTTCACTTGCGTTTCTTAACAAATTTGTGGGGGTATTTTAAAACAACAATCTAGGCAATGGCTACACTGAGCGCAGAACAATTCCAGGCATTATTAGCAACAATCACAAATGCGGCGGCTGGTAGCACTGGAGCAACAATACCGGGGGCTACCAAAAATGACCCAGCTGCTCTTGGGCCAATACGACAATGCGCCTTAGGTACAGACAAGATGCGAAAACTTACGATTTTTGATGCGTGGCTAGAAGAAGCCGAAAACCGCATGGCCTACATCGGCATCACCAGCGACACGGAGAAGATAATTCTTCTTAAAACTTGGGGTGGTCCTCACATCACAGAACTGATCAAACTCGAGCAGTCAAATTTGAACATAAAGACTGAATATTCCGAGGGTGGGGACCAGGCAACCAACACAACGTACAGTCAGCTGACACAGAAACTTCGAACATATCTTTCCAAGCTGGTGAATCGCACTATGGCAATGCATCAACTATTGACAACCCAGCAGGGCTCCAGAAACTGGTCAGATTTCATAAGAGACCTGGAAACGAAGGCAAAGATACTGGATTTTGAAAAGAAACCTTACACCATCCAAGAAGCTATCAAAGATGCAGCCATATTCGGTATGACAGATGCAGCGCTGAAAGAAAAAGCACTTGCTGAGGACCCTGATTTGGAGAAGCTCACCAGATGGGAACAAGCAAGAGAAGCCGGAAGGGAGGATGCTCATCACCTAAAAGGCTCTAATATACGTAAAATAGGAAGCCAAAGAGATGCGGCCAGCATGAGCGCAAGCATGATAGACGACATGATTGGATCGTTGCAGGTGATGAAGCTCCGAAAAGCAGGGAAATACAGCGCGCGGAACAAGGACAACAAACCATTATGCCAACGCTGTTCAACACAACATCCTCCAGAGCGATGTCCGGCCAATGGAAAAACATGCTTCGAATGCGGCGGCAGGGACCATTTTGCAAAAGCCAAAATTTGCCCCAAGAAATCTATTCGCAGACTCAAAACAGATACCCACAACGACACACATATGAAACATATCTCTGCAGAAGTCAGCTACTGGGGTGGTGAAGAGGAAGTCAACAAGTCCAGTAATGCCAGGCGCGTCATCACCCTGAGGAAGGTGGAGAATCGTCCATGCAAGCAGGTAGATGTGAAGGTGGGAGGCGAGAAAATGCGGCTATTTGCAGACACAGGAAGCGATTTCACAATCATCAGCCCAAGTGACTACACAGCTTCTATGGGACCACTTCGTTCATCAGACATTTCCATCAGAGGAAGGGGATCCCGAGAAAACCTTCAAGTCCTGGGCCGAGTTGACACCACAATTGAAAATGCCAATGGAGCTACGATAAGAACCAAAGTTTATGTGGTTGATGGCTACAAACCAGAGCCTCTTCTTGGCGATCTTGATGCAGAGGATCTTGGATACATCACCTTTCACCCAGATGGAAAGAAGCCAGTTTCAGGAAGGCCTGTCAACCGTATACCTCAAGCTATAAGAGACAACCTGAAGGTGGACGTAGATACTCATCCGTCAGAATCGACACCGGATCCACAAGAATTAATGAAAATAAACGATCTGCTAAAGAAATATCAAGGTCTAGTCTTTGATGATGAAAGGGTTGGGTGCATGAAGGTACCACCAGTCCACCTGGAATATGATGCAAACTTCAGCCCAAAACAACCCTCATTCCGCAATGTTCCTGCACACTATCAGGAGGAAGTAAGCAAGCTGCTGGATTTTCTTCGGAAAGAAGGAGTGGTAAAAGATGTCGACCCAAGAGGAAATTACAACTGCGTAATGAATGTGGTGATCACAGATAAGAAGAACGGTCAAATCCGAATGAATATTGACAACACACCAAGGAACCCAGGTATGAAAAGGACAAAGTTCCACGTGCAGACACCGCAGGAGATTAGACATGATCTCAAGGAAGCTAAAATCTTCAGCGAAATGGACATGGGGTGGGGTTTCCACCAATTAAGGCTGGATGAAGAGTCAAAGAACCAAAGTGTATTTCAAACACATGAAGGCCTGCATCGTATGGAGCGCCTGTACTTTGGGCCAACATCTTCGAGCGGCATCTTCCACAATGAAGTCAGAAAGGTATTCGCAGGCTTAAAGGGGGTAACTAGCCTCCATGACAACCTTCTTGTGCATGGTAAGGATTACCATGAGCACTACCAGAATCTCAAAGCTATGCTTGACAGATGTGCAGAGACGGGTATTGTTCTGAAGCCCTCCAAGTCGAAATTTGGCCTAACACGCATTAAGTGGTCTGGAGAATTCCATTCCAACGGTGTTACCGCTGATAAGGACAAGATTGGCAACATTAAAATGGCAGGTCAACCAACCAGCACGGAAGACGTTATGTCCCTGTTAATGGCTTGCCAATTCAATGCCAAGTTCACATTCGACAACAAAATGAACACAACATACGAGGAAGCAACAGCCCCACTGAGACAACTCCTCAAGAAGGATCAACCGTTCCGTTGGGGGGAGGCAGAAGAGAATGCGTATCAACTGCTCATGGGCGTCTTAGATGATCCTGCTACGTTGCAGCCATATGTCCTTAACAAACCTACTCATGTGGTCACAGACGCCTCAGAACACGGCATACCAGCAAGTTTTTATCAAGAAGCAGACCAACGCAGATATAAGGGCAAGACTACTTGGGTACCGATTGACCATGTCAGCAGGACCCTAACACAGAGAAAACAAGCCTACAGCCCGATTGAAAGAGAAAGCTTGGCCCTTTCCTGGGGCGCAGAGCAATTCCGATATTATCTGGTCGGCAAGGAATATACGGCATGGACCGATCATGAGCCACTGCTATCAATTTATAACAATAGACACAAGCCTACCTCTAAGAGGGTCGCAAGCCACAGGGACAGGATACAAGACCTGCATTATCTGGTAAAACACCTACCAGGAAACAGAATGCCATGTGATTATGGCAGCAGACATGCCAATTCCATAGATCACCTCTCCCAGATAGAACAAGAGCAATTGGGTTTTGACGTGGGGAATGAAATCTATGTCAGGAAGATCATCAATCTAGGAAACTCACCCAATGTGGTCACAACTGAACAACTACTCAAGGCGGCAGCCAGGGACCCTGCATACCAAAACCTTGTTACAGCAGTCAACAAGGGAGATAAAGAACGCCCAAAGGACAGTGACATTAACAACAAATTTTTTCGAGAGCTTGCCGTTGTCAATGGTCTTGTCCTTAGAGGTGACAAAATCATACCTCCGAACGCACCAGAGGAAACGGGAGGAATCAACATCCGAACAAAGCTTCTAGACATTGCTCACGAGGGACACCCAGGAGAAAATTCGATGAAACGTTTTGTCAGATCTAGACTGTGGTTTCCAAAGATGGATACAGAGATCATTGCGGTTACCAGAGGCTGCCTAGCCTGCCAAGCAGCCACAGAAACTAAGTCAAGAGACCCACTCATACCCTCGAAAGCACCAGAGGAACTATGGAAAAACTTAGCCGCAGACCACTGGGGGCCTACTGCAGATGGCCACTTCTTGCTGGTAGTCATAGATGAACTCTCGCGTTACCCAGAAGTCGCAGTCGTTAGAGGCACGGATGCCGAAGAGAATATAGAGGCATTCGATAACATCTTCTCTCGACATGGATACTGCACACAGTTAAAGACAGACAACGGGCCTCCTTTCAATGGAAAGGAGAATCATCTACTGCAAAAATATTTCAAATGGGCAGGCATCAACCACCAACCCACATACAGTGCAGAAGACCCAGAAGCCAACGGGCTTGCTGAAGCTTTCATGAAAGTCTGCAGGAAAGCCTGGCACACCGCTATCATTGAAGGAAACAATCCAAGAGCGGAACTTAACAAGACACTACAGCTGTACCGTGCTACTCCTCATCCTACGACCGGTTTTGCACCAGCGGAGCTTCTATTCGGTCGAAAATACAGGACAAGACTGCCACAATTACCTGACTCACGGATTCGGGAGGACATTTGCCAGGCTCGTCGACGTGATGAAGAACAGAAGGGGAAACAAAAGGAGCACAAAGATGAAAAAGCTAACGTTAAACCACACATCATAGAGTTTGCAGACCAGGTTCTCCTCGAACAGCGTCCATCCAAATCTAGGCCACCACATGACCCTGAACCTTATACCGTTACTGAAGTATCAGGTCATCAGATAACCGCAGAAAAAGAAGGGAAGTCGATCCGACGGGACGCACAGAAATGGAAGGTCTTTGAGAAGAGAGACAAGCCAAATTATGAAGAGGATCGGGTCAGAGACGATATCAGGCAAGGCGTCATAGAGACTCACCCCCCTGGATGTGACGAACACAATTGTGAGGTTGGCGATGTTGCTGCGGCCCCAGATCCAGATGTATCACTACCAGTGGAACCCGAGCTCCGTCGATCCAGTCGAACACGTCGCCCACCAAAATATCTGATGGACTACCACGTGGAAAAATGAAAAAAAAGACCGTGGACACAGTATCACTTATCTTATGACATTGTGTTATTTTAGTGAAAGACATTTTTTTCTCCGTTACGTCTGCACAAGCATTGTGCATGTGTAATGCTCTGACTTGAATATGTTGTTGTTGTTGTTTTGCACGATAGGTGCTTTACGTTATTTGCATTCTAGGCTAGGCCTTGATATGTTAGACACATGTAAGTGTGGGACTCGACCCATTACAACAAGCTGTCTTTTAAAATGCTTTAAAGTACTTAGTTATTCAATGTAACACCCAGGGAGCACTTGAAAGTCCAAACAGGCTATACTTAATAGACACGAGACCTAACAACTCAATAACAGTGAAAAAACTTACACTTATCGGCGAAAGCTTTGCTATTGGGTATGAGAATCCATATCTGTACGTGACTGAAAAAAAATAATGAATGTCACAATCAAAAGAAGAATAATGATCAAACTATCTCTCAGAGCTTTCACATTATTGCCCGAGTGGTAATCGACCACCAAGCCGTCATTTTAGATATTTGGAAACAAAATGTCAAATTGCTTCAAAATTTATGCTTGGACGATGAGCTTTCTACGCAAAGACCCATATGGAGAGGAAAAACACTCTTCATTATATCATTACATTTAGTTCTTGTGTGGCACCCAGGTTATCGCCCGAGGAAAAGTCTGTACAGTTATGTGGATGGATGCCCAAAGTGCTTGCTTGCAGTCTCCTTCTAAAGTACTTAATATCCTCTACAGTGCCAAATGGTTTCCCCCACAGTACTGATGGTATCCTCTACAGCACCAAAAGGAATCCCTCTACAGTACTGATGGTATCCGCCACAGACGGTACTTATGGTATCCCTCAACAGATACTTAATATTACCTACAGTACCAAATGGTATCCCTCCACGGTATCAATGGTATCCTCCAAAATACTGATGGTACCCCTTCACAGTACTGAATATCCTCTACAGTACCAAATGGTATCCCCCTCCACAGTACTGATGGTATCCTCCACAGGTAGTATTGTAGTATTGATGGTTATCCCCTACACTACTGAATATCCTCTATGGAACCAAATGGTATCCTTCAACTCGACAGTACTGACAGTTTCACTCCACAGTGCAAAGGGTTACTATATTAAACATACTAACATAATGGTAGTTTGATTGACCTGAAGTGAGCGATGTCAAATGATTTCCAAAACGAGACAAAATCTTGTGGTCCTTACAAAACCGTCAGGATAAAGAGAAAATGTTTAATTATTAAGTAAGCAGTTTGAAAGGAAACGATGAAATGTTTCATTGCCATCCTTACCTCCTGCTTTGAAAGGACAGGCTACCTCTCCTGTCATTCCATCGCAACTGTCGTATGTTCCCTCCATACTCCACACTGGGAAACCATGCAGAAACATCCGACCTTTTGTAAAAATCGAGTCTATTCTCTCTGCTACAAAATGATAAAACATATGCTCAATTCAGCAATTGTTCTAAAATCAACCTCCAACTTCATGTCTAGTGGAAGTGTCTTCACTCCTTCCCCTCACTTTAAGTACACCATTGGGTACACTCGTATCTTTAAAAGAAACTGTGGGATGTCTTTGTACCTACAAGAATTTCTTAGCTTTCACGCCAAAGAAAAGTTTCTTAACAGGTTTATCAATTCCGAAACTAATTGTTTTCTATAATTTTGTTTTCGTATAAAAACGTAGCTACATTTCCAGTGTAGAGAAGACTTCCACCTACAAGTGCCGTCATCATTCTGATACGTCACAAAACGTGATAATTCTGATCATCAAGATGTGTCACGATTCTGTACAACTCTGTGGTGGGTAGGGTCATAGGAATGAGACCTGGTGAAGGCAAATCAACTCTGTGGTGGGTAGGGTCATAGGAATGAGACCTGGTGAAGGCAAATCAACTTTGTAATGGATAGGGTCATAGGAATGAGACCTGGTGAAGGCAAATCAACTCTGTGGTGGGTAGGGTCATAGGAATGAGACCTGGTGAAGGCAAATCAACTCTGTGGTGGGTAGGGTCATAGGAATGAGATCTGGTGAAGGCAAATCAACTCTGTGGTGGGTAGGGTCATAGGAATGAGACCTGGTGAAGGCAAATCAACTTTGTGATGGGTAGGGTCATAGGAATGAGACCTGGTGAAGGCAAATCAACTCTGTGGTGGGTAGGGTCATAGGAATGAGATCTGGTGAAGGCAAATCAACTCTGTGGTGGGTAGGGTCATAGTAATGAGACCTGGTGAAGGCAAATCAACTCTGTGGTGGGTAGGGTCATAGGAATGAGACCTGGTGAAGGCAAATCAACTCTGTGATGGGTAGGGTCATAGGAATGAGACCTGGTGAAGGCAAATCAACTCTGTGGTGGGTAGGGTCATAGTAATGAGACCTGGTGAAGGTTCTATACAACTCCGTGCTGGGTAGGGTCATAGGAATGAGACCTGGTGAAGGCACATCAGCGTTTCGGTGGCCCAATATATTTCCCTAGGGATTGGAAGGTGTGAAGAATATTTTTCAGTTACCCGGTTTGTTAAATTTCTGAATCATAGCTGGCCTTCTGAGTACGTGAGATGAGATTCTCGTCTGAATAAATAGAGGAGAGTTTGGGTGTTGGGGTATTTAGAGAGTCAAGGAGGGTGGTGAGAGTGTGGAGGAGGTTGTTTATGGTGTCAAAATGAAAAAAATAATTCCAATACCCACATGGTGTGAATTCTATCCTGAACTCTACTATGTCACTGTAATGTATTGGTGGATGAGAGACTTTCAATTTTACTTCTCCTAGAATAGGGCCTGAAATCAAAAAAGCAACATTTAGCAAATTCTAGCTAGCAACATTTTCACAGGAGGCATAGAATTAGTACAGGAATTTTCCACTCGTATACGTGGGGTCTTTGTCGAAAAATCTCTAGACATGGACACAATTTTTCCTTCAAATTGCATATGAATGGGAGTTAAATCTAAAAAATAGCTTACTCATTAATTAGGGTCTAAATTTCAATCATGATTTTGAAATACTATGTTAAATTGGGTATCTTTGCATTTGGGCGTCATCATTTGATTTCGTTTTAAGGAACGTTTTTTTAGATTTTCTATTATTTTATTATAACCAAAATGAGACAAGATACATTACCAATGACATTGAAATATTCTCCCTTGTCGTTCTTGAAAACTGTAAATCCCGGACTCGTTGTGGTGACATTAATAACAACTGACGTCATCAAAAAAACGAGGATAGTCTTCATTTTAAGCAACATGCTGAATGGGTCGACGTGAAATCGCAAGCAGAAATGAAACGGTCACTCTTTGCAGTTAGACACAAGTAAAGTGGCGAACAAACCTCCAAATTTTGATTTTGTCTTGGATTTCAAAGGAAGGGTTTTGCCACCAGGAAGTCATCAGTTCGTTTCCGCATTTCTTGGTTTCTTTCTTCCATACACGCTTTTTTATGGGGAGCCGTTTATAAGGAGCCTTCGTGTAGAAGGTCGAGAAACATAAGAAACTTCTACTACTACAGGTCAAGTGACTAAGGAACATTAAAATTTTGAATATTTTCGTCTTTCCGTGATATCTATTATCAGGAAGCCGGTTTTATTGACTTTTAGTCAAAGTCACAATGCTCACTAGGTGTTCTGCAAACCAAATTTTAATGGTTTTGTTGTGTCAAAACTTATTCCTATCCACTAAATGAGCACTCGAAATTAAGAAATTTTTAAGATACTTTTAGAACTATAAAATGGTTAAAAGAGGTCTCAAAATAAGGAACTTAAAGAACTAGGCGCTGACCTAGGTTCTTTATAAAAAGTTCCTATATTTGTTTCCACAGTTACTCGTGGTTACCATCGTACATATTCCAGTTTCGCGTCTGAGCAGGTCAAGATTATAAATGTTTGCTTCTAACAGCAGTATTGAATTACGTGTGGAATTTATATTCAATTATATAGCTTATATAGACACAAAGCAAGTAGGAAATATTTTAAGTAAAGTACCCTTGTAAAGACGTATTCACACTTTCATATTTTTCAATACCAAAACTAAGGGAAAGATCCCCATAAGGCACATTGCTTTATCCAGTTGTGAAAGGGAAATATCAGTTATTTCAAAAGTAATTCCGGTCCTGTTTGAAATTATTTTTACTGATACTATAGGCAAGCTTCAGAAGCTACATAAACTATAAAAAGATAGAAATACACGAATTGTTTTATATGCAATTTCGGCTCGAGCTCAGTACTCAAAATTTCTTAGCTAGAGGGAAATTTGAGTACTCAAAATTGCTCAGCTATTGCTTAGCATTTTATATTTGAATATTTGTTTCTTAGAATAGTATCTCACGAGTTTTTGTACAACAATTGTCAATAGTATCTTGATACAAAAGTGTGCCGGGGTACTAATATCCACTACAACTTACTCCTAAATAGCTGCTGCATGATTTTCACTGACAATTGGATCAGAACTAGAATTTTCAAAATTGCTTAGCATTTCTCTATCCAGTACTGGAATTGCTTAAGTTATTGTCATGTCGAGTGCTGACTTGCTTAAAAGGCAATTTCTTGTAAAAAATGCTTGTGTTTCGAATAAATCATAACTCAACATAACATAAAAGTGATTTTAAGTTCAACAACTGCAAGTTCTTGAAATCTTGGAAACAACTGCGAGAGTGCATAGAGTATTGAGCAATCAGTGTCATCCATGAAAAAAGCGCTGATTGGCTAATTAATCCATTCACCCTTCCAGCCAACAAGACCAGTCATTGATAGCGCAGTTCTGCAGCAAATTCCAACCCCGCAATTCTCACTCGCCTATTTTTAGATGTCACTGCAAACCACTCAACATTTGCCTTGTAGAATCCCTAAAAATGTGAATAAAACAAATATTATTTGACCTTATTTCTGAGTGTGCACATCAGGATGAAGGGAATGTTCATTACAATGGAGGATGTTCAGCACTGTAGAGGATGTTCAGTACTGTGGAGGGATAAACGCATTTTTTTTATAAGCAATTGCTTTATAAGCAAGTCAGTACTGGGCAAGCTAAAAAGCTAAGCAATTTTCAGTACTGGATTGAAGACTGCTAAGCAATTTGGAAAATTTTGGTGGATTTTGGGAATGGAGCTTTGGGTAGATCGCTAAATAACTTTAGAAAGAGTTAATATCTTGAATAAAGATATTTTATTTGGTTGAGTTGGTGTTCATGAATAAAAAGCGCTAACAACAGCAATCATTAATTTGTTTCGACATCTTGCATTGATTGTGCCTTCTGACATGTATGTTTCCCCATATTTACCTTTTTCTAATCTATTTCCAAAAAAACACGAATAAAAAGTTAAGCAATTGCTAAGCAATTTTGAGTACTCAAATTGGTATTCAAGCTAAGCAATTTTGAGTACTGAGCCCAAGCTGAAATTGCTTATAAAAAAATGCGTATACCATTAGTATTATAGGGGGTACCATCAGTACTGTGGAGGATATTCAGTGTGGAATAATACAATTTGCACTGTTCAGGTTTACCGTCAGTAGTGGAGGGATACCATCAGTTCTTTTTTAGGATGTTCAGTGCTATATTTTGAAACCCCAAGTACAGTGGAGGCAATACCCAGAGTTTTGGGGTACCCCCCCCCCCCCCCACAGTACTGAGCATCCACTGCTGTTCCAAACAGACATTTCCAAGGGTGAAAAAACAAACACAAATAAGAAAGGGAATGAGAAAGACTTACTGTTAATGGTGACAACGACTTGATTGGGATGGAGCCTTTCAAACTGTGCTTCACTGAAATAAAATTGATCAGTGTTGTAAAGTATTAGAAGGGCAGAAGCAGAGAGAATCCATATATACTTGAAATATATACACAATGAACTATATACAGTGAATATACAAACGGCTAGCGTTTAGAACGAACAGTTTCTCATAATTTCGATTACATCTTAACGATTACAGTTTCATGAGCAAGTCATTACAAAAGGATTAAACGTGATACATAACAGCACGAACGTCCTGGGAGTCTGGACACGAGTTAAGGTAGATCTCTACAACAATCAGATACATTAGAAAATTTGGAAAATCTCCCCAAGTGGTGAATATGCAAAAGGACACTTCAGCTACATACACTTATGTCAATAAGCAATCAGAGTTTGGGTTTACACCTCACTGTTGCTGATATTTTGTTCAAATTAACAGACGAGAACCCTACCCTAAAAAGTCCGTATTCCTGGCAATCGGAAGCTAAACATTCAAAAGAGTCATAGCCTTCATTTAATGCTTTTGGCAGCAAAAATCCATGTCCAAGACGTATTTGGAAAAATGTATTAAAAGACATCAACGCAACTCTCAAGAGTATCAACGATAGCAATATAGTATCGGCAATGTTGAATAAAAATAATGGAGAAAAGAAGCATTCTGAGGAGCACATCGCTCCAAGAAAAGAATACAAGCTTTTTGGGATTTTAGCTTAGTAGATATGTCTGTTACATAGGTGTCCCTGGAAGCTACATTGTTATGGCATAGAAGGGGCCCAGTGAAATTTCATACGTTCTGACAAAAAAGGTAAAACAACAAAAGCTTACGAGGCTAACACTCAGCTTTGTTGCTGCCAAGAGGGAAAGTTTCCAATTTGATATTAGTTGTCATAATGCTGGAAACTGCACAAAATCGTATTTTGGCATAGAAAATTTTTATTTGCACCTTTCAATTGAAAACTATGCAAATTTCAATTTTTTCACCCAAATTTCTGCTTGTCCAAATTAATTTCTCGGAACGCAGTTTCCAAGTCTCAATACATGTGCAGTTCTGCAGTAACTGATAAAACCGAAAACCCCCAAAACTGTACCACCTCTAAATCACTAAGGATTCATTACTGGACAGACCTTTACTAGCGTGATAACTAAATAGTTATAGTAATTCTAACTGCAACATACTTTTCTTTCAACACTGATTTAAACAAAAGATGGATGCTCACCTCCGACTCTCCAAGGACAGTATTTTCTTTCTGCTGGATGATCGCAAAGATTGTCTGTCCCATCTTGAGACCAGATCGGGAAGCCTTCTAGAAACAGTTGTCCTTTCTGGAACAAGGCATTTATTGTCTCAGCTGCAAAAATAAGTAGTTGTTTTAGAAGCTTTTTAAAGATAATTTCAGTGTTGAGTTACCATAGTAATTAATATGAGAGAGGTATTGGATATCAACATCCTATGAAACACATGAGCAGTACTCTGGTAGATGTCCAGTACTGTGCAGGATGTTTAGTACTGTAGGGAAACTATCAAGACATTGGACATTGGAGGGTATGTTCAGTTCTGTGGCAGGATGTTCAGTACTGTTGCAGGGGGATATCATCAGTAAATTGGAGGTTGTTCAGCACTGGGATACATAGCCGTACATAGCGGGGGGCAAGGGGGGCTGTTGCCCCCCCAAAAAATTCCAAAAGTATATGCTTTCCTATAGAGGATATCCTCAAAAAGTTCTTCAAAAGGGGTTTTGCCCCCCCGCTAAAAATGTTCTGTGTACGGCCTTGCTGGGATACCATTTAGTAGTACTAAGTACTGTGGAGGGATACCATCGTATTGTGGAGGTAATCAGTTCTGTGGAGGTAATCAGTTCTGTGGAGGGAAACCACCAGCACTTTGGGTATTACCTCCAGAGTAATGGTGGTTTTCCCATCAGTAATGATTGTGTCACTTCACATTCCTCCAGATAGGAATGAAGAAGGTTTATGTTTTTGAGAAATGAAGCTGTCGGGCGGATTGAAAAATATACAATAATCAGTTTCAATAATCATAAATAACATACGACTGTGCAAACAACAGCAGACCACATTTCACGCAATGTCCCTTTGCAACGCGTAGCAACCAATATGGGAACCCGAAATCTTTCCTAGCTGCTACCAAGGTGCGATGACTTGTTAAGGTAGCTATGTGTTGCTAAGGGGTCGCATTCCTATCATGCATTGCATAAAATGAAATTAGTCAACTTGTGATGGGAATTCATTTTTCCTGTTGTTGTTGCTACCAGAGATGAGATAAGTGGTTTAAGAATAAAACATATTGTACTTACAGGGAATGAATTCGAGGTTGTATATGATCCTACTGTTCACGTAATATGGTGGCTTCGTAACTGCAATGCTCATAAGACCTAAAGTCGGGCCTAGGAAAAAGGGAAAATAATGGTTTTGTAAAAATACACATTATTAAGGATACAAAAGCTTGTAAATGCCAGCAAATTTAGGCCCAAGTACCCATTACTGAGTATAAGATGGTAAAACAGCATAAACGTCGAGTCTATAATATGCAAGCTTTGAGGTTGAGAAAGAACGTACCATGAAAAACCATGAAGATTAAATATGAAACAGTAAGACTATTTACAAATATTAACGGGTCACAGCAAAAGAGAGCCGGGAAATGCAACTGCTAATAAGTACCAGTGAACTTCAAAGTAAGACTTACAAAATACGACTTAAACACAAAGTAACATTGACATATTAAAGCAGAGAGCCAATCAAACTTATGAATAAAAGGAAAACCGAAATAAAACTGTGTGTACGTTACAAAATAACCAACAACACCAAATAAGGGTAAAGGGGCGAACTGAAAAAAATGAAACTAGTTGATTCATGTTAGAAAGGAAAGAGTGTGGAACAACGCTAACATGACAAAAGCCACGAATAACGAAACTAAGAAATTATGGAATCAAATAAATGAACAATTGAGTATCGTGAAAGTTTAGCACACAAATGACTCCACCACTCGCTAAAATTTAGAGACGAAACTTAAAAGTAATATCTCCATCAGTACACAGTGGCGTTCCGTGAGTTCAAAGACAGGGTATTCTGTGGATAATTTTTTCTGACCACACCAAAAATTCTAACAAGGACTGGGCCACGCCCTAATAAAATTTAACGGATATCAAATTAGTTGATTTTCGCTGCTTTACTTTGGCTTAAATGTTACAAAATTAGGAGTAGTAAATTTATGCAAATAAAACTTCATTTAAAACGTAATATCACTATAATATCACACTAATATCACACTAAAAGTAGGATCAATATCCCAAACACAAACCCACACACATCAGATTGACACTGTAAGGACCATCTAGTAAACAGAAAACATGATATTCTAATAAAACTACAAATTAGTAACTATCACCTGTAGAATGTATGCTTCAACAAAGAGTGAGAAAATTGCAGGCCTCTCAGTGTGGCCTCATAGGCCCATGTAGCTTACAACAACAAGAGTAAGATATAAAATATTCTTTACTTAACTTCAAGCTAGTTGCTTTCTGTCTTTTGCAACATCAACATTAAGGTTGTAAAAGTTTCCCTTCTTCGTTGCTTAGACTATTTGACAAATCTGTTTATTCCTTTTATTCGATTTGTTTATGTCGTAAAATCGATATGGAAAACGCGCCTCGTGAACTTGAAGGTATTTACCAACACAGTGTGAAAGTTAAATAACAAAGGAAAGGAAATTGCGTGTACGGGTCTTACCGCGCCAATTTCAAAAACGAAATTCGACCTGATGGACGCAGGATCTTAATGTGCGTCTTTCGCTAGTACAAACCTATAGGACTTGCCGCTTCAGTGATTTCGCCAACATGGATTTTGATTGGCTGAAGGTGCTTCAAGGTTCCCTTCGGGGAACTTAGGTCAAAAGCTTAGAAAAGTATCTGCTCGCCCTAAAAGCAGGTTCTAAGAGTGAGGTCAACAAATATTCCGCTGGGGCCGCAATATCAACCGCAATACATTGTCAAATAGATATACAGACTATTCTCACTGGGGAGATCACCCCAGATAACAAAGGAAAGAGATTCCCTAACTCCCAGGAGACCAAGTATAAAAGCACAAGCATGCCAGGTTTCATTCTTCTAGCAACGAGCTCTCCGGCAAGATACTTCACGATTTTTGGCCTAAGCTCTCGCATCACCAGCCTGCTCGCCTCTCTGCTTCTACCCGATTGCCTTTTTAAATTGTTAAGGCCTAAGCCACAGAATCTGCTGATAGAGATACAATACAACCCGAACTGGCTCCTGTTAAGATTTATTGCAAGGGAAATGCACCGAAAAACCAAACGCATATCAGCACGTGTCGAGCAACGCCGATATCGCAAGCTTCGTTCTCCTTCGCCCACAACACAATTTATGCAATTATCAGGTTTTTTACACATTATTTTACCCTGCCTTATTGACATTATCTCCCTATTTTGCATGCAATTTATGTGTTCCTTAACCACGACAAAATGTAAAAAATGCTCCATGCTCCAGCCTATATAAAAAATGCATATTCCAAATGTCGAAGGCCAGAACCCTTTTTAAATTTCTTTTTCCTATATCCCTCCTCCCCCCCCACCAGCATTGAGCAACAGCAACAACAGTATTGAAAAAAATTGAGAATTATTATGAAGCATGCAATAGCAGTAATGAAATGAATTGATATATTTTGAAGCATGCAGTAGCAGTAATGAAATGAATTGATATATTTTGAAGCATGCAGTAGCAGTAATGAAATGAATTGATATATTATGAAGCATGCAACAACAGTATTGAAATGAATTGAAATATTATGAAGCATGCAGTAGCAGTAATGAAATGTATTGAAATATTATGAAGCATGCAATAGCAGTAATGAAATGAATTGAAATATTATGAAGCATGCAATAGCAGTAATGAAATGAATTGAAATATTATGAAGCGTGCAGTAGCAGTAATGAAAGGAATTGAAATATGATGAAGCATGCATAGCAGTAATGAAATGAATTGAAAAGCATGAAATGAAGTATGAATGAAAATGAAATGAAATGAATTGAAATGAATTGAAAAACATGAAACACAGCATGCAGTAGCAGTAATGAAATGAATTAAAATATTATTAAGCATGCACTAGCAGTAATGAAATGAATTGAAATATTATGAAGCATGCAGTAGCAGTAATGAAATGAATTGAAATATTATAAGCATGCAGTAGCAGTAATGAAATAAATTGAAATATTATGAAGCATGCAGTAGCAGTAATGAAATGAATTGAAATATTATGAAGCATGCAATAGCAGTAATAAAATGAATTTAAATATTATGAAGCATGCAGTAGCAGTAATGAAATGAACTGAAATATTATGAAGCATGCAATAGCAGTAATGAAATTAATTGAAATATTATGAAGCATGCAATAGTAGTAATGAAATGAATTGATATATTATGAAGCATTCAATAGCAGAACCCTTTTCAAATTTATTTTTCCTACACCCCTCCCCCCCCCCCCCCACCCAACCAGCATTGAGCAACACTAACAAAAGTATTGAAATGATTTGAAAATATTATAAGCATGCAGTAGCAGTATTGAAATGAATTGAGAAATATTATAAAGCATGCAGTAGCAGTAATGAAATTAATTGAAATATTATTAAGCATGCAATAGCAGTAATGAAATGAATTGAAAAACATGAAATGAAGTATGAATTGAAATGAAATGAAATGAAATATTATGAAGCATGCAGTAGCAGTAATGAGATGAATTGAAAAACATGAAATGAAGTATAAATTGAAATGAAATGAAATGAAATGAAATATTATGAAGCATGCAGTAGCAGTAATGAAATGAATTGAAAAACATGAAATGAAGTATGAATTGAAATGAAATGAAATGAAATATTATGAAGCATGCAGTAGCAGTAATGAGATGAATTGAAATATTATGAAGCATGCAGTAGCAGTAATGAAATGAATTGAAAAACATGAAATGAAGTATGAATTGAAATGAAATGAAATGAATTGAAAAACATGAAATGAAATATGCAGTATTAGTAATGAAATGAATTGAAAACATGAAATGAAGTATGAATTGAAATGAAATGAAATGAATTGAAATGAATTGAAAAACATGAAATGAAGCATGCAGTAGCAGTAATGAAATGAATTGAAAAACATGAAATGAAGTATGAATTGAAATGAAATGAAATGAAATGAAATATTATGAAGCATGCAGTAGTAGTAATGAAATGAATTGAAAAACATGAAATGAAGTATGAATTGAAATGAAATGAAATGAAATATTATGAAGCATGCAGTAGCAGTAATGAAATGAATTGAAAAACATGAAATGAAGTATGAATTGAAATGAAATGAAATGAAGTATGAATTGAAATGAAATGAAATATTATGAAGCATGTAGTAGCAGTAATGAGATGAATTGAAATATCATGAAGCTTGCAGTAGCAGTAATGAAATGAATTGAAAAACATGAAATGAAGTATGAATTGAAATGAAATGAAATGAATTGAAAAACATGAAATGAAATATGCAGTATTAGTAATGAAATGAATTGAAAACATGAAATGAAGTATGAATTGAAATGAAATGAAATGAATTGAGATGAATTGAAAAACATGAAATGAAGCATGCAGTAGCAGTAATGAAATGAATTGAAAAATATGAAATGAAGTATGAATTGAAATGAAATGAAATGAAATATTATGAAGCATGTAGTAGCAGTAATGAAATGAATTGAAATATTATGAAGCATGCAGCAGCAGTAATGAAATGAATTGAAATGAAATGAAGTATGAACTGAAATGAAATGAATGAATTGAAGTGAATTGAAAAACATGAAATGAAGCATGCAGTAGCAGTAATGAAATGAATCGAAATATTATGAAGCATGCACTAGCAGTAATGAAATGAATTGAAATATCATAAAGCATGCAATAGCAGCAATGAAATGAACCAAACACGAGGCAGGCAAATAAGGCTCCACGCAATTTCAGAAAATCTTTATTTTTCCCGCAAAATGGACTAAAATCCTCCAAATAGTAACTTCTATACATTAAACGGCTTTTTCTGCCTAGCCACTTGGGGGTTCTTCTCATAACCTGCATCCGATCCGTGGGATTGGGTTCCGGGTGGCTAGGTGGGAGGGCCTCCTCCTTTTTAATGCTTATTTACACCCTCCAGGTGATTATTTTCATCTTTAGCCATAATTATTACCTTACAGGCAAAACACAAGCTTTTGGAAATTTACAAGGATGAAACATAAAGACACATTTAAAAAAGGAGTAACTGGGAGGGGGTCTCCCACCTTGCCATCCCGGAATTCCCCTTGCAGAACCTTATTTCGTATAACTTGGATATCCTAAGAAGACTTTCATGCAGATAGGTGACAGCAAAAAACACTAACAATATAGTTTTGAGTCTACACTTCCCCCTTACTTCGAATACTCTGAAATCTGGCGTTGCAGCACACAGTCATATGTAAAATATTCTTTCTCATGCCCATCTTTGCCCCATATTATATCAGCTTCAAGTGTGAAACAATTTTAATTGGAACTTTGTTAACAATATAAAAAATATATGAAATGTGAAGGTTATATGATCTACTTGCCCTGTAATACCCAAAATACCAAGCTTCTACTTGAGCAATGGAGAGGTCATCCATCATATATAATTTTATGCCACTACCCGATTGCCTTTTTCCTATGTTCTCCCACATTCTCAATCAGATATCGCAATATCTTCGAAGCACCCCATATCTTTCCGGAATGGAAGGAGGGGTGGCAAATCCAGTGAAAATAGGGAACTATTCTCACTGGGGAGATCACCCCAGATAACAAAGGAAAGAGATTCCCTAACTCCCAGGAGACCAAGTATAAAAGCACAAGCATGCCAGGTTTCATTCTTCTAGCAACGAGCTCTCCGGCAAGATACTTCACGATCCCTCCCTCCTCCCCAGTTTCGGCTCGCAGGCCCAGGCCAGATCCCTCGTCCACCTCTCCTACGCTAAGAGTATATATTAAAAGTCATATTCTCACTGTACTTGATGTTGTCTTTAATTTATGTTTTAGGTAACTGGTTATGACAGACGAGTGATCTGTCCCGCAAATTGTCACTCTCTCCTTCCAATAGCGAAATCTTCTTCGCACCCCATATCTTTCCGGAATGGAAGGAGGGGTGGCAAATCCAGTGAAAATAGGGAACAATTACCAACCATCAAAAAGCCGCCTACTGGCCCTAACCTAAAGCCCTTTGTTTGCAGTGTAGCTGCACAACACGAGAAGACGAGATGGGTATGCGAGCGCGTAAAGAAAACTTATTTGATGGCAATGACTTAATAGAATTTATGAATATGGTTTTTAACAGAATGAAAAGCAATAAATGTTTGATTATATTTCTAAAACGGATTCATCTGCATAAGAAATTTAAAGCATAAAAGTTATTTTTTGTGTGAAAACGCTAGGGTATTCTCTGAATACCCTGAATACCCGGACGGAACGCCACTGTCAGTACATCAGTTTCTTTAGGAAGAAGCAGGATTTGGAAATTCAAGTGAGAGTGAGATAATTTTTGAGAATGAAAATGACCCAAGTCGGATTTAAACCCTAAATCCCTATTAGTGATCAAGAAGTCGTGGGTTCGAGTCCTACTCGGGCTATTTTCATTCTCACAAATTATCTGGACATCAGTTTATGCTCTTTTTCAAAACTTTTGATGCAATTGCTTCGAAAAAGCAGATTTTGATGGACAGGCTTCAACGAGTCGTATGAATATGTGAATCAAAGCCCACTGGTTCATTAGTTGATCACCCGTTCTGGGAAGTGATCAACAGAAACGCTTACATTTACCCCCTGCAAACCCACCTATTTGCTTTGAAACGTGCCGATCAATTAGAGAAGAATAGTTGGGGTTGCTTTCATACCACTGAAAACATTTGACTTTCTAATTCATGATCCCCTCATGTCGAAACTTGAGTAAACCTATCCGTTTGTATTCTGCATAACCAGCGTGCGACTGATTCCGACTTAGCAGCATTTCGAGGTCAGCATGTGAGAATCTATTTTGCTTATTAAAGCTCTTGGTTTGACATCACATCAGTAAAGTGTTCTCCATCTGGATGTTCACGAGTTATCACCAAAGGGTCAGTGTAGGCAGTTGTGGAGGCGGGTACTCAGTACAGCGAGAGACAATAGTTCTGTGGAGACTGTTCAGTACTGTGAGGGGATATACTTCAGTACTGTGGAGGATGTTCATCGATGTGGGTGGATACAATCAGTACAACCAGTACTTTGTACATATCCAAAGTGCTGATGATAAACGGAACACATGAATAACTGGTAAAACTTAAAGGCGTAAAGAGTCCGCTCTCGCATTTAGTCATAACAGTCAAAATAGTACCATACAAGGCACCCAACAGTATTGAACATTCTCCACAGTGCTGAGCATCCTCTAATGTACTGGTGGTATCACTCTCCCACAGTACTGAGCATCCTCCACAGCACTGACGGTATCCTCCAACCCAGTCAAAGAATTGAACACCCTCCACAGTACTGGAGACGTTTCAAAGGATCTGGACACTAGGCCAAAACCCTCGATGTTGCCTTTGGCTAAATATCAGCTACAGGCTAGCTTTAACTCCTTACCCCCAAGACCCCTGTCTTAAGTCATTGCTTCATCAAATGCATTTTCGCAAAAGACTATTGTCCCAATCTAGGGCTTGTTTCTTATTGAAAAAGAAAGTTTATAAAACAGAACCGAGTGGCAAAGTCAGAATAAAAAGCAAGATACGTTACCAACGACTCTCAGATACTCTCCCTTGCCGTTGTCGAAAACGGTAAATCCCGGATACGATTTGCCTGCATCAAGAACAACTGACGTCATCAGAATGAGAAGGACGATCTTCATGTTCAGCAACATTTTGCAGTCGACTGCAAGCAATGATTTTGCAGCAGCAGTTAACTTGAGCCAAAGACAACAGTTAGATGGACGGATGAACCAGGAAATCAGATGCGAGTGAAAGACTTTTGATTTCAAGCGTGTGGGTGTTTTACAGTCGAAACTAATGAAAGTGGAGATGAGGAAACTGAATTACGTTCTACGAGTTTCGGCAGATTTCATCGCCACAGGTGTCTTAGAAATTTAATAGACAGTGTTAGCAATCAGGCCTGCAACGCCAGCAAGTATTTTGTTTATCATCATTATACCTAAAATGAGTCCTTTCACGTTTCCTCTAACTGTTTTTAGAAATTGTAACACAAATGTTCTTCGTTGGTCAAAGAATACCATCAAATAAAGGTTTTATCTGAATTCCCCAACAACATAATTGAGCTTCACTTCCACCAACCTGATTTAAACAACAGCACTTTAAAAATCAGATTTCGTGTTTCTCATTTGGAACAAAGTAAGTCAATATCTCTAATGAGAACTAGAAACGCACGAGAATAAGCATAATATTGATACTAGAACTCGGAAACAAAAGAAACTGGACGGTTTTCTTTTGTTGCCGTCCTCGTTGCTAAGAGTCCTTAATATGAACTTTTGTAGGAACCAAAAGTGTTTCATGTGTTTCTTTGCGCTTAATGAAAGGAAAACGTTAAATAAACGAATAGATGGCTTATACCGATGAAATCATTCGGCACGTTGAAGTAATATACTTTATTTCTGTTAATGCTACAATCTTGAATAAATGCTAATTTTTTTCCTGGCTATCCCAGCTTTCTTTGCAAATTCTAAAAACGCGCAATGCATTATGGGATATCAAGGGGGCAAATTTGCATCAATCCAAGATGGCGTCATCAACAGGAAAAAGTTGTATTCTCGAGAGATGCTTCTTGATCTTTTTGAATCTCGGCCTTTTCTTAGTTTGACGGACAATTAATCATTACAAAAACACGTTTTAAATATTTGCACAAGGATGGGTCATGTGATAGGCCAGGGGTGGGCAACCTTTTTAGAGAGTGGGCCAGGTTCATGGGAGAAAATGCTGAAGGGGGCCAAAGCGTCCCAAAGGCGAGCGGAGCGAGGGGTACTCCCCCAGGAAAATTTTGGTAGCTAAACCCTTTAGATTGGCTAGAAATGCTATCAAAATGCATTAAAAATATAAATCATGTTTACCAAATATTAAGCAGGTGTCTTTGAAAACAACAATCATAATGATAATTAGCTACAAGTTTCTAATGTGATATCTGGCATTGCTTTCTTTTAACAAGTTTGTTAATGTCAGCTGTAATGGAAGAATGGGAAATTCTTAACTGATTTTTGAAACTAGGGTCTGATAGTGTAGCCCTGTATTTTGATTTAACATACTTCATTTTAGAAAAAAATTGTTCACAGCGGTATGTGCTGCCGAAGTAACTGACGCATTTTCTTGCAATTCTTTTATGTATATACATCTGATAGAAGCGGAGCAAATTGACTTCTGAATCGGCATTTTTAAGCTCAAAATTGCTTTGCATGTCAAGAAGTTGGAGTTGAAGTGTACTTGAATAATCGTTTATGTTTACTCTGAACGGATCAGCAAATAATTGAAATCAGCTTTGGTTCAACCTAAAAGCTTGAAATCGGGATTCAAATTCTGTTTTTTTTTTCAAATTCAAATTCAAATTTTATTTTTTGGTCTCGCGGGCCACAAAAATTCTCCTCGCGGGCCGGATTCTGGCCCACGGGCCGTAGGTTGCCCACCCCTGTGATAGGCTATGATTCAATTCAACCTGCCTTGAAAATTCTCCGTGAGCAAGCATGACTTATATGGGGCAAAATCTGGTTCTAAATATCGGCTCACTAGAAAATATCATCGGTCGTTACTTCCTCGAGATTTATGAAAAAGGGTAGAAAAATTAGAAATAGGTGATTTGCTTTACCTTTTACAGTAATGAGGATGTTTTGAACAAATCTTATTTGCAGAAATTCAACATCTCGTGCCTGTCCACAGCAAGTTGTTAAACATTTTGAATTGAACTGAATTACAACGCAACATTCAGAATTACCAAATAACTAAACCACCCGCGTGTGCCTTAAAGAACAACCTCTGGAAGAAGCACCGAATTGAAATTTGGGTCAGAATGTTTTGTTACCTCCAAACCTATCTGATCCTATCCTATCTGAGATGCTAAGGTTAAGAAAATTTAAAGACAAATTAGTTCCATTTCGTATAAGCAACAAAATAAGGCATTTTCAAAACAAAAAATTGGACAATAATTTCACTTTATGATACACTTGCACCATACTATTAACTTGAGATGTATTTCATAGCCATCTATGGATTGTCGTTGAGTGTCAAGAAATTTATCTGATCTCAAAATAAAAGACTGGATCGAGCATTATGTGGTTTCTGGAGCCTTAGGCCTCCTAATATGGCTATATCAAAACATATTGACTTGATTCTTGGTTAGAAATAGCTGCAGCATTACTCATTCTCGAGCTGAGCATTCATAACATCCCAACAATGATCAAAGAAAAGGCACCCCAGGTGGATCTCAATGTTTTGAATTGAACATTCCAATATGGCCGCGAATGACTTCATTTGAGAACGACAGATGCTCGATCCAGTCTTTATTTTGAGGTCGGTGTGTGCAATACACTCATATCTCAAATAAGTTCTTACACTGACACTAATGTTTTAATCTGGTAGCCAGGAGAGGCAATGATGTAGAGAATTTTCGTTTCAGGGCCAGGCTAATAGCAAATCATGGTTTTTCGTTTTTGGTGTTTCGTTCATTCAGGAAAGGTCAGAGGAATGAGTTGTGATAAGGTCCTAAATCGATACCAAAGTATTGGGTATCGTAGTAATCACGTCCTAATCGTTTGCCAATTTTCCAAAAATCACGATGATTTGGATGCAAACCCACCCACTTATAAGAGGCAGTGCCCGCTGGGGTCTGGAGACCAGATAACAGTACCTGAGTAGATTAATCTAACACAGCACAAATATATACCTGTCCTGCTCCGATAAAGCCCCAACTCATTATTCAATAAACGCCCTGGGCGTTCGATTAAAGCCTCACGGTAACAGAAATTAAGGGTTATACAGTGCAACTTAACAACTTTTAATGGAAGCCCTGTCTTAACACAAACAATGCAGTGCTCGTAATCTTTAGATACAGGTTAGGGTTTCAAAAGCATCACAAAGGTCTTCACAAAGTTTTCACATAGGAGAAAAATCTTCCCTCCACATATCAATATCTCATCCGTATTTCAAATCTAAGTAGATATTAAAGATTTTCATAAAAACCATATATCCATGAAACGAGCCTTTTCCCGGGACCGATGGTAAAACCGATGGTAACATTTACAAGTAAAGAATCGGATTGTCCACAAATCAACGTTGCATATTCGTTAAAATTGGTTCAAATTAGAGGGAAAACGTTTGAAAACATTTTAGAATAGTTGTAACTTGTCCTGAATCGTTTAAAAATGTAGCTTATCATTGATAGCTCTTTCAAATATTTGACAAATCCCTCCAAAATCGTTGCGATTTGGTGGCAAATCGTGTGAGTTTATTTCAAAATTGTTCCGACTCGTTTCGAATCGGTTAAAAATTTGTCCATCAGTTGATAGTCCTTTCAAATCTTTAAAACATCCTTTAAAAAACCGTTTCAAATTCGTGGCCAATCATAGTTGCCACTCACTCGGAATTGTTGAAAAATTGATCTAGTAGTTGCTACATACTTTCAAACTAGTAACGACATTGCGTCAATTCGTAGCTAATGACAATTTGCTATTGACTTTAAAGGAAAGGTTTCTACAAAACTGGAAGATGCTTCTACTGTTGCCATGCGCAGTATTAAAAACTAAAGACTTTAAGAAGACACATTACTATCAGAATCAATACCCCCGTTCGTTCCCTCATCCCTATTATTATACCTTCTACTTCCTTTACCGTCCATAGCCTCGTCCGTGTCCATCCACTGGACATCTGACCGGGGTTTGTCCAACTCGGGGGAAAGCAGGTTAGAAATAGAAAAGGGGTTTTTAGTACTTTCCTTTGTGACTGGGGGGGTTTGAAGAGTCTTCATGTCGTCGATGCTTTCGTTAACGGTTCTTACGTTCGTGTCGTCATGCTCTCTCCTCTCCTCTGCAAGTTGGTTGTCCATTGCCTCGTCCTGATATTCTATAGTCTCGAAATGGTTCGTATTCCGGCCTTTCACGTCAGTATCTGAGTCTCGTGATGGATACGAGGGTACTATAGTCTGGTTTGCCTGTGAGGACTTAATTTGGTTTATCTCTTCCTGGGAGTTCTGGTATTTCTGTTTCGTTTCTTTCAGTTGTTGTTGCAACGCACAAATCGTTGACTGCATCCCCTCGACTTCTTCGTCCAATTGCAACACGAACTCGTTCAACTCTGCAAAAATGAGAAATGAACAAAATGAAAAATGAACAAAAATGAGGGATCAAGAGCTTAACTTCAAATCATTCCAAAAGTAATTCAACTATCACAAAATCTGTTATCTAATAGGAACTCTAATGGGATTTACACAAACAAAATTATTTTCACAACTAGAAATAACAGTATTCAACTTTCTGAACTTTGGAAAGACAAATACACTTACTACCTTTGTAGGGTATTGGTTTATGTGCAACGCACCAAGAGCCCACTGAAAAGGTGAACTAATCAAAGCAGTGCATTAATAGTTGATAGTGAAATACACCTACTATATTCTAAGGTATTGATTTATGTGCAAAGCACAAAGGGCCCACTGAATACGTAACTTATTGAAGAAGTGCATCGATAGTTCAGAGGCCAATACGCTTACTATCTTCGCAGGGTATTGACTGCAAAGGCCCCACTACATAGGTTATCTAATAAAGCAGAGTGACCCTGGTCCTTTCTCTCAATGTGACCACACCTCGTGACCCTTTTTGCATGGAATAACAGTGGGCTGACAAATTCTCTTTATACACTTTATGTGGCAGATCTGAAACTTGGCTGGAGCCCGACGCGCTTTCAACAAGGGTTGAGTGACCCAACAACTAAACTACCCCTCCACTGCACTTTGCACTACCGATAACAGCAAAAGCAGAAACCTACCATCTTGGCTGGACTTGAGTTCCTCGTTGTATTTCTTTTGAAGTGCTAATTCTGCTTCTAGCTGAGCTATACGACCCTGCGACAACTGCTTTCCGAGGTCCTGGTTTTCTGCGATCAACATCCGGCACTTGGCCATCAACTTCTTTCCTGTCACACTGTTGCGAGAGAAGAGTGATAACAAAATGAACGATTCGAAATTTATCAAATATGCATACACTGGAAAAAGATGGCGAGCCAATTGTTTGATTACCGCACCCCATCCTTCAAGGTACCTTAAAAGTTCCAGAGTTCCCTGCAAGTACCATGGAAGTGTGTTAAAACATTTCTGACTTGCTAGCTTTTGCTCATCCATCATCAATTACATATACTGTTAAGTCCAGTTTTTTGCCTCGTTAATCTTTTCCGCGTTCCATTATACAAGGTGCGCACACAAAACTTCTTTCCAGGCCCTTCCATTGCCATTTTTTCATACTATGCAGACATAAATTTCTACCAACATAATTTGCAATCATGAGGCGAAAAGTTTATAATTCCGACTTGCAAATAGTTGGCAAATATTCTCACTTGCTACACTACAGAAGAATGCAACGAGTGAGGAAAATGTTGGTAGTGGCTAGGCTAAATTGAATTGCTGATTCATTGGCGGATGGAAGATCTATTCAAAAAAATTTGTGAACATATGGATACCTATAGTTACCTTTTAAAAACGTTCTGTAATTCATATCTCATTTGAAATATAAAGATAATGGAGGCTTTATGTTTAACCAACGTAGGTTCAAAAAGTCAATCTGAGAATATACCGATTTTAAAGTGCTTACAACGATCCCTTTTCGGTATTACTTGAGTTTACAATATGGCCATGGTTCTGCATTGGCGAAATTTGACGCAACGTCCACCAACTCTGTGTGCCTGACTAAGCGAATGTGAGCATTTTGTTGCCATTTGAGTTAAATATATGTACCATTAAAGTTAACTCCTTGAAAATATATTCACAGCACCTAAGATAACTGAAATGGAAATATCCCATGTTACTGCTCTTTAGCTGTAATGCTTTGTATGGACTCAATGAGTTTTCGTAAAGCTGGTAAGAAGGCGATTGTGTCGTAAACGCCAGGATAAGGCAACAACGTAGCGTTAGATATATTATTCTTCCTGACGAAATTCGCTAGTTCGTTTCAAAGCAAGGTTAACCATTCTTCGTTGGCAAGAGTTTCTTTGATCCTTCAATCTAGCTTTGTAACTTATTTCGAAAGTTCTTTCAACAAATCTCTAACCAACGAAGCTTTGGGTACATGATTCATTCTACACATTAACTTTCAGAACAGAATAATTAAAAAAAAAACTGTGCTTTGAGAAGCATAGACTATTCTCGAATTTATTCTATCAGAATTTCATAGACTTAAAAAATTGGGCTCTTGTATTATCATCTTTAAGAACACACAAAAATAAAAGAAAGTATTTGCAAATTCATGTGGAGCCATTTCAGTTTCTGATTGCAAAGTCATATAAGGCCATTTGAAAGCAGTTTTGCAAAGAATATCATGAAATGGTTGCAAATCTTGGGTCCAATTTTAATTTTGGGTTCAGAATAACATTTGAGAAGGAAAGAGTTCATCATTGCTCAACCGAGGGACGTCATACTCAAACTTTTGTCAACTCTGGGTTTTTAAAGGGATGAACAACATCATGTTTAGAAACCATATTTGAGAAAACGTTGGATTCGGAAAAGCAATCGAGAAAATTTGTAGGAATTAAAATGACCGGGGTAGCTAATGTGCTCGAGTCATTTCTCTTGACACAAATTATCTCGATTCAACTAAGTGACTACGCAAACCTCGCGATAGTACAGAACTCTTTAATCTACCAGAGTTTGGGAACATTTTATCACTTGACATGCATTAGATTGAAGGAGATTTCAGTTTGCGTTTGCATGAGAGAAAATATCCTCACCTAGGTCCACTTGTGCTGATGACATATCTGAAGTTGAAAAAACTTGACGAAGGTGAAGCTGTTTGCAATACTCATTTATCACAATTATATTAATAAAAGATCACAATTATATTCTACACCCGAGCCAGATACCCTTCCAAGTTGCTTGCCCTTAGACTGCAACCAGGTCCAGGTTTCTTTCAGCACAGTACTACACTCGTATTTGTTTTTTCCTTGTAAAACCACTTCTACCTTGTAATGGTTTCAAACGACTTTGCAAAACTGCTTTAAAATGGCTATATGTTACTTTATAATCAGAATCTGTAATGGCTTCATATGAATTTGTAAAGGCTTTATATAACTTTGTTGTTAGACTTAATAATGGCTTCGTACGACTTTGCAAAGGCTTCAATATGACCTTGCAACAGTACTTTTCAATGCCTTCATGAGAGTTTACAATGTGACTTTGCAATGGCTTCAATATGACCTTGCAACAGGACTTTTCAATTGCTCCATGGGACTTTACAATAGGATTTGTAATGGTTTCATGCGACTTTGCAATTCGACTTCGTAATGGCTTTAAACTGCGTTGCAAGACTTGAATACGACTTTGAAAGTATTGTTTCATTCGACTCGCATAGCTTTTCACGACATTCTAGGACTTTGTAAAAGCTTTATACTACTTCTTGTAGCTTTGTACGACTTCCTACGAGTTTATTCAACTTTGTAGGACTTCACAAGACCTGTTAGACTTTATAAAGACTATTTTATTTCTATATGAAGATTTGGTAGCAGTTTATACGAATTCATGCATCTTTTAATGAATTTGCGCAATAAGAGTTTGTGTGCGAATTGACACGACTTTTTGCAACTTCATACGACTTAGTACCTATGCTCTTTGTATCATGCAGAATTTTCCTCAGTTTTACACGGTCGCTGTTTTCCTACTCTTGTGTTCAAGCTAGAGTTCCCAAAAGGGAACATTGCTTGCTTTAGAGATCAAGTAAGAAAATTTGGTCATCTAATCCACCATCTGAATTAAAAACTAACTGCGTTTAAGAGTTATAAAGAAAAAAATTCACGAACCAATTTCATTCCAAAACTGCAAGTTGTACTTAACAATTTAAAATTCGTTTCGAAATCTTTGATAGATGAAAGGTTGCATCGGTCAAATTCAGATCGGCTGCACATAGTGCAAAATCCAAACAAATACTTGACGACAAAGGGACAGTTGTCTTTTCCTGGACATCGAAGATTGACTTGTATCGATTTCGCCATTCATTTGAAGAAAATATACCTGATCATCAAGCTCAAAGATCATACAAAAATTCATTAGCTTTCTAAAATATTTTCCCAAATACGTTGCTCTATTTCCAGTCGAGTTATCAGTAAAAATACTGCAATAAAATTGTTTATAGGGAGTCTCAAAATCGTCTCTGCTTCCAACCAGCAACCACGAACTATTCTCATCGGAAACTGCTTTCCACTAACAAAGCAGAAAACCCTTCAACTGTTAGTCTCAAACACGGCATCCCATATCCACAATCTAACAAATGTTCTCGCCCAACCACCACACAGAATAAATCGCCCTGAATGGAAAAACAAGGTAAAATTCAGAGAACTAAGCTTCACGATGAGTGAATTAGCCCTTGAAATGAGATGAAGGGGTGACGTAGAGCTGGAGAATTCACTAGGGGGTACTATACGTAAAGAAAATTATGTAACGTTTTTACTACACAAGGCTATAGGCGATACACGATGACAAGAGTCATTTTTCTGGGTAGTTGGGGGCTAGGGGGGTGCAAGGCTGATTAGATGCAGAGTACTGGAGATGTTTCAGCTCCTTGGCGCAATTCCGAAAATTTCTGGCTGTTGTTTGTTTAGGGCAATCAGTCGCCTGTTAAAAAGGAGAATTACTCCTTGAGCCTGGTAGGATTTTGATAGAATTGATCGTTCTTGCACTGAAAAAAATTTCAATGTTTTTTCAGCAAATATGAAATTCAGAAATTGCCCCTGTTTTGTTGCCCCAATTTTCAAAAGCTAGAATAGACTTTCTTTTCATTAAAGAAATACATAATACGATTATACTCCTAGATAAGCAAAGCTACTACTGCAACATGAAATCTTGAATCCATAAAAAATCTGTTTGGTTTACATGAATTTTCCCTCTGAATTATAAGTTTTTTTTACAAGAAACTTATCGAATATAGGATTCCTGAGATTTCTCTATTGGGTGTAATCCTTTTGTAGCTTCGGTCAAGATTATATGCTGCAGTTGTCTAGGTTTGCGTTGCTATGGGTCTATTTCCTATCATGCATTGCGTGAAATGAGACCCACAATATTTCTAGTCACAGGAAATAAGTTCTTGTGACTATTGTGGCATTTACTAGAGATATACAATTCCTGTATACAAGACCAGATACGTGTATCATTTTGCGACACTTTGCAACTTTTGCGCGAAGTAGAGGCCCGTATGAAAGTTTAGGTTTGTAAGAAAGGTTTGTACTGAATTCAACATGAACTGAAATATCAAATATTTTTAAACATACTGCAACAAAAATCAAACATATTATCTTCATTTAACATCAGCATCCTCTTTATAATTGAATGAATTCAACCATCTCGCATAAAACCATTTATTCTGCAGAAGGCTTTTAGATTCCAGCGTCTCGAGTGCCAAAGGAACGTGTGGATTTCAAGTTTAAATTGCCATGTTGGATTCTTCTCGATTTTTTACAGTATGCCGGCTCAACTGATTTTCATATAAAGGTAGTTTCCCTTTTCTCTGCCCATGTTGACCAATAATATTCCATCCATTTCTTTTTGTATCAAGAGCATGAATTTCCATATTGGTTATCTTCAATCTGATAAAGTTAAAACTCGTTTTTACTCGGTAGAAATCGGTCTTTTCTGGTTTAACTTTTTCCTGTAATTCTCTTAACGATTTAATTCTAATCTGCAAGCTGATTCTGCGTACATTTGCTGAATTTTGTCCTCAAGAGGCGTCGATTATCTTCTTTAACATTTTTTTTATGAAAAACTCAATATATCTTCCACTTTATTCCTTGATTTTAATCATTCCCGTACTGCTTGCATAAATATTTGCTCTCACATCTGCAGCAAAATTATGTATACCTTTGCTAAAATGTTGATCCTCATTTGGCAGACTTATTTCAATTTCTTTATGACAAACTCGACACATCATTTGCTTTATTTCTTGGTTTCATATTCACTCATTGGTTTCATTGGTGCTCAAGAGTTTCGCTTCACTTCTTTCAATTCGTCAAGTAAAACACGCCATATTCCTCATCATGTTTTACTATTCCTTCACTGCTCCCAGATATTTGTACTCTAATCTGCAAGAACATTTTATTTTCCTTGTTTTCAGTTTGGTGCTCGTGCTCAAACTTCTCTTCTTTCGATTAATTTCATCAATCTCTAACAAAAACATTATATCCAATAGGATCAGGGAAAACTACGGTCGATAAACGGCCATTGAACGTAGGAAGGCAGAGAGAACCACTAAAAATCAAAGTTTATCCAAGCCCAAGAGAGTAGGCTTTGTTCGTTTCCCGTTCCTCCAGTATTCTTTCCAAAGATTATTACTCAACTCGGCAAAAACATTCTGCAAGCCTTGTTTCAATTTGGTGCTCTAGAAGTTGCGATTCACTTCTTGCAATTACATCAACCATGATTTCCAACAGAATTAGAAATAAAATTACGTTACGGTACAATATCGATGCACGGTCTTGCAACGTAGGAAGGCAAAGCGGAAATCAAAAATCAAGGTTCTAGTGACTTTGTCTTTCTTCTGTTCCATTAATTTTTCAAGAGATTCTTACTCAACTCAGCAAAAAACATCCAGTAAGCCTTCCTTTCAATCTCGTGATCAAGAGGTACGCAATTTTCTTTTAATGAATCTTCTCTCTAAAACTCAATAGCTCTAAATCATTTCGGGAATCGGACGCTAAACTTTGTAGTTCCATCTTACTTGCATCCATGTAGAGATAAAAATTTGCGAGCTGCAGGCTGCTTAAGCAAATTAGTCGTTGATTGGACAGTCAGTTTGTTAGAAAATCACTTAAACCAACATAAATTACATTTGAATCACCAAATCAGAGTGATGGCAACGTTATTAAAAATGCTTTAAAGACGAGAGGGGGTTGGAGTATCTGAATGTGAGAGCATTTAACCCTTCTTTTACCCCCAAGCCCGTTTTGCTCCTTCCTTAGAGCAGACCTGATCATTGGAATTTCAACCAGTTGGTAGCCCTGCTCTTCTAGTTAAGCTTTGCTTCCTCTTTCTGAAAGGAACAATCGGGAGGGGAGTTCTGAATGCAATCATTCTCCTTAATCTCGACACTTACAAAGGGTATTCAGGTGGAGCGGGGCAATCACCCTCATCAAATTTGTTAAAATTTTGATGAAATTTTCAGGAGAAATGATTTGGTTATTCTCTTCCGATTCCAGCATAAATCGGCTTGGCGAAATCGTTTCATTTGTTAAAACGTCTTGCTAACAGAGAAGCATTAGCATTAATATGAAATGCAGAGCACAGAGGAGAGGCTTATTGTAAAGTTCAGTCTTTTGACAAACTGATCAGCACAAAAGCAAAAAACACTGATAAGATGGTAAACAAGATGGAATGAATTGGTGCTGCCGGATTTGTTGGTACATTTAAATCTATTTTCATGGGTTGTGTTTCTTCTCTGAAAAATTTCTCTTTGAAATGAGACAAATAACACGAAAATTATTGACACAGGTCCTGTAGTGTCAATACTAGGGCCCGACAAATATCTTAAACTACTCTTTGGCTGTCTTATCTTCTATAGCTAATAGCATGTTCTTTCAATGAATGTTTTCGCCAAAATTCAAGTTTCTGAGTTGTTTAAAAGCTGGCTTTAAATGCAAGTTTGTTGAATCGATAGGTCTAAAACAAGAACTTCGTGAAACAAAGGTTGAATAATTCTAGCATATTTACCCTATAGAAAAATGCTGGAATTGAAATGGTTTGCAATCCCTAACCCTCTTACTATTTCTGCCAAATGCTTGCCAATGAAACAATAAAGCTTTAAGAGACTAGTCCCCGGTTTACAACAACTTGCTCTCAGTATATTCTTTATGGTAAGCATTTGGCAAGAATAGTCAAAGATAGCGACTTTTCGCATTGCAGAGGATTGGGTTGACATCAGATGCAGATTGTTCACATCATTAAGTATCAGCCAAACCATCCGTTAAAGATTGCACAAGTGCAAAGAGTATTGGAGGTTGATATCCTAAGAAATACATTATACAAATTATTATTATACAATAACAACGTTCATCTATTTCTCTGAAACCGAGTTTATTAAAAATCTCAAGGATCTTTAAAATAAAACGTGTTGTCAATGGGTCCAGATTGTTTCTACAGCCAAAAGACCTGAAAATAAATTGTTTATAAAAGTCACGGATGAACAGCACAGCGGCGAGTTCTAAATGATAGTACATGTGTTCCTGGGGTATTAAAAATGTTAATTCTAGGAGACTGGAGTGCCACAGCAGTTGATTGAAAGGATAATTCATGTCTACAAACCTATCTGAAGTGAATTTCCACGCGCTTAAGTCATTTTGCGCTTGTTCTAACTTTTCTTTCGTGTCACCAAGTTCACTTTTCATTTTCTCGAATAACAAGTTCACAGACGGATCCAGCAATGTTGTTTTCAATTGATTTGTGGAGGGATTTTGCGATTGTTTCAGTTCATGGATTTGTGCCTGAGGAAAGAGAATAGAATTGAATGCTAACATCTGATTCCTTGGTTCAAAAGAAGACCAAAATTGAAGTTAAACAACATGCATTCGATAACACATATCAAGCAGTTAAAGTGCTCAAAGCTAGAGAGAAAATTGATTTTGCATTATTGGGAGAGAAGTGCTGCTTTTCATTTGAAATTGTGTCTACCTCAAAATAAGGGACCTCACAGTTTTTGTGCAGAATAAAAGCTTATTTCTTCCACAAGGACTCTCATGGTAAACTAACTTGTCAGGTAAATCTTTTTTATATTCTCCAACCAATAAGCTGTATCCTTTACAATCTAAATCTAAATCCAATTTGCCAAAGTTATAGCTCTTTTATCAATTAACTGAATGTATGCTGTGCGCCACCTAATACATGAAGCCTTTTGACCTGCGGCTAGTCAAAAGCAAATTCACAGCCATTGAGAATGCTCAAGTGATTATCAGCTTTGTTTCTCAAACTTTGTTTAGGAAGGGTATTATTTCAAGCACTGTTGAAACTAAAGAACAAACGGCAAAGAAAATTCTTACCAGTAATTCTTGCATCTCCTGTTCCTTGGTAGCAAGCCTCATGACGAGAACGTTCTCTCTCCTCGTTGATTCCTGCTGCTGTAACTTCAGCTTCTCATCAACATCTGTATTGGCTAGATGATCAAAATAAAATCAGATAATGTATTAACATGATACATGAAGAAGAAGAATAGATTAATTTTCAAAACTTTCCAAACAGGCTTTTAAAAAAAAATTGAAAAAAAATAAATATGAGGAAAAAATGGGGAAAAACTGATTTAAATTTGATTCAAGTCTTGTTTAATTAACTGACTACTTCTATTTCTTCAAATTACATTTTCAAATACCACCTTCACCTTAACTTTAACTCAGAAGTTTTGTAACTAAAACATGATTCATAATTGGAGCAAATGAGAGTAAAAGATATTTAGCCTGGGTTGTTATAGAAATATTTCATGTCTTTTAATTCTTAGGAAAATCTCTCAATACCATGAATAAAGCACTAAAAATATAAAATAGAACATTTAATATTTTATAAGTTTAATTAAAAAGAGCTTACAATCTCGTTAGCTTTCTCTAAAGAAAAAGTTCTTATTTACAACAAAGCTACTAGCAAGTTACATTTCGCAAAGAGAATTACACGCCACCTTTTCCACCATCATTCCAGATAGGTTTACTACTTAAGATAGCTCTTTAAGATTCAGTTTAATTGTATCCAAAGCAAATCAAGGAAAGGGATAAAAAGGGCTCTGGGATTATTCTAGAAGAATATAAAGGGGTACATGAATACAAACCTTAAAAGGAGAGACCTGCATTCATTTTTTAAGTTCAAAACTAACTGGCATACAAACCTATACTATCACATTTTTCTTCCAAAGACACAATATATTTATCCATGTTTGAAACTCTGGAAAATAAAAGAGGTTAATCACATAATAGTACTTCTTCAGATTCATCATTATCTTCATACTTATTGTATACTTATTGTATACTTATGTCAATGCCATTATAATCAAAAATGTTAATCAAAGACATCAAAGTATTCTGATAGTAAAAAGCAAGCCACAAATCTATCTTTAAAAATTCAACATTTTTTGATATAGACCACTTATTACCAGGGTAAAGAGATAACAGAAAGCTGTGTTTTTATAACATTAGATGTACTATCTAATTCTTATGATTATTTTCTTTTTTCACGAAAAAAAGAAAACTAACAGAACATCCAAAAAATAAAGTTAATCTATTCATCAATAATGTTAAGCTTTCTCTGCACCAATGCCTATTTATCTACTTCCATAAGGTTTTATTTTTACTTGGCAAAATGTAATAGAATTGTCCATGCATTGCAACATATTTGATCATACCTTGATACAATTTCATCTCTGCTCAACTCTTTGATTTCAGAGGGAGAGATAAAAGCCTGTAAAGAAATCACAACATTTTCACAATCATAAAACATTCAATATCAAATAGTATCTCCTGCATATTTTCGTGATCCATGAGATTGATTGTTTGGCAAATTGAGTACACTAGAGCCTGGCAAATTGAGCACACTGCACTTGGAGGAATATGCTCTTTTATCATGGAATTCTTCTCTAGTTTACTCCTGACCCTATCCAGCATTGAGACCCCAAAGGTCCTCTAGTTGTTGGAGAAAGACCTTGCCCTTTGGCAGATCTTGTATAGTTATTCAAGATCTTGGATAAGTGCTTCTTCACATTTGGTGAGATGTGGAGCTATTCTTGAGATCGATATGGCTTTGGTTGGAAATGGTAACTACTCCAGGTACCTAGATAAAAGCTATTTTAGTAATTCTATCCTATCAGTCATGAACAAAGGAAAATTACTTTTTGCAACCCCAGAACTCTGCACTACTGAAAATCCAGACTACATGATATTGCACTTTGCACACACACGTTTAACAATAGAGAAATAAGAACAACTAAAAATGGCTCTTGAATGTGTCTGAATCTTTAGGGGCTCAGAGGCAGCATCAGCCTTTAAAAATGAGGAAATAGAAAAAAGCTCCTACCAAAAATTACAAAATTTGAGGAAAAATCAAGGTGCTATCATTGCCAAATTAACATACATGGAGGGCAGCCACATGTGTTAGGAACCAAAAAGTGAAACAAGTAGAGCATAAGCTTCCTTGCAGAAAAAGTTGTGGCTGTAATAGTGGCTGGCTGAAGTTTGTGTATTATCAATATTGTATCAGCACATGTTAAGAAAAAAGAGCAAGATCAGTTTAAACATCCTAAATTGACCCATTTTATCTCTTTCTGAAAGGAACAATCGGGAGGGGAGTTCTGAATGCAATCATTCTCCTTAATCTCGACACTTACAAAGGGTATTCAGGTGGAGCGGGGCAATCACCCTCATCAAATTTGTTAAAATTTTGATGAAATTTTCAGGAGAAATGATTTGGTTATTCTCTTCCGATTCCAGCATAAATCGGCTTGGCGAAATCGTTTCATTTACAAAATTTGAGGAAAAATCAAGGTGCTATCATTGCCAAATTAACATACATGGAGGGCAGCCACATGTGTTAGGAACCAAAAAGTGAAACAAGTAGAGCATAAGCTTCCTTGCAGAAAAAGTTGTGGCTGTAATAGTGGCTGGCAGAAGTTTATGTATTATCAATATTGTATCAGCACATGTTAAGAAAAAAGAGCAAGATCAGTTTAAACATCCTAAATTGACCCATTTTATGTGTTCTTTTGACAATTACTATATGTTATATGATCATTTGGTCCATCATGCACCGTTTTTGACTGTTTGTTTAAAGTTGGACTTTTTGTTGCGTCATGACAGAAAATCTTCATTCAGACATAGACCCCTTGTGACTATGTCAGGAACATCTGAGTTATTTCCAAAAATCTATCGATACATAGAGTTTCTGAGTTTTCATTGCGCCGTGACAGAAAGTCCAGGCTTGTGTAAAAAATTAATATGTTTTCAGAAAATCTGAATCTGCAAAGGTTCTTTTTATTCCCAACATGTAAATGCAAGGCCTTTATCAATATAGAATAGTTAAGGTAGTTTCCACATGCCTACCATGATGTTCAGTTTACCCATTTGATTAATAACTCCAATTTTGTTAGTGGAAATGTTTCATTGTATTGAAACAGAGTTCATATTTTGGTTTTGACAAATAAATACATATCATTTTTAATTTTCTATTTTTTATTTCTTTTTCTAGCATTACTGGTATTTGAAGTTCTTATCACAAATAACATAATTCAGGTAGAAAGTAACAATGTACTCTATATATTATATTGTGGGTGTTTCATCTCTTTTTGGGTCAGAAATGGGATATTTTCAGGAAAACCGTCATAGATTTTCAAATGTTTGTGCAAAAATAACCCAACAAGCTGCATACTGCTGGAATCAACTTTTTGAGCAGATGCTGAATTTTTCACTTTCAGTTAACATAACTGTAATGGAAAACTGCATTTATGCTTTAACAATGCCTATGAAAATGTGGTAGGAGCTTTTTGCTATATGTGTAGGGCAGGGTTAGGACATTAAGGGCCAGACCACTCATAATCCACCTCAAAACTAATCACATCAGCAAAAGTTGGGGTTTAGAGAGCGCTATTCAGAAAACATAAGATATCAATAAAAAGGTTATAATGCTATCAATGAATATACAATTACCTTTTTAGCAGGAGGCGCTCCAAGATTGTTATCCTTTTCTGCAAAGGTATTAGAAGAATCCCCTGAATAGTTCAAAGTGGATAAAAATTCATAATTTGAATATTAAGTCTGTGTTTTGGCTCCCCCCCCCCCCTTTACACAGCTGTTACGACAGGGAAGTCAAGTCTACTTAGGCCTGTTTTGTTATCTCTTTCAAAAAATTCATTGTAGCTTAACCCTTTGCATGCTGAATTGTTTTGAACTTCGAGCACCCTGTGCGCTGGATTTTTCTCAATGAAAGCGAGCCTAAGGATGCATAATTTTTGAATGCGTTTTTAAGCATGATAAATATATTCTAGAGAAATATAGAGTGTTATGAAATTGTAGAGTAAATGCTGAACTTTCTAACTGTGTAAAATGATTCTTCATAAACCGAAGTGTTTACAAATTATCAATGAGCTAAGAATATTTTTCCGCCATTTTGTATCTCTTCGATATTTGATGAACCGCATGCCGGACATAGGGTGCTACTAGGGTGGAATCGAGGCTAGTTCAATAGAGCACATTCTGAGCTTCAAAATGAGGGGTCTAGCGTGTTGCTGTGGTGAATTTTCGAAGTTTTACAAATATTTTTACTTTCGATAAATTTGGCTGAGTGAAAAGAAGATAGAGAAGAAGGAAGACATGAATCGGAAAACATATTATATTTGTTCGTTTATAGATTTAAATAGCAACTTAGAGGGAACACAAAATATCTTGATCATCTCATGTCGTTTTACGAACAAATTGGCGAATTTAGGTTCGTTTATTTTGACAAGAAACTTTCTTTTTTTGCTCGTAGAAAAATGCGGCCTGAGCGACGCCATGTTCAGCAAAACGGGTTGATTTTCCCTTCCTTGCCGAAATATCACCAGTTTCTTCTTGACTAATAAACTCCTCTCCAAGCCATTGTAAACTTTCTTAAATTCTGCCTTTATCATCAGATATCTTCTGGTTGTATTTCTGCTAAATTCATGTTTGTTTTTTCAACAAAAATAGCGGAAAACATTGTCCTTCGATTTTTTTTCATCGGGCCTAATTCGGGGAAAACTCTGCCTTCGCGAGAATGTTTTCGAAAAACTTATAACCACAATAACATGGAATTTTGAATATTGACCTTACCTTTTTTCAGGTTCATATAAGAGAACAAATAAAAACAATATAGGAAACATCTCATATGATTTTAAACAATAAAGAGAACACGTAGAATAACGCAAAGCATACGAGCTATTGCCATGGTCCAAAATTGGGCCCGCAGCATGGAAGCGAATGCACTGGCTGGGCCCAATTTTGGGCCCGCAGCATGCAAAGGGTTAATAGTTATATTTAAGATACTGAAAAAACAAAAACCGATTCAGATTCAGTATTAAATTATCTACAAAATGAGTTCAAATATTTGTACTTATCATAAAACAGAAATTCAAAACAAATTTTCAAGTTGACCTCACCAGTTTTTACGAAACGCGACAACAGAATCTGCAAAATGATAACCGACCGCATTGCCAAAAACTCAGCCCGAAGGAGGTAAGTTGATCAATCATTGCATAATAATCGTTCAGAAAACATAATAAGATACATTTGATATATATCTATTGTCCAAAAGCTCTTATAACGTTCACCAGAAAGGCCTGCTTCAGATAACTTGTCCTCCATTACGATTTCTCAACGACAAAACAGGTGGACGCTGCGCGTTGCTGCGCAGGAGCAACAACGAAGCACACGGCTTTTGCACTGTTTTTGTTCAGATAGGGTACCTAAAAGTGGCTATGAATCTTGCCAGAAGGACTTGTAATGAAAAATCAGACTTTCAAATGACAGCTTATTACTTAATGACAGCAAGGAACAAATTGATCCCGGGCTCCGCAAATTCTGAAAAACCGTTTGGCTCTGCGAGTACGCTGAACCTTTGAAACCACGTTGGCATAGCTTGGTAACAATAGGAAACAGGGAGCCACCGATATTATTAATGGCTTGTTTTCAAGCTAAATTATGCTAAAAAAATGGAATAATTATCTAAAATTCTTTTAGAATCCCCAAGCAAATGTTTGGGCCTGATTTTCAGCCTAGACCAAAATAATGTTGAAAACACTATTTACATTTCATTTCTTTCAACGTAAAAGAAAGAAGGGATTAAACAGGTTTTTTTTTATCTATTTGATGGTACCAAAATTTAAAGATTTATCAATCTCTCAGTGCCTGAAATTCATTTTCAAAAACTTAGAAATTTGCAAAATCGGTGTGGAAGGTCTGTTGTCGCGGAAATTCGGGTTGACTTGGGTTCCGCAAATACAATGTGGCGTAACAGCTGTGTTTAAATCATAGAGACAGTCCAGATGGCAGAGAAGGGTGCTTTTTGCTGAGATCTCAGGTGCACAAAGTAGAGATGGAAAGCAATGGAAAAGTGGACTAAGGTTTCCTTCAGTTCAGATCTTGGTGACCCTCTGGCACTACAGCTTATAGAGAGACTTTTAATAATACAAAGAGCCAATCATCAGAGCTCAATGTACGACCTACCAGCCAATGAGAGCAGTGACGAGTGCTGGGTAACCACAAAAAGGCTTGCGATGCTTAATTTGAGGTCTTGACTCTTTCTTCACCATATATAAATATGAACATAAAAGCAATTTAGGAAGTGAAACCTTTCGAAAGTTGTCTGATTTTAGGCCAACAAAAACGCGCCTTTTCTTTCGGCAGCATTTTTCGTCTGACAGTTTACCTTTCCCTGATGAATAGACAGAAATCTTACCTTCCACTTTCACACTCATTTTAGACTCGGGTGTCCCTTCTTCTTTTTGAATCAAACCTTTTGCTATTCAGTAAAAGTATTTTATGGAAACTAGTCAAAGGAAAGTTTGTAAAATCATTCATGAGGTGGGCAAGAATGAAGCCATTATTCTAAGTAAAGTAAAGCAATGCATTGTGGGAGCAAACACATTGCGATTCTAGCTTCATGTAAAACTGCACAAAATATTCGAAAGCGAGACAAATTCGAAATGGCGAAATAAAGTTGACAAACTTTTCACTATCTGTCTGTGATCTGAGATGGAAAAACACAAGTCTAGCAACGAAAGTTCGTCCTTTCCATGGGCTTTCAAAGCAAAAACACGATTTTTCAAGCCTGGAGACGAATTCTTTGCTGAAGGTGATGCAGCCTGCTTCCAAGGGTCCAAGCATTCTGTGAAAGAAAGTGAGATGGAGGACCTCTTAGAGTGTTTTTCAAAAATGAAAACCTCCCATCTGATAGAATGTGATTTCAAGGGCTGTTCAGAGACTTTCACTAGTAATAAAGCTTATGAGCTACACCAATTTAGCGCCCACAAATTCATTTGTAGTTTATGTAAGCGTAACTTTCCATCTAACTTTTTGCTGGATGTCCATATCACAGAAACGCATGACAGCTTTTTCACGGCTAGAATAGACAGGGGAGATGACGCCTTTGTTTGTCTGGTTGAGGCTTGTACAACGAAATTCCATAGTGAAGATCAAAGAACCAAACATCTGGTTGAAATTCATAAGTACCCTTCGGATTTTCGGTTCAGGAAACGAAGAAATCACGAACCCTACAAATCAAAGTCTTTGACTAATTCGAAAAATAACTCATTTGAAAATGGAGATGCAATGATGGAGATGTCAGTTGATAACTCACCAAGGAAAACGGGAGATCTTAAATATTCAACAAACAGTTCTAATGCACAAAATGATAAAAGTGTTAGACAATCTAGCCTTCCGAAGAATATTAGTTTCGGTAGAGGGAATGCGAGAGGATTTCAAAGGGGACAAAGAGGAAGAGGGAGGGGAAAGAAGAAATAAATCTACACTCTTCTCCATAAAGTCTTAGGACACATTCGAAGAATCGAATTTGTAAGGAATAAAGATCCTTTAGGCCACGGGAAATGTATCTTTTTAAACCTTCCAAACTTTTACAAACCTTCCAAGTACGGCCAATAAACAAAATAAAAGCTTCATCAAGCTTCAAAGTTTCCTCAGATTTCATTTCTAAAAGTTATTTATCAAAATTTGAAACCTGCGTACTGCTATCTGCTAAATAATGAAGTAGTGTCAGTTAAGGGGACATGGGCAAAGTCACATGACTAACAATTTTATTCAACCCGATCATGAAACTATTTTGTTCTTATTGTGTTCAACATGCTTTAATGACACAAATTTTTTGCACAATCAAATAAAGAATGTTTAAAGTTTAATTTGACCTAAAACTCGATCGGGAAGACATTACAACTGCCAAAAAACATAAAATGGAAATCACTGATTTTTTTTAATTCGAGCCACAGCATCCTAAGATGGACGACTTTGCAATATATTGAAAGGTTGATGTTACAAACTCAATTCTGGTAACAATGAACATACAGACAAGAGATTTTTGAAGTAATTCTGATCTGCTTCTTCTTATGATACTTGTAGAATTCTATTTGTGTTTGGCTCTTTCGGTGTTTTGATGCATAATCTATTTTTTATATTCAAACTTTTTCGAACATTTTGCCATTAAAGTGGCGTTCGATGATATAAATCCTGTTATGAATGTTCTTCCTCTTTCTTTCCTTTTTGAACATTTTGTGCGGAACAGATTTCCAGTTTTTTGGTAGAGTTCAAGAGAGAAAGAGTATAAGAACCTTTTTATATTTTAGGTTTGGCAGAAGCTATCACAATTTTTGTTTTAGCCAGTAGCTTTAATTCCTTGTTCAAAACTTTATTTTCCAACCTTTGTTTCCACGACCTTGACGAGAAACGTTAATCAGATTATTATTCTTACACATACGATTGATTTTTCAAGCCCTAAATATATTTTAGTAATGAGGAAACAGTTTGTGAAAATTTTAAGAAAATCTGTTGAAGGGTTTTAAAGAGATCTCACACTTAATATTTTTTAAATATTTTATTCTTGCACCAACATCGCGCAAATTTCGAATCTGTCCGAAGACTTATTGGAGAATATTGTATATGCAAAGCATCTAGCATTGTTGGACAGAATGAGGGATATAGTGTTCTTTCCAATTCCTTTGAAAGAACTACACGACAAGGCAAGATTAACAGTAAAATTATACTAAAAAAGAAGACTATCCCATTTCTAAAATCATATTTCACTAACTGAACATAAGATTGATTACCATGTTTGAAAAGGATCAGTTTGCACAAGTTTGATATAGCCTTAAATGTTTTTTATATTAAAGAAAATATGCTCCAACCACACTAGAAAAGTTTCTTATGGCTTCTATTGCTGTCTACTTGTTTTAACGAGGAACCCTAACTTCTTGGGGTTGAGCTTCAAGGTTTCCTCTATTCTACCTCATTTTGCAAGAATTCGACCACCCTGTCCCCAAAGAAATATCTTCAAAATGCTTTTTTCTTTGTCTTCTGCTCTCCATAATAATCAGGGTTAATCTTACAAGCTGTTTAAACTCTCTGGTTGCTGTAGAGTTTCAGCGTCAAATCTCACCCCCTGTTTTTAAAGTTGTTCCATGCAAAGAAGGCGTATTGCTAAGAAAACAGAAGAATGATTAAATAAAAGTGAAAACTTTCATTGGATCTAGTTATCAAAAATATTTGATCCAAGATGATAACCGTCTTGAAAAACACTTTAAACAAAGAATTGATGAATTTTTCTGATTCTGATCAGTGGTATGGATAGAAAACCTCATTTTACCCTTCATGCTCGTTAATTTCCAACCCTTTTATAGTTATCTTAAAAGTTATGGTAGGATATTCTTTACTGTGGGGAGTATTATCAGTATGAGAGGGTGTTCAGTGCTTTGGGGGTATACCATTATCTTGATAGTACCATGATTTTGCAACTGCCTCCCAGCCTACTACAAAAATCTAAAGGTATGAGTAGCAGATTCCAATTTTTTCTATTGAAGTAAAAATCGAATACAAATGAATGCGATGAAGGAATTTATCTTCGCCCTGCAAGTGTCTCGAAGAAGACTGCTCTTGCTAAGGTTCCTGAAAACGCAATCGAAATTGCCGCCTTGAGAAAATTAGGGTTTTACCACCTTCTTGATTAGTACGTGAAAAACAGGACTATCAGTGCAAAACTCTAGTCATCTGGGGACTCTGACCTTGTCAATTTAATGTAGGTTGGTCGTGATACATTGAACTTTGTACTATCAATACATTATATCATAGTTGTCACAGGGGAATGTTTAGGAAGCCTATTGCTTCCTTTCTTTCTTCAATCTAGTCTTGATGTTTAACTTGATTTAATCATGCAAAAATTTAATGCTTTAACTTGAAAAATAAATCTCAGCAATCTGACCAAAAAACAGGCCAAGTCAAAAAGGAGTGTTATCTACTTATCACTAATCAGTAAACGCCCCAAAAATGCCTCAAAACAAGCAAAAATATTTTCCTTCCAATCAGCCGGAAATAGGAAAAAGCCTGATGGTTATGAAAAAGCCCCATGGTTTTTTGTTTCAATCGGCTCAAAAAAACTAATAGGCTCTTAATCCTCTCAGGACTGTTCAGGGAGAAATATTCGGCGATAATAGCGCTAGAAAGCGAATAGAATCAGCGATTTAAAGTTTCGAAATCCGCTAGAAATTGATAAAAATTCCATGGTTTTTGGTCAACATTAGCCCTAAAAACATTTTACAAATAGGCTTTAAATCCACCTAAGATAATTCAGGAAGCAATAATAGGTTATGATGGCCTGAAACGCATAGGTCAGAAAAATTTCCTTCAAAATCAGCCAATAAGAGCCTAATGGCTGGTCCATCATTTTTGGTCGAGATTGGCCCCAAAAGTATTTTTACAAATAGGCTTTTAATCCAGCCAAGATAACACTAGGCTATAATAGCCTTGAAGCAGACATATATTGATCAAAGTAGTATCCTTCAAATTCGCCCAAAAATTGGAAAAAACCAAATGGTAGCCCACGGCTTTGGTTAAAATTAGCTCAGGATAAATGGCTTCTAAAAGACTTTTGATCCACTTGGACTGTTCAAGAAGCAATATTAGGCAAAACATTGGCCATAGAAATCGCATATAATTGTCCAAGAAATTTCCTTTAGATTTAGCTGAAAATTGGAAAAAAGCTGAATGGGTAGCACATATTTTTCATAAACTCATAAAGTTAAAGTTAAATTAAATCTTCAAAGAAATTTCCTTCCAATTCTGCGCAAAATCGGAAAAAAGCCTAATTGTTAGCCCATGGTTTTTGGTCGAAATTGCCTCAAAATAGATGGATACAAACAGGTAATTAATCCCCTCAAGACTCTTCCGAGAGCAATATTAGTCATTGATACCCAGAAAGCGTATAAAATCGCAGGAAATATTGTCCTCCAAAATCAGCCAATACTTGGAGCAAGGCCTGATGGTTAGCCCATGGCTCACGCCACTTTACAGAGCACATAAATGTAGATATGGCTAAGCTGGTATACGTATCATAATGATCTTAGTGTTCTTTTTGAAGTTTGTGGAAGGGAATTTAATGCACTTTCTATTACAAATGTTGATGTTCAATAAGAATGACAGGGAGTGCATTGTATGTTTTAATTCTTTTCAACACCTCTTTCTATGTATGACTCTATCTACTTACCTTAAAAACTTCAGAAAGTTTAAGGTTATTGTAATTACTTTTACAAACCAGCTCTGATGATCTTAGTTCCTTAAGCTTCTGGGATATGTACAGCTCGTTACAACTGATGACTTTAAAATTAGCGTTATGTAAATCTCTCCATTTCCTATCAAATGTTGTTTGTGTTTCTGAAAAAGCGTTTTGTATAGTTTTTCAACTCGTTGCTGAATGCCACAAAGCTGACGGCGTTCAATGCAGAATTCACACATATCAGTGTGTAGAGCCAGTTCAAGGTATTTCCAAACTTCACACGTCCCACCAAGGCTTGCTGGCCAGCGACTGTTGTGTACACCACATAAATACTTCCCGGCATATAACACACGATCAACGAGGCTAAGATGAACAGCATCATTCGGGTGAAATCTTCATTCTGTCTTCTGCTTCGTTGAATCACACTGCACTGTCGTTGGTGAAGTTAGCAATCCGCGTTCTTATGGCGAAATATGAGCGAAAGTACAACATAATCACAGCTACCAGTGCGATGTACCCAGCTATTGTGTATACCAGACAAGCTGTTTTCACGTAAGGTGTGTAAATGGATAAGAATAGGAATATCAGTGCGACGGTAATACTGGCACATATGTTGGTAAGAACTGTGACGTTTGCTCTTCTTGTAGTCATTACCAGGTTGTAGCGTAACAAATGCTTCATGTGCAAGTATCTGTCCATGGTGATAGTTACGATCATGCATATCGTAAACGTCTCAAATGCCATTGCCGTGAATTGTTCTCCCAGCTTTAACAGCCGAAATACCCGCTTCTCTCTTATGCCGATGGATAGTATCGCGCTCGATAACTGCATCAGCCCAATCGAGGTATCCGATACGCTTAAACAGAACACGAATCGAAATGGTATCGAGCGGAGCTTCTTCAACCTCAATATAGCTGTTATGAGGAATATGTTGACCGTGATCGTAGCAAATGATACGACAATTGCTACACTCAAGTATGCCACAAGGTATGCTTTCCCCATTCTGTTCACATCGGGAATAATGGTATTTGCCACTTCCATTTCTCAGTCTCTCTAAAACGTGTTTAGAGATTTTCACTGTCTTGTTGTTCACGAGAAATGAATGATCCACGCCGGCTGCTTTCTCTTATCCGTTGAAACCAGCTGCCCATCTTCTGCTCTGTTACTTTGTTTTTTTGCCCTCCGACTATGTTTTTCGAGAGAAATATTCCAAAAACGACATAGACTACGGTCTATTGACGATGATTATTATTATTTATGATTTTCTTTCGATATTTGTCAAAATGTGTTGTGGAATGGACAGATAAATTTCGAATTCACATTTGTGTATATAATGATCGAAATTTACAGAGGTGGGAGCAATTAGGGGGCATATATGTGTTTCAGAACCCATCAACACGTATACGGATATATTCGAAAACGCGTATTTATTTATCCGTTTTGACCTTCTGTCCACACGTACATATCTGGAGTTTTTGGTGATGTAAACGGAGCTTTTCGAAAACGGTGTCCAGGGTGGAGATTTTGGAAAACTCCGTTTTCATGCTGTCGTGTGAACGGCGAAAACGTGTCTTTTCCAAAACAATTACGTAACCAGTTTAGTTTTGCACAGTCAATTCAACAAGCAATAGGCTTTTTTGTTAGCGATTCCTCCATACATGCCAAAAATTCATATTGTTTTGAAATATTGGCGGAAATGTTGGATCGTTTGACCACCTCAGCCAACAATATTAGCTTTGTGCACGAATACTGTAAACAATTTAATGATCTGTACATGGGTATGAAAAATACTTATTTTGGACTGGATAGTCTCTAAATACAACAAACATTGCTTGATTTTGGATTCTTCGTATATCATTATGCACAAAACCATAATTTTCTCGTTTCTGTGTTTTCTCACAAATTCGTCAAAATATTTCAAAATCCCCTACCTTAAAACACGTGTCGGAAACCCATGGGTTAAAGCGTGAATCTATTTTTATGCTTTTTTCCTTGAAGTAATTAGCGATGGAAGTCTTACAAGTGTAGTAGGAAACGACAGTGCATAAATTAGCATAGATCATTGAAAAACAGGTCTGATCTGGTCTACGTTTTTACGTTTTTACGGTGCTCAGAATCAATACCGCGTTGTTAACCTGAAACTTTAAGGTTGGGAAAAGGGACGAACATGGCATAAATGATCACGGGAACAAAGTTTCAACGTAGATTTTTTGCTAGCAAATAGGAATTTTGCTTTTTAAAATTTTTCTAGAAGAGCCAGTACACGTTTTTTTATGAAAAAGTTGCGAATGAACCCAGTACTGAAACTTTCTTAGCCTTTGCTAATTTGGGTTCAAACTTTCTTAGGACTTTCTTACCGAATATCATAGCTAAGTAAGTCTAATCGATTTCAATTTGTTCGTATTTGCCCTATTTGGCTTTATCTGGTAAAAACAATTCTTTAAACCTTCTTATCATCATCATCATCATAATCAATCTATTTAAAGTAGGCTTATTTACAATAATAGTAAACTTGCTGATTAACCTAATTAAGGCTAAGATTAGATACAAATTAATTCTTAAGTCTACAAGTATTTACAAAGTTGAAAGGAAACAATGTCTAGATCATGTTAGGTACCGAGCCTGTGTTATATATTTTTTGCATAACCTACAGTTGCAATCCTCACCTTTCCAGCATTTAATGTGTGCTTTAAAAACAGAAAGGGAGTTGGCTTCTTTCACTACATTTAGCAAACTCCGCCACAGTCTGTTTCCAAGGAAGGATACATTTTCAACTCCAAAAGTTGTTGTATGTACTTTGGGAAGCTTCGTTACGAAAGAATCGTTACCTTGTCATATGTTGTAACCAATCTTTCGAGCAATGAAGATATCCTTCATAAATGCTGTGTTTAGGCTAGACTTAGTTTTACGTACTTAAGTCATAAGCAACTGTAGGTTCGTTAACGTCACTTTCTAGGATGTTTGATTTGGGAGGGTTCTGAATGCTTCACAGCATTGTGATTCCACAAGGTAGGCATATTTTTGGAAAATTTCAAATACTTAATATATAAAATCACCAAATTGGTCTCTTTTCTTTTACGATATTTGTAGGGGTATCATCTGCTTAACATCGGGAATAATTGTTAATTTGATAAATCAAATGTTGTTTTATAAGATAAACCTTTATTCTGTAACCAGAAGTCTCATTTTTTCTAAATACATGCATCTGAAGTACCTTATCGAAATTTCGAGATTTACTTTCATTTTCATGGCAAGCTGAAAAGGTTTAGCGATAAGTTAGGGTAACTTTAAAAGGTCCATCGCATAAAGCTAACTTTACTGTACAGCCACACCAAATTTGAAAAAGACATCATTAAAAATGAAAGTTAGAGTCGTCAAGCGTTCGCGATTCATTGAAAAAACACGTTTTGAGAAAAATGCATTTCAAAATTCGCAATACGTTTTTAGGCCACGATACTATTATGATATGTCTTTTTTGAATCAAAATGCTCCTGAGGCATATATAGCTCTCTCAGCTGTACTCTGCCTATCCTGTAAGGCTTTTTTGATTTCTTCTTGCTTTGTCTTATTTTTTTCGAATGTTGGAAGCATGCATATTGGATTCACGAACTATCTTTTTATCAATTGTTTTAACATCTTTTCAGATAAGGTCCAGATAAACTCATGTTTGACTTTGATTGCGACTGATAAGACGATCATCAATGAGTTGCAAACAGCAGAGATCTTCGACCGCCATTCTGCAACTGTAACAGAGAGTCAAGAAATCCATGCTTATGATGTTGTTTTGCTCCTTACGGTTGATTTACAGGATCCTGTAGAAAAAGCTATTAAGAAATACAATGCGCATCCAAGTATTTGCAAGATCAAGGAGAACTTTAAGAAAACCCACAAATTTGAGTTTAGAGAGGTTTCTATTGATGAAATTGCTACCAAGATAAGAGTAGTCAATACAAAAAAAGCTTCTTCTGTTGTAAGTTTACCAGCAAGAATTCTGAAACAAAATGCTGAAGTATTTAGTGTCGCCATTGAAATATTATTTAACTGGCACATTGCAAAGAATACTTTTCCTCAAGAATGGAAAGCTGGAGACATTACGTCACTCTTTAAAAAAGATGATGCCTTTTCGAAAAAAGAATAATATACGAATAACTGTCTTACCATCGGTTTCGAAAATCTTTGAAAGGTTAATGCAAAATCAAATGCTTCCATTCACCGAAAGTCTTCTGTCTCCACTCTTACGTGGCTTTCTAAAGGGGTATGGCACACAACATGCACTTCTATGTCTAATAGAAACCTAGAAAATTGCTTGGACAGTGGGGGCATCGCAGATGCTGTTCTGATAGCCCTTCCGAAGGCTTTTGACCGTCTAAATCACGAGTTACTAATTGCAAAATTAAATAGTTCAAATAGATCTGCATATACTTTTGGTGCATAGCTTTCTATTTGACAGAAAGCTATGAGGGTGAAGGCTAAAGTTTCGTTCAGTACGTGGACAAACACTGATTTGGCTTTACCTCAAGGCTCTGTTTTGGGACCCCTTTTCTTCAACATGTATGTAAATGACTTGTTCCTGTTCCTAGAGGAGACCGAAGTTAGATGACACACGATATGCGTGTGTTCAAGCCGTAGAAAATGTCATTACAAAATTAGGGCGCGATGCTCTTATAATCAGTCAGTGGTTTTCAAACATATGAAACTAAACGAATAAAAATGTAATTTGACGTTTTCCGGTCGGAAGAGCGCTAAAATCTCCATTAACATAGGAGAAGCTAACGTGAAGGAAAGCAATGAGGAGAAGCTCTTGGAAATAACATTTGACCAAAAGTAAGCCTTTAGGAAGCATGTAAAAACTCTTAGCAAAACGGCTACCTAGAAGCTTAATGTACTTGCCAGAATATCCGGCTACATGGGGAAAGATAAGCTAGGTAAGGCGATGTAAGTATTTTTCTTGGCTCACTTAATTTATTGTCCACTTGTATTGATGTTCTATGAACGAGCTTTAATTTGTCAAATTAATCATATTTATGAAATAGCATTGCGTCTTGAATATAAGGACAATGAAACATATTATGAGTCCCTTCTGCAGCAACGGAGTCTAGGCACCATTTGGGGAAATTGAGAGTGGAAGCACCGTGCATTCCATACATTGTATAAGTTCTGAAATGCTATAAACTTCGTTAATCCCTATTTGAAATCAACTCAAATTCGTTAGAAATTCTCTAATCCCTTGAATCCGTATGAAAAGCATAGTTGTTGGCATTAGAAAATAAACATTTCTACATTAACCGATTTAAAGCTTTTATAGGACGTGAAAACCTGGGGGGGTACCTTAGAAGAGGACTAAGTAACAGGGATGATCCATAATTCCGTGTCGTAAATTGGAAAAAGGGACCCATAATTCCGTGTCACGGAACATGTTAGAGAAACAAAATTTCAGTAGCAGCATATCATTGTATCTGAATAAGACAAAATATTTCAAAATTAAGGTCTCATACCACACGTCAGTGTAAATGATGGGTCTTTCTTCTTCTTCGGGTTAATCAACGATAGCCACATTTCTCTTGTCTTTATTTTTTCTCAAAATTCATACCCATAATTCCGGGTACAACCGACTATTAAGTGAAAATGTGCACCTTTCAAGGATAATAAAAGGTTCAGTAGTACCCAGTAGTACTCCACAGTCTACTTCAGGTGTATATAGCTACTTATCCCAGGGGTAAATCACTCGAAAAAATCTCGTAAACGTTTTGAAAAAGTCACAGAAAAATCACAACAATCACGAAAAAATGAAAAGATAATCACACAAAGATCACTAAATCACAATAAATCACTGTGATTTTTGAAATCACATAAATCTCGTACACTTTTTTGTGAGTGATATGCCCCTCGTACTTATCAACATACATATATATATACGCGTAAAACCCGACGCAGGTATAACACAAATATCAAAATGAGTTCAACTAGAGTTCAATGATAAAAATAAAGGAAATACGGAAGTCAGTGCTTTTCTTCTCTGATTTTTTATGTGTTTCTTTTGTTTCGTGTCATTGTTCTTCTTCCTATCCGTATCGATCTTTGAACATTCATTATTATTAATCTTCCCCATTCTACCCTATCAGTATCAATGTCCCTCCACGTTTCAAGAACTCCACCTCTTTTCAAAATATCTTTCATAGTGTCTTTGAATCTGAGAAACGGACGACCAACTTTTCCCGTACCCTCAGAGAGTTCACAATATCGTGCACTTTTTGTGAGTGATTTGTCCCTCGTACTTATCAACATACAGTGAGGCATAAGTTTTTGTTTCTGGATTGACTCCTTCTTGTGAGCCAAGTATATAGCAAATTCTTCTTGAGAGCCGCTGCGGCGTAAAACCCGACATGTTGAAATGGATTAAGTTGCCTGATATTTACATAGATTGTGTCGCCCTTATATTCACATGGGTTGGGGTACCTTATATTAAAAAAGAAAAAACATTATTGGCTTCATAGTTGGCTAGATTTTGTCGAGATTTGTAGAAATTTGAAAATTCAATTGCGTTCCAATGAATGGGTTTTTAGAAGAATATTCTTGTATCTAATAAAAAGAGACAAATTGTATGTGAAGTACCAAGTAATACCATTGAAAAATAAACGCTAACGTTTCAGGCGTATGCCCGTTATCAAAGTCATATTATAATTTTATTCTTGTATCAGCTTCACTTATAGTGAACCCTACAAACGGAGCAGCGCCCATACTGTTAACAGAATGCAATTTCACATCCCTGAAAACTCTAGTTCCACCCTTGCAGATCAGCATCTGTTTCAATGATTTGATGAATTAATCATCTTTATTGATGGCGGCTTAGTTTCGTTGTTTTTATTAAAATCAAAACAATTAAACGATGATCAGGTGGATCAATCTGCTGTGCATTTGATGAGAACTTCATGTTTTATTTGATCATATGTCACCGGTGTGCTAACAAGAAACTGTTGATAAACCCGGTCGAGGTGAAGAACGACATGGATCAAGGCACCTCAAAGAGCAACACGGTGAGTCATCTTTTTCTAGATTTTGTCTCTACTTTTTTTTGCTTTTGTTTATTTTTGCGCAATTTTAGATTACGAATAGTGGAGTTTCCATCTGACGCAACTTTAGCAGACATTAATCAACGAGTTTTCTGTGCTATGCACGATCCTGGATTAAGTTCCACATCAGCCTGAACCCAAATACATTCGGAGAAACTTCATAGATACTAAATTGATTTTCTGGCAAAATTTGAGGGGAGGCCTCCTCTCGATTAGTATTCATACTAAGTTGGAGGTTCCTCCTTTCATGTCAAATAAAGGTAACAAAACTGGAAACATATGCAGACGAATTATTTTCTTTTCAATAATGCTTTTTCATAATTTTTAAAATTTGATTAATGTTAAAAATGAAATGAAACTGAACTACCACTAGGGCTGGACATGCACTATACTGGATAACTATCGGAGCGGAGTGACTTTCATATCGGATAGGGGTTGCAGTTATACTACTCCGCATCATGCGATACATAACGATCCGATTGGTTGAGTGAAAATCTCTCCGCTCTGGAAGTGGAACGAAAATCACTTCGGAGTCACTCCGTAGTGGCACGTTATCATGCAATCGCATGAATCCGATACGTTACTCAATCCGGAGTCATTCCGTTGTCGTGTAATCACATGAATCCGAAAAGCTTTTGTTTCTAAACCTCGTCAGAAATGCGGAGGAATATTGCTCATGAGCAAGCGGAGCGTCGTAGTGTAACTGCAACTTCGAATTTCACACTCCGCCCCGATAGCAATCCGGTATAGTGTAAGTCCGGCTTAGATCTAATCATAACCACAAGAGGGGCGGTCTAGAAAATAAAACAACATCTTTTGTACTTACCTTTGTCTGTTGAGCAAACTTGTAGAGCGTAAGGTAAGTGAACAATACTATAAACGACTGTCTCATTTCCACGAAGTCAATATCATGGAAAAGAGACCGTCTCCCAAGCTTACTCTAGATGAAGCTACGGCAACAATAACAATAAATGCATAATCAAGTCATGTGATTGATTCGTTAGTAGAGCAGAACGATGCAGCCCACTTACAAATGAAAACGATGTTAGATTACATCAAGTAATTTGATTTATACGCTAGAAGAGCAGAACAAGAATGCATACTAACAAGTTAGAACGATTTCCTGCACAAAAATGTACAAAAATGATTTCGTTTGTTTCTCTTATAGCCATTCTTTAATTTCTAAATTTTTCTACGACTGGACGCTTGCAGCTGCAGAGGTGAATAAAATCAAAATTGTTTTAGTTCCAAGATTTTCTCTCTTAGTTTCCAATCTCTCTTTAACGATGTTGGTTAGGAGATTATTATGACGAAGCAAAGTCCACTTCATTCAAAAATAACTAAATTTCACTTTTTCCACAGCCAAACAGAATCTAAAAATGGGAGTCCAGTACGCAGTGATTCTTGTGCTTGCCACGATCTTCTACCAAGCAGAAACCGCCTGCGTCTCTGATCAACACATCAACGGGTGCAGTGTTCCGATTAAAGGAAATTTCCCTTACGAAACTCGCTTCTTGCCTGCCTGCAATCGACATGATGTTTGCTATCGCTGTGTAAGTGTGCAATCCAGCGATCTTTACTCTATTTCTTTATCTATTATCATAATTTCTATTGTCAACTCCGGTTACAGGCAGTGGTGACATAACCGGCGAAAGCTGTGTGAATTTAGCAAACAAGTAGCAACTGCCAAACATACGAGGAAACTATAAATTCTAGGGGCATTCCCCAAGAGCATGTTGAAGTCATAGTTCACTTGGATGCAGTTCTTTCAAGAAGCAGACTTTGTGCTGAAATTTGATACATTTTTTACGCATCTTGGCCCAAACCGGACCGGTTCTAACGGACATGAATTAAACAAAGTTTGTGCAACGTTAAGAGCAGTTGAACATCCAGACTTTAACAAAGAAATAAAACAAAAGGCTTCCTGACCATTCTAATCTATCAACTTTGACTGCACTGATAATAAGAAGATATTTCGAAAAAAGATACTCGCCTGACTATTCTGGACAAATGCTAATATCTTAGAACAGACCCTAGTCATGCTCCTGGACTTTTTAGGTCTGCTACCTTTCTGCCAAAAACCCTTTTCATACCCTTTCATAGGTGCTGATTACGTTGTCAACCTCTCAAAATGTTTACAGTAAGAATTTTTCTCTTTGTAGATAAATTATTATAGGCTACACACTTAAACTACATCATATTACTATTATTATCACCTTCAAATTTCAGGGCATAGTATACAGTTGGACGAGAAAGGAATGCGACCGCGCATTCCTGCGAGACATGCTGCAGATCTGTCACGACCGCTACAGCGTGAGGTCTGGGCTGATCAACAAAATCAAGCACAAGGTCTGCAACGGAGCAGCCAAGACGTACTACAAGGCCGTCGATCTGTTCGGAGGGATAAAATTCAGGAAGGTCGTCCTCCCCTGGTGCACTGCAGACAAGTGTGTGGAAGAAAATGGAAAGCCAAACATGTGAAAATGAGAACAGTTGAATATGTGACTCTTGTGTTAAATTTATCAAAGCATTAAATGCTGTCTAAAGATGAGCATATTGCTTGATAAATCGTTTGCTTTGTTCTCTGTTCAAAGGCCTCTCGAGACTCCAGAACGTACCAACAGTTTCTCTATCAGTTATCATAATCTATATACGTTCATTAAGTTTATGAAGCATAAAGAATATAAATCACTTCTTCCAGGGTCGACTAATTACTCAAGACTTATCCAAAAGTCAGTAAACCGACAATATGGGGCTAGCTCAAGGGCACTCTTTTGTAGTATTTTCTTAGTAAGGGACGACTTTTTTTTACGAAAAATGATGTTTCACTTGCCTTTTATAAATTTGATATTTGCTATTTTTGAAAGAAATCGGCGCCATATTAAACATTTGTAAAGAGAGTGTAACCATGCTAGAAGTGTTTGTGATACAAAAACTAGCTTTAGCTGTTGATTTGAAGAACGATATCTAGTATTTTATACCTCATTTGATATAACAAGAATATTCTGAATGTATCACCGGGTCATTGGATATACAGTCATTCCAATAAGAGAGATACCTTCATCAGGCCTTACTAGCGTCACCCTTGCCTTCATAGCTTTCTATCAAAGACCTTGCAAACCACGAATTGCAAGGTCGTAATTTCCAATGAAAAACTGAAAAATAAAAAACTTAAAAAATGTTACCTCAACATGTTATTCTCGCCAGTGGGCTACCGTAATTTTGAGGCGCCCCAGCCGGGTCTTGAGCCCGGGACCTTGCCCATAATAGACCAGCTAGAGCGTCAATCGTCGATACAATCAGGAGAGTAAATCAGCACTCTTATTGTTTTTGTTGTATCCAGCTCCATGCCTGTTGAATTCATATAATTACACATGTCTCTGAAGAAGGATTCAATCCGAACCAAAAATTGATCCCTCAGCTATGGATAGGCCTAGACTTGTGCACGCTCATAGCAAGTATTAAGGTTTGAAAAGCACGAAATACCAGCAACTTAATATCAAACAAATCAATGATACGTGAAACATTTGTTATCGATTCCAAATGCCGGTGACCATGTAAAGTTTAAAAAGCCAGGTTCATTTTCACAATGATATCTCTGTAATTTGTGAGTTTTGCCTGCATTTTGTGACCTATGCTTCTAAAACACATTCAAATATTTCTTCATTTAAATATAGGAATTACTCCAGTCTGCACTGAAACTAAACCTGAGCTTTATAAAGTTCTGGATTTTACGCAACAACTGCTGACAATGATATTTAGAACGGGAGTTGAATTCACCGTATTTCTACTGGCCGCCATTTCCTTTTCCAAGGGAAGTGCTCCATGTATATCCGATCAGCACGTGAATGGCTGCAGTGTGCCAATCAAGGGAGCTTTTCCATACGAAGAGCGTTTCAGGCCTGCCTGCAATCGGCATGACGTTTGCTATCGCTGTGTGAGTATCCATCAACTCTGAATTCGCTTTCATATATTTATATTTCTTTACACACAAATAACCCCTTTAGCAAATGAGAATACGTAAGACTATTGCCGAAGTTAAAAGCTATGAATAAGACCTGCTGTTCGTTCTGTTGGACATAATCAATGCAGTTCTTCTTAGGAGTTGTGTTTTGGAATCTTGCTTGTAGATGCGTTTTCAGTTGTTTTTAAAACGATCTTACGTTGGTAGCTCAAGGATTCGATGAGGATGTCGTTCTGCAATGCGAGAGCTGCGTATTGAAGGCCTACTTTGAAAAAATTAAGTCCTGTATTTATGGAGATCTTTACAGTTCCTCGTAATGTAGGTCAAGATCTTGGTTGATATTTATCCCATACGCTTTCAGTGCATAGTTCACTCACAATCTTATAAATCATGAAATTCCGTTCGTAGCTGAAAAGACTTTCCACACTCAACAAAGAAACCGACCCTTCATCTTGCATTTGAAATCATTGCGCAGGCCCGGTGATGGAGGTGTTGTAGAGCAGCTACTTTTGTTTCTGACAAACTGCCCCAGATAACATCACCATAACGCAGATGGCTCTCAATCAATGAAATACATTAGTGGAGATAATTTGTGAGAATGAAAATGACCCGAGTAGGACTCGAACCCACGACCTCTAGATTTGATCTCTAGAACGCTACCACTGCGCCACCGGGGCTACGAGAAACCCAGGCCATTTCATTCACACAAATTGTTGCACCACCACTCACCAAATGCAGAGACGAACCTATCCGGGCTCTTTGACACTACACTGGACCTGCCGAAGGGCGACGACTTTCTCACACCAGGGAGACCATCGCAGTCCCATCACTGGATAGAGTTGCAGGAAGTAAACTTGAAGAGAAGCAGAATTTGGAAAATCAATCGAGATAATTTGTGAGAATGAAAATGACCCGAGTAGGACTCGAACCCACGACCTCTAGATTTGATCTCTAGAACGCTACCACTGCGCAACCGGGGCTACGAGAAACCCAGGCCATTTCATTCACACAAATTGTTGCACCACCACTCACCAAATGCAGAAACGAACCTATCCGGGCTCTTTGACACTACACTGGACACCTCTAGTCGTGGGTTCGAGTCCTACTCGGGTCATTTTCATTCTCACAAATTATCTCGATTGATTTTCCAAATCCTGCTTCTCTTCAAGAAATACATTAGACATTATAAACCACCGAATGCACCATTTAATGTATGCCTATGGCGAGCAACGATATGTACTGCTATCATAGGATGTATTGAGATGATTCGTGTGGATGCAAATCACTCAAGCAGGACTCGAACCCACAACCTCTTGCTTCAAGCCCCAGTTCTAAAACATGAAATATATCGTGCAACAAATATTCAGATGCAGCCTAAATTGTCTAGGAACCAAAGCTCATTGAATCACAAGAAATTTTTTGTGGTTGCAAGAGGAAGTATATTTGGTTATCAAAAGTCAAATACTCGATATGCTCTTTTCTACTGGCCTTGCTTTATAGATTATTTGACGCACTCTAGTTTATGTTTTTACAGACAGCCCTCTTTTTTGGGGTTAATTGCAAATGATCTTTCTTTTGTAATGTTACCTTTACCGTATGTGGATTTTGCGTCTTATTCTAAGACCCCGTTTGCACTACAGACATTTACCTGAATAAATATTTATCAGTAAAAAATTCTCATGGATAGACTCTCCACTTACACTTAAAATTTATTCGTATAAATTTACCATTTAAAAACAATATAGCCTCCTTGTGAATCTGAATAAAATGTACTACGGCCACTTATCTCAAAATAAAGACTGGATCGAACATTATCTTGTTCCAGGAGCCAAATTATTGAAGCCATTGCTTCAGCTTGCACTTGGCCTCCCAATATGGCTGCCAAAGAAATCATATTGACTTGATTCTTTGCTAACAATAGCTGCACGGTTACCCAGTCTCGTGCTGATCATTCATAAAATTCAAACGATCATCAAGGAAAAAAGAACGCCCTGCAGAATTTCAATTTATTGAATTGAACCTCTCAATATGGCCGCCAATTATTTATTTCAGAGCGACAGAGGCTCGATCCAGTCTTTATTTTGAAACCAGTGACTATAACACAAAGCAAAATAGCCTCATTATGAATCTGCATAAAAATCTATCCAGCTTGAAGCGTTTACACAAGATAGAATTTATCCGGATACAAATTTATCCGCTTTCCAATCAGGATGAATATTCATACGGCAAAGTGGATAAATATTTATCGGAAAAATTTGTAACGTAAACAAAGAGCTTATCGGTAAAAAATGTTTTACAGATAAAAAATATTTTTACAGATAAAAATTTTTTTACAGATAAAAAATATTTTTACAGATAAAATCATTTATCCGCATACGGATAAATATGAAATCTTAATGACGAAAGGGGTGTGTTTTTATCTCTAAACTTAACATTCCACATGTAATATCAGCTATTTGCATCAGTTGTGACAGTAATTTTTTTTTTCACTTCTTGTATATATCTCGTAAATATCGTTATAATGTTGTTGTTGTTTTGAAATAAAGCCATTGTTACTATGTGGTTCAGGGCCATCTCAGCCTAGAACCTGTAATTAGAAAAACTAAATAAATATCTGTGGTGTAAAGGGAGTCTAGGCTCCTGGAAAGATTTGCAAATTTCTAACAGCTTCTCTGCCTGCTACAATAGGTCCCGTTTCAAGTTTTCATGTTTTGGCGGGTGATCAAACCAATCAAATGAAATGAAAATGTCACTCTTCTTTATTCCAGGGCATTGTGTACGACTGGTCAAGAGCAAGTTGCGATAAGGGATTCCTTAAAGACATGAAACAAATCTGTGACGACCGCTATAGTGGAAACTCCGGCGTGATGAACAAAATCAAATACAAACTTTGCAACGAAGCAGCAAACGCCTACTACAAAGCTGTTCATGTCTTCGGTGCAAAGAGATACAGAACAGTGGTCCTCCCGTGGTGCAGGGCAGATAAATGCGTGGAAGAAAACGGGAAACCAACTCAGAAGAAATGACAGTAACCTTCAAATGATAAGATAGGATGGTAGTAGTTTAACTTTTAATGAATTCAATGAAATAATTTCAATATTATCTTCGTTATCTTTCTTATGTGTTAGTCTGATGAGTGTCACACGCAAAGCTTTTGCAGTTATCATGTTTCGCTATGTTTACGATTTTCCTCGCCATCCTCACGTTCTGTACTGGTCAAAGACTATTCTGATGTACTACTCTGATGAGTGTCAGACGCAAAGCTTTAGTAGTTATTATGTTTCGCTTTATTTTCCAATGATTTTGCAATCCTCAAGTTCGGTACCGATCAAAGGCCATTCTGACGTACTACTCTGATGAGTGTAAAAGCTTTAAATTTGATCATTTTTACTGTTTCCTATTCCCTCGCTATCTAGTAAAAAAATTCATTAAGTTTCGTTTTTTATTCTTCTCCTGACGCACTTCTCTGGCGAGTGCCAATCGCTAAGCTCTAGTAGTTATCATATCTAGCTGTGTTTCATATTGTTTTAATATTCACAAGAAGATGTAGAAATACATTAGGCTTAATTGTTGTTCGATTTCTTACGTACTACTCTGACGAGTGTCGTGCGAAAAAGCTTTAGTAGTTATCATTTTTTAATAATTCCCTGATTTCTCGCCATCAAATTTTCACCAATTAAAGACTATTCTGACGTAATATTCTGATGAGTGTAAGATGCAAAGTTTTAGAAGTTTTCATATCTGGCTATGTCTCCTATGTCCCCACTATCCTGTACATAAAATCGTTAGGTTTCGTTCTCTTTCTGACGTACTATTAAGATTTAGTAGTTACTCTTTATTGCTATGTTCAAAAGTAACCCGTACAATCCTTAAACCTTGGGATGGTGCCGTTTGTTTCACTTTAAAAGTTTACAAGTTTCAGCAGATTGATAGAGCTCTCACGAGCAACACTTATCTTGGGTATTAGAATATTAGAAACAATGGGTATCAAAATACCACTTTAATGCCCACTTCGACTCACTGCGTATTTGGAGGACTGGGTCGAGTGTAAAAGGCTAGTTTTTGGCATTTCTCAGCCAGTATTGACTATTTTCATAAACAAAGAAGGCTGAATTACCATGGACCGTCTTTAAGAACACCTATTAAAGGGCCTGGTTGTACCAGAAACGGAGCCGAAGTGACTCTTATCCTTAAAACCAATAAAAACATTAAAGTGCAAGCGAAAAGTTGCAAATTGTAATTATTTGGTTAAATTTGAGTAAAAAATGTGAAGATGCACAGTGCCTACATAAAAGGGAAGTAGTGTTTCATCCTTGGCTGTAAACTGCAAAGGAAGAGCTTTTTACACCCCAGAACTCGACCCAGTCCTCCAAATACGCGGTTAGTCGAAGTGGTGTATTCATTTGTGAAGAACATTTATTCTACAAAATTTATCCTAATTGTCTAATTGAGTCTCTAATTTATTTTTCTTCAAAGACAGAAAGATAATTGACATTGTGGAGAAGAGAAAATGTGAAGAAAAGAAAAGTTAATTGATGCTAAATCAATGAATTAGCACTGATTATTTTAGGTTTAACAACTCTCGAAAATGCTCTTATCAAAAACTGTAAATGCATGCGTTTTGTTTGATTGTTACGTTGATATTTACTCAACTGCAACTGGTAGTTAATTTGCTTGTTTCATATTGACTCAGCTTGTAAATGCAGTATATACCGAACGACGAACATCAAAGAGAATATTTTACACCAGGATATAGATCAATTGAAGATATTAGTAATAAAGGCTTGTTGAATTCAAGGTAGGTATGCAACATATCAACTATGAATCTTATATCGATTTGCCGAAACATCACAAACTATTATTTCCTCATCATTTCAAATATTACAGAAGAAGCAAAGGATGAATTCGACTAAATCTGGATTATGATGGTAGATATCTGTGCTACATAATACCTTTCTAAGGTCAATGTACGTTTATTGTAGATAGATACATAGATAGATGGCTAAGGCATAATGAACAAATGTCTGTAGAGAAGGACATGTCTATTTTTTAATGTGTTCATTCTGCCTGATAATTGCTGAATACTCACGTATATCAAGCCCTATAGCCGGAATAAGCAACTTCTAATCGATTAAGATGTAGATGGAAAGATAGATAGATGGATGGATGGATTGATAGATAGATAGATAGATAGATAGATAGATAGATAGATAGATAGATAGATAGATAGATAGATAGATAGATAGATAGATAGATAGATAGATAGATAGATAGATTGATAGATGGATAGATTGATAGCAAATAGAGCAAGATAGCACTTCACACTGAGAATGGTTCAGTTGATATTTCTCGTCTTGTTATTTCAAGATTTACCTGAAATTACCAAAGAATTATCAGATTTTCAATTTTCTTTTAGATGTTGGTGTATTTGACACTTTTGGTTCTGTTGTCATCATTGGTTCATGAAAGCGAGTCTTCTTGCATATCTGACAAGAAGGTGAATGGTTGCAGTGTTCCGTTCAAAGGGACCTTTCCTTACTCCACTGTGTTCAAGCCTGCTTGCAACAGACACGATGTTTGCTACCGATGTGTAAGTGAATTATTCTACTACTTTGAACAGACAAAATGTTTGCTAGCGACGCGTAAGTGAATGACTTTTCCTTTTTCGAACAGACATGATGTTTGCTTGTAATGTGTGAGTTAAAAAGTTTCAAGGTATTATAAACAGACAAGATGTTTGCTTGTGATGTGCAAGTGAATGGTTTTATTATTGTGAGCAAACAAGGTGTTTGCTTATGGTTGATGAATTAATGATTTTCAGGGAAATTTGAACAGACAAGATATTTGCTTTTAATGTGAAAGTGAATTGTTCTTTTTATTATGAACAGACACGATGTTTGCTTGCGCTGTGCGAATGCAGTACTTTAACCAAGCCTTTGCTTATCTCATTATGTTTCATATGGGTGTGACCTCACTCAAAAGCCAGTTTTTGACAAGGCTTATTTCCCACTGCAGAGAAGTACAAACAGTGCATGCATCAAAATACCTGATCAAAAGGATTTTTTTCTGATTAGAAAAGTTGCATAAAAATCCATAGCATAAATTGTGGTGCAAGCTAGTATTTGGAAACTGAAAACCAGTACACCTATGGTACATCAGCTAGGATGTGCTCTAGAGGTGCGTGAAGAGACAAAGACAGTCACTTAGAATGTGAATAAGCAAAAGAAAACCACTAAGAAAATCTCAAAATTTACTGGCATGCTGTTTTAGATGAAATGCATAGCACATGGCAAAGTTGGTCTCTTTTTATTCGGAGCAAACTTTCCAAAGAAAACACTCAAAGGATCTTTTCATATTTCAGGGAGCCTACTTCAAATGGCCGAGAGCTGATTGTGACAATGGATTTCTCAACGACATGTTGGAGATATGCGTGAAACGAGATGCGCAAGTGTTCGACCAGGAGTTCGGCCTAGACGCTTGCAAGAGTGCAGCAAAGGCCTACCAAACTGGCGTGAGACTTCTTGGCTTCCTCTTTTATCGAAAAAACCCTGCAAAGTGGTGCACAGATAGTCGGTGTGTTAGAAGAAATGGGCTGCCCAATTTGAGTTAGAATTGTGTTATGTTAGAGCTGAGCTAAAGTATCATTTTAAAGCTCGTGAAAATCAAAGAAGTTGTTTATAAAATTTTTGAGACAAAATGAGTTTTTTTGAATAGAGTACTGTCGCCATGGATGGGCCACTTTTTATTAAACAGCATTGTCTTACACAACTAACATACCTTAGCAAAAAAAAATTCTGTGAAAATATAACTCTATCTCTTCTTAAAACATTGACATAAAATGAATCAACTTCGCTTCCTTTTCGTTTCATAAGAGCCATTAATATGAGACCCAATTTTTTCGTCAATATTTTAGGCCATCGCCATGGATGGGCCGCACCAAAATAACCGGTGCGCCTCCGCAGTACGCCGCAGAGCGCAAATCTCTTTGAGCGATTGTCTGTCACATGATATCAACCACTCGTGGACAATCGTTTTGTTCACAGGTGGCCCATCCATGGCGACGTTGGCCGATCACGAATCGTTCATAAAAGTTTAACTCTTGCGAAAATGTGAGCATGAATTTACCGGAAGTCTTCGTAATTTGTGAAAAACCAAGGCTGGTAGAAGCAAAGTTGGAAGAAAACTATATGCTTTTGCTTAGAATAATAGGAGAAAATCGATAAAACAAAAACTGCAATTCACAACAATAACAACAAATGTTGACGATACTCAGAATTCAAATTCAGGTGAAGCGTTTTCAATATTTTTTTCTCGAGAATGCTAAGCATTTATAAACAAACAAAGCAAAGATAATGACCAAAATAGCATGAGCAACAATTTTCAACCCCCTTTTCCGAATAAAATAGGCCCATGTAGCTGAAAACTTGGTGTTTTCTGGATGCAGTCGCTAATGCTGATTTTCAAAAAGTGGCCCATCCATGGCGACAGTACTCTATATATCTCCTTGGACTACATCGGATATTTGTAAAATTACAATCTGTTTTCAATATGAAGAATTTTTCAAAAAGATAAACCTTAAATTTAAGTTTAAAACAACCCAAAAACATCCAATCCATATAAATGGTATGTTAAATATCAAAATCCAATAGAAGAAATTAGTGAAGAAATTGATGTATAAGATCTAACTTTACCATTCCAGGAAAACACATGTTTCAGATGATGGGCTCATGTGGAGGAGAAAATGCTGTGGAGGGTCGCAGGGGAAGGGAAACAAAAATTAAAGTAGTTGTACCTTGCCCCAATACCCGAGGTTGTACCTTGGTTCTACCTTACACCCATCCCATATCAATAAGAAAAATATGAAATATCCATCTCAAAAAATGACATTGTTAGATTCTCTTCAATCTTGGCGAAACACAGATAAACTATACCTCAACAATGCTTGTTAACCTTGCACGATTCTCTCGTTACATCTGACATAAAGTATGGTTTAGAAGTTTATGGTGTAGCTAAAAATAAACATCCAAAAGAACTGCAAACACTGAAAAACAGAATACTTAGAATCATCTACATTTAAAACATAGATTTGCTACGAATCGTTTACAGGGAACTAAAAATACTCAAAATTTCAGATCTTTATCGATTGAAAATTCTAAAGCTGATGCATAATGTGCACTATAATAAACACTATCTACCGAAAGTTTTTGAGCCATGTTTTGAAACTAATAAAAATCTAACTTTGAAATAAGGAGATCTAGAACGATATAGGGCGATTATACCGTTCAAATCTCAGGGGCTCGCTTATTGAACAATCTAAAAACACCTTTACAATCAATATCAAACAAGAAAATATTCAACAGCAAAGTGAAGAAAAACCTTCATTGCAGCCTATTTCATCAAATGGCACACACAGTGCTCTAGGGAATACCAAATTAACAAAATTACCGAAGGAGATTTAGTGGATTATAGGAGATAGGAGAAGATCTAACTAAAGCTGTTACATGACCCAGATGTTTGCCCGTTTCTTATTGAAATTCACAGAAGCAAACTAATTTTAATGGCGTATACGAACGGTTTGGTAATTTGCCAGTTTGCATGTTGGGTGATAATTCAGTTCAGTTCAAAATTATGAACAACTTGCTGTGGGCAGGCATGAGACGTTGAATCTCTGCGAATAACATTTGTTTCAAAACATCCTTACTACTGTGAACGGGAGAGGAAATCGTGTATTTCTAATCTTCTTGCCCTTTTCAAGAAATCTTAAGGAATGAAGCAATCTATTTTTTACTGGTTAGCGGAGATTTGGGCCTAGCGAGCTCCACAAATGGTATGCATGGTCGCAGAGAATTTTCAAGGCTGATTGAATTGAATTAAAGCATATCACATGACTCATCCGTCCGCGCCTTTAGAAAATAGAAGGCTAGTCCAAGAAGCACTTGAGTATTTTCACACAGCGCCTTCTGGTAGTCCGTGTCTCAGCATGCTTCAGAAATTCACCTGGAAGGCAAACTTTCTCTCAGGGAAATCAGACCAAAGCATACACTGAACCGCTACACAGGTGCGTCTTTTTCCTTTCCTTCTCCTTCTCTGCTCTTAGCAGACACAGGGAAGCAAACAAACTAAGACGGCCCTTGAAAAGACGCCACGAAGAATTGCAGAGGGGCCTCATGTCACGTCAGCTTAAAATGGATGTAAATTAATACAAGAACTTGAAGCTCAAACCACATCAGCTCAAATGAGATATAAAAGGCGGGCGTTAATTTGAAACCAATCACTGTACGCCGAGAAATGACAGATGGTGTTGATGTCTCTTGATTCAGCTCAACTAAGACTTTCTCATTACTCAGCAAGAAATAACAAGAATCAGAGAAAGAAAATAATCTTTACCAACACTCTCCTACAAAGGTACGTGAATTTGTTTGCATTCATAAATGTTTGTCTTACCAAATACAACTTTTCTCCACTGACCACAGAAAAAATCCTGGGTTCGCTGGCTAAAAATTGGCAAGGATCTTGGTGTTTCCGAAATGCAAATATGAATTTCGATGCGGGATAAAAAGAGGTCACTACTCCACTATACTTTTACTTAGAGACACTCCCAAGGGTAGCAACAACCTCATAGAATAATGATGATGATGATGATAATGTAAAAGCTATCCACATGACACGAAAAATCGATATAAGATACCAATAGAATTTTCAGAAGGCCATACTTGCATTTAAAGTAGTTTTATTAAAATAAAGGATGGCGAGGAAAATTGGAAATATAGTAAAGCATGATAACTACTGAAGCTTTGCGTCTGACACTCAACAGAGTAGTACGTCAGAACAGTCTTTCATTCGTACAGAGCTTGAGGATGGCGACGAAAATTGGAAACATAGCTATACATGAAAACTACTAAAACTTTGCGTCTGACACTCATCAGAGTAGTACGTCAGAACAGTCTTTGATGGATAAAGAACTTGAGGATGGCAAGAAAAATGGAAACATAGTGAAACACACTAGTTAATAAGGCTTTGCGTCGGAGACTCATCAGAGAAGTACGTCAGAACAGTCTTTGATCTGTATAGAGCTTGAGAATGGCGAGAAAAAATCGTAAACTTAGTGAGACATGATAACTACTGAAGCAGAATAGTACGTCTGAATGAGATCGAAAATGAAAGCTATCCATTGAGATGATATGAATGAAACTTCAGGATTAATTTGCATTAGTGATTATGATAAAACCATCAAAAAGCAGTTTTCTATTTTTGCTATTTCTTTACCCAAATTCATCAAACTTCGGAAAAACATATTTCCGTCAACGGTATTATAGTTGCAAACACATTTTCATATTCTTCCAGATGAGCCTTTTATTTGGACTCGCAGCTGCAGCCATTTTGATTGTGCCTCTTTTTGGTGTGAGTGCTAAGTCAGGCCAGACCTGCATATCAGAACAAAAGATCGATGGATGCAGTCTCCCATTCAAAACATGGTTCTTCCCATACGCAATGACTTTCACTCCTGCTTGCAATAGACACGATGTCTGCTACGCATGCGTAAGTAACACTTTTGATGTTGGCTAATCCATAACCTAAGGAAATTCTAATGTCCGGGGGCATTATGTATGAACTGCTGTAGTATACCTCACTATAATACGAGAGTTCAGAGTCCAGAAAACATGGTGGTTTCACGGTTGTGAACCGGGAGAAGGTTTACTTTTTGAGGAAGGTTTCGATGTCTTCTAAAACATTTCTTTAGGAATTAAAAACATTTATTCATTGATAAAAATTACGATGCAATGAATATATGTTTTCAATTCTTAAAAATGGTAAATATTTTTACTGTCTTCTAAAATACATTTTTAAGGAAAATGGTCAAAGTAGTTATAAGATATTCTATCTTTTGTAGCATTCCACGGTAGTTATCTTTAAGCATATTTTAATTACAGGCATACCTTTACCTGCTGCAAGAACTTGTAGAGATTACATGGCTATTATGATGTGCAATGCCTTTTTTCTGTTGATTGAAAATCAAAGGTGCCCCCCCCCCCCCAAAAAAACCCCTTCCTACACGACTGTTTTCATTAAACCCATAACTGCACATTGCAGAAGCCACACCTTTGTAGACAGACCACGTCCTCTTTAAACAACTCAAAAGGAGAATGGTAATGTGGTAAGATTTTCACATGGAAGGTTGGTAAATTTTCTGGAATCTGTGAGAGCCAAACTTTCTCAGTATATGAATATGAGAAAAATCAGAAATAAACAATTCTCTTATCGTTTCGATAATATCTTCTTCAGTAAACTAACTGAACCCGGTTTGCGGAAGAAAGTTTTATCGAGACGTTTAAAGATTGGTGCATTTCTGTATTTCTCTAGTCTACGTCATACCTTAATGGATACATACAGGAATTGTGTGTACATAACCTAAATGAAGCATTGTTCATAGTGCATTATACAATCATACAACAATGGATTCTATCGTGATATCAAGATTCCGAAAAACGGCAGAATTTAAATGGAAGCTACTTCACCAGAAAGGACGATTTCATTCATGATTGTATTGCCTGGTTTATACGCATGGGCTAACCGTTTCTCTCATATTCCATCTTAGGGCGGCAAATTTGGCTGGTCGAGAAAGCATTGCGATAAAGCATTTCTGAAAGACATGAAGAAAATATGCGAAGAACACAGGTCGAAAAGAAGCTGCCGGAAAAGGGCTGAGGACTACCATGGCGTCGTGCGGTGGCTCGGAATATTCTTCTATCGGTACAAGGCAGCGAGATGGTGCAAGAGCCACCAATGTGTTTATCATCACGGGAAACCCAGGTTGAACTAATGCCAGAGTGGCAAATAATTTACGCATTCCTTAATTCAGACACGTTTTTGAAGAGCCATGCTCACTGTTTTAGATGCCCAAATTTATGCACTTTTTTCGTTCATTCACCTCCTACCTCCAGTTGCTTATATTTTAGAGTAGGAGTATTGTTTTTTGTATTATTATTGTAATATACCTTATTCCTGTTAATGCGTCCATCTTGAATTAATGCAAATTTGCCCCCTGGAAACCCTTTAATGCATTGCGTTTCCTTGGTATTCACAAAGGAGTCTGGGAGAACCAAGGGGTAAGTGTGTATTATTTAAAGATGGTAGTATTGACAGAAAAAAGGTGTATCATTGCATATCCATTACTCAGGTAGTAAAAGGTTTTAAAACAACGTCTTTTTAACGAAGTATATCAAAACATTTTTTAGCGATATCATTTATTCGTCTCATCTTCTCGTTTTGTAATTAGGATAACTTCCACTTACTTTTAGCTGCTTAGACTTCATTAGCCAACACAGCGAACCAACTATCATTATCATTCTTAATTGGGAGTTATTCTTATTTTTGAGATAACTTTGAATTTATTCGAATTTTCATTGTTATTATCGAAACAGATGTAGATGTTTATGGGACACTCAGTTTTGCAGCTTTGGCTTTGCAGTTCTCCTCAAAGACTGGAATTATGGGATTGCATCTAATACTTTGTTTTTACATATATAAGACCCTTCATCATGTCAAAACTATTTCCGTCTGGCTGCACAGATATTTGGTTACCTGAAATTCTCTGCACCAATAGGAATCCACTGTTATCCAGGCCTTTGATGGTCACCTTCTCTCCGTCTTCATCGCCGAGCCGTATTTCTTGCTCACTATGAAAAGAAATGCTAACTAATAGTCGCCCTGGGTAACGCCTGTGGTGAAGGGTGTTCTGTGCAGTAGGGGGGTACCATCGCTACTGCGAATAGTGTTCTGTGCTGTGGACAGATACTATCGGTACCTTGGGGGGATACCATCAGTGGTATTTAGTGCGGGAGGATGGTGCTCAGTACTGTGGGGATGTTCAGCACTGTGGAGGGTGTTCAGCACTGTAGACGATGTGCAGTGCTTTAGAGGGATACTATCGGTACATTACAGGGATATGTTCAGTACTATTGAGGGATATCATCAGAACTGTGTGGATGTGTAGTACTGCTAGGAGATACCATCATTCATGTGCGGGAAAACCATCAGTTCTCTGGAGGAATACCATCAGTACGGTGGGGGATAATATCAGTACTATGGGGGGAAACCATCAGTAAGGAATAGCATTAGTACTGTGAAGGATGTTCAGTACTGTTCAGGGATACCATCAGTATTCTGGAGGGTGTTCAATACTGTAGGGGATATCATCACTACTGTGTAGGTAATACAAACAGTGCTAGTGGCATCACTCCACATCACTGAGCATCCTCCACAGTACTGACGATTTTCCTCCTTAAAACCGATGGTATCTCCCCACATAATTGAACATCCTCCATAAAACTGAATACCAATTCCCCACGGTGAAAATAAAAAAGTTAATTTGTTTCATTTGTTTCACTTGTTTATCATCCACAGCCGTTGAGAACAAACAAGGTATTTTTTGGTTCTCTGACTTCCACTGACCTCCAGTCTCACACCCATCAGAAAACATCATCATTGAGAATAAAGGAAGGTTTGAACAACCTGGTATTGATGGGTAACTGAGGTAGAATGAGGTAAAAAAAAGAATAAACACTCACCCGTGTAACCAGTATTTATAATACAATTCGCAAAACTCTTTGTATCCACCAGCTTCAAATCGGTGCAGAATCTTCTCCAAGTTCACCATTGTGCAAGCAAGGATTTTCTCGATTCGCAGATATTTCAGATTTGTGCAGTTCTCCAAGTTATATTGGTCAATTATGCTGTTCAGGCAAATGGTCGGTTTATCGTTTGAAACGTTGAGGCCAAGACCTTAAAAAATATATTAGAAATAGCTCGTTTCTATAAAGCACTTAAAATTTGCAAGGAAAACATAGAATAGATAGCTGATAACATACAAATACAAAATCTGATTAATAGACTAGGCCATGGCTAGGCCATGAGAGTCACTGCTTGCAGCTGTTATGCTTTGTTTCAAAACTCCTTATTCTGCTTGCAGGCTTGGCGTTACATCAAGTATTACAAACTGTTTTCCTCGAAGGTAATTGAATCAAGGGGGATTTCTGAATAAGCCCTTATGAATAAATATGAGCTTCGCTCTTTACAACTTTATACCAGATTTTATAACTTGATGTTTTGATATCATAATAACACTTATATAGCCTGGCGTGATTCATCTTCGGTTTGCATATGTTCTTCATGTATGTAGAGAAAGACTCAGAGAAAGAAACAGAGCGTATGGGCTAAAACACCACAATCAACAACTGAGTCAGTGAGGAAGGTTTGGTGGTAAGGTTTACAAGAGTAAGGTTGATAAATTTTCTGGACTCTGCTTTTAATCATTGATATCGATTGACTGTTGAGTTGTGAAAACCAGTGAGATAGGAAAACGATATCCTCTATCTACACCAGATGCAAGGCTCGAATATCTTCACTATTCAATTTATTCTTATCCAGGGAATTTATCTGGACTATGACGTCTGTGATATAAATAGAGTTTGATTAAATCTTTTCGGGTGGGTTTTGGATTTCAGTGTAACGATATGAAGGTCCTTATATCACAGTTATATTTGTAGAACATTTTGAAAATATTTTTAGATGATGACAGCTATTTCAAATCTGAGAAATAAGTTGTTTCGGAGATACCGCTTAAAAGTAGTCGTTTCAAGAAGAGTTTTTCAAGATAAAACCCAGAAAGACTCACCGATAATAGCTTTGAATTGGCCACTGCTATATGAAGAGTTGACAATAAGACCTCCAATTTTGATGTTGGAGCCAAAGTAAATGTCGTTAGGCCACTTGATGCGCAGCTGAAGATTCTACGAAGACATTCTAAAATTAACAGTCAGTAAGGGCAAATTGCATTTCACTCCCTTTTCAAAGCGTGCGAGATTTTTTGAAAATATTAGGATTTCCAGAGATTTTCATATCTGAATAAGAACAATAGGATTTCCAGGAAATGTGCACGAGATTTTAAGGGAATGATCTACCCCTCCAATTAGTAGGTAAGATGGAAGTTTGACAGCGTTTTTGTTAAAGCATATCCCGGACAGTAACCAACCCTAATACAAATAAGATCCAAGCATAAAATCTTACAATTTCTAGATTAATAAATAAGTCTAAATTGAAAAACTTAATCTAACTAGTAAAGTTGCAGGAAACATTGGACGTTTGATGCATAGCAGGAAACAAATGACTACACTACAGCTTATTACGGTCGGCGATTGACAATCAGTGCACCTATCCTACAGAAAGACTGCCAGAAACAAGAAAATACTAAACTAATCATATACTTAAACAACCCATAGAAAGGGGGACAGGGTGGGGGGGAGAAAATATTTTCAACCAACGATTAACTTGCTGATTCAAAATTGAATTGAATTGCAACCTAAAGTCGTCCATGTAAATAAGGGCAACTAACAGCAAACCCAAAACACGAGATTCTACTATTATGAACATTGGACTTTCTAGAGGTATCCATCCATGTGTTGGTAACGCGTGTTAAGGGCACTTTGTGACGTTATGACCTCTCTCTTGTCACAGGGTTCACTTGTAACAAGATAATGGAGAGCATGTCTTGTGAAAGAACTAAGTTCTTGCTTTAGTCATGCAAGAATGGTAAACAAAAAAACTCACTCACATATAGAAACAACTAAATAAACTAGTCTCTATTGGAAACAAGGACTAGCTCAACCCGAGCAGAACGTTAAAAATCAACGTACAAATGGCTTCAATCAATACACTACGAACTTATACTTCTTTATAATAGAAATGTCGTGAATACTACAGATCTCCTGTAAGAAACAAGGCCTGGCTTTAGTCTGGCCTGGCATTGATTCACTCAAAAATGGATGCATTGAGCACACTAGGACCTTTCACGACTATATAAAGGGATTCTGTTCATGCTTCCTTGTGACTGCTGGAAAAAGGGCCGACCTTAGTTAGCCTGGCACATTAAAAACTAACTCACATATCAATGAATGCACTAAGGTCTTTGGAAGCAAGGCCCAGTAATCGTCCGTCTAGCACGTTCAACAGAAACTCACTCACTCACAAATGGGTGCAATGAATTAGTAATTAACTAACACCATAGGTTGATTCTTAGTCAGGCTCGCACGCTCATTACCACTCACTCACAACTTACTGAAAAATTCGTCGTTACTGGTTTTCGTGCTAGTGCATAATGGCGTTTTGATCGAATAAAGGTCGTGATCTGTCTCAAGGGTTTTCAGTTACCTCGTATCCAGGTTGCTCTCTGATGGAATGAACAACAGCAACCGCAGCTATATGCTGTAAGTAGGGAAGCCTTCTACCAAGTTCAGATGACAGATTTACGCCTAATGCCAGTGAAAACATCATACAACCAGCAGGCGACAGCCATTTGTTTCCTCCTCTACCTGTGGAGGAAAAGATAATAGTCAACTATTATAGCTTATACCCGTATATACATATATACTTAACAAACTTAACAAACTCTGTATATATAATAAGAATACAGCAACTAACTCATTCTTTGCTGATAACATTCATCGTGAATCAAGTCTCATTCGGAACGTATCGTACAATCAATAACCGTAGAAGTCCCTCTCCTTATTCATGTGGTCCTTAGCCAAATATAGCCTTTTTATTAGCATCATATTCATGTATCTAGTAAAAGGTTCATATCTTTATTTTCATTTGTCGAGCATTTGTGAAATTTGTGTTTTTGATATGATTCTGGTTACAATTAGAAAGATGACCTAGTAGCTCAGTGGGTAAGAACATCAACAAATGAAGAAGTCGTGGGTTCGAGTCCAGGTTGGATAGTGATTGCAAATAAGTCCCTTCTTCTGTAGAATTTAGACTTAAATAGTTGGTAGCTGGTTACCTTTGCCTTGTAGCTGCTGAGCTGCAACTATCAGCAAGCCATCGCAGAGGGAAGACAGCGAGGCATACATTCTAAAATCAAAGATAAAAAGCATTGGGTAGCCTTGCATTGCATAGACACTGACACTTTCAGAAGTGATAAAACAGAAAGGGGCTAAACTACAAGTTGACAAGAAATTTTGAATATTTTTGTAGATTACGTCGGGAAACTTTCAGAAAGAACATCAGCTGAAGACATCTTGTCCTGTCAATTAGCCAATGAGACTAGATTTTCCATGTTAGACTGAAAGTGAAGACACATCTGATAGGTTTGTCATGTGCAGCATCTGACTAGCACTTACACTAGCAATTTCGCAGGCAAAAACTTACAGTGTGACTATTATAAACCGTTTTGAAATGTGAAAGATTTTTGGAGGCAACTAATGCTAAACAATGTTCCAAGTATTTTTTTCCTGCCCCTTAAATATGCTCAAAACGAAGAATAGGATTGTACCTACTTTTCCAGTATTTGCTGCGTTGATGTGACAGTTTGTGAGAATATGACAATTCTTCCTAGCTTGCTTGCCCTCAAGCGTTTCAGGTAGTCCTGAAAATTGAAATATTGCTGGAGTTTTGTTTTCATCTCATCCTTGTTGCAACTGATGATAGGAAACGTTTCTTGATTGACAGCTTGCAGAGCATCAGTTGATTCGATGAATTCAAAATTATCATTTGACTTTGTTTCACTAGCAAGCATTGACTTGATTCCAGCAGAGAACACTTTGAGATCCTACAATGAAAAATGGAACAAACTACTTCAGATAGCAAAGCAAATCAAATGAGGGGTTAAAAGGCAGAAGCAGCAACAAAATCACAAGGAATTTTGCTTTTGTATTGTCAGTAGAATTCTCATGGCACTAAAGTTAATAGTTGGTACTCCATAAGTACACAAGTAAGTCAACTGCAGTCAAAGGCAACCTGAAGGCTCCTCTGTCATTTGCTTCTATCTTATCAGATTGGAATGGGCGTGACTCCTATCTCTGGTCCTAGAGCAACTTACAATCCCTCTCTTTATCCTGAGTGCAAAGAGGTATTGGGTAAAATTTTGGAGTAAAGGCTTTGGCATAATTCAGCCAGGATTCGACCCTCAAACTTCCGAAAGAGTTGTGAGCAATCGCCCACTAAATCATCAGACCACTGCTAGGTATCCTGCACATACCCTAACACTAAACCTAACCCTAATCTTTAACTAATCAGGGCTCTTTGCATTGATCAATTTCAAGGAGGAGTTTTAGGAAACCAGTAATTGAAATTAATAATTTGTTAAAAATGGGAAATTGATTTGATTGATTTTCCGAATCCTGGTCCTCCCAAAGAAACCAGACCATGTTTGTTTTTCTTGTTTTACCTGTACTATCAAAGTGAAGAATCAGCTTGCATAGTAATATTCTGACCTCTGGCTGTCCAAACAGAAATCCAGGAGTTGTTCCAACAGAGTTTGAACATTCTTCTGCTGTGCATTTCAAATTGAGTTTCCTTAGAATGAGCTTCAGCAAAGAGAGTATCATAATGCTTCCATGACCAGGATTTGTAGTTTCTTGTGATGAAATCGAAGACAAGAAATCTAATGCAGAAACCACCATCTGACCACTGCCATCTTCATCAGAGAATATTGTTGGGTAATTATCTTGCAACGTGCAGCAAAGAGTTTCCATTTTGGATATTTCTAAAACCGGGGTCATGTAATGAGAAACTTTCTTCCAGTCTGACTAAGGGTGAAATTCAAGGATAAAAAATGACACCTGATAATGTATCGCTTGCCTCAAAGAGATGTATTGCTAGAGAGAAAGGAGAAAATTTACCAGCTCTTGGAAACTCCAGGCAAAACGATTCACAAGATGTGATCACATCAAGAGGATGGGCCAGGGCCCCACTGCTTTATTAGTTTTTACCTTTTTGGTGCCCCTTACATTTGCCCATCAACTTTCAAAATTAACAACTTGCACGACTTCTTTTGTCAAGTGAGAAGTTAGAGTTTAAAGTAATTCTTAAGATACGATGCATGAAAGTCTGCTATGAATAGATGATCTCAAAAAGATCTTGCGTCTCATAGGCAGATGCCCCTTTGCACACATACCTCCAAGAAATCAAGCAGCCTAAATTTTTTCTAGCTGCGTTAGAGCTGCAGTGGTTGGTTTTGACAGCTATGTGTTGGTAAGGGGCATATTCCTATCATACATTGCCTGAAATAAAATCTGCCTTCTTTTGCAGAATCGCCAATTGGTATTGAATGAGGGAAAATATTTATAACCTCTCTGAAATCTGGCTAGGATACTTTCTTTTGTAGAAAAAACAGTATTTTGAAAAACTTACCATCAATCTTTTGCCTAGATGAGTGAACTTTACCAGTGAAACTATGAGATTTATTCCCATCCTGAAACAGACACTCTTCATCTTGAAGACATGTTTCAGCGTCAACTGCACTCTCATCCCTTATAGAATACGAGCTGCAATGCAAGAAGGCGTTCCCTCCATTTTCAATAAACTTCTCTAAATAGTGTTTTTCACTCTCTTTCAGATCAAAGACATAATCTAGCACAAACAGAGATACATTATCAGGCCAGTATGTCTTAGTAAAGTCTTTCCTTTCAATTTCGTAGATGACATAACAATTCTTTGCTAACACTCTTTCTAGCAGGCTCTTCCACAAGTTGGTGTTCCCAGGTTTTCGACTCAAGATCACAATGTTTGGTGGTTTCGTGCAGGCTGAAAAAGAATCAAGATTCAGGTGTTGTGGATGCTTGGTATAATCAATTATTGTTGTGAATGGCTAAGTGACCATTGTTTTGAAAATATCAAACAACCCAGAACAAGTTAAGAACCAGTTAAGTACAAACCAAAACAGCCATAACAAGCCAAGCACAGACCTACATAAAAATCTAGACCACCCAACTGATATCAATATGAAAGTAGCAAACCAGTTTTTGCGTTATATTTCCAAAATTCAAACAAATTATGAAGTTTTTTGTGTGTTCATTTTAGATACTTGTAAGCATCGCATAAATCTCCCTATATACCCATTCAGGGCAACGGTCCTTTACTCTTTCAATCATTCTTCATCTTCTGGATTCTGAATCAGCAAACCTGGTTTTCTTGTCAGAACTGATCTGCCAGAATATGGCAGTTTTTGAAGATATCTCTCAGGTGCGAACGAGCCATTTTCCATGTTTTAGTCCATTTCAAATGTTTAAGGCTATATATATGCAGAGGATGGCATCTGGTTGTGTGAGACAGCATGCTCTGATTCTACTCTTCAAAATATCTTTACCTTTTAAGGTGGCAGTGTTCAAATTTTGCATTCGCATCCATTCTTCATGAAATCCAAAAAGAACATTCAAAGGAAATCTCAGCTCTTTGGCTCTCAGAACCCTCTTCCATGCACCAGCTATCATACCATAACAGATTCAAGCCAACAGCAACAACAACAACATATATGTTAAACACTTTTCGACTTCCAAACAGTTCAAAACCCCATTTTCCTTCCTTTAACCTATTCCTTCCTTTTTTATGAGTAGCTACATTTCATACCACGCTGTAAGTTTCATCGGAAGGACTTCGTCAATTTAATAGTTTGATTATCGCGAGCCTCAGCAGAGCTAGAGATTGCGCATGTTGGGAGCTTTTCGCAGTGTTTCGTTTTGATTAGGCCAAATTGCCTCGATTTCAATCTTTGCTATCATTGAAGACAGGGAACGAAACATATTAAAACATTGGATGGCTGTTTAGCATATTATTGGTTTCGTACGTGATCATGAAATCAAAGTGATTTACACCTCCCTTTTTTAGGAACATGAAATTTAAGCTTAGCCTGGCTGTGGCTGTTTACTTATTTCGTAAGAGATTAGACAAATTTTCCATCGAATGAGAATTTGACAAGTTGACTATAAAAAATTTCTTGATAGAATTAACCTTAAGTATTCCCTGTTGTAACTCCTCTCTCTGTATACAACCATCTCTAGAAAAGCAATAGAACCAACCCAAGGCCGTACACAGAACATTTTTAGCGGGGGGGGGGGGCAAAACCCCTTTTGAAGAACTTTTTGAGGATATCCTCTATAGGAAAGCATATACTTTTGGAATTTTTTGGGGGGGCAGCAGCCCCCCTTGCCCCCCCCCCCTATGTACGGCCATGAACCAACCTCTTAATCACATGGGACTACAATGAGAACAGTGGTTTTGGTCATAAGCAATGGGAAACGAAAGAAGTAGATTCTAACCATATCCTAATAAAAGAATAGCATTTCATTTCAAAACACATTCAACTCTGGAAAACATTGCTAATGTTAATCTAACATAAATCATCAATTCACTTCAATCATAAAAAGTTCATGCCCACACCGACTTGCAATCCAGGATTCACGCCGTCACTCGTTTTGGCATTCTTTGGCACACAGTAGTTCACTTCTAGCCTTGCTATTCCACCCAGCATCATCATCAGACCAATGCCGTAAGACCATCTCGCTTCTGTTATCAACTTATTCATTTCGTTTGATCTGTTGGAATTCAGCTCCAGATTTTGAGAATTCCCTGCATTTGCAAACAAATGCACTCTAAAGAGATCCCCAAAACCCCCTCTTCCAGGCCTGAAGGGTAACGGGGTGTATAAATGCATCCCAGCAGCCCAAAAGGCATCTGCTCCAAGAGCCACGTCTTTCACTCTTGGTCCAATTCCTTTCATTTTAAAGCCTCGGACGGACAGAGGTCCACCAAGGAAGAACCTATCATTGATGAAAGTTTCAGAGCCGCTGAGGGATTTAACAGCGCCAGCTTGAAAAGAGACTCCCAGGATGATATCCTCCATGAGCTCCTTGTTCAACTGGATCTCAAGCTCACTCTTCAGGAACTTGACGTTGCCACCAAGCCCTGAAAACTCTAGGATGTGCTTTAGGAGATTTCCTTTGGTTGGAAGTAGTTGATCATCGCGGCCATCACTTGTCAGCGTATGCTGAATTGACGACTTGATCACGTGACCTGCTTGCTCTCTGATCACAAATGGAGCACCAAGGGTAACATCATAGTTCTCACGCCATTGCCCGTCATATCTTAGTGAGTGAATCCCCAAGGGGCTTGGAACAGCCAACACAGATTCTAAACCTTGGCACTTCTGCTTGAAGAAGCAATATGGAAATTCAGCTGAAGCGTTGTAGAGCTTCCCTGACAGTTTGCAGTCTGGGTTTTTAAACAGACATTTGCTGTACGACAATGCATGAGCCGATGAAGATTTTGTGCCAAATGAGAAGTCCATATGAAGACTTTCTGCCGATCCTCTCAGGTTGTTCAGCCTACCTCCAAACACCATATTGCCCTCATTGTTCCCTACATTTGTGCCGGCGTTCGCAGTCAGCCATTTTGATTCATTGACGATGAAGTAAACATCAAGGGCTTCTGGTGATGAAGTTTCTTGTCGGCAAACATCAATAAAAACTTCAATACCGTTGAAAACTCCAAGCCTCTGCAAGCGCAATTTCGCATTGTAGGCTTGATCAATCAGCTCATTGAAAGTTTTAGCATTGAATAGGTCTTCCAACTGGCTGGTGATCAGGCTTGGCTGTGTTCTGCTTGCCCCATCAATGTGGATATTTTTTATCTTTACCGGGGTGTCAACATCTATTTCATCATCATCATAATCATCTATCATTGTTGGGTGGGCAGATTTCTGAGCTTTTGCGATTGCTAAACCCATAATTACCTATCACAGCAGCTTCTTGAAGACTTAGTCTGTCTGTGTCTTTATCTAGCTCCTCTTTTATGGCTTTTCCTCCTTTCCTCCGTTAGAATCAGCAGCTGCATCCTATATCACCAGCAACCTACTTTCAGAATGAAAATCAGCAAATAGCAAATTTTGAACGTCATGGGATTGAGGTTTATGTTGTTGTTGTTCAATTGTTGTTGTAGTTGTCCGTAGTCCATTTTGTTGTGGTTGTTGCTGTTGCTATAAACGATTTCCTTCCGCTTTCGTTTGTTGCTATGTTTTTTATGAGAAGTAGGCCAATATTGTCTGATCTGCGATCGATCATAGCATCCAACCGCTCGATATGTTTATCAGTAGCATGGCCAGCAAAAACAGAGCTCAATTTCAAGAGCTGACGAAGCCTGAAGTGAGAGAAAAGCCGAAACGACCCAAGTCGAAGAAAAAGCAAGACTTTTTTGTGGTGACGGGCGAAAGTTCCAACCTCCTATCGTATGTGTCGTCCGTCGACAATCCTGATTTTTACCAATTAATCTTTTCCTTGCTCTTTTACCTAAGGATTTCACTGTTCTCCCGGAAATTGCAGTGCGGTGTATATGGCAAGCAAGCAAGCAAGCAGCAGGCATATTTATTTGTTAACGCAAGCTAGGGATATAAGCGAAAGTCTCCCGTTTAGGAGAATTTTTACTTGCTTGCGTAAAATTCTCCTCTTTGGGAGACATGTCTCCGAAACGGGAGACTTCCGAAAAATAATTCTCCCAAACAGGAGACAAACTGGTCGTGAAAAAGTCTCCCGAAGAGGAGACTTTCCTGTTTTTTATCAATTTCAGTATGAAGGACTCTTAGGCGGGCATTTTAAGCCCAATTTTTGAATTCTCCACCATCGAAAATGGGTATATTGATGAAAAAAATGATAGGTCACTGATGTCAATAACACACAATTCACGTTTATAGATTCTCTGACGTCACATTCTAGTGTTTAGTCCATTGTTTGGAGAAAACAAGCGAGCATTTGCAATCAGCCTGTGGAGAGCTGGAGGTAGCCAGGGTAGTTACCAGGGGCCCTGGGGCTCTGCTCTAATTGGCCTATGAAATGTTAATCATGGTTATTGATTAAATGTACTTTTTAGAAGCATTTCTTTAAGGGAAGTTAGGCCCATTGAACTACACTCTTTTTTAATAAGAATAATTTTTATAAGAATAATGAGGCTCAAAATTGGTGAAATTTAAGAATATTTTAAGAATATTATGAGGCTCAGATCTTCTGGAAAAAAATTTAGCAATTTTTTCTACTTGTGAATTGGTGTGTTTTTTACAGGAAAGGGTCTTAAATACACTCACCCTAATCTTGATGCAATTGTCGATTAGCTCTATTTTACAGGAAATAAGGATATGTCACTGATTGAAGAATGTTTTGCGTTTTTAGCATTTATGACCATATTAACAATTCTATGCTATATTTTCTTTTTTTCTGTTGTAAGAATAATCTAAGAAAATTCTGAGGCTCAAAATAGCAAAAAATTAGGAATATTGAGGCTCAGAAAAAAATTAAGTATTCTTATAAAAAAAAGAGTGTATCCTTCACTCTGAGAGCCAAGCCAAATTTCCCAACAGGGCTGTTAGCGATTAGCTCTTTGACAAAAATACATGTTTGTTTTTATATTTGAAACAACAACATGTTTGTTTTTATATTTGATAAACATTCAAAAATAAAAAAATGAATAGAGGTCAAATGATAATGATAGGCCTTTTTTCGATACAGTGTTGTATACATGCATAGATCTAGCTCAAAAGTTCGGGTTGTGTCATTTTAGAAATTAGGAGGTTATTGGATAGAGCCTCCTTTGAATTTTCCTGGGTGTCACTGTCTCTCCTCTGTGAAAGATACTGTTCTAAATTTTACTACCAAAATTTTTTCTAGCTCTCACTCCAGTTATTTAAGAAAAGCTTACTAACAAGCTTCCTAAATTCTATTCCGTCTTTTAACTTTGTTTTCATATGAAAAATGTGACGTTGGAAAGGTTGTTGGAAGGGTTCCTGCCAATCTTTGCAGAGCATTGGTGGAAATAGAAGAAAAGGGCCTTCTAATTGGAGAAATACAGTGTATATATGGAGGCAGAGCTCATCAAGCAAAGGATATACCAGTCCAACAATCATTCTGTAGGTCTTAAACAAGACAAGGAAAAGACGTACAGGGAGGGGGTGCAGTACTGAATTGTACCTACCTTCTCAGGGGGAAAAGTGAGCAGAAGAAAGAAATTGAAACTATATTTCTAAGCAAAGACTTTCAAGTGACGAATTCTCTAAGATTTTATTCTCACTTCCTGGGTTCCTCATCTCCATAATTATCATACTCAATCGTTTTATTATTTTGAATCAATACACAAAACTATCTTATTATCTTTGTTTCTCTTTTCCCAATCTATCAAATACTCTGGGCACTTAAAAAGTGTCTATAACATGGACCACGGGCTTTACACGCATTTTTCTTAGAAGCAATTTCAGCACGAGCTCAGTACTAAAAATTGCTTAGCTTTTTATACTTAAAGAGTTATTTCTAAGAAATTATTTCATGAGTTTTTGTACTACAAATGTCGATGGTATCTTGCATACAAAAGTGTGCCGGGGTACTTATATCCAGTATAACCTACATCTAGCTGCTGCAAGATCTCCATTGTCAATTGGATCAGAAATATAATTTTCAAATTGCTTAGCATTCATCTATTCAGTACAAGCATTGCTTAGGTTTTTTCTTGTCAAGTACTGACATGCTTTTAAAGTAGTTACTTATAAAAAAATGCGTGTATTTTTGATTGTTGGTGGGCTAAAAAAAGAAAACTATTTTATTGAAATACAACTACACGTTTTTTTAATTAGACACCGGCTTATAAGAAACCTAGTACTAGAGCCCCAAAAATTTAAGAAACTTTTAGAACTACATCAGCATCTTTAAGAAAAAGTTGGTTGAGAAACACCGCGACGCAAAAAACACACAAATAAGTTTGATTAAATAATTGTTTCTAATATTTCGCCCTGCTAGGCAATGCTTCCTCATATATGAATTCTCTGAGGAAGCATTGCCTAGCAGGGCGAAATATTAGAAACAATTTTTTAATCAAACTTATTTGTGTGTTTTTTGCGTCGCGGTGTTTCTCAACCAACTTCTTATTAATTTCTTCGCCGTATTCAACGCAGCAGTTAGTGTAAGTGGTTTTTTCTTTCCTAATAATCTTAAAGAAACTCCAAAGAAACCAAGAGGACTTTATGAGCCGGAAAATAATATGTCAACAATACATTTTTGCTTGATTTAAGTTTTTATTTAGAGGAATACAGGATGTTAAGTCTACTTGTATTAGTAGGTGGGTTTCACTTTAATGCAAGAAATATGCGAGGGAAGAAAGCAAAATTTGATGTTAAGTGCGTATCTAAAAATAAGAAACTTCTAAGAAACTTGTAGTACTAGGAACCAAGCTAGGTTTCTTATAAAAAAAAACGTGTACACCAATTGTGTTGTTTTTTGGTATTCGTTGGGGGTATAACCCCCATGCACCAAGGCTGTGCAGTCTCTGGGCATTGATAAGTTTCATGGCAGGTTCAGGTAGCTGGTCAAATCAAAGCCAAGTTTGCATACAGAAAATATGTTAAGTTGTATTCTTAAATACATTCAGAAGCAAAATATTATCAAAACTACAAATCTTTATCTAAGACAAACTGCGACCAATCCCTAACGTTTCCTAACTGTGAAGGTTCATTATGAGAGTTCATGTGACGTCATCTTGACATTCAACTCTCAATTACTCACGAAGGACATCAGTAACCTACCATTTTTTTTTCACCTACCCCCGTTTTCTTATGCGTAGATTTCATTAAAATGCTTTAAAATGCCCGCAAAAACCTCCTTCAACCTTAAAAAGCATTTTTTCGGTAAAATTCTCCCGTTTGGGAGACATTTTGGAAGGTATCATGTAACCAGTAGTCTCCTGTTTTGGAGAATTGTCTCCTGTTTAGGAGAATTCTCCGAAACGGGAGACATTCGCTTATATCCCTAGCACGCAGGTCAGAGTCGGACAGCTTTACAGCTGATGGTGGACCTGCAGCTTTTGCCCCCAAAATAAATATCCTACAACGAATATCTTGGGTACTCATTACCGACCTCGAAAGGTTAGACAGTTGAGTTGTCTGACGGCTCGTAGCTCACGATTCCGACCGTTTGTGGATTCGTACCCACGAAAGGTTGCCCGTCAAGTATCATAAATCCTGCACCTTAACCACTAGGCTACACCACCAGTTCTGACTAGGACAACAAACTCACTTTACACTCTTTTTCTATAAGAACATGAGCCTCAAAGTTAGGAATAAACTGAGGCTGACTGTAAGCTCAATGTGAAAATTTTACGAAATTACCATGAGACTGACACATAAGTACACAAAAAGCAGATTGACAACACAAAGACATTTCAGATGGTCTATGTTTTGAACAATTATCCGACTGATAGCAAAAACGAGCTCCCAAATATTTTCAAGAGTGAGAATATTTCAGGCTAAATGTAGAGGAATATTCAAGAACAGCTACCTTCAAACAATTTTACTATTTCTTATGAAAAAAGAATGTACTGTTAACTGGGTATTTGCTCAGTCAGTATGTCTCTTTAAAGTGTTTGTTTTTGTTTAGGAGGGTTCCTCCCATGGATACAAAATTGACTTTTTTCATTCTAGAGTTTCCCTTACTTAATTTGACTCAGTAGACATTTCAGTTCAACAGATTGAATTTCTTTTTTGTATGTAGAAAAAGAGGATTTAGCTCCACCTCACCGCTTCAAGTCACTGACGAAAAAGTTCCACCCCATACACGAGGAACCGCCCCAAAATCGAATGTTGGGCTTTTACTGAACACCACTGCATCTGCACACCTGGACGAAACAGCACTCAGCACCCAGCAGGTGGACGGGCTTGCAGATCTCTATGATGGAATCAATGAAGAGGAGCTGACAAGGAAGACACAGAAAAATGCAGAGCATAGTTGGTTTACGTCTCCTATACACCGACCGAGTGATGAATCAGTACCTTTCTCTGAGCTGGTCCAGACTAAGCCATTGACTGCTTCCGTGTTGAAGGCAAAGACAGAAGGAAATTTGAAGCAGGATTACCTGGAAGACTTATCACAGACTCCGTTGGAAGAATTTGACATGGACGTGTTTGAGAAAACAGACAAAACAATTTACAAAGCCCGGCTTGAAAATGCAATCGGTTTCATGTCACCGTATCATATGGAGCTCGCAAAACTGAGGCGTGAGAAGCTGAAGCTAGAAGAGACTTATCTTCTAAAACTGAGGTGTCAGGCTGAGTTGGAAGAAACTAGAGGGCCAAAACCAAAATGGTACGAGTTGAAAACAAAGCATTTTAACAGGGAGTTGAGGAAAAATAATGATATTGTTGATAATTCACAAAGTTGGAGGACTTTGAATGAGTATCAGAATGAGATTACTGCTGCTTCTGGCCGCTGGGAAGATTTGCAACAATAAGCTGAACTTTAATAAGTATTCACACTGACCAGTGAAATAAGGTTATAAACAGTACAATAATTCCAAAACTGTTGTCGTGATAATTCAGAGGCTCTTATTTGAAAGAGCTGCAAAATCTCAACAATTATTTTTGATAATGAAATAGTAAAGGTCTTTGCAACCTGTTAGGCCAGAATGGAAAGTTTATGAATGAGATTTTGATTATTAGTCCAATTAGATAAAGATGACAATATTTATGTTTACATCCTTTACGTCATTCAGTCATTTGAATATCATAAGCACCTCAAATTTGAGTAGTTCTGCTTCCTTTTATTTGAACTACTTTTGATTACCCTAAACTAATTTGAACTACTTTTGGTCACAATGCTTGAGTGTAGGGCAGTCTTAACGGAGGTATGCGCTGTGATTTCTATTAGTGCTTCCTTTCTCACTTCCCCACCCTGGGCAATATTATCTGTACAGTACTGTAGAGGGATACCAGCACAGCGAAGGAATACCATTAGTACTGGGAAGGATGTTCAATACCGTTAGGGTATACTATCAGTACTGTACTGATGAGGGATACCATTCAGTACTGTGGAGGGATACCATCTACTGTAAAGGGATATAATCAGTACTGGAGGGAGATACCATCAGGACTAAATATCTTCCACAGTATTGATGGAACCATAGTACTCAACACCCTCGAATGTACTAATGGTATCCCTCCATAGTATTGAACATCCTCCATAGTATTGAACATCCTCCACAGTATTAAACAATTGTTCCCCAGCATAGATATTCTGCAAATTGAACTCGGTGAACCAAGCTCTAAACTCATCAAACTCAAATATCATCAAGTTCTTCTTCATCACTGAAATATGAGCTTTTCTTGAATTTCTTCTTCTGCGTTTGTCCCTCATCAGCCCCACTGTCCTTATCAGGGAGTCCCGCAGCCCTGCGTTTCTGCCTCTCTTTTTCTTCTTCAATAATAGCATTCATTTCTATTGTGAAACTGAGGCTCTCAGTGTGCAAGTCTTCGGCTTGGTTGTCATCATCATCATCATCATTGTCCGCATCAGGGTCGTTGGTATCTTCTTCTTCTTGCCCAAAGCTAATAAAGAAAGAATCTTTTTATAACAATGGAGAGGATGATAATATATTCTAGTATTTTCAGGGTTGTTTTGAATTCATGACGAACAAAATGGATAACAATTTAATAGGTTTACTGCCATGAACATTGATGAAAACAATAATGATAATAAAAATCACATGTCACTCGCACCAGAATAAATTAGGATATTGGGGCATTAACTATCGAGCCAAAGAGGAAGATTCCAATTCAACCACTTCTCTTTATCCACATCCAGGCCTGGCTATTTGATGCCAGTGATTGCCTTTCTCCACCAATGCCCTACTGAGTCAATTCAGGTGGGTGATAAATTGCTCTCTTCTTCTAAAAGTGAAGGAAATCGCCCGCCTGTCTCTGTCCTGAAATTACTCACTCTCTATCCCCAGTCCTCACTAGACACATGCATATTACTCACGCTCTCTCAACCTCTGAAAGATTCTCAACGATCACAGTACCTAACAAAATTTGATCTTCCTCTCCCTAGATTTATCTTTGGAGTTTATTCAGATATCTTGAAATATATCTTTCTCGATGACTCTAGTTTACTGATGTCTCTTATAAAATATGTCGACAGTTCACCTAGCTACAGTCTTTTAATTGGTCTTATTTGTTCGATTTTGAAGGCTTAAAAAAATTCAACTTACAATTTCTTATTTTTCCTCTTTCTGATTTTCTTTGGTGGGGGTTCTCTTTCACCCAGCATGTTCTTTGGGCAGCTGTAGCTCAAATGTCCTTCTTCCTGTAGACAAAGCAGAGCTTGAAAATCAGTTAGATGTTGGGGAGAGCACTTGACGATAGATAGAAATATGGAGTATGCTACCTTTAAGAAATGGCAATTCTTACCCTGTATGGGTGTAGTTTTTCCCAAATAACTACCTCTGTCTGAGAGTGACGTTGCAAAAGTACATATCCACAGGTGTATTAGCCTTCTACATATTCTCTGTTTCGTTACCATTTGACGATTTTTTGTAAGAGCATAAAACGTAAAATATTTGTATGAATTAAACTTGTCTTGTTTAATTTCTCTACTCTTTTAAGTAATGAGCTCTCTGAATCGGAAAAAATTAATCCTTAACAACTTTAAAACAGACTGTTATGATTTTTAACTCTAATCCATGTCAGACAAAAATTTATTAGTATCATAATAAGTGACATGATATTTCCTTTTTTCACACATTTTAAAAAAGAAACAACAAATAAAACCATACCCCACATTCGTAGCACTTCGACTTGTCAGGGTATTCCTTCTTGCGAATGTAATCAGCTGCTCTGCCATTATCGATTGCTAATGTGCACTTTATCTTTCGACCAAACAACTGCAATTAAAACATCATAAATCTAAACTCGTAGGTTGAATAAATCTTTCTAAAATTTGCAACTCAGTGCGCCCTCTGTGCTTTGCACATATACCAATACCTTATAAAGATAGTAAGCATATTTGCCCATCAACTATCAATATCAACCCTACCATATTTACTATCACTACCCTCTATTTCTATGACCAAGCATCAGATTTCTCCATGAACAAGCTAAGAACGAGCTGACTAATTGGAAAGAATATTTAAGAAATTACACCAGGCAGTAAGCTAAAGAATTCGAATGAAAGAGAAGCAGCACACTTGAATATCAGACAAATCATGAAAATGAGAATTTGTGACACAAAACACAAAATATATCAAATTAGGGCTTAAATGCATCAAAAGAGAAGAACTTAAGTTAGTTGAATTTCAGCCTTAGAGGAAGAATATCTAAGTACAGCCAGCTTTCATATTTAAGTACAGCTATTTTACTGGTTCATAAAAAGCCTGAACAACTAGCCTGAACAACTCCTTGTCAGATTACACCTCTTTTCAATTATACCTAGTTTTTTGGTATACCTTTGAAGATACCATATTGGAAATAGTGTCTTTGATCTATCGCCGCCACTTAAGAAAGGAAAAACAAGAATAAAAACAATACAAACTTCTTTCTTATTAATCGCCTGACTTGCTTTGAACGCAGAAGTTTTCTCCAAGTATTGAACGAACGCGACACCCTTGCTCTCCCTCGTTACTTTATCTTTTAGTATTGTCACCCTGGAAGAAAAGCCAGTATAAAATGAAATCATATTTATACCAAATCACTTTTTTTACTATTTTGAAGTTGTGTATCAATCTAAAAATAACAAATAAGCAACTAACTTGACAACTTTTCCAAACTTCTCAAACACCTGTAAGAAAAGTAATACCAAATTATGGAAAGCTAACAAATAGGTATAAATAAGTGAAATATAAGTGAAAAATTCACAACTAATAAGTAGCATATCTTCTGATAGTTGATAGGCACACACGCTTGCTATCTTTGCAAGGTATGGGTTTATGTCCTAAGCACAAGGGGCCCACTGAATAGGTAAACTAATCGAGCAGTGTGACCCTGGTCCTTCCTCTCGATGTGGCCACACCTCGTGATTCCTTTTGCCTTTTGGCCTTGAATTACAGAGAGCTGGCTTATTCTCTCCTCACACTTTTTGACAAGTCTGAAGGTGATTTCGAACCCGGGACCCATTGAAAAAGGGGCAAGTGATCTAACCACACTCGGCCATCCTGCCTTTTTAACAATGAAATTACATCCATGAAACAGGCTTGTAATGTTGTAGAATTTAGTCTCTTTTCTTCACAATATACATTATATACAATACAATACAGATTTCACAACTAATTATTTAGATTAATATTCAAGACTTGTTATTTGCCAAGAGTCTATATTCAATATCACATGATACATTGTGCAGATCCAGATAAAATCGGAAGGGGACAGCCGGGGTGGGTCTGGCATGAAAATTATAGGGTGGTTCGCATACCAATAGGGCCACTTAAGTGTGGCAATTATGAAACTCTTACTCCCCCCAAGGCAGAAGAGAAGGGACCGTAAATAGTTGCCATGCCATTTTGCCACTTAGGCTAGACCAATGCTGCAGCTGCTTAATGGGGCACAAATAAATGCTACTCTTGAGCAAAAAAATATATCAAGAATCAGTTTTTCAACGGGACATAAAGCTTCTAGAAAGTGAGCACCAAAAGCTTTTTGTGTTGGTGAGAGGAGACCTACCCCAAACTGCGCTTCCATAAATATTTCAAATAAGATGAAAATTTTAGCTGATTTTGTCAAATAATTTTCCAGTCCTTAGCTAGTCAAGATTTGATTCATAGGCTCGTATCTAAAACATAAACAAGACACTCACCTTATGGATATCATTATTGGTGAGTGAAAAGGGGAGATTTCCAACATAGACAGTTGTTTTGCTTGGGGCTAGTCCGCCACTCATTTCTCAGACGAATGTAAACATCCTGCAGAAGAAGAGAATGTCATCAAATACACTTATTTTCTGTATATACTTGCACCGTCAACAAAAAGATGAGGAAAGTTGTCATGCCTTGCAAATCAGAAGTCTTAAACAAGGGCTTTATGGCTAGTGGATGAATTCTTTAATTAATCAATGATTCGTTTTAGAAGTGTTTAAAGTTTTTCCACTTTTTCAGTTCACTTATGAGAATTCTTTGTGTTTGGGCCATCCTAGAATTAAGGTCCTGTAACACCCCTGGTTTTCTGACACCTTTACCGAAAAAATATTTTTCTTTATTACCCAGGGTCCATTCCATGTAAAGTTAATATGGGTCTTTTACTGATATGCCAAGGAAACATCTCTTTCGCAGGCTTTTAATGCATTGTCATATCTGTTTTCACACCAGACATGTACTGCATAATCGACATGGAATGCACACTGGCTTGTTACAAGACCTGAGATGAGCATATCCGACCATTCTCTATGGGAAGACTCACAACTTGATTTTCAGGAATATCACCTTTTGGACCTCATTTGAAGTGGGACGTTATAAAATAAGAAATAAGTGAATTTTTCTTAGAAATAGACCAAATAATGTTACCTTTGCTTAGAATCTGTTGTTTGAAGCTTATCACCTGCCTTGTCATGTGTATGAACACACCTTAACGAAAATTCAGAAACAGAAGGGAGGCTTAGATGGCTGACCAGTTGTCAATCAAAAATCATGACCGAGATATAACAATGAATTATCATACCATGAAGAAATCTCATCCAATCGTAGCAAAATTATCAATGTAACCAAAAATCTCTCTGCTTGATTCAAAACTTTCCCGGTTGGTTCAAAGTATTCATGTTTTATCTGGTGGCTAAAGCAATAAACAGCTTGTAAAATCATCAAAATCACTGCTGAAGTTTGTTGACAAAGCTTTTTGATATCATTATCCATTCTTCAATTATTCTTGCAAAGATTGTTTGTTTGGTTTATGGAGAGTATATTCAAAGTTGTTGTTTTGTCGAAAGGTAAACTTTTATGAAGAATTTAACATCGTCTTATCAAGCTAGGCCCAGGCAAAGTTTTAGAGAAGGAACAACTAGAAATATTTCATGTAAACCAGAATTTAGGGCAAATGCTGTCCCTTTTTTAGACATCTAACAACAGCTTCACATCTCTTATCTCCATAAAAGAATGTATTTTGAGGAAATTTCAATTGAAAAGGAGTTTTCATGGTCAAAATGCCCATAATGTATTCCAAATTTCAATTTCTAATGCTGTTTTGCGAAATGAAACAGAATTAGACAGCTGGTAATTTTTCATTATTTCATTGGTAATTGACTTGATTTAGAAATAGTTTTTTGTCATTTTACCTAGAGATATCCCATACTTATCCGAAAGTTTTGCTAACTACTTTGTCCTTTCATAATTTTCCCTTGCATTTTGCTTTACCACCCTGCACATTTTGATAAAGAACTTTCTTTCTGCTATTTCAATTCACATAAAAAATAAGTTTCTTATTCCTCATAGAATTTGCAATAATTTGACTTTTAAGTGGTTGAAGAACTGACGAAGAGAAGCACAAAATTAGATTTAGCTTTGATGTAAAAGAATTTACAGCTAAGGCCTGAAAATCAAAAGGTTTCCAAGCCAAGCTTATCCTAGGGTAGTGAATGGTGTATATCTGTATATGGTACCATTACTCGGTTTATATTTTCTACGAGACTCTGTTTACTAATCATAACAATTCAAATCAAAGAAATAGATACCTTAATCTGTTCTTGAGTAATTTTCAGTTCAAAGAGAAGAACTAGAGAGTATTTTTTAAGCTTCTTGATGTATTCATAGGCCTGTTTATGTTCTGTGAATCCAAGAATGAAAGGTTGTCCAAAAAGTAGTATTTTGTATTCTTTTCTAGTAGAAGAATGAGAGTCATATTCAGTTACGTATTGACGCGCGATTGTTTGACGCGCGGTGGCCTTACACTCGTACGGTGTCCCATAAGGGCCACTAAAATTCCTGTGCAAAAAACACCTATGAACTTTTTACCAATACAAAAGTTTTGCACGTTGTTTTTTTCACGAAAATGTCAAGATTAGTGCTGATTATCGCGCGATAAATGCCTTGCTATCACTTGCTCTATATTAATCAAATACAAGTGCGCTGAGCCAAGCAGCAAGCGCCAAGGAAGAGACAGGATACAGCTACAGCTCTCGAGATTACATGTGTTAGATCATCTTTTTTGTGAAATAACTGTTGCGTGAGTTTAAATGTAAATCGCAGAGGAAAGTCAGAAACGGGCACAATTTCTTTAACGCTTCAACACAAATGAAGATAAAATATCGCCAATATGGTTAAACAGGAAACTAAACTACCAATAAAATGTATAAACATATGAAATAATCGTCCAATCAAAAGTCAGTACTTCAACGGAATTAAATCTCATTTTCTTCTTTCGGTCATTCATTTCTCCAAGTCATTCATTCTGTACGACAGCAACAGTAGGAAAAGTAACTAGTGAAATGTGACGTCGATAGAGCGGTGTTTTATTGTTAGTATTTCCCACACATGGTTCCTGTAGATGCAGGTGATTTTCTAATTGCGCAAAACTACGCAACTGCTGTAACTTATCATGGCTGTAGTGCAGAATGGATAATGCGAGCAAATAACATTTCTATGCCCAAAACGGCTCAACAAGCAGAAGAGTTAAATTTCGACTTACTGCGTGAAATCGATTTATTGTAACTGCGTGAAATCGATTTATTGTAAGGAATGTACAGGACGACTTAGAAAACCTATAGCTATAGACTCACTTTGTATATATCTAAACATGACAGTAATATTCATACAATGAAATGATCAATAATAACAACAAAGTCAAAATACAAGCATTTAGGTATAAAACGCCGTTAAGCAATGAATCAGCATAAGTACATGAGTACATAGGCTAGATATGGACGTAATTTCAGAAATTGAGTAGTCTTAATGAATGATTGATCAAACTAATAAGACAAAAAAATCATTGTCTACTTGTCCTGATTCATTGCCGTTTTCTCCTATACCCGGTAATTTTTTTTTAATTCTACGTAATCATAATATGTTGGTCACACCGAGTTTTCTCAAACATACACTAGCAGGCACGAAACCAAGGGCACAACTTTGCCCCCTATTTTTGAAAATCTATTGGTAATCCCCAGTACCGCTGCTTCTATCGTTCTACGACAAGTTTGCCCCCCCCCCCTAAGTCTATCCTGGTTATGCGCCTCCGCCCTAGTTCTACCTCTATTTATGAAGTGTCCAACTCCAAGCACTCACCTGTTTACAGGGTTGAAACCCTTCTCACCAAAAACTTATTCTATTATAGACCCCTATAATATGGATTTTCATCAACAGGAAGAAATAACCTATTTTACACAAAATTCTGTGACAGAGTGCCTCTTTGTAGTTTAAACTTATTTAGGCCTTATTGCTATACCTGATATTCTCAAGTTTTTCTTTCTCTCGTAGTTTTCATCATTTATAGCCCTATAGCCATTCATCTATTTTCCTCTACTGTAGTTATAAAAAACCTTGTACATAGATGATTTTAGTTAGTTGGTCTTCTATATGTATGTTGGTAGAATCGTTGGTAACAGTTGGTGTAAATAGCTTCATACGAATACATAACAAGAGAAAAGCACAATCAAGCCTTTTTGTTGTCCTGTGTCTACCAGAACTCGGTGAGAATTTTCTTTATATCATCTTATCAGCATCTGATTCTTAGTAGTTATGGGTATTTGCCTCGAACTATTAGATCTTCGCCTTATTTTTATGATCTTATTCAAAGTCAATAGTTTTGAATGCAAATGTCTGATTGTAGAGCCAGGATCAATCTAAGTCGCAGAACTTAGAGTTTTTTAAACACTTGGGTATTGGTCAGGGTGCGAGCAGGATGGCATTTTATTACTACCGGGCTTTTTGGACCCTTGTACTACCGGGGGGCACATTGTGACCCCCGCCCCCTATAATTCTTGTTAGGAACGCGATAAAGGCTTGAAACTTGGTAGAACTATAGAATTTTACTTGCTCTATCGATCGATAGTGTTTTAAGACCATAATGGCTACCAATGACGTCACAGTGACGTCATAAGTCTGAAAAACCATGATAATTACTTATAGTTATTTAGCTTGTAATTGGAGCTATCTTTATGGTTTTTTAGCCTCTTGAATGACCTTACATCTATTTGTTATGATGACGCGAATGAGTATCAAGGTAACATTGTGTTGCGTTACCATGACAAGAGATAATATAAACAAGTATCAGCATTCTTGAGGGTCCTTCTGGCCTTTTTCGTTGAATGTCGTAATGGCCTATTTTAAGAGTATGAATTGCGTTCCTAAGAATGTCTATCATTTTATTCACGTAAAGCTTTTTCTCCCACAATGCATTGTGTTATATTGTACAACTCTTCCGTGCTTTTGTCTTCCTCCCACTTCCAAACTCCCACGGCGCGTTTCGATGATCCCAGGATGCATTTCGATGACATTACATAATAAACAACAAAACGAAACACTTTCTGTAATCAGTAAACAGAAATTCAACGAAGATGAAGGCCTATCTCTCCATCGCAGTGATTCTGCTCTGTGCTGTGGTAGCTCTGTCTCACAAGCACGGTCATGGCCACCATAAAAGACCTTTCCAACGCATGCCGCATCGTCCTCATGGAGATGTCCACGTGAAACTCGAAGAGATGGGAAATGCGCAAAATGAGACCATCGCCATCGATGTAAACAGGGATGAAAATGGCGCAGATGGCTCCGAAACTAAACTGCAGGTAGCTATGCGAGATTGTTAATCGATTGCTGCAGCTACTCGCTAGCTGCATGATTATCTTGTTCGGCTGAGAAGGCAGGAAAACCCATGATCACTCTACATAAGGCTTACTATTGAGGCAAAGGGAAAGGGAAGGCCAAAACATAAGCCAAACAAGTGAAACGCAAACTTTTCCCTTCCGTGTTGAAAGTTGTCATGAAATGAAAGGGAAAATATTAAAAGCCCTGTTTTTCGAGTGTCCTTGTTGCAACTCCTGGCAACTGCCTGGAAGATATGTGGTTCATTTTTATGGCATGGATTGGGATGAAAATAACCTCCATCCCATTAAGATGAGGAACTGTCCTGGACATAACATGACATAGGCAGCAGCTGCAAATGTATCCCAAATATTAGGCCTTCCACAGTGACATGCATACTTTATGCATGAAAGTAGGGTTCATGTAGAGTTTTAACAAGTTTTCAGATATTTTAAGGGGAAAAATATGTTACCCTGAGGGTGCTATACCCCCACTTCCTATAGGCTTGCAGATTCAAATAAACCACATTCTAACCATCAGATGCAGGGGTGTTTTTGTGGCTCACATAAGTAAGTTTATGGAACTTTATTCCTACTACTGTAAAATTGTCACAAAAATTGTATGCTTTGTTTAAAACCCACCCACTCAAACCTCGAAGAATATTAGTTGAAAATTATGTTTTCTGATGTCTGAATCATCAACCAATTTCATTACCTCATCTGTGAGAGATTTTCCCAACCTGCTTTACAATTTGTCCTTTTCAAAGTAAATCTTAAAAATGATTAACATAACTTATCAGTTTTTCTTTTTTGGTTGGTAAAAACTACTTCTGCTTGAAATACACGTTTTTTTATAAGAAACCGGTTCATAGGAAACCTAGTACTAGAACCCCAAAAATTTAAGAAACTTTTAGAACTACATCAATATCTTTAAGAAACTCCCAAAAAGTAAGAGGACTTTCTGAGCCAGAAAGTAATATGTCAACAATACATTTTTGCTTGATTTAAGGCCAGAGTTACACGACGTCAGATTGGGTTCACTCCGGATTGCTTTTCACTTCGGATATGGGTTTAGTTACACGACGCCGAGGCAATCCGAAGTACTTCGGTTGTCGAAACCGTAACCGTGTAAACACTTAAATCCGAAGGGATTTTCACTCCAAAACCCCGTTTCGGATCTAAACTCAAGAAAGAGAGGCTCTCTCATGCGCAGCGCATGGCAATCCGGCTTCGTGTAACAAAGAATGCAAAGCCGGTTAAAAGTCGATCTGAAGTCGTGTAGATACAAGGAAACCGAAGTGATAATCGCTTCGGATTGACAGACCCAATCCAAAGTGAACCCAATCCGGCGTCGTGTAACGCCTTATAAGTTTGCTACACGTTTTTATTTAGAGGAACACAGGATGTTTAGTCTATTTGTATTAGTAGGTGGGTTTCACATTGATACAAGAAATAGGCGAGGGAAAGTGCAAAATTTAGTGTTAAGTGTAAATCTAAAAATAAGAAACTTTTAAGAAACTTTTAGTACTAGAAACTGGCGAGAAATTAAGAAACTTTTAGTACTAGGACCCAAGCTAGGTTTCATATAAAAAAACGTGTATATGCAAAGATGTGAGGGACAGAAATTTGACAATTTGCCGGACCAAAAAATGTTCATCTAGCTCCTTGGAAATTAAGATAACTGATTTAAAATAATTTGAATGATTGTATCTGAAAATTTTAGCTTGTGAGCCGTAAATTGCCTACTTGTAAGATAGGCTGTTCTTCATTTTCACAAAGGCAGGCAATGCCCTCCAAATTCTATTGCAAATTATTGCAATTCAACGAGGTCAAGCTCGCATCTAATGGCCGTTCGTTGGAAAGGTTTTTTTTGCAATCAAATTCCCAACATGATTATCAACCTGTTCTGTACTAGTGGTTTTAAATGAATATTAAAGATCTTTGCTGAATGTGTTTGCCCAATCAACTTAGTAGAATGCAGAGCCTTTGAGCAGCTGTGCAAAAAGACGCCTTAATTATTTGAATAAAACATTAGGTGATGTTGAAATTCTATATTTTATACAATGCTTGCTAAAAAGAACAGCTGAAATTTAGACGCGTTTTGATCAGGAGGTAATTCTTGAGGACATCTTAAAGGAAAGGGGAGTCTTGGCAGAAAGCAGAATGTAGTTCTCAGAGTTTACAACAAATAGCAAAACCTGGCAAAAAGCCAGATTTATTTTGCTTCAAGTGCTAGTTATTATATTTTGCTGTCCTGAAGTTCTATACTGGTCAAATATTTCTTAAAATTACCAAACTATGGAAAATCATGGCAAAAAATCAATTAACATACATAAAGAGTAATAAGGGAGGACAATGTCCATCAGGTTGATGTTTAGTTTCTAAATGATAAGGTAAATCAACATCAAGCAGCAACTTCGTAAGTAGGCCATTTCATTAAAGAAACTGGTTAAAAACAGTTTAAACTGATGGGAAACTAGTCACAGTCCACCCTTTGCTGATCAATTACAAGTTAGTGAGTTTCTGTTAAAGTTTCTGGTCTTACTATTGAGCAGAGATGAATCAGAAAATCAGGCATTTGATGCTTGCCACTGAAATTACACGCACAGGAAAGATTCGCAAGAAATGATTCAGGGTTTGAAATAACTTGATATTTGCTTGTGATCAATACTAAAATAAGATTAAGGAAACCAAAATTGCAGGTATAACTATTTACAGTATTTGCTATGGCGCAGGTTTTAATGACTATTTTGCTATTTCAGGTCAACCTTCGCATTCATGTCATTCAAGGCAATGTGCATGTGAACGGCCACAAGATTGACCATGCTGTTGTCACTGCCATTCATCTCAAAACCAGACTTGGTAAATAATTAACTACATTCTAATCAATTTCTTCTTTCTTCAAAACCTAGGCTTCATTTGAAAACAAGTATTTCTGGGGGGATGTTGATATATGAGCTGGGTTATGGGTTGATTCAAGGATGGGAGAGTTTGTCAGGTTTTTTAAAAGGTTGGAATAGAAAGCAAAAACAATTTCTTTAATAAATTTGTAAAAGATGACATATCTGACAGCTCAATATCTGTTAGCACTTTTCATACCTTGTTAGCTTTGCAAACTAGTCTATTCAGAAAGTTTGGTATAGAACAGAAAAGAATGTTATAGAGCAAATAAAACGGTATAGTAAAGTGTAGAATGATTGAATCTCTGTCAATATATAAGGCATGTTTCCTGAAAATTAGGAATACAAGTGTCCTATTAAGATGAAGAAGGAAGTGTTTAAGTGGACCAGTTGTGCCTTTAAGCTTTTAGTTGTTTGGTTTTAATACCTGAATATGTCCTAACTGTTTTGAGTAAGCCCTTATAAGATGTTCCACAACATGATGGAATATATTCATACTTCTAGACAAGATCTACAAGACTGGAATCAGGAGGAGTGAACCAGCTGTAGTTCTTGTCCGTATCATGGTAGTAGAGTCAGCTGGAGCCAATGGCGTGAAGGTTCTCCGTGTTCAGGAACAAATTGTTGAAATCAATGGCAAGGCCGCCAGTCAGATTGACATCAAGGAAGTTGTAATGGAGCTGGGAGATAAGTTGACTGAGAGCAAACGCACCATCACCACAATCAAACTTACCAACAGCAAGATTTTCAAGAAGGAGAGGAGAGCCGATAAGCATCTTTGGGCATGCAAAGGTATTTATTATTCAACCATTTTCAATAAACTTGCTTTAAAGAACTCGAGGGCAAAACCTTGTCAGGAGCTAAATGGCAGGGCGCCACAAATTGCATACAGGCTCAGTTGGTCTGGCCAGTAAGGTTTTCTTGGTGCTTGCTGGGGTGATGTATCAAACTATAGAAAACAAGGTTCCTGGATGCTTTTCAGGTATCTTGATGTGTTTCTTTTCTAGACGCTTATCAGTTTCTGGTATTGTGTCTATTGGATAACTGTATTCCTTTGCTGAAAATTTCTAATTTCTTCCAGGACGTCTCCCATTCCCTCCATTCAGTGCTGACAAAAACAGAATGAAGAAGTGGAGAAAGCATTACAATCACAACAAGGCCCCAAATGCGGAAATGGGAGAAAACAGAAATGGAGATTTCAGAGATGATGATGATGATGATGACAAGGTTAGTGTTCGTAGAACAGAACTTCAGAGTAGTGAGAAAATATTGCACCAAAAGAGGTTGTTTGGCTATTGATGTAAAAAGTCTAAAGCTCTGCTCCCAAAGTGGATTGAAATTGGCACATCAGTAAATATTTGATTGATGGCTATCCAGCAAAATGATAACCATCAATTAGTTCAGCATTACATGTTGAAAAAATATGCGTACTGCTTACTGTGGTTTGAAGCAATAAGAAATTTAACAATATGATATTTAGGTGCAGTGATGAGGTTGCTTCTAATTGTGCTTGATCAGGGGTGTTTAAAAGGTATTACACTCAACCTGAAACTAAGCTCTCTACAATATTAGACCTATTCTTATCTATGTTTCTTATTACCAGTTATTTATTTTCAAGGATAAGAAACATCACCACCATCACCACCACGCCTTCTACAAACGCTTCTGCAGATGGTTCCACGGCCTGCCTGTTGCCACCCGTGCCGTATTCTGCATCTCAGTGATCCTGCTGATCACTTTGATGGTGGCAGGCTGCTGCATCTGCGGATGCAAGAAGCCGAAGCGACTTCCAGTTGACTCAGTTGAGAAGAAGTATGACCTGTCTGAGGCTGTCGATCTTGAGATGGAGGCAGAACCACTCCCTGCCAAGAAACCGTTGGACAAGCAGCCTTTAGTTGCATGATGAGTAGTACAATAAAGAACACAGGGGGTGTGAGTTTATTGGTTTTAAGTTTCACTAATCACAGTTATTGTTTTGCATTATTTGCATGTTATTAGGAACGATTCTGGCAGTTGATTTTTACTTTAACATTGTGTATACAGATAGCAAACCTCTTGATTGATGGAAACCACCATTATAAACAAGTAAACTGGTTGTTTTTATCAAAGCTTTCTCTTGTCCAATTTTCTTGATGTTGAGTGGGTAACTGATCTTAACCAAAGTTTTGTCTTTTGGATTATTTACTGAAGTATCCTGATATTAATTTTGAACCAGACTACCATAAACAAGCAGCGGAAAGAAAATTTTATTTCATTTCATCTCAACTATGACAGTTCAACGTTGGGAAATGTTAGATATTTGTACATCTTCAACAATGGACAAAGAAATATCAAAGGTTTCCAGACAATTTCTTGCGTCAAACAGAACATATTGGTGTCTACCGAGCAGCCATTACCAAATCGATAACCTGTAAGTGAATGTTGCAGCCACGAACACTATTGCTACACTTCTTACACCAATTGCTGAGAGGTTTGCTATCTAATGGCTATCTTAATCTTATGATATTTAACACTTTACTACTCGCCTAAAACAAACTGGTTTTGATTTGAAGGCTTTTTACTGACCAAGATCTCGAGTTTTTAATGCGAATTCTGAATACAATGCTCAATGATTTTTAATGCATATAAGATTTAATGGTATCCTACGTTACGAATCCCAGTAACTTGACCATATTATACTTGAAACATATTTTCACTGAAAGTTAGTCATTGCACTAAATGCATTCAGATCAGTTTAACGCAGACTGGAGATATTAATTTAACATTAGTAAAAAAAGGGGATCAGGAAAACCAGCCTTTCCCTTCCATCTCAATTTGGGTCAATAATTGGCAAGACTTGACATTTGTTATTCCATAGCATCGTAGGGCGACAGGCCCAGTTCTGTTTAGTGGGAAAATTAAAATTTCCTGCACAGATTTTGATAATCCTTCAGAAAACTATTCGATTTGATCGGTGCAGAGCTCGAGGATAGCGAGAAAAACTGGAAGTGCAGCGAAACTGGATAACCATTTTTAGTCTTGACACTTATTAAAGTAGTACGCTGGAGAGTGTGAAAGTACTTCTTTTAACAATGAAACATAGTGTGATCAAACAAGATTAAGTACTTTCGGCATAGTTTAAGTGCATTTAGTTGCTTAATTTATTTCATCGAGCCCTTTTGTTTTGAGCACTCCAGCCCAGTCTGCTTAATGCCGAGTTGTTCATTGAAAGTCACAATGGCTCTTGGTCAGTAAACAGTTTTTGAGGAGGTGCAGGTTTAATTGTATGTAACGATATTGATGAGCATTTGTAGGATTAAGTATATATTGTTGTTTAAATGTTGGGAATATTCTTGTTCTGCATTTATCCAAGAATGTCAGTAACGTACTCTAGTTCTTTAACGAAGAAACCCCCAGTAAGACCAGGCCAAACGATAAAAGATGGGAAAAGCTCAAACCTCTATATTCAAACCTTTTCTACCAGACTGTCGCGACATATAGCGAAGAAACCAAATTTCTCATTGCCCGATGATGGGTTTCGAATCTCTTCCAAAATGCTACCTTTCTTGATATCCAAGTCTTGACTTGTAGTCACCAGTGGTGGCGTGGGAGGGGGGGCAGGGGGGCCATGGTCCCAAATAGGGCGCAAGTCAGGAAATGGGGGCGCCAAAATCGTTTGCTTGTATCCTTTGGCTGGAGATATACAAATTAATCTTACTCTTCACAGTAATTAGCTGAAAATAATCTAATAAAAGGCGCGACTGTACAAAGTTCTCTCCTCAAAAGCATCGAAAGAAGTCAGTATGTTGCCACGACCCGGTAGGAAATGTTTGGATAATTTTGTTCCCTGTGGTCCACCGACGACGTGCAGATTTCCGAGATGAGGCTGCAGTTGCGAAGACCTGCTGTGAATTGAGGAGGCGCAAGGAAACGGATGGCGGAATTTGACTTGGCAGTAACTCAGTAACGAACAGTAATCTTCTTTGCACTTGGAAAATGAAGAACAAATGACATCAAGGTGAGCGACCAAATGTTTTTGTGTTCATTTTCATATAGATATTTGCAGCCCTCTTAAAATGTTATGACCTGCGGCTATGGGCATAGAGGGTTTTGCTGAATGCAAGTACTTCTTCATAAGACCATAAGAAACTGCTCATAGGAAACTCAACTCTCAGATCGCAACAAAATCAAGAAACTCCAGTACTGGGAAAATATACAGTAAGAAGCTATCTACTTCGATCCTAGGAATCCAAGCAATATGGAAGCATTGTAAAGCATGAGAGGTTTGCATGCCACCTAAATGCAAAGGTTGCAGAATTTCTCTTCTTGCAGGGAGATACAATAAAATCTGCTTTTGAAATTCAACAAGTGCTTTCAAACCGTAACATAATGAAAAGAATAGTGGATGCAACCATTTTTCTTGGAAAGCAAGGACTATCCGTCAGAGGCCATCGTGAATCCCTCACAGATGCGTTCGGAAACAATGGAAACATTTTGGAACTACTCAAACTTATTCCTGAGTATGATGCAACAACCAAAGACCACCTTTCAAAGGTTACAGCGATGCACGAAAAGGTGCCTGAACAGCGAGGAGGCAAACGAGGTGCGAAGGGTCGAGGCTCCAAATTGACATTTTTAAGTAAAGACTCGCAAAACAAGTTGATAAGTATTATCGGAGAAGAGATCGCATCAGAAGTAGTGGAGAAAGTCAAAACCTGCCGATCTTGGGCACTAATAGCAGATACAACACCAGACGTCACTCATAAAGAACAGTTAAGCATCTGTGTTAGAGTAGTTAGTGAAGCTGAGGAGTGCTACCAAAGAGCAACAGGAACGAAAGCTGACGAATTGTACAATGCCATTATGACAACTTTCGAATTGCAAGGTGTAACCCTTGAGAAGCTTGTGGCTCAAACATACGATGGCACTTCAAATACGAGTGGGTGTTACAATGGGCTACAGGCGCTCGTTAAACAAAATGTTGGAAACCACGTTGCATACGTTCATTGTTATGCCCATGCTCTGAATTTGGTCCTCTCTGACGCAGCTAGTGTCGCAATAAATGTGATAAGCCTCTTTGGTGATCTGGAAAAGTTAAACAATCTGTTCAGTAAGACGCAGAGAGTGCACTCATTGTTTGAAAACACCCAAAAGGATGAGAACTTGAAATTTTTTACGGTAAAGCGCTTGAATACCGATAGATGGAGTGCAAGAGAATTTCGCCTGAATACGTTCTTCAAACCAAAGGTTTGACTGCATTGTGAAAGTGTTGGAGAAAGTTGCCGCAGATCTTTCATTTGAAGAAAAGCAACGCTCGACAGCAAAAGGATTGCAGGCATTTTTCCAAACCAGGCAGATCACAGCAACCGCATGCCTATTCAGAGAAATGTTTGCAATTACCGGTCTTTTAAGCCGATACAGTAGAATCCCGATAACTCGAACATGCGATAACTCGAACTCTCGCTAGCTCGAACAGATTTGGCATTCCCCCTGAACCTTCAACACTACTTACATATGAATATACCCCCGATAACTGGAACTCCCGATAACTCGAACATTTGCTAACTCGAACAGTTTTTTATACCCGCTGCAGCTATTTTCTCTCGATAACCACCCCATGTAATGTGTGTGCAGTACGGTGGGGGTTGTGCAGTACGGTGGCGGATGTTCAGTACATTGGGGGGATACCATGATTGCCGTGGGGAGGCATCTCGCAGTACGGTGGCGGATATTCAGTACAGTGGGGGGATACCATGAGTGCGGTGGCGGATATTCAGTACATTGGGGGGATACCATGATGCGTGTGGAGGGATACCAAGATTGCTGTGGGGAGGCATCATGAGTGCGGTGGCGGATATTCAGTACGGTGGCGGGATACCATGATGCGTGTGGGGGGATACCATGATTGCCGTGGGGAGGCATCTCGCAGTACAGTGGCGGATGTTCAGTACAGTGGGGGGATACCATGAGTGCGGTGGCGGATATTCAGTACATTGGGGGGATACCATGATGCGTGTGGAGGGATACCAAGATTGCTGTGGGGAGGCATCATGAGTGCGGTGGCGGATATTCAGTACGGTGGCGGGATACCATGATGCGTGTGGAGGGATACCATGATTGCCGTGGGGAGGCATCTCGCAGTACAGTGGGACAATTAAACCGTTTCCATTTCCCTGATTACACCTCTTTCCAGCGACTTTGGCAACGCACTTAGCTTTCGAATTGATTCGAAGAAAGTGTAAAATTGTTTTAGAAAAACGGCCAGTATCTCCTTTCTTCAAGTGTCCCATAATATCTGCACCTTTCAGGACACCAGCAGCATACTTATTTAGAGGGTTTTCAGGTTCAGAACGGACATTCAGATATTCACTTTGCTTTGGCGTCCAAATCTCCTTATACACATGGTGGCTGTGATGTGTGTTTCGACAGTTATAGCAGTTGTGATGGCAGTTCATTTTTGTAAAACAATCGTTTTCAATGAAAAACTTTCAAGTTCAAGTTGTTCTCTTCATAAAATCCCGATAACTCGAATTATAGGCTGATTTTCTAAAAAGTTCGAGTTATCGAGAGCCTCGATAATTTGGAACATTCGATAACTCGAACTATTTTGATCGTCCCTTGCATGTTCGAGTTATCGGGATTCTACTGTACTTGCAGATTGTTAGCGTAGATTTTGGAAATGCTCTGCGAATGGTTGATTCTGCCGTTTCGCAGTTACAAAAAAAGAGGAAGATCCCCGACAAGATAATCGAGCAAGCAACAGAGGAGTTTGAAGGAGCAGAATGGAGGGAAAGGAGAATTCGTCACAGGAGAATGATGGATGGAGAGCTCCAACGTGACCAGCCAGCAGATACAGCCGAAAATCAGTGGAGACGGGAGACATTCCACTGTGTTCTGGATACGATTCTAACTTCCCTTAAAGGTCGTTTTGAAAATAATCGACGACTTTTGCAGTCACTATCGTTGCTTGCGCTAAGCAAGTTCAAAGAGTTGCTGGGGAGACATAAAACATCTCATGGGCTAGATCGCAGTTTAGCGGGCGGTCTGCTCCCTTCTGCAGTTACATAGTCGAAGTCGAAAATAACGATCAACAAAAACGTGCTCTCTGTATCGGTTGTTCGAAAGAATCGCCATCGATTCGACGCTAATCACTAATTGTATTTATTATGATAACCTAGTCTCCCTGTGGTTACCGCCCGCCAAACTGCAATCGTCGCAGAGAATGATGCCGAACGAGAAATCGAACCAGAAGAAAGACGTGATGATGAATATATTGCGGCTGGCACAGCTTCCAATGAAAGATCCCCATCCTTTATAGATACAATAAAGATTCTAGCCAATCCTTCCTATCATCTTGTTGATGCTTATCCCACACTGTGCAAGGTCTATTCCATAGCAGTTGCAATTACAGTCAGTTCGGCAACTGCTGAGCGCTCTTTCTCCGCCTTAAAAAGAGTGAAATCAAAGATCAGATCAATGATGTTGCAAAATCGCCTTGGATCACTCTTAATGACTGCGGAAAAGAAAAAGTCATTGACACTTTTGCAAGGTCATCGGAAGAACTGAGGAAGGCTTTGTTATGACTTCGGCTAGGTTTCCTCGAGACTTCACAAAGAAAAAAAGAAGTAGGAGTAAATGTACTTTGGTGAAAATGACATCTGATAATATATTTAAAAGACCTATTTGTTGGTTTTGATTAAAAATACGCTTTCTTGCTGTAAAAGCGTGTATGATATAACGGGCAAGCAAAAGGGCGCGGGCGTACTCAAATAAATTCACTAGAGGAGTGAGCAGTATCCACTTAATTGACTGGATACAGTGGCTCTTATTCTCTTCGTTTCCAAAATAAAAATTTACAAAATAAACATTCTACGATCCAAAAGATCATATATCAGGATTATATTTCAATTTCTCGCATTTCCTGTCAAAACGTATTCATGAAAATCTAACTTAATTTGAAAAAATCTCTTTTCCATCGAGCTTTGCAAATGACATCACAAATTGTAGTCGTTGTTAGCAGTTGTAGGAGCTTGCGCACTTTTGGGAACACCTTGCATACGAGGGGCGCCAAAATTGACCTGGGCCCCCCCCCAAAGAAACCATAGCCTCGCCGCCACTAGTTACTTTCTAAGCTACTTTGTGTTATGATATGTTTCATGTGTCCTTATCACGAGTTTATTGCTAAATGTTTAATTCTAATGCTTTTCTTGCGTCGGTACTTATTCCTATCTACTAAGTTAAACACTTGAAATTAAGGAACTACTAAGGAACTTTTAGAACTACAAAGGGGTCAAAAGAGGTCTCAAAATATGGAACTTAAAGAACTAGACCCTGAGCTAGATTCTTTATAAAATAAGCGTTGCAGCATTCTTTCAATAATTAATAGTCAATCAAGGTATTGCTAGATTGCATTGGCCCTGGATGTTCAATGCATCAATTTTTTTTGTCCTTCTTTCACTTTAATTTATTTCCATTTGTTATATGTTTAACATATTTTATTTCCATTTGTTTAACCTTGTTTTGACGGCAACTAAGCCTGTTAAGATACACGCTTTTTTTATAAAGAACCTAGCTCAGGACCTAGTTCTTAAGGCTCCTTAATTTGAGACCTTTTTTAACCACTTAGTAGTTCAAAATATTCCTTAGTAGTTTCTTTAATTTTAAGTGTTTATTAAGCGGATAAGAATAAGTACCGACGCAAGAAAAGCATTAGAATTCAACATTTTGCAATAAACTCGTGGAAAAATGAAACATATTATATCACAAAGAAGCTTTGGGTAGGCCTATAAAACGTAAAAGTTAGTAATAGTCATTAGAGAAGTTACATATCTACACCAAATGAATACATGCGAAATCACAAAGTTCTTTAATGATTTGACCTTTAGTAGTAAAAGTTCCTTAAGTTTTTTGTCTTTCTACATACATATAGGTCCCTTATGAAAGATTCTTTATAAAAAAAGCGTGTAGACTATTTTTGCTAAATGATAATAATAATAATTTTAGTTTTAGTAATTGTTCTTACTTTATAATGATTTGGAAGCCTGTTCTCGCTATCAGTTGTGTTAATTGGTTCAAATGTGGACTCTCTTGACCATCTGATATATCAGTGTGCTGTCAATTTGCTTATTTTGTAATTATTTGCCAGCCTCGTGGTTATTTCGTATAATTCTAATATTGACCTTACAATGGTCAGCCTCGGTTTGTTCTTAAGTTTTTTTTAAGATTTGGCAAAATCTGAGGCTTGTGTTCTTATAAAATTGTTCTTATAAAAAAAAGAGTGTAGTCAAATAGCGTAAAACAAACAGCTTTTAGCCAAATAGCCCTAACCCTACCCAAAGAGCCCATACTTAAGTAGCCAAAAATTGGGTAGAGATGCCCGGCCATGGCCAAAGTATCTGAAGCCAAATAGCCCCCAACCAACCCTAACCTAACTCTATACCCCCGTAACTGATCCTGGAGCTTACTCTATACCCCAAAACTAATGTTGGAATTCCACCTAGTTCCGGTGTTTAGCAGAATTGCAAAAGGTCCTTTTGAGTAGTAGTATCTATAATTAGCTGTTCTCGTCAGTGACAAAACAAGCAAAATGGCGTCATCGTTAAGATTTGAGCAACATTGAATCTTGTCTGTCTTGCTGAAAACTCTTCTGTACTTTTGTGATATAAGCTTGGATATATAATCATACAGAAGAGTCTGTTTATCTGTTTTAATTGGTTTCTTTCATTGTTTGTTTCTTTTGTTAGAACAGTTGCTATCCATGTTTAAACTTAGGAGATGTTGAAACAGAACGAAAAACCAATTAAAATAAGAAGATTGGTTACCTCAAATGAGCATGATTCTTTACAAGTATCTCCACCTATCGTACTCCTAATTTAGGCTGAAGACTTCACTATCTCTGGGACACTTTTTGGTTATCTCAATGAATACATATCATAGATTTGACCATCAATAATAAGACACACTCTCTTTTACTTTGAGATTCCTACTCGCACACTCACGGCCTTTGACCACTGATCTAAAAAAAGACTAGATCGAGCATCTGTCGTTCTCAAATGAAGTCATCGGCGGCCATATTGGGAGGTCCTATTCAATACATTGAGATTCCACTAAGGGCTGCTTTTTGCTTTGGTTATTGTTGGAATGTTATGCATGATCTGCACGAGACTGAATAATCGTGGAGCTATTGTTTGCAAAGAATACAGGCAATACGATTTCTTTGGTAGCCATATTTGGGGGCAGGGACGTAGCCAGAGGGGGGAGCTGGGGGAGACCCCCCCCCTTTGAAGAAAAGTCTATACATATTGTGTGATGCTATCAATTTTTATGGGTTATTATCCACAAGTGAATGCTCAAAGTGCTCAACGGCTCCCCCCCTTTCAGAGCTTCTGGCTACGCCCCTGTTTGGGGGCCAAGTGCAAGCCGGAGTTATTGGCTTCAACTTCTGAATCCAGAAACAACAGAATGCTGAATCCAGTCTTTACTTTGAGATCAGTGCCTCTGACGACTGGCTGATCGGATGGGCCATGTTATCCCAAATGCTCCTTAAAAGATATCAGTACCAAGTAGTTTCAGTGAAAAAAATCCTTATTGAGGTTTGCCCATCCCTTAACAATTCTAGTCCCTGTGTAGGCCCTGGTACGACTGCCCATACTGATCATGGTCAGGTATTTGAAATACATTTTAAAGGCCTCTGAGATATCACTCTACAGGTAGCTATAAGATGTAAGCATCAAGTTATAGTATAACCTATGTCTGTTAATGTATTATTGTCTTAAATATTTTGAATATATGTTGCGTGTCTGTTATTAGTTGTGATTTGCTATATACAATTAGTCAATTTTCACACACAAACGAGTCGCCATGTTTATTGCCATGTTTTGCGTTTTTCGTTACTAAATGTAATTCAAAGGCATATCAGCCCTATAACGGCAAGAGGGGTTGTTGGGAGAGCCACAGTCCTACCCTTTCTAAGAAAGGTCTATACATACTGGGTGTACAGATTCCTGCAGTTTTTTCACAAGTAAATTCTAAGATCGGTCAATAGCAACTCCCCACCCTCCTATACGTCCCTGTATTGGCTTTGAATACAAGCACGACTTCAGCCTCTTTATAAAAATGCATTTAGAAAAAAATGGAGGAGGCAAAATAAACTCCAGCCAGAAGTACACTTTATTCTTTGCAACTGTTCAAACAAAGAAACAAACAATGAAAGAAACCAATTAAAAATGGGTAAACAGACTCTGAGGTATCAATATATATCAAAGTTTAAAACCAACAGTCTCTCAGACAGTTTTCAGCAATATAGACAAGACTCAAAAAAGATCAAATCAGTTTTGCAAGCAACTTTAAGGTAAGTTGTTACCAGATCAAGCTTTTTTGAGGATCACTTGTTCAAGAGTAAAGCAAAAACATTAGAAAAAGGAAAGGTGAAGGAAGAATAAATAGAGCTGTAATTAAGCAAGCAATCTCTTTAAAGAAATATTCTTTATCTCAGCATTATAGTTTCCTATTTTATACCCTTGGTCTGGCATGATAAGGATCTAGGCCAGTTCCTTAATTGTAAAGCTTATTCTTCTTTGATCTAGTGTTCATCTGAAAAATGTGACATTTCTCAATTTATTACATATTATCCTAGGCTAGCTTTTTCTAGGAAGTGTACTATACAAGGTTTGCTATTTTACGACTCTTTCGGAAGAAAGAGCACTGACCGTTTTCGAAATCTTTTCTTGATATTGTACTGCGAAAAGTTTTTGTAACTCTTTTGATTTACACCAAGTCTCCTTGCAAAGGTCAAAGAATAAGATTCATTTCAGAAGCTGCAAAGATGAAGGTTTTACTTATCATATCCATGATACATCTCATCAGGGTAAGTAATTTTTTACTTGGTTACAAAGATGGAATATATCGTGGAAACATTGTTTTATAAAACAGTCAGTGAAGATTGTTTAAGAGCTGGATCTTCAAAATTTTCTTTAGCTGATTCGTAAAAACTTCCCACATATGAAGAAAGTTTTCTGATTGATTATCAAAAACATAATTTCAACAAGTAAACAAAAATCTGGAGATTAATTTTTTCTACAGGTGGAGGGATACAAGCTGCATTTCTCTGACGAAGAAAAAGAAGTTGAAACTCGAGGAGTCAAAGGTTCGGGTAATACTGAAATTCTACTGGGTGGGTCAGAAAAACTCAAACATGCAAAAAACAATATATCAAGAACTCAGGGTCACTTATTAACCTTGGGGACGTCTCGGCAGTAGATGGTGGTCAATACTGGGGAAATAATATCAATACTGTCGGGGAGTATCATTGTTTGGTTAACGATTTACTACTCGCTCAGCTGATTTAAGAGTAAGGTAAGATCAGCATGAAGGTAAGGGGCTAGATTCAGCATTCATAGAAGGGAGAGGGGCACAACATCTAATGTTTAAAATGCAAAAATAGTCCTCCTGTGCTGCAGAGCTGACAAAGTAAATTCATTGTCAATTGCTTTATGTGTGTCAAAAACGGTATAAATGAAGTTTTTTCCTTGTGGTAGTAAAATGAAATAAAAGAATGATAGAATAGAGAAAGTCTTCATAAAAATTCATATAAATACAAACTATTTTACAAGGAGCCTAGCTTAGGATCTTTACGTTCCTTATATTGAGACCACCAGGAGCGTCGAGACGGGGGGGTAGGGGGGGTAAAAGGTCCGGGGCCCGGGCCCTGAAGGGGCCCGCAAAAAAATTTTCCCAAAAAAATTAATTTCACAACTTCTTAAAAGTGCCAGCTCGTGGGGGCCGGTTCTATAAAATACTCCGGGGCCCGAGCTGGTTCTCGACGGCCCTGGAGACCACTTTGTAGTTGAACAAAAAGGTCTTTAATTTCAAGTGGTCACTTAATGGATAAGAATTAGTACCACCACAATAAGGCATTACAAGTCAGTATTTTGCAGTAAACTCCTGATAAGAAAACAAGCTATAACACAAAGAAGCTTTGGCCAGGATTTTACAGCATAAAGGCTATTTAAAGTCATTAAAAAAGTTGTATATCTACACTCTTTTCTTTTTAAAAGAACCAGTAAAATTTATTTGAAGCTAGCTGTTCTTAAATATTCCTCTATTTTCAGGCTGAAATGTTCTTAAACTGTTTTTACTTTTGCAATGGTTGTGAGGCCTATTTTTGCTATGAGTAGTGTTAATTGTTGCAAAGTTTGACTCTCTTAACCGTCTGACATTATCTGTGTGCTGCACATTAACTTGTTTTGTAATTATTTCTCAATCTTGTGGTTATTTCATAAAAGTTTCATATTGAGCAAAAGTAGTCAGCTTTGGTTTGTTCTTAGATTGTTCTAAAGTTTTGGCCAAATTTGAGGCTGGTGTTCTTATAAAATTGTTCTTATAAAAGGAAAAGAGTGTACAACATTGATATCGTTGACACGAAATTCAAAATTACAAACTCTCTTAGTGATTCGATCATTAGTAGTATAAGTTCCTCAAGTTTGTTGACCTTTTACGTGTAGGTACCTTATAAACGGTTCCTTATAAAAAAGCGTGTAACACTGATAAGGGTTTTGAATGGGTGGCCTCTTTTTTAGACACAGAGCCACCTAAACTGCTATCCTGTCCCAGTTGCTTTGAGATATCTACAACAAAATCGAAGGTAAGAGGCGACTGGCCTATCCCAACGTATTCAGACAATTGTGGAACGACCTGTTTCATCAACATCACATCAAATCATCGTCCTTTGGATTTTCAACAAGCAGGCACATCGATCGAAGTTCGTTACACGGCAGAGGATCCATCGGGCAATAAAAATGTTGCATGCAAGTTTACTGTCAGGATTAAAGGTATTAAAAGTGTTGTTTACTCTCTTTTAAGTCACAGGGTGTTCAGTACTGTAGGATGATAATATCAGTGCTGCAGAGGCTGTTAAACTGTAAGGGGATACTATTAGTACACTGTAGAATGTTCAGTACTTTAGAAATACCATCAGTACTGTGGGGAATATTGTTAGTAGCAACTGTTGAAAGTATTCAGTGCTGTGCAGGGATACGATTGTGGATGTAATACGCACAGCTGATGGTATTACTACACTCTACAGAAACAGCTGTATGGTGAATGGCAATTTACCATTAATTAAGAGATTACTTCTAGCAACTAAAGTTAAGCTTGATCATGCACTGTCAATGTCGGGATGGATAACTTTCATGTTGTTGATTCACCAATTTACTCCACCGTCCATGGATCGGAACGTTTTCAGGCTAGTACGTTAAGCATGTACTTACTTACTTACCATGTATATCTAGGAGAATATCATAGGAAATTTTAAGTTTTGAAAATTCAAATACTTTGTGAATTCTAAGACAGCACAATGAATCAAAGAAGGCAGAATAGCATTTATCCAAACGGTAGCATCAATATGAAAGCTCGTCCATTCACATCATTTTGGACACACATCGTTCTCGTTATTCTTAACCAAACAGACGTCCTATTTGAGCCAAAAATTATAGATACTGAAAGTAAAATAAGTAATTTTTTGAATGTTTTAATTAGACATGAATTCAATCTTTTTAGACATAGGACACCCTACATTGCTATCCTGTCCCAAAGATATCGTAGTATCTACAAATAAGCGAAGCATCACAGTCGATTGGACGATTCCAGGATACTCCGATAACTGTGGGCCTAATTGTCTACTGAGAATCACCTCCAACTATCAGCCTCTATATTCAAGATTCCTTTTGGGGAAAACAACTGAGGTTCACTACGAGGCTAGGGATCCATCAGGCAACAGTAATATAGACTGTGTATTCACTGTCGATGTAAAAGGTAGGGATTTGCCAAATTTATCGTTATCAGGAGTGTCTCTCCTTTTCTTGTCTCGCCCTTTGTGCTTGTAATACCTGTCAACCCGACGAAATATTGCGTTTAGGTATGATAATGCGTTTGCGATTGGCTGAGACGCCTGTGCGTCAGGAATGAGAAGTCATGGCTTCTGAACACTTCGCTAATGGAAACATAACTACTAACCTGCAAGGGGAAAAAATACTAGCCTACTGGCCAAGACCTGCATACACTTACTCATCTATAAAAGCCTGGATTGGTATATTTACTGGTGATAACTATTCATTATTTCGGTATTTCACAAACTTAGGCCTAAGGTATATTGTAATATGGCCTGAGTAATATGTTAGCTATTTATTTGCCTGTGAAAGCAAATGCGAAAAGAAAACCAAAAATAGAGTTTGTGAAAGTATTGAATAATTTCGGATGTTATAATTTAGTTTTTCTTGAAACAATCATATCCATCCATATTCTTACGACGTACTTAAAAGCTAAGCCTTTTACGCAGGTCATACACTTTGGCTTAGCGTAATTTTCTCTATCCAAAATGCACCCTCCCCCTTAAAGTCAAGAATACTACAAACAATTCATAAAACTCTAAATCAAATTTAAGATCTCAAAAAGCTCTACATTTTCGACCTTGATTCTTGAGTTTTCTTTTAAAATTTCGTCTCTTTATGCTGGTCATACACTTTGTATATCCTACATTTTCTCTTGCAAAATTGCAGCCTCCCCTAAAATCCAGAATACTCAAGATAAAGCTCTAAATAAAATTCAAGAACTCAAGAAGCTGTACATTTTCTACCTTGATTTTGAGTTTTACTTGAAAGTTTACCATTTTTATGCTTTCCATAGACTTTTGCATAGAGATCTTTATCAAATGTCTTGAGTACTACTATTTTCAAGGAGAGAGTCATTTTGCATCATAAAAAGGTCTTTTAAGGATTTTCAGGTATCATAAAAAGGTCTTTTAAGAATTTTCAGTAATCTTAAAAAAAGAACCGTAAGAATCATCCAGAAACTTTATCTTACCTCAATTTCAAAAGAAGTGGTTTTTATGTACTTACTCCCTAATTTGTATTTCTTTAACTTGCGAGGGATTGGAAAAATAGAGATGTTCTAGAAGCTGTTTCAATTCGCTAGGCTCTATGTATTAGGAGCAACAGTATAATGTTACTGTAGGGCTGAAAACCCCTACTCCTTCCCTTGAATCGCCTCTTTTTGAGAAAAAATCTCATATTTTAAACTAGAGAACTAGCTACTTTTAAATTGCACAGTTAGCTATCTAGATCAGCAAGATTGAAATTTTGTATAGTGCATGTCTGCGTGTCTGTGTGTGTGTTTCTTTGTAAACGTCAGGTTACACCATGTACCGGAGAATCGGAGTGTGCTAGCATCATCCGCCACCTAACTGTAACACTGAAAAGGGGCATTAAAAATGGCCTCTAATGTATGCATAGAAAGCCCTTCCGGCATTTACTTTGTTTCATTACAATCAAACCACATTTGAACTTGCAACAGCCCCCAAAGCTTTCGTTGAATAGAATTTTCGAATTCATATGAAATATTTGCCATTTGATCATTTTAGCACCTAGCTGCAGAGGATTAGCACCACCAAAGAATGGAATGCTGACGGAGTTTGGTACCAGTTTAGTATATCCGTCTTGCAAGAGGGGTTTTTATCCAGCCCGGCCCTTTCCATTCTTCTACACATGCAAAAAGGAAAACTGGCAGGAATTTCCATCTACTCGAATTATTACTAAAGTACCAGACTGCATACGTAAGTCAAACTTGTATCATATTTGATCTAATTTCACATTCATGAATTTAAGGTTGCTGTTACTGTTATAGCAAAGTTTCGTACGGATTCTTCACTATTGCATTCTAAGAAATATACGACCTTGTCTACACAGATAATCATCAAATTTTATTTAACATTTCAAAATAACTAATCATTGCATAATTGCACTAAAGCTACGAGAAAAACTGAATAACATCCATGTTGCTAAAAAATGCCTACATTTAACTGAAGAGCCTCCACTTTAAGGCAAAATACCTTCACATAACTCAGAATCCTCCAAATTACAGCAAAAGTCCCTCCAAAGTTTTCAGCACCTTCCTTATCAATGTTTAAGAACCCTTCAAACAAGTGAACAACCTCCAGATTAATGAAAACATCTCTTCAAAATACTTGACAACTTCCAAATAACTGAAAAACATACCTTCGCATTACCTGACAACTTCCAAATTACTGAAAAACATCTCATTACTACAAACAATCCTTGAATAAACTGAACAGCCTTAAGATAACAGCAAACAAGCCCTCACTACACCAACATTATTCAGAATATATTTTCACAGCAACAGACAATGATTCATATATTCATCATAAGTTTTACTTTCATTTTTAGTAAAAACACCGCCGCCTGGTTCAGACATGGCTCTTTATTTTTTCTACACTTATGATGGTGATTGCAACTCAGCAGCAGCACAGGCGCAAGCTAAACAAAATCTTTGGATTATGGGTTTTTGTACTGGTGACTGTTCTATCAATAAACTCAAAAGTAATTGCGGGCAGACAACAGTTTGAGTGGCACAGGAAAATGTTCAGATTAAAGTGAGAAGAAAAGAACATTTCAAATTTACTTTGCAAGATTTATTTAGCATATTTGCACCATATAAGAGATTAGAATAGCACGATCATGATGGGGTTAAAGTTTTTGGTTTTTCAAGAATAAATTGTAAATTCATTAATGAGACCAAGCAAATAATTCAATCCATCACAGTCAACTCTTTTTGCTGTTTCTATACTGTACTCAAAAATTAAGCTTCAAAATCGAAGACAAGTTCAAAAAGACAAATCTAAAATTTCACTGCATCTCTGTTAATTGGAGCTTCGTTACCTCCATGTTTGTTTGTTGGTGCATCTTCAACAAATTACCCGATTGGTTGAAGCTCTTCCCGCATAAATGACACTGGTAAGGTTTCACTTTGGAATGAATCCGTTGCAATGCTCATAGGCTTATCAAAAGTCTGAGTATCTTCTAAAATGCTTCTTAATTGGAATGTTTTCACTTCCATATCTGATAGCTGCATTACCTTCTGGTGTGGTCGTTGGTGCTTCTTCAGAATACCCTAATGGTTGAACCTCTTCTGATATAAAGAGGAGGTGGGTCTTACTACTGCTGCTATCATTTTATGCCGTCTACAGAAGTACAGAAGGAAAATATTATGATGAAAAAGGTTTGAAAAAAATGGAAAGCGTACCTTACCTCTATAGCTATAACTTCGTGCTTCCTTTTTTGAAAGGAGATTAAAAGCGCGAGACTTTTCACAGCACAATTTCAGGAAAGAATGTCGAAAAATGGTCAGTGCTCTTTTTGAGACAGAATTGTAACATATCTAAACTCACATTGCACCATTCCTAGAACGGTTAGAATAGGATGATATCTTATAAATCGAGACCTTATATTTTGCAAGTAAACACTACATCAAAGAAAAATAAGTTTTATGTTTAAAAAAACTTGCGTAGAAAGCTGTTGAACCATATTTTGGGTGAAAGCTAGGAAACTTAGACACCCAGGTCTAGCATAGTTTCTTAGGTTCAAAAAGATATGTGTATTTACTTTCTAACAGTTCATACTAATCTTTCTACACTCTTCTTCTTTCCAATAGTTCTGCTTTAGTTTTAATAAGGTAATCATCAATCAAGCTTGATTGGTTACTAGCGTACCTTAATAAGTCTCTAGCAAAAGTGATTTTAACCGCCTGGAATCTTTCAGGATTGCTGAAAACTCCATGTGAACTTTTGTGAAGCATTGATGAATAATCATAGATCAAAGTCTGTTAATCCATTTAATTACTTTCTGTCATTGTTTGTTTCTTTGTTAGAACAGTTGCTACCCATGTTGAAACTTAACAGATGTTAAAATAGAACGAAAAACCAATCAAAATAGGAAGATAAATTACCTTAAATGTGCATGATTTTTTTCAAGCATCTTGACCTACAGTGCACTAGATTTAGCCTAAAGTTTCCATCAATTCTGGGCCATTCTTTGACAATCTCAATGAATACATATCATAGAATTGACCATCAATAATAAGACAAGCCCTGCGTTCAGTGGCGTAGCGTCTGGGTATTCAAGGTATTCAGTGAATACCCTGGGGTTTTGAGTAAAAATATAGAAAATAGCCTAATTATAAGATTTCGTGAAACAAGAAGACCTTTTTTAATTTTTGGGTTATAAACTTCATAGTGCTTTCTCCATTTCTAGTTGTTGAATGCAACCCAACACTATTTTTATTTGTTCCATCTATTCCATTCCATTCCATTCCATCTCATTCCATTCTCGTTGAGCAGAGGAAACATTCCTAAATGGATTAGTGGTTATGTGTTATTGTCTATGAAAACAGTCATAGATTGATTGTTATTGTATTGATCACAGCAGAGGTCTACAGTACGCACTGAATCTCTTCCGCCAGTTTCCACCAATCAAAACTCTCCATTTCGCCAGTATTTGACCCCAAATTGACCTTTTAGATCGAGAAAGCAAGAGAGCTGTAGGCAGAGAAATCTCTGCGTACAGCCTCCTTTCTTGACTTGAGATGATCAAAACTGATGGCTTCGCCGCCACTGCTTTGGAGGACCCCAAGCCACATCGCCCCGAGACCCCAAGCTGTTTGTGAAATGACCTTTGGTCATTGATTGTATCCCGACTGAATACCCACTACTGAAAGTCACACTACGCCACTGCCTGCGTTACTCGGAGATTCCTACTTGCAAAGTCATACCCTCCAAAGACTGGCTAACCGGGTGGGCCATGGCATCTTCCATGCTTTTTAAATGATACCACTTCAACGTAGTTTCAGTGAATAGAAATCCTTATTGAGGTTTGCTTATCCCCTCAAATTTACTTAGCGGAGGCCCTGGTACGACTGACCATACTGATTGTTGTGAGGGTATTGCATTACATTATCAATGGCCCCTGAGATACCTTCAAGATTCAAGCAACCAGTTACAGTATAAGCTATGCCTGTTATTGCACTCATGTCCTAATTCTGCTAATTATGTGTTCCGTTTCTGTAATAAGTTGTGATTTGTAGTATATATTGTTGGCCGGTTTTCACTCAAAAACGGGTCACAGGTCTACGAGTAGCTACAAGATGTGAGCTATAAGTTATAGTGTAAGCTATGTCTGTTTATAATGTATTCATGTCCTACTTCTGATAGTCATTTGCTTCATTCCTGTAATTAGTTGTGATTTTTAATATACATGATTGGTCAGGTTTCACTCACAAACGAGTCATATGTTAATTGTTACGCTCTACATTTCTGGTTACTAATCGTAATTTATAGGCACGATAAACCCTAAACAGCCAGAGGGGCACTGGGAGAACCACAGCCCCTACCGTTCTGAAGAAAAGCCTTTACAGATTGTTTTTGCAGAGACTCCTTATGAATACAAGCTCGACTTAGGCTTCTTTATAAAAATGAATGTTAAAAGTAGTGGAGGGTGCAAAATAAAACTCCAGCCAGGAGTACACTTTAGTTTTTACAAGTGTTCAAACATTGAAAGAAACCAATTAAAAAAGGATTAACAGATTCTACCACATGAATATATATCTGAGTTTTTAATTCAAAGGTTCACACAGAGTTTTCAGCGATACAGACAAGATTGTAGGCAGTTGAAAAGAATGCATTTTGCCAGCAAGGTAAGATATTTTACGATTCTATCTGATTTGAGAGTACTGAACATTTTACAAAATCGTTTCTTTATATTTTACTTTGAAAAGTTATCCTAGCTAAGGATAAACTAATAGAATTCATTTCACAGGCTGCAGAGATGAAAATGTTTCTTGTTGTATCCCTGATATATCTTGCCATGGTAAGTTTTATTTTACTTTGTTTCAAATATGGAACACATCGTGGGAAAAACATTTTTTTAGAAAACAGTCAGTGAAGATTATGAAAGCGCTGCTCTCTCTTCAACATTTCTATAAGTAATCGATAAAAACTTCCCATATGATATTAGTTATATCATATCATCAAAAAAATAATTGCAACAAGTAAACCAAAATCCGACTATTGATTTCTTCTACAGGTGGAGGGATACCAGTCGCGTTTTTCTGACGAAGAAAAAGAAGTTCAAACTCGAGGATTCAAAGGTTTGGATAATAACTACAATTCTACCGGTTGAGTAAGAAAAAATCAAACATAAAATGAAACAGTATATCAAGAACTCCGTAGGGCTACTTATCAACCTGGAAAACGTCTCTGCAGTGGATGATGTGTAATACTGGGGGAAAACATCAGTATACTGTACGAATGCAAAGAGATCAAGGAGAGTCTGGTTTGGGTCCCTTGTTCTTCAGCATATTTATCAGTACTCCTTTTCTTATAATGAAAAACTGTCAATTATTCAATTGAGCAGATGATAATACAGTTTGGGTAAAAAGCAACAATGTTGATCAAATTTTTACAAACCTCAATGAAGAAATAGAAATCTTAAATGATTGGTTGAAAGAACATTCCATGTATCTCAATGAGGGTAAATGTAAACTGATGATTGTTGAATCAAAAATGATAGAAGTTATAAAGCAATCCAATAGATTAGGTAAACAAAGCTAAACTAAGGCGTGTAACCTTTGATAGCCATTTAACCTTTGATAAGCATACAGAAACTGGAGGCACGAGTGCAGAAAAATGCTTGTCAAAAAATTAGCTCCTGATTTGAACTCATCCAGAAGGATTCTACTTATGAAAACCTTTGCTTCATCACATTTCAACTACTTTCCTCTTGTATGGATGTATTGCAACAGAACAAGTTACAATCTTAGTTCAGCTATACATGAACAAGCCTAACATATAGCGTAAAATAATCAATACTCTAGTTTTACAGACCTGTTACAACAAGATAAGTCTACTACAATTCATCAGCTTGTAATTCAAAAACTGTTGATTGAAATTTTCCAAACATTAAAGGACTTAAATCTAGTATTTATGAACAAACTATTTTTCACATATGAATCTTGACACAATCTGGGGACATCCCATCTCGAGCAAAACAGGCCAAATACAAATTTATATGGAACTAACGCGCTAACTTTTTATGGTACATTGATATGTAATTAAACTACTAGTCTATGTAACCACAACTAATGCAACGCCAATCTGGTGAACTTTATTCTTCAGACTATATCATTCAGATAATATACACGCATACATAACATGTTATTCACATTCGAATTCAGATTCTTCATGTTGCGTTATATTTCACTTATCATAGTTTCGCTAAGCTGGATTTACTTAGCTGATATCAGCAACTGTACCAATATTAAAGAAAATTTCTAAGAAAAAAAGAGATAAATAAAATACTGTGGAGGGATACCATTCAGTACTGTAAAGGGTACTCAATATAGTGGGGGATACCTACCAACAATACTGTGGGGATCGTTCAGTACTGTAGGGGAATATCTTCAGTACTGTAGAGAAATAGCAATAGTTCAGTACTTTGAGGGAAAATCATCAGTAAGGGGGAGGGGGGGGATCAACAGTTGTTGTGATGATCGTTTAATACTGTTAGGGAATACCATCTGTGCTGTAGGGGATTACTGTGGGGGAATAGCATCAGTAATGTGGGCAATACCAACAGTAAAAAGATTTTTAATGTGCCTGAGGAATGAGCTCCATAGTTAGTATAATGTTTTTGATATTGACGATATGTGGAATATGTGATTGCATCCCTTTAATACCTCATTCTTTCTTTTTGACAGTGTATACCACTAATGGAACTGCAAATGGTGCAGCTTGTGTTTTTCCATTTTTATACAAGGACCGCATCTATAATAGTTGTACGAAAGATGATCATTCAACATACTGGTGCAGTACAACATATGACTATGCAAAAGATTACAAGTGGGGAGATTGTCTTCCCGTTGGTGAGTTTTTGCAATCTGTTCTTGCAAACTACGACACCTCTCTTGAATCCTGTGTTGCAAATTTCAAGTAGTATATTTTTTCAAAGGCTTAATGTATGTCAAAAGAAAATAAATATACTTGAGTATTAAAAGTACTCGAACGAGTTGGTTGAAATGGCCACCAAAACGCCCTGAACTCAAATTAGGCCCATATTTACAAAGCAATTTATGACCAGTCTACATGATACAGGAGTTAAGCACTGGTTGGCAGAAAAGAGACAGGAATCTACACTTTCATCTCGACAAGCCTGTTTCGTGATCGCTCACTCATCAGGAGATCTACTAATAAAATATTCCAAAGCTACAAGTTATATCTATACCAATAATTACATCAGACTAATCGTTACGCTTGTTCTATTGTCCTGAGTCAGTTTCTTTTCTTGAAGGTGTTCGTCTCCTGTGAATTGGTCGGTCTTGTTGTGTTGTTGTAAGTTGTTGGCTATTAACGCTTTGTTTTTGTGACGGCAAGATGATAGTAGTTCGTTTCTTTTATTTAACGTGGAAAGATGTGGTCGGCAAATAATAAAGAATTTTTCTTTTATGCAAAGGTTGCACCTTTTGCCCAAGCTGCTGTTTGCGTGGGCTGATGAAAGGATTCGCCATGAAATTTTGAAACTGATGTTGTTGTCTTTGAGGGTCCAAATGTGTTTGCTTAATTCTGTTGCGTATCTAAGTTTTGTATGACGGAATGAGGATGTGTGGTTTCTGTATCTTGTTTTGAATTCGTTCTCAGTAAGTCCAACGTATGTTTCAGTGGTGTTATTGTCTGTGCGTGTGACAGTGGCTTGGTAAATTACTGATTGTTGAAGACAGTTTCCGTTGAGTGGGCACGTATCTTTTTGTCTGCAGTTGCACGTTTTCATGTCCTTGTTGGTATTCCTAGTGTTGTTGTTGCTGTTGTTGTTACTGCTTGTTGTGCTGGTGGTGGTTTTGGCTGTGTTAGTGTGGGTGTTGCTGTTGTTGCTGTTGTTGTTGCTCGGTTGTTGTGAACTCAGGATATGTTTGTTGTGGGCGTTGATGATTTGTTTGGTGTTGCTCATACAGCTGTAACTGAGTTTGATAGTGTTGCGGTTGAAGATTTTCCGAAGTGTGTTGTCTTTAGGGAAGTGTTTGTCTATTAGGGTGAGGAATCTGTGTCTGATGTTGGTGCTGAAATTTTTGCTGAAGGGTGGGTTGTACTATAGTATGTTATTTCGCTGTCTGGTTCTTCCTTTCGTGTTTGTGGTTGGTTTGTAGTGCAGTTTGTACTGGTAGCCGCTGTCGTTGAGTGTTTTTTTGTATGCGGGTGCTGCTTGGTCGAATGATGCTTTGTCGGATGAGAGTGCTGAGAGTCGCTTGTTGATGCCTTCGGGTATGTTTTTCGTTGTGATGGGTGGATGGTTGCTTTCATAGTGAACGTACTGTAGGATCGTGTCGGGCTTTGTGAAGGGTTGGTGGGTGCCAGTGTGTAAGTTGTGGGTGACGTCGAGGAAGTTGATGTTGTGCTTGTTTGCTTCGATGGTGATTCGTAGTGCATTGTTGTTGAAGATGCGGCATATTTCTTTCTTTATGTTCTCTGTTTGTCAGGGCGTTGTGTTGAGTGTTGCGATTCCGTCGTCTCGGTAAAGTCCTACGTTGATGTCCAGGTGCTGTAACTTTTAGAGGAGGAAGCTTCCAACTAGCTCGCATTTTTCGGGACCTCGTAACTTCCCATGGTGACGTCGAATGTACTGTTCCCTTTCTTTTGCCATGGTTGTTGGTTGCTTATGAGGATGGAGTTTTTTGCATGGATGATGATGTTTTTCTTCGTCTGTGATGTTGTCGTAAGTTGAGGCGAAATCTAGTGCTCTGGTGAGAAGGTCTTGGCTTATGGATGGATAGAACTCAATAACGTCGAATGTGATGAAATTATGATCTTTCTTGCTTTTGATCGATTTGAACCACTGGATTACAGATGCTGTGCTTTTCCACTGATTGAATTTGGTTGTCTTGATTATCTTATTATTGATTCTATCAAGGACGTCCTTACTGATTTTACCTATTTCCGATTTTGTTGGGTTGATGAGTCGGCAAGATGGCTTGTTGGCGAAGTTTGGTTTGTGGTCTTTTAATATAATGAATGCATCCTTGTTAGCTGTGGCGTCTACCCGGTCCTCGATTCCTAGTTTAGTTGCAATGTGCCTGTTTTCAATGTGGATGGCCTTTACTGTACTGGGTTGGGCTTTCTTATATGACTTCGTGATGTTCTGGTTGTGTAGGCTGTTATATCGAGATAATTTGTGAGAATGAAAATGACCCGAGTAGGACTCGAACCCACGACCTCTAGATTTGATCTCTAGAACGCTACCACTGCGCCACCGGGGCTACGAGAAACCCAGGTCATTTCATTCACACAAATTGTTGCACCACCACTCACCAAATGCAGAGACGAACCTATCCGGGCTCTTTGACACTACACTGGACCTGCCGAAGGGCGACGACTTTCTCACACCAGGGAGACCATCGCAGTCCCATCACCGGATAGAGTTGCAGGAAGTAAACTTGAAGAGAAGCAGGATTTGGAAAATCAATCGAGATAATATGTGAGAATGAAAATGACCCGAGTAGGACTCGAACCCACGACCTCTAGATTTGATCTCTAGAACTTTGTGTGAATGAAATGACCTGGGTTTCTCGTAGCCCCGGTGGCGCAGTGGTAGCGTTCTAGAGATCAAATCTAGAGGTCGTGGGTTCGAGTCCTACTCGGGTCATTTTCATTCTCACAAATTATCTCGATTGATTTTCCAAATCCTGCTTCTCTTCAAGGCTGTTATATGTATGTCGGTGGCTCAAGTTTGTAGAAGTTGGAAGTTTTGTCTGCAGCGATGAGAAGTTTTGTTTCGTCTTTGATGCGTTTGGTGTCGTCTTGGATTTTGTTTAGAAATGGATTGTCTATGTGTTGGAACTTAGTCGATTGGATTATCTTTAGCATGTCGTCTTCAAAGTCTTTTAATTCGTCGATTGGGGGTGGATTCTTGGTCGATTTAAAGCCGTAGGTGTTTTTCGATGATGCAGGAGTGTCTGGATTCAGGAAGAAGAAGGCTTTCCAGCGCATTCTACGAAGAAAATGCTTAGTCTTTTCGATCAGGCGTTGCAGGTAGTGATTATGTGATGGCAGAGGAGTATTTTTTGTAGAATATCCGATGTTGAATCTTTCCATGATACAGGAGTCAGATGGTATCAGGTATCCGATGTTGATTCTTTCCTGATACAGGAGTTATATCTTTTGGATAAAATGAAAGTAATGGACCTTGGCTTTCTTTAAACAACAATTAAAATGAGATTATCAAGTCTGTAATATTCTTATATTTCTACAAGAATGATCAGAACTCTAGACAGAAACGACTGCACACTTCCGTAGAATCATAACAACTGAACCAAAACAATAGTCTAACAACTACAACAACATTAGGTAAATCACCCGGTGTCCATATCACAGTCCATATCTATTTACACTATATTACATCACTTCCCTTTTTGAAGTTATTTTGTTCATGGCATAATGTCTGACGGAATAGCTTCGCCAAATCTTTCTGGTGCTCTTCTCACCCTTTGAGAACGACGACTTCCAGCATAGGTATTCTCATTTCCATCTTCCATTCGTTCCTGACCAACACGTTGTTCCGCTTGTACTCCATTATCACTATCACTGTCCATTTCAGACTCGTCTGTACGAACTGAAAAGTTGTTGAATCGCTTAAAATGAGATATATTTCTCGTAACTCGGTGTTTCTGGCTATTTTCTGCAGTTAGTTGCGTTTCTTTCCTCTCCACAACCAAATACGGTGTCTTATCAAAACGAGGTGTAAGCTTGTTACGACGCTGTTGTTTAACTAGAACGGTATCACCGACTGTTATAGAGCTTTCTTTTGCGTTTCTACGTTGATTTGCGTATTCTGTGTGATAGTTCTGGCTCTTGATCTCATTTCTGCGAGCTTCTTTGTGTCTATTAATCACAATTTTCCTAGTGATTTCTGGAAGTTTTCCACGGACTTTCCTGTTAAACAACAATTGACTCGGAGCAACTTTTGTGGTGCAATGTGGTGTGTTACGATATTGTAGAAGAAATCTCTGCAGCTCCTGACGCCAAACTTTTCCTTCAATGGCAGCTGTTTGTAGAACCTTTTCGAGCGGCTTATTAAAACGTTCTACTTCTCCGTTGGCTTGTGGCCAATATGGAGTCGAGAATTCATGTCGGATATTCAATGCATTACAATATCGACGAAAATCATCACCAGAAAATGGTGGTCCATTGTCAGTTTTTATAATAATGGGAATGCCATGTGTGGCAAACATTTTGTCAAGTTTTGGTATGACAGATGAAGCTTTAGTCGATTTAACTATCTCAACCTCTGGGTATCGCGAATACCTGTCCACAACAACTAATAAATAGTCATTGGATGGCAGTGGTCCACAGAAGTCAATATGCAATTTCTCCCATGGTCCTGTCGGCATATCTGAAGGTTGAATAGGCTCGGGTGGTGGCGATTGACCAACTGCTTGACATGCTAAGCATGCATCTATGGTCTTTTTAACCATTTCGTCTATGCCTGGAAACCATACTTTCTCTCGTAAAAGAGCCTTGGTTTTTGATAGCCCTTGATGGCTTTCATGCGCTATGTCGATTGCTTTTTGCTGCAACGACTTTGGAATGACAATCCTCGTCCCTCGAAGGATTACATTGCCTTTTCCAATTGTGTATTCATCTTTAAAACTGCTATAACACTTGGCAACTGAACTCCACTGGTTCAATCGTAGCGCTGCTCGAAGACCTTTAAGATCGTTGTCTTCTGAAGTTGCCGTAGCGATCTCCTCTAAAGTCATCGCCTTCGGTACGCTATGTTCAGTTATAAAGTGTACATATTCTTCAGTCATCTTTTGTCGCTTTTTGAAACTCTTTGACGTAATCGGATGTCTTGATAAATAGTCAGCTGGGTTATCAACCCCTGGCTTGTATATGACATTGAATGTGTACGGCTGCAAACGCAAAACCCAGCGTTCAATTCGTGCAGAGGGTTTTGAATTGCGATTGCCATAGATCACTTCTAACGGCTTGTGATCTGTGATCAATGTGAATGGATTTCCAAATAGATATAGATGAAAATGTTCCACTGACCACACTATGGCCAATGCCTCCTTCTCTGTTTGCGAGTACCTTGTCTCCACATCAGTGAGAGCTCTGCTCGCATACGCAACAACTTTTTGATCTTCCTGACCCTTTGTCTTTTGAGACAGTATTGCTGAGAGCCCCACTGGACTTGCATCTACTAATACAAATGACTCTTTATTTTTGTCAAAATATGACATGCAAGGAGCAGATGACAAAGCTGTAGTAAGCTTGTTGAAAGCAAACTGGTGTTCCTCATTCCAAGAAAAAATAACGTTTTTCTTTGTCAATTCTCTGAGAGGAGCTGTGATTGTGGCAAAGTTTGGTATATATTTACTGCTGTAGTTCGCCATACCAAGTAGGCTTCGGACATCCTGTGCATTTATCGGGATTGCTGCATTTAATAAGTCGCTGACACGCTTCGGATCAGGGCGTGTTCCATCTTTCGAAAAGATCTGTCCAAAGAAATCCAAGGTTTCGCTGAGAAACTTACATTTGCTCTTGTTCAAAGTAAGTCCTTTACTTCTCAAGCGTGCTAGACATTTGTCTAGATTGGAATCATGCTCTTGGCGAGGGGCTTCAAAAATGACTATGTCATCAGCGATATTTTGAACGCCTTTCAAACCTTGCAATGCTTTCTGTAACATATACTGAAATATTTCAGCAGATGCATTTGTACCATAGTTTAAACGTTTATAACGAAATAAACCAGCATGAGTTGAAAACGGTGTGATATTTCGACTTTCTTCACCTAATTCTAATTGGTGATAAGCTTGACTTAAATCTAGTTTTGTGAAAAACTTTGCACCATTAAGGGCACAGCTTACATCATCAACTGTAGGAATGGGGTGGCGGATGCGGTTGATTGCATTATTAGCAACGCGCATGTCAACACATATTCTGACAGCCCCATCCTTTTTAGGCACAATAACAATGGGAGAAACCCAAGGAGTCCCTTTATCGTCCGGTACACGTTCAATAATGTCCTCCTTCTCCAGCTTTTTTAGGGCTTCTTTCACCTTTTGTCGCATATGGTATGGTATACGGCGCTGAGGCTGAATTTTGGGGGTTTGATTTTCGTCAATACTCAATGTGACACTTTCGTCTTTTAGCTTTCCTAGCCCCTCAAACACTTCCGGGTATTTATTTAGAATTTCAGCTATCTTATTGTCATTTTGCGACAATGCATTCAAGTGAAGACTTATTAGGCCTAGTAAGATCTTGTGCAGTAGCTGATGATAACAAATTCCCGCTGCTTGCGTTATTCAGAACATAGAAAGTAGCGAGAGCTATTCGATTCTTTGTCTCGATAACAGAGTCAAATTTCCCTCTGAAATCAACAGGCTTTGAACTGCTGTAGGGAAAAGCTTTCATGTTTGTTTTCTGCAAATTAACGTCGTTCATGCGTGAAAACGTGTCCTGATCAATGACATTGATCGTCGCGCCCGTATCGATTGTCATCTGAAATGCTGTGTTTCCAACTGTGACCGCAACTTTGGGACTTTCTGAAGTTCCTTTGTTATTGACCGCATACAAATAATCGTCCTCCGAGGATGACATATTGTCAGCGGATCTGTTTGCTAAACAATGCACGGTTTTTGATTTCCGTTGTTTTGTATTTCGAGGGCTTCTGAATTTGGTGCCTGTGTTTTTGTCACGACAGACACTGGCGAAATGGCCTTGCTTTTTGCAAAGTTTACATTCTTTGCTTTTGGCGGGGCAAACTCCTGTGTGGGGATATGATCCTCCGCAACTAAAACATTTTGACGATTTTTGTGTGGTGAGCTTATTAGCTTCGGCATAATGTTTGTCCCTTGACTCAATTTCCTTGGCTTGTAGGGTACTTTGTTCGTCTCTGCGACCCTCTAACAGCATGGCCTTTAAATCGAAGTTGGGGTCTCGCAATGCCCGTTTACGAACTTTGGATGATGTCCCCCCTATGATAATCTGTTCTTCGATTTCAAATTCTGCATCGTGAAATTCACATGTTTGAGCCATAGTTCGGAGCCGGGTATGAAACTGATCTAAAGTTTCTGTTTGTTCTTGAGTTGCCTGTCTGAATCTGTAAACTTCATATCGACGGTTCTTTTGCGGTTCGAAGTACTCCGTTAATTTATTCTTCGCAACTTCGAAATCACTTGTGTCACCAACCTCATTAAGATTCTTAAAAATTTCTCTTACTCGCGGTCCTGCTTGATATAAGAGTAGTGCTCGTTTTCGTGTATCGTCGGTTATTCCACTAGCTAGCAAAAACATTTCGAAGTCATCTAACCAGTCCTTCCAACGGGTGGCAAGGCTTGCCCCCACTTCCGCATCGGGACGAAATTCTGCGACAGGTTTTATTGAAACGGCTTGTAGTTGAGACATGACTTTACTTTCTCATGTGAATAACACGAAAAAATTCATCCTCGTCGCCAATGTAATATTCTTATATTTCTACAAGAATGATCAGAACTCTAGACAGAAACGACTGCACGCTTTCGTAGAATCATAGCAACTAAAACCAAACAATAGTCTAACAACTACAACAACATTAGGTAAATCACCGGGTGTCCATATCACAGTCCATATCTATTTACACTACACGTTTTTTATTTTATAAGAAACCTAGCTTGGGTCCTAGTACTAAAAGTTTCTTAATTTTTTACCAGTTTCTAGTACTAAAAGTTTCTTAAAAGTTTCTTATTTTTAGATACGCACTGAACATCAAATTTGGCAGTTTCCCTCGCATATTTCTTGTACTAATGTGAAACCCACCTACTAATACAAGTATACTCAACATCCTGTGTTCCTCTAAATAAAAACTTGTAGCAAACTTAAATCAAGCAAAAATGTATTGTTGACATATTATCTTCTGGCTAAAAAATCCTCCTATTTTTTTCGGAGTTTCTTAAAGATATTGATGTAGTTCTAAAAGTTTCTTAAATTTTTGGGGTTCTAGTACTAGGTTTCTTATAAACCGGTTTCTTATTAAAAAAAAAAACGTGTATATTACAAGAGTTCTGTATCACAAGATGGTGTACAACAAATGTCTTCGCTGCAAACCCAGGGTACTAAATACTAATATCCACTGTAACCCACTTTCCTATAGCTACTGCAAGATTTTCTTTGCTAATTTGATCAGAACTAAAACATACATTGCCTTACAATCTGCTATCCAGTTCTGGAATTGCTTAAGTTCTTAGTCTTGTCGAGTACTGCCTTGCACATAAAGCAATTGCTTATAGAAAAGAACGCGTGTGGGGCAGGTCACTTTCTTAAAATCGATTAACAAACGTTCTGCGTGGTAATCGAGACATATGTAAAACCCCCCTGACGTCCACAGCCAATAAAAAAACTAATCAAGATGAAAAAGATTCAAAAAATTCAAAATATAAAACCCTGTTGACGCTCACAGCCAATAAAAACTAATCAAGATGATTCAGGCTCAGGGCTGGGCGGGACAAGTTTCAACACTTGACTGTGGTATTTAAAAATTCGCTTCGATACATTTCGACACATTGTTTTTGTAAAAAGCCGTTCATAAGAAACCGTAGGACAAGATTTTCAGAACTTAAGAAACTTTGGTTGGACATTTCGTGCGAATCAAACAAGTTGAGAAACTTTTCAGATTTCTCTTAACGAGACGTTATACGCATTTATTACAAGCAATTTCATTCAGCTCGAGCTCAGTACCAAAAATTGCTTAGCTGGAGTGCAAATTTTAGTAACCAAACTGGCTTGGCAATTGCTTAGCTTTGTTTACCTCTAAGTTAGTTCCTTAGAGTACTGTATCACAAGTTGGTGTACAACAAATGTCAATGGTATCTTGCATATCAAAGTGTACCCATTCATTGTATTTAACCTTGTAGAGTAGTTGTTAAATTTTATAATGTTGTTTGTTTTGTTGTAAACGCCCCAGGCTCGATAAGCTTTGCTTCTCCTGGGGCGTATGAAACGTATGTAGTTAGTTTTAACGAAATATGTTTTCATGAATCACTATCATCATCATCACCCAGGGTTCTAATATCCACTGTAACCTACTTTCCTATAGCTACTGCAAGATTGTCATTGCTAATTGGATCTGAACTAAAACTTACATTGCCTTCTGCTATCCAGTACTGGATTTGCTTAAGTTCTATGTCTTGTCGATTACTGCGTTGTTCATAAAGCAATGGCCTATAGAAAATAACGCGTGTGGGGCAGGTAACTTTCTTAAAATCGATTAACGAATGTGTGGTCTGGTCATCGAGACATAGTATGTAAAGTCCTCTTGACGTTTAAAGCCAACGGAAACCCAGCATCAAATTACCATTATTCTGGCTGGGCGGGACAAGTTTCAGCACTTAACTGTCGAATTTAGAAATTCGCTTCGATACATTTCGACACATTGCTTTTGTAAAAAGGCCATTTATAAGAAACCGTAGGGCCAGATTTTCAAATCTTAAGAAACTTTGGTTGGACATTTCGTGTAAACCAAACAAGTTGAGAAACTTTCCAGATTCTTCTTAACGAGACTTTAGCCAGGAACATGCTCGTCTATTTTCCTAGGTTCAGATTGATTACATTTTATAGGATATTTAGCTGTCTGTAGAGAAAATTGCTTTTATCTTTGCTTCTCTATATCAAATTCATGTTTGGTAGCGAGGGTGTGCCTTTATAAAGAAAAATTAGGTTTTTATGTCTAACAAACTTTTCGTATCAAATCAGTGTTCAGCCAAAGAAACTCTGGTACGAAGATTTCGCATAGTTGTTGAACGTTGCAGATGTTCAGTCCCAGTTGTTGAGTCCCAGCTCTACTCTGGGAGATAATTCACTAACTGCATCTCTTGTTGAACTGGGTGGTAGGGGGAGTACTATGGCCATACATACATACATACATACATACATAAAATTTTTGATAAGGCAGGTCTGTCTGTGGCAACCTAAAGGCTGGTGTGGACCTGCCCATAAATGCCAGACAAAACTGTTACTTTACTGGACAAACTGTTGCTTCAGTGGACAAAACTTTACTTCAGCGAGTAAAACTATTAGTTCACTGGACAAAACTTTACTTCACAGTTCACTGGACAAAACTGTAATCAATCTGATCCTAGGAAAATAGACGAGCACGTTCCGGGCTAAAGTCTCGTTAAGAGGAATCTGGAGAGATTCTCAACTTGTTTGGTTTACACGGAATGTCCAACCAAAGTTTCTTAAGATTTGAAAATCTGGCCCTACGGTTGCTTATAAACGGCTTTCTACAAAAACAATGTGTCGAAATGTATCGAAGCGAATTTTTAAATTCCACAGTCAAGTGGTGAAACTTGTCCCGCCCAGCCCTGAGCCTGAATCATCTTGATTAGCTTTTTAGTGGCTCTGAGCGTCAACAGGGTTTTATATTTTGAATTTTTTGAATCTTTTTCATCTTGATTAGTTTTTTTATTGGCTGTGGACGTCAGGGGGGTTTTACATATGTGTCGATTACCACGAAGAACGTTTGTTAATCGATTTTAAGAAAGTGACCTGCCCCACACGCGTTCTTTTCTATAAGCAATTGCTTTATGTGCAAGGCAGTACTCGACAAGACTAAGAACTTAAGCAATTCCGGAACTGGATAGCAGATTGTAAGGCAATGTATGTTTTAGTTCTGATCAAATTAGCAAAGAAAATCTTGCAGTAGCTATAGGAAAGTGGGTTACAGTGGATATTAGTACCCTGGGTTTGCAGCGAAGACATTTGTTGTACACCATCTTGTGATACAGAACTCTAAGGGACAAACTCTGAGTTGAAAAAAGCTATGCAATTGCTAAGCAATTTGGGTACTCAAATTTGCCCTCCAGCTAAGCAATTTTAGTACTGAGCTCAAGCTGAAATTGCTTATGAAAAAATGCGTGTACTACAAATTAACTTACTAAAAGGCCTAAAAAATCCCACTGCAAAATGTTTGAGACTTTTGCGAAAGTCAGACTGCACGAGAAATCCACGTTCTGATGAAACTTTGATTAGGGCTATTTTGCACACTTAGGGAACTTAAGAGCTTGGTGTGGGGGTTGAAGGAGGGCAGCTCTTTCCATTGGTGTAAACGCCATTGCGATAGGAAGTGCCATTGCGATGTTCCCTTTTTTAGAAATTTACGTTCCCTGGCTCTCACATTCCAAGTTCCATATTCCAATATTCTCGGTTCCAGTATATAGAACTAGCCACCATCGATCTGTTGGAAGGAAAACTATTCATAAATGGTGTATTGCTCCGACAATTTATAGAAAGATGGAGTTTTATTAGATATATTTCGAAGTCCTCAAATACTAGTAAAATCTGTGTATTGCTTTATTGACAAGAAAATGTGCAGATTAGAAAGGGCCCAAATAAGCGGAAAGCAAAAAAAGAAACAAATTGTCAAGGAATACAGTACCATAAGGCAATGTTGTTCATCCTCGAAAAGTGGCTTGTGTACACGTGTTTTTTGCATCTTAGAAATTCCTTTGAAGGATTTTTAACTTTTTTCTACTGGAACAAGTCAAATCCAAAGAATCTTGTTTACACGTTTTTTATAAGGAACCTTTGCTTTTGGCCTTGAGTATTCCGAATTCTTAACCTATTTTTGAGGGGAATTAACTAGCTTTTCTTGCTGTTTCAAGATATTCAATTCGACAAAATGCAGTTATACCCATTGATTTTCCATAAATTCAAGAGTCAAATTATCAGCCTTAGTTACCTTTAACTAACACAAAAATAAAAACAACAAAATCTGAATACAAAATCTCATTTTTTATAAGGAGCCGTTGATAAGAAACCGTAGGGTCGGATTTTCAAAACTTAAGAAACTTAAGTAGGATATTTTATTTGAACCAAAAAAGTTAAGAAACTTGTTTATATTTTTCTTATCAAGAAAAACAACTTCCACACTTCTGCCCCACAGAGTTTTATTCCTAGTTCAGTTTATTTACATTTGATTATATTTCAGCTATTTGCAATGAAATTTGCATCTAATTCATTTAATTTGCCTCTCTATACCCAATTCATGTTTGGCACTGATAGAAAATAGGAAATGAAAATTCACTCATGAAAACTGAATTATTCATTTGAATTTAGGAAACTTTTTGAGTGGAAATGCTTCAGCCAAATTTCTTAGGTCTATGGTTTTGAAAAACATTTGTATTCCTTATGGAACATGCAAGTTACAATAGAATCCATTCTGATTTACCAGAGATCCTAGTTGAATACCTCCCTCCCAAAATATAAGACTTTTTGGCCAAATAGCGAGTCATTCATAAATTTGCTCTTGCTTAGTGTTATTTGAATGTAAGTTACTGAGAGGGGGCTACATGACCTACAGCTGGACAGACCACAAGGGTTTACTGCTGAGGTCTGAAAAGCATACCAACTTATTATTGTTATAATTGCCATAAAAAAACTTTTTACCTACTTATGATAGCCATTTTATGGTCAATGAACATTATGAATGAGACATTGAAAAGTTACCCCAATTCTTGTGAATGTTCATCATTTATGAAAAACATTTTGACCAACCTTTATAAAAAGCTATTTCATAGTTTCATACCTACATGTATATTAATATGCAATTTGAGAGAAAAATCGTACCTATGTTTGGAAACCTTTTAATATATGAGTGGCATATACCTACAATTTTATGATATGCTCCTTTCTCCCTAAAGGCTCTTACATCTCAAAAATCAGAAAAGTTTCTTAGAATTGTTTCTGTTTTGAAAGCCTGGGGTTACATACTTCTTTTCAAAAATATGTATATTTTCCTGACTCTATCACCTTTGAAATTCTTCATGACTATCAAACCCCCACCCATCAATGTCAGAATAATGCAAACTGGAATAAAATTGATATACCTTAAATTTATTAATAATCAGAGGGGAGGCAAGGCTTGAAGTCTTGCCTTCCCTCTGAACTTGAGTGATACCCGAAAAAATTGGGTTTTGAAGTTCACTAAATTCAGGTAAACACAGCTGATAATATCCTTATTGCATTAGTTGTACCAGTTAAGTACAAGAATGTGTGAGAGACTTTTTACGATATAAGAAAGATAAATTTTTAGAAGTGTTAAATTCAAATAAGCTTCCTTGAGGCTCCATACTGCCCTTATGGTTTGACTGCCTAATATGACCAACTTGACTAAAATTTGTTTTGTTTAGGCCGCCCGTATGGCGTATATGTGAAGGCGGAAGTGCCTTTTTCACAGAACCAGAAATAAAACATTTGTATACCTTTCCACGAAAATCTGAAGTCAATAGAACATTAAAAAAATCAATTTCATACTCATAATTGCCTTTTATACCCTGAACGTTTCAGTCACGAGATAATAAACGATTAGCGGCTTCATTGCTTGCATTTTTATTTGACCATTTTAGCCCATCTACCATTTCGCTCCTTTCTCCGTCCAGAAAATCGTTTTCTCTCTTTGTATGGCTTAGATAAGGCTCAAAGTCGTATTGTATAACTTCAGAGAGTACTCATATTTCCTTTAATAAACTTTTTCGGAATGTTTACGACCAACAAGTGATGTTTAAATTGTCTGAAATGACGGACGTGCTTTCTCCTCCATACTGTTCGTCCATGTTGTCAAACTGTAATCACAACAACTGACGTCACAGGGACGAAATGGAGAAAAACGAAGCGTTTCGTGTCACGTGGTTTTTTAGCCTCGAAATTGGCACACTATTTTCCAAATATCTCGAGAACGAAATGAAATATCATTTTCGGGTTTTTTTGCAGTAGTGTTAGAATTACTTTCTCTTTCAAATATCAAATTTAAAAAATTATCGACACCCCCAGTTTAATATGGACTAAAAAAAAAAAACATTTAAAATAAAATTCAAAATGGCGTCAAGTTTGAAGAGGTTCCTGAAGCTAACTTGTACAGCTGTCAGTTTGTCATGGCTTGGCAGTCAAGGGCTGCTGCTTTATCACTTGAAATATGGTGCAGAAAACAACCCTCTCACCCATATCTCAGACGACGCCATTCCTCTATGCATCCAAAATTCACGTCAGAACATCGTCCAAGCTGTGCTAGGCCTATACAGACTTGACTACAAAATGGAAAGCGTCATGCACTACGACGAAAATGCTGTCTTTGAGGACCCTGCAGTGTATCTCAAAGGAAGAAAGTCGGTGAATTCTGCCTTTGCAAAGATGGGGATAGCATTTCGGAAGAGTGAAAGCCTAAAAGTGAACGTTCTACATGGGGAACATTTGGTCACGATCGACATTCTGCAAAGATACACTTTGCCAGGTCTAGGAAGCTTAAGCTTCGAACTCCCCATAATTATTTATCTCTATCTCCAGGGTGAACCAGGAGAAGAGAAGATAATTCATCATGTTGAGGAATGGAGGAGTAAGCATCTCTTGGGGAAAGATGCCTCATATTTTGCAAATGTTGGTTTTGTCGCTGCACAGTTCAGAAAATTGCATGGATTGCCTTTCAAGTACATTTAGAGTGGTATAATGAAACTTTTTTCTGAGTGATATAGATTTTCTAAGAGCTAACAGATTGCCTGACCAATACCTGGAGATGTATTATCTCTCACATACAAAATTTACCAAGCCACTCGATCACTTGTCTAATCATATCAATGACTTATTAACATAATTTTTGTAAGAATTATGGGTCATTCTATTTGAAATCAGCAAATATTTTATCATTTTGTAACCCACCCCCTAAGATTTAGCTGATTTTCACAAAATGTGTTGACACAATTGAGAACATAGCGCATACAAAATTTCAGCTTCCTATCTCAACCCGTCTTCGGTTGGCGGCCCGTCAAATATTTCAGGATTTTAGGGCGTGGCCCGCCCAAATTTTGGCTTCGCAAAAGTCATCCAAGTTGAAATCAGCATAAAACCCATATATTACATCATATTGGCTTGAAACTTGCTGTACTATACCTTTAGGCTGTGGAGAGTCTGAAAATCACACTTAAAATGGTATGAAATTGCAGGGTATACCTGCTTTCAGGCAATTAAATGTCTACATGGTTTCAACAAGTTTTGCGACTGCTCATCTTTATGTCAAAAATTTTTAATGTCTCTGACCAGATACAGAGGCTCACCATACGCCATGTGAAAGACCTTGCTTAAGTACTCAAAAACACCATGAAACCTTGCCTTTCTAGGAGACAAAAAATATGACCTTTTGAAAAATATCAAAATTCATCAAATTTAAGAACTTGCAAATAAAGATACTGGAATACTAACAGGATTGTTTTATCATGAACTTAAAATCAAGCACTCTTTTGCTCTTAAAGAAGAAATTGTTCATTTATATTCAATAGTTCTGCTTCTGAAATGTTGTATGTGCCCCCAGTAGCAGTTCCTGGGGCTTCAATTAGGCAAATTATCTCAGTCAAAGAAACCCAACAGATATCACGTCTAGTTGGCCAATGAAAACTTCGGGATGGTCCATGTGGATGCAAAAAGTTCACTTGGACATCCTGCTCCAGCCTATTTAGCTCCTCTGCAAGCCCAATCCACCACTGCTGCCCTCCATATCTGCAATCTACGTAATCATTCAATTTAAGTTGATCTAGTTTGAGTTCAACAATATTCACCTCCCAGTAATGTTGAATCTCCTGCAGTGCGCTTGTATGCTACTGTGCTTGCTGTCACTGGCTCAAAATGGTGATAGCTCCTGGTACCAGGGATGGTGTTTCCTTGGGCAAACCTCTCCTTCAATTCAGAGCGTATATCTGCCATTCTTTCTTTTGTGATATTGATGAATTCAATACCAGTAATATTGTGCTTGCAAAATGATACCATCAATGGTACAGTCAAAATTTGATCAGAATATGGCCTTAGCAAGCTAGCACGAGCTGTCAATCTTTAAACTGTCCCTCCTATGCCATCACAGGGCGATTTCCCATGACTGGTTGCAAAAAATGTCCAATTGGCCTCGATGGAGAAATCTGCTTTATGGCAGCACAAATTCAAAATGTTTTTATAGTTCTTGTATTGGGCTGCACACCCATCTGAAAAATATTGCATCTTTGTAACATTAGGTATTTGTGCTTTTAGAAATTTAACAAGCTCGGTTTGAATTTCATACACAAATGCAGTGTCATGTTCCAGATCATCAGATATGAAGCAGAAAGACTTCTGTAATAGCACCTCATCTTCTTTATGATAAATCACTATTGGGTGTAGTGTACAGTATGGCTTGCTCCAGTGAAACGATTGAATCTCATCCTGCACAACAAAGGTGTAGTTTTCAGCAAAGTCTCCGAGAATTATGACAGAGTCTGTAGGAAGTTCTTCCTTTCTTTTTTCCAAATATTTTGCCTGAAATTTAGCAATATAGGAATGAGGCGTCAAAGCATCTATTGATTCTATAAGAAAATCAAGTAATTCATCAGTGCTTGTACTTTGTGTAACAAGCGTTAATCTGTCAGTGCTTTGCCATTGTTGGTACGAAACTTCTTCTTGGTCACTTAAGATGTCTTCAAGGTAGGATCTCAGAGGGTCTGTTCCTGGGCACTTATCACATCTGTGAAGCATGCACTCTTTGTTCTCACGGTCACATACTATCATAGAGATCATTTCTTTGCAGCGTCAACCAAGAGAATAGCGTTCGGTGAATAGTGCACACACAGACAGAATGTGTGCCTCTCCCACCAACAGAAACACACCATTTGGGACGAAGAGCACAAAATTTGGAAAAAGAAATTTTGATACCTTGGTTTTCTTCTTTGAACAAGGCATACAATTCCTTAAGGTTGCACAAAATGAGTCTTTTTTGTCTGTGTACGTTTCTCTTGATGCTGATAAAATCCTTTTTCCCAGGCATCAGTCTAGAGTGTCTAACATCTTCAAAAAAAGCAATCACCTTTTGAACAGTTCTTTCTTCAAGATGATTCCCTTCTTTCTTAATTGACATAGCAAGGATGCCACAAGAGGTCTTTAATTCACGAGCTTGTCTGACTTCATGTACTGAAACCCCAAAATAATTGGAGGCAAATGCAATAGTCCAAGATTCCGGGGTTAATGTTAGGATCTGGACTTTTCTCTGTGAGTGATGGTTTCAATGCTTGATTTCGCTTCTATCTGCTCTGTTAATTTGTCCAGATCATTTACTTTCTTTCTGAGCTCAAAGACGGATTCTTTCGTTAAACTGCTTTGTTCAGTAGGAATATCACTTTCACTGACGCCTATAGCTGCTGTGAAAGTCTCCTTAAAAGAGCTGATACTTCTACCAAGCTTCTGGCTGGCATAGGACAATTTGGGATGTTTTGGCATGCTGTGAGTTTTGATGGGGGAAACTCCTATCGCCTCTAAAGTTTCATTGATGCTTGATCTTGATGTATCTTTGGAAATCTCTGATTCGACTTCAGATGTATCAAGTTCCATTGCTGTTGAGTTCAGCGGTTCTGATACCTCTTCCATATCTTCATGTTAATCGGCTGATTTCGCTCTCTCAAAACACTTTCTACAAAGTTGCCATCCAGGAATACAGTGGACATTCTGCATATCAAGTTTATTTGCCAAATCGAGTGATATCTTATGACCACCTTTGATACTCACTCCCTTAAGGACTTTGAACAAGTTGGAGCACTTGGTATATTTCTTCTCGAAGATTGATCCCAACTGAGCTTCATGATGAAAACAGATCTTTAATTCGCTACATGGCTCGTCATCAAGCTCCCTCATTCCACCCCTCCAGAGAAGTATGCTTCGTTCTCTCCATGAAAATTCTGATAAATTTTTAAAACCTGCTTTCCTTAGATAAGACGTTTTATGGCAGTTTTCGCCCAATGTAGTCCCAAAATCACATTGATCCATCTCTTCATTCATAATATTATCAACGGAGAGCTCATTTGATAAACGTATTAGCGACTCAGATGCTGGCAGTAACTAAAAATTCAACTTGATCTGCTTCTTTTATCACTCATTAGCTTTTCAATTGAAGAGGAAATCATTAGAAGTAGCACCCATTTCTTTACACACAACATAATAATGCACAGGAAATACGCATGCTTATTTAATATTCTTGAATAGAGGTGTCAAAATCTGCATTTCCTGTTACCTTTTTCGTTGAATCAGGGGAGTAAACAGATGTGTTAGAAGCAGGAACTAATATTTGAAATCATTTTCAAAATAAGAACCTTTTCATCTGCAATTTTTTTATAAGCAACTCTATATTGTTAAGCTTTTGAACCAAAGATGTTGTCGATTGACTTAATACCAACTAAGGAAATTATGTTTCTGACATGAATTAAGAACTTATCTGTAACCTTGCACTGCTGTCAGTTTGCTTGAATGTAGGAAGAAAATATGAGAGGAAATCTATTTCCGATAGTGAAGGAAGAAATGACATACTTCTCAAATCCTAGCATTTTATTTACATCTAGAGTTTCTTATAATTCTAAGCCATTAAGCAGTTAGAGTATTAATGTACTTAGAATTTCTTAGACCTACTTGAGAAGGTAAATTGCTTCAAAAATTCAATGTAAATTATTTGATCAATAATTATTTTGGTTTCAGAACATTTTTTTACAAACTTCTTTTTTTTCTACATCAAAAATTTGGTGAAATATTGATATTTTTCAAAAGGTCATATGTTTTGTCTCCTAGAAAGGCAATCAGGTTTCATGGTGTTTTTGAGTACTTTAAAGCAAGGTCTTTCACATGGCTTATGGTGAGCCTCTGTATCTGGTCAGAGACATTAAAAATTTTGACATTAAGATGAGCAGTCGCAAAACTTGTTGAGACCATGTAGACATTTAATTGCCTGAAAGCAAGTATACCCTGCAATTTCATACCATTTTACCACAAGGTATAGTACACCAAGTCTCAAGCCAATATGATGTAATATATGGGTTTTATGCTGATTTCAAGGTGGTTGACTTTTGCAAAGCCAAAATTCGGGCGGGCCACGCCCTAAAATCCTGAAATATTTGAGGGGCCGCCAACCAAAGAGTGGTTGAGATAAGAAGCTAAAATTTTGTATGCGCTATGTTCTCAATGGTGTCAACACATATTGTGAAAATCAGCTAAATCTGAGGGGGTGGGTTACTTGCTCCATTTGAATTGACTTAGAATTACCCTTAAGAATTTAAAAGCTACGGGCCCAGATAATAAAGTATAAATCATTTATTAAATCAAAAAGTCTTTTCAAAATATTTTTATGATTATGATCACAAATCAGACCACCATGAGATGAACAGACAAGTTGGGTCCCAGTTTAATGAATAAAAGGAAACTCTAGAATACTCCTACATGTTTATCTAGAGGACAATGAAAAAAGACAGCATTGGTAACTAAATATTCTCAAGGCGTGTTGTCAATTGAGCCTTTCACAGGAGAATGATTTTAATTACAGTTAATAATACTTATAATATCGATCATTCATTTATCCTATATCTACCACTAAAAATTTCATAATCCTGAAAGACACCACCAAAATAACCTGTCACTATGATTACCTTTAAGGAAATTTGATTGAGAGAGAATATCTTATGTCCAGTTTCAGATAATTTATTTATTTAATTGCGCCAGGAAGTAGCCACATTAATCACCACGCATATTAGTAATGTGCAAGGTAATTTATGATTCTGCTTTGAGGCGCAACTTCTAATAGCTGGCACATAATTAGCCAATGCCATCATGAACATGCCTTGAAGCAATCTCCATGGTCAATCCCAAACCTGATTCCGTCCTGATCTATAAGCGCCCATCCCATTCTATAAGTGGAGAAGGCATGGCCAATATTCCCTTTATTGTCAATACATATCACACCTGCTCTACCACAAGTCTCTTCACCAAGCTCTTTTATTGCTTTTTCTGCGGCAGTTTTTGCATCATCCCCATTCTCAATATGTTGTGTCACCTTGAAATAAATTGAATTGTTTTGACCTGATACACGGTTTAATGGTATGAATACAGCTTATGCGCAATGAATTGGGGTTAAATTCAGAGGGAGCATAAGGGGTACTCCCTATTTTTCTAGGGAAGAAGAATTTTACATACAAAATACCTGGCCATGAGTCTTTAAGAAGGTGGAAAGAGAATCCCTTCCTCGCAGCTCTAAGATGGGCCATCTCTTAGTTAAAGTGCACATTGAATTGGAAGATTCCATAGAAAGCTAATAAATGAGGAGGGAAACTCATTGCCCAACTCCAATGCCCCGAGGAGGGTATCAAGGTGGAACTGGGAGATTTCCTACCTCAAATGGCAGGTCTGACCTACAAGCCTTATAAAGGATTCGACATTTATTTCTGACAGTGACACAGTATACACTACATCCTGCATATAGCATTCAAGGTGCCAAAATACTGGCACATCATACTGATACATGAAGTGATTTTAATGCAAGCGACCATGCCCCTACTCAGTAGTGGCCAGATAGAAACAAGGTTTGGCCTTTCAGGCTAGCATGTTGAACAGACAATGAACCAACTCTATGAGTGACTTTCTATCTTTCAGTTGCTAGCCTAAGTAGGATTGGTCTTATGCTCAGCAGAAGCACGGTAACATGCATATGGGGATAAAATAAACAAGGAAAGTTTAAAAAATAAAGAGAATTGAGTACCTGTCTGCAGACATTCACTTTCAAAATAGATTCACCATGTCCAGTTGACGATGCTCCTCCTGATTTGTTAGCATATCCTCCGCAACCTGGCAAAGCAGAGTCACCAACTCGACCAACCCATTTGTAAGGGATCCCCCCTAAAAAAGAACAGCAGGTTTTATTACAAAAATAATAGCCAGATAGCATACTTTTATTGATGATAAGAAGAAGGGGGGTCTTTAATGGAATTGACTGAAAAAAGGCACAGTATTGTGTGCAGAGCTTTAGGTCCAGTTTGAAAATTAAGCTTCTGGTGTGCCTTACTAAACTTGGAGCTAGTGTATGTGAGAAGATGGATCAACTCAGTTTGGTAAATTTTCCCAGGAGCAGGAAGCAACTTTCCTGTTGGTTGGGATGTTATTTGAAATGGTAACAACTAGAACTACATATGGCGAACCTATCTTTACATGCAAGTCCTAGCCGCCATATTATTCCAAAATTGCCACCTGTCAGTTCTTTCAATAACATGTCTAATCACACCATTTGCCCACTGTAGTGGATGTTAAAGCTGGAGGTGGGGCATTCTAGTGCAAGTTTTCATCCACCACACATATAGTCCAGGGGAGAAGGGGGGGGGGGAGGGGTATCATCACCCGACGAGGGAATTTACGGGAATAGGTGATTTTCGTCAATTTCGGGGTGCTGATTCCGAATTTCGAATTCCGAATTCCGAATTTTATATGAAGAATTAAGGGGGCTAACTGCCTCGTTTTGATGAAAAACCTCGATTTCAAGCACGATTTAGTTCTGCTTTAAAATAATGCCTATAATGCCTAACATATATGCAAAATATTTAAATAGCAATTCAGGAGTGCTGATTTCAAATATTCCATGTTTTGGGGGGGGAAATGGGGGGCTAACTACCTGGTTTTGGTGTGAATCTGGATTTCAATTAAAATTGCTCCAAACACTCAGATGTTAGAAATATGGTCATAGGTAGTTTATCTGTTCAATTCAAAAGGTCTGGGATCATCTATTGATGCTGTACGTAGATAATGGGGGTTAAAAGGTGCATGAAGGTGGATCGCTTATTTTCAAAAATATCATGTTCTTGTGTAAATTTTCAGAAGTATTCGCTACTTCTAGCAATGTTTGAAAACAGAGAAACAACCTCAAATTTTGATGCTAATTGACATATTCCTAGGGATTCCCAGCTAATGTGTGTTTCTGAACGATGTGAGTTTACCGACTAAATACGTGAAAAACCATAAAGGATAAGGATAAATGTTCCATCCAAGCCCGTGTTCTTCAGGATTGTCCAAATTCACACTCAGCTGATGTGCATCTCATAACAGAATTCCCAATTCTTCTCTCTGCCAAATGTCGCCGAAATCGTTTACCACTTGACAGACTCAATACGAAAGAAACCATACGGGAAGAAGATAAATGTTCTATACCGTTCAATAACTCTTTTACACGCAACTAATTAAAAGTTACCAAGCTGCGCAAAATGCTTGTTAAGCTACCATGCTTCAAAATCACTTTCTAGAAGGGTCTGGAACATCAAATCTGCGAAGATGTCATCGAAAATGTGAGGTATGCAATGTTGAATAAGATGGAGATGGTCGGAAACATCACTGATGCCCATGCCACGACCAATCATAGCTACATTCTGTTATTAGGCTGCCTTTTTGAAGCCCAAATCAGTGAAAACCTTCTGAATATGACACCGGTAAAGAAATTACGAATGCTTTTGAAAAAAGAATCACAACAAATGATTCATATGCAGTATTTTTCGATCCGATTTCTACTTTTAAAGGGAAAACCTTCCAAGAATCAATAGTCAAAGTCAAAATTCAGAATCGTGGCAAGTGTAAAAAATTAGCTTTCTAAGTAGCTAGATATCTTGGGCACGTTGCTAGCACATTCTGACAAGTAATATCCAGCGTGAATCTAAATAGTGCACCTGTGCGCTTGCTTGCTTTAGTTTCAATCATTCTAAGTTCACCCGATTCAGCGTTTTGAAAAACACTAAAAACGTTAACTACAACAGATCTTGTTTTGAGTTTAAAGTTTCTGCATCGCAAGAGTCGATGCATACTTCTCTGCTTAATCTGGCTACAGCAATTAGAAGTATTCTTTGGACTGTTAAAACGACTAGAGACCTACCCTCTATTTATAATGGTCACCTTCAGTTTTCTTATCATAATCGTGCTATTCGCTACAAATACATAGATAACAGCATCAAAAGTGGCGAGCGAGTAGCTAAGGATAACGTTGTCGCCTGATAATCCCAAGCCTAGATATGATAGTATCGAGTGACTTGGTAAAGTTTGTGCATAAAGGTGAAATTAAAGATATTCTATTCCAACTAACAAAGCAATGAACAGAGGAAAGATATTCGTGATAAAGTGTTCATTTTTCCTGGTAAAGAAGAATGTACAAAGATCTCAAGAAACAAATTGATTGTTGTGGAAGAGTTATCTTGTGAACATGAACACAAAGAAGCTGATACAAAACTCGTTGCACTTGCTGCTAAGCCCGGGAGCACCGTTATGATAAGGTCATCGTCTTGATTGATATATATGGCTTTGATTGTTGGACTTGGCTTTCCTGATATTAAAGTGGTAGATAAAATTGGCATGGTAAAACCCAGAAGACCCTGGGTGATGCCTCTTTAGAATTGCCTAGAAAGGAAAGGAAGGCCTAGATAGGAATGCATGTATTATCTGGCAATGAGCATGCTCTAAGCCTTTTAAGGAAAGGCAAGCAAGCCTTCTGGAAAGCAGTTTTGAAGAATGGTAGCTTTGACAGGTTTTTTTGCAGCTTGATAACTATACTTAGTTGCAGGTGTAGAGTTATTGAAGGACATGGACAAATTTATCCTCATCCTTTTTGGTTTTTCACGTATTGAGTCAATTAACGAAGCAAGCGGTAAACTCACATCGTTCAGAAACACACATCAGCTGCAATTCAACCTTGAAGAACACAACAGGACCTCGGGTAGAATAGAGATTTGGAGTTATGCTAGCTTTTGGAAGATGTTAGCGAGGTTCTTTCGGAGCTTGATGATGACTACTTGGGGGATTCTGATGATGAAGATGATTTGTAAGACAACATGGAAATAAAGGATGGTGACCCTAAATTTAAAGATAGTCAATCTTTATGAAACTAGGTAGAATTTAACACTTTATCCGTTTGGACTTTGATGGTTACATTTGAAGAATTCATGAAAGAAAGGCAGTCAACGCTGATATTACATGATTTCATAGTCCCATTTCAAATTTAGAAGAATGCAGTAATCACTATGCAGCAAGGAATCCCTAGGAATATGTCAATTAGCATCAGTATTTGAGGTTGTTTCTCTGTTTTCAAACATTGCTGGAAGTACAGTAACAAATACTTCTGAAAATTTACACAAGAACATGATATTTTTGAAAACAAGCAATCCACCTTCATGCCCCTTTTAACCCCCATTATCTACGTACAGCATCAATAGATGATCCCAGACCTTTTGAATTGAACAGATAAACTACCTATGACCATATTTCTAACATCTGAGTGTTTGGAGCTATTTTAATCGAAATCCAGATTCACACCAAAACCAGGTAGTTAGCCCACCATTTTTCCCCCCAAAACATGGAATATTTTCATATATGTTAGGCATTATAGGCATTATTTTAAAGCAGAACTAAATCGTGCTTGAAATCGAGGTTTTTCATCAAAACGAGGCAGCTAGCCCCCTTAATTCTTCATATAAAATCGAAATTCGGAATCAGCACCCCGAAATTGACCAAAATCACCTATTCCCGTAAATTCCCTCGTCAGGTGATGATACCCCCCTTCTCCTCCTGGACTATATGTGTGGTGGATGAAAACTTGCACTAGAATGCCCCACCTCCAGCTTTAACATCCACTACAGTGGGCAAATGGTGTGATTAGACATGTTATTGAAAGAACTGACAGGTGGCAATTTTGGAATAATTTGGCGGGTAGGACTTGCATGTAAAGATAGGTTCACCATATGTAGTTCTAGTTGTTACCATTTCAGATAACATCCCAACCAACAGGAAAGTTGCTTCCTGCTCCTGGGAAAATTTACCAAACTGACGATACCCCCCCTTCTCCTCCTGGACTAATAGCATCATATTGTAACTGTTACAAAAACTATCTGTTGTTTTTTGGAAATAAGGTAATTCTAGTTTGGTACTTAATGAAATGTAATTTCATTTGTTCCTTTTTTAAATAGTTTGTCTTCAGCAACCTACTTCAAGATCCAGAATACAAGATTAAAGGAATACCCAAACCAAGCAGTCCTGGCATACACTTTGTGACGAAATCAATTCTTAACTACAGATTAATCAGTCAACATTTATCCCATGTTGGGTATACCGTTTTAGTGAACAAAGGCATAGCTGAATAGTAAGCTCAACAGAAATCATATCTAATCAATATTTAGTTAAGAATTGATTTTGCAACAAAGCGTTTGCCAGGACTATTTTGGTTGAGCTCTTTTGGATCTTCAGTTCCAGATCTTGAATCTCAAATTTTCATCATTATTCTTGCATAATCACCAACCTAGCTCATATCATGCTGCCAATAGTTAAATTCCAAACCTTTCTTGTCGGAACAAAGGGTCTTAGGGTTTTCAGGATTAGTATTATTAATGTCAGAGTTTCCTTTGAGATCATTTATGATGTTTGTGAACAATGTTGTTTTTGGTCTTTGTTCTGGTTTCTTTGCAGTAAAGATGAATTTGTTTAGATTTCTCCATGCTGGAGTTTCAGTTGGTAACCCAAGTAGATTTCCAAACCATGACATTCATCTTTTGAGAATTGTGATGCTCCATAGTTTGGTGTTTGTTCGTTGATAAAGATCTTTATTTTGTATCATTCTTAGCCATTTTACTTTAATCACTAATCTTCTTTGACATAAATCCACAGTCTCTTAAAGGGTTTTTGTTAACGCCAATAATTCAGAGTAATCAGGGAGTCCCTTATTGACCGTCTCATTATTGAAAATTCACCTGGCCACCTGTCTATGATGCAAAAGAACTTTACGAAAACATTGAACTTACCCGTTGAAGTGGCACACGCGAAATTGCCATTCGAATCCAAGGCAACAGCACCAACAGTATCATGGGCTACGGATCCCTTACCAGCCTCAATATTTTCATTCTTGGCAATGTCCCGGGCTTTCTGCTCCAACTCTTGCAGATCTTTCGAAGGCACAATATCATTAAAATGTGCTTTGACGGCATGCTCGTATTTCACAGACGAATCCAAGGACATTTTCAGAATAGAATCTTGTGAAATCAGCTTTTTGGGGTCTTCTAATACAGGGTGGCCTATCTTCCTTGCAAATTTGCAAGCCCCTTCTCCGACTAGAAGGCAATGTGGTGTTTGTTCCATGACTTTCTTGCTGAGTTGAACGGGATTCTCTATCCCTGTAACAGCTCCAATTGCTCCTGCAATCAAACATTTATCAAGCATAAATCAAAAAAGGGAATTATCTTCATTAGCAAGAAGCATGCTCTACACCCTTCCCAAAGGGTAGAGATACTCTTCTAGCCCTAGGGTAGGGAAAATTGATGATAAAATCATGTCACAAAGAAAACTACCAGGATAGGTTGACGTGAGTGGAGAAGAAAAATTATACAAGGAAGAAGCAACATAGAAAGAAATATCCAAGATAACTAATCTACAGATCTAGCTTATATACAATTAGCCTCTCTAGTATCAAGTTTACTCATCACATAATCTTGAATTAATGCAAATTTACCCCCTGTCTATTCCAGGTTCCTATGCCAATTCTAAGAACAGGCAATACATTAAGGGATATCTAGTGGGTAAATTTGCATCAATGCAAGATGGCATCATTAAATACCAGTTAAATGCATAATTTAAGTGAAGTTGAAATATACCGGACGCTGGTTGGTTACAATGGAATCTTAAGAGGCAAATAGGTTCCAATAGACGATACAGCAAAATTTCATTCAAATACCTTTTTAGTGTTGAACAATGGTTGAAATGGTATCTTGTGTATCAGGCCACGCTTTGGTTATGGCTTTGGTCAATAAGGTTATGGTTGGAACAATGGTAAAGATTCGTAAGAGTCCATAATGTAATGCTTTGTTCAGAGCTTTGCAAGATTTGGTCACATTGGGATTTGGTCACATAGGAGTACATATCTCAAACGATGCCTTTATAAAGTGAAATTAGGAATGGACAGTTTCTTGCAAACACGCTACACACAACAGAGGTTTTGATCTCTCCCCCTGTCCCTTTCTTTGTGTTTTTGAGGTCATGGCTTGTTTTATATGTATTTTGTCGGTAGGCTTTCTACCTGATGTGTGCATTGACTCCGAAATTTGGCTATTTCGGGTTCAATCACTGACCGTAAAAGCGCAAATTACTGTAGTGCAGGCAAAACTGTGCCGGTGTACAACACGAGAAAGAGGTACTATTACCAAAAAGATGAAGAGGTACTATTATCAAGATGAGGAAAATCCTGAATCTTGGATGTTTGCAAGCATATTTACCAGGATCTTATTTGATCTATGAATAGGTGCTTGGTTTGGTTCGGGATGAATTTTAACAGGAATAGGGTCTATTGAGAAATATAACAATATACAGTGCAATAACTATGAAGAGAACCTGAAATCTGCTTGTTACATAGGGAGTTTTTATACCGAGAGGACTATTTTATAAGGCGAAATCCAGGGGATCCAACATTTAAATTGTTATACCAGGATATTTGTTATATCCACAGTTTGTTATATAGAGATTGCAAGGTACTGTCATAAAACTTACCTACTTTCAGTGTCTTTCCATCCATGATAAAGGCATCAGTTTCCACAGTCCCTTCTTCTGTTAATACTGATCCAAATCCTGCATTGAACACAGGGTTGTTTTCTAATGACGTCACAGCAGCAACAACTGCATCAACTGAATTTCCACCCTGTTGAATTAAAAGTAATGTAAAAATAAATGTATAAGTATATAATGGTACTTATTCATTGTCTCGCAAAAATAGTGATGCCATAACAAAATTCATTCTCCAGTACAATCTCTCTCCTTTATCACTGTTGCAAGTTCAACATCTATCTGATGAGTCTCGTCTTTGATCGGTTGACTTAGAGTTCAATGAGAAGGGCTCAATTTTTTGTTAACATTCTAGTTACCAGAGCAAAAGCTTGAATAGTAAAAAGTAAAGTGAATTGCAGTATAAGTAAAGTAAAGTAAAATAAGTAAAGTAAAGTAAAGTAAAGCAAAGTAGAGCAAAGCCAAGTCGAGTAAATCGCAGGATTTAAGTGCAGTATAAGTAAAGTAAGTAAATTGCAGTAAATTTGAGTGTAAAAAAAAGTGAGTAAAGGAAAGCAAAGCAGAATAGATAGACTAAAGTAAAGTAAAGCAAAGACAAGTAAAAGTAAAGTATGGTAAAGTAGAGTAATAAGAGTAATTAGAGTATAAGTAATTCTAATGCACAAGAACTACTTAGTTCTTAACACGCACATCAAAACATGATTTCAACTGACCGTTTTCCTCTATGGGGGTTTGACTAGTCCATGGATTCTTCTTCTACCAGTCTCCCTTTTGCTGGCCACTAACGACATCACTCTCATATTATATTATGTCCATCCACATATTTCCATCGCCTTGCCACCCTTCCCTTCTTCAAAACCATACCTCTTCTATTGTTTATACTCTACCCACTTCTGTATCCTCACATCTTCTCAATACATGCTTAAACTACCTAGACTGCTGTCTCCTTAACCGCTCTTCTATCACAGTATACCCAGACCAAAACAGCCGGATATATAGGAAATATAGTAAAACAAGCACTTTGATTACTGAAGCTTTTCGTCTAACACTTTACAGAGTAATCATCCGAAAGAGAACGAAACAGAAACCTAGCAAAATTTCATACTCAGATGTAGAAATAGGCCAATCAGAAAAGAGGTGAATTATTGGTATAGTGTAGGGAAACCAATCAACATCCATGATGCAGTGAGCTGACCAATAAGATTACTTTAAGAGTGCTAAGGCAAAATGTCCTCCAGTACTCCTTCCACTAACTTCATTGCATGTTCCATCAACTTGATTGTCCGGTAGTAATTTCCACACTCTGTTGCTTCTCACTTTATTGCCTTGAACAACTGCATTACCAAAATACTTTTCTATAACTCTGGCAACTTTCCTCCAGCAAGCAACTTGTTCCCTACCTCGCATACAATGTTTAAACATTTCATCTCCCCCAACATCACTGTACATACTTCACTAGGTCCGGCTGCCCTCTCTTTCTTCATCTTTCTATATCCCTTTCTTACTTCCTGAACTGTTACTTCCTCCCACTGTCCCAGCAATTGCTCAGCATTGACAACTCCGTGTTATTTGTTTCCTACATTGATCAGACTCTCACAGTAGCTACTTACTTCTAAAAGAACACTATATCCAGCTTGGGCAGCTTTCTGGGTTCCGAGCTTGATTCTTTCCACAAAAATATCTGCAATGTTTGCTGCACCGCCATGAACAATGATGGCAGGTTTCATTGTCTGCTGAGAGAAATAAAAGAGAAGAGGATTCAAAACTTTTCTAAGATCAAAATTCTATCTCGACTACTTAATCAGTTAATTGACACTATCTTGTTACATGATGCCAGCCTCACTGTTTTACAGCTATAATCACATATTCATTGCATAAAACAGCATTAGGAAGCAATTTAAGGGCAAAGGGAATTATTACTTTTTGGTAAGGGCAAAATAGAACAAAAATTAGGGAGTCCAGGGTTACACCCTACAAAAAGTTTGCAGCCATTCCTCTAGACAGGCATAAAATGGCACTTTTCAATACATGAAAGCCAAATTTACATGCATTTTTTAAACAATTTCAGCTCGAGCTCAGTACTAAAAATTGCTTTGCAATTGCAAAGGGGGTTTTCTATTTCTTCATTTTGACCAGCAGCCTACAAAACTAGTTCTTCTGAAGTAAGATTGTCTCATAGTTGAATCCAAAAAGGCAAAGCTGTGTGTGACGCTCTCGGCCTATGGACTAAATTACCATAAACAACATATAACTTAGGCCAGGTCATGCAAACACAAAAATGAAATAAAACTCAAAATATAATGTTGGCAGGAAGATTTTGCAGAAAACATATCTATTATCCACAACGAATAGTACATTGAGAGAGAAGTTGTCATTTTAACCATCTGTGAGAGCTAACCAACATGTGTAACTTACAGAAATTCACTTCAGATCGATGTGTTCATCAGTGTACTTCCGCCTTCAGGTCACCACAGATCAGGTCTACTTAGAGCGCATGCGCAGCATTGTAGAATCGAGGAACGCACGCGCAGACAAGACCCTCAACAGCTCTTCCACTTTGGAAATCTCCTCGAAGGAAAAACTAGCTCTTTCAAACCCCAAAGGAAAAAGCAGAAAATGAAATTTTTTTGTATTACAGCCTAATATGGCTCCCTTACTTGGACAAAGCTTATTTGCAAACATCATTTTTAAGCAAATTTTAACCAAAAACTAAATCACAGCTGAGGAATGCATTTCTGCATTTACCTTCCAAGACATGCACATGCGCAGTTGATCTTCCCACACTCCCTACACACTGCGCTTTGAGCTGATGGGATAAACAACACATACCGTTCAGGATACGCAAAAAGACTGGGCCACAACGAGAGCAACCAATTTGCGCCTCTAAAGCTAAAATAACTCTACAACATGACTCTGTCATAGGTCAATACTTGCTCGGCTACCAAGCACACATAGGCAGGGAATATTCCTGAACAAACTGAATATCAGCCTAACCCAAACTTTTTGTGCCAATTTTGACTTGCAGATTCTAAATCCGAGATATGCCTTTTCGAATTTCGACCGGAAGTTGGAAATTTTGATGACGTCATCATGCAGAAAAATTACATGTTTCAAGTGCATTTGGCGCTATGTTATAGCAGTTATGCTGAAAAGAAATACATTTTTGGAATCAGTATTCAACGAGGAAAAAGTGGTTTATGAAGATAGAGCATAAAAAGTTTGTAGACATCGGGAAAATCTGTGATTATCTTGGAAGCGACATGTGCCTTTATTTACCACAGATTCATGCAATATCAGGCTGCGACACCACCTCTTTTTTTCATGGAGTTGGAAAAGTTAAAGTTGTGAAAAAGGTGTTGAAGAAACAAAGTTGTCTTGCCTTGCTAGATTCCCTGGGGAAAACAGCACTTTTACAAGAAGATATGATTGAAGACGTCGTGCAATTTATTCAAATAATGATGTACAAAGGCAATGTTGGAGAGGATCTTGTCGATACTAGGGTCAGATTATACAAAGCTATGAAGACCAAATCATCACTTGCGCTTCCACCGGATCCAGATTCCATGAGGCAAGCCATACTCAGGGTACACTATCAATGTTTCTATTGACTCAGATTTCACATGACAACAGTGCCACAGATTTCATTAGAGTCGAACGGCTGGACAGTCGATCTTGAAGATTCCCTTGTCTTTCCAGTTTGGTTTACCGGCGATCAGATGCCAAAAAATCAAAAGGAACAGAAGAAACGAAATCAATTCGACCAGCCTCCACGAAAGAGAATCAAAAGAGGAGCTCGTGCTGGATCTTCGATCGAGAGTTCTAAATCAGAAAGTGAGGACGACAATGTACTGGAGAGCACGGAACTAGACTTTATTTTTTTCGGTGACTCAACGGAAAGCGAATCAGAAAGTGACAATCAAAACTCTGATTGGGTACCATAAGAAAGCACAACAATTTTTAATCATAAACGTTTTATTGCTACCATTGTTCAGTTTAATTGACTCGTCTATAATGAGACTTTTAGTTTGATATTCGCTATTTTACTTTGCCCCGGAAGGTTATTCACATGCCCAAGAAGTTATGCAGACCGACCTTAACGGTAAGTTTTTGACACTTGTTATGTATTCTTTCATATACACAGAGCTTCTTCTGGTAGAGCTAGGATTCCTATAAAACTATGACGTCATCTCAATTAAAAATATGACGTCATCTCAACTAAAGTTGCTACTAACATAGATAGTGCATGGTGCATTGTCAATTGATAAACCTATTCAACGTAAATATTTCGTGCATTTGGGTAATAATCTGTGTAAACAACTTCGAAAAACAGAAATGAATGGTCTAAACTGTCTAATTGCAAAATGATGACGTCATCACTAAAAATTTAATACGTGTAAATTTAGTTGAATAGTATATCAAACGAATCCTCGTTGAATACTGATTCCAAAAATGTATTTCTTTTCAGCATAACTGCTATAACATAGCGCCAAATGCACTTGAAACATATAATTTTTCTGCATGATGACGTCATCAAAATTTCCAACTTCCGGTCGAAATTCGAAAAGGCATATCTCGAATTTGGAATCTGCATGGTTTAATTAGTTAGAAACGGCAAAAAAAGTTGGGGTCAGGCTGATATTCAGTTTGTTCGGGAATATTCCCTGCCTAACAGCGATAATTGTTTTCGACTTATCGGCAGAGCAAGGTCTACATTTCATTTAGGTATTTCGGAATCTATCTATATAAAAATCTGTCGTGTAGGTAGAAATAGCACGTTTTCTCCTTAGGACTCTTGAAGTAATTTCACTGTACCGCATGTGATGATAGGATTTCCCACACCATACCAATCATTTACCTCTTTCCTGATTGGCCTGTTTTTATCCACGACTGGGTATAGTAATTCGTTAGGTTTTTGTTTCGTTTTCTTCCTGACGTTTAAGCTTTTCGTCCAACACTCAACAGATACTTGGCTTAATCAAAACAGAAAAATACTAAATTAGCCCAACTAAAGCAAATCAATGCCTACTAACCTCTAGCAATTTTCAAGTGAAATCAATTTGCCAAGTCAGCTGGTAAAAAGTGTCTCCTTACACTCTCTTTTTTTATAAGAACAATCTTATAAGAACACCAGCCTCAGATTTTGACAAATCTTAAGAACAATTTAAGAACAAACCGAGGCTGACCATTTCAAGGTCAATAGAAGAATTATATACGAAATAACCACGAGACTGAGAAATAATTACAAAGCAAGCAAATAGACGGCACACAGACATATCAGATCGCCAAGAGAGTCCACATTTGAACCAATTGATACAACTGATAGCGAGAACAGGCTTCCAAATCATTATAAAGTAAGAACAATTTAAGAACATTTCAGGCTGAAAATAGGATAGAATTTTTAAGAACAGCCAACTTCAAATCAAATATACTGGTTCTTATATAAAAAAAGAGTGTACTAAATAACAACTTGTGCAATAGATGATTTGTAAGTATACCATCTACTATTCAAATGAAATTGCCACATCACAACGATCAAATTCTTTATACAAAAACTCAAGGCCCAAAGAAAAAATCCTAAAATTTAGTTTTGCCTCGCAGCACTTTTTATTGCATTCTCTGGAATCTAGCCTACCAAGGGAAACAGCCATGCATGAACCATCAAGGGGGGCGATTCTTCCCACATGTGGAAATAAATAACCCAGGGCCTAATCACACTCGTAGCAGTTACACATTTATGTAAAAATGGGCGTGGTCCCGTTCGGAATCATGATCACGTGATTGGGTGTGGCATGAACAAAAATCAACTTCTGATAGGTAGATTTTTCACCCGATCAAGAGAAGCAGTATAAAGTTACTTTTTTGGTAAAATTGCGGGTTCTTGCCCATTCTAGAGAAGTTCTGGGGACAAACTCCACCAGAAAAAGTTAGAAAATAGAAGCATTCCAGACTAGCTGAGAACGCACTTTTGATTTTTAATTGTGTTATCTTTGCTGACCGCACCCATCCAATAACAGATAGACCCGATTTAAAAATCCACACTTTCTGCAATTATAGAACCACAGTTTTAATTTGCAACTGCACAAAGTGAGTCAAAACCACACTTTTACTATTCTAGGCCTTGATACCCGGATATAACTGGACGAAGGCCTTCAAAAGAAATACTTTTTCTGCCATGTAATGTTTTTACCCATCATAGTGACTTTCGATGTAAGGACAAGCAACAAAAAGGGCGCATCCTTTTACCCAGGCATAACTAGGCCTGTTTACTTTTGTCTGATAGATTCAACAGGAAGCTTCAAAGCTTCAATGCGCACCAGGGGAAGCAAATCCTCCTCACACATCTTCATAACAATCCCAAGACCTAATTGGCCTCTGAAAAGTCACCTTTGATCTCTCTGTTAATTGTTATCCATTGACAAACAATAGCAAAATTCGACATCTGAACAAGAAGTAATTGAGCCCCCCACATCTGGACAAAAGCCAAGTGAGCTCCAAAGCAGTTGCCTTCCCCTCCACTGCAATACGTTTAATTATTAAACTTGTCACACGAGGCCTTGTCTCCCTGTTGAGTGACGTCAGCATATCAGAGAACACAGGGAAACAAGGACTCGTGAAGCAGACTATTTACCCATCACAGGGACCTATGATTTACGGATTAGAACCAGGAAAGAGCAAACCCCCAACACTCGCACGTAAGCAGGACAGGGCCTAGCCGTCCTCGAAACAGTTAATTTTGCCCTCCCTGTGGTCCACTACAGACTGTGGTTTATTCACACGTAATGGTGTCCTACTGAAACCATGTCGGTCAGCTATCTCGATAAAAGTTTGGCACAAAGAGTCGTAGTCTTCTATCGACAGGTGATGGGCTCTGAGCTTGGGATTTACGTTTGCACGCCACAAGAGATCGTCCACCAGGCTTTCATCCTCTGGAAATAACAGTCTGAAAGAAGAAAGACACTTCATCAGCTCACGCACCTTATATACCTTTCTCCACGCTCTGTATGCAGTAAAGGACCAGATCAAAAAGAGACCAGATCAAAAAGAGACCAGATCAAAAAGAGATCAGATCAAAAAGAGATCAGACCAAAAAGAGATCAGATCAATATGGAAAAAATAGGAAGATCATTGGGTATCTCATCACCCATCATAGAAAGAAGAGAAAAAGTGTTTCAATTAGTTGGACCGTGCAGTTAGCTGGACCATCATCATCATCATCATCATCATCATCATCATCATCATCATCATCATCATCATCATCATCTTCATCATCATCATCTTCATCATCATCATCATCATCATCATCATCATCATCATCATCATCATCATCATCACCATCATCATCATCATCATCATCATCATCATCATCATCATCATCATCATCATCATCATCATCATCACTATCATCATCACTATCATCATTATCATCACCACCACCATCATCATCATCACCATCATTCACAGCTTACGGATTTTTCAAGAACAAAAGGATTTTTGCATATTTTCAAAGAGATTTCTATCAAAACAATGGGATATCAGGAAAAGTGTACGATATTTTCAAGGAATAATTTGCGCCTCGGTTTTTATCCACCACAATGGAGGTAACTAATTTACAGACATGAAATTGCGATTCTAACTCAACTTACTTGAGCGGTGTTCTGATAACTCTGCGTCGTTTGCTGAAGATGGCCTTGACTACTTGTTCAACAACATCGAAGGGTGCACTTATCCTCGGTTGCTTCAAAGGCACAATGTTCACCAGCCACGCATCAATCTATGACGAACCAAAAGGTACGTGGATAACAGATATAGACCAGGTGATCCGGAAATATGTAGCCCTGTTTGCAGAGGAATCAAACACGATTTCGATCAAAGCTAATTGTATCATTGTGCCGCCACAAGACTAAGGAAGAAGATAATATCATCAAAATGCTATAAAGCATCGTTTATCTTGTCTGATATTTTAGATATCTCATAAACATGGCTAAATTGGATCTCGTATCGCTATTCTTAAAAGGCCAAGGGATGTAGTTGTTACTATTTTTGTTATTCTGGGCTGTTGGCTGTGATTTCTACTCACCAAAATTAGGTCAATTTACTTACAAGCCCTACCAAACAAAGAAACCCTTACTGATTTCACTTCAAAAAGACGATGCAGTGGGTTCTTTTATTGATACTTTGGTGCTGTTTGGGGTCTTACTTTAACCGCATAGTAATAGTAGCCCTGATGTATCCAGCTATTTAATGAATGGATGCGTTGTGCTGGTCGGAGTCAGCTTCAAGCTGCCATACTCCAACCCTGCGTTAATAAATAAATCTGCTTGCTTGGTGTTGTTGTTTTCGTTTTTATTTCATTCAAAATAGTTTCCTGTTGTATCTAACGGGTGGACTATGAAAACGTTTAAAGACGTTTGCTGATCTTCAGAGAACTTAAAACTAGTGCACATTATCATGACGTTTATACCTGAATGTTGCCAAAGGCTGAATTGAATCATAATGTATTTGCACTCTATAGCATTGCATTCTCTATATCTGCATCACAGTGCTAGACGTACAAAAGTATAGAGTGATATTGATAGGAAACAAGAAGGAAGACTCTGTATAGAGCCTGTTTTGTTTCTTGTCTAATATTTATTTGAGCATTTTATGTCACGTTTGTAAATTATTTGCGAATCTTCGACAAATTCACTGCGACGAGTTCTCACAGATGAAGAAAATTTGACCTTACCTAATCAACATATAAGATCAAGACGCTGTTGTTCCGCTTGATATCATCATGGGAGAAGGCAGTGTGAGAACTCTTGAAAACAGCTTTTATCCTGCCGTCGCTGTAGAAATGTTTTTGATATCATACCTCAGCTAAGTCATTGCGCGTTGAAATGTTGGTTAACCAGGCATAGTCAAGATTTCTGTTTAATTTCAGGTTTTCTTTTGTCACAGCCTAAGCATATCACAAAACTAGTGATAATTTTTGAACGATTCAATTAGTATTCCTCCAGTATTTTTCATCATTTAATTTGCACATAGATAACAAATTCATGAAAACATCCACGCGTCTTCATCCCTTAAAACATCTATACGACATCCAACAAACTTTTCTTTACTTTTTTTTTCCACCACCACCCGTTAGATCTTCAGCATTGAATTACAGGATCATGAAACTGAAATCAAACCCAATCAACATCAATGACAGGAGTGAATCGTCCCTTTCAATGCATCTATACTCACTTTAGGCTCAGGGACAAACACCGATCTCGACAGAGTCATCACTTTCTTGACGTCACAGAGGTATTGCGTCATAATTGACATCCGGGATCGCAAGTAGGACCTGGTGTCAGCAACCAGATTCTAAAAGAAAGTAGAGATTCTTAATGTTAGAGGTTTCAAGACAAATAACAAAGTAATAACCCACATCCAGTATGGCTGCAAATGTGATTCGAAAATCATTCTAATACCAGGAGCGGCATAGGGGGGTATCAAGGTAATCACTGATTTCCAATTTCTCTGAGTACGAGATACACTAGGCTATTGAAAGTATCGCACAGGCAGATTCAAATGGTGGCAAAATTGCAAAGCTTCGAGAGCTAGGCCTAAACAAAAATTCCCATAACTTCTGGTAGACAGCTCACAAAAACATGATTTTGGTGTGGAAATTTAGGAAATTTTGCTGCAACCATATTTCATGACCATAAGCAATGATGAATTGAGGAAGAAACTATTCATGACTTGGGATTTGAGTGATGGTCAAAATATAAGCAAGGAGATTTTGAATAAGGAGTTGTCATCTAAAATTAGTTCACAAGTATTTTAGAAAGTCATTAATCAGGCAAAGTGCTTTGTTACTTTGTTGCTACTGCTTTGAAGATCCCAATGAGTCTTGTCCTAGCTCTCTCTGTAGTAAGGTAAGAAATCGGTAGGGGTTGTCGGTAAGGGAAGAAGGAGACCTTGAATTTTAAAGCAAATTTTTTGTAAATAAAGAAATATATCTGATACACCCGATTGTAACCATTATTGTTGTGTTTGAGGTCAGTCACTAAGTAAAGTACTCCAAAGATATGAATTATAGGGGCATTAGGAAGAGAAATATTTTGAGCCTCCTTCATTTTCACTTCAAGTCACCATACAGAGGAAAAAAAAACCTTTGGGGATCCTCAAAGCAGTAGCAACAAAGAAACAAAGCACTTTACCAGATTAATGACTTTTTGCAACACTTTTGCACTGATTTTAGATGACAACTCCTCCTTCAAAAACTCCTTGCTTATATTTTGACCATCACTCAAATCTCAAGTCATAGACAATTTCTCCCTCAGTTCATTATTGCTTATTGTTGTGAGCTATGGTGTCAGCAAAAGTTCCTGAATTTTGCCAACAAAATCATGTATTTGTGAGCTGCCTGATACAAGTTATTGAAATTTCAGTCTAGCCCTCACAGCTTTGCAATTTTGCCGCCATTTTGAATCGACCTATGCAATACTTTCAATAGTCTAGTGAATACATATTGTTAAAAAGTTACCATTAATCAATTATCTCAGAGATTGATTACCTATTTCTGAAACCTCCGCACTGCCCCTGTCTAATATCGTGATAATTCGAATATGCCCCCCCCTCTGAAATAGTCCCTCTAGCAAATAGCCCCCCTTTTATCTCAGTTTGTCAGGAATTCCAAGTTTTAGAAGGAAAGCCGGGTAAAAGTCATCAAAACCTGCATACCCAAACAATTTGAGAATCTAACAAATGAGAAATATTTTGAATAAAACGTCATAGTTAATCGTTGTTCAGCATAACCTGATTAATTTGACGTCAAATGGCTCTTTCAAAATTGTAATCGGACAATTAGTGTGATGATGAATTTAATGAAATTCAATGATGGATAAGGGAGGGGGATCTCGATGATTCTAAAAGTATTTTGTACAGCTGATTGAGTAGAATCCTGAATATTGAGTTTCGTACAACGACCCAGGCAATGGTTACTTATCTCCAAATATGTGCCCGGTATGATACTCCTGATAATATCGGTTGCAATCAACCTTCTAGTTTCCTCCATAAATTGCATAATGAGCAGCCAACATAAGCACTCAAAACTCGAAAGAAGGCAGCAGAAAAAAACGATGGACACCCAGAGTTTAACTCCAGAGAAAGAACTCCCATATTTGAAAGTTCATGAAGCTGCGACTTCCAAACTCCAACGTCAGGGTCAATGATGGATGTATTCCTTATAAATCGGAGGTGTTAGCTGTGGAAATTAATACGCCTTCTTAACAATATTGGGTATGAGAGCCTGCACCCCCGACCGGGAGAATGCCGAGGCTGAAAGTTTTATTTCTTAGAAAAAAACATGTCAAGTTTATTCTAAAGCACAACCAAGACTTTTGGAAGAATGATGTCCTTTTATACCAAACCTTGATGGGGTATCTTCTATACCTTCGGATGTGGGGCATCCCTCGTGCACTATACTAACCCGTAAAGAGATAGTCTTGACCCTAGTGAAATAACTTAGAGAAAAAAAGGCTGAGGAACTAAGATTACCAAAACCAGATCAAAAGGCTTGCCCATTGGAAAAAGAAAGCATCTTCAGCCCGTCTTAAAGGATGTAAATAAATATCAGCCCCCTTGCCTTTTTTCTCCAAACTCGACTTCTTGAGGCTGGACTAACTCTTTACGGGTTAGATTCTATTTTTGAGATATACCATACCCGACGGTATAGAAGATACCACAAGGTATAAAAGAACATGATTAATTCAGAAGTCCTGCTTGTACTCTTGAATTTATCTTGCATATCTTTTTCTGTGAAATGAGCCTATTATATCAAGCAATGTCAAGTGGGCTTACGACCTTCCTGCAACTAACACCTTCGAAGTATAAGGAACACATCCAACCTTGGTACCGACGTTGTAGTTTTGAATCACATCTTCAGGAACTATCAAGATGGGAGCCCTTTCTGTGGTTTGACTCTGGGTGTCAATTGTCTGTTTCTGGTGCCTTCTTCATTGATTTGAGTGCTGATGTTGGCTGCTCATGATGCAATTAACAGAGACTAGGAGGTTAACTGCAACAGAGATTTTCGGGTATCTCATACCAGCATATCTCCGGAGATAAACAACCATTGTCTTGCATTCTGCAATGATCGGTGCACAAAACACGTTATTCGACGTCTGGCTCACTCAGCTTTAGAAATAAATGAAATCTCTGAGAAATATTTCCCTAAAGAATCGTTGTAATCGTCACATTAAACGTCATAATGATTAATCCGCTGACCACTTCATTGACGTTTGGTTGAGCTAACGGAGTAGACTTGAGTTTCAGTAATGACTCATCATGGAACTGAGGTTAGTACTAATGCGAGTCCACTCATACAGGTAGTTTGAGCGCTCGTCGAATTTATCAATAGCGATAACTGCAGCTCGTGTAATCAGTCTACTAACAAAGGGTTTTAAGCATCAACCTCATTTCCATATAAACAGCATTTGACGACATTTGAGATATCAATCAAAATGATTTGTGCGAATAAAAATGATTAAGTTAGGAGGCAAACCCACTCTGACTCTAGACTTGCAACACCAGTCCTTGTTTCCCTGCGTTCTTTGATATGCTGGCGTCACATAGTGAATAATACCGCATTCACACTGACACGATTTCATGGGGGAAACTAGTTTTTCTCCAAACAAGCAAGAAGAGTGTGTAAAAATGACACTATTAGCTTGTTTTAATCTCCATACAATATCAAATTTTGAAAAAAACTGTTTAATTGAAGACAGCATTGTTGTCTGACCTTAAATTCACGACGTCAAGGCCATATCTAGATGAAGAGGAAGGTGTATGTCTCTTTTCTGCAAATTAGTGTATTCAACTTTCTAATTTTCAAATGTATCGAGTACTGTCTCTCTAAAAATCGGAACAGCGACTTCTCAGCTGTGAATTTTTACTTTTCAGACAATACAGACCACAGTTGTGGGAACTTCTGATTGCTTGAATCAAAGGACAATAATTTCCCTTTCCCTTCAAATAATGTTCATTTGTATTTCGTTACAAATAAAACTCGGGGGGAGAAAGGGGTTGAATCATTTCACCACCGTTTGAGTCTTTGTAGTTCTTGTCCAGAGGTCTGCTGATATTTTATCCAATGTTCCTAGCAGTTCAGGCATGTTCACACCTTTTCGATCCGACCTTTGCCACCAATAGGGAATAAACCACATTTCTCATTGTCCGACGATGGGAGATGGATCTGTCATGAAACGTTGTCCTACTAAATATCAAAGGCTTGTCATGATAAATGTTGACTATCATGTCAAATATTTTGTGAGAAACAACCTTGATTAGACCGAGTGTATTTATTATGCTTCAAATAATCCAACCTGTGTGTGGCCCTTGAGGAAGGAAAGGAGGATAACAGTTTTTAGGGAAAATTACGAAATTCCCCAAAGTAACATAGTTCACCTTATCTGTGGTTTTCTTGCTCCGCAGCTATCTACTTTGCGAATCTGAGGAGTTAATCAGGAAATTTTTAGATATTTGGCAAGTAAAGGGTTTATTACCTCTGCCACTTCCTTCTGAAAGACGAGAGTCATTGGAACCCTTCCAAATACGAAAGGTCCTTTCTTCACAGAGATTGCTTCAAGCCATTGTAGAAGAAGGGGGATGGAGACTGAGAAGGGCAGATTCCCAATTAGCCGCACGCCAGGAAGATCTGAATGGTAAAAGCATTGATAGGAATATTCATGAAATTACCTACATCAATTCGTATGGCATGTCTTTCCATAAGGCATGTCATGTATTTCCAGCGGTAGACCATACCTTATAGATTATTATGAACATGGCTCTGAGGAAGGTAACGCAATTAACCTTCTTGATGTTTTCACAACTCCAGGCCTATCCACAGTAAATATTTCAAATACATGATATTAAGTACCCTTTAAAATTAGGATTGTAAAATACATTATTATTATTATTATTGCTATCATTATTGTGTGATCCAGGTGTAATGGAGACCGTCTGAAGGCGAGTTGGAGCCCATAACCCTTTCGACAAGTCTTGAGTAATCTGAGAGGCAGCTTAACCATCCAAATCATTGATCAATTGAAGACATAGGGTACATCTCCTAATGAGTGAGAAACCATGAAACAGGTCTGTCAAAATGAGAGTCTTGCCTTCTTGTGCATTATTGAGGTATTTTTATAGGTAAACACACCAACAACAGCATAAAAATGTTCTATACAAATATCATATGAATTCATAGAATTCATACAAGGGCTTCATGGAAAGTAATAAAATACACAGACCTGGCCATTTGAGGCAAGCAATGAGGTACCCTCCTTATTTATCAAATTTGAAGGGAATTGCCCAACTCTATGTGCATTTTAACTAAAGGATAGCCCACCTGAGAGCAGCGAGGAGGGTGATTAACTGCCCACCTACTAAAAGTCTCATTGCAAGGTCTGAATACAGTATTTACAAAGATCATAAGGTATGGTCTAATAAAGGAAATTCAATTTTACAAGAGCAGGCTACTTCAATTGACATATGCCACAATCTGATCTCAAACACTGCTTGTTTCTACCAAAGGTGAGCACACTAACCATTGTCCTAAACCAGGACAATAAGCCAGCGCAATAACCTTGAGGTATTTACAATTTGAGGCTTTATCCAGAGAGAGGCATTGATTCATGTTTTGGATGAAAGCCTTTTCATATCAATATCATTTGTAAACGATAAACTCACCATCAGACTGCCAAGGAACAGGCAATGCTTTTGGTAGTGCCGCTGGAATATCAAAATCCCGAATATCAGCTTTATGCACAGACATGTGACCATTTGCTGCTTCTGCCATCACCTTTAGACAAACAGATTATCAATAAATTGACAAAAACAGACCACTTCAAAAGCTTACAGCAATCCTCTCTTTACAGAAGTTAGGAAAAACTCTCCTGCAGTCAAAATAGACTGATTTTAAAGGGCACTGCTAAATTGTTGTTTGCAATGCAGTGTTGAGTTGTTGGGCAATCAAATAGAGAACTTCTTTACTCTCCCTAGCAGTAGTCTAGTGTCTTAGTGTTAGAAGGTTATTATCTATCTATATAAAACAATGTACGATTCAAAGTAAAATTTTAAATCAAAATCAGAGGAGTCAAGAAAAACAGCAATATGAGCATACTTTGAATTCTCACCGACAAAAAATACGATTTTAACCTTAAATAAACATCTAACACGAGAAGAGAATGCCTATCCTGGCTAAAGTGCTCAATATACATTAGTATAGAGCAGTTATAAGGCAGAATGAATGCGTTAAAGAGCAGACATGTTCTTCTGTAACTCCGAGTTTCGTGCTCACGCACTCATCAGACAGACTATATCAATCAGATTGGTATAGTCTGTCTGATGAGTGCGTAAGCACGAAACTCGGAGTTACAGAAGAACATGTCTGCTTTTTAACGCGTTCATTCTGCCTTATAACCTTAAATAAATAAATTCTTAAATGACAAGATAAGAGACATTATGTAGGGACAAATATGGTTCAATAGATGCCCCAGTAGTTCAGTTGTTAGAGTGGTAGAGGCGTAGATTCAGACGTCCTCGATTCGCACCCTACCTACCAGGGTCATTTCACTTTCGCAAATTATTTTGATTGATTTTCCCAAACCTGCTTCTTCTCAAGAAATAAGGTTGATAAAAAATGGACCCACCTCTAAAATTGGGATGAATCTTTTGTCAATCTCAACAGCGGCCACATGTTTGACTCCAGCCTGAAGCACGGATCTCGTGAGAGAGCCAGGTCCTGATCCAACTTCACAAACATGACAGTCAAACACATCAGCCTTTCTTATCATCTTATCTGCAAGAAAGAGATAATAAAACCATCATATGAAATGTTTTCCAACGGTATAAAGATCTTTTATCAATTTGAGCTTTAGTTTGGTGTGCAATTCATTTGAATTAAAACTATCAGCCCTATTGGTTAAAGTAGATACAGCCACCAACCGGCCAGAAAAATGGGTGGCTGCAGTTACAGGGTGGCTGCAGTTATGGGTCTTTTTCATAAGATGATGTAAGTTTCAATTATAAGAAACTGGAAATTCTAAAGAGAAGAGAGGAGAAGTTGTGAAGAACCTGTTGCACCTCATGTGCACTCATATATTCATCACTTAATTTGCTTTTAATCATGCTTTAGCTATCATCTGCAATATTCAAAATCATGTCTTCTCTATTGCAGCTGCGGTAGCATGCATCGTTTATCAGCTGCTTTTGTGCTAAAAATTCTTCACGGCATGGGTTTGATCTTCCTATCTGACTTGTGTTTGTCTGGTGGGTAGTCACTCCGAGTCATTAACTTGTGTTGCACCAATGGGGGAGCATTAAATCAACTAAGGCCTCATTTACAACTAATTGCTGGAACGATTCAAGCATGCCTAAATCAAATATTGTATACCTAGAAAATCTTACTTACTTTGCAACTGAATGAATAATGCTCTGAGCGCCAAAATACTATTACCTCCCTAACAAGTGGATCTCTGTTTCGACAAACCCGAATTTTCTATGGTTCAACCTAATCTTTGTTCATTTCCAGTTTTTACTTACTTGCAATTTGTCGGTTACAATTTACAGAAGCTATAAAACTTTTACTAAGACACATGCGTAGGATCGTTCCCGTACAAATGGAAAATTAAAGTTAGTTAAAGGTTAAGGTGCCGTACAAATAGCCACAATTTGCTAGGTTAGTTGCTAGGCAAATACGCTTACTATCTTCATAGGCTATTGGTTAATGTGCAAAGCACAAAGGGCCCACTGAATAGGTAACTAATCGAGCAGTGCGACCCTGGTCCTTCCTCTCCTCAATATGACCACACCACATGATTCCTTTTGCCTTTTTGCCTGGAATTACAGAGAGCTGACAAATTCACAGGTCTGAAGGTAGTTTTGAAACAGGGACCCTTTGATCAAGGGTCAAGTGATCTAACAACTTGGGAATCCCCACTCACTGTTGAAACACAATGTGTCTCTTAAAAGGCCACTTTGGCCCTTTTTGAAGGGCTTGTCCTGAAGCGTTTAACCTAGACTCACTCTTTAAGAATATTCTTCCCCTTCCACTGTGTTGTCAACAACCAAAATATTGTAATTATTCAAGTGAAATTATAATTGACCGATATGAGGCTACATTTTATAACATACCAGCAACATTTGTGTCGAGAATGAAGTTCTGACTGAGATGTTTCTTGGCAGAGAGGCCATACAATCGAATAATGTCGGAGATTCTTGGCATAGGCGGCAGCCGGATACTTCTTTGAGCAGCCATATTGATGATCCAATCATTTCATGCCAATCCAGTCCTTCGATGTTGAGATTATGCACAAGAATGTTGAAATCTGCTCATTCTCTGGCTAGGCCATTTCCACGAGTCTAATAAGCTAAATCCTGAGATGACTCCAATTTTTAATTGGCTACTTTAAAGAATTTCAATTCGAGAACAGGTTTCAGAGACAAAAATCAATCAAGGGCCCGGATGTATTACAGGCGTCAGTATTTTCTGTGACGGACCTAAATCTTGAAGGGTCCCATCTTTAAGCTGAAATAGCTAGGTTTTGCACCAATTTATCTTTAATGATAGTGGCAGAACTGAAATTATCATCTAAACTATGTAAGACCTACCAGCTCAGTCAAAAATACTTTTTTGATGAATATTCTACATAAAGTAAATTCAGTAGGATGTTCATAACAGAAAAAAGACACAGAGGACCTCTGTGTATTCCGCTCTGCCTAAGGCATAGAGCACTGTATTCACCCAGAATAGACAAGCGAAATAATATAACAGAAAAAAGATATTATCAAAATTCCTAACCAGTTTGGCCCCCGAGACCTTTACTGAAGAAAGGCTGGTTGGTAGGCAAACACGCTCAGTAATTTCGCTAGGTATTGGTTTATGTGCAAATTACACTGACTAATTTGTATCTTGCAATTAACATTTGTTTTGTAGTCAGCTGAAAATATATCTGAGATTCAAATGGCCCATTGAACAGGTAAACATATAAGGGAACCAAAATGACTGAAGGAACAGATATGTGAGGTGAGAGGATTTCCTCTTCAAAAGCAACGGAAGGAAAGGCAGTTAACTAGAGCTGGTTGCTGTAATATTTCTCCTAAGCTTATTCTCTTTACGACTAATAATTTTGTATTTGCCTAACATAAAAACATATCAATCTTCTCGCTGCTGATTTAGAGCTTTATCTCCCCATGCACATCTGACGAAATATCCATTCTTATTCAGTCTTTAAAACTTGGTAAGTCTAGTGGACCAAACAGTATCCCTATCAAGTTATTAAAAATCATTGGTACACCAGTCTCCACTGATATTTCATTGCTTATTAATGAGTCTTTTGTCTCCGGAACTTTTCCTGAAAAGTTAAAAATAGCCAAGGTTGTACCAATATTTAAGAAAGGAATCACATCAATGACATCTAACTACAGACCAATCTCTCTCCTTTCTATCTTTAGCAAGCTTTTTGAAAAAACAATGCATCAGCGTCTCTATAATTTTCTTGAATCTTGTGAAATACTATTTTGCATGCAATTTAGTTTTCGCACTGGTCACTCAACTGACCATGCCCTTATTAGCTTGACTGAAACCATAAAGTCATCACTTGATAATAATAGGGTAGGCTGTGGAATTTTCATTGATCTTCAGAAAGCCTTTGATACAGTAAACCATGAGATACTCCTAAAGAAGATGGAACACTACGGCATCAGAGGGACTGCACTAAATTGGTTCAATTCCTACCTTTGCAAACGTAAACAGTACGTCTCTGTGAATGGTCACTCGTCTTCTTTATGTGAAATTTCTTGTGGTGTTCCCCAAGGTTCAGTTCTTGGTCCACTCCTTTTTCTTATTTACATTAATGACCTACCAAATACATCTCAGTTTTTTTCTTTTTTTCTTTTTGCGGATGACACTAACATTTATTGTGAATCTGACAATCTCACATTGCTTATGAGGAAAGTTAACAGAGAGTTGAAGAAAGTAAAATTATGGCTTGACTCAAACAAGCTTGCTCTCGATATAGGAAAGACAAACTTTGTGTTGTTTCATTCACCTTATAAGAAATTAACTGAAGATTTCCAACTTAAAATTGGTAAACAGGTCGTCCGAAGAACCAATTATGTAAAGTTTTTAGGGGTACTGATGGATGAGCATCTAACTTGGAAATATCACATAGCTGAGCTGTGTAAAAAACTATCTAGAACGTCTGGCATTTTCTTTAAGGTACGGCATTATTGTCCCATTTCTACACTCATTTGTCTGTACAACTCTTTATTTTCTTCCTTCCTTTGTTATGGAATAATAGCCTGGGGCCTTACCTATGAATCTTACCTAACTCCACTATTTCGATTACAGAAGAAAGTTCTACGCTGTATCAAATTTGAACCATTCTCAGCTCCATCTGCGCCAATTTTTCATTCTCTGAAAATTCTTAGACTTGAGGACATTCTGCACCATAATATCTTAACTTTTGTTTTCAAAGCAATCAATAAATTATCTCCATCTTATTTCCACAATTACTTTCGACCAAACACAGCTATCCATAAGATTGGAACTCGTCAGGCAACCAGAGGTGACCTCTTCAAGTCACTTAAAAATACCACTAGGTATGGCCTTCAAACGATTCAATATTTTGGTTCTAAACTTTGGAACACTCTTCCTCTTTTCATTCGTGTCGCAAGTTCAATCTCTGTTTTCCGTTCTAAATTGAAATCGCACATGATTGACTCGTATTTTTAAGTTTTCGGCAAAATTTGCTTCTAAACTTGAATTAAATATGCTCCTAATACTAATTTTGTCAGCCACTTTGTGAAACATCTGGTTTTAATTTTTGAATATGTTTTAAGGAAATGTGTTAGTTTATATTTTTATGGGGGGGCTCTCTCTCGATTAGTTAACCTATTTAGAGAGCTCCTCCTTAATCAGTAAATCTTAATTGCAATTCTGTAATGTTTACTCTGTAACTTTTTGTATGCATGTAAATTGTAACTGTATTGTAATTTCGTAGAATTGTAATTAGGATTTATTGATAAATAAAAAAAAATCTGAAATCTGAAATCTCTCAGAAACGAAGAAGGAAACAAAGCTGTGAACTCCGTAATTTCATAAACATAAGAAATGATGTCCTCTGATTAGGAAGCAAGGACATCTAATGTGAAAGGACATGGTTCTAGATTCATTCTTAAAATCATACGGACCAGACAATCACTGGGAATATATCTAGGGTTAGGGTAAGATGAAGGAAAAGGAGCTGGCTCTTATACTTTCTCGTGATTTATCCATTGCTCAGACATAGCTGTCAAGTAAATATTTTCATTTGCCAGTATCTCAGCAATACGTGCATCTCGTTAATTCATTACATACTCCAAAAGAAATGAGTATCATAAATAACACATGTTTTACCTTGTTCTATTTATTTACAGTTCTATCTTTCAGAAATAAGATGCATTCGATGTCAAATAATTTCCACTACCACTCGATGATTAATAACTTAGTTACCATACAATCATATGAACTTGAAGTTTAAACGTTTCAATGGGTAATCTTTATCAGCATAGCTTTTTTAAGAAAGGTTCAATTCTATTTCTGAATTATCTTGAATATTCTATAAGATTTGGCTCTGGTACTTATATCTGATTAAAATCAAAATCACACACAGCGAAACTTAATAGCTACCAAAACGTCTCGTCAAACAAAGCGTTAAATTTAGATTTTTTCTAGGATGCACATCCTCAATGGCTTTAGTCCCTCCATTTCTCCACTTAAAATACCCAACTAAAATTATGTATATTTGCCAGGTATGATCCAGCCAAGGCTCTGAAGAAGGGTTTAACCAAACCTTAACGCTCTAACTATAGATACGTCTCGAGTTGGATATCCAAAAAGACTTGAGTGGTGACTCATTATAATGATTAGGGCAACAGCGTGCTTGCATATGGGTTCAGGGGCTAGTTGGAGAAAATATTACACTGAAAACGTTCACACTGAAAACGGAGCGTATTCAATACGCACCGTATTCGAAAGTATCCCTAATCGAAAAGCTCCGTATTTGAGGCGTATCAGTGTAAACGTGGCGAAAATGGATATGTTTTGCTCCATTTATAAACAAATACGGGGCAGTTGAACAAGATCTAAGTATACTTTGTTAGCTGGGGGTTGTCAGAGCTAGAATCAAGTAGCAGTTTCATCAATTACCGTGCCCCCATGTTCAGTTTTCACGGCATTCCCGTTCTCTTCACTGTCCGTCGATCTCAGAAGAAGATCTTTATTTCCCTTGTTTCCCTTTATTCTGCTCAGCAGCCTCCTCTTGAAGTTTTTCTTCGGAGTGCCAGCCATAGACGAGGCTGGAGAGTCGAGACTTTTCAGGGGAAGTTCCGGGCTGTCAGCGGGCGAGTTGCGGTTCTTGATAACAAACCTCTGATTTTCAGAAAAACTGTTGAAGTCTCTTTTCCCCGTCGAGAACGGATCTTTGGTGCTGAACACCTCTCTGACCGACTTCCTGAACACCTTGCTTTTCCAGAAGAATAAAACCGGGGAGATCACGGCATTGAACTTGACCAGGACTTTCATGACGAAACGGACGTACTGCTCTCGATGTTCCTTGTACTCTTGGGTATAGCAACTTCTGCACAGCCATTCTAACAAGTAGTAAATACAGGCTGGTCCCACGCAGAGGAAGTAGCTGCCGATGATGAGCAGGACCTTTCTCGTAGCTCGCATGTTGTACAACATGTTGAGTTTATCCCGGCGGCCTAGCTTGCTGCAGTTGAAGTCCAGCTGTGTTCTCTTGGTGTGCTTGAAGGCGATGCGAATGGTCACGATGTAGTTGGCCAGTAGTATCGGAAGTGGGATGATGTTCATGATGACGTGCATCGAGACACTCCAGGCTTTGGTCGGCACGTAGTGGCACGAGTGGGACTTGGAATCAGTGGGCAGCAGTGGTAAGGCATCGAATGCAATCACGCCACACCATATGCATATCAGCGTAATCATGATGCGTCTCTTCGTCACGATTTGCCAATACGACAGAGAGTACACTAATGCGATCAATCGGTCAAAGCTGCTGGCCAGCAGACTCAATATCGAAGCATGCGCACACAGGAAATACGAGTAGCGATACAGGTCACATATGTAGGCCTGCTCCTCCGCACCCCACGCGTTGATCTTCTTCAAGGCATACGCCGGCAAAGTAACTGTGCCTTGTAACATATTCGCAAATAACAGACTCAGTAAAGGATAGTCAACAGGGGGTTTGGTCCTTTGCTTCTTAACGAAAACTACTATGGCAACCAAATTGAGTGTCACTATGACGAAGGCCAATAGGAAGAGACCAATGGCGGTTGGTATCGGATGCTGGACGAAGGGGTCGTAGTTGTTGCTGCTGTTGTGCGTCATCTGGAATATCAAATAACGTTATCAGACCTCAAGTAATAGCTACACAGGGTAGGGAAGCTCTCTAGTTTATCTCTATTGCATTGCTTGATACCTGCAACACAGTGCTCTATGTACAGAAGTACAGAGTGACGATAGATAAGTAACAAGAAAAGAGGCTGGCTCTTTGTTCACCTTGAGATTACAAATTTTCCCCATTGAAAAGTTGAAAAAGCCAGAGAACTGTCAAATTTTCAAAAAATATACTCAACCATAATTAATTCAACCATATTCAAATTGGCATGTTTGGCATCGATAGAGCGCAGGAAAAGATCTGAGGAATATCAATTACTCCACAAAGTAAAAGGCTACCCTTTTTAGTTAAGTCATGCAGTAGAGAGGGTAGGAGAAAAGTTCCAAAAACATCCTTCAGAGTGAACCCTGAACTTAAACTCCCTAAACATGGGGGATGATAGAGAAAAGGAACTAAAATAAATTAATGCTTAGAACCTTGAATCATTTTATGTTGTTTTTACTTGATGGGACATTCATCACCGCACAGCTCCTTATTCAACACTGCACCATTTTTGAATAATTACTGCCGAAACCGGTCATCACCGCACCTTAGATCATTGCTTGATACAGTTTACTTGTAGTGTGTTTAAGACCATATTCGATTAATAGTGCTGGCTTATGGAATTTATGATAATAATAATAATCGATTTGTTTAAAGTAAGTAGTATACGATAGTACACACCAAGAGATGTGTCTACTTATTGATACCAACTATTCAAATACTTTCAATACTACCAGAAAAACTATAAATTCACACTATTTTCTACATTTTTCAAATCTCTTTACAAGCTCTGCCGGTACAGCCTATCTCTCTTCCACCCTTTGATTTGTTGTTTGAAGGAGAGAACACTATTGCAGCTCTTTATCACAGGAGGTATGCTATTCAAAAGATAGAATTTGCCCCGTTACCTTTTTGTGATGCATACGGCACAAAAAAACTGTAAAAGTGTTTTACTCACGATTCCCCTCCAGACGCCTGCAGGCAGACCAATAATTCTTGATATGACAGATTAAGGTTGAAGGAGACCACTTGGTACCTACGACAACAAGTTAAAGACAGGAATTACTCCAGTTGATCAACTTAACAACACCCGATTCCTGTCATGAGCTGCACCGCAAACACGATTTTGAAGAATTGTGGTATAAATCTTGGTTTGGCTTACGGTTGAAGGTTGCAATAGAATCAGAGATTATTTGAGAAATAAGAACTGCAGATGTTTGATGTTGGGGATGATAATACAGCTTTTAATTTCCATACACAGCTGTGGAAACAGGCAGGAACTGTGTGAGGAGAAATCTCAGCCCTGTTCTCCGTAAATTTCAATGCAGTTCTGGTGGTCACAACGCCAAATGAATTTCAACTCTTTTGACAGTGTAATATCTACACCCCGAGTTTATAGTTGATAGCTAAATACGCTTAATATCTTCGTGGGGAATTGTTTGGTGTGCGGATCACAAAGGGCCCGCTGAATAGTTAAGCAGTGCATGGGTAGTTGATACGCAAATACGTTGACTATGGTCGTAAGTTATTGGTTTGTGTGCAAAGCATAAAGGGCCTGGAATTTCAGAGAGCTGGCAAATTCTTTCCTAGCACTTTGTGACAAGTCTGAATGTGGTTTCGAACCCACGACCCTTTGAACAAGGGTTGAGTGATCTAACCACTCGGCAATCCCCAAATTTCAGCTGAATAGTAAAATTGCTCATGTTCTGCACTTGCTCCGACAGCAACGGATTGCCTTGATAGACCGTGAGAATGAACAGAGCAAGTAGATAAGACGATTAAGCACCTCAAACGTTTGCTCAACTGACTTTTTCGGTCCCTTTCATCTGTTCTTCAGACGTTTCTGGGAAAATATCCATGATGGATGATCCAGAAGAGGCTTTATCTTGATAAAATCCTTCAAACGCTTGTTATTCACGATCACGTCTTGATGTGATAAATTATTCTTTATGGCAGTTGGTTGTGTAGATTGTTTCAACTTCAGCAAGGCAGCAAAAGTGAGATAATCTGCGAACTCATGATATCAATCTCTTAACCGTTTATATTCTCCAAAAGTTCTAATTCAAATTGTTCAATTTCGTTAGAGCATTTATTCTTAAATATTGGCAAATGAATCCGATGACTCTATATCATTTTCAGTTGTTTACTCTTGTTGTATGCACATTCGTTCTGCTCTACTAACAAATCAATCTAATTACTTGAGGCAATTTTTAATTGTTTCAGTTCATACAAATATACACTTTATTCCTGCTGACAGATGCAATAATGAAAACAATAGACCATTTCAAGAAAAGATGGTGCATCTCATTCTAGGCAATTCAAGAAACGAATCGTAAAGGACTAGGCAAAACAATTGTAATAGGCCGTTAGTACCACTTAATACCCTCAAAAGGGGTTCTTAGTGCGTACTGTTTATTAACCCGCTCTTCAATGGGTGAATTTCTTAGACTCAACTCTTACCTAATAATTGACAACTCTAGTTGATTTCGGTCTGAGCAGATAAACAGCTATCGCTGAAGCTAAAGAAAAGAATTGCGCAATCACTAGTATGGAGCGTCGCAACCTATGGCTGTGAAAGCTGGATGTTACGTTAAGCTGATGAAGACAAAATCAATGCATTTGAAATATTGTTATGGAAAAGGTAGCTGAAAATCGAGTGGACTGACAGGAAAACGAACGAATGGATCAGAGAGAAAGCGGGAACCAGAAGAGTTAAGTTGTTAGGGGCTATCAAACAGCTCTCCAAATATGCAAACTGAAGACGCAGACCTACCAGTTTACTCTGCAATGTTATTGATGGTAGGCTGCCTAGCAAAAACCGTGATGAATTTGATCGACAACATCCAAAAATGGTGTGGTGGTGCTACGAATGCACGGAACATGGCGACTGAACGCCTACGGCTCCTTCGAGCTATGGCGAATTTCAGCTTGAGCTGAACTAGTTGATTGTAATTTGGATATGGCACAGTTTTCGTAATGGCTGATCAAATGGCCGTCCAATCTCAAAATATATAAATTTTGCAAGAGTTAATCGAAACAGTAAACTTGGTCTGAATTGTTTGCAAATTCGATCAGTTTAGTTGGTAAGACAAGAGATAGGCAAGCTGTATGGTCAACTGAAAAAACTTGCTATCAGAGATCATTCAATTTTAATGAAGGTTGATAGGATCGATTGTCTGCTCCATGTAAACGTTGAATTCAATGATAGCAGCATATCTGTACCATGAAGTCTAAATCTAATAATAACCCCACGTAAATGAAATCACAAGATCACCAGAAAAGAACTGTGATAACAAATTCCACGTGCATAATTGCCAGAACGGTGAGTAGCAAGATCTAATAGATAAGCTCTCTTTGGTTACATTAAGGACTAAGGTGGTAGGAATCGAACTAACGAACGCTTGGTTAGAAGAAACCCAGTGCCCTAATCGTTGTGCAGTACTCCAAAAATGTCAAGGCTTGGGAGAAGCCGAGTTTTATAAAAACATTTGCCTTTCAACTATCAATGAACTGCTTCGATTAGTTTACCTATTCAGTGGGGCCTTTGTGCCTTGCATATAAACCAATACCTTACGAAGATAGTAAGCGTGCTTGCCTATCAACTATCAATGCACTGCTTGATTAGTCTACCAATTCATTGATATCATTGTGAGATCATAAACCAATACCTTACGAAGATATTAAGCATATCTTAATATCGATGCGCTGCTGCAATCAATCTACTTATTAAGTAGACCCTTTGCACTTTGCACGAAGATAGTTAGCGTATCTGCCTATCAACGATGAATGCACTGCTTCGATTAGTGATACTTTAAATTTGTCCTTTACAAATTCCTTTAAAGTAGGCCCTTTGATTTAAAAACACAAACCAATACCCAATAAAGATAGTAAGCGTATTTCCCGGTAATCTATAAACTAGCTCGGAATTCCAGTAAAAAAGGTATTTCTACTCACATTAATGACGTTCTCTTTAAACAGCACTGTTAAGATGCTGATTTCTGATGCTGAAGTGGCACTGGTTCTGCTTTCTGCAATACCAAGCGAGAGAAAGGCATTAGAAAATGGCAGATGTATTTACCTGACTCCACCTGATACAACAAAAGACTCTGACGGAAACAGATTTACAAACAGGATTCGAGACTCGAGGTAAACAAGATTAGGAACCTCGCATTGGAGTTGCTTTTTTTCTGCAAACGACATGAGACCTGGTGATACAGCTGCTATTATGACGTAGAACAGGCCTAACCACTCTTTAATATTTGCAGACGAGAGAAAAGTCTCAAGGCAAGGTCAATAATAGAATTGCAACACGAGTCCTTGTTTCCCTGTGTTCTCTGATAAACTGACGTCACTTGGCCTATATCACAAATGAGTCCTTATTGACCAAGTGACGTCAGCTTATCAGAGAACGCAGGGAAACTAGGACTTCAGTAGCAAGTCTTAGTGAGCGAGTCAGCGGAATCAGCCGTTTGTTTGACGTCGTTGAAAACATGAAATAAGGCTAAAGTTACATGATCACAATTTCATCCTGTCATTATAAAAAATAAACTTTAAATGGTAAATATTTTGGCATTATTTTCTCTTATTTGACATACCGAACATTCTCCTCCGTTACTCCTTCGTCATACGTTTTATATTTTCATATTTATTATTCATGCTATCTTCATCTCAGTAAACTTCATCCCTCCCATTTATGGCTTCAATCTAATTACGGAATTTCGACACTGTTCAAAGCAGCAATAATCGTAGATTCGCAAATGTGGCTGGAAGTTTCTATTGTTGATAGGCAAATGTACTTACGTAAGATATCAGTTTATGCAAAAAGGACGAAGGGCCTACTAAATAGCTTGACCAATCGCGGTAGTACGTTGAAAGTTGATAGTTAATGGGCAAACACGCCTAATATTCAGTGGGCCCTCTGCCCCATGCTTTGTGCATGTTCTAATACTTTACGAAATAGTAAGTTTATTTACCTATCAACTATCGATGATCTACTTTGACTATCCTACCAATTCCGTTGATGCACTTAGAAAACTGAGGTAGAACCAAGAATCACATTACTATTTTCATTTTCCTTCCATGCTCACAACGTTTTTCAGCTGCCTTCAATCTTATAGCGAGCATAAGAACCCTTGCATAACAAGGTTAGTGCTAGTGTAAGGGTAATGGTTAGTGTTTCGGTTAGGGTTAGTGGTAGGGTAAGGGTTAGTGTTGGTGTTAGGGTTAGTGTGAGGGTTAGTATTTGGGTAAGGGTTAGTATTTGGGTAAGGGTTAGTATTTGGGTAAGGGTTAGTAATAGGGTTAGTGTGAGGGTAAGTGCTAGAGTTGGAGTTAGTTAGTGTTACAGTTAGTGGTAAGGGAAGGGTTAGTGTTGGGGTTAGTGTTAGGGTAAGGCTGAGTTTGAGTTGATGTTAGTTAGTTTTAGGGTAAATATTCGTGTTAGGGTTAGTATTAGGGTAAGGGTAAGTATTAGGGTCAGTGTTAGTGGTAAGGTAAGGGTTAGTGTTACGGTAAGTGTTAGTGTAAGTGTTAGTGTTAGGGTTAATGTTAGGGTTAGTGGTAGAATAAGGGCTGACCATTTTCTTAACACTAACCCTATAATCAATGGCTTTGAATATGTCGCATAAAAGCCAGAACTGGAAAAGTACTCCTAGCGGTTAAATTGTTTGCTTACCCTGTCGATACTTGTCTCATCTTATTTATCTCCGTAGAAAATTTTATTTTGTCAGGAAAAAAGCCCGAGCGATGGATTATAATGGAATTTTGCGAAATATTTGGTCTTCGTTCTCATCTCCCGGATAATTCTATTTCAAAGAATTCATTTATTTCGACGAGATAAGAACTGTTTGCGATCATGTGTTTGTCTGTCTTTGCAATTTTGACACAAAAGAAAACGAGGAATTTTGTATCAGGGAAACAGCGGACAAGCAGGCATGAGTCAAAATAGTCAACCTCCATGGACGGAAAAGTGATATCAGTAAGGGTTTATAGGTTTACTAAGGGTTTGATAATAGATTTAGGGCTTAAAGGGTTCAGTAGAGGTTTAGTTGGAGCTTGGCTTGGGATCAGTAAGTGATGGATATGGGTTTTAAGGGTACTAAGTGTTCTCTTATTGATATAGGGTTTTAAGGGTCCAGTAGAGTTTTAGCGAGGTGTTAGCCAGGGCTCAATAAGAGATCGATTTGGGTTTAAGGGTTACTAAGGGTTCTCTTATTGATTTAGGGTTTTAAAGGTCCAGTAGTGGTCTAGTGAGGTTTTAGCCAGGGATCAGTAAGGGATGGTTATGGGTTTAAGGGTTACTAAGGGTTCTCTTATTGATTTAGGGTTTTAAGGGTCCAGTAGAGTTTTAGCGAGGTTTTAGCCAGGGCTCAATAAGAGATCGATTTGGGTTTAAGGGTTACTAAGGGTTCTCTTATTGATTTAGGGTTTTAAAGGTCCAGTAGTGGTCTAGTGAGGTTTTAGCCAGGGATCAGTAAGGGATGGTTATGGGTTTAAGGGTTACTAAGTGTTCTCTTATTGATTTAGGGTTTTAAGGGTCCAGTAGTGATCTAGTGAGGTTTTAGCCAGGGATCAATAAGGGATGGTTATGGGTTTAAGGGTTACTAAGGGTTCTCTTATTGATTTAGGGTTTTAAGGGTCCAGTAGTGGTCTAGTGAGGTTTTAGCCAGGGATCAGTAAGGGATGGTTATGGGTTTAAGGGTTACTAAGGGTTCTCCTATTGATTTAGAGTTTTAAGGGTCCAGTAGTGGTCTAGTGAGGTTTTAGCCAGGGACCAATAAGGGATGGTTATGGGTTTAAGGGTTACTAAGGGTTCTCTTATTGATTTAGGGTTTTAAGGGTCCAGTAGTGGTCTAATGAGGTTTTAGCCAGGGATCAGTAAGGGATGGTTATGGGTTTAAGGGTTACTAAGGGTTCTCTTATTGATTTAGGGTTTTAAGGGTCCAGTAGTGGTCTAATGAGGTTTTAGCCAGGGACCAATAAGGGATGGTTATGGGTTTAAGGGTTACTAAGGGTTCTCTTATTGATTTAGGGTTTTTAAGGGTCCAGTAGTGGTCTAATGAGGTTTTAGCCAGGGATCAGTAAGGGATGGTTATGGGTTTAAGGGTTACTAAGGGTTCTCGTATTGATTTAGGGTTTAAAGGGTCCAGTAGCAGTAGCGGTCTGGTGAGGTTTTAGCCAGGGATCAGTAAAGGATGGTTATGGGTTTAAGGGTTTCTAGGGGTGCTCTGTTAGATTAAGGTTTTTAAGGGCCCAGTAGTGGCTTGGTGGGTGCTTGTTTTAGGATCAGTAAAGGATCGATATGGGTTTAAAGGTCTTGTAGGGTTTCCGTCAGACCAGCAGCAAGGGTTAAGTAAAGGTTCTGTGATGCTTTAAAAAAGCAACGCTTTAAAGGAATTCTCCTCTATGCACGATTTCCTTCAGAGAATGGTGTATCTGGGGTTAGGGGAGTAGGATAGATAGATATCAGGAAATTACTTAAACAAGAACTGTTTTCATTGCCTTTTAAAAAGTTTAACCCGTATCAACGTCACAATCTTGCAAGTAGATTACGATGATGCTTACTGTATAATCTAATTAAGAATATCAGTTTTGTGGCATGCCTAATAGCGTTAAGAAGCCACTAGACAGATGCGTTTCAATCAGCAGGCATCAGAGGAACGATATCTCAGCAATCCAATTAGACCAAACAACATCAGTAATAAATACCCTTCACCTTTGCAATAATATCTTTTGGATAGGTTACTGTTTTTGACATTAAGGGTGAACTAACTGACATGTGTCACAATCATTCTTACAAGCCCCTAACATCATGGGGATTTTGGATAGGGCGAGAATTCCTAATTCTTCGAAAATATCTAAATATTTAGAGCTTAATAGCAATCTAGCATATAAGGATTCGGAATGGGGGCAATTTGGGTTCATTAGGGGTTGAAACAATTTAAGAAAATCTTGAGCTGGTAAAAATTCTTCAGGCAACCTCTTTATTGTTGGGGAAATATAAATGTGCTTTTCGTGTTCTATGTAGATTTTTGTGTGTTTTTGTCTATAAGCTATAAGTTTTATTGTGGTGGATGAAACGAGTGCTGGTGCATTATTTGCTTGTGTTTATGTTTATCAGCGAACTCGAGAGAGCCTTGCCAGTTGTGCAGCCAGTCCTAAATATAGAAAACCCCAAAAGAAGAAATTACCACTCCTTGCCCAGTCTAAACTCGTTTACAAATCCAAGACACCCCTTAGAAACTTTCAGTACGCGAGATCCAAAAAAATCAAGTAAATCTTGGCATTATTCAATTGATTTAATTGCTTATAAAAGATAAGTGAGAAATATCAAAAACTAAAATTTGCAAAATACCTTGAATGCCCTTTAAACATTTGCAATATTTCGCGATCCAGAACTCTACTTGACGATCCAGCGAAGCAAAGTTCTTGGAAGAGAAAAAAACATCGGTGAACTTTCTTTTTATACTTCTAACATCACAGCTGATTTTCTTTAACATTTATTTGCGAAAAAGGATTGCGAATGCAAACCTAACGAACACGAAAATGGCCAGAGCAAGCAAGTCGGTGAAATTGCTAGGATTTTTGAAAGCTGTATAAATAAAGAAGTGGAGATAAGAGAATGATTTCTGCTCTAATTATTTAGCAAAAGGAAACAAGACCACAAAAGCCTCATAGTATTACAGCATTGTTCTTTTATCTACGATTCGCGAATGATAAGTGGGTGCGGTTCCACAGTGGTTGAAATCATCAGGGGGTACTACACGTTTTTGTATAAGAATAACATTTACAAAAAATACCAGGCTGAAAATTTGGTCAGAATTCTCCGCTATCTTCAAAACTATTTGAGACAAACAAGGCAGCGTATTTGATAGAAAACGTAACCTATATGAAACGCATTTGACTAGAAATAAATTTAATATAATGATATCGGTAAAGATAGGGTACTTTGTGTAGAGACCATCGTATTATTCTTAGGGACATGCCTTTCATAAGGTACAATGCAAGTTATTTAACCATGTAATTAAGGGAGTGCACCAAAATGATTCTTAACTGAGACCCGCAAACCTAGGGCATTATCCACGTCGTTGCTCTCTATAAGTTAACTGTACGTGGGTAGGTGTATCTAATCTATTATCATCATCTTTTAGTTGCTGGGACTTTGATGATGATACGTCATGAAGCCTTCCAAACTATTCTGAGCACCTAGTTCCTCCAAATAACTATCTGATCATCAACAGGATAACGTCTATGTAGAACTGTGCAGGGTGTTCAGTATTGAAGAGGATATTCAATACTGTGTAGGGGATATTCAATACTGCAGAGGGATACCATCAAGACTGTAAAGCAAATTCAGTACAGTGGATGGAAACCAAGCATTGTGTAAGTAATACCCTCAACATCCTCGACTGTATAATCTGTGCGAAGGCTACCACAACAGGACTGAATATCCTCCAAGTAGTGAACATCATCCACAGCACTGGACATCCTCCACAGTACTCAATATCCTCCGCAGTACTGGACATCCTCCACAGTATTGAACATCCTCCTAAGTAGTGAACATCATCCACAGTACGGAACATCCTCCACAGTACTGAATATCCTCCACAGCACTGACTATCCTCCATAATACTGAACATCCTTGAGAGTATTGAATGTCGTTCACAGTACTGAACATCCTCCACTTTACTGAACATCATCCACAGTATTGGACAAACGTTCCCGAGCTTGATAATGTCATGGCTCCTTAAACTGTAATACTGGAATACTGGATCGAGAAGGAAGAGAGAAAAAATGATTCCTCCATCGTCAAATTAATTTCCTGATTTTTGATGAAGGTAAAATAAAAATCTACCAACCTCTAGCATCCGAAGATCCGTGCAAATTACTTTGATGATTTCAATCGAGTTTCTAAAAAACACTATATATTTTCACGATTCAGAAATATCCTGTGTTGGACAACTTGTACCACTTTTTGTTTTCAAGTTTGAGTATTCTCCCAGGACAGTTTAAGAAATCCAGGAAATCTAAACAACAATAAATTCTTCAAGATTCATTAAGTTTGTTTAGTTGGCTTATCCCTCTTGGATTGGAGAACGATTCATATCTTTACGACCATTCAAACACAGTGTAGATCAAAACAACCGAATCCACCCAATTGCGATTAGTTTTCACGAATCGAGTTTGATGTGGAACACAACGGTATCCAACCTTTGTAATCGTTTTGGCATTGCCATTGACGTATCGATTGTGATTCAATTCTATTTCCTTTCAGGGCTTTAAGCCCGACATATTTGTGTCCTAAACTAACTCCTGCTCCAGTAACTTACTCCTACTCGATACAAAGAGCTGACCAATAAGATTACTGCAAGAGCCCTAAGGCGAGTCCTAAGTTCGTTTTCGCCTCTTCATAGTAATCTCATTGAGTTTAGTTTAGATTGTTAGGCTCGTTAACTTTAATCTGGTTAGGTCTAGTAAGTTTAGTTAAGTTTGGTCTGGATAAATGAGCTAAGTCTCTTTAGTTTAGTTAAGTCTAGTTAGTTTAGTTAAGTTTGGTCTGGATAAATGAGCTAAGTCTCTTTAGTTTAGTTAAGTCTAGTTAGTTTAGTTAAGTTTGGTCTGGATAAATGAGCTAAGTCTCTTTAGTTTAGTTAAGTCTAGTTAGTTTAGTTAAGTTTGGTTTAGATAAATTAGCTAGTTATCTTTAGTTTAGTTAAGTTTTGGTCTAGATAAATGAGCTAAGTCTCTTTAGTTTAGTTAAGTCTAGTTAGTTTGGTTAAGTTTGGTCTGGATAAATGAGCGAAGTCTCTTTAGTTTATTTAAGTCTAGTTAGTTTAGTTAAGTTTGGTTTAGATAAATTAGCTAGTTATCTTTAGTTTAGTTAAGTTTTGGTCTAGATAAATGAGCTAAGTCTCTTTAGTTTAGTTAAGTCTAGTTAGTTTAGTTAAGTTTGGTCTGGATAAATGAGCTAAGTCTCTTTAGTTTAGTTAAGTCTAGTTAGTTTAGTTAAGTTTGGTTTAGATAAATTAGCTAGTTATCTTTAGTTTAGTTAAGTTTTGGTCTAGATAAATGAGCTAAGTCTCTTTAGTTTAGTTAAGTCTAGTTAGTTTGGTTAAGTTTGGTTTAGATAAATTAGCTAGTTATCTTTAGTTTAGTTAAGTTTTGGTCTAGATAAATGAGCTAAGTCTCTTTAGTTTAGTTAAGTCTAGTTAGTTTAGTTAAGTTTGGTCTGGATGAATGAGCGAAGTCTCTTTAGTTTATTTAAGTCTAGTTAGTTTAGTTAAGTTTGGTTTAGATAAATTAGCTAGTTATCTTTAGTTTAGTTAAGTTTTGGTCTAGATAAATGAGCTAAGTCTCTTTAGTTTAGTTAAGTCTAGTTAGTTTGGTTAAGTTTGGTCTGGATAAATGAGCGAAGTCTCTTTAGTTTATTTAAGTCTAGTTAGTTTAGTTAAGTTTGGTCTAGATAAATGAGCTAGTTCTCTTTAGTTTAGTTAAGTTTTGGTCTAGATAAATGAGCTAAGTCTCTTTAGTTTAGTTAAGTCTAGTTAGTTTGGTTAAGTTTGGTCTGGATAAATGAGCGAAGTCTCTTTAGTTTATTTAAGTCTAGTTAGTTTAGTTAAGTTTGGTTTAGATAAATTAGCTAGTTATCTTTAGTTTAGTTAAGTTTTGGTCTAGATAAATGAGCTAAGTCTCTTTAGTTTAGTTAAGTCTAGTTAGTTTGGTTAAGTTTGGTCTGGATAAATGAGCGAAGTCTCTTTAGTTTATTTAAGTCTAGTTAGTTTAGTTAAGTTTGGTTTAGATAAATTAGCTAGTTATCTTTAGTTTAGTTAAGTTTTGGTCTAGATAAATGAGCTAAGTCTCTTTAGTTTAGTTAAGTCTAGTTAGTTTAGTTAAGTTTGGTCTGGATAAATGAGCTAAGTCTCTTTAGTTTAGTTAAGTCTAGTTAGTTTAGTTAAGTTTGGTTTAGATAAATTAGCTAGTTATCTTTAGTTTAGTTAAGTTTTGGTCTAGATAAATGAGCTAAGTCTCTTTAGTTTAGTTAAGTCTAGTTAGTTTGGTTAAGTTTGGTTTAGATAAATTAGCTAGTTATCTTTAGTTTAGTTAAGTTTTGGTCTAGATAAATGAGCTAAGTCTCTTTAGTTTAGTTAAGTCTAGTTAGTTTAGTTAAGTTTGGTCTGGATGAATGAGCGAAGTCTCTTTAGTTTATTTAAGTCTAGTTAGTTTAGTTAAGTTTGGTCTGGATAAATGAGCTAGTTCTCTTTAGTTTATTTAAGTCTAGTTAGTTTAGTTAAGTTTGGTCTAGATAAATGAGCTAGTTATCTTTAGTTTAGTTAAGTTTTGGTCTAGATAAATGAGCTAAGTATCTTTAGTTTAGTTAAGTCTAGTTAGTTTGGTTAAGTTTGGTCTGGATAAATGAGCTAAGTCTCTTTAGTTTATTTAAGTCTAGTTGGTTTAGTTAAGTTTGGTTTAGATAAATTAGCTAGTTATCTTTAGTTTAGTTAAGTTTTGGTCTAGATAAATGAGCTAAGTCTCTTTAGTTTAGTTAAGTCTAGTTAGTTTGGTTAAGTTTGGTCTGGATAAATGAGCGAAGTCTCTTTAGTTTATTTAAGTCTAGTTAGTTTAGTTAAGTTTGGTCTAGATAAATGAGCTAGTTCTCTTTAGTTTAGTTAAGTTTTGGTCTAGATAAATGAGCTAAGTCTCTTTAGTTTAGTTAAGTCTAGTTAGTTTGGTTAAGTTTGGTCTGGATAAATGAGCGAAGTCTCTTTAGTTTATTTAAGTCTAGTTAGTTTAGTTAAGTTTGGTTTAGATAAATTAGCTAGTTATCTTTAGTTTAGTTAAGTTTTGGTCTAGATAAATGAGCTAAGTCTCTTTAGTTTAGTTAAGTCTAGTTAGTTTGGTTAAGTTTGGTCTGGATAAATGAGCGAAGTCTCTTTAGTTTATTTAAGTCTAGTTAGTTTAGTTAAGTTTGGTCTGGATAAATGAGCTAAGTCTCTTTAGTTTAGTTAAGTCTAGTTAGTTTAGTTAAGTTTGGTCTAGATAAATGAGCTAGTTCTCTTTAGTTTAGTTAAGTTTTGGTCTAGATAAATGAGCTAAGTCTCTTTAGTTTAGTTAAGTCTAGTTAGTTTAGTTAAGTTTGGTCTGGATAAATGAGCTAAGTCTCTTTAGTTTAGTTAAGTCTAGTTAGTTTAGTTAAGTTTGGTCTAGATAAATGAGCTAGTTCTCTTTAGTTTATTTTAGTTTAGCTTAGCCTAGTCCAGCTAAGTTCAGTATAGCAGACTTAGCCTAATCAGTTTAGTTTAGTTTAACCTTACCAGTTCTATGCTAGGGACAGACTTCTTCCCAAAATGTAGCTAATAATCCCTTGGGAATGTTTCCCAGCGTGGGCCGTTTGAAAAATCTTTAAATATTTCGGTCCTCCTGACATTGTTATTCATTAACGAAAGATTCCTCCCCCTTACCAATCAGTTTCCTATCAGACCAGCTCTCAGGCCAATACTAACAATATTTACTTTAAGTACGAAAATAAGTTTAAAACCAAAGATCAGAAACAATGATAATCAAATTAATAACAAATAAAGCTTGCACAGAGCTTCAGGAATATTTAATCAGCAGTCCGGCGGAAACACTCGATCAATTCTTGCTGTAGTAACCCAGATCAAAACAACATTAATTTCTTTGAAGCAGTCCAACAGAACTATGGAAAATATGCTTATCCCGAGATCAGACGTTTCGATGTTTGCATTTCCAAATAGAAGCAATAAATACTTTACAACGAAATGATTCAAATTCTGACTTATTTACTCTTTAATTATTCATCATTTCTTTAATATTGATGCGAGCAATTTATCTAGCAATGATTTGAGATTCGAGAAAAGAAGTACGATCTATAATAACTTTATCGTAGAGAACTATATAGATAGCGAGGAAAATCTGACACCGAGCGAAACATAGATTTAGAAAGAGTCCTATACCCTTAGAGTCCTACAAAATTATTCGGATGAAATTAAACCAACTACAAAGCCGGGCTGAATAAAACTCGGTTTAAGTGTCAGTGTGAACGGGGTACTTGATGCAGACAAGCTACAAATTTCCTAAGTGAAACGTTGATCTCCATTTGCCAATTATGCGAGGACATTCTTCACTGTATGTTCTTTACCGGCAGAGCAAGGTCAATATTTTACATAGCAATCAGTCTATATCAAAACCATGGATCCCTCCTACATTTACACAGAAGAAGTTGGTTTTGATTAGGAATCTTTCAATAATTCATTGTTTGTCTTACTAGACGGGTGATGATTGGTTACTTTTGAACAATACAAATCATTCACCTCAATCACCTCTGGATATGATTGCTGTTTAGGTTTTATTTTCGTTCTCTTTCTGATGTGCGTACTACTCTAATCAGTTTCAGACGCGAAGCCAAGGTAGTTTTTTCACTATTTTTCAAATTTTCAAGCTATCTTGTTCAACAGTTCGTAAGTTTTCATCTTTATTCTCTTTCAGAAGTACTACACTGGTCAGACGAAAAGCTTTAGTATTTATTATATTGTTATCATTGTTTTTATTGTTGTTATTATTGTTATCATTGTTATTATTGTTGTTATGTTTCGTTAAATATTTTCCTATTTTCTCGCAATTCATTAGATGGGTTTTCTTTTATCATGTGCATAATACTTCAAAGAGATATGGGTCCTAAAAAATCAGGGGGTGAGAGTTCTGTCTTGCTATGTTTTCAAAATATTAGTAACTCTTAACCAACATCGCGGAGCTAAATCCAAAATCTGGAAAATTTCGAGAACTAGGAGTAATTACTTATTGTAAAAGTAAGGCAAAAACATTAGAACTCACCATTCAACTCAGATATATACACTTCCACAATTGCAGCCGAAAAATTGTGTCCACGGTTTGATCGTCTCCCTGCAGAAGCAAGAAAAGAAAATGACGACCTTAGCAGAACGACGAGATGATATATAAAGATACGCATTAACAAACAAACCGTCTTTAAAAACAAAAGCTATTATAATTAAAATCTAATATTTATTCTATTTCGTAGGCAGAGTGTTTGCTAACAGACGAATGTAAAACCAATTGACGATAGCGGAACGATACCTAAAGAAATGCTATTTACAATAAAACATCCCAAGTCAGGTTAGAATTATCAACTTGCAATTAAAACCTCTCACGACCGGGTCGGGATGCAAATAAAGTTGGCTAAAATGCCATTTCAATCTGCGGGTCATCAGTTTGCTCGCTAGTTAGGATAGAATGGTTTTGAATCTTATTGGTATACCTATTAGCATGCGTGCGTCATAATGTGAAATCTGTTTGTGTCGGTCAATGCAGTTTCATTTCTATCAGTTGATATCCAATCAAGATGACCTATGCAGTTTCACACAATTTGTTTCGACCTGTACGTTATACGTCACCTATACACAGTGGCGTAGATAACAAATAAAGCAAAATTTCTACTTTTGGTATGGTTGAGATGATATTGATATTTTCTTATTAAACTTGGCATTCAGCTCAACTCACACACCAATTCTTAGTGTTGCTCACATAGATTTGAAATTAGCATACTTTCCAATGCCTGTAAATTATAAGCATTTTTTCACTCCTATGCCAGAGGTCTGTTATTAGAGATCTATGGAAAATGTTTGTCGGAAAAATTTCATCCTTGCCTCTACTAACAAATTTACTCCCATGCCTACACAGACACAAGGTGTGACGGGAAAGGCGCCTTTGATTTTCTATGAGCGGGCGTATCGAACTAGCCTATTAACGATGGTGGGACCTTGATTGCAAATGGTCTTTCTATTCTCCAAGTCTGTTTTTCGTTTTCCCGTAACAGTGCTCGATAGCAACATAGAGTTGAGCTAAACATACACAAAGATGAAAAAGACTTGAAAGGAAAAACTCTCTATTTCGAGTAGCCTGTTACTTGGTTACCAAACCCTCGGGAGGTGTTCAGATGTTTTCTTCTTAGTTTAGGCTTTCGAATCCCTGCGAAGTCTGTCTTTCAGCATTCCCTTAAAACAGTGCTCAATACATAAATGTAGATCGTAATGTATTTTGTGGAGAAAAGAGTCAAGAGACTAAACTATGCATCTCGAAAGCCTGTCTCGTTATTTCCAACTCATCAGAGATGTACATCTGTGCATTCGTGTAATATGAACATCTGTACACCTCCTGATGAGTTGGAAACCGCCCAACGTGCTCGTCAAGATGGAGAATGTCGTCTATTGAGTCTTTCTACTTATTTCATATAGGGCTAGCTTAGCTTTTTGAAACCTCACGTGATTGAATCCACAAGTCTTTGAATACTTTGATGTAATCGATATGTGGATAAGGAATGAAGGATTTCATATTCTATCGACTGAAAATGAAACGTCAGTTCACAGTTCAGAGCGAGCTGGTTACTTATTTTCCAGTTGTCATATCATCTGATATTGATTGGGTCGTAAGTCATTCACAGATTTGCCTACTTGGTAACAACTTATTTATAAACCCGTCTTTACATCCACCGCAAGTAATGACATGATCCTGTTCTACTTCCATCACATTCCAAGCATAGACGGGAATCTCCACAAGGCGAGAAAAGTCGAGAAAAATGCATTTCAAAACAAATAGCTAAACTTGATTTCTTCAAATTTTCTTCTTAAACTTCTCTTCTTAAAAGCCCTCAAACCACCACTTGTAAATAATGATAATGATTGTAATGATAATAACCAAAACCACCATCCAAAATAACAGAATAGTAAGATATAAAAACACAACTGTTAGAATCTTCTTCAGTCAAATGAAAATAATAAAAAGTTGAAGATAATGATAATAATATGATTTGTTTGAAGTTGGTAATCTGCAATGATTTATCTATTAAACAAAAGCTCTTTATAATAGGTCCCACTATCAAAGTAACAAAGAAAAATACCTAAAAGCTACATAAAAGGAATAAGCTACGTAAAATTCATCGGATTCTTAACAAGTATGTCAAAAGCAGTTGAGAAAATGGGACTCAAACAGTAAAATGCTAGGTTATTTATCTAATGGTTTGTTTAAGTAGCCCCTGCTTTGAATGTTCAAGAGGAACATTTGTTTTCATACATGCAATTGCATTTTAAGAACTGAATTTCATATTAACTAAATATTAATGACAAACAAAACACAATACCTGCTATCAAAACGGTTGTCTGCTGTACTGCCAAGTCATATATCTTCACTATCCGATCTACTTCCTGTCTTCCCTCACAATACTGAGCAACAAAAACTGACATCTGTAACTGCCGGCTTTCATAAACCACCCCAGACCAGTTGAAAATTCACGTGACTGGCAAATGACGTCACGCAAAGAATCCTTCATTGTTCATTGTTGTCGTAGGAGGCTATTCATTTCATTTACTTTTATTTGATTTGATTAATTCTTCGAGTTATGGTTTAGCGTTTGATCAAAGCCGCATGCATCTCTAGTCTGTTTTGATACAAGGACTTCTGGTCAGCCTTGGTTTGAAACCACCGTCGTACTTTATAACGGATTTGTCTGGTAAACAGATGTTTTCAAACATGAAGTACTATTGCACAAATGGGGTGATAAAACATAGTAGGACATCATTTACTACTATATGTAGTGAGGTAGTGCATGCTATCATGTCCTCACTTTAAAAGGCCTGTGTGGCCTCTTGTAGGCTGACATGTTTAAATAAACTCTTCATTCCCTCATTTACTACTATATGTAGTGATGTAGTGCATGCTATCATGTCCTCACTTTAAAAGGCCTGTGTGGCCTCTTGTAGGCTGACATGTTTAAATAAACTCTTCATTCCCTCATTTACTACTATATGTAGTGATGTAGTGCATGCTATCATGTCCTCACTTGAAAAGGCCTGTGTGGCCTCTTGTAGGCTGGCATGTTTAGATAAACTCATTCATTCCCTCATTTACTGCTATATGTAATGATGTAGTGCATGCTATCATGTCCTCACTTGAAAAGGCCTGTGTGGCCTCTTGTAGGCTGGCATGTTTAGATAAACTCATTCATTCCCTCATTTACTACTTTATGTAGTGATGTAGTGCATGCTATCATGTCCTCACTTGAAAAGGCCTGTGTGGCCTCTTGTAGGCTGGCATGTTTAAATAAACTCTTCATTCCCTCATTTACTGCTATATGTAGTGATGTAGTGCATGCTATCATGTCCTCACTTGAAAAGGCCTGTGTGGCCTCTTGTAGGCTGACATGTTTAAATAAACTCTTCATTCCCTCATTTACTACTATATGTAGTGATGTAGTGCATCCTATCATGTCCTCACTTGAAAAGGCCTGTGTGGCCTCTTGTAGGCTGGCATGTTTAAATAAACTCATTCCTTCCCTCATTTACTACTATATGTAGTGATGTAGTGCATGCTATCATGTCCCCACTTGAAAAGGCCTGTGTGGCCTCTTGTAGGCTGACATGTTTAAATAAACTCATTCATTCCCTCATTTACTACTATATGTAGTGATGTAGTGCATGCTATCATGTCCCCACTTGAAAAGGCCTGTGTGGCCTCTTGTAGGCTGACATGTTTAAATAAACTCATTCATTCCCTCATTTACTACTATATGTAGTGATGTAGTGCATGCTATCATGTCCCCACTTGAAAAGGCCTGTGTGGCCTCTTGTAGGCTGACATGTTTAAATAAACTCATTCATTCCCTCATTTACTACTATATGTAGTGATGTAGTGCATGCTATCATGTCCCCACTTGAAAAGGCCTGTGTGGCCTCTTGTAGGCTGACATGTTTAAATAAACTCATTCATTCCCTCATTTACTACTATATGTAGTGATGTAGTGCATGCTATCATGTCCCCACTTGAAAAGGCCTGTGTGGCCTCTTGTAGGCTGACATGTTTAAATAAACTCTTCATTCCCTCATTTACTACTATATGTAGTGATGTAGTGCATGCTATCATGTCCCCACTTGAAAAGGCCTGTGTGGCCTCTTGTAGGCTGACATGTTTAAATAAACTCTTCATTCCCTCATTTATTACTATATGTAGTGATGTAGTGCATGCTATCATGTCCTCACTTGAAAAGGCCCGTGTGGTCTCTTGTAGGCTGACATGTTTAAATAAACTCTTCATTCCCTCATTTACTACTATATGTAGTGATGTAGTGCATGCTATCATGTCCCCACTTGAAAAGGCCTGTGTGGCCTCTTGTAGGCTGACATGTTTAAATAAACTCTTCATTCCCTCATTTACTACTATATGTAGTGATGTAGTGCATGCTATCATGTCCCCACTTGAAAAGGCCTGTGTGGCCTCTTGTAGGCTGACATGTTTAAATAAACTCTTCATTCCCTCATTTACTACTATATGTAGTGATGTAGTGCATGCTATCATGTCCCCACTTGAAAAGGCCTGTGTGGCCTCTTGTAGGCTGACATGTTTAAATAAACTCTTCATTCCCTCATTTATTACTATATGTAGTGATGTAGTGCATGCTATCATGTCCTCACTTGAAAAGGCCCGTGTGGTCTCTTGTAGGCTGACATGTTTAAATAAACTCTTCATTCCCTCATTTACTACTATATGTAGTGATGTAGTGCATGCTATCATGTCCCCACTTGAAAAGGCCTGTGTGGCCTCTTGTAGGCTGACATGTTTAAATAAACTCTTCATTCCCTCATTTACTACTATATGTAGTGATGTAGTGCATGCTATCATGTCCCCACTTGAAAAGGCCTGTGTGGCCTCTTGTAGGCTGACATGTTTAGATAAACTCATTCATTCCCTCATTTACTACTATATGTAGTGATGTAGTGCATGCTATCATGTCCCCACTTGAAAAGGCCTGTGTGGCCTCTTGTAGGCTGGCATGTTTAAATAAACTCTTCATTCCCTCATTTACTACTATATGTAGTGATGTAGTGCATGCTATCATGTCCCCACTTGAAAAGGCCTGTGTGGCCTCTTGTAGGCTGACATGTTTAAATAAACTCTTCATTCCCTCATTTACTACTATATGTAGTGATGTAGTGCATGCTATCATGTCCCCACTTGAAAAGGCCTGTGTGGCCTCTTGTAGGCTGACATGTTTAAATAAACTCTTCATTCCCTCATTTACTACTATATGTAGTGATGTAGTGCATGCTATCATGTCCCCACTTGAAAAGGCCTGTGTGGCCTCTTGTAGGCTGACATGTTTAAATAAACTCTTCATTCCCTCATTTACTACTATATGTAGTGATGTAGTGCATGCTATCATGTCCCCACTTGAAAAGGCCTGTGTGGCCTCTTGTAGGCTGACATGTTTAAATAAACTCTTCATTCCCTCATTTACTACTATATGTAGTGATGTAGTGCATGCTATCATGTCCCCACTTGAAAAGGCCTGTGTGGCCTCTTGTAGGCTGACATGTTTAGATAAACTCATTCATTCCCTCATTTACTACTATATGTAGTGACTAGCGTCTACCGCAGGGCGCTGCGCGCCCTTGCGGTATCCACTTTCTCAGTGCTTTGCACTTCGCTACGTCCATTTCCTCAGCGCTTCGCGCCTCGTCTTCATAAATTCTATGTTTTTACCGAATTTGAAAGAACACTTCTATGCCGACTAATATAACTTTTATGACAACAAATAATTCTTTTGAGACAGCTGTCCTATCCATTTCTTCAGTCCTTCGCGCCTTGTATTTATAAAGTCTGCTCGCCCTTGCGGGTATCCACTTTCACAGTGTTTCGCACTTTACTATATCCATTTCCTCAGCACTTCGCGCCCCGTATTCATAGATTTTGTACTATTTGTACAATTACTTCTATGGCAACTAAGATAACATTCATAACAACAAATACTACTATGGAGACAGAACATAAATTTGACGTCACATTAGATCAAACTTAAATGATTTTTGTATTTCTCTAACCAAACTGAGAAAGAAATGCAGCTACAGCCCGGTCGTTTATTTGACGTCATAATGGCTTCAAAGAAATCCATATTTTAACGCAATTTTTCTCAACTACTCGTCACATTTTTGCTTTTCCTCTTCTATTTCTAAACGATTTGTAAAATATTTTCAGCTAAGGACACTCCCGAATAATTTCTGGTTTTAATGATACCTTTTATTTTTCTGTGCGTTTAGTGGTTCTTGAGTTTTAAGCGGACAAACATACATACATACATACATACATACATACATACAAACATACATACAAACAGTTCTGTTTTATATAGATAGATGTAGTGTATGCTGCCATGCCCTTGCTAAAATGAAGCTTCTTGCGGCCTTTCGTAGGCGAGCATGCTAAACATAAACTCACTCACAGATGCAAAAGGTTTTTCAAGTAACATATGCTTATTCTATCAGGTTTTAGCCTGGTTGGAATACGTTCCCATCAGACCATTGGATGCAGAGTTCATGTAGATACTGAGACATTTCCCGTTCCTTTTCAATCACAACTGATGACTTTACACCCAAGATCCTGAACTATTTCCTGAACGCTTACTGAACTTCAGTGAACAATCTAAACTCTGTGAGAGAGTACAAACGCTCAGCTGACCCTACTCAACTTACCTGAATGCAACTACTATACAACTACATTTCAACTTGAACATACGACATTGTTCAGCCCTACAGAGAAAGGAAACTTGTTTTTGTTGCATGGAAATCCAGATAAACAGGTTTATGCTGCATACATTGATAGTGTGATGGGTGAGGGATCCAGCTCAGATTTTTCTCAATGACTCGGAGAAGTTTCGAAAGTCTAGATGATCGAGTAGATCTAGCAGTTTGAATCTAAGTATTTGCAAAAGAAAGGCACAATCGCAGCAGATTATTGAAACGAATGTGAGAATTCCCCCAACTGACATTACATTTTAGGCAAAGAGCTGATTATTTTTCAAGGCTTAAGGAAAGAAAAAGATTGAAATAGCAAACTCGTCGATAGCACAGCAATCAGATATTCTTCAATTTACACGGAGATAACAAACAGTATGAACGTGTTTCTAATGTTTGCAGAGGCACACACAATGAAATTACGTACGGAAACCGCACAATATTTAATCAACTAGCCAAGCACTGTGTCTAGCATTATCCAAATGACGCAAGGAAATCGGATGTTCAAGCCAGCACATTTGCCTAACATCCGTGAACTAATTTTGCTGTGTTTGCAGTAAGTTTGTTTTCTATCATTGCTTCATATCATATTTGGTATTAGCACTAAGGGAGTACGCTGGATGACCTGCAAGAAGCACAAATAGCTATTCAAATAGGGGCTCAGTTCCCCTACCCCTATCTTCCTAACATCTAATATCAAAATTTTGCAGACATAAAGGGCTCACTACACCCAAAAAAAGTACAAATATTTTTCTAACATATTAAAAATATTCAGATAAACAACTGGTTGATAACAAGACATATAGAGATTTAAACAACTAAATTCAAAAATACCTTTTTGCAAAGATTTACAGATTTAACACATTGCCAATATTTTACTCCACATTTTGTTGTTGTCGTTGTGTTTGCTGAACTGATGTCCGCCTCATTTTGAATGCATAAAACGACCCCCCAGCCACTGCGATTATGCCAAGTATACCAAGAACTACGTATAGAGGAATAAGAGGGTCTTTCTTTTTGTCTTGAGATGCTGAAAACAAGAATAAATCAACAACTCAGGGCCTGATAACACGAGGCAAGCTGACGTAGATTGGAGCGAGATGCCCAGTGTGCTAGTTTCAATTCAGTTTTGTTCACATTCGGAAAAAGTACAGAAATTTGCTTTTATTCAGTTATTCTACAACTCGGGTTGGTATCAAAAACAATTACACGAAAAAAGCTGACTTGGGTCAACTCGGCTAGTCGAGTCAACCAGCTTTACTTGCAATTACACGAGAAAAGCTTGCCAAGTCAACCCGCTTTAGCCCAGGACGAGTTGAGTTGCCAAGCAAATTTTGCACAGAGATGAAAATGTCCAAGATCTATATTTGAGAGACGTACAATAACTTTACTTACATTTGGTTCCGGGAGCAGTCGTAGTTGGTTGGACCTGTGCACTGAATAGCAACTCGCCTTCGAATGCAGCAACAGTCCCTGTTCTTGTGCACTTGCAGACAACGAACGTGCCATTCTCAACTACTCTGAAGTCAGGCTCTGTTACACAGCTGTCGTTCTTCCATACTTTACCAACCTCGTCCCAATATCGACACTAACAAAATGAAAGAGAAAGTAAAGCTTTCAAATCAACTTATCAATACAAACTAGTAGATAAACAAATTTAGCCACGAATATCAGATAAAAGGTTCGGATTCGAAGAAACGAGAAGATTTTTACCTCACTTAGGCCTTTATGACATTATTTTGACCATACCTGTTTTGTTCATTTATTTCGATATTCTCGCAGAGATAATTCTAGAAATTTCCTACGGTCCCAGAAGGTGAAATAGATTCCACCCCTGATTCTCGCCGTTGTTAAAGAGCAGAAAGAAGGCAGAAAATGGACTAACCTCTTTGGAGTAGCTGCTGTTGAATTTGCCAGGTTGGACAGGAATGAGGAAAGTCATTGGTGAGGTGAGGGAGTTCTCCACCAGCAACTGACTGGATTCAGGGCTGAACAGATTCACCTGCACGACATCCGATATGAGTGTCCCGTTCTGCTTGTCCGAGAACATGTCTGCTGGGTACTGCACAGAGCCAAGACAAGCACCTGCAAAAGTTCAATATTCAAAATCGGCCCAATTTCCTTATCATACCGTGGTCATTATCAGAGGAACCATAACTCTAGTTCCAGTGCTTCATTTGATCAACAAGATCCACAAAACAGACCAAGACTGCAATATACCGTATAGATGAGATCAAATCAAATAAAAGCAAGGGCCTATAGAGAGCTTTAGCTTTAGGTCCGGTAGTCTTCAAAACCACAACTGTAAGAATGACAACTTATTTCAGATCATTTACTTTTTAATTCACTGCACAATGTTTTGGTTAAGGGTTTGTGTTAGGGTTTGGGATATTGATACAGGCAGTTGATTTCCAGTTCAGAAATAAACAAAGCAGGCCCAACGAGTCGAGAACACAATACCAGAAGGATACAACACAACACAACAAGAACACAATACCAGAGGGCAAAAGAGATGTAGTTAGAATTCAGCCACTGCCAATGGTCACTTAATCGAGCTTTAGCCTCAAAATAAACTCAACAGGGCTAAACAACCCAAACATAACATTCTGGCCTTTTCTTCATACCATAGAGTCACTCTAGCCAGCATACTGATAAAGTAACCACAAGAGCTTTTAAGCCAATTGACAAGAACGATACGATTAGCCACTGTGGTGCAATGTTCTTGCTGAAAAGGCGCGGACTTACCATTGCACTTGTACTCAGCTGTGCACTGCCAGGACTCGTACATCTTCGTCAAATCATCTCCTAATGACACCATTGCTGGATCATGAGACACCTTACTACAGTTCTTACAGCTGACAGCTACACTCGTGTTTGCGTTCTCACCAAAGTCGTACTTGTAACTCTGCAGTGTGGATAGGGTTGATTCAGACACCGTCGCATCCTCTCCGTACGAAGACTTTTTGCACATGGATGCCAGCAGTGACTTGGTCATTTCTGTGAAGTCGTTCTTCAAGGCCATGGCAGTGTGATCAACTGAAGACACGTTGATTATGTTTTCAAATGTCTGCACCACTTGTGCTACCTGGAAATGGATATAAAAGTAGTAGCAGTATAAGTCATTTATGTACAGCACGCTATTATTTCTAGCTTTTTAGCTAATCTAGGCCCACTATGCTGGAAATTTGCGGGCACAGGTACCTTAGTTTTACGTCTCTATCTCTATCGGATCGTCTATTTCGATTTCATTTGGAACTCCATTCATGCTAGTCATGAAGTTGTAGGCCTTGTGGTTTTTCCCCTGATAATTCTGATCTCTCTCAGGGCTCTCTTGACAGGTGTACCTCCTGGGAGCTCGATAATGTGACCAAGATCTCCTATGTTCTATATTCTTCAACCCTTTGATTTCTTCTGTTATGTTGTAAAGTGCTTCGTAAGATTTGTTCTCGCCATTTGATGTTTATGGCATGACAGAGTAATTTTCAACTCACTTCTCCAGTAAGAAGTGGATTGAAAATGTTAAAAACCGCTCGGTCACATATTATGGCATCAATTCACTACAAATGACAACCAAACTTTAATAATCGAAATCCAACATACCTCTTCTGATGTTTTCCCATCATCCTCCTCCACAGCATCATCTGCTTCCTCAAACGCAGCGACCTTCAGCAGTGGAGCAGGAGTGGTTGGCACATTCGAAGTCTGCTGTTTGATCAAATTGAGAATCGATGTGGCGATCTGCTTCTTCAGCAAGCCTTTGAAAAGCTTTCCATCTCTCGTCAGATCAGCCATAAGGTTGAGAATTGCATCCTGGGATTTGCGGTCGAAAACACTGACCAACATACCGAGGACGCCGCTGGTCATGTTTTCCTTGAATTTTACGATTTCATCGTGCACCACGGACGAGATATTGATCATTGATGATGCAGCTTGGGCTATCCCGTCTGTGGAGAGGAAAACGACAATACAGTTAACTTCGTAACAATTCCATATGATGATATAGCCATTAGATTACACGGTCGTCATACAGAGGAAGGCAGTAAACATTGGTTTTGATAAACGAAATCCAACAATCACTAAATCACAAGACACGAATTTAGCTCCACTTCTATCAAAGACCTTGACGATATTGCTTGAAACAATTGGAAATATAGCAGAGCTTCAAACTCTTTTTGTCCGACACTGAGTAGAATGTCAGAAAGAGATGATTTGTGAGATCATTTTCATTCCCACAAATATCTCGATAAATAATTTTGACAAGAACAATCATTTCGCACCCTAATAATATAAAAAAAACTCCAACTGCACTAGTTCTGTTTGGTATTAAGGTGAACATTTGCTCGGCCACCTAGAATATTCTCAAAACAAGGGAGACTTTCCAAAGCCAGTAATCAATGGATAGGGTTAGGATTCAGAAATAAACTTGAAGTAGAACGATTCAGAAAATTGGTCATCTCAATCTTTCTCATCTCAATCTTAATCTCTTGATTTTTTAGTCATTGATTCTCCAATCAACGCCAAGAACAAGCAATTTGATTAATTGAGTTATCAAATTTGAAGGGAATCGTACACCCTGTTGTGGATTTTGCTCAAGGTTCGCCCGCCCGGTAGCAGTGAGGAGAGCGATTCACTGCCCACGCACCTGGTAAAAGTCTCATGGAGGTCGTATTAACTCCTTGTTGGAAACGAAAGCATTGTATATTTAATGACAAAAGCAAAAACATTCGTACCTAGGTGGCCAGCTTCGTTCAAAACATTCACGGTCGACGATACTTGTCCAATAACGGCAGAGAGGTCATTAGCAGCAAACGCAGACTCAATCTTGCTGGCAAATGAAATCACAGACGCCATGTCGATCTTGGTGATGGGCAGTACTCGAACAGCATGAAACGCACGCGTAGTGGCTCCTCTGTTATCAGACACATCCACGAACAGAGACAACGTGAAGTTCTTTCTGCGATCCCCTGCAGGGAGGTAGGTCGTCAGTTCGTTGTCTTCACTGGCACTTCCGAGGTAGGAGCTATCCCCGTTGGATTTGATGTAGCCGAAGTCGTAGGTCAAAGGCATGTCCTCCTGGTCGTCAACCCATCCTTCCAAGGCTTGCAGTCTGAATAACGTGTCCAACGCAACTCCTAAAACAAAACGTATCGTAGATACACCGGGTGTCTCAAAATATTAGCCCTTGTAAAAGGGCCTGTACAGGCGAGTACAGTAAAGACCCGCAACCAAGAACCCTACATATTTAGTATTCAGCCTAAAAAGGTTCTCAAATAAATTCTAGTTATTATCAGTAATAATGATGGTTAATGGTAGTTTGTAGGTCTCTGGACACTCCTTGAATACTATCACTATTGTTGGTAGAAATTAACAGCCTTTAAGGCTAAAATTTGTAATTTTTGCGCTTAGAATACGGTCAAAATTTCGAAATCTTAGGCTGAGAGGTTTTTTATTTTTAGGTTCTTAGTTGCGTGTTTTTACTGTATTCGAAACACGTAGAAGAGTCATAAACAGTAAATATAGCAGCTACTGCAATCACAATTAGAAAATTATGGCTATGTTGGTTTCAGCAAACCCCATTACCATTAACCTTGTAGACCATGACTACCACAAGTTGATTGCTATACATACCGTGATATAGGTCTGTAGTCAATATTCCAAGTGTAGGTGGACCGTTGACGGTTAATGTGGTTTCAGCAAACCCATTACCATTAACTTTGTACACCATGACTACCATAAGTTGATTGCTATACATACCGTGATATAAGTCTGTAGTCAATATTCCGAGTGTAGGTGGACCGTTGACGGTTAATGTTGTTTCAGCAAACCCATTACCATTAACATTATTAGCCTTGAGTTTGAATTTGTACGAGGAACCATGCTCCAGTGTATCCCGATTCAGAACGAGGTTGAATGACGTCATTCCAAGGCGTTTTATTTTTTTACGAAGAGTTGAGCGGGTGACTCCTGGCTGTGATAGGTTCAAGTAGCTGTATCCTGAAAAAACAAAGTGAACGATTATATAAATTAAGTTTTATAATTATGTATTGACCAAGTAGATTAAAAATTAAAATTTTGAATAGAACAGAAGAACAGCTTTATAGAAAGTAGCCATCTTGGCGCGCGTGAATTAGGGGCACAATAACACTTTATATGTCTATAAATCACCACAAAACCTAAAAGAAAGAAAAGGAAAAATGCGCAAAGCATCGTAAAGATGTGCTCATTTTTCCCTAGGACGACTATAAGAGAGATTTTGTATTCGTGCTCTTCCGAATGAATGGACTCTTAGGGTAACGTCTCTTTTTATGTGGTTATTATCGGGAATCAAATTTATCGGCAACTGAAATAATTCTGTGATACATCCATATGATATTTGCAACCGCCCATTTGAACTGCTATTCTAACAAGTAAACCTAGTTTTCAGTTATGACCCAAAAATAACCCTTTTGATATTGTTCGTACAAAAAACTTGAGCGTGAATGAAAGTCTGCAGACCAACCGTCAAAATGCAATATTCAGATCAGAAATTATCAACAATATTTTGTTATGTTAAATTCACTTGTACCCCTTTTGGAGGAGACCCGCAGTTTCCTCTTGTAAAGATTCAACCATGGATTGAACCCAAAACCTTCGAACACAGTGGTAACCACTTCATCGCTAGCCTTACGCTAGGTCTTACCTTTATATTTACAAACAAAAAGACTAAAAGAGACAACACTTAAAGACAATTCTGCTAAGCTTTCAATATTTTTATATCCAACGTTATAATTTAACACATCTAATAAGCTTAAAATGGCTTAGGCATTCAAAATTAATCTTGACATTAAGAGATGGTGCATAATCTTTAGGACATCAATAATCTGCTGTTTTTGATTGAAATAACACGGTTAATCCTCCCATAAACACCCTGCATACACAAAGAGTGGAAGCCATAAAAGAAAATCCGATAGAAAAGCCTTTATTTAATCGACTGTGTGTGAATTTAGCTTTGTAAGAAGATATAGATTAACAGTCTTGATCTAATATTTAACATCATATCCCTTTCATGTGCAGATGATGTTTGGACTAGTAGGAAACAGACGCTAATCAAGTTGTTTTTTTGCTAAACATAAACATGAAAGTTCCTTGATATGCTAGCTGCTAGAATTTGCTGTCCAAACTGCGTCTCTAGTAGTGATAATCTCACTAAAATTATTGTACAATATCACTGTGCAGTGTCTTAGCCCGTAGCCTTTGTGCTGACAACAATACATGTAGTTGTGCAGAGCTAGAACTCTATCTAAGGGGTTCTGCTTATATAGGAGACTCTATTTGTAGATTACAATGCATAACAGTATAGATAACAAAATAACTAGGCAAACGCAACCCTAGCCCCCTGCTCTACAGTACTGACTATATGGAAGCAGTCTATAGCCGTCTTATGAACATATACCAGGTGGACAAAGAAAAAGTATAGTCGTTAGCTGATCTAAAACGTACTCAGAAACTAGTGCACAAAAACATAGCGTTTTCAACCATAGGTTTTGAAATAAGATTATGAATTAAATGATGTTTGTTTAGGCTTTGACGTCGTTTTCCGAAGTTATTTCTAATCTTTAGGACATTCACTGCTGCAACAAATTCTATCAGATGATTGGATATTCCGATCTTGCCTAGTCAACATATTAGATCAAATATTAGTTCTACATCCTTTTGTTCAGTGTGCTATTATCACAGAGGGAGGCAATGTAGGAATTCTTGAAAAAAGCATTTATTCTGTCTATCCCTGGAGGAATGTTTTCGATTTTGATATCACGCTAAAGCTAAGTGAATGCATATTAAAATGTTGACCAGGCATAGTTCAGGTTTTTATTGAATTTCAAGTTTTCTTATGCCATAAAGCATATTACAAAACTAGTAATAATTTTTGAACGATTTAATCAGTATTCCTCATCTGTTTTTCATCATCTAATTAATTCTTACACCAACAAGTAGATAACAGAGTCATGGTAATTTCCACACCTCTTCATCCATTCAAAAATCAGCGATACGTTTTCTGGCTCAACCAGTACCCGTGACGTCTTTCGCTGACTTAACATCAGGCAAATTTATAAAAAAGTTAAAATATTTACCGTCTTCTTCCACACATTCCCAAAAAGCCGCCGTATTCGCAGTAAACGTCTGCACATACCCCCTGATGACTGTCTTTCGGTTGGAGTTTGCCTTCGAGTATCTCTGGGGTCTTATCGATATAAGCGGAGGGGTTCCAGGGTTGATTTTGATTCTTATCGTCTTCGATGCAGACCTTGATCCTTTATTGTACGTGAACACGAAAGTGTACCTGAAATCAAATTGCACCGAAATCTAATCAATAATGATAATAATCTTAAGATAGCCGAGTATTCATACTGAAATTATATAGTTTACATGATAAAAACTAATTTCCCTTAAGAGCCCACCCAAATTGTATTTAAAATAAGAATTGCTAGAATACTCTAAAACCATAAATTTACATAATTAATACTTTTGAAAAAGTGGAATATTCATAGTTTCTCCCTCCTTCCGAATTCTCCCTTTTCCCTCGTAAAGTTTGGCACTCATCCCTTCTCCCTTCACAGCACCACCCACTGTATACAACCTATTGGCTATACATTAGAGATGGAGCTGAAAAGAGTAAATCGTCACACCGATAATGATATATAAACACACCACATTACAGTACAGTTGAAGGGAAAGTAGTTAAAACTGCTTGGAACTCACTGAGGTAAACATTCAGCACAATCATTTTTGGATAGTAAGAAAAATCTAAAACATAGCGAAACACAATAATCACTAAAATTTTTTCTCTGATACTCATCCGATAAATACGTGAAAAAAAACCTAAAATGACACCAAACGAATTGTAATACCCTATGGCGGTTTAAAAATGCAGTTTTAAAAGTGCCTCTTTTATTCAAAACAACCTAAAAATATTTTCCTGCGATTCGAAAAACAGCCACGAGCTGGTGCCAAGTGGCAAAATATTCTATTGCTGCAAAGATAGTGTTCCTAAGCGAATCAGTTAATGTTCAACCTGCTGGCCTGCAAAAGGGCATTATTTCCAGCAGGATCACATGACTAATACGTTTTATGTTCCTTACGAAGGACTGTAAAGCAAGTTGTTCAGTCAACACCTCGAAGGTCACCCATCCAGATGTTGACCTGAAACGACTGAGCTTAACTTCAGCTTCACATAGCAAACCAATTAAACCACTCGGTCACTCACTACTAATGCAAAAAACACTCGTGAGATGAGAATTCTTGTCCTTTTAAAAAGTAAAAGGAAGAGACTGAGCCATGGCAAAAGAATCATGGCCTAGGTTCTTACACAAAACGAGTGACTTACCTCACATATATGCTGACCATGAAAGTCCTCTAACACTCATTAGGGACTTAAGCAAAGCAAAGAGCAAGAAGCAAGCAGTCCTTGAGCATATCAAAGGAGTTGATTATTTTGAATTGCAACAAACATGAAAACTTACGTTTGGTTTGAAAGAAGCGTTCCAGCCCTCAGGATCGCCCTTTTAACCGGCGGTATATCCAGCCGGGTCACTCTGGCAGTATTGTTGGGATCTGGAATGAAGCAAGGCTCCGACAAGGAAGTGTAGCACTCCCATGAAAACGATTCCGATATCAACACGTCCTTATCCGGATCGTAAGACCTGGAAGCGTCCAGCACAATGTCAGACTGTGAGCCTAAAGATAGGAATATGAATAATGTTTACCAAGAAGTTTCTATAAAGTTTTATCAAAAGAGCCCGAGTGGAAAACCGAACTCTTTCTGTAGGCAGAGCAAGATCACATTTCATTAATATGTCGAGTCTGTCTGCATCAAAACCATTTATCCCATATTGTGTAGACCTAAAACATTTCTATCAAGTATGTCGAGAATTGTTTTGTATCGTATCAAGGTGCAAACGACTTAATTTCATATCTTATCAGATCTTCTGAAACTACATAAAATAGTAACTTAATTTCCCTTGTCCACACACCCCTACAGCCACAACTGACAAAGCTAAGGAGAGCGCACTGGAGACGCTCTTTTTGGTGGAAAGACTGCCAGGCCAATAACCAGAGTGAACCATTACTACATTCAAGAGGGCTGCATCAAATTCGAGATTGTTGCTTGAAATGTAGTGGGTGTCGTCCAGCAAATGCTTTGACAAATCCAAATTAAAAACAAGAAATGAGGCCTCTATTCGATCGTACAGCCAATCAGATGCTTGGGACGGTTTTTTCATTCGGAGTAATTGATCCAGTGAAAATAAGAAACAAATTGAAAATTCGACGCTTCCTGATTTAGTTGTAAGAAAAGTAAGAATAAAATTTACTTTCAGTGTTAATCGGTAAGAAGCAAGCATTTATATTTGTTAACGCAGGTTCGGCGTATGGCAGCTTAAAGATGATGTGGACTGATATACCAGATTCATAATTTAGAACGAATTCTACTCACCTATGACCCTGTTACTGCCACCTTTGACCTTTGCCACAAGCGGAGAGCTATCGACAACAACTTCAACAGAAGCACTTGAGAATATGGTAGGGTCTTCAGTCAAGCTGGCTGTAAATGTAAAAGTGTACGTCTCGCCACTTTTCAGAGTCTTACGAGGCACAAACAGCCTAGGCGTGTTTTTCGATCTTGAATCGAGCTTGATGAGCGAGGACGACACTTCCCATTGGTAGGATATGTAGGACTTCTGGGACTGATTTGAGCAAGGAGTGTGCCTTGCGTGACCACGAAGTACAAGGTTCCTGAAAGATTTGATTTTGCGTTTCGTTCCTTGAAAATAAGATAATATAAAGTGAATTATGGCTCAGATAATATATCGGAATATGGAAACTACACAATATAGGATGAATCGAGATTATTTGTGTGAATGAAAATAACGTCGAGTATGGGCCTGTTTTTAATGGAGCAAAGTGACGCGGCTTGCCAAGTTACCCCCACAAATACAAAATCAATGGCTGAGTGTTGATATGATACAGGTAGGTAGTTTGCAGTGATCCCGGCAAAATAGCCAAGATCTCGGCAAGGCGAAACAAAAGTTTTGCAATACAAACACTGACATGCCGAGTTACCCGTCTATCTCATACAAACGCTCAGCCAGGATACCATTGACTTTGTGCTGGGTAACTGGGTAAGACGGGTAACTCAGCTGCGTTATAACACGCTTCACTTTCTATCCCGGCAACCTGAGTAACTCAGCAAGTTGGGTAACTTAGCTCCATATAAACAAGGCCTAAAACTCGTACCCATCACCTCTAGATTATTACTCTAATGTAGCCATATCAATCACAAAATAGAATGTTCTAGTTTCCTCAGAATCTATTCTAATAGTTCCTGTTGAAATAATTTGTCCATACGAAATCAAGTTACACAGGCCCAATACTGAATATGGCTTTATTTTCAGTTGATTGTAATCTTTTCTGTTTAACAAGTGTATGGGCGGCACTGCTTCTTCAATCTTAATTGACCGCCTAAAATAAGCAGAGAACAGACAAGATAGGTAAGAAGGATTATTGCAATATGTAATAGATCTCAATTAGGGGAAAGAGCCCAATTCCAAAATAAGCGCTTACCGCCGATAATCTTGACAGTGGGCAACTCGGCGTTCATTCGCTCCACCACCAGCGTCGTGGTATTGCTCGTCTGTCCAATCGAGTTCGTTGCATAAACCGCAAATTCATACCCGAGATACTTTGATTGGGTGCTGTATTGTATTCTTTGAGGACTAACTGCAATTCTATGCGAGTGTGCGGGTAAATTGCCGAGATACTGTTGAATTAGATTCATGTCCGTGTTATCATTGGGTGTCAAACTGGACGTATCCACACTACTGGTGAATTGCACAGACCACTTGAAGCTCAGCTTAGTCCTCCCTGTATTGCCAGTTGCCACAGCTTTTATTCTCAATGTCTCACAGCTTCCGATCGTTGGCGGTCCGTAAATCAGCACAATTAAAGGCTCTAGCTTGGCTGGGGGCTGCACGGTAATGGAGCTGTTAACAAAGTCGGATATTATCTGGTTTCTTCTCCAAATGGCTCCGCCCTTAAATACAAGAATGTCTCCGGGTGCGATGCTAGAATCATAGCCAGGTTTGATGATGAACTGAGTTAAGCTTTTCAAGTAGCAACGCGATCTTTGGCCGAGTTTTGAAGCCACATCGTTTCTGAAGATTTTCGAGCAATCTCTCGTGTTTGTATGAATAACAGCATTGAATGTGACCAAGATCCATTCCAGATTGCTGCTGAATTTTGCAATAGTTGGAACCGGTGCAGGGGCGTATATTTGTACGGCAAGCCAGGCATTCCCTGAAATGACGAAAAACTCTTAAAATCAGTGCTTTATGGCAAACAGAAAACTGATTGACTTTAGTGGAACCTACAACTTAAGTTGATATCTAGTACAAGAGAAATGCCAATATGTGCTAAAAATCACCTTCTTAATTATGTTTCTGATTTTCCTCACCAGCCCTACCTAGTTATTTACCAACGAGAGAATGGTCACGAAGTGTGATAACTGAAGAGGATAAGAAGTGTACTAGCCTACCTACCAAGAATATTGGAGAGAGTTCCTTCCATAAATACCATTGAATCAGGCCATCTCGTCATTTTAAAAGCATTGAAAATTGACAAGGGAACCACAATAAAGTTGGAACATTCACAATTGATATTTCTTTGTCTCAAGCTATCTGGAGTGCAATCAATTAAACTGGTCAAACGCTCCTAATCCCACACAGTGCACACCTGGACATGCCTTAATGTATGTTTCGTGGAAGAAAGTCGCAACAATTGGAAACACTAGCTATTGAGAGGATCAATTCAACCAACCTGATGTTGCTGGCAAAACAGTCGGGTTTGCATCTTCTCTAGAAGCAACTACTGTAACCATTAAATTCGCAGACTTTGAGAAGCTGGGCAGCGGGCAGATGACGGATGTGGAGCTGAGAATAGATCCATTGATTATCCTCAGTTGGCCGTGCGCTGCTCTGATCGCACAGAATATCTCATCTGAAGTGAAAACAGAGGAATGAAACGAGCAGTCTCGATCATATTCATGAAATTATCCTAACTTTTAAATAACTAAAGAGACACCTTAGTAAGTAAGTAGGTTAGTCGGCAAATTTCGAAGACCATACCGAAATCTCCTCTTTCATTGGCCGCAGTTTTTTTCATATAGAGGAGGGTGGACTTCTGTCCTTAGCTTGAGAGCCCCTTACCCTCAATCTAGCTCTCTCCACGCTAGGAGCCCTTCATAGAGAGCAGGGAGCCCATAGAGAGGTACAATATTATGATTGCACCAGGAGGGTATCCTTGAATCCAAATATGGGAAGCCCTAATGACATCAGGAGACGCTACAGAAAATTAAGGCAATTGACTTGAGTGTTGAAATTAACACTCATCTCAAAAAATCGAAAGAAACAAATTAGATTTCAGATTGAGCTCTACGCATCAAAATCCACTAGTTATTCCGGGTATGAACAACATTCAAATACTCAAATAAGCAATCTAACACGGTACATACCTGTTTGGTTGAGGTTGTTGCCGAAAACTGTAATGTTAGCGTCTTGGTTTATCGGAATTCGCTCAACATCAGTTCTATTAACTTTCGGGTATGAATAACATTCAAATACTCAAATAAGCAATCTAACACGGTACATACCTGTTTGGTTGAGGTTGTTGCCGAAAACTGTAATGTTAGCGTCTTGGTTTATCGGAATTCGCTCAACATCAGTTCTATTAACTTTCGGGTATGAATAACATTCCAATACTCAAATAAGCAATCTAAAACGTAAATACCTGTTTGGTTGAGGTTGCTGCCGAAAACTGTAATGTTAGCGTCTTGGTTTATCGGAATTCGCTCAACATCAGTTCTATTAACTTTCGGGTATGAATAACATTCAAATACTCAAATAAGCAATCTAAAACGTACATACCTGTTTGGTTGAGGTTGCTGCCGAAAACTGTAATGTTAGCGTCTTGGTTTATCGGAATTCGCTCAACATCAGTTCTATTAACTTTCGGGTATGAATAACATTCAAATACTCAAATAAGCAATCTAAAACGTACATACCTGTTTGGTTGAGGTTGCTGCCGAAAACTGTAATGTTAGCGTCTTGGTTTATTGGAATTCGCTCAACATTAGTTCTGTTAACTCTCATGATGGATTTTGAGTAGAATCTGAAGGTGGATGGTATGCTTTGGTATACGGTGCTGGCATCGTCAAATATGCACTTGAATGCGTAGGCACCAGCAGGCACTGCAGGAGTCACTACATTGAACTTGTTCTTGCTCTGAGTATCTGAAAAATCAAGAATATTTCATCAATCTTTTTTCATTAGAATTTCAGGTAGAAAGTTCAGACAGAAAATGCCAATAAAAGCTAGGTTAGTGTTATTTTAGATAAATTACTAGCTTAGCATATACAATCGTACAGAGAAAATTAATTGAATTAATTACATCCTATCTCTTCCAAACACAGATTTTCATTTTTTTGGTTTTCATCTAATACTTTTAGGAGCTTTATTCTGTTTATTTCAGACCATACCACCCCAAAATGGTATGTAGGGAGTTATTTCTATATTCATCTCAGCTTGGTTTTAGGCATTGGAGGAGATAATTAACAATATCCTGTACAAAACGAAAGGCCTTTCGCACTGCCATAATATTTAAAGATGGAGCTGATATAGAAAATGCTGCGAAGGACGGCAGATCTTATTTCACGCAATGATTTACCGAAATATGACTCTTAGCAACGCTTAGCTACCGATATTGAATCAGCCTTAATACTTAGTAGCTGCAGTTGAGCTGCAGTCATTTATTTTGCTAAATACACGTTGATAAAGAGTATATCATGTATTGCGTAAGATGAGATTCCCCATCTTTTGTAAATTCACCAAACTCAGTCTCGACAAAATGAGCATACTTACCAACACTGACAGGGCTTGCATCGAAACTTGCATTACCACGCTCAAAATAACACTTGGCTAGCTGATGGGTGGAGAAACCGGCACCATACACTTCAATTGTCCTGCCACCAGATGACGGCGAACTCCGTGGTCTGGACGTATGGATCTTTGTACAGTTGGCATTGAACATGGCATCATTGGGGAGCAGGCAGCCACCACACAAGTCCATCACCCGGCCACTATTGGCAATACCGTCACAGCCTTGACATGTCGTCCCATCTCCGTTGCACACACCGCATACGTCCATTCCATGTGTTGCGTTTAGGGAAGAACTTCCACCATAACAATGACCACATTTGTTCAACCTGCAGATTAATGAAACTCCTATATGAAAAACGATTAAGAAACAGCACTGCTGTTGAAAAAGTTGCAGCTACCAATGCCAACTTTGGTGCTAGCTAAAATATTCTAATTAGATTTCGAAATAATCCGCTAAGTTTATTTGTAGATTTAAGTACATTCTGGGTTGTCGATCGAATTTCTATCAATATCAGAAACGTGTTTTTAGGTTTTGCAAGATTTAGATGGGAAGATGGTTGGCTATCTTTAGAAGACAATATTTTTCATGATTTAATCTAAAGACTTGTTTTAATACATGAAATACATCCATATTCACCTTGCCTTTCCGAAACAGACACCGGCACAGTCTTTGAAGTTCTTTCGAGGCAAATGACTGCCTTTCCTCTGACATATGTTGCAGTCATCACGCTCGGCTTTGCCGCATGTTCCGGCGCAGTCTCTCATGTAATCAAACAACTTGCCTGTCCCACCACCCGTGCACTTTCCACAGGAATCAAATCTTGCTCCTGGAACAGAAGATGCAGAATAGAGGCTTTTTTCAAATGGAATGGAAGAAGTAGCCTCGTCTGTCCAAGGTTATTTTTTGCTGAAGTTAATTCTCAACTCCTAGTATGTACTATGAATTTTTTAAAAGGATGTGTATAATTCTGTGTGTACAGTTGTGTTCCGATCAAACACGGTAAAATTCCCATAAAAAAGCTTTTCAAAAATGGAAACAGTACCGCAGTAAAATCAGTTTGATATTCATGAGGCCGGTAAGTCGTCTGTTTTCAGAAATTCATAAACCTGCAGTTGCTAGTTGCAAATAAAAGGTGCCATACCAGAGAACGGCACTCCATCGCAGCCTCTGCACGTTCTGCCTGATCCTCCGCAGACTCCACATGCATCAATCGTTGCAGTAGACGCTATTTTACCATCACAGCCAAGTCTCGCCATGTAACAGAATACCTCAGAACTGTATGCAGAGGACGATTTCAAATCTGCCATTGAAATGCTTTCGGAGCCTGAATGACAACACAAAGAATACGATTGAAATGAAACTGCTTATGGCTAAGAATAGGTTCTGTGCAGTCTTCAACATTAGGTTAATGTACCCTAGCCCTTTTTTGAAGAAATAAATAGCAAAATCCTAGAGTTTGTCTGATAATTGTGTCATAATAGTCTGTCTGATGATTGCGTGAGCATGAAACTCTAAGTAACAGAGAGCCAGTCTCCTTTCTTGCTTCTCTTCTAGCAAAACTCTAAAGCCTTACGGTCATATGAAACGCTAAACAATATAGGTCTACTATTGAAACTATGTTTTGAGGGTATGGTCAAAGGAGAAAGAAGCAAAATCTAGCTATGAGAAATAACGAAAAATTGTATCCTTCCTTGGCTGCACAAGGGAGACTGGTATACTATAAAGTGAAGTACCGTTTTTGCTCTCGGAATATAACTTTAGTGAATCAGCTCTTTGATCGGTACAAAACTTCAACATAGCGAGAAAAATCAGAAGCATAGTGAAAACATGGATTGCTTTAGCTTTTCGTCTTACACTCAACAGAGTAATACACCAGAAAGAGAAGAAAACAAAAACCCTATCTGCATCTGGGTATAATAATTCCTTTAGGTTTTTGTAAATGCATATTTAAGTAATGTATATTTTTGTAATGCTTCCGATTTTTCTCGAAATATTGAATCAACTCCTTCCGAAGTATACCTTCATTAACAACAAAGTTTGTCTTCTAAGCAGGACCGAGTCAATGTTTGAATCACAAATGCATAGCAAATGGCCCATTATCTTAAAACAATAGTATGAGTAGAGTCCCTTAGCCATGAATAGAATGATTCGCATTTGTCGGACATTTGACCGAGCAAAGTAAAGTTCAAATTTGAAGGAGTTTGGGTTTGATTATTTAAGAAAAACGGGCGAAAATATTTTGCTGATGCTATACCTTATTTCTTCACCAGCTTTTTATGTTTAGATAATCACCAATTACCTTGTTACAACTATTTTGAAAGTTAGCAGTTCGAAATTAAATGTACGGACGTTCGAAATGTCTTGTCTCTTTGAACCACTCTAACTTTTATTGTATTTTTTTCTGTCTCCCGTCAATGAAAACAAAACAAAACTCAATGAAATGTTCCTTCTCCTTTTAAAAATTACCTTCTAAAGAAAATTGACAGATTTTGTGTGCAGCTTTCATTCGGGGGCTATTTACCGGAAGCTACGTGATTGGCCTATTTTTTTGTTGAGTGGAACGACTACGTTTCGTCCACGTTCAAAGGCAGAGTTGACTGAAAATGTGTCACGTGTGATACAATTAATTCAAGGAAAACAATCGAAAGCAAAACTGGGGAAAAGCAAAGACATTTTAGAAACACAAAATAGCTACTGAATTTGTTTACACCCTTTTTTATAAGAAAAAGTTTATAAGAACACGAGCCTCTGATTTTCCCAAGACTCCAAAACAAGCTAAGAACAAACCGAGGCTGACCATTTAAGGTCAATATAAGAATTATGCGAAATTGCCATGAAACTGATAAAAAAATTACAAAACAAGCAGATTGACAGCACACGGATATATCAGATGGTATATAAACATACGTATCACAACAGTTTTGTCCATGGGAACAGCTTAGAACTTCTTGCAGTGAGGGTTTCTTGTAACTCCCCTTGAAACTTAGTGCAAACTTCGCCCCGGGTTTCAGGTTAATTTCTATCGTTCCATTCATGGCTAACGGCCTGAGTTTTCACAGACAAAAGTAGTACTCAGTTATGACGTTCTAGTAGAAAGACGAAAGAACTCATTGAAGTGGAATTATATGTGAGTAAAGATCATGCAATAACGAACATATCTATGATAATTTGTTTCAATTTTCATGCATGAATGGACTGTGAAAAACAATTTATTTTGAAATAGTTCCATTCATGGCTAAGGGACTCTATATTGTTTCCACGGTACTCTATTATATTGAAACACACTCACCCGAAGATTTACCATCAGTCATATCCCAGAATTCAATATGTAGCCAAACCTCTTTCAATGCTCTTGCATACGACCAATGCCTTGACGCGTCACTCAACTCGAACTTCAACCTATCACCAGGCAACAACCGAATGACGTCAATATGTCCATGCGAGGGCCGGTTAGCTTGCCTCTCTTTCACTGGCATTTCTGTCCATGAGCCACTACCTAGCTGATAATACCATTTACCCAGCATGCTTTTCGACACAGCAAGAACGGCAATACCAAGTGATACGTCATCCAAATCTAATGCAAAGATACCTAGTTGAGATACATTGAAGCCGGTATTTGGGGACGCTGTCAGATTATATGCAATCGATGGGAGCTGGATAACTTTAGCGAAAGTCGTGGGTTTGTCGTTAACTGAAAGCACAGTCACAGTGGCATTGATTGATGTTGTGTTGTGCTGCTGGTCGAAAGTATTATTGTACGATGCATTGAAATACAGCCATGCCACACCGTGGAAATTCGCAGCAGGGTGAAAAAAGACGGCGCTGTTGAACACAGGAAAGGATTTGCCAGCTACTACATTTATCATGCGCCGCCTATTCCGTTCATCTGTAAACCGGACGTGCCAATGGCCACTGTCTGACAGAGATACTACGGTGATAATTGGCTGACTCCTGTCATGTGTAAGCTTGTATTCGTAGAACATATCCAGAGCTTGCTTGTTGATGTACGGATGCATGCTTTTCGGAATACTATCGTTGGTCATATGCACCTTCAAGTCGAGATATTCCCTCAGACGGAAGCCGGTTCCATATTTGTCCATCCGGCTATCTTCAGTTATAGTCCAGTTCGGGAAATTAGAGCCGACTTCAATCCGTTCGGTTCTTTTGATCGGATTGATCAGCAACACAGCTCTCCTAGGGTTTATATTGACTTGACTTAGATCCACAAAATCGCCAACTGATGAGTTTCCAGAATAGGCATCCGTATTGAAGTGAGAGGCATTGGGGAAGTTATTATGTTGCGAAATGGGACTAACAGTTGTTTGCTCTCCTCCACTGCTGAGTAAATCCACCGCGCGGTAGAAATGCAGTAGCCTGACGCCATAACTTTGATCTTTGTGGCTGTGGAACTTTAAATAAGTAGTTGGACTTAAAACAACTCCAGTTGGTGCGTTACTGACATTCAAATATACACCTGAAGGCAAGAAGGCCATCCAGTGGCCATGATTATCAAAGCTGCTTGACTCAAACGCAATTATAGTGTCGCTTATGAAGTCAGATATGAAGAAGGAGGAATTAACCACGACGGTCATGTCAACTTGGCCAATTAGCGGGTACATCTGGTCATCGGGTACTTTGGTCAGCGGTTGGCAATTTTGGTAGATGGGCATGCACTGCGAGGATTCAGAGCAGAATTCTTCTGCATAGCTACAAGTTTCTGAAGACTTTGCGATCTGAAAAATTGAAATAAGAATGCCTTGATTGCTTTAAGAATCAGGCAAATGGTTTGGTATTCTATTTGATAATCCACAAATTGGCCAGCCTTACGAAGCCGAAATTGGATCAAAATATTACTGTTGTTTTGGAAGTAGAAACACTGTCTAGAATCGTGTTTGGCAGATAAATTCTCCAGTTTCAAAGAGAGAAAGCTGTTGTAGGAAGAAATCTCATTTTTAGAGTAGCCTTGTAACTTAGTACCTGGCTGGGTCTCATGCCAACATAAAATGATGTTATTTTTCAATTACGTGTTTGTCAGTTTTGCCATGGAGCTTGCCAGCAACGACAATGAACATATTTTCAAATGCAATTTCAGACATCACGATTTCAGCTTAACTATGTTTTACGGTTCCACTAGGCCTCATTAAGCAATGTTTATCAAGCGTCTGAAATATCCATCCCAACTCGATTCTAAAGAAAAGTGGGAATATTTAGTACACACATACCATGTAAAGTTTTTCTAAAGCCTCTCTGGCGCTAGCAGCCGGTTGGACAGCATTTGTAGCTGCCAGCCATGCTGGGGAAGAAGTCTCCTGTCTCCTTGAATGTTGTTGTTGTTTTCCCAGGGCTGTGTCCAGGTAAGAGTATTTTGCCTAAAAGAAAAGGAAGTTAGTATTACTCATCGATTGGGTTTGTGTGAATGAAAACGATCCGAGCAGGACCTGAACCCCTGAGCCTTACACATCAAACTTCCACCAACTGGGAAATGAGGCCTCTCTAAAAATAGAGCCGTATCATTTAGACATTGATTTGTCTTTGATAAACTATCCATGAGCCTAGACCTGACTTTCAACCAATACTTCTTGCTAAAATCAAGCTGATTGATAAAATTCCTTGTTTTTATTCGCTTACTTGCAAACATTTAAAATCAGAACAATAAAAGAAAAACCAAAAGGATTGCTTTGAATTGAAAGAGGAAATGAAAATTGCATAAAATGACTGTAAGTTATTGGATTTTCAGTAATTAAAAAAACAATTTGGCGATCTGTTTGGAAGGTCCTTCACATACTAGGGAATAATCAAGCCTCACAGTACATAAGCCATGAGTTTTAAACACCTCAAGGTTATACTGTGCTAGCATATTCTCCTGCTTTAGGACAGTGGTTAGCGCACTTGCCTGTGTCCGGAACAACCCAGGTTCGAGACCCAGTGTTGGCATATGTCAATTGCAGTAGCCTACTCTGGTATAATTCAATTACCCGTGTTAGACCATTATGAATTTATGTTAATATAACATGGCTCTAAAGAAGGATTTCATTCAAAACACAAATTAATGCCTCACTGTGGATAAGCCTGTAGTTGTAAACACCTCAATATCACTGTGCTAGCTTATTGTCCTTGTTTAGGACAGTGGTTATGGCACGCTCGCCTTTGGTGGCAACAAACTGGGTTCTAGACCCATCGGTGGCATGTGTCAATTGCTGTAGCCTTCTCTGGTATAATCCAACTACCTGTGCTACACCATGCCTTAACAACCATATAAAATAATTGACATACTGTACCTGGTGAAGCGAGAAGGAATTTTCATATTCGGTGGTTGCAGAGCCAGCCAACGATGAAAAGGCGATCAGCAGAGAAATAACCTCCTTCCCTAGTGCCGTGTACTTATCTTGTGATGCAGTGTCAACCAAACATCTATTCATCCAATTTTCTAATTCACCAGGCTGCAAGTAAATACAACAATATTATTTCTATTCGGGTCATAAATCCTCCAATAACAGGACCTGATAAAAGGGTGTTTTCTGGGACTACACTGTTTGTTAATGCCCTGATGTTTCCTGCAGGTTATTCATGTGGTCACTGCTGAACACATTTCTGGTGAGTAAGCGCTGGCTGTAGTGTTGTAGGAGGGAGCGTCCATCTTTTTTAATCAAACGCCTTAGCGTTGATCGAGAAGCAAATATACAGTTAGGTTCAAAATGTATTGGGACACCTAGCAACAAAATTGATATCAAAACTATAAACGAATTCAAGGCCATGGATTTATCTTTTCGTTTTACTGGAGTTTTCACGCAGTTGAAAACGAAAATATTATCAAAAATATCAAAACAATAGGTGTATAAATGTTATGATATCAGATTTGACTACATAATTTTCTTCTATTACTCTTTTTGAAAATATAGCAAAAAGGAAGGCTAACAAAATACATAGAAAATTAAGGGAGAAGACATTTTCCTATAGTTTTTTTCAAGGCATGTTTGCAAGTTTTTTTAATCTTAGATTTATTTCATAATCTTAGAGTTTGCAGGGTACTAGATTGAATTTTGAAATTTCTATGCTTTGACCCATGTTTGAATCACTGAATTAAAGAAACCAGAGGAAAAAGTTTTTATTTCAGGTGAAGGCTTCAACAATGAAAAGCTGTGTAAAATCTTCTTTAGTTTGAAGCACAAATCAACTTTTCTAAATTATCTCAAGTATGAGAAGAGCTTTGTGAGAAAAATTACAAGATGTCTAAAGTTTAAAAACCTACCTTTTGGAAATTTATGCTACCAACAATACAGGCTCCATTTTGCTCAATATTGATTTGAGCAAGATGATTTTTATTTTTGCAGCGTTTTATCAACAGCAAAGTTTGTATTTCAAAGCAATCTTATTTGAGTGAAATATTCGTTAGTTTGACTTTCAAATTCAAAACAGTCAAACTCACCAGGATTCTAACGAGAAATAATTCACTGGAATTACTTGGAGATCTTCACCAGTTAATCATCAATTTTTGTGCGAATGTTTATTTGTATTTTCAACATTTTAGTTTCTCTCTGTTTTCTTTTCCTAGTCTAAACACTTCTTAAAAATGCCCAAACTAGTCAGTTTTCATATGAAACTATGGGGTGAGCAAGTGTTTCCAATTTGGCACCAAAACCTAGCTTACGCTTCAAACAAAGAGATTAAAAATCGCAAATGAAAATTTGGGCCTTAGTGGATTGTCAAGGAAGAGACGCCATTTTGTTTCTAGGTGTCCCAATGCATTTTGAAGCTTACTGTATATACCAGAGCTTGAGCAGATGCAGAACACAAATTATCTCGGTTGATATCCAAGAACCAGCATTTCTTTGGAGACTATCCAAATTTCAGAGCATTGTTTTCATAGTACTGAGGCCAGCTTTCAAAAAGACACACTTTGTAAATGTCTCTACTATAGCTGCACAATAGCTCTTATTGCTAAATGGTGCCAGATGCTATATAAAATGGAGCCATTGGTAAAACAATTTATTTGACCCCCTACAAGAGGATATGATAAGTTGACAGTTGATAGACAAATATACTTACTATCTTTTTAAGGTATTACTTAATGTGCAAAGCACAAAGGGCCCACTGAATAGATAGACTAATCATGTAGTCCGACCCTGATCTTTTCATTCGATTCGACCGCAACTTGGCTGTGAGACATGACTCACTTCGATCATGTAGCATATAATAACATATAGTGTACGAGAAAGCCCAAGATGAAATAGAAATACAAGCAAAATTTACTTTGCAGAAGTCGTGTTTCTGAAACTTGAACGTATTGGTACAGCTGAAAACTTGCATGCTCAGTGAAGAGAATGCCTTGACCAGACCAAGCAAACGGCATTCATCACATTCTTTCAATGAAGATTTTTCAACAGTGCACTGCACATGACAAGATTGCCAGGAGAGTTGCTGTCAAGGGGAAAAAAACAGAATTAGGGCTTAGCCACACTAATCAATTTTGCATGAAAACGGATATGTTTAAGTTTCGTTTTTTCATTGAATTGGCATCAATCCAGGCGGAATCGTGGCTGAAAAATACACTCACAAAAAAGGCAGAGTGAAAACAGAACTCTACCGAGAAAAACAATTGATAAGAAGGTTAAAGGAATTTGGATACACTAAGAGGCCCTTTACATGAGGAAATTTCGACTCATGCTGAGTTTCAATTCAGTTGACAGTGTAAGCTATCTTTGCGTTTACATGAAGAAGGCAGAGTTGAATCTCAACACGGGCTCAACTCAACTCGGCTTTTCAACCTATGCTGAGATTTCAACTCAGCCCGTGTTGAGTTTTCATGCAAACCCAAAGCAAAATAAAAGAACACAATAAAACTGTGCTGAGTTCAGCAAGGGCTGGGATTTTTCATGAAAAAGGTCTCTAACACAAAAAGTTTGCACCAGCTATGCTGAGTATTGTGGGCATTAATTCCTCTCAAATGAGGCACTGATAGGAAATAAAGACAAGAACGGTAGAGTTAGAGCTGCGGGGCAACTTAAAACGCAGGAGTTAACTAGTGGTGGTGATTTTCAATTCGAAGATTGATTTAGCACAAGTGAACGCAATAAAGACACTACACCTCACACTACCATATGTAGTCATATAAAATGCTGCTTAAAATAAGCCAAGTCATCCTACGGCTGGCATATTCGACATAAACTCACTCAAAAATAAAGAACAAAGTGATTTGCCCTTATCAACGTTCCAAGAACATGAATATACAAAAATCAAATTTAGATGCAATAAAACAGAAGAAGAAAACTTGAATACCTCTTGATTGATATTTGTTTGTGCTTCAAACTCAAGAATTCGATGAAAGTTTATCAGATTCTGCAAACCGCGCACCAGATCTCCCGGTCCAAAGGATGCAACGTTGAATTTAGAATCCATTGTATTTCTAGCAATCATCTCTATTACACGTAGACTTGATGTCGCAGGGTTAGCCAATGGGGGAAGATTGTCTAATGGGTTCTCACTCGATGTAGCCTTCTGTAACAAAAGAAATAGGGGCAGAATAAAAAAGAATGTCGACTAAGTAAATACGATTATAAACCTTTTACATTTTTACTCCTCATCATTTTTATATAAATCAAACTATGATATTCAGTTATGATGGTTCTATAATTTGTTATCTAAGAACACATTAATGTGAAATTCATTTGAAAATAGATTAATTGCATTCCCGAGCTTTAGCGGTATAGTTCTGCAAACTGGTGTTCTGGCCCGCACCAATAAACGACTAGCTTTAGAGCTGAAGATTCTAGGAGGGGTACGCCCTAAATAAGATGCACACACAAAAACAGTATTTGTATCCCAGTTGTTTTCCCTGCTAGCAGGAGTTGCCAGGTCCAGGGAATAGTCTCCCCACTTCTCTGTATTCTTTGCCACCCCATCTCCGACACCATCAATCTCATGTTGCTTTCAAGCACATCCTTCCATTGCCTTGATGGTCATCCCCTCCCTCGCAATCCAGCCACCTCCATTGTTAAGACTCTACCCACTTCTGTATCATCCCCTCTCCTCAATACATACCCAAATCACATCAAACACTGTCTCCTGTTTTATTAACCACCCACCCCTCTATCCACTCTATACCCTCCCTTCCTGCAACCTTCCAGAGCTGGTGCCTTGAACCAAGATGCATCTGAACATAGAAACGAGGGGTTGTCTTGCAGCACAAATAGGTGCAGTTAATACACTAGGACCTCAAACTATTTGATGTGGTGATTTAGTAAATTATAATAACGTGGCGTTGCAGATTATTAATTACGTACCTGCGTAGTGTTGCATGCATAACAACCTAAAAGATGCCGAATCATATTGTAACTGCTGCTGACGGGGTTTTGCGAAACGAACTTGCATTCTCCCTGAGAGAAAAAAGTTGTGTAATTATGTGGGCTGTAAACAAGTAGGGTGTGTAGTCAAATTGAAGGCAAAACAAAGGGCGACTGGGAAAATATTCCAAATTACCTGGTGAAATCTACAGTCAAACCATTCTCGAAAGAAAGAAGCAAGTGTATTTGTGATGCTAAGGATCCTCTGGATGTTGCCAGACATGTGCTGAGAATTGCAACTAGCAACCGCAGCATTCTCTATGTTGCCAAACAGCTAAAACCAAAAAGATTAAATATACACAACAAAAGAACATGATAGATTCCGCCAACTGCTTTTTAATCTGCAACCATATAGTAATTGTTAGTGAAATCTGCTAACGATTGGCCTCGTAGCATTAAGCCCCCCTCAAAATCTTAGCAAAAGCTCTAAGACAAGGGAGATTATTAACATCATTGACCAAGACCATGTAGAATAGTCTTGATGGAACAAAAATCTGCAAACATTGATTTAAAATAGCCTAATGATAAAATGCCCCTTCATGTTGATTACAGAAAGCTAAATATACTATTCAACATATTGAGAAACTGAAATAAACTCTTGTTTGTTACCTTATTTTTGCCACATCGATTACAATGTACCAGTACCAATGCCATTTCTCTGAGCATCAAAGACTTGGCTATGTATAAGTCATCTGTGTAGATTGCCCTACATTGGTTCTAATAAAAATAACAAACCAGTTAAAATGATGAACTACACACTTAAACAACCTTGCAAACATCTAGTCTTATAATTGTCAAGTATTTATTCATCCACTATAGAATTGCAGCCTCTGATCATAACCTGTAAAGACCAGGATCCACTCGAGCTTATTTCTGCGCGAAAGTCGCATTGGAAGCAGGCTCAGAACTTACTGCCAAAGCGCGCAAAGAGAGGATCACAGTATCTGCTAGAGCAAATCAACTCAAAGGGGGGTCTCGCCTACTCTGTCTACATGTAACAAAAGTTCAATGAAATACATCCTCTCATCTCTTCCATTTTCGTCTTTTTATCCCCCATCATTCTTTATTCACTATCCATGTTGATCTTCTAATATCCTAATCATTTAACTGATGAGTATGAGAAGGTATGACAGTAAGTTCAAAATGCTGTATCATATACGACAAAGATGCCTGTTGCCCATAAATTGATTACAACTTTTGATAAGAATTAAGATGGAAAATCAATCAAAACCCACCTTGATGTTTTTAATTGAATACTTTGGTTGTTTATGGGCAGTGACGGACACGAGGCGATTCAGAGTCTTCAACTCAATTAGAATATAATCATCTGGAGATCGATGAGAACTTCCCTGTAATTTGAAAATATTTGTTACACAAATAATCTATTCTTGCCAGGATGACAGAGTAATTAGATAACTCTATCCATGTTCAACGGGTCCTAGGTTTGAATTCACCTTCAAACTTGTCACAAATTGTGAGGACAAAATTTGCAAACTCTCTCTAATTCCGACTATGGGGAAAAGGAATCATGCTGTGTGGTCAAATCGAATGGAAAGACCAGGGTCAGATAGCATGATTATTCCACCTATTCAGTGAGCCCTTTGTTCTTTGTACATAAACTAATACCTTAGAAAGATAATAAGTCTATTTGCCTATCAACCTATCACATCCTCATGGCTCCATTTCATAACACATCTGGTACCATTTAACAATAAGAGCCATGGTACAGATATGGTGAAGACATTGTAAGGGAGAGTTTTTATCAAGCTGGAAAAAATTGGACTTATATTGAGTCTGGCCTCAGCACTGTACTGGCAGCAGAAATTGTAACTCTATATGGAAACAAGGCTTTAAAATTGGAAAAACTCTATGGAAACAAACAAGCTAAAATGTAATAAAAAGAACTATAGAATAAGTATCAAAAAACAGACTTACATGCGTTGATGAAGGTTGGGGAACTCCACAGTGAAACATGGTCTTTGCTGCGTCAATTGTCAAGTCCACCTTTTCAACTGTTGACAGCTCACGCGGTCTGAGACACCGCTGGGGTAAAGATGTTGGTATTTGGAACTGACTTGAATTCAAATATTTGACATCAATCTGAAAAGAAAAATAGCAGAGATTTGCTTTTCAATCAAAATAATTTGATAATAACATGAAGCCTACAAAACAATGAAGCCAATGAGCTGCTACTTTGAGTCAAGTTTTGAAGCTTACATTTCTCATAACTGCATAGAATCGCATATACTACTAACTATACTATTTGTTATGAAAAATAAGTTAACCAAGGTGAAATAAATGTAAAATTCTCACCACATGGGCAGGAGTCCAACTTTCTTTATCAGGACTAGGACTGCCAAGAAGAATGGTTCTTGTCAATTGGGAGAAAACTCTCCATGTCTGCAAGTTGACATCATGTTTTGAGCTCACTTTGCCTTCTGGTGGTGAGGAGGTCACATTCTAAAACATAACAGTGTTTGATGATTTAGAAAGAATTATGTAAATACTAGAAATTTACCAAATAACATTAAATAGCAAATAGGATTAAGTTTGTTGCTATATGAAAATCTTTGCTTTAACTTTTATAGCAACAGCTCTGTACAAAAATTGCAGACCTGGCTATTATAATTTCAAGGTGGGCTGTGGATTGCCCTCCTCCCTACTCTCAGTTGGGCTATCCTTTAGTAAAAGTAAAAACTGGGTTGGGCGACTCCCATCAAAGTAATTAATGAGGAGCACAACTTATTGCCTGCCTAAAGTGGCAGAAGAGGGCATTGAGGTGGAGCAGGGCAATTGCTCGCCTCCAATGGCAATCTCTGAAACATAAATTGTATAATTACCTTTAAATCTTGTGAGCATCCATTTGCATCACAGAAATCTGAGCCAGAGCAACCTAGGACAAAAAGACTTGAATCCTTAAAGAAATAAAACAGTTCACCAGAATTAGACAAGGTTGACTAGAAAGTGTGCTGAGCCCATTGAAGTGCAAATCTGCTGGATCAATAATCTCAATAGGAGCCTGACTGAATTCCAAAACTGCAGTTGTCAAGAGTTTTGATTCCTGCATTGAAAAAGACTACTAGTTTTCTTGTTAAATTACATTGGGGGCAGCAAAATAAGAAAAAAGTGAGTACCAGTGATGCAAGGTGTTATAAATCCTTTCCGATGATCTACAGTTTCAAAGCTGATTTCCTGAGGCAAAGATTAGAGAAGTAGATGCGACACTAACATACAGAGTCGCCAAAAATTGCAGAATCAAAAACATTGCATATTCAAAAATAAAACTTTATTAGGACACTATTCCAAAATTCAAATTATCTAGGGTATTAGACGCTAACAAGACAGTAAGAATAGAAATAGAATTGATATGGCTTAATCACATTGCTCTTGTCTACTGTGAAAACAATTTCTCATTAGGAACATATAAAACACTAAGATTGTGGGCATATGCCCAATTCAATATAGCCAAATTCCTTCCCCTTTAGGGTGGATTTGTAATCACCTGGTTTCAAAACAGGGCTCTGAACTTTGAAGAATGCTGCCAGTATGTTACGAACTCTGTTCCTCCAACATGGGTTTGCCAAGTATGTCCCAAAATCATGTTTTGGGTACTTGTTTGAAAGCCAATCATTATTTGCATGCAGGATGCCAATGTCAATTGCTTCTTTCAGAAAGATGGGGCCCGAAATATCGCAAATTGTTTTTCTGTAGCAATCAAAACAATTCTTGAATTCTGAAATGAAATAATTAGTAGCTGTTAGTAGATGTTAGTATATGGTTAAGAAGGAAGCACTATGGAGCCAAGTTTTGGCAAGCAAATGTTGGATTGTGTGAGCACCTGTGACACCAGCTGGAATCGGGTGTTTGGAAAACTAAGACCCAGAAAACGAAGACCTAAGACCTCGAAGACTAAGATCTCAAAAACTAAGACCTCGAAAACTAAGACCTCGAAAACTAAGACCTCAAAAACTAATACCTCGAAGTAGTTTAAAAGCACACGTAAGGGGGTGGGGTGGGGTCCTTCCATAGTGAAGGTACCTGAGGATGTGCTGCTCTGAAGGGTATACTTTTTCGGACTCCTAGTCTGGCCAAGGGTCCCCCATAAGTATGCTGGTCGGAAACTTTAGCCTGGACACTTCTTGTTGCGGAAAGGTCAAATTTTGGTAATTCGAGTCTAGAAACTGATTTTGATTTTGATTTCGAGTCTGATTTTGGTCAGAAAAGGCGAAAATTTGGCAATTACTGTCTAGGAAACGCCAATTCACTTTTATTCTGGCGAAGGCACTTTCATGAAAATTGGTCAAGCCAACGGTATAAGTTATAAAATGCTGGCGGCGGCAGACCCTTATCTGACATTTGATCAAGAATCCAACGTCCTCCCCCCCCCCTTGTGTAAAGCCATGAAACCTGGTTCTTAGAAAACGACAAAAGTACGTTTTAAATGGCCAAACGATTGAAGGATGTCCTCCGTTTTTGCACTGTATAACAGTTAAGAGCAAAAGTTTCCAAAGACACCATCAAAATGTGCATATATTCACAAAAACAGGGGTTTTCGAAAACGTGCTGGATAAATTTCGGCCAACCAAAATGGATATATGTGAACGGGTAACCTACCTTAAAAAAACTATATATGTGCGATATGTGTAGGGGTACCTTAAGCCCTTAAACAGAAGCTGTGTGAACTTCTTGTGACAAAAATGAAATCGAAATCCAAGACCCTCGCGACCAAACATCATGAAACCTCGAAAACTAAGACCTCGAAAACTAAGACCACGAAAACTAAGACCACGAAAACTAAGACCACGAAAACTAAGACCACGAAAACTAAGACCTCGAAAACTAAGACCTCGAAAACTAAGAAATTTTCCTTGCACTCTGATCTATAACAAAATTTTCAAATTGCTAACTGTCACAGAATTATCCAAATTTCATCATCGCTAATGGCAAGAATGATGTTGGGAGATGTATTCTAAGCCCAAGTAAATGGCGTGGCCCCAACAATTTACCTGTGTTTAGGTCTTAGTTTTCGTGGTCTTAGTTTTTATGATCTTAGTTTTGGAGGTCTTAGTTTTGGAGGTCTTAGTTTTCGTGGTCTTAGGTCTTCGTTTTCTGGGTCTTAGTTTTCCAAACACCCAGCTGGAATCTGCAATATTTTGGGTCAAGCCCTGAGGAACAGTACTTACAAACACACACTCACACACAGAAACAGTATTTATATTTTGGGTCATTTTTATCACTAAGGGAGGTGGACTTCTCCATGGCTTTGTCTCCTCCAAGTCTCTTTAATGCTAGCCATTCCTTTCCGATCTCATCACCCTAAGAATAGTATTTGCCTGATTTAAGCAAGCCTTAATGAATTTTTGATTCAGAACGATTGCAGTTTAGTGAGCGGTAAACACAGTGGAACTACAATCCTTGACATAAGGTATGAGACAGTGCTTGATTGCCACTCGATATATACTAATAATCGAAGAAAGACCCCCATCCCCCCTAAACAATGTTGTTTCAGATGTTGCTTTGGTGCGGAAATGCATCTGCAACATCCTTGGATGACATCCAGACCTAATATCAACATTGGTTTGGGGGGAGAGGGGGCTCCAACATCATCTCACAGGTTAATAGCTCCATGTTAAAGATAATGCTAAAATCACCATCATTGTGTCTCAAGACCTTATGGCGAGGATTGTCTCGGAGCCAACTTTTCTTAAACTCATCGTACATAAAAGAAAATTACGTTTTTATACCAGTTTCACTAGCTGAGTTCGATTCTGGCATCAAAATTGTTACCACTCTGCTCTGTATACTATTGTGACGTCATTTATAGTGAAAAGGAGGCTGATTTGGATCTCAGGCTATTAGAACCTTTGACTACTTCGTATGTTATGTTTTTACATGTTATATTGGATAACACGGTTAACGTAACGGTTAACACTTAACACTTTTAATGCTTCAGTACTAAGATTCTCACGATTAACACGGTTAACGGCTTTTATTTAAATAATAAGGCTATTATTTAGATAAAAGCCGTTAACCGTGTTAATCGTGAGAATCTTAGTACTGAGGCATTAAAAGTGTTAAGTGTTAACCGTTCCGTTAACCGTACAATCAAATACAACACATTTCAAAATAGCGAGAAAATTGACTATACAGGCCCACAATTAATCAACCTTATTTTCACAATAAATGGCTCAATAGAGGTTTACAGAAAGCACTGAGAACAATTTTGATGATAGAATTGAGCTCAGCTACTGGACTTTGTGTATACCTCAAATTTTCTTGCCTGTGAGATAAGATTGAAAAAAGTTGAGTCTAAGACAATCCTTGACATAAGGTATGAGACAGTGCTTGATTGCCACTCGATATATACTAATAATCGAAGAAAGACCCCCATCCCCCCTAAAAAATGTTGTTTCAGATGTTGCTTTGGTGCGGAAATGCATCTGCAACATCCTCGGATGACATCCAGACCTAATATCAATATTGGTTTGGGGGGAGGGGGGGGCTCCAACATCATCTCACAGGTTAATAGCTCCATGTTAAAGATAATGCTAAAATCACCATTGTGTCTCAAGACCTTATGGCGAGGATTGTAGATTATCATAAATTCAATTAGTAATCTGCGTCGAATCGATGGCGATTCTTTCGAACGACCGATAAGACTAACAGATCTTGGGAGAAGATAGCTATTCATCAGTAATTGCAACCTTAAGGTGCGATAAAATCTGAGAACTTTGCGAAAATATTGTCTCCTTTTTTGCTGGTTATATCTTTAATTGGAGGCTACCGCCCCCAAACCCCTGTCGTTTATCATTTGTTAGAGATTCGTTAAAATTCAAAGATTGTTCTGACCTGCGATGCAAGGCGTTTAGGCTTATCTTAGGCTACCGCCACCAAACCCCCGTTAGTTATCATTCAGTAGTAGTTGTGTGTGCTTGTGCGATGGTTAAAGGAGAGCACGTTCTTGTTCATTGTTATTTTCGACTTCGACTATGTAACTGCGGAGGAGAGGAAACCGCCCGCTTAACTGCAATCTAGCCTTTGATTCATCAAGGCAAATCTTTTTACTTCTTCATTAACAGTCAGTGAGCAGGTAGGGCTCTCAGATTTAAGGTTAGGGTTAGGATGGGGAGGTCAGTCATCGACAATAAACAAACTAAATCAAATAATTCATTTGTAAGTAAACTTTGCATATTAAAGTGAGCCTGATAGGTTGACGAAATCAAACTGTGAATACCATTTTAACAAACAAATTAACATGATTGTGTCAAATCAGTTAAAAGAAACATTACAATTTAAAATTAATAATAATCAAAGCAGCAATGAATGCTTGCATTAGAAAAATTACCTGCACTTTTTGCTCCATTCAAAATGAAACAGAACAGAAACGCAAGCCTTATCAGCATTATTGCAAGGCTAACAGCAACAAATCCAAACTTGCACTAAATAGAACAAATAAACTTGGTTTTTTAGCTTCTTTGAGCGTTGAGCTCTGTCAAGTCAACCACCAGGCCACGAGTGCCACAGCCTGATGCTTGATTTTAGATAACTTCAATTAATCAGATTCAAATAAATCTACCAAGAAATAAATAACTTACAAAGTAATGTTTACCTGCATAAACTGTTGGTTAGACGGATTCGTCAAACGAATCTCCATGGTCGTACGACCCTTCGACATCCGAACCAGACATTCCATCTTCATTCCATTTTTGACGCCATTACTACTGCCATGAATCGTGGTGCATGGTGTAACTTTTGTTCCGGGTTTTGGGCTCTGGGTCTCAGTTCAGATTCAGGTTCAGGTTTGGGATTCGGGGCTGTTGCTGCTGCACCATATGGTTCCCAATGATTGATAGCCTGTGCACAGAATACAGTCGCCTCTAGCTATCTCGAACTCTCGCAGGAAATTAGACATTTTTTTTGACATAACGGAGTTTTGAGATAACAGGAATCGAGATTTTCATTAACCAAAAAGAGGGCTTCTTATGTAATATTAGTGTTTACACTCATTTTTTATAGAATAGATTCTATAAGAATAAAGAGGCTCAAAACTGGTGAAATATATTTTTAAGAATATTCCATGTTTGCAATTGGTCCCTAGTTCTACAAGAATCATATTCACGTTCAATTTGAAAAATTTCAATTCTCAGATAGAGAATCGTATTCAATCATGTAAGTGAAATAAATCCTCACAAGTAAGGTACCTCATGTAAGTGGAGGGAAGTAGGGCAATCAGTCCTAACGTCAGTGGAGAAGTCTAGGGGCGTGGGGCGTGCTGGTTGCAAAAAAGGGCCAGGGGAAAATTAGGGAGAGGGTCTAATTTGTGGTGGGGCCATCAGAATAGGAGGGCCTATAAATAAGCAGTTTTTAGAGGCCCACCCGACAATTTCCCTGTACCCCGGTGGGCCAGCACGCCCCTAGCGTACAGGGTATGCAGGGCACACTCTGAGTTTAAAGACTTTTTACACTTGTTGCAAAAGCATCCTTTCGTTGAATATCGACTTCTAAACACTGTTCGCACGATCTAGCATTATTCAGGCTAATTTCATGGAAAGTAAATACTCAGTACTGTGTGAAGGGAACTACAAGCACTTTGAGTCTATATCTCCACAATGCTTCTATTCTCCCTCCACGGTACTGAATAACCTCCACAGTACTGATGGTGTTAGCCCCTAGTACTTAGGTTATCCATCCACAGTACTGATGCGATAAACCCCCACAGTATTGATGATATCCATCCATAGTACTGAATATCTCCCATAGAAAACAGGGTAACTTTCCACAGTACTGAATACTCTCTAAAGTCCTGGATGGTAGTCCCCACAGTACTGCTAACTATCCACAAGTACTAAAGACTCTCTCCAGTACTACGGAGGCGTTCCTTAGGCCAATCATTTCCCCACTGCGTTTATCCAAAAGCCCACTGGATGAAGAAGGTAGCCATGAAAATGGGTCTGGATCATAGTGCTAGGTAGTGCTGATCATTCTAAGCTGTTTGAGCCAGAGTTTGCTGAATTACATACTGGGAACGAGCCTTAAGCCATGTGCACTAAGCCTTAACACTCAAGATAACTGAGGAGAATCAATACAGCGACTTCTACTTAACACACCTTAAAATCTAATATCATATCTACACTATTGACAAAAGAAATGAAGCAACGAAACGGGTTATACATCAATGTCTTCTTGATATTCGAAGCCACCAGCACTGATTTGAGATACGGTCTGGTCAGTCGTGAAGTAATCGTCATCCTTTGGAATATAAAAAAAAATTGATATTTGTCTCGACTAGAAGACTTCCACATGAAATCTCTCTAATGCATAATACCAGGGAATGGCATGTGCTCTTAAGATATAAACATCTTATACAGTAGGGTACCATGAAAGTATTGAAGTGACGGGGCTAAATTTACGAAAACAAAAACGAAAAACGAGGCTTAACAATCTTTCGAAATAGTACTGTTTGATTATATCTCCTTAGATAGATATAAGTCGTAAATAGAGGCCTATTGTCTGTCTCCATACTTTCATCAACCTACAACATATTTTTTTCAATCTTCAAAAACTTAAAAACGAATAAAAGGTAAATACCTACTACAAATTTAAAGAAGAGTAACCAACCATACAAAAAAAACAAGAAAAACGAAAGGTTAAAACAATTAAGAAACAACTAGCTAACAAAACTTCTAAATGGGAGATGCAACAGAGAGCTTTTAAGATCGGGTTATCATAAGTTGAATAGGTAAGAACGAATTTCTCTAATTAAATATGGTAGATCAGGTTTTCCTGTGCATATGATTCAGTGGAATTCGGCTCGACAGCTCATCTGAACTTTTAAGAATGGTAAACACAAGAAGTGAAATTTTAGTACCGACCTTGCTGCCTGCAAAGCTCCCAATAGAAATGTCTTCTTCGATTTCTTCAGTGATGCTCAAACCTTCTTCGCTCTTTCGTGAACTGAAATCCAAAGAAAAACATTTCTGTTTATGTGGCCGGAAAGTTTCAGACGTATACAAATAAAACATAAGACTGATTGCACCAGGCTCAAAATTATCATGGTCCATTCATTGTCTCAATTTCTATAAATGACCAACACGATGTCCACTTTTCTTCTTGTGCTCTCTGATGGATGGGTTATTATTCTCAATCCTGCCAACTTCTGCTCAACAACTTGCGAGATACGGTGGGCTGACTGAGCTCCTGGTCCAAGTATTTTTGTTCTGTTGCCTATAGTTGCGCTAAATTTGATATGAAATGTAGTGATACTTCTTTAAATCCTGCAACATTTTGTACCCCTGGGGGACGTCCAGTAAAAATAACAAGGAGGTTAGAATATTAAGGGTCTCGAAGTTTCACAAAAATTATGCCTTAGGGGCGAGCAAATTCACCAAAATTAAAATGCTTTGTTTATTTACTAAAAATGATGCAACCAGAACTAACATCATGAACACTGTAACCTTAGAACCATAATTGTTGATCTTTTTCTGCAACTACTTATCTAGATTCTTACTTCCACATCACATTAAAAGGAAGGCAAAGCATCAGAGGGCACTAAAATCGGAAACTTTACTATACTTAAGGGTTAAGAGTTGGCTCTACATTGTGACCCCTCCTGTGGTTTCCTTGGAAGGCCCCCTGGGATATTTCGCTGGCATGGCTGCGGAAGAAGAGGACTTATCTCTGTCTGTTTTACTTTCGTCCACCAGTAACAGCGGATATTGTTTTCCTGCTAGATATACCAGAAGTGTCCACAAAAGTATCATCGAAGGAGGCAAAGATTGTGAGGAGTAATGTAAATAATCAAGAGTTGAAATAGAGTCTCCCTCACCTAAAATCATCCTCATAGCCATAATTATCCTCTTTCGGTACTTCTGTTGGTGGAAGAAGTTATCAAATTTAAAGGTGATGAATCAGCAGAGAAAGCAAGATTTTGAAGATGTAATTGTATAACCGAAAGCTTGATGATACATTGCATTTATCTATTGCCAGAAATATTGCATTATCAGACGCTCTGCATCTGTAAATGATGAAAACAAAGAGAGGATAGAATTGAACCAACCGAATCCTAGTTTGTTGATTTTTTCTTCGATTGCAGCCAAGTCCCGCCAGTCCCCAGATGAGTTGAAATCTACAAAGGACAGACCTTAAAATTTCAAAGGTTTAATATACGAGTACAAACGTTAAAAATACAAGTTCAAAGGTTGATGAAAAGGCTGAGTATAAAGGTTAAACATATGAGTTCAAAGATAAAAGAACAAACTGAGTTCAAAGGCTAAAGATATGAGTTCAAAGATTAAAGAAAAATCCTCTGAGCACAAATTTTAAAGATACGAGTTTTGAAATAAAAGAAAAGACTGAGCTGAAAGGTTGAAGTTACTGTCCCAAATCCTATTCCCCCCCCCCCATTTTTGCTTTGCGCATCATCATTATGTTTGCTGTTATTGTTTATTGTTTACGTCATAGCCTCGAAATCGTAAATTGGATGATGTAATTATCATGTTATACCAGATCAGGCTGCTGCAATTGACATATGCCACCACCGGGTCTCGAACCCGGGTTGTTGCGGACACAGGCGAGCGCGCTAACCACTGTCCTAAACAAATAAGCACAGTAACCTTGATGTGTTCACAACTACAGGCTTATCCACAGTGAGGCATTATTTCTTTTTTTCAGATTTAATCCTTCTTCAGAGCCATATTTAATTAACATTAATTCATAAGGCATAGTCTAACACGGGTAGCTAATTAAATTATGCCAGGGCAGGCTACTGCAATTGACATTTGCCTCCACCGGGTCTCGAACCCGGGTTGATGCGGACACAGGCGAGCAGGCTAACCACTGTCCTAAACCAGGACAATAAGTTAGTACAGTAACCTTGATGTGTCCACAACTCCAGGCTTATCCACAGTGAGGCATTAATTCGTGTTTCGGATTAAATCATTCTTCAGAGCCATGTTTAATTAACATTAATTCATAAGGCATGGTCTAACATGGTCTAATCACGTGATGGCATTAGGCCTTGTGTATAAGTTCATGTAGATTTGTAACCGCAGGAGATTGGAGAAAATACATTGGAGTGAAAATATCTGAAATGAAATATATCGAACAACAAAGCGTATTTTTGAGTGTACTCTGCGTAGAATACTTGGCAAAAAATAATCACCGTTGAGGAATAGGGAACTTATTCTCAACGGATACGAGCTCAAAGCTTAAAGAAAAGGCTGAGTTAAAAGGTTGAAGATACGTAATCAAGAGTTTAAGGAAGAAACGAGTTCCAAATACTTAGAAACGAGAATTTGTAGGTTCTACCAAAAGCAGAGTTTGATATATTAAGGAAAAAGATTTTAAAACGTTCAAGGAAAACTGCCTGAATTTGTCGTAGCGGTGATCAGTATTTCATGCTGCAGCCATTACCTATGGTAGCTAACGGATGGCTAGGGGTATATTCCTGCCGGTAATTGCGTGAATGATGCCCACCATCTCTCACAGAGTCATATATTGTTAAGGTGATGATAACACACTTTCACTAACACACAGTTTTATGTAGAAATACAAACCACTTGTTGTTTGATCTCGCTTTGCCGATATACCGGGTAGAGGAGGTGCATCTTTTAACGTTCCAAGATTATTCCTTCCCGCTTTTTCAATTGGCTTTACTTTACTTTTGCTTGCTGGGTCGCCCCATGCACTCCTAAAAGATACAACCTGATTACATGTATTTATGATTATAATACGTACTCGGGTATCTGCAATTTTGCCAGAATTCAGTAGTAATGATGATGGGTAGAAATGGGTAGAGATGTCACAAGAAAAACTACCATTTTCAAATTGCAAAACACGTTTGATGATTGCAAAACCACAAAACTCGGAGTAACAGATATTTTGCATATAAAAGCGTTTTTACACTGTCAGTTGAACCAGCTTAAACTAGACCAGGTTTACATAAAGTAAGCACTGATTGGACTCGATACCTTCGATTCTTCGAAGGCTCTTGATTGGCCGTAAAGGAACCTTGAGTAAATAAAGCTGGTTCAATCATATTAGTGTGAGAATGAAGTATACACATTTCACACCTTATAGTGCTTCGTTATATCTATTGCTTTTGCTTGGATTCTGATTGTTGGACGAAGAAGCCAAAATGTTAGGGAAGGATGAACTGTCATAAAAAGTGTATAAGCTTACGTCTTAGTTGGTTTTTTGTTGCTTTCTTTGGACAATCCCAATTCAGCGAGAAGTTCGCTATCTTCGTCCTCGAAAGACTTCATCTTAGATTTATGGTTTTTTCTGAAAGGGAAAACAACTGTTACAAATAGATATAATTTTCTTATAAATGAAAATACAAAATATTTAATTCAAGCAAAGAAGAAGTTTTAGTGAATTTTGCGAAAAAAACATTAAAGAATATTTCAGGAGAGAAAAATTCACTTCTGCGTTGTATTATAAAGCAATGAAAAATTCGCTCTTTTCCATACAAATATCAATTTAAAGGACGACTCCATTCTTTTTACCAATACGATCTTTGAAAATAATAAACAATATCAGGATTCATTAATGAATTCCTCACAACAACATTAGATTTCTTCTCACAGAGCAGCATCATAAAACACTTTCGAGCCAAAAAAATTCGTAAATTCAAAATTCAGCAAACTTTGTGAGAATAAACTTATCATATCAAACCAACTACTAAACTAACAAAATCAAGATTTTGCAATGTCAGACAAAAATGCAGGTTAGGAAGAACTTTCTTTTAATGGTTTACTTGTAACTCTGAAGAGCTGGAGAGATTGAAAATATGACATTGTTTATACGGAAATATATGACTCGGTGCGGTGGCTTGTACCTAGCATAAACCAGTAGCTTGAACTTTGAGATTCTGGAAAGCGTGAATTCTAAACAAACATAGAAACTTTTTACATAAGTTTACACCTGATTTTTATAAGTTTGCATGTAAAATCAACCGGCTTTGTAAATAAAAGAGTTTGATAGTGGTTGGCTGTATTGTTACAGATAAGACACTTACGTGTTGAAACTGTTGTCTTTTTCTGAACCAAAACTGATTTCGTTGGATCGATCGCTCTTGTCGCTCAACAAACTGGTGTCACTCTTTCCTTTCGGCTCAATTCTTTGAGGGATTTTGCTTGGAGACTTGAATGAAAATGATAGGGTAAACAAGTCTTAGTGAATGCAAAAGAAAGGTTTGCCTGTGGTCTTTAATGTGAAAATACAGTGTGGGTAGAGTTGCCATTAGATCGTAAACTGCTGAAGAACTTTTCATAAATGATCTTTGCGAATTCTTTGTAAAAAATCGTTGAAATAGATCGTATCTAATGGACCAATAACAGTTGCAATCTTTGAATAAACAATTATGTATTATTTGATAGCCATTCATGATAGTCTCTTTTTATTACAGCTTAATGTAGCCTAGGTTCTTTAAGTTTCATATTTTTAGTGAATGATTGCATGAGGAGTCAAAAGTTAGTGCGTGAACATATGATTTACAACCTATATTGAGGGCTCATATTTTTTTCAAGTATTTCTTATTTAAAATTTTGTTTACCGGCCTAATAATCTTTCTAAACCTGTAAAACTTTTCAAAACTCTCACAGCGAACTAGATTTAACCTCTTTGGATGACACGAGCAATAGTCTTTAGTATGGCGCAAAAATTTTGAATCAGGAGACTGGAGAAGGGATAAAAGCTTTCAACAAACTTTATGGCCTTAGGGAGGGGGAAGACTCTAAACCGTCATTTTCTCTTCCTTGTTCGAATACTTTTAATACGTCAGTGTAGAGGGCCCCCATTTTCAGCAAGCATACTAGTAATTCGAAAAATAGAGATCTTACCCTGGGTGAAAAGCTTTCTTCAATTTTGTCTTTCCCAGTTATTGCTGACGTGCTATGGTATGGATCCTTGGAAGAAGGAAAGAAAGAAGAGCATTGAATGGAGGAATTACCTTGCGGAATGAGGATTACCTTGAATGGCGTAATGCTATCAACCTCATAATTCTACTCAGTTGAAATAGACTTACATTTTCTACTTGACTCTTCTTCATTAGCTCCAATATCAAAGGGCTGTCTCTTGACTCAACGTTCAACTTCAGTGATCTCATGAGTTCCTCTCGAGACTCAAACTTTTCAGCCTGAAAATTAAAAAATTTTTCTAGAGATGCAGGCATAACTAGTTATTGTGCCAAAGTCAATAGAAATCAACCAATGCAACTTTTGTCAATTGAGATCAACCAATGCAACTTGTGTCAATTGAGATCATCCTATGCAACTTTTGTCAATTGATATCATCCTATGCAACTTTTGTCTGGTATTGTGATAGACCTTGCCCAAGGGGTGGATCTAGAGGGGCGTTGGGTGATTCTAGAAGAATAGAAAAGATCTTGACCCAGGCAAAGGGGTATTTGGCCCAGATCTTGACCCTTTTGGGTTGTTTGGGCGACTCTATATGTAAAAATATGAGTAATAACAATAAAAACAGACAAAGAAGGTAACAAAATTGAACATCTCTTGGAGTGGAAGATGGACACATGATACAAACTAGGTCCCCATACACGGGTTCAATCATATCCATAGTTTGGAAGTCCCCCATTACCCCTAGGGTCCCATCCTCGAGGCAAGAATGTGATGCATGCATGAGGAATTATCTCTGAGTTGTATGGGAGAGGCAAAGTTCTGCATAGAAATCTTCCGTAATTCTCATTTTATCCTTTTGCATCCCTAAACATCCCCTACACTACTAACCCCACAAGTGTTGAAAATCTCCCATATTATAAAAAGATCCTCTTCTTTAAACAGGGTTAATGGACAAACATTAACTGCAGGGACGTAGAGGGACCTACTTTCAAGAGAGGGGCAAAGATTAAAATTTCCGCACAAAATCGTCAAATTTCCGACAGAGACCTTTACTGATTATCTAATTATAAGGCAGGTATAGGGGCTCTTCAAATAGGGTTAGAATGCAAACATTGCTAATATATAAATTTTGAACATGAGCAATCTAGCCTTACGGATCTAAATGGGGAAATTTGCAGCAGGAATGCTTGCAAGCTTAGCAACAAAAAATTTCAGGTTTTCCTGAAAACGCTTAGGAAAACCATTGAAAATCTAAAACACAGTAGTAAATCAAAGCCAAGTTTTTATGAACACAAAAGTTTGAATCAATCTGATATGAAAGCGTCTTCCATATAGATGAGATGAGATAGAAGAAGGGAAAGCAAGCGTAGGGAGCAAAATGTTTGAGTTTAAGATTTCCAGAATTTCATGTTAATCTTGGAATTGACAGGGCAGATGAGGGAGGAAGAATCAACTCTCATTTGTCTGGACGTTCAGGCAAGACAGTTTCCAAAAATCCTCCTATAGATGCTTCCCTCTGTAGAATAGTATAGCAGAAAAGTTGAACAAAACATTTTTGTTCAGTTTTCTGACATATTCATTAGAACCTTCATCCTTTGAAGCTATAAAGAATTCCTGACAATCTGACAAATTTTTCAGATGATTGCCATAGATATTTTGCTAAAGGACAAGGGTGATTGCCCCTTACCCCCTCAAGACACTGCGTTTCTAATTAAATGATATAATGCCTTTTGACTTCATACTCACGTGACCAGATTCAGGGTTAAAGACGGCAAGTGCGAAATCAAGATGAAAGCATTTGAGGAAGTCATGAACTAAACTAGCTGCCATTGACCCTGCAATCAATAAGGAAAATGATGAAGCAAAAAATTGGCAAAATAAGAAGAAATGCTTGTGTGATCTTCATCTTATAACCCAAGGTAGTCCTAAGAAAACACTAATATGGACCCAGCGTGAATTTGAATTGAAAGGTAAATATGCTCAATCTTCTGAGGATATGCACAAAGTGCGAAAGGCCCACTAAATAGACAAACAACTAAACACTACAACCCTGCTCCTCCATCTTAATGTGAGTTAACCTCATGACTGCTTTTGCCCTTTTGCCTGGAGTTGTATGTGTATGTGATAGGTCTGAAGATGGTTTTGGAGCCGATGACCCTTTGGGTTGGGTTGATCTTAACACCCGGAAATGGCTAAATATCTAACAAACCTTCTTTCGTGCTGAGAAACTTTTTCAGTCTGTTATTGTTATTTCCATTCTAGAATAAAATCAGAATATCAGAAAAAGAGGCAAGTCAATTTAATGGATAGATCAGAAGAGGCATACCTGCTGAATGCAATAAACTCTAATGAAAAAAACAAATTGCAGCCCAGATAACGCAGCTCTCTTGTTAGACCTTTGAGGACATATTTTTTCTGTCTGACAAGAAAAAGTTTTTATAGTAAAATTCAATTAGTGCATTCTGACCATTCCCATAATAGCCTATCAATAACCTTATCAATAAAACAAGCCAAGAAAAACATGTTTATAGGTTAATGATAAGCAGCAATTAGCAAAAAGTTTGCTATGTAAGGCCGGATTTTGATTTGAAAGCTCTATTTTCTTCTAGGTTCTAGCTCTATTTTCCAAAATGCTATTCTGGTACACCCTGAAAATTAAAGCTAATTTTTCATACTTTCAGAGATCCTTGCTCATCAAGTGCCAAAAAGACATTTGCACGCAGCTCTGCCTAAAAGAAAAAATAAAATTGAAATTAACGATAAACATTGATACTTTTATGGCTCTTCGGTGGAAGGCTTTCTCTGGGATGCTGTACAGGCTATCTCAAGTACTTTACGACGATACTTTGTAATTTGCTCTTTGCAGAACCATCACCCCTTTGCAGGCCCAAGTCTATTGCCCTTTGGAGAACCATTAGAATTAGCAAAACTTGATGGGACTCAACAGAAAGGATAGCAGAGGGTGGTCTTGAAATCCACTGCTCTCCCATTTCTGGTTGATGTTACCAGCAAAGTCCAAATTATGTTTCTATTTGATTCGCTGGTTTTTCCTTTGTACTCTTCTTTATGGTAAATCTTATTTTCAAATTACCGAACAATTTAGTAAAAAAGTGCATAGTTATCAAGAAAAATTTGCAAGGGACCTTTTGGAGCCATTCGGTAAGGAACCAAGTGAACTTACCTAAGGTTCCAAACTAAAAAGATTTGTAAGTGGGCCCATTTGGCACGGCTAGCAGTTCTCTTTGAAACAGTCCCAGTCAGTTAGTCAGTCTAGTGCATGGCCTAAAGGTACCTGTTTGGTTACGGTTCCAAATGGAATCCATCCCATATAACCACTGGGTTAGGTTAGTGATCAGAGCTCCAATGATCAAATAATGGAACGGCAAGAAAGCTAAATGATGCTGTCTCTTGTAGGTAGCTAAGCCAAGGTTAACAAACAAACAAAAAGCGAAGCGGAGCGAATAGCTAACTATTGTCAGTTATATTTCATTTGATTTGATTGTACGTTATTGAAAGCAAATAAAAAAGGGGTGGGGATTATTGATACCATTTCAATTAATTTCATATTTGCTGGCCTAGCAAGAGTCATTGAAAAAAGTTCTAAGGAAAGTCTCAAAAGGTTCTGTAAAGCAGGTAAAAGTGCAAAACAAGCACCAACTTCGAATGAAATTACAACTTAACATATATGGTAAAAAGAGTAATAATGTTCACGTGACTTGATTATGGATATGAATAACATCTTAAACTTGATTTAAGCATCATATGGTGAAAAACTAGACTTATCTGCCATTATTGATGGTGAAAAGGCAAAAAAGTGTTTTCCTCCTCCTCGAAGCAAATTTTTCTATCTCTGATTATTAAACCCCCTTATTCAAATTTACCCCCTAATTTTCCTTCATACTTGGAGTGTCTTGGATTATGAAAATCATAGTTAGAATTTATCTGCCTCAAGGTGGTACCTACCTATTATAACTTCTAACTATAATTAACATATACTGGAGGAGTATATACTAGTATAACCTGGTCTATATCTTATGGTTATCAAACTATTCAATAGTTACTATTGCATATTCAACAAAGTTCAACTGTACAGATATACTCCCTCTGTGTGCTTTCTCCCACCTAACTTACTTACCCTGATCTTGTCCAACACACCATTAGTCTCAAGAGTTTGAGCAACAAGGTCTCTCAGTTCCGTATCTTCTTCAGTTGACATCTTTCTTATTTGGCGGCACTTTTCCTCTTGACAATACAACCGTAAATTTATCAACAATTCAGAAAATGACTAGGCCAATTCCAATAATGTTGTTGTTGTTGCTATTCGACCATTCTGCACGCGGTGCAATGACCTAACTCTCTCGTCCGGTGTGCAGTTTATGAATAGGTATAATCTGTAAGTCATGTACAGTATGTCCAGGTTGACAAAAATGCTCTGCCACCCCAGACTTGTCATGTTTCTTGTTGAGTACGTCTCGTCTATGTTCAATAAGTCTGTCACGTACTCGTCTACCAGTTTGTCCTATGCATTGGCAGTTATTGTTGCCGTCCGTTATGCACTTGATACACTGTATCAGGTATATAACATTGTTCGAGTTGCAGTCCAGTTGCTGTCGAATGTCGTAGGTATTTCCTGTATTGGTAAAAGTAACTGTAGTGGCCCCGTCATGTATGTGTGTGCAAGTGATGCAGTTTTTGCCACAGTTTCGTATTATACCTCTTGGAGCACTCGTAGAGCTACGTTTTAGCCTGGCTCGTACAAGGTACTCTTTGAGGCTTTCGGGTCTGCGGTTACAGAGCATCGGTGGTTGGGGGAAAGCTTCCTTACAGCTGTCTGAGTCCTGTAGTATGTGAAAGTGTTGTCTGAGAATCGGTGCCAGATGTGATAAACTAGGATGGTAAGTAACCACAAATGGCGTTCTCGCAGTTTTAGTCTTGGGTTTGTTGGTGAGACTGTTCTGTCTTGTGACTTTGGAAGCTTTCCGTATTTCATAACTTTTTTTGCCCTGTTATCGTAGTAGAAAGGAGAAGGGAATCCCATCCTAGAACGTGTACAATGAAGGAATTGAGGAGGGTGTGGGTATCGCCCTCGTGGTCTTGGTAAAACTACAGAAACAATACAGCTACCGAACATCACCCTTACTTCAGCTCTTCAGGGGGTCATACTGCCAAAACACTTATATATTATTCATTCTTAATCTTAGATTTACTAACATACTAACCATTGTACGTAATACCTATTTATAGGTCAATGCAGTAATTTTAGATCGATAGATAGATAGGAATGGGGAAGCTTTTATGATAAAACGCTTTTTTCTTTTTTCTTCAAAATCTCAGATTCTGTTATTGTTGGAAATTGAGGGGTTGTTTTAATTCAAAAATTGAGGAAAGATGGTTTGTAGGTTAAAATCGTCTGGAGACAGCATTGCAGCAAATCGCCTGAAGGTCCCTTTTCTTGTAGAAACTAGTCCAGCAGAAGGGCATAATTTTTTCAAAAACTGGTCTAACCATGAGACAATATTCGTAAAAACTGTTCTTACACTAATATCTGCCAGTATGGAAAGAAAGCGATGTGCACAAGTCGGCTCAGTGGTGCACACACAGGTGCACAAAGTGAAGCTAAAGCTTGGTTTTGGTGCAAAACTCTAATTTATATCTTCTGGTGCACAACCTTTTCCTAAACAAATTTAAAAATGAAAGAAATGTGTTTTACTCTATTCTTCAAAAAGGGAAAAAGCGTTGCAGAAGTTGTTCAGAAGAACCCCCCCCCCCCCACCCCCTAGTACACAGGTTGGTTAGTACTACTGGTAAACGCGCATGTCAATGATTCTCTTTTTCATGCTTGTTGGGCTGGTAGTTATGGTTACGCGCGCACATTTTGAAAACAGTGAAAGCAGAGAAAAAATACAGAAGTAAGAAATCTGAACTGCTATTGAACTTATTTTTTGATGCAAGTATAATATTTTTCCGTTATTTTTACCTGGACAACTTCAACTGGTTTGTAATTCAATTCAATTTCAAATTTGTTAAAAAACTTCGTTTTTCGAATTTTGATTGTTTAACAAAGCAATTAAATCGCGAGAAATTCGAAAATCGAAATTCTTGAAGTGTTTCTCAAGAAGAAACACTTTATTTAGACGTTTCGCATTTGCTTGAAAACTTAACAACGATCTTAATGAGAAATATTTTTTCTTTCTGATGAAGGTTTTGGAAGTTTTTCATCAGTCAGGATACATGACTGTGATATTAACTGCTTAATTATAATGAAAAAAATATTTATGCCCTTGATCCAAGGTATCTAGGAAGGTCAGACATGTTTGGAAATGGTAGCTGGTCATACCTATGACAAGCATTCCAGCTAATGAGAATTAATTATGATGATACCAGACAGGCAAGCAAAGTCCGTTCAACTTCTTATGAATTTTAAGCAGAATTCACTTAACTTTTTCATTATTGTGCTATTTATCTTGATCCACGATGTTTCATTTACAACATGCTAGAAATATCAGGGCAACCTGGCTCCTAACAATCTCCAAAATCCGTTTATTTGTACGTTTCTGTTAAGTTGAATCTGATAAATTGAAGCAGTCCGAGACAATTTCAATTATACAGCTCATTTAAGAGCCGCACAACTTTTTAAGTCACTTCACTTCATTAGTAATTAGAATAGAAAAATTCAATTTCATTTTTGATTAATCATTGCATAAAAAGAATTACCCTAAATAATAGATAAGAAGTTAGAAAACATCACATTAAGTCATAAAAATGTTCAAAGTTAAAATGCGAATCCAGCACATTTTATGATTGTAGATTTGAAATCTTTATTCAATCATTTGAGAAATTAAGAATTCCAAGATAAAGAGCCTCTTTCCTTCTGGTCCATGCTCTCTTCGAAACTTCTACGGACATTTCTAGGTAGGCCTCTGGTTCTTTACAAGTCACTGATGTCAATGTTCTCTTCGAAACTTCAACAAAAGGTCGAAAACTCCACCATTCATCAATTCTGCAGCCACCATCAGTTTCTGTCCCTTAGTCATTGGCATGCTGATGGTAAACTCATCCCCAGACCTCTTGTTCCTGAAAATTTTTCGCTGTGTGATGTCACGACCAATCAGAATGTGGCTTGAAATGGCGTTCAACAAAAGGAAGAGAACAACGATGTGGGCGAATTTCAAAGCCATCTTCATTTCCTGAAGAAGAAGAAAAAGATATGATTTAGAGAAATCAACAATTCTCCGAATATCAAGTCCAGATGAGTTATGTTTTTGGTTTTTTTTAGCATTTCCATGTAGAAAGCTGTTCGACTTTCTTTCTACCACATTTTCTACCACTATCACATTTTCCAGAAATTTACTTCAAAGAAATACGTTCCAGAATCGAGGTGGAACCTTGATGTAGTTTGTATAATACCACATTTTCTTTTTTATTCTTCCCAAGGCTAACTAGAGCTGGTCGTTGTGTATCAATTTGTTGATTCTTGTATAAATTCGTTAACACCGGGTCCATGTAGCAAGAGAGTTCTAACCAACTAAAAACCGTATCAACTTCTCAAAGACCTTAAGTAGTCTTTCGTAAATGAAACAAGAAAACGTATCTCATGCTACCGAAGATGATTACAGGAGAACCCAATTTCCTAAGTCTAGAGAATAGTTAAGTCTAATTCAAAATTAAACTCTATTTTATCGCAACGTTTGAAGAATGTCTTATTTATGAATTAGTCTCATACTCGTAATACCTCAGTTTTTGAATAATTTATCAATGCCAGACAAGGGAATAAAATGAGAAACTTACCTGTTTATCAGAATCCTCAATCTTATAATGTCTTCTTGTCTGAGTGCTGTGTTCTGCAAATGATATTAATAGATGTAATAGAGCCTAAGCTTTTATACTTAGACGGTATTCCCAATAGATTACTCTATTTGGCTTTTCAGGCATTGAGATGCTAATTTCGGATGGGGAGAGGAGGTGAGGCTGAAATTCTCTACCAAGTATTGCAAAACAAAACAATGTGTTGTTTTGAAATACAAAAATCTATTTTCTATAGAATGGTGAATCTGCTTTACAGTTGAGGTCCCAAAACAATATTAGCTTTGTATTACTTAAAAAACATGGAAATATCTGATAAGGATATCTGATTCCAATCGAGTCTTCTTCACGGTAATGGAGGCAGCTTGGGAATAGACATAAATGAATTTCTTTTGAAACTGCCCTCCTCAGCCTATAATATTTTGTCGATGGATTGTATTCTGAATTTACATTTTCATGCTTGAAAAGTACAGCAAGTAATCTATTGGGATTACACTGAACGTATAAGACACTCTTTGATTCCAGTAACTTAGTAGTATGTGTAGCCAGCACTCACAAGCAAGGACAACATTCAGTATTGAGAATTCTTCGAAATCAGCAAGTTTAAAATTGACTTCCTTGTCACTTCATTACCTTCTCTCGATGGCTAGAAATGTCAGAAACATAGCCAAACGTAATTATTTTTCCCAACTTAAATTAAAACTTGTGGATATGCATTGTTGCAAACTCAATATTAAAAACCAAAGCTCGCACGAAAATTTCAGTACTAATGGTTGTTTTTCGCTTATTTACTGAACTAAATAATATTCTGTGATGTAAGTGCCAGATTAGCTGGTTGAAAGTAATTTCAGTATGTCCTGATAAACTGGTTTAAAGTGCCAAAGATATGCATGGCAAGACAAGGAAATCGAAGTTTCTCGAAAGTTTGATGGTTCTGTTTAAAACACGTTGTTTTACCTGTTTTATAATATGTTGCCATGCCAGGTAATGTACCACAGCTTGTGTATAAATCATGATCTTGCACTCTTGTTTTTTTAGTATGGTTCTTTTGTCACGATATGCTTATTTAGTTGAATTCACGTATTACATCACTCGTTAGGTAATAGCTATTTTCATCGTTAGGTTATTTCCCCGTGCATCATGGTTTCGTTACGTAGTTTAGGCATCCCCCACTCTTTTGTTTAGGTTTTGTTTATCCTAGTGATTTCCCCATAAACATTACGTAGTTTTATATTTGACCTAATATTTTACCCGTTTTAGTAACATTCGTAATCTTTTTGTAATTCTTATATTTAGATTTGCTTAATCATGCTTATTTTACATATCTTGTATTAGTATAAATACGAGTTCATTTAGTTTGTAAAAGTAGAGTGTTTTAGGCTGAGGCCTAGGTTCGTGAGAAAGTACGTATCGCCGTAGTACGTAGGTTTTCTTGTAAAAGTTATACGTTTTTATGCATGATATATTGAATTATTCTTAAGTTGCTACAGACAGAATTCTGCCTATTTATTAATGTATGCTCGGGTCTGTGACACTTTTTAAAGAACGTTTTACCTAGTTTTACCGAATTCATTCATCAGAAATGAGAATTTGGTACTCAAGCCTTCACTTCGATAATTTCTGCACTTCTGTGAAATTCACAAAGTATTTTTGCCTAATTTTGTGAAAATCTTGGTATCTCGTTACTCAAATGTTTCACCCATTTTTTTTCAGTAATTCTAAGATGGCTTTGAAATTCGTCCACATCGTTGTGCTTTTCCTTTTGTTGAACGCCGTTTCAAGCCACATTCTGATTGGTCGTGACATCACACAGCGAAAAATCTTCAGAAACAAGAGGTCTGGGAATGAGTTCACAATCAGCATGCCGCTGACCAAAGGACAGAAGCTGATGCTCACTGCAGAATTGATGAATGGTGGAGTTTTAGACCTTTTGTTGAAGTTTTGAAGAGAACATGGACATCGGTAAACAACCTGTCCAAGAAATAAAGAAGCTCGTCTAAAAATTACGAATTTCTTGAATCGTTTGAGAAATTTCACGATTGAAAAATGTGCTGGGTTCGCATTTTAACAATATCTCAAGATTTTAATGAAGTTATTTCAAATTTAATATGATGTTTTATAACGGATTGTTTATTATTTAGGGTAATTAAATTTGATGCAAAGAATGGTTTAAAAATGAAATTGAAGTTAACTTTCTATTCTTACTGCCAATGGAGTAACATAATCATGAAAGATGTACAGCTGTTAGCAGAGCTATGTACTTGAAATTGTGTGTTCAAGGTAAAGGTTGATTGCGTTATGCGTCATCCTTCGGCTTTTAAGTTCAACTTGGATTTACACACAATTTTACTAGTAAAAACCTCTGAAACAACGTAAAGGCACATATTTTTCTAAACAGATGCGTCTTCCTTTATCAAGTTCAGTATTGTTTGTAATATTCAGCCGTATTTGTCTCTTATCACAATTACTAAGAACGATGCAAATTTCTCTTCATATCAGCATTGATTTTGGTGATAGGCAAGAAACATAACAAACATCCATTACATGTTCCAAAAACAGCCACAAAAGCGGCCTAAGTCAATCAGTAGCTCATTTAAGGGCATTGGAAGCTCTCCAAATCCTGCACTAAAAATTGTTAAGAATGCTGCCGAGCTGTTTTCACTGTGGCATTTTGGATCATTTTGTTTGTGGTAGAAAACATCTTGAGGGTATGTGTAACCAAAGTATCATGTGTGCTAAAATATGCACTATATTTGATGGGCCTACCTCGAAATAAACATATTTTTTCATTTAATTCGATTGACTAGATGGACAATATCAACTGAAAAGTTTCATTTATTACCAGCAGGGGCAGACTGACTTGTCAGGCTACAGGGTTAGAACTGAAGGGTCCCCCATCAAGTAAAGCAAAAGCGGACCCCCAAATAAAAAGACGTTTCAAAGTTCTATATATAAATCAGTAAAAGACATGCCCTATGAAATAAAAATTATAAATGCATTGTTTTTCTTTTTCATAAGACAAGCAATACGTATCAGGGTACAGTGGAAAACCTGGAACTGACCGATTTAACTGTTTCTTTCATTCAAATAAAATCCTATACAGGATGCTTCAACAAGTTTTTCATTAGAATTGTGAAAATGCCAGGAAATATAGAGCCGATTTGAATAGGTGTTAAAGTAATTCTGAGTCACTCGGTAGATCCTGTACCAAATGTTATTGTAGTTGTTGCTGATCTCTACATTCAATGAAGTTACACTTCGTTGGTGAAATTTAGAAGCCTCAACCGTTTTGGTAAGTATATGAAAACTTCCCTTCCATCGGTTTTTGAATTGCTTGTGCTATCTTATACAAATAAAAGAAGTTACCCTCTTTTCACTTTTAACTTTGTATTTCTAGTCAGTTTCAATCCATTACAACTATTTCTATAAATCAAAAGCTTAAAAGAAAAATCTTTATTTATGCAAAACGCAGAAATGAGTTAAAAGCATGGATAGAGAATTCTATTATTAATGCAAGATAACATAATTAATTATTTTACCCCAGGCAGCCCATCTTACCCCAGTATAGTCTGTGAGATTAATATTGTAAGTATACGAGTCTCAAATTTTGCCAAATCTGGACAATAATCCAAGGACAAGTGGAGGCTGGCTAACTTTTAACTTGATAATCACACTATGAAATTGATATTTTTTAGTTGTTGTTGTTGACAGGTAAATACGCTTACTATCTCCGTAAGGTATTTGTTTATGTGCTCACACAAAGGGCCCACTGATAGGTAAACTAATCAAGCAGTACGACCCTGGTCTTTCCTCTTGATGTGACCACACCTCATGATTCCTTTTGCCTTATTGCCTAGAATTTCAGAAAGCTAGCTAATTTGCTTTTCACACTTTGTGACGGGTCCGAAGGTGGTTCCCATTGTTGTTGTTAAAAATGAATGAAATTGTACCTGAGCACAAGCAAATAAGAAAACTCTTTTTTTGATTAAAAATTCTTTGACCGAGAGCATCAGGATAAAAATATATCCAAATATCATATTAATTCATTTATAATTCAATATTACTCCTAATGAATAAAAATGCTAAAATTGTAATATAATTAATAAAATAATATAATAAAATTTTCAAATATTTTCTAAATGCGAAGCCAGCACATTTCCGAATTTTCCTGAGAATCTCGACTCTTCAAATTTAGAGCTTACGACCTATTCCTTAAAAGGTAAACTCTCTCTTCTTCCTCGGCAATCTATCCACTCGTGAGTATTTTAGGGTAATCTACTGATGTCCATGTGCTCTCCGAAACTTCAAGACAAGGTCGAAAACTCCACCATTCATCAATTCTGCAGCGAGTATCAGCTTCTGTCCTTTGGTCAGCGGCATGCTGATTGTAAACTCATCCCCAGACCTCTTGTTCCTGAAGATTTTGCGCTGTGCGATGTCACGACCAATGAGAATGTGGCTTGAAATAGCGTTCAATAAAAGGAAGAGAACAACGATTTGCACAAATTTCAAAGCCATTGCTAGATTTGCTGCAAAAAGATTTTTAAGATAATTAGATTTCACAATATCAGGCTAAAACCTGGGAGAATTTCGTAAAGTTGTGAAATTGTCAAGTGGAGGCTTAAGCAGCAAACTGTCATTTCTCAAATTAACTCGGTAAAAAAAGGGCAAAAACATTCTTCAAAAAGAACCATGTTAAAAAGAAATCGAAGTACGGCATTGTTAGTTTTTCTCTTGTCCTGGCATCTTTCTGGAACTACATGGTAAAACTGATAGAGCACACGAAATGTGGTTACAAGCAGAACCATGGAACTTTTTGAATTTTGTTTTCTTGCTTTGCATATCTCTTACATTTCCGATCAATTTCCCTAAACATATTTTTGAATTTACTGAAAGTTGCCTCGGGTTTGCCCCTCTGTGGCACTGTAAAATTCTTTCTACCAGGCAATGTCGCAAAATACATCGTAGAATATACAACTAAATTATAAAATAAAAATTTTCTAACTACGGTACGAGCAAGTGTTTTCAATTTTGCGGCAAAACCTCGCTAACAAAGCACCCAAAGCACGCGAAGAGATCACTAATCGCAATTTAAAATTTAGGTCCAAGTGGATTGCCAAGAAAAAGACCCGATTTTGTTGCTTCAAATATTTTAGTTAAAGATATATTGAAAAAGTCCCAATGTTTTGAACGTAAATGTATGATGAGTCCAATTAGTACTGAAACTTTCTCTAGTCTTACACTAATTTGGTTTCTTATATAGAGTCTGCTAGCTGCAATGCATAAACATGTTTAACAAAGCTGGTCGGCTTCAGTAGTAATCATGTTTGACTATGATTCTGAATTTTCTCGCTTTCAATAGAAGATGATGAAATAATCATGAAGTCAACTTTAAACTTACCGACTTGGTAAAATTCTCAATGCTGTATCTTGTCTTCACTTGTGAATACTAGCTGCACTTCTGACTGATAAATTGAAACAAAGTGCTTTTATATGCTAAGGTAATCCCAATAGATAGCTCTATTTTGTTTTTGAAGCATTCAGATGCAAATGGAGAATGGAACCAAATCAATGGATAAAATATTCTAGTCCAAGGAGGATTGTTTGGTCGAAATAATTGAATGTGTAAATGAAAATGATCCGGGGAAGATTGAAACAGTTTGAATAGGAATTCCTTTACACTTATTTCCAAGTTGCCTCTATCAGCGTGAAAAAGACTCTATTGCGAATAAGGCTCATAAAGTCCTTGTCAGATGTTTCTATACGTTTTGAAAGCAATAAATGTACATATTGTTTTGGGACCTTAGATATTAAGCAGATTCTTCCTTCTATAGACAATTGAACTTTGCATTTTAAAGCATTATATATTGTTATGTTTTGCAATATGTTTTGCAGAGTGCCTTCTAGTCAGCATGAATTTTCATCTGAATACTTGAAAAGCAACACATTGCGATCAATTGGGATTAGCATGAACTAAGCTACGAAGCAATTCAGGTTTTTATCCGAGGTTTCCTGAGAAAAAAAATAAATCTCATAAGATCAATGGATACATAAATATGCAATAGTTTTTGTAGAAATTCGCAAGAAATAAGCGTATCATAAAGTATTTCTGCTTTAACATGGAACGATTTTACCTGTAAACGCTAAAAAAAGACTCAATTCTTAGCAGTGCTTTCACACAGAGAAAACTTTCCTCCAAAAAACTTGCTCTTTCGAAGGAAAAAGAAGGATATGAAAATATTATTTACGCACGTTGATTTCTGAGATTTATTGTGTTTTGGTAAAAATGACACAAAAATAATACCTCTCTCATTAAGAAAGCTTGTGTGGCCCAGTGGAATGAGCTAGGCTAAGGGCTTTTCACTTGCTTGGAGCGTAGTTCAAAACCTCGCAAGGTAAGATTTTTGATTTTTGAGATTTATAATGTTTTGTAAAATCATACAAAAGCAATACATATCTCTTCAAGAAAGCTCGGGTGGCCATGTGGACTAAGCTATGGGCATTAGATGCCCAGACCGCAGTTCGACACCTCTTCAGGTAAGTCTTTTGATTTCTAAGCTCTGAATAACGATAATATCAACTTTAAACCTTACCTTGTCAGAAGCAGAGATGGCCGAATGGTTAAGTCGCTCTATCCTTGTTAACAGGGCCGTGGGTTCGGAACCACCATCAGACCCCGCATTTCGACTCCATGGAAGGTAAGACTTTTGATTTCAAACTCTGAATTAAGATGATATCAACTTCAAACCTCTTCTGTCGGCGGCATGGATGGCAGAGTGGATAGATCACTCAACTCTGGAGCAAAGGGTCGTGGGTTCGGAACCACCTTCAGGTCAAGCTTAAAGCTTGTAAGGAGGAGGAGCAGCAATTCGTGGAAGAGGAGGGGCAGGATGCGGAGGAACACCAGGAGGAGGAGCAGCTACAGCAGAAGATGGAGAAGCAGCAAAAGGAGGAGAAGGAGAAGAAACAGCAGAAGATGGAGTAGCATCAATGTAACTTTACCTGTACACATGTATTACAATAGAAATAAAATTAAGTTAGGGGAAGTTAACTTCCCAAGGAAAAAGTAAGGGTGTCTTGCAAAAATTTTTGATGAGCCATAGAGCTGTTGACCTGTGTTCGAAAATTTTGGCAAGACCCCCTTACTTTTTTTCTTCGGAAGCTAGCATCCACAAACCTTTATTTCTATTGTAATTTATTCATATAGTTAAACTTACATTGATGCTACTACATCGTCTGTTGATGCTGCTCCTCCATCTTCTGCTGTAGCTGCTTCTCTTCCTAGTAGGGCTCCTGCCGATGTTCCTCCGCCTTCTGCTCCTCCTCTTCCACCAATTGCTCCTCCTCTTCCACCAATTGCTCCTCCTCTTCCACCAATTGCTCCTCCTCTTCCACCAATTGCTCCTCCTCTTCCACCAATTGCTCCTCCTCTTCCACCAATTGCTCCTCCTCTTCCACCAATTGCTCCTCCTCCTCCTTACAAGCTTGAAGCTTGGCCTGGAGGTGGTTCCGAACCCACGACCCTTTGATCCAGTGTTGAGTGACCTAACCACTCTGCCATCGATGCCGCCGACAGGAGAGCTTTGAAGTTGATATCATCTTCATTCAGAGTTTGAAATCAAAAGTCTTTCTTGAAGATGGTTCCGAACCCACGACCCTTTGCTCAAGGATAGAGTGTCTTATCCACTCTGCCATCCATGCCGCCGACAGGAGAAGTTTGAAGTTGACATCATCTTTATTCAGAGTTTAGAAATCAAAAGTCTTACCTTCCAAAGAGTCGAATTACGAGGTCTGAAGTTGGTTCCGAACCCACAACCCTGTGATCCAGAGTTGAGTGACCTATCCACTCCGCCATCCATGCCGCCGACAGGAGAGGTTTGAAGTTGATATCATCTTTATTCAGAGTTTAGAAATCAAGTCTTACCTTAAAAGGAGTGGAACTGCGGTCTAAGCATCTAAAGCATTTAGCTTAGTCCACTTGGCCATCCAAACTTTCTTGATGAGACAGGTAATACTTTAGTATCATTTTTACCAAACATTTTAAATCTTAGAAATCAAAAGTCTTACCTTGCGAGGACTCGAACTACGATCTGCGTGGTTTCTTGACGAGAGAGGTATTACTTTTGTATCATTCTATCAAACACTGTAATTCTTGGAAATAAAAAGTCTCACCTTACAAGGAATCGAACCATTGCCCGAACATTTAAAGCCCTTGGCTAAATTCCTTCGGTCATCCAAGTTTTCTTGGTTGGGAGAGGTAATAAGTTTGTATCGTTTTTCTGTTTTTACCAAACATTATAAATCTTAGAAATCATCAAGTCTCACCTTACAAGGACTCAAACTATGGTCCTCTAAGGACATTTTCCTCTAAGTGAAAGCACTTTAATTTCTCTCAAAAAATGAAAGACCTCCCATTAATGCAACTCCCATTTTAAGTGAAAGCACTATGATATACACAACTTCAATCACAAAAAGTGTCCTTTAAAATGAGCGAAAAATGATGGATTTTGCTCAAAATTGGCCCAAAATAAACTGTTCCAAATAGGCTCTTAATACACCCAGGACTGACCAGGAAGCAAAAAAATCTAGGACTTCTGCGAGTTTCTTTTCATTTATCAACTGACTAAAAAATATTTTCTATTAAAAATTCAACAAATACCAAGTTTCTTTATATGAAAAGATCGACGAAGGAATCTTCTAGTTGTTTGTTCCCACAGAAGAGTTTGTCTCCAAGTTTTTTGCAAAAAAGTCAAGTGCCTTGGAAAAATTTTAGTTTGCATGGTTGATAATAGCAATAATATACACGAGAGTTTTTTTATGCGTTCCTTTCTTCCACGCTTGAACACTGTGTGTGATCGATTCTGTCCGTTAAAACCGAAGAGATGAGGAAATACTACCTGAAAATAAAAGTCCCCTTAAAATTTTAGCCCCCTGCTTGAAAATTCTTAAAAAAGTCCCTCGGATTGACGTCAAAGTATAAAACCTCTTTGATTCTATTTCTATATTCTGGTAATATACTGGGCGTATCAAAATTCAGTCAAAAGTCTAGCGTTGGATAATAACAGTTATCCTAGCAACGCATATCCCCCGTATAAATTCATACTTTAAGTAGATGAAACCTTATAGAAAAGTAGTTGAGTTTGAGTTAGTACTGTAAACTTAAAACGTGTAATTTTCAAAATCATTGGAGATGGTTTAGCTTTGAGGTAGATGGATCCGGATAGGAGAGGGGTTGAGTTAGTACTGTAAACTTTAAGCGTGTTATTTTCAAAATAATTGGAGATGGTTCTGTCAAATTTCAGGGAGGATACTTAATACCTACTCTACCAGTTATATTGACAGAAGCATAATTTTCAATCTCTAAGAAAATATCTTCATTGATAATGCTTTGGTAGGTACTTGCTAGTTTCGAATTAAACTTTTAAAAATAGGGGAGCATGCCCCCGGACCCCCTAGAAGAGGTGCGCGCCATCGGCGGGCTCGGGTGCCTGCGGCCCACGGCCCGGTGCACACTCTGGTGCACAGCCATCAACATTAATATCCCTGTCCGGTGCACAAAAACTTGACATTCCATACTGGAATATCTGATTATCTGCTTCCAGCAACACAGACCAGTTGTCTTATCACTTTCCGCGGTGGGAAATCACTACTGTTGTAGATAATTAATATTGTGGCGGATAGTAACTTCTGTAGAGGTCGATCACTACTGTAGCAGATAATCACTATTATGGTGGATAATATTTACTGTGGTGGGCAGTCACTACTATAGAAGATGGTTGCTATTTTATTAAATATTAACTACTATAGTGAAAATCACTACTTTAGCGGACAATCATTATTGTGATGGATGATATTTACTGTGGTGGACAATCACTACTGTAGCAGAAAATCACAATTGTGGTGGATAATAACTACTAGGTTGAAAATTCATTACTGTAGCAGAAAATCACAATTGTGGTGGATAATAACTACTAGGTTGAAAAATCATTACTGTAGTAGGAAATCACTATTGTGGTGGATAATAACTACTAGGTTGAAAATTCATTACTGTAGTAGGAAATCACAATTGTGGTGGATAATAACTACTAGGTTGAAAAATCATTACTGTAGTAGGAAATCACTATTGTGGTGGATAATAACTACTAGGTTGAAAATTCATTACTGTAGCAGAAAATCACAATTGTGGTGGATAATAACTACTAGGTTGAAAATTCATTACTGTAGTAGGAAATCACAATTGTGGTGGATAATAACTACTAGGTTGAAAATTCATTACTGTAGCAGAAAATCACAATTGTGGTGGATAATAACTACTAGGTTGAAAAATCATTACTGTAGTAGGAAATCACAATTGTGGTGGATAATAACTACTAGGTTGAAAAATCATTATTGTAGTAGGAAATCACTATTGTGGTGGATAATAACTACTAGGTTGAAAAATCATTACTGTAGTAGGAAATCACTAGTGTGGTGGATAATAACTACTAGGTTGAAAAATCATTACTGTAATAGGAAATCACTATTGTGGTGGATAATAACTACTAGGTTGAAAAATCATTACTGTAGTAGAAAATCACAATTGTGGTGGATAATAACTACTAGGTTGAAAAATCATTACTGTAGTAGGAAATCACAATTGTGGTGGATAATAACTACTAGGTTGAAAAATCATTACTGTAGCAGATAATCACTATTGTGGTGGATAATATCTACTGTGGTGGGCAGTCACTACTATAGAAGATGGTTGCTATTTTATTAAATATTAACTACTATAGTGAAAATCACTACTTTAGCGGACAATCATTATTGTGATGGATGATATTTACTGTGGTGGACAATCACTACTGTAGTAGGAAATCACAATTGTGGTGGATAATAATTACTAGGTTGAAAAATCATTACTGTAGTAGGAAATCACTATTGTGGTGGATAATAACTACTATGGTACTAAGGTGGATAATCCCTGATGTGGTGAAAAACTGCTACATCCTGTTTTATACGGTGCAATTTCTTTGTGTGAATGAAATGGCCAGGGTTTCTCAAAGCCGTGGTTGAGCAGTGGTAGCGCTTTAGAATACGAATCTAGAGGTAGTGGGTTCGAGTCCTACTCGGGTCATTTTTATTCTCACAAATCATCTCGATTTATTTTCCAAATCCTGTTTCTCCTCAAAATTACTGTGTTAGGGATGATTTGTGGATATTTTCCTTTCAGGAGCTAAAAACCACCATAGAGAGCGTCTGTGTAGCACTGTAGTGGATATTCAGTTCTCTTGAGGATTTTCAGTAATGTAGGGTGAGATATTATCAAACTCTTCTAAAGATACCTTCTAAAGCATATTGAAGAGTATTCAATACTGTGGGGGGTACTACCAGTTCTACCGAGTGATATAATCCAGGTAGTCTAGAGAATGTGAAGTACTCTCAAGGAATATCTTTAAAACTATGGAGGATGTCAGTGATGTGGAGGGATATCCTTGACAGCACTTATGGTATCCCCTACCACCACAGTACTGATGGCATCCTCCACCGTACTAGACACCCTTCAATCACTTATATCAAAATAAAGACTGGATCGAGCATCTATCGTTCTGAAATAAAGTCATTGGCGGCCATATTGGTAGGTCAAATTCAATACATTGAGATTCCACTAGGGGCTGCTTTTTTCCTTGATGATTTTTGGAATGTTATGAATGCTCAGCACGAGACTAAAACTCCGCCAGATAATAATACCGAAGGAATGGCCTGTTTCGTCTGCACGGCCAGTCAATTGTCCAAACCAGGTAAAAACTTGAAAGCATATAGCTTATTAGAGAATCACAATAAATTATGACCAAAAATCTCAAATTAAAACTACTAAATACATAGATAGTCTGTGTTGCTAAATTCCGTACTTCAAAAGCATAAATTGCCAAGCAAGCAATTCAGTTACTCGATGTGAGGTTCAATCAATAATGGCTCTCGATTTTCCCATCGTCATGCCAGCCTGGGAGGCTCCTTTGTTCGTTCCCATCTGCAACCCGATGACGTTCTTTCCGGCTGCCATTTGCTCTTCCGAGAATTCTCTTTTGTTTTCGGTCGATTCTTTCGGTCCGAAGGCCGGGCCGTCGAAAGAGGGGTCCACAGATGCCTAGGAAAAGGTATGCTGTTAAATAAATTTTACATACTCCTGGGGTATACTGGCGTGAAAACAGGGTATTTGATGGTATCATTAAAGGGCTAATAGAAACGTTGTTGAGTTAGTGTAGTAAACTTAAAACGTATTATTTTCAAAATCGTTTCAGATGATCGATACAATTTTCAGGGAAGATACCTCATAGTTATTTCCAGGTATTGAAAAAAGCAGAAAGTTTTTAAATTATTTCATTCTTTCAGAAAATATCTCTAAAGACGATAATTTGGTTAGCAATATTGCTACTTCTAGAAGATATGCTCTAAAAAGATTAAAAACCTTTGGATTTGAATACTTTAAGAAGGTTGAAATATTTCAGGACAAAAATGCAAATCTTTAGTAGTTATCATGTTTCGCTGTGTTTCTGCTTTTTTCTATTCTAATTATGAATAAATGCCTATATCAATTGTAAGGATTTCAATTTAGAATATTAAGTAGCTAAATCCAATAGCGTATTATTCTTGCAACACAAAGAAAATATTTTGTAAGTTTAATAGCAATACTTGCTTTGGGATTTAAACTACACATACATTGAGGCTATTTCTACAGAACTTACGCCATAGAAGCCGTGTGCTTTGCAATGATTTTAACATGCACTTAAGCATTTGGAAACAGTCTTAAGGAATCTTGCATAAGCTTACATACCTTACGGCCTAATGCTTGTAGTCCAGTAATGACAGCACCCATGTTAGTGTTATCGTACAAGTCAGCAGTTTGAAACAGATCGGCCTTTTTTACTCCGTAGTTTTCGCATGCTGTCAAGAATTTTCCCGTATTCTCCATCTAAAGATTCAAATGCGAGAATCATAAAAGAAAATTCATATTTATAGTCGTAGATTTGGTTTTTGGTATTGTGTACCCACACTGGCAGCGTCACGAAGGGAACTGGGGGATTCGTCCCACATGACAAATTTCCCAAAAGTTGGCAAAATTGTCAAAGAAAAATGGCATATTAATTGGGTATATTGGGTACTTTAGAAGGAAAAATGACGTCAAACCCCCACTTCTTTCAAATTTTTCAGAGCTGGCACCACCCTTGTGTACTTGTTTATTGAAATTTCCACGTGATTACGGCCAATACGCCATAGTTGTCAACTAACTTGTCATGCGTGAGTGCCGCTGACCAGCAGGAACAGGAAAAGGTGTCAAATCAATGATTCTAGTGAAGTGAATTCCAAAATATCATCTGATAATGCAGCTCATATTTTGGACCCTAAGCATATGAAACTTGTTTCCTTCGATAGTTCAGGTGCATGGAAGGGTATTTAAGAGAAGAGCTGCATGTAGAAAAAGGGGCATTTTCTTTTCTGGAGGATGCACCGAAGAGGGGGCCTACTACAGGGGTCTACAATTCATGTTCATTAGTAAAATTTCGCGTATTAAAGCAGCTACTTGCAATCGTAAATCTTTGGGGGTAACTACTAAGGGTCTAGAAGGTCTAACAGCAGAAAAGGTGGGGAAAATGTAGGCAAGTGAATTAATTTTTTCTATTTCGCCAAACCGAATGATTTCTGTTTGTGCCGTTTAAGGAAAATTCAAAAATACACATCCATTTTTGGGGAACTTTTCTAGGATGAATATTGTAATTTTGGCTTAAAGAGAGGGGCGAGGGAAGAAAAAAGTACCTCCACTTACTAAAAATGCTGGTCTTGTAGTATCATCTCTTATTTTCTTTACACTGTCAGGTTTGATGGCGTTCATCAATCTTAAAACATGAAAATATACGATATACAACAACTGATTTGAATAAAAGTTGATGGAGGGAAATGTGTAGGAAACTTATTATTGTACGTCCTTGATTCACACTTGTATTGAATGTTTAAGGGTACTTTAAGCCGTTTGCTTTTATCTAACTGTCGATATTGTCCATCTAAATATTGTCTTCACAAATATAGTTGAGATGTCATAAAACAATTAATAAGTAACAATGTATGACAATGCCTTGCATATCAACGTAAAATCCACCATACCAATCATTTACCACTTTTCTGACTGGCCAATTTCCATCCAAATCTGGGTAAAATTATTCGTCATGTTTCGTTTTAGTTCTCTTTCTATTGTATTACTCTGATTAGTATAAGACGCAAAGCTTCAGTAGATATTATATTTCGCTATGCTCGCGCTTTTCCTCGCCATCCCGTCTAACTATTCGTTAGGTTTCTCTTTCGTTATTTTTCTGACATACTATTCTGACGAGTGTCGGTAAATAATACGTTTTACTTTATTTGCGATTTTCCCGCAATCCTTTTATATTACCTGCCCAAAATAACTCCGTCTTTTAGTACTTGGTGAACAGCGTCGGGACCGACCGCGCCTTTCATTGTTCCTCCGCCAAGAATTGCTTCGATCCACTGCACTGCGTCTTGCTCCAATTGATGGTCATACTTCGACATAATCTGAAAATCAACAAGGAGGGCTGAATACGAATTCTGAAACTAGTGAGCAGATATTGCAGCAGGAATATCTTTTACTTCTCAAAAGTTTGAATCAAACTAACGGGAATTAAAGTCGTATTTGTTTAGGAAAACTCATAATTCTTACCTTTGCTTTTCCATTATGGCTCTAACAAATTAAGTATAGCCGAAACGTTCAGCACCTATGACGAATGGAGGGGTAGTGGTGTTTCCAATAAGGGGAGGATCAATCAATCAAGATCCTTGTCAAAAGCCCCTAGCAAACACTCCACGACCACCTGGCGTATATTGCCATTCAGTATATACATTGGTGGGGCGAGGATTTGACATGAGGTGGATAAAAAGCCCCCAAAACATTTAATGACAAAAGGCTATATGACTTGAACTTCAACAGCCAGGTAATTTACCATCATGGCACAGTATTGTCTGGAAGGGATACCAAGTGTTTTGGACTTATCAAAATGGATTTTATCAATTTCTTCAAATTATTAGGGACAAAATCCAGCAGGCTGTATTACCTTTGATCGTTAAAATAACCTCTAGTTTGGGGGCAGAGGGCAATCCCTTTTATCGTCCTTCAAAAGTGACGTTAGAGTAGGGGTACCGTACCCTTGCTGGAAATATGGCCTCTTGCCTGTTGCAGGCTAGCACGTTAAATCTTAAATTACTTACTTGCTCACTTAAAAAGGCCAACTGTTCATTGAAAACTAGTACAGAATTCAAAAAACCCTGTGCAAATGCATGGAAATAAAAACTAAATTACCTTTGCTTTGGTCTCGGCAGTAAGGCCATATCCCCTTGCTCTGTTAGACATGTTGAAAGAATATATTGAAATCAAAACAGTCTGTATGCAGTAAGAACAGAACTCAATTCTGACTCCGGAGGCTGACAAAAGACTCGAACTCGAATGCGAAGTATATTCAAAGACACATATTCAGGAATAATTAATTAGTGGGCGGGATTGTCACGTGAGTTTAGCTTGACGGACCCATCCTCAGAAAATACTTTTTTATAAGGAACTAGTTAATGAGGCAATTACAAAGAGAAGTTCTGAAATAAAGGAGAGTTTACTATTTTCTAAGGCAAAATTACCAAGATAATTGTCGATTTCAGATATTTCAGAGGAATAGAGCTACTAGAGAACTAAAGCATTAACACTCCTTTTTTATAAGAAACCGTTGATATGAAATCGCAGAGCCAGATTTTCAAAAGCAAATAAACTCTGTTAGAGGATTCTGCTTTAATCAAAGAAGTAAGAAACATATAACGTTAACAAGTAAGGCTAGTGTACTTCATTGGTACAGAGTTATAACTTTTAGTAATTTTTCTTGAATAACTTGCCAGGGGCTGATGTTTCACGTCGTGAAAGACAATTGCTTTCATATTAATACAAAGTAAAGAAGAAACATAAATTTCATTCAAGAAACTTGCTAAGAAACTTTCGTACCATGATTGGGCTGAAATCCAAGGAACCTGTTACTTCTTCTTATTAAAAGGTGAGTGTATATTTCAACTATGATTGTTGTTATAAACCATTAACTAACAAAGTACGGTGATCAGTGGAGGTCCTTTGAACGAGTAAATCCTCAGCAAGGTTTCTAATAAAAAAGCAAGTCAACTATATGAGTACAACAGAACAACCGACTTCCGTGAATCATTTCGTGTCCTTATATGGCTTAATCGGCCAATATCCATAGTTTTGTTTGTTATACAATAGTATATCTATCCCTACCATCTCCCCTCAAAACTGTCTTCAGCATTGTTAGTTAAAGACACCCAACAGCTTTAGAATGCTTAGAATAACTCCATTAACAATCCTTAAACGAAACCAGAGTTCACGCTATATTCTCTGATTAGTCTGGGCTATTTCCTTTAAGGTTTTGAAGCCTACTCTAACATTGATAAAAACAGATAGCTCGTATGCTAATTGCTGAGGTTAACGAGATCTTGATAACTCTATCCGAATCATCTACAGTCTGAAACATGTGTTGAACTTCGAAGTGGTCGGTCTGCTTTTCTTAGCAGCAAACGAATCCGTGAACTCAAAATCCCCGAACTGTTTTTGACAATCATTTGTACGTATTCGTTTATGCATCCCCCCACGAATTTGCAGGGCGTTTCTTCTTGATTCGATTTCAAGAATTAAGTATTTAAGACCGGCTTTGTGCTTTTAAAATTATCATTGCGATTCTATTAAGAGTTATTAGTGTTCTCGTGAAAGCACGACAAGCAGTTGTGTGTTTTGAACTGTAAACAAAGAATCTCAAAACACATGAAAACGATTTTGTGACTCTAGTTCGTTCTTCAATACACTTATTATCTTATAAGAAACTATAATAGCAGTGGCGTAGATAGCAAATCTGTTAGGAGGGGCCAGGGCATTTTTAAGGAAAGGCCCGCATCTTCACAACTAGAGGTCTTGACCCCCTGAGTGGCTGTGCAAAGGGCCTTGCTTTCTTGCTCAATCTAAGAAAAATATGACTGACTGAAAGAATCACTACCACACCCGTGCAAATTGTTCCAGTGAAAGTACCGGATGAGGTAAAATACGTTAAAATTTTGCGCCTATGAAGAACACTGACAATTGCTTGCATCCTAAGTAGTAAAGGCAATACACAAACTTTCTTATAAAGAAAATCTAGCCCTTTAGTCTCTTATAGATAGTTTCTTATAAGAAGATAGAGTATTTGGTATGGTAGAGTCTCACCACGATAAAATCGTGCACACACCTCTCGAGATCGTAGGCATGTTGCCTAAAAAAATTGATATCGCTACGGTAGCTATGGTAGGTAAGTTTTGGTAGCTATGCGCTACTAGGGGGTAAACTCCTATCATGCATTGCGTGAAAAAAGATCCACAATCCTTTGCAGCAGGGTCTATTCCAGTGTGCAGTATTGAAAACTTTGTGTAGCATTAAATCAAAAACGTGCAATATTGATCTCGAGAAAGTGAAATATTTGTTGTTCAGGTCCCATTGTCCTACTTTTTCCAAAAAATATCATTTTCTTTGCAAGTACGGTTTACAACATATGATATGACCATGTCTCTTTTCAAGTTTTCAAGCCACTGCATGTGTTTGTTTTTGTTTTAAAGTACACTCTTTTTTTATAAGAACCAGTAAAATTGATTTGAAGCTGGCTGTTCTTAAATATTCCTCTATTTTCAGGCTGAAATTTTCTTAAATTTTTCTTACTTTTACAATAGTTGGGAAGCCTTTTTCGCTATCAGTAGTATTAATTGTTGCAAATTTTGGCTTTCTTGACCATCTGACACTATCTGTGTGCTGCCAATCTGCTTGTTTTGTTATTATTTCTCAGTCTTTGGGTTATTTCATAAAATTTTCATATTGAGCCAAAAATGGTCAGCTTCGGTTTAATCTTAGCTTGTTCGTAAGTTTTGGCCAAATTTGAGGCTGGTGTTCTTATGAAATTGTTCTTATAAAAAAGAGTGTAACTTTTGATGCGTAATGCTAGGACTTTTACTTACAACAAAAAAGAAACAAATACGGAAACTGAAAAACGATGGTAAACACACATAATAACAAAATTCCTATTATAATGATGATCTGTGCCCTTTATTATATGAAAAATTGCCCAATCTTTACAAACGAGATTCAAGATTTGTAAAAAAGATTAAAGATAAAAAACTATCGCTTAATCTTTAAATAGACAAGATTAAACACACAGCGCTCTTATCTCTGTCTGGTGAGGGATTGGCCACTTTGGGTCATAAAATCGCCATTGTTGCTTGCAAAAAGCATTGAAAACAGATATGAAAAGTTAATAACACATGTTATTTAAGTAGACACACCCAGAGAGCTTAACTGTTGGAATATTCGTTCAGGACCGCTGGAGAAGGGGTAATCTGAAGGACCATACGGATCACTTTCCAGCTAAATTCCAGGCCACTCAAATATTCGACTCCATATTGGTGCAACTAGTTTTGGCTCATAATTGCTGCATCCATCCAAGTTAGCCTTTTGAACTTGAATTTATTCAAGGGAGCAGGAGAAATGATGGTTTGAAGGACCCATTTCCCCGATAAATTCAAAGACAGTTAAAGATTCGGCACCATGTTGGTGCAACTAGTATGGACTCTCTCAGAAACCTGCAATCCTGGATGGTTTATTGAGACACATACTGGACCAAAAGTTATGAGACAGTTTCCTATTCTGGTTCTGGAAGACTAACAAAGTAGCCCCCTCTTCACAATATCAATCTTGATTCTAGTTTTTTGGTTTACTTCTGCACTGTAGTATTAGGCACTGTAGGCAATGATGAGGGGCGAAGGGAGAGGGGGACTTGTGTTGGAAGTTTTTTAATGGACAATAAATTGTGACAACCTGTCTCATAATATTTTATTTAGATATGTAAAAACGCAGTTAAAAAAGCTAGAAAAGGATTAAATTGGACGAAGAAAATCTTCTTCAGGAAGAGTTTGCTGTTCACAGCTTTTTAAAATAATTTAAGTAGACTTACTGCATTGTAACCTTAGTATTGACATCTTTTATCGGTCTTCACAAGAATAATACTCCACGAGGTAAAGCACATTTTCTTCTTCTCATTCAACAAGGTTTCAGTTGATTCTATCCGATCGTTTGAAAACTTCATATGTACATAGCATAAGAGTCTTTAACAGTAAAACAGGAAAGGAATGGAAATGGACGAATTAGATATAGAAAATATTCTTCAGCAAGAATTTGTTGTTCTCAACTTATTCAAATAGTATAAGTAAACTTACTATATTGTTACTGCTTTATTGAAATCTTTTAGCAGCTGTTTACGGATTATCTCCGAGTAAAGGCACATCATCTTCTTCTATGCAGAAACATTTCAGCTTCTTCAATCCCATCGTTTGAAAATTCATATTGACATAGCATAAGGGTCTTTTGTAAATTCGTTCCATTTTCCACCATCTGCAATGAAGACGGATGACTTCAGAATCTCACAGACCATGTCTTTAACATTACACCTTTAAACCACGACAGTTATTTAAGCTGAATCTATCAAAAATCAATCAAGCCACACTGACACTTACCAAACTCAAAAAAAGATGAAACACAACATCAAACCGTTGAATATTGTATTTACATATTTAAAAACATTTAGCTAGCACAATAAGAACCACCAGTTGAAGACCATACCCTCTACTCAGTGAATTCGATATAGAAATCGAAGAATGCACATCGACAGAGGAACGCGAGTCCTGTTGGTTAGTGGCTAGGACAGCTAGATAGATGGATCAGTGCAATACTCGTGCAAAGGAACATATGTCCAAGCCTTTCTTGAAATCTGTCACATTAAGAGTAAAGGAGAGAATAGCTAGATTTCAATCCCAACTAACAAAGCAAATAGAATTATGGTTACATCGAAAGAAAGAACCAGATTCCCACTGCTCGATTAGCCTACCTATTCACTGGGCCCTTTTCCCTCAAACAATACCTTACTAGTAGGACAGTAAGTGTATTTGTCGATCAAATATCAACAATTCCTTTGGCTCGTAGATGGCAAAAAGCCTTGATGACAAACAAATACATGAAATGAACCCCTCAGAAAAAGATTAGTGAGATGTGAACTGAGAGACAGAGCAGCTTTATTGGCTTCCTCTGTGCAGCTGGAGTTGAACTTGGTTACTTGAGGTCAGCATCTGGATGATTGACCTTCGAGGTGTTGACAAAAACTGAGTCAGCTCACTCCACTTCTCGATATTGTTAGAATGGAGTCATTTTCCAAAAAGCAAGAAAACACCATGAGAAAAAGAGTACATTATTTAGTATCTTGACAAAACTGAAACTATTCTTTGCATGCCGTATTTACCACAATATTTCAATCTTACCCGTGATATTCGTCTTTATTGTTGTTCCCAGTTCTCTCCAATCTTTACTGTAGCTGAAACGCAAAACAACATGTGCTTAAATACATATTTCAAGTACTGGCTGATACTGGAGAATTATATTTGACAAATCAGAAAGTGAAAATTATTCATTAAGCTGAAGGTATCATTCATCAATAACCAGCAACAAGTCATATACATGTAATATTTAGTAAGTAGCATAAGCAATTGTGTCAATAAAACGGTTTTAAAGTTTTGGAATGAACAGTTTCCTATGATTTATCTTTATCATCTAGACTGATTGAGAGAAAAAGAGCAAGAAATTTCAATGGGTAGAAAATACTGAGCCTCAGATCGCACATTTCATCAGACACAGGTTTTGTATAACAGAAATTGAATTGAATTGAGAACCTAGTAAAATTGTACAGACGAAAAATGAATAGGCCTAAAAAGGCCTGAAAAATTAACTAGTGAATTAAAGGGGCATTGAGAGCATTATAGTTCCTCCCTAATAATTGTAGAGCAAAGTATATCGAAACTGCAAATGAGCTGGATTTATTGCTACAATCATGTTTTTCTGTTATTTACCTAGAAAAAATATTCTTAGCCAATTCAATTTAATTTACGACTTTCAACATTTTACAAAGCTATGTCCAATAAAAGTGCAGGTGTCCCAAAACTTACTCCTCGAAATTGAGACCATTTGTCCACTCAAGAAGTTCATCAACCTCCCATTCTTCAACGGAATCATGAAATCGAGACTGTGAAGAACTTGTTAAGCCAACAGCTGCAGATTCTACTAGTGACGTCACATTTGTATTTTGCTCTTTGGCTTTTAAGGCTCCTTCGCGATACCTGCGAAGGAATACTCTTAGTTTTACAATCACCATTAGAGCTTTGCAAGAAAGCCACTACTAAGGCATTTTGAACAAATATGAGATGAGAGTATTAAGCATATCATCAATGAAGAGGTATTTTGGATGATTGAAGTTTATAGAATAAAATGGTCGGGGAACCTCATGTAAAATGTTTTTGCTTACTTAGTTCAATCATGAACAGGCACAAGCCTTTTGCCTTATCATTGTTTCACATAAATTGACATATTTGAACAACGGAGCCACTGCTTGATAATATATAAACTTCTTCAAAATCAATCATCTTGCGCTATTTTATTCACAGAACCCTAAACATAGCATTACATATCAGCCAAAGTCTAGCATTTCTTCACCCATCCGGTAGAATCTGTTACTTACATCTTTTTCATCCACTCGATTTTTTTGTTCTTTTGTCGTTTTTCAAAATCTGCCTTTCGAAGAAGCTGAGGAAAAGTGTAGGTAAAATTTAAAAATTCAAAATAATGTTCGGACACTCTCAACGCAAACTATTCTGAGACTTATTTAGACTTTTGGTGAATTTTTTCATCAAATTTAACAATTAGATCAATTTTATACGTTTTGACAGCACAGTCGATTTGTACATAGTTTGTAATGTTTTCAAACTGGCAGCTAACCCAGATTGAAATGAGCCAGGTTTTAAATGGAAGACTCTGATTGGTCAATTTGATGATTTGAATGTTCTTGATTGGCTGGAAAGGAACCTGGGGTATATAAAATGGGTGAACCATGTCAGCGTGAATGCGGTATTAAACTAAACAAGAATGATCACTACTTTTCTAGTGTAATCAAAGCTTATCTTCTGTCATTGTTATGCTTATTTCTGGGAATCATCTAGCACACTACCAAGAAAGCCTATAATACCGAAAACTGTGCACAGATGATGGATTGAAGAAGAAATTTATCAGAAATGTTGTATCTGAATTCGTCAAACCTTTGAGTGGTGAAATTTTTGTGTTTTCTTTGACGTTTGGTAAGTGACCGAATCTTGATACAGATGACGTAATACCTACAAAAACAAATTATGAATAATCACTTGAAAGTTATTTCTTATTTTTTATTTCTCAACTGAGTGGTGTCAATTATACAATGGATAAGTGTGCTTCTGCAGAACACATGAATGCATGCACTGATCTCAAAAAAAGACTGGATCGAGCATCTGTCGTTCTCAAATGAAGTCATAGGTGGCCATATTGGTAGGTCCAATTCAATAGATTGACATTCCACCAGGGACTGCTTTTTCTTTGATGACTTTTTGAATGTTATGAACGCTCACCACGAGACTGAATAGTTGTGCGGCTATTGTTAGCAAAGAAAACAGGCGATATAATTTCTTTCGCAGCCATATTGGGAGGCCAAACGCAAGCCAGAGCAATTGGCTTCAATATCTGAATCTAGAAACAACAGCATGCTCAATCCAGTCTTTATTTTGAGATCAGTGGAATGCAAGCAGCAGAGTGCGATAATACAGGTCGTCGGAATCGAGCTCCGAATTCCTAGGTTTGAAACTAAGTAGCCCTAATTCTGCAATAAAAACAAGGGCTAAGACTGAGAAGGAGCCGAGTTTATCTATCCGGCGTTATAAATCATTTTTGATTTCCATTTCCCTTTCATAGTTTTGACTTATAAGTGCTGTAGATGTAAGTGCGGCTATTTTGAACATAGGAACGCCTGATACCAGCAAGTGGTAGAGGTCGAACTCGCTACTCCTGAATAAAGACTCCCTAGCCATTCCCCACTATCAACATATGCTAAACCAAATTAATGCTTGGTATAGTTAGAGTGAGAAAGAAAGCGAAGCAAATTGCAGAACTCACTTTATCAGAGACAGGTCTCCAACCATTGTTTTCCCACCTTTCATACCATCCTCCGTCATTCTCGTTCCGTTCTATAAGCAATCACAAAAGTATGACTAAACCATTTTTTCTAAAATAAACTCGAGGTTCCGAAATTATCCAACTCCTCATTTTTCAGCAATTAAGATTGGGGCTCGAGTTAAGTCTGATCCGCCCACTGATTAAATAGCAAACCCAGGTATCAGATACCATCAAGGCCTGGAACGTAGGTCCAGTCGGTTTGAGGGTCGGACGAAAGGGCTACCAAAAGGGCCCAATTTGAGAATATAGCATCTGGGTGTATTTCCTGAATTTGCAAATTTTTTGGGGGTCGTTGATTTCAGCTGATCGCTTAGATTTTGGTTCAAATTCTACAGTTTGAGGGTTGTTGAAATATTATATTACTATTTGAGATGATACTTGAAATCTTAGCCTTGGCGCTCTTTAATCCTGACTGCGCCCATCCTGTTAGCCCATAATTGCAGTAAACCCCAACGAAAGTACCCTCACATACCTCAAACAATGCGTGAGCTACATTCAGATATTTTCAAAGCTATGGAAACAAGGGACTTACGATTTAAGTCAATTCCTTTATTGTGAATCTGTTTCATGGGTAATTTTTTATTGTCAGCCCTGGTGTAGTCTCTGGGTGCGAAGGCACCAATATCAGCAATGTTTCGGCTCGTGAAGACTTTGTAGTAAATATTTGGAGGAAATTGTTCCTAAAACAATGATTACAATGCGATTACAAAACAACCCTGGGGAAAATCTTTGTAGTACTGTGGAGGGTGTGCAGTATTGTGGGGATATCATCAGTGCTGTAGAGAGATACCATCAGTACATTGGAGGGTGTTCAGTACTGGCGAGGGATACCCACTGTACACCAGACGACGTCCAGTAGTATGGGGATATCATCAGGACTGTGGAGGATTTTCAGTATTGTGGAAGGAAAACATAAGCACTAAGGAGGTAATACCCACAGCAAAGATGGTACCCCTCCAAAGTACTGGATGGTATCCTTCTGCAGTAATGAACACCGTCCGAAACCGGTATACTGATGGTTTACTCCCAAAAGTATTGATGACACCCCTCCACGGCATTGAGCATCCCACACATTACTGTACAGACGATTACCTAGGGTGGAAAGAGACAGTGAGGAATTCCAGAAAATCTAGTGAAGAAGAAATGTCTTCATAGTGAAATAAATTTCCCGCGAGGTACAATTTTCGGTTCAAAATCTACATTTTGAAAATGGGGCTCCTTACTTATATGATGGACCACATGAGCTGTATAGAGGAAAAATATACTTCGTGTGGCATAATCGTGTGGCACCCAGTATAGGTCAAGTACATATTTCATTCTTGAACCGCGGCTCTTTATAACCTATATCAATGTGGCGATGGTAGTAATCAATAAAAAGATTAACTGTAATGAATCAAAAACATAATTCCATACATAATAATCTGTTTTATTTTAGGCAGCTATCATCAAATGTAGAGAAATAAATGTACATCACAATCTGTTTTATTTTAGGCAGCTATTATCAAATGTAGAGAAATAAATATAAACCTAAGGCGAATGAATTAACAAATTATACAAATAGTACAATGTAATTCATAGAAAGTTTACACTGACGAGAAAACAATTGGGTAGAAGGAAAGTAAGGAATAGAAAGCGTAGTTCGAATGATGGAAGTCAGAGTTTGAAAAACTGTGACGTAGCATGATAATTGGATGAGTAAAGCAGCATGGAAAAGAATGCAAAAAGAGTTACACAAGGCTACCATCAAAATGTAGAGAAATAAATGTAGACCTACCCCACCAAGTCTGAAGCGCACGTGAACACCAGCAGCAGAATCAAGCAGGGACGACTGTGGATTAAGATATGTTATTTCAGGAAATTATCTTCGTCTTAACTGCGAAGAAAGAGTGCTCGCTGCTGTAATAGTAGAGCATGATATAAATGAAGAAACAAAAACAAAAAACAAGTTCATGTGACTATTAGTTCCATGCTGCTGCTATCATATGATCATATAATATCATACAACGAGCGTAATCCATGCAACAACGAGCGTAATAAATTTAAGCAAGAAACCCAAAGTGCTCTCCGGGTTATCACCACACTGGCTGTGTAGCAACTCGTAAACTTGGGCATACGTTGGGAACCGTACATCGTATGCCAAATGTATGCAGCCAGTGTGGTGATAACCAGGAGGGCAAATTGGGTTTCTTGATATCATGTATTACGCTCGTTGTTCTTGTAACTTCTTGAGCACTCTTTGCATATCTTGAGCTATATTCACCCATATCTAATTAGAAATACATATTACCTCTGTATCCATTTGTAGCAATATGTATTTCTATTCATATTCACCCATTTGCATTATTTTGCTCGTTGCTCTTGTAGTGATTTGAGCACTCTATTGATTCTTGCATACCAACATTGTATTTCTAATTGCATTTTTCCAATTTGTTATTCTGTGCTGTCTGATGATTGCATCAGCGTGAAACTACAAGTTACAGCAGAAACATGCTTTTGGCATCTGCTTCTGTATTTATATCATCTATTTCAAAATAAAAGGGGATTTTTCATTGAATAAAAGTCGAGAAAATCTCAGATATGGTTTACTGCCCCAACGACTTAATCAAGAATCAACTGTGCAAATATGAAGACATTCAGCAGCCATCTTGAAGGGATGAATTCTATGCATTGAATTTCGAACTGAGGCTTGGGGTTTATTTAGATGATAGACCGATTTCACAACCAAAACCAATTCGAGATAAGAGATGCTAAACATGCTAGGTACAGTGGCTTGAATCTATCAACCAGCTGCTAGATGGAGTGGCTTGAATCTATCAAGCAGCTGCTAGAAATTCTGGACAAAATGGGTTCCATACTAAACTACCCTCGAACTTGATTTCAGGGTTTTCAAAATCATGAATTTCTATTGCACTAACGGGAACATCGAATATATTAGGCCTTTGTTGACTGCTATTTTTGGCCATGTAGCGAGTGATAGAGTCATCCTGCTCAAAATATGGTAACTTGTGGTCTTTTGTAGGCTAGCACGTCAAATACACTTCAAATTAAGTTTGCATACTTTAAACTTCCACTTTATTCAACTTTAACTCCAACTTCAACTTCAAACTTTAACTTCATATTTAAATATACTTCAAACTTCACTTCTATTCAACTTTAATTTCAACTTTAACTCGCATTTGAACTTCAACTTCAATATCAACTTCAACTTTAAACTTCAAATTCAAACTTCAAACTTTAAACTTCATACGCCAAATTTCATAGTGCAACTTACAGAAACTCCAAACTTCAACTTTAGACACTCAAAATGACGGAAGAATGAGAATGAATCCTGATTTTTCTACAAACCTCAAGAGGATTGATGCATCTGAGCATTAAGGCTGGATTTCCTTCACACTTGAAATTGATAAGCTCTTTGTAATATTTGTACACTTGCATGTCCTGTATGGCAACATCATCATTAAAATTCTAACACCACCAAATGTAACGATAAACTGCTTATATATATAAAAGAAATATTCATATGTCATATTTTCACTATAGCAATCGTATTGTCAATGATTGCATCGTATAGCTCGATGTACGGAGGTACAGAGTGATATAGATCAACAACAAGAAAGGAGATTGACTCTCTGTAACTCAAAGTTTCATGCTACGTAGTCTTCCTATGTTATATTTTCAATAATTTAGTTTTGTCGTGTTTTATTCAATTATTCAATAATCAACTAATTTGAAAAAGGGAACTCCATATATAAATTAATGTAGTTCATACACGAGTGAATACAAACAGTAGTCAAAAGATATTTTAAAATACCCGTTAGACCTAAAATATCTGAAAGCTAAAATCATTGTTTTCCATTCAGTTTCGTTTCATATGCTTTTGCATTAACTTGGCATTTGGCATGGCCCCCTATCTTCCTTCTAGTCCGCACCAGTTTTCAAAGCGGTTACCTCCAAACATATCACTCAAGACACATTTAAAAGCCAGGCCTAGTCTTTACTCTGAGACGGGTGATAAAAAGCAGTTTAAAGGCAGGACGAAGCTTATCTTACTTACGATGTGTCTCCTCCAAGATTTCTGTATCATAGACGCTGCTTCAGACGCATTCATACCCCTCATCGACTGATCAGAAGGGGTTTTCGTTAACGATACAGCCATTCGCGAGGCCTCTACTATCCTCTCATCCAAAGAAGTCAAAGAGCTCTCTACGAATTCTCCATCGCTGTCAGGGGTTTTCAGCTGGTTTTTTCTGAGTTTAGCATCCTTCCACCATCTTTTTATGATAGTTGCACAGAATTCTTGAAATGATCTATTCAGAGAAACATGATTGAAGAGATATTAATTCGTTTAACTCATCAACTTTCTTTGCTTTATTTGCACATTTGCACATCTCACAATGAGAGAAAGAAGCCAATCGGCTAGAGGATGCTGCTTCCAAAGATGTTCTATGATTGAGTTGAGTTGAGTTGATAGGCAAATACACTTACTCTCTTCGTAAGGTATTGGTTTATCTGCTAAGCACAAAGTGCCCACATTGATTACTAAATTTCAAAGCATGCAAGTAAGACAAGAAGAACTGGTCAGAATATTTAGCCACCTCAAAAGATATTTGAGATAAACGTAAGACAAATTCATCAAAGTAAAGCTTCCCCAAAACACATTTTGGATAAAGGTATGCAGAGGGGTAAGATTTGGCACAAAATCACATAAATATCATGAAACAGCCAGGCTGAAATAAACGCCAAGTGTTCTTATAAAAAGTGCGTATTGATACAGTAAGATGATAAAGAATAATGATAAGAATAATGGTGGAAATCAAGCATATCCACTACCATTGTGGTTCTTTAACTCTAAAAAAAGGAGTTAATGTTAACAAGTTAAAATAGCAAAACAAGAATCACATAACAAATAAGAATCAAAAGTACATTAGTTCTGATAGTTTCTAGATTTAACGAGTAGTTCATTTTAGTTCCGTTCATTTTATTTTAGAATTCCGCATCATACGATTGCAAACAAAATTATTAACGAAAATTCATAACAACATTGCAACATGTACAAAATAACAATTATAAAGCGTTGTTGTACAAGGGGAATTTCTTAATGAAGGAGTTTTTTCAGTAGCTAAACTAACAGAAGAGAGAGCACCTCCATGTGATAAAAGCCTGCATTTATTTCAATACATGTTAATTTAACAGGAATCTGGTTTAAATATCGCAGAAAGATTAATGCCAAGCAGAATAAATGTATCTTAGTAGCACCACAGATAATTTGAGATAACTCGATAAATATCACTTTTACCCAAGTTGCAATGAGATTTCTTGATTACTTACCTTGAAAGCGAGTTAACGAGTGGGTTCAATTGTACGTTACCAAAAATACATTCCCTTGAGGAAAAGGAGACTTGGAAAACCAGGAATACAGCTGGCTTCTTCATAAAAATGTGCATTCTAGACCGCTTTTACATTAATAATTCTGTGCTTATTAATATGAAAATTATTATTCATTGATGAACAGAAAGTTGCTGGAAATATAATTCCAATATAATCTCGGATAAAAACACAGCCATACAAAAACACAGCCAATCTAATCTCGGATAAAAACACAACTATATCGAGTGCACACAAAAACGCATACAGTAAAATCCACATTTAAGAACCCATATATTTCAGTGCTAGCCTTAACAGTCATAAAAATCAGGGCCATCATAGCCAACATGTATGTGGAAGGGTGACTGAAAGTGAAATTTATGTGTTTCTTTGCTTTCACAACTGATAACTTCGTTTTTTATCAGAGCAGTCTTTAGAAATATGAAATAAAAAAGTTACTCGAAATACTGATGGTGTCTACGGTACAGGTTCTTAAATGAGGTAGTTCTTATCAGCGGGTTTCTACTGTAATCATTGACAGCCTTGCCATAAATCTTGCATCAAGCAGACGAAAAACGTTTGGGAGATCCAATTTAATGTCGGAATTTCGGACCAATATGCACAGACTGAACATTATTACAATCAGAAGACCATCGGGAACTCAATGATATCAAAATGATTAGTGAATCGCAAGGAAAAAACATTCCAGGCGTATTCAATAGTATGATAATACACAGCCTTCAAACGCTATTTTGTATCCTTGCGCTCAGACACTTGGCCATCTCCACTACTGGGCCATGTTCTAGAACTTTACCAAAGATTAGATCTGGCGATATCACAACTTCGTTGCTGCTTGCTATAAGGACTCCCAAGGGTGGTACATATTGTGACAATATCTTTAAAATGTCGTTAAATTCAAGCACAACTTAGCAGATGCCTCCTTGTTATAAATATGCAGCTTTTCCAATTTCCCTGCTTGGGTTCAATGCATGGTTCACCAGCTTCAAGTCAAAGTCATTGCAGCTCCATAAACAGGAAAAGATGATGTAGATGAGAAGAAAGCAAATCAAAAGCAAACAAATACTTACATAGGAATATCATGTTGCGATGATGTCATTTCTTTATAACTATGATAGCTTTTGTAGACTTTTGACGACTGAAATTTAAATAGTCAATGTAGAATTAGCAATTTTTGAAGGATGGAAATATGAAGAATCACACCAGTCATTAGTTTCTCCTTTGAAGAAATCATATTGAATGATGTTATAAACATTAGAGAGCTTTGCTGATAGTTGACGGATGATAGTCAAACATCTTAATTTTCTACGTAAGGTATTTGTTTTTGTGCAAAGCGCAAAGGATCCATGGACTAGGCAGATAAATCTAGCGATGTGACCTCGGTCCTTTCTTTCAATGTGATCGCTGCACTGATCTGGCCTCTTTTGTATTTTTCCTGGAGGTACGCAGATCTGATAACTTCTCTCCTCACACTTACACTTTGTGTGGACAGTTTTGAAGGTGGTTTTGACCCACGCCATTCGGACAAAGGTTGAGTGATCTAACCACTAGTTATTCCCAACCTACACAGAGGATAATTTGTATGAGTATTACATCATATGGGTTGTGCACCTTTGAAAACAGAATAAAAAATCATGTAAAAGATAATCATGATATGAAAATTACTATCACTTAATGGTTCAAGTGATCACAAAAGAACCACTAGCCCACTCATGGGCATGCCTAAATACTTGATTTTGATATGAGACTATGCAAATGATGAGTAGGAGACAAGTGTCCGTGATAATGATAAAAATTTCATAAAGTTTACAAGTACAACAATTGGATATTGTATTTACTAAAGTGGGCTACCTTGAGTCTCATAAGCCATGACCAGGTTTCAAATCTAGGTTTTACCTACTGAAGGTTAGCGTTCTAACCACTGTTCTAAGTAAGGGCAGTGAGTTAAGTAGCCTTGAGGTGTTATCATTCTTTTTCGGTCATCATTCTTCAGAGCCATTTATATTCATATTAATTCATATTAATTCATAAGGCATGGTCTAGAATGGGAACTTTTACCACAGCAGGGTACTGCAATTTTCATAGGCAAAGCATTGTATTGAAAAGTGGTAGCCTACACAGCTTTAATCTAGTAAAAGTATACCCCATTCCAGATGTTTGAATGCCAAAAAGTGCCACAAGACTGTTCTTATCCCTATGTGGTCTAATATTGAAGTTACCCAGCCCTCTCGATAGAAAAGAAGCAAAAAAGAGACAAATGATCCTGAATGCAAAAGAAGGAGAGGAGTTTAGTTCATTTCAGCCTTTCCAACATATAATCATAAAAGTTTGAATACAAATGCCAATGAGTATTACCTTTGAGGACAAATTGATTTCACTGCATGTTCTAGACTGTCTTGATTTGGGATTTGAAAATGTTGATATTGAGGATGAATTCCTTGGAAGTTTGCTTCCATAGTTGGGTGACAAACTTTTATTCGGATTCAGCACTTCAAATATAATTGATCTGCAATGGAAAATATCCAATTAAGTAGAGACTCCCAATCATCATCATTTTATTATCAGAATTATCATTTTATTATCATATTACCACAAGCTGGCTACCAAAATTCTGATATAACAATTCTGATACACCACACTGCAGCTTTATAGCAAAAGCCGCCCTCCACAACAGCGACTAACTTATGTCCTAATAATGCCTTCCTGTAGAGACTTTGAGTAGGGGCCAACTCTGATTATCAGCCACTTCACCTTGGATTCAAAGTGCTTGCTAGCAGAAGTTTGACTGTAAATGTAGTTTCAGAAATATTCCTTTTTATCATTACAAGGCATCCAAACAGAGAGAAATTGCCTATTTCATTGAGAGATTTTAGAAAGCAAAATTTCTGGAATAACCGTTTAACACTGGATTAGTTTACTGATTTAGATGAAATCCAAATATCTTAAGGAGCATAGTTTTTTTAATCTAATCTTTTAATATTAGGATTATCTTACGAGAAAAAACACAAGTTTCAAACTCAATAGTTTCTTCCCAAGACATTATGTTCCCTCAAGTGATAGGTCTAGCATGAACCATCAAAACAGAATTTCATTCAGTAGAGTGACAGACGTAGTAACCTTGCTTTATATCCTCTCCATATCCTCTGTATTTCAATGGCTGCACATCTTTCTTGGTCTTCCAAGCTGCTTCCAGTGCGAATTATCTCCTGTCAAATGATTAAAAAGGATTGCATTATGCTGTGTCGTAATAATCTATTTAATAAAGCAATCAAAAATGAACCATGCTTTTTAAACTTTTTGATATAATCTTCATCAGTAAATTATTCTAACAGTGATAGCTTATTCAAAGATTTACATTAACTTTATTTTTTCTTTTACTTCAATTTTTGCATGAAAACAAGAAATACAAAAAGGATGTAAGTTTTTCTTTTAATTTGTTTTCCAAAAAAGCAGAAAATTTGAAAACTTTGAAATCCTATGAAAGCTAGGATTTGAGCTGATTTCTACAATAAATAAAGTCTTGCTTTTAAAAATATTCCATCAATCAAAAAATTGAAAGATTATTAAAATACCCTTCTTTCTTGCTTCGAAAATGAGACTTGATCTGCAGAGCCATCTGCACCTAAAATAAGGAAAGGTTCAGATATACTACCCTGAACAAAATTGCAGACTGGTCAGTTGATTATAAATAAATAAGCTGCCATTATTTTGCATTTCATTTCAAACAAAATTCTGTTGTCATTCCACAATGCTCTTTCCTTCCTCTTGTTGGAACTTGCAAAGAACTTGGAAAGAGTTGGAACTTGGAAAGAGTTGGAACTCAGAAAAACTTTGTGGCTTCTAATGAAAGATTAACTTTATAAAATGTAGTGTTATTACACAATAATAAAAGATGTGTCAACTGCCCTAGCTTAAATGTGTTTTAAAAACACTGTTTTTATAAGGAACCTTAGGTTCTTTGGGTGGAGGTTAGTGTGTTTCTTATTCATGACACAAAATTTGAGAGATATGTTGGACACTCTCTTACCCCACAAATGAATTATTTCACAATGCTTTCCATGCTGTATTCTTTCTGAGTTAATACTATGCATGCAATTACACTGCCTAACTTCCCGTGCCTGATTTTAGACAGAAAAGGTTTGGATGTACCAGAATAGCATAGACTTATGATGCACAGGGGTTATCTTTTGGGATTTTTAGGGGTTATTGGGAGGATTAGGGTTAAAGTAGGGAATAGTATTGGGTTAAATACAGAATAAGGTTTGGTTTAGGGTAAGGGATACGGCAAGGGATACGTCATGGGGGTTTGGGGTACTGGGGGGATGGAGGGTTAAGTTTCAGAGAAAGAGCCTTTTGGTTGGTACTTATAGTTTTTATGACATATCCTAGTATAATAATTGCTAATTGCTGATTTTTCTAAGAATTTAGACTCAGAGGTAATTGCGGCCCCTTGCACCTCCCCCAAATTGAGAAGCCCAACATTTAAACTAGCCCCACCCACTGAACCAGCTCATATTTTATGGCGGGGTAGACAGCAACAACAACAACATGACGATCAACAAACAACAAAATCTTATTAGTAAACCTGTTGTCAGTCCACTATCTTCAGCAATATTCTTGAGTTGTCTTATTGTGAACATATTTTTTCCTCCTTTAGTGAAAGAAAAACCAGTCTCAAATCATTTATTTCCATGCATTCTCGAAAATCATGGGTATTTCACTCTTGATCTTTGATCTTTCAATGATATTTCTCGTCCGACATCTTGTTCTTTTCATGGTTGCTATGACAAATGTCCAGAACGAGGCTTATTAAAGAAAGAACTCCTGGACGCTTGGAACACGGCTCAGTTTTAGAGAGACATGACAGTGCATCAACTAAGAAGACAATTTCCTTTTGAATGAATGCGGTAAATTTTGACTCCCTTAAACTGTCGGACGTACGAGTGTGCTGTCTATCTGGTTGTTTTTTAATTAATTCTCACTCAGTCATATGGTTATTTCTTAGAACTATTATGTTGAGCCAAAACGGTCAGCCTCAGTTTGTTCTATGCTTTTTCAAATGTTGGCAATATTTGAGGCTCGCGTTCTTTTGAAATCATTCTTATAAAAAGAGTTTATTGCAAATATGTTTCGCTCCTTATAGATCACAAATTCCTAGGATGGCAAAATCTTTCTTTATTAGAGCAATATAAAACAAGTGCTGAGGTGGGTCAAAAAGTTTCCCCTCGAGAACGCGGTTAGACCGCTTTGCCCCAGGCTCCACTACGTAAAATGTTTGACAAGTAAAATTTTTGGCAATGAAACTATGCGTAAAACGGCATCAATTGCATGTTTAGGACCTATTTTTCGCTCAAAGCTTAATCTAAGTAATTAAAAAAAGTTTCAAATAATTAATAAGTATCAAATTAAATAATTATCAAGTATTTCTTATAAGAAATCAATTTTTCATAACAATTTTAAAAAGGAATTAGTTGCTATTAGCAATACCAGACGTAAACCATTTTACGTATAGAGGTACCATGATGAACGCATCTAGATTATTCAAAATGATTAAAATAATTCTTGTAAGTATCACACTACATAGTTAACCATTCGTTCTTAATCTTCTGCATATTTCATAATGAATTAGTTCTTAGTAACATTAGACGGTACACTAACTATTAAACGCATAAAGGGACTATTGGGAAAGAACGAAGATCATTCGAAATCATTTAAAATGCAAATAATGGAAAGTATCCAAGTGTAAGGTTTTCACGTTCTTTTTCCTTAATTTTCATAAGGAATCAGTCTTTATTAGCAAAAGACGGGGATGCCAACTGTTCAACGTACTATAGAGAGACCATTTGGTCAGTCTTTCGACTTTGGAAATGCTATTCTTCTTCGGGCTGAAATACTACTTGATCAGCAAATCGTATATTTTGTAAAAAATGTGCACTTTGTAATAAACAGTAGCGGTAAACCACATGTCATATAAATCGTACTTTTCAAATATTATGGTTCTTATCTGTAACTATGAGGTTCTTATCTTCTCTGTAATAGGTCCTTACATGTAGTTTAAGAAGAATTTCTTCAACAACAATATTTTCAACGAATAGGACGATTTATTTCTCTATTTTATTCACATGTTTATTCAAAAAACTATTTGTTATTAGAAAAACCTTTATAAGAAACGCAAGGCTTAAATTTGGTTCAGTTTTTTTAGTATCCATAAAACTATATTATAGATGGACAAAAAACAAGCCCATCAACATGATTTTAGACAGATTTTGGATGTTTGGATTGGGGCGTGTAGTAAGTTAGGGATCATAAACGAGCAAGCTGAATTGAAAGCTACAGGTTCTTGTAAAAACCCCCTAAAAACTCATATAGCTGTCAAGAGCTTTACTATTATTCTTTTGGTTCACACTGATGGTTGGTATGGACATCAAATATCGGATAATGATTTTTGTGGGCTACAACTTGTTTTATAAGAAACCAATATTTAGTAATGAAATCCCTAAAATTTGAGAAGTATCTAGATCAAAATGAAAATATACAAAGACATTTCTAAAAGCATTGAAAGCTATAAATAAGTATGTACTGAAAATTATGTTGCGTGCGGTACTACACGCTTTTTTTCTTATAAGGAACTGTTTATAAGGAACCTAGAACTAGAATTTCTCGTGAAATACAATGGATTCTTTTGTTCTATTGTTTCTTGTAACAGTAGCCCTCTGCATTCTGACATAAACCTGCAAATAGAAAAACATTGATTATGTAAATTAAGAGGCAAAAAACTTGAAAAATAGCGGATTTGATGAAACGATAGAGTTCGAAAATTTCACAAACTAAACTACAAAAAGTTGAAATAAATACCATTCTTGTAAGGACACATCCTCACCAAAATAAGCTGACCCCTCTAGGAATTTTTAGGAGATTCATTGACTTTTAAAATCTTCCCTTCGTCTTCTCTAAGCTCGTCTTCATCGTGGATGACGAGTTTTTCGAATCTTAACCCTATTACGACCGAGGGGGGGGGGGGCACAAAGTGCCCGCGGCAAATAAAAAATGCTGTATCACCCAGAAAACACGTAATAGTCTACTGGAACCTGTGCGACTTTTCCTCAATATTATCAGAGCACCTAAAAAAATTATTTTTGTTACTATCACACCTTCGTTGATCACGTGACACTACTTTTGTCAACAAGCAGTCAGGTGTAAAAATGTTTTAGGACCCATAATTCTGCAACTATACCACATAGAGATTAGCTTGAAGCACCATTAGCTTTTTTTTGATGAGGACTTTTGAATGATGTATAACTTACCTGTATTTGCTGACGTAAGCAAAATTTAAAATCTATGAAGTCATCAATGTTTATGACGTCATATCTATAAAAGACAATTACTTTTTTTACAAAAAAATACTTTTTTTGCTTTTCTTAATAGAGATAAACAAGTAAAAATTCTATTTTTCAATCTGAAAGGTGATTTTATCTTATTTTTCTTCATTGTAAACTTTATCGACTTGAACATTTAGGAAAAATTGGTAAAAATATGTTAAAATATAGAAAAATATCAATTAAATTGATAAATTATGATTTGAAAATGCTTTTTGTTCATTAATAGACCATTTGAGAGTCGAAAAAACCATAAGATTAGCTTCAATTACAAGCTAAAAGTCTATTAGTAGTTATCATGGTTTTTCAGACTTATGACGTCACTGTGACATCATTGGTAGCTATTATGGTTTTCAAAACACCTTCAATGGATAGAGCAAGTGAAGTTCTATAGTTATACTAAGTTTCAAGCCTTTTTCGCGTTCCTAGCAAGAATTACAGGGAGGGCACAATGAGCAGTCAGGTCCCCCGGTAGTATAAGGGTCCAAAAAGCCCGGTATTAATAAGGCTAAGGGCTTGTTGCCGTTGCAAGTGGTTGATGTTGGTACTGCTTTAAACTTAACAAAATTGCTTCCTTCGTCGCTCGATGGAATGTTAAAGACATTGATTCTTTGCAGTGCTTGAGGTTATGTCGCCCATTTTGAAAGCCTAGAGTAGGCTGAAAAGCGCATGCTTTGCGTCTATTGTTTCTCAGAGAGTAGCTTTTTTGCCAACCACTTTACGTCACTTGTCCAAGATCCTGGGACACTTTTTGAAGCCAAAGTGCAGTTATTCAAACTCGTATGGCGAAATATCTAGACTTCGAATACATATTAAGTTGTCATTTTCGAAATCAGCGTTATTGGAATACCCTTAATAACAAAAGATGGGTATATAAAGCATTCAAATCTCATATTCAAGATAGATTATTAAACCTGCCTAGCCTTTTTCCTTGCCAATTTTATTTTTCTCTGGTTCCGTAGAAGCGAATAGATTGTAAAAGAAACTCCCAGAAGATATTAGTTTTACGGAGGTAAATTATGAAATATGAAAGTAAAATCAGGATCACAAGATGAGCTAGGTAGCATCAAATAAAATCTATGCCTACTAATGACGAAGCTCATAGGATCATGTACTTTTGAGGATAAAGACTTCTTTCAGATTGAATATCTGGCTGTAATACTGGATGGGGCCTGGTACCTTGAAGGCCCTGAAGGGTGGAAACTGGTACAAAAACATGTGGTACAGGTACCAAAGATCCTCCTATCACCCCCTTATTTTAGGTCATTTAATGTGTTATTACGTCAGATATGTAGTCCAGATTTTCGTGACACTTTTTAGAAATGTCCTAAATTTACAATAGATAGCCAGAAATACCGGAAACATAGCGAAACAAACACAGAGATTTCTTAAGCTTTTCGTCTGACAGACACTCAACAGAGTAATACGTCAGAAAGAGAATGAAACAGATACCTAACTGATTTATATACCCAGATGTGGATCGAAATAGGCCAATCGGGAAAGATATGAATGATTGGTATAGTGTAGGAAAACCAATCAACACCCACGATACAGTGAGCTGACCAAAAAGATTACTTTCAGAGTCCTAAGGCGAAAACGAACTCTTTCTGTCTACACAATAGAAGATCCCTAGTTTTTATGTTGACAGATTCCAAAAGTGAAATGTAGATCTTGCTCTGGCAATTATGCGAAAACGATTCTCACTTTGCGGATGGATGGAAGGATTTTTTTCTGGAGAAACCAAACGGGGTCTAACTGTAGCGTAGCACTTAGTAATGACTGTCTTAATTTTCTTTTTAAATCACAAGGAGACATTGCAAATGTAAGGCAGTTTTAAATAAACGGGGAACTTTTGTGGACCAATTTTTTTGTCAGTCGTGAAACCTACGATTTTATTACAAAAGCAAGTCGAAATGAGATCTTCTGGATATCCATTGTTGTTGAAGGTAGATTTCATTTTTGCCAATTGTAAATAGAGTTTAGGCTTGGAAGAGATCATAAGTGCCCGGTGAACCAAGGTGTTGATTAAGACCCCGCTTAAACGGGGCCGGTCAATTATTTGAGCGGCCGAATATTTGCACGCAAAAAGAGCCGGCCAAAAATTTGCACACTTAGTGGTTCCGTCTACTCGGGGTCGCTTGTGCCTCATTTCCGTGCTTTCTTAAAATGAACATGCGCACTAATTGGAGATACTTTCAGACGTCGGACGTCAAAACAAAAGCCCGTCATAATGAATTGATCATTTTCTCAGAAATCACGATCAAAGTTTCTCTGAAGTCACGATCAAAATTTCTCAGCAAAAGTGCATAAAAACAAGCTGGAAAGTGCCACAAATAACAGGAGTGGAGGACATAAGGTGGTGGAAAAAAATAATCCATGATACGATACTTGAATTTATTGATTATAACGAAAACAGTCACATTAATCAACGTTGTAAAGGATTTGGGGAGGCAGATTTTGGCGCTATAAATCTTATGGTTTTGCCTCGTTATCAAAATTAATTCCCTCGTTTCCGTACCGACCATAAATTTGAGCGTTCAAAAGCGTGTACACGGGGCCGTTCAAAATTATGGCCGGCCAAGTTACAATTAGGTCGCTTTCTCAGCCGTTCGAATATTCGGACGCCTAAGCGTGCAAGTTTTTGGCCATTCAGCAGGTCCCGTGTAGACGGGAAGGCTAAGTGGCCGAATATTAGGCCGCTCAAATATTTAACCGGCCCCGTGTAAACGGGGTCTAAGTTGGTTTTGATTTGTTAGGCAAAAAAGGAATCCCAACGTGTATATAGGCCGCTAAAAGTTGGTTTCCTGTAGACAATGGTAAGAAAACCAGGTTTAGTTTTTTCCACAAAAACTTTTAGAAATGGCAAGGAGTTATTTTCTTCCTTTTCAAATGTAAATTTTAGAGACTGATGCAATAAGTTGAGTTTGGTAAGGAAAATATCCCAAAAACCGCGAAAGTGTCATCCACATAGCGAGAGTAAACAAGGGGCTTTTCATGGCAGTTAAAGAGTTTATGTTAATGGACGCCGAAAGATATGTTCGCTAACGCTAAGGCCAATAGGACTAACGCTAATCGCTAAAGCCCAAAGGACTGCCCATGGTGACACCGTCCTTTTGCCGGTACCAGATAGGTTTCTATTTCGTTCTCTTTCTGACGTATGACTCTGTTGAATGTCAGACGAAAAGCTTAAGTAATCTATGTGTTTGTTTCGCTATGTATCTGGTATTTCTGGCTTTTTTGATGTTTTTACCATCCAAAGACTGTTACATATACAATAGCATGAAAGAGCACTAGAAAAGAGGTTGGTATTTCTAAAAAGGCAAATCCAGCTTAACGTACTTTTGAGAGAGGATTGTTGGTTTTAAAAATTGGTTTGAATTAGCACTAGAGAATAGAAATTTTCCACAAATTGAAAAAACACTAGTGCATGATTTTTGGTTGATATCATCCAAAAATAAATGGTTCCAAATAAGCTTTTAATGCAATCAGGCCCAATCAGAGAGCAATATTAGGGAACAATAGCTCTACAAACTGCATAAAATTACAAAAATATTTCCTAAAAAGCTTCAAATCTACTTAGGGAGTAATATAGGCCAACAATTGAAAAAGCAAGATTCTAGTCAAAATTGTCAAAAAATAAATGGTTTCAAATAAGCTTTGGTTCCACTCAAGTAACAATATTGGGCTATTACAGCACGTCTTGGAAGGTTTATGATATTGCGTATACGGATAGCAGAAAATTATCTGAAATATAACTAAGAATGGCCTTAAGTTTTGATCTAAGTATCAAAGTAAGATCAGCCAGCTTTCGAGTCTTCTATTTGGGAAAAATACATGTTTTGCCACTCAGCAATCAAAGAGATTAAGGGACAAACCAATTGCTTTCACCACATATTTTTCGTGCTGTTCTACTGTGCAGTTGTATGGAGGATGGTCAGTTCTGTAAAGGATGTTCATTATTTGGAGAATGTTCAGTACTGTGGGGGATCACATCAGTACAATAGAGAGTATTCAGTACTGTAGGGAAGGGGAATGACATTATTATGTGAGGGAATGCTATTCAGTACTGTGAGGGGATACCATGAGTACTGTGAGGGGAGAGATTTAGTAAAAAAACATCCTCCAACTCACTAATGGTATCACCCCGCAGAACTGAACGTCCTCCACAGAACTAAACAAAGACGTTTCCCAGGAAGACTATTTCGAATCAGAAAGATTTATCTTTTGGTGGTGAAAATATTTATTTTACTGCAGCCAATTCCAATTAGCTAAACTCATTAAGATTTCCAATAATAATTAAGAGTATCAAAACAGGCTATCTACTTTTTCTTTCTGTGGGTTTCATCATTACCTGAACATTCTACAAATTTTGTGACAGAACTTTTAATTGCGATTGTGAAGTTTTGTGAAAAACATCTTGCCTGGACGATGCTCCGCCAACCAGGAATAAATGAAAACGCATTTCTTAAAGTGAAGGAGTACCCGAATAAGTGCACAAGTACTTTCGATACTAACTCTACACTGCTTGTGGTTTCCCTCCATAGTAATGAATATCCTTGGCAGCACAAAACATCCTCCACAATACTGAACAATCTCCTCAGTACAGGTGGTATCACTCAACAGTACTTACTATCTTCCACAGCACTGTATGGTATTTTTTCACAATACTGATGATACCCCAACCCCCCAACCCCCCCCCCCCAAAAAAAAGATACTGCACAGATGCTCCCCAGGGTGATTCAGAGCAATATTTCTGACGAAAGGCATTCAAAGTTCAGCTTGGTCAACATCTCATCATAAATGTCTTCCTGTTATGTTGGTGAAATATATATGTGCATTATCAGCATTCACATCTAAAATATTTGGTGTTTTTAAAACCAAAAAGAAAATAGTCTGATTAATCCTTTTACTCGGTAATCCTTCATTATAGGCGGCAATCAATTGTAATCGGTCCTTTTACTCAGTAATCTCTCATTAACTTAGCTGTAATTGGTTTCTTCACTAATGAACCATTGTCGTTGCCTCTAAAAACAAATAACAGTGAAGACTGGTGCCATCATATAAAACAGCGTCGTCGGCACAGCTTATCATCAGTTGGTTAGTTGGCTGTCATAGTCAACTGCTGATAGTCTCACGAGTTGCATCAAGCAACACGTATCGAGATGAAGACGGCTTTGCTGCTTGCCTCCCTTCTCGGGTTGGCGCTCTGTATTGCTGGTGAGTACACTTTTCACGGTTTCATATTTGCTTTTCTCTGTTGATTTAAAGTTTGCTGACCCGTAGTTTTCAAATCGTGTTGGCTTGCATCTTTTGGTAGAGATGTTTGGATAAGTAGATCTAAAACAACATCTGTGTAGTGGCAAAGAGGTGATCCTCTATACAGATGAGTAATATGAACACTGCATACTGTTAAGAGGTCCCCATATTTTGCAACGTTATTTTTGTGCGTTATTTCATAATTTTGATATTTTTAGCTTGTGAGTTATTGATAGAAAATGTCCCCGTGCAGTGTTAATCAGTGAAAGTGTTGTCGTTCTTACGTAAAAAAAACGTTTTTAGAAAGTGTACCCTGAAAAAAGAATCGCATTTTCTGTAATGTGGCTTACCTTAATCAATGTAACGTGATCATGAAAATCTGTTTCTCTGTTCATGACGGCGTGAATAACGAGAAAACCGAGGAATGAATCCATTATCCAGGGGTGGTATGGCAGGGTATTATAATTATTGCTGCACAGAATGATTTCCTCACTTCAAAAATTGATTATAACTACGTACAAATATTAGGTATGCCATGACTAATTACTTGCTAGACTCGTTTAAGACATGCTTTAGAAGACTTTTTTTGTTTTAATAGCATTCGAGCCGGTTGAAGATGCAGAAAAAGAAGTAGAAGAAGCAAATGAAGTCGCAGAAGCAACAAATGTCGAAGATCCAAACGAAGAAGATGATCAAGAAGACGCAGCTGAAGAATCAAGTGATTCAGTGGGTAAGACGGTTAAAGATATTTACAAAAAATTACAAGCTTGGGTGATATTGATTTTAGACTTTTCCTTTCTCTATTGCCTCTCAACTAGAAAATTCAAGAAAAATACCATAATGGGGGAAAATAAGGAGGACAAGGCGTAAATGTCATTGAAGGCCTGAATTGACAATGGTAGGAAATACAGTTAGAAATTACTCTGATCGAAGATACAACTGGACTGCAATTGACTGCTAGCAAAATAGGCTAACTAGCAGATAGGTCCTCTAAACTGAAAAAGTAGGGAATGCTTAATGTAAAAGGGTAGGTTGATAATGACTAATGATTAGAATATTTCCATAAACCTCTCCAAAGCTTTAGATTGGAAGATGGCCCTAAAGCTCATATGAGATGCACCAAAGTATAACTTCTGGATATAATTTTTCTTTGTTAAGCCCTAGCCCATGAATGAACTTTTGAACCCTAGACTCTCCTTATCTAGACAATTTTGGCAACATTCAATGCTTCACTTAAGTAACCTCAGTAATGTCATATGTATACACTTCCATTTTGCTGTCAAATCTGCAAATCTGATAGTCTTAAGGGTAGATCTATGAAACTATACAAAGTTTATGTTTAGCTGTAACCCGAGATAATGACCGTTAAGCAGTGATGTGCACAGCTAGCTACAAGCTTTCGATCATTTTAGCAAAAGACAGCTGGGTGATAGGAGATGGAATAGGAGGAACAGAAGTCAGAGTAGGAAAAGTTGCCTCGAAGTTAGCTTGCTATGTCCTCTGCTACCACCGAAAGATGAACGGCGTCCTTGCAAATGGTGCAACTGTGGATACCAAAACAGGCACAAATTGTTATTGTGAATATGGAATGAAAAAGAGAAACCGTGTCAAAAAATGGATGACTACATTCATAAATAGAGGTTTGTTTTTTATTTTCTTTTTTCTCAAATCACAGGGTGTTGTAGAAACTTGGAATTTCAGGATAACACAAAGTAGAAATAAACTAAAATGAAACATAATAGGATGAAAACTAAAGTCATATATGTAAGCAACAGAGTATTTGTTGGGGCATAATCAATTTCAACATACCGTTGGTAAAGACAGGCTAAAGCACTCTTGAAGGTTGAAGCATGTTTTAAATGTTACTTTTAAGTTTCCTGTCAAATGATAGTAGTACTAGCCTGCGAAAGGCCATGCCTTTATTTCCAGCAAGGGCACGGGAACTCTAGTTCAATTTCTTTCCAAAGGACGGTAGACTTAGTGATAGTAGAAATCTGTAATTTGAGGATGAACCAAAGGAGGACTAAAAGCTGGATCAATTTAGATATGCACTCAAAGCTGAAGACTTATATCCACCCCACAACTTTTAAAAGCAAGATGACATTCAAGTAAAGATGAATAGGCAATCGGGCCTCATCACGAATGAACTTGATGACAACCTCAACTTTGAAAATCATTTCCACTCTTTTTAGATCTATTATTTATTTCAACTTTGCATTCATCTATTTCAGATATATCTAACTTTAGGTCCCAATATCAGGAACATTCAACCATCGATTTATGAAGTGGGTTTATAGGATTAGTTTTTAGGTGCAGGTCAACAGCATCTTTTAAGGTTACCTTTTCAACGCATTACTATTTCATCCTTACAAGCGTGTTTCGTGATCTTTCACTCATTTTGATTTATAACAGAATTATTCTCCAGCTTGCCTACGCAATTTCTGTGAAGTTTAACTTGAAATGATAAATCCTTGATTTATTTAGCGAGTTGGAAAGTCGGAGACGGAGTGGGAGGAACCGAAGTGAAAATTGGAACATTCAAATCAAAGGTGCATTGTTACGCAATGTGCAGGTCACGAACAAAGAACGGGGTACTTGCGAATGGTGCCACTGTGGATAGTGCAACTGGCAAGATCTGTTATTGTGAATTCGGAATGAATAGCAGGAACACCGTCAAGAAGTGGACAACCACATTCATAACCAGAGGTTTGTTGTTCATAACTATAGGTTTGTTACTCTCTTATCGCAATACTGTGGAGCGTGTTTTGTACTGTGGAGGGATACCATCAGTACTGTGGAGACAATACACTTGGATATTTTATTTTCCTCACTCGTACTTATCCTATCCCCCACCGTACTGATGATATCTCTCCACAGTACTGAATATACCCCACCCTACTGATGATATCTCTCCACAGTACTGAATATACTCCACCGTACTGATGATATCTCTCCACAGTACTGAATATACCCCACCGTACTGATGATATCTCTCCACAGTACTGAATATACCCCACCCTACTGATGATATCTCTCCACAGTACTGAATATACTCCACCGTACTGATGATATCTCTCCACAGTACTGAATATACCCCACCGTACTGATGATATCTCTCCACAGTACTGAATATACCCCACCGTACTGATGATATCTCTCCACAGTACTGAACATCCTGAACAGTGCTGAACATACTCCACAGTACTGAACATCCTGAACATACTCCACAGTACTGATGATGGTATCCCCCATAGAAGTGATGATATCCCTCCACAGTACTGAACATCCCCAATAGTACTGAACATCCTGCACAGTACTTATGGTATCCCTCCACAGTACTGAATATCCCCTATAGCATTAAACATCCTCCTCAGTACTGAACATCCTCCATGATGTTTTGTCCTGAAATTGTCCCCTCACAGTACTGAATAGTATACCCTCACTTACTAATTTACTAATGGTACCCCCCCCCCCCCCCCACAGTACTGAACACCCTCTAATATACTGAATGTATCCCCTTCAGTGCTGAACATCCTCCACAATAATGAATATCCCCCACAGTAATTAACACCCTCCAAAGATCTGCACAGACATTCCCAAAAGTGATAATCGTTTTATCAGTGAAGATGACTTTACCATAAATTCCACATACAATCATCCACATCTCTTGTAAATACCTCAACTGTGGATAGTCCTGAAGCTGAACACACTAGACAACTAGAGCCCTTATTATGGACCCAAAGAAGGACAATTCAATTATTCTATTCATAATGAGAACTCTCTACAAGCAACCAATTGATGCCTTTATTGAATCAATCTAAAATATTCCACTGTTTTGATTTTCCGATAGCATATGTTTCGCACGATGAAGCAGAAAAGGAAGTTGATGATTCAGCTGATGTTGAGGATGCAACGGAGGAGGATGCTACACAGGAAACTAGTGCAGAAGCGAATGACCTTGCAGGTGAGGACAAATCCGTCGCTACATTGGGGGTGCGGCACCCCCTTTGGCCAAATCTCAGTCGGCAAATCACATAAAAGTTCCACTCAGTCGTCAAATTGAGAAAAATCTTGAAATCGATACAAGAGCAGTTTTGCTTGGTTACGTCACAATACAAAATTCATTGACGCTAGTTTTGCTTTGCAGAAACCAGTCGGCAAAAATCCACCTAAAAAAAGACTTGAGACACAAGTTAAGTTCTTTACATAGGGTTTAGATGATTGACACTTTTCATACCATCAACTCAACCTGGAACTTCAAGGTGACCTGACCCCTGAATGGTCGAGAATACTGCGAACTTCCCCATTCGTTTCTCCCGAAGAAGGCCCCCCTCCCAAACTATAAATTTCGAATATCGAAAATTAAGGAGAAAACGAAGTGCAATCAATGATCAGGCAGTTAAATGAATTAGGCAATGCCTTGAACATAACAACGTATTAACGAAACATTACATACGCACTTAAACATCAAAATTTTACATCATGTTGCATCTCTTAGGTATTGTGAATCTCCAAAAATTTGAAGTTTTAAGCATATTATACATGTATTTAAGAAATCAATTCAAAACTAAATCAATTAGACAAAACCTAAACCTGAAAATATAGCCCAAAAAATTAACCAAATATATCAGCAGCTCTGAATGATTAAGTTTTCCCAGATAATTTTACTTTGAGGCTTATCATGAACGAAGAGCATCGTTGATTTTGCTCAGGAAGTCACCTCAGATACCAGAGTCTCGAGAAAGGGGCAGAACAAAATGGAGAATGGGCTCATTTGATTGAGATCTTAACGTAAACTTTCTCTTCAACCTCTGGTACCCAGGTTACTCGAAAATGAAAGTTACTACAAGCTCGCTTCATTTGTTTTTGATATCTTTGCATGGCATAAAATATTCTTTACAGAGACGTAGCAACTACTTTACTGTATCAAAATGCCATATGACTTTTAAAAGTTTCAAAGATGCACCCATTTGCAAGGATTTATGGCATGATTCGAAAGAAAATTGACATTGTAATTCGTGTAAAAAATGACAGGACAGTTTTACAGTTTTTAGCTAGGATGCATAGAACAGAAGTCAGAAAGGGCGTTGCCAGCGTTTTATGGAGATTTAAGGGGCGTGGCTCAGAAAGTTCTTCTGGGGGCTCCGTCCCCCGGCCCCCTTTTGCTTTTCTCTCTGAATGGCTCTCCCCAAACTACAATGCTGGATCCGTGCCTGCTTTGTAAAGCTCTGTCCTTATCAAATTCAATAGCATTTTTATACCCATCTAGTTACCAAGGAACAGACCTTCCCTTGCCTGCTAAAAACTAAATTCCTATCATTTGGAAAGGTAAGGGAATTAAGAATCGAAAGGCTTCTCTATGGAGAAGAAATTGAGCCTCTCAACAAGAGCTATGTCAGTTCGCCAACAAAAGGCCACACCCAAAGGCCACGCCCACCAGTCGGCCAATTGCGAGGTTGCGCCCCCCTAGCTTGATATCTCTAGCGACGGCCCTGGGTGAGGAAATTGATGAATGTTTTCAGGGATGATCCCTAGGATACATTTATTATGAGAGCACCCCTCTTTCCCTTGGAGAGCCACCATTCGTGCCATAGCATTGAAAAAGATGTTAAATCATTATTTCAATGTGAAACATATTGGAATAGGTCTATACTGAAAAACATGTACTCTGTTGATCTCATTGATCTCAAAATAAACCGGATTGAGCATCGAATGTTCTAAAATGAAGTCCTTGGCGGCCATATTGGGATGCCCAATTCAATAAATCGAGATTCCACTGGGGCGTGCCTTTTTTCTTTGATGATCATCGGAATGTTATGAATGATCAACTCGAGACTTAAAAATCATGCAGCTATTGTTAACAAACAATCAAGTCAATGTAATTTCTTTGGCAGCCATATTGGGAAGCCAAATGACAGCCGAAGCAATTGGCTTCAAATATTCAACTCCAGAAACCAAAGAATGCTCGATCCAGTCTTTATATTGAGATCAGTGGTTGATCTCTGTTGAACTGATAAACATTTTTGTCGTCATTGTCTTATTGTTATCAAACCACATTGTGGTAGGTCTCTTTCTTTTTCCTTAGAATCTCTTTGCATGACCAGTTTTTCTTAACTATCATCTGCTCTCTGTGTGGCCATATTTATACCACCTCTTTCTGAAGGCGTTCTGTTAGGACTTCAGCATTTATCTTGAGTTGCACATCTGCTGTTGTTGTTGCTTCACATCTACTCTATTGTTTACGATTTAAAAGTTCAATATTCAGAATGGAGTCTTTCAAGTTGGCCTGCTATTTCAGTCTGAAAATTCTACTAGTTTTAAAAATTTTTATTGTTTTTTTTTGGCTCAATATCCATTCATTTGATCTTCTCAATATCCAGCGCATCTTTACGGTTTCCTTTATACTCAAAGCTCTAATATTTTTCATTTTTTATTCTCATTACCCATGTCTAGCTTTGATATGTAACAACGGGGAATACCAATGCGTCGGGCATTCTTATATTTGATATCAATACAATACATACTCATTTTCAGAAGGTCAAGAAAGCGACGAGCAGGAAGAAGATGTAAACGAGGACGAAGAAGAAAGTGATGTGGCTGAGGCAACCGAACAAGGTGATATCTTCCAACCTCTGAGACCCCTGAATCTTGAGAACTTATGAATTTCATGTAAAACCTGGAGAGTTGGGTCTGAAATCTTGAGATTTCTGAAAATGTCTAAAACAAAAGCCCGAATATGTCACCTATTTTCAAACAACGACTTTCCTTAGTACTCACAGATGAGTTTTATCATTTGTTACCATCAAGTTTGTTTTGGAATAACTTTCCATAAACTGTTAAGAACAATTACATCAAAATGATAGAAGGAGGAATCAAAGAACTAGGTCTAAGAAGATGATGGAAACCCCAGCAACATGTTTTTTTTTGTTATAATCATTATGACGATGCTGGCTAGAGGTTTCCTATTTAATTTCTCATTGAAGTCTTCAAGAACTTATAAGAGCTAGAAAATCGTGAGATCTGGAGTTTTCCTAAAGAACCCTTCTGCTGCCATTCATTGTGTGAAATGAAATCTGCTATCATTTGCATAAAACTCTATAATAAAGAGATTTAAATCAATCCATATTTTTACACAGCGGAAGATGCGATTGAAAAACAAGAAAAGAAGAATCCAAGCTATTACCGAAGAAGAAGGTATTACAGCAGGAGACGGTACTACAGAAGGAGGTATTACAGGAGGAGGTATTACAGCAGGAGACGGTACTACAGAAGGAGGTATTACCGAAGAAGATATTACAGACGAAGGTATTACCGAAGAAGATATTACAGGAGAAGATATTACCGAAGAAGATATTACAGGAGAAGGTATTACCGAAGAAGATATTACCGAAGAAGATACGGAAAGAAATGAATCGGCCTAACAGAGCAAAACAGAAAATGACTCTCCATTAAGAGCAAACAAAGTAGAGTAGTGGTCTAGAACATCAAGTTCTCAAACTTGAGTTGGTAGTATCTAGGGGGAACCAAGATAGACTTATGTAAACAATTTTTATATTGAATAGAAAAAGTGCACATGAGACTAACATCGGTTTCTTTATTTCTCTAGATCTTCAAGACTGGTTACCAAACATCGTACTATTGCCAGTTCATATCGTTGCATTACCATTTCTGAAGCCAATCTTAATTGAAGTTTTCACAATTGAAGATTTCGCCATGTTTCTTCTGTCAAGTTTATTTTCAAGGTTCAGAACAGCGTTTTCTAGCCTAATTCTTTGCACTTAAAAAGCTAACGAAGTAGTATAGCATTTGATGGAAGAAAAGCTTGACAGCAACAACAAACGAACCACACAGAAATCCATATCTCAAAATGAATACTTCCAAATGTATATAGGCATTATACGCGATAAATAATATTCATTTTGCTGTATCAAGCAAGTTTTTTAACCGCTTGGTGGGTGATCGAATTTATGAAATGGAATGGAAATCCTTCACAGTACTCAAGGTGTCCCTCCTCAGTACTGAACATTCTAAAAAGTACTGAATGTCCTCGATAGTACTAGATGGTGTCTCTCCACAATAATGATGATATCCTCCAGCAGCACAGGACATTCTCCACAGTACTGCAGAAACATTCCCTAGGTGATTCAGAGCAAGATTTCTAACAAAAGCCTTTCAAAATACTGCTTGGTAAAAATCTCCTCAAAAAGTCTTCCTGCTATTTTTGCGAAATCTAGAATTGCATAATCAGCATTCACATCTAAAATACTTCGAATGCTTAAAACCCAAAAATGAAGATAGTCAGGTTGATCTTATGTCTTAGTTATCGTTCATTATCAGGGGGCAATGAGGTGGTCACTTTGACGCAGTAATGTTCATTATAAACAGCAAATGGATTTGTTTATTAACACTACTTATATACTGTGTAACTAAGGCCCCGTTCACACGATGATGCTGGATTCATTTTGTTTCGGATTACAAAGCAACCTGATACGAAATTTTCTTCCTTCACACGATGCTAGATTCACTTTTGTTTTCTGTTCACACGACTACGCTCCGCTCCGCGCCCCCACAGGCCCACAGCAATGCCTATTTTTGTAATAATTGCTACTTGACAGCTAGGCATCACCTGCTCTTGAGAGGGTCTTGAAAACGAGGTTCTGGAGCACAAGCGTATCGGATTCATACGTTCACACGACGAGCCCAAAAGCAATCCGATGTGAAAAGCGATCCGAAACGTCTCTCCTTCAGAGCGGAGTGATTTGACTCCGGAAAAATGATCCAAGGAGCTTTGGATTGGCATGGTGTCGTGTAAACAGAAAGGCTATCCGATTTGAAAAGCGACCGGAAACGATATGAATCCGTCATCGTGTGAACGGGGCCTAACATTGAATGTATTAGGTTTTAAGGTCTAAGGTCCAAATCAGGTTTGAAAGTTGCCTGGCAACCGACCTGTGTTAACTCGTGTGTGTATGCACATATGTACTAATTGGTAGAAAAGAAACATCGAATTACTATTTCATCTCTGCAAGCCTTTTTGGGGATTTCTCACTAATTTTGATTTATACCAGAATTATTCTCCCGCTTTGCCTGCGTAATTTTTATGAAGTTCAACCGAAAAAGATAAATCTTTGATTTTTTAGCAAAGTGGAGAGTCGGAGACGGTGTCGGGAGGAGTGAAATGAAAATTGGAGTAGTGCAATCAAGGGACCATTGTTACGCAATGTGCAGGTCACGAACACAGCACGGGGTATTTGCAAATGGTGCCACTGTGGATAGTGCAACTGGCAAGACCTGTTATTGTGAATTCGGAATGACAAGAAGGAATAGCAATACAAAGTGGACGAGCACATTCATCGATAGAGGTTTGTTGCTCTTTTATCCTGTGATCACCCTGGGAAGCGTCCGTAGAGTGCTGTGGGTGCTGTGGGAGAATATCATCAGTACTTTGGAGGTAATACCTTCAGTGCTCAGAACTGGTGAGGTAATACCGAAAGTGCTTGTTTCCCTGCACAGCAGTGAAAATCCTCCACTAAATTGATGATATCCCTCTACAGTACTGAACATCTTCCACAGTGCTCAACACCATCCATAATACTGATGATATTCCTCCAATATACTCAACATCTTCCACAGTACTGATGATATCCCCTGCACAATACTGATGATATCCCTCCACAGTACTCAACATCTTCCACAGTACTGATGATATCCTCCCACAGTAATGAACATCCTCCACAGTACTCAACATCCTCAATAGTACTGATGGTATCCTCCCATAGTAATGAACATCTTCCACAGTACTCAACATCCTCAATAGTACTGATGGTATCCTCCCATAGTAATGAACATCTTCCACAGTACTCAACATCCTCAATAGTACTGATGGTATCCTCCCATAGTAATGAACATCTTCCACAGTACTCAACATCCTCAATAGTACTGATGGTATCCTCCCATAGTAATGAACATCTTCCACAGTACTCAACATCCTCAATAGTACTGATGGTATCCTCCCATAGTAATGAACATCTTCCATAGTACTAAACACCATCCACAGTACTGCAAAGATGCGATTTTTCCACGGAATGGATTACCTATGCTTATAGCCTTTCATTTAAAAAAATGTTTACTAAACTAATTTATCTATTACTCATGTTGATAATTTTTATTTTTGACACTGATGTCAAGCTTATTTTTAGGATGTAATCAGTATGCAGATAAATGAAAATGTAAATGTACAGACCTTCCCCAGAGTGATAATGGTTTGTCGGTGGGAATTCATCTAAAACACCGATAAATGCCTCAATTGCGGATTGCCCTGAAGCTGAACACACCAGAAAACTAGAGCCCTGATTATAGCTCCCGATTAGGAATATCCACTTATTTTGATTTTAATGAAAACCCTCTATGTGTAACCAATTGATGCCTTTATCGAACCCCACCTGGAAGATATCACTGTTTTGATTTTCCAACAGTTCAGGTTTTACACGATGAACCAGAAAAGGAATTCGAGGATTCAACTGATGTTGAGGACAAAAAGGAGGAGGAAGCTTGGCAGGAAACAAGTGCAGAAACAGATAAAATTGCAAGTAAGAAGATTGATAACGGTTTTCAGGGAGCATCCTCCGTGAACACCTTGCCTATGGAAGACCCCCCTCCCTGATAACCCGATAACTTGAAGTTCCTAGCAGTCATAAAGATGATCATCTTTACCCTACAGGTGGCAAAGTAGCAGATCTGCTTTTAATGGTTTATGAAGCCATTATGAGTTGACCTCGCTTCCAATTTGAAAGATAACCATTTCTATAATCAAAACGAAGCATTTGTGACTTAGCCCACTGATCTCAAGATAAAGACTGGATTGAGCATCGGATGTTCTAAAATGAAGTCCTTGGCGGCCATATTGGGATGCCCAATTCAATAAATCGAGATTCCACGGGGCGTGCTTTTTTCTTTGATTATTATTGGAATGTTAAGAAGGATCAACTCGAGACGGAAAAATCGTGCAGCTACTGTTAACAAACAATCAAGTCAATGCAATTTCTTTGGCAGCCATATTGGGAAGCCAAATGATAGCCGAAGCAATTGGCTTCAAACATTCAACTCCAGAAACCAAAGAATACTCGATCCAGTCTTTATATTGAGATCAGTGGACTTAGCCTCGGAGCTTGGTTGCTAAAAATGGCCAGGACCGATTCCAACTTTCCAAAACTTTTCAAAAGATGTTTTGTTGGAACAGGCCTTACCAAAATTCTTAAGTCCACCAAGAAAATTAAAAACCTTCTTCCTGTACAAGTAAATAGTTGGGAAGTACGTTTTAGGGATAATACTTTTAAAAGTTATCCTTGCCCCCAAAAAATAGTTGTTCACTCATTTTCTCAATATAAGACCGAGATTTCGTTATTTTGAGAATTGGAAGTTCTGCCATCTAAATGGTTAATGTAAATGAAATTTGTGTGTTCTTCAAAACATGCACAAGCATATCGACCTTAAGATATCGATCGATAGGAACATTCTAGATTCAGTACGTTATAGAGAGTTTCTCTACTGATGAATTGAAAGGGAAAACTTTCAAGACTAAAAAGGGTAGGAGCTGGCAGTCTAGTTTTGCATTTTAGGTCCCAGGGAGAAGCAGCTTTGTTATTTCATCACTTATTTGCCTGCAAAAATACATTTCAATTTGCCGTTAATGGAATTATTTTGCTCATTCATCGAGCTGACTTGAAGTAGTAAGGGTTTTTGGGAGATAAGCAAAAACTGATAAGATCGAAGGGGGAAGCAAACATTTTTGGGATCACGGGAGAATTGAGAACAAAGACGAGTTGGCATAATCTAGAGCTGACCCCTTTCACAATGACGTACAATGTGTTTGAAAGTGAGGCAAGAGATGTGGTTCCTTGCTGAGCAAGAATTCTTCATCATATCATTATGCTAAACATGCAATTACAAAACAACTCCATGCGTTGCTAAGAGCGATGCACGCCTTTGAGATTTCGATCCACATAATATATCGAGGATATTGATGTTCCTCTAGTATTTCAAAAGAATTGACGTCATAGTGAAAGTGGTCTACTGATAAGAGTCGAAACTATAACAAAGTCATAGATCTAGGTTAACCGAGTTCTTGGATCCGTTTTTCCTGGCGGAGGGGAGTAGTACTTAAATGCTATAATCTGGAGTTTTACTAAAGAATCCTCCACTATTTTGATCAATATTCAATATTTTCCTTGAAGAGAAATTGCAGGGAGTCCTATTACTGACTTATGCTTACGTACGTACTTGGATTGTGATCGTGTGGGAAGAAATTTCTAAGCATTTTTCAAACCTTTATTATCTAGACCACGGAGAGCTACCTGGGCTCTGCCTTGGAGCCTACTATATCTTAATAAAAACTAAGGTCACTAATTATTTTAAATCTTCAATTATGGATAATCTTCGCCAGCACATTGTACAGGATAAGAAACTCAAAACATACGCTTTGTTCAAAAGCACATTCAAATTCGAACACTATCTTGATATCTTTTCTGACTTCAATATACGTTGTAACTTTGCCAAACTACGTCTAAGCGCGCATAATTTACACATTGAAACCGGGAGATATAGCAACAGAAATATACCAAGAGAAGAGCGATACTGCTTGTTTTGCAAAACAAAAAACGATCTAGTGATCGAAGACGAAATTCATTTCCTCACTTTGTGCCCATTATTTGCGACAGAGCGTGAAGAGATGATAAATTCAATTAGTGAAAGATACCCATCTATTAAAATGCTAAATACGGAAAAATTGCTCATTTGGCTTTTGTCCCAAGAAGACACGGCTTGTCTTGAATTAGTTGGCAACTTTTGTAAGAATTCTTTCAAAAAAAGAGAAAGGGAATTAAAAATCATAAATACAACTTGATGGGGTTGTTAGAAATTATTATAACATTTCACTAATTGGATTGCTCATCGTTTGACTTGTTTTCTAAGTAGTTTTTCATTTGTATCATTGTATATTAGTATCGTATTATGTAATTTCTTAGTGTAGGTAGCTATTGTAATTGTTGTGTTTTATAAATTCTCCATACTTGAAATCTGGTTAAGGGGCATCTCGGCCTAAACACCATTGTTATTAAAAAAAAAAAAAAAAATCTGCTATTATTTGCATGATACTCTATTATATAGAGATTTAAACTAGCCGATATTATTACACAGCGGAAGATGAAATTGAAAAACAAGAAAAGAAGAATCCGAAATTTATCTAAAGAAGATCTATTTTTCGAAGAAGACGCAGAAAGAAGTGAATCTGCCTAACAGGGAAAACCATAAAATGACTCTCCATTAAGAGCTAAAGAAAGTAGAGTAGTAATCTAGAAAATCATGTTTTCAAACTTGAATTTGTAGTATTTAGATGGAAGTAAGATAGACTTATGTAAACGAGTTTTATTTTGAATAGAAAAAGTGCACATGAGACTAAAATCGGTTTTTTATTTCCCTGCTTCTTCAAGCCAGGTTACCATACATCATATTATTGCTGATGATAGTATGTATTTTGCATTGCCATTGCCGATACCGATCTCTTTTAAAGTTTTGAAGGTTTCAATTCTAATTTTTGTCATGAATTTCGAGCTCGAAACCATTTCCATGCATATAATAGTTTTCACCGTACTTTTTCGCCACGTTTCTTTGTTCAAGTTTATTTTCAACGTTCAGAACAGAACCAAAGCGATGCATGCGTTTTCTAGCCTCTTTCTTCGCTCTTAAAAGGCTGACGAAGTAGTACAACATAGGGTCGAGGAAAAGCTTGACAGAAACAAACGACCCACACAGAAGACCATATCTTGACGAGAAATCTTTGCTCATCCCCAGATCGGCCAGGGCCACGGGGAATGTACAGAAAATAAAACTCAGAGTAACCGCAACCGAGTTTTTGATCACGCGAGTTTCCTTCCGGGAGACTGACAGCTGCTGTCTTTTCCGTAAGTAGGCCTTCCACGCAATGAACCCGTACATGATGAATAGAAGGCCGCCCGTGGAGAATATGACAGAGCTGGAGACAATCCCTTTCATTGCATTGCTCCATACGAACCCATCTAGACAGGTTATCCCAAAAGATGAAACCCAGATGAAGAAAATCAGGACTTTGACTCGGAATTTCGTCACTTTTTGCCGATGTATAAATGGAAACGTTACACCAATCAACCTTTCAATAGTGATTAATACGATGTGGAATATCGACGATATTATGCAGTACGTGCTACCATTAAAAAGTACGGCAAAAGCAGTCAACAATCCTGGCGTAAATGTTTTGTCCACCATAATAATCGCAGATAGTGCGATATTTGTTAGGAAAAATAGGCTGGTGATGAAGTCTGCCACAGCGAGGCTACCGATAGTGAGGTCGAATGTGGACTTCTTGTGGCCTCTCTTGTATATGAGTGTCACCATGGTTATGTTGGCAATGATTGCCATAAAGCTGAATCCAGCAGTGATTGCCATGCCGGCATATGTCTCGATTGAAGGGTCATATGCGAGGCGTGAAGCTGGGTTAGGATTGGTCGAGTTTTGTAGTGTGAAATCGTGAGTCTTATCTGAAATCATGGTGTTGAATTTGGATGCTTTACTGGGTTTGCCTTGCAATGTAGAATTTATCTGAAATCAATACCAATATAAAGGAGAGTTTCTATGGAAAATTATGAATTTTATTTATTATCATAACTATGAAACAAGCGATGAATGAAAAAGCAAAGAGTTTCGGTATTCTGCCTAAAATTAGACAGATCTATACCAATAAGGGTATTGATTAACTTTTTCAAGGTAGATGACTCCTGTTCCACAGAAAATAATTCAGATTGAACACAGCCCCATTCATAGAATCTAATAATGATTTCAGGTAGTATCACTATTTTGGGAATAGAACTTCACTTTTGTTTTAGAGATTCAAAATGGAGGCATGCTTAATGTGAAACTTGAAAATAATTGTGACACGATTAGATCAAACACGGGTAAAAATATGCCCTGAAACTTTTTACCAATGTGATGTATAAAAATCTGAAGGTATTGAAAGAAAAATAGTTTAAGTGAGGGTTTGTTATTTTTTAGAATATATTTCTCCAAGCAACAAAATTACTTATCAAAGTGTCACCTTTTGAGATATCTTGTGAAAGAATGGATGTTTACTGTACTAACACAACCACTTTTCTATTAGGATCCACCTACCAAGTATTCGTCTACACATATAAATGTTATAATACAGTTTACAGCTTACCTTCTTTTAACCAAATTCTTCTTGTTTACAGTCAATCGATTCTTCCAAACTAGTTTCTTGGCTCTTGATTCATTTCGATTTTATTGTGATCGATTTTATGTTTTAGTCATTTTTCTTCTGTCGTTCATGTTGTTGCAAGGAATTGAAGATGAGTAAGAGCAGCCTAGGCTAGATCAGCGGATCATATATTGAAAGTTTTGATGATTTCAATGAATAAAGATGAATTGCACTGAATTGATTGTATGTCCTTAGTTATTTGCTTCTGTTTTTAAATTTGCCATTCAAATGTCAACAGTTTTATCTCTTATTTCAAAACATGACAAGGAAATTGAATGGCCAGACCTCATGCTTACAATTGCAGTTGCTATACTGTTTTGGGAAATTATTAGCCTTTGGATTACTTGGGAAAGTTTACGAGATATTCTTTCAGTGACTCAAGTATTATAAAAAATAGTTCAAAAAATTAAGTTGAATATCAACTTCAAAATAAATGAGTAATAGCAAAATAAATGAGTAATAGCAAAAGCTAAATGAAAACATCAAATAATAACGTTTAAGATAATGAAAAATAAGTTCAAAATTGTAAATGAAAAATGAAAAAATTGAGTTGAATATTAACTTAGAAATAAATGAGTTATAGCATCGAAAAAGTTAAATGAAAACATCAAATAATAACGTTTAAGATAATGAAAAATAATTTGAAATTATAAATGAAACATGAAAAAATAAAGTTGATTATTAAGTTAGAAATAAATAGGTAATAGCATCGAAAAAAGCTAAATAAAAACATCAAATAATAACGTTGAAGATAATAAAAAATAAGTTGAAATTATATATGAAAAATGAAAGAATTAAGTTGATTATTAAGTTAGAAATAAATAGGTAATAGCATCGAAAAAAGCTAAATGAAAACATCAAATAATAACGTTGAAGATAATAAAAAATAAGTTGAAATTATATATGAAAAATGAAAGAATTAAGTTGATTATTAAGTTAGAAATAAATAGGTAATAGCATCGAAAAAAGCTAAATAAAAACATCAAATAATAACGTTTAAGATAATAAAAAATAAGTTGAAATTATATATGAAAAATGAAAGAATTAAGTTGATTATTAAGTTAGAAATAAATAGGTAATAGCATCGAAAAAAGCTAAATGAAAACATCAAATAATAACGTTGAAGATAATAAAAAATAAGTTGAAATTATATATGAAAAATGAAAGAATTAAGTTGATTATTAAGTTAGAAATAAATAGGTAATAGCATCGAAAAAAGCTAAATGAAAACATCAAATAATAACGTTGAAGATAATAAAAAATAAGTTGAAATTATATATGAAAAATGAAAGAATTAAGTTGATTATTAAGTTAGAAATAAATAGGTAATAGCATCGAAAAAAGCTAAATGAAAACATCAAATAATAACGTTGAAGATAATAAAAAATAGGTTGAAATTATATATGAAAAATGAAAGAATTAAGTTGATTATTAAGTTAGAAATAAATAGGTAATAGCATCGAAAAAAGCTAAATGAAAACATCAAATAATAACGTTGAAGATAATAAAAAATAAGTTGAAATTATATATGAAAAATGAAAGAATTAAGTTGATTATTAAGTTAGAAATAAATAGGTAATAGCATCGAAAAAAGCTAAATGAAAACATCAAATAATAACGTTGAAGATAATAAAAAGTAAGTTGAAATTATATATGAAAAATGAAAGAATTAAGTTGATTATTAAGTTAGAAATAAATAGGTAATAGCATCGAAAAAAGCTAAATGAAAACATCAAATAATAACGTTGAAGATAATAAAAAATAAGTTGAAATTATATATGAAAAATGAAAGAATTAAGTTGATTATTAAGTTAGAAATAAATAGGTAATAGCATCGAAAAAAGCTAAATAAAAACATCAAATAATAACGTTTAAGATAATAAAAAATAAGTTGAAATTATATATGAAAAATGAAAGAATTAAGTTGATTATTAAGTTAGAAATAAATAGGTAATAGCATCGAAAAAAGCTAAATGAAAACATCAAATAATAACGTTGAAGATAATAAAAGATAAGTTGAAATTATATATGAAAAATGAAAGAATTAAGTTGATTATTAAGTTAGAAATAAATACGTAATAGCATCGGAAAAAGCGAAGTGAAAACATCAAATAATAACTTTAAAGATAATGAAAAATAAGTCAGAATTGTAAATAAAAATGAAATAATAACGTTGAAGATAATGAAAAATAAGTCAGAATTATAAATGAAAAATGAAAAAATAAAGTTGAATAACTTCTCTTTGATAAGACGCCAACTAGTAATTTTTACGCATTCTTATAATACCAAATAAAATCAGAAAGCAGTAGGCTGAAATACACGATCAGTTTTTTCGTCAGTTTTTCCTCTTCAGTCGAAATATGAGACGTTTCGTGACGTTTTCTGACTCGAAGTTTTAACACGTCCTTCTTTCGAAAAAACTGATCAGTAAAAAATGTCAGAAAACGTTTCAAATTTCAACTCAAGAGAAAAAACTGACGAAAAAAACTGATCGTGTATTTCAGCCTTTAAGGCTATTGTTAAGCAACTATGCAGTAATTGCCAGAACTTATTTGATCACTAAAAAAAATCAAATTAATATTTGTAAGCTTTTCTTACATGCCCACTTTGAATCGTAGTACTTTGGGATAAAGGGCCATCCAGCTTTACTTTTTCTTAACTTGCCAGAACCACATTTCATAATTCACCACTGAATGGGATCAAACCATCAGATAAACTTAAGTTCGCTTACTTGACACCACTCACACCACGGGGTTCACATAAACACAGAACCTTTCTACTATGCTTAGCATTCTCCTGGCTGGTCTAAAGGTCTGTACCAATCAAATACACGTGTTCTACATTTCAAAATTTCTGATTCTAAATCCCCATTTCTACCTTCTGCAATCACATTCCTGATACAACATTCCTACTCCGTTCCATTTTTCTTAGGTTTTATTGCTATATTTTTGATTTCTATCAAACCTTCGGCCAATAGACATCCAACATTTTCTTCTCCACATTCCTCATCCTCGCTTGATGATTTCTTAGTCAGCTGCTTCATGACAAGGGCCTGGTACCGATTGAGCAGCTCGTAGACTTCCGGTGTGACGTATTTCTGCAGGAAGCTGACAATCTGCGGGACACAGCGACCCGGTGCGTGTAAAACGCAGCTAGTGTGGAGCTGGAATAAGATGACCACAGCGAGGTGGAGAGCCATTGCTGGTTCTGTTTCCTTGTCTAGTTGATCAATCAGGGCTTGGCGGTGATTGAATGTCAGTTGTCTACAAACAAAAAGAAGGTGCACATAAGTTGGATTGCATAGTAGAGTTCCTGTTCAACGCGCACGGGCCCCGAACTAAAATTTCCTTAGATGGAAGGTAAATTTGCACTTCCCTAAAATCCTACCACCTTCTACCCATCACGTTGAGGGGCGAGATCCGATGTTCCAATACAAACGCTTTTATTTTTGATCCTCTTTGAGAGGTGATTTCTCACCTTCCAATACAAACCATCGTAATTTTTATCCTCTGCTTACGTGGGTAGACCTTTCATCCCGCTCAAGTGGGATCTCAGTCTTTGAGAGACTGGACCTCCCCTAAATGGGACGAAATTCTCTCTTTTAAACACTGGAAGGTGGGATGAAAGCTGGCGGGTGGGATTGAATATGTTCTTATGAAGCTGGAAGGTGAGATGACATTTCACAAATAAACTTGGGGTGTTTACATCCAAACTCTCAGCCTTTGGCCTAGGAGGTAAGATGAGTTCGTTGATATTAACAGCCATAAAGTCTCCGAATACAAAATACAGTACCTCTCTTTCTTTTTGTCGACCTTTTTAAGCATGACGTCACAGAAATCTGGGCCAGTTATAATCTCGAGCTGATTGAAGAAATCATCCATACTCTAAAAAGAAACAAAAATCAAGACTTAACTCAACATGACATGAGGCTGGAAAATCATGAAATTTTCTATCAACCCAAATTCAGAAAATTATCTTAATATACATTATTCGAAACCAAAGGTCAAAAGGAGGTCGAGTATATATAACATATGTCCATTAACGCAAGAGAGAGCATGAATTTGTCTATGCTGGATGAATGCATGCGTGGTATTTGTAGGTAGATACACTCATTTTTATAATATGAAAGAAACCTAAATCTTAGTACCATGGTTTCTTGGCTTTAGCACAAATATGGTACGGAAATCTTTTCAACAATTTTCTGGACCCAAAAACCTATTTTTTATTGACTTCACGTTGATAGGAAGAACTTGAGGTTTTGTGGCCATATAGTATCTCACCCCGTGTCAATTACTCTAAGAAAAAGTACCCAAGGAGATGAGATATGTTACGGCCTTTTATTGGAGCATATCCAACCATCTTTTTTGAAAAGACAAAATAAAAAAATGCTTAACTCTATTGATTCATATCAAATCTACTAACATAAGTTTCCTAATTTTCAAAATCTGGACCTATGGTTTCTTTTTAAAGAGATGAGTGTGTAGGATAAGAAGAATGGAGGGGATGTCTCTTACCTTTGCTCCAAGCGAAGAGTTTAGCTTAGTCAACGGTCCTTTGATGCTGCCTGACAGTCTATTCAGCACTTTTAGTCTGGTTTCACTGTTGAAAGATTCGTCATCGCCAAGAGTCAGGAGGTTTTCAGCAGCGACAATCTCAAATATCAAATTCACGATATCTTGACATAAGGTCTTCATGAGGTGCTTACACAGATGTATTTTTACATCCACTAGAAGGAAGAAAACATCAATTTGAATAGTTATTATATGATATTCTCTTTAACTGATTGATGCATTCAAAGCACTTGCTTCCTATCTTCCTCCTGGAAGCCTCTGGTATTTGTGCCAGTCTTAGACTGAGGACCATCCCATCTTAGAACGTGTAAAATGAAGGAATTGAGGAGGATGTTGATATCGCCATCGCGGTCTTGGTAAAACTACAGAAACAAAACAGCTACCGAACATCACCCTTACTTCAGCTCTTCAGGGGGTCATACTGCCAAAACACTTATATATCTTATTCATTCTTTATCTTAGATTTACTAACATTCTAACCATTGTACGTAATACAAATTTATAGGTCAATGTACAGTAATTGCAGATAGATATCCAACTAAGCTGTTTACAGTTCCGCATAGTAAAGTTCCCGCATACAAGAAATTAAAATTATCAAATCAGACTGCCCGGTATATCATACAATTAAGGAATTATTTCCTGATCTAATGTGTATCATTACCAAAAGGAAAGAAGAGGATGTTATATAACTGCTACCATTTAAAAATTGCTTCATTTTTAAATTCCCTACAGAATTGATAATAACACAAATACTCATGAGAGACTAAAAACTAATCGAGTTGGTGGACTTCTGAACTGTTTTCTACATTTTTCTTGCACGCTCATTTTTCATATGCCGGAGCTTACTGTAGTAGTGGTGAATTCCCAGTCTGTGACAGGAGAGACCAAGTCTAGGTCCATCCTCTGTCTAAAATGTCATTCTAACATGTAATACTAAGACTCAACTCAACACAGTTGCACAGACAGTCTGCAACATCTAGTAGTCGAAATCAATAAGCTATCTATGCCGCGATGGCCCTTAATCACATACTAACAATGTAGCTTTGAATTATGAAACCTTAACAAAACTGATAAAATAATTTAAAAATAAGCTGTTTAAGTAAGGTACATCTCCTAATCTCCTCCATAAGTGAGTATACCAGAATAGAGAGAGGAGTGCGACAGGGATGCGTTTTCTCGCCTGATTTATTCAACTTGTACAGCGAAATGATTCTGAGAGAACTAGAAGATTTACCAGGGCTTGTCCCTGGTGGACATAACATTAACAACATACGCTATGCAGATGACACGGTGTTGATAGCAGATTCAGAAGAAAACTTAAAAGAATTATTAGACAAGGTAGTTGAGGAAAGCAAAAATAAAGGGCTAACTATCAATTACAAAAAGACAGAATGTATGGTCGTGAATAGAAAAGATAGCCCAAAGTGTGAATTAAAAATTGGTGACATTAAAATCAAGAAGGTAAAAAAGTTTAGCTATCTGGGAAGCATGTTGACTGAGGACGGAAAGTGTCACACAGAAATCCAGAGACGCATAGGTATAGCGAAAGATGCTTTCCAAAAATTAAGCAAGATACTGACAAATCGGAAGATGACAATTAAAACAAGGAAAAGAGTGTTGGACTGCTATGTAATGTCCAATCTTCTATATGCCAGTGAATGCTGGACAATTTCAGCACATATGAGGAGCAAACTTGAAGCAGCTGAAATGTGGTTTTACCGGCGCATGTTAAGGATTCCATGGACAGCCCACGTTACAAATGAAGAAGTTCTAAGGAAAATAGGAACTGAAAGGAAACTGCTGCCAACAGTTAGAAAGCGGCAGTTGGAATTTTTGGGGCATGTTATGAGAAAAGAAAGTTTGGAGAACCTAACGCTCACAGGACGCATTGAAAGGGAAGAAAAGCAGAGGAAGACCACGGATAAAGTACTTGACTAGTTTGAGCACATGGATGGCAGAACATGTACCTGAAGGTCAAAGACGGGGAATGAAAGAACAAGAACCGCTAAAAAGAACAAAGGAAAGGAAGCTGTGGAAAGCCATGATCGCCCACGTCTTGAAAGGACATGGCACATAAAGAGAGAGAGACATCTCCTAATAAGAGGGAAACCACGAAACAGGCTTGTCGAGGTGAAGAGTCTAAGCCCTGACTCCTTAGTATACATGCCTTTCTACTTTAATTCATTGAGAACTTTTTCGGTGATTCCAAATAAAGTCTTCACTCTTTGAATATATACAAATCAAATTATGATATGTAGTTTAAGATAGCAATAAACTGATTTGCTCACCGTCGAATAGGTTGAGTCCCTTTTCAAATAGTTTTGCATTGGCGAAAAGTCCATTGATCTTATCTTGGTACTCACTGTGGCTTTTTCGCTTCACGTCAGAGCTGCTGGATTTAGTCTGGAAGACGCATTTGGCTGTTTCTCTGTACTGCTGTGACAGCGGCCTATCAGAGGTAAACAAAAACACGGCTAAACATAAAGCATTTTACCCTCTGATCTATCTCACCCCGAATTAGAGACCCCTTTACATGAAACACCTGGATTTAAAGATCTACAGACTTCTCTTATTTTGCTTTGCGTTTACACGAAAACTCAACACAGGCTGGGATGATATGGGAATTAGGTCACATGATCGAATTCTTTCGTCGTTGTTCTGGCTTTCATTTCAACATGCTAGAGTTGAAAAAGACTTTGTGTTTACATGAGATTGTGTGAAATCTCAGTACGGGTTGAAAGCGGAGTTGAGGTCAACTCAAGTTGAGAATCAACCGGTGTTTAACCCAGCATAGTCTGAGATTTCTCATGTAAAGGGCGTCTTACACTAAGTTCGATGTAGATATAAAATCAACCACAGGCGTAGTATGTAGAACTGATACGAATATCAAAATACCAACAAGTTCAGCTTGCTCATGCTTACCGAATAAGATATGACGCTAATTCACTTGTGAGATCCTCAACAGCTCCAGCAAGTTTTTCATCGAGAAATTCTTCGATCTACGAAAAGAACGATTCATCTCAATCCATTCACTTAAGGTCTCAATAAGGTTACTGAGACATTGAACGTGAAAAGAACAAAAGCCTCTTCTGAGATATTTTCAATTCTGCATGTTTAAATTGAGTTTTTGAAAAGAGTTCTATTTTCAATCAGGAAAAACTCTTACTCATCAAAAGTTGATCTAAAATAGAAACAAAAATTACAGTTGCTTGAAAACTGGAAAAGAAATATAGTCATGTCATCTTTTGTAAACCGTTTAAACAAGGATTTCACATGCTAGAGATTCTAATCGCTGATCTCAAAGACTGGATCGGGTATCTGTCGTTCTGAAATGAAGTCGTTGGCGGCCATGTTGAGATGTCCAATTCAATATATTTAAACTCCATTGGGGTGTGCTTTTTCCTTGATGATTGTTTGAACGTTATAAATGATCAACACTAGACAGAATAATGGTGCAGCTTTTGTTAAAAAAAGAATATAGTCCATTCTATTTCTTTAGCAGCCATGTTAGGAGGCCAAGACCAAGCCGAAACAGTTGGCTTCAAAAATGTGGCTCGAGGCATAACAGAATGCTCGATCCAGTATCAACTTTAAGATCAGTGATTTTCACACATGCCTAAGATGAATACTGTGCATTTTCAAAATCAATACTTCACATTTTGATACAATACACCACAAGTGTGTGATACTACGAACAGAAATAGGCCCTGTTATCAATATACTGTCGAATAACCCCATATAAATAGGAGACTGGATTTTTGTTAATTCAAGAAGGGTCTCTCGAGGATTAAAAATAAGATCTCCACAACAACAAATCCCCTTAAAAATACATCAAGTCATCTGATAGAAGAATACTAGCCTCTTCTTCATTCATGAATGTCAACAACATCTGCGAAGAATCCTTTCCAGACCTCCTGTCGTTAGCGTCATCATCATCATCATCATGGTGCCCCTTCCCATATTTTTTTCCCTTGTCTTTAGCTTTCTTCGTCTTCGTCTCGCGACTTCCTCTCCCTGCTCCCCCTTTATTGCCCCCTCCGAGAGTGGCCTTCTTGTGCCTTTCTTCTCTCTTGACAACTTTCGAGTCTGCTCCTTTCGATTCGGTTAGGTTTGCACGTTCTTGCTTTGACAGATCTGCAAATAATGCTGGGGACGTCCTTACGACCTGGAACACAGGAATTGAAGGAACAATGACTTCCAATACGCTTACTTGGTAGGTAAATACAGTAACCATCTTCGTAAGGCATTATTTAATGCGCAGAAAAGAGGACTCGCTGAATAGGTAGACTACTCGAGCAGTACATTGATGATTCGTAGGCAAATACACTTACTATCTTCGTAAGGTATTGTTTTATAGGGAGAGAGCAAAAAAGCATCAGTTTAGGTAGATGGGTCGACCAGGACACAGATGGTTGATCGACAAATACAGATGCTTTCTTGTTATGGTATTGTTTTTTTAGGCAGATAACAAAGGGCTCGCTGAATAGGTAAACTGCTCGAGCAGTATATTGAAAACTGAGAAGCAAATACGCTTAATATCATCATAATGTATTGTTTTATACGCAGAGAGAAAATAACCATTGAATAGGTAAACTAGTCGAACAATGCGACTATGGTTCTTAAATAAACGCAGTTTTCTCTGTAGAGGATACTTGGACAGATCAATCTACCTATGATGAATAGTCTACCTATGATGAACGAGGAAACATTCTACAAAATATATACTACAACTTGCAACTAGATTTCTATAAAGTAAGACTTTTAGCTCAACACCACATGAAATTTCACTAGGCCCCCCCCTCGTAGACCATAACAAGGTTTTCTCATACCATTAAACAATAACTTTGGCTATAAATGAGCGTAAGAAAAATCATTCTCACCTTTTCAGCCTTCTCATTAATAAGAGGCTCGAACATTTTCTTACATTCGTTGATGAACTGTTCACTGACAACAATCCCGTCTGCGAAGACATGCGCAGTAGCCTTGCGTTGGCCTGAAAGACAGTGCTGCAGTAACTGATGCATGTCGTCGTTTGTGAATGGCGAAGGCAGCAGTGGCTGGAAAGAAATATGATTATCAGCATGATTATTAGCATGAAACACCTTACCTAATCTTCCTTTTCTTAGTTGATAAGTGTGGGTGTGGTCTACCTACAGGGGTGGGGTTTCAGCAAGGTGCAGCCATGTGATTAATGAAAACAGTGGCGATGGCGTATGCAGGAAGCTGTTTTGAGAGCACCTATAGTTCGACACAAAAGACCGCTCGTCATGTACAGGCCATAAATTTGACATTTTTTGAAGCAAGAATATGTTTGATAAAAAGCTAAAAATACCCATATGCCATGAGATTTCTTAATCCAAACATTTCGAATAAAAGAGGCTGTTTTCAGAGTGGCCTTCTTGCTTGCCTGTCTGACCTAAAGTGTTGGACTGGCGGCTGGTCGGCTACTTTATCAGACAGCCTCTGTTCTGCACAGCGGCCAGGCTTTTCTTTTTATCTTGTATTTGTCTTGTAATGTTTTGTGTAATTTTCTTTTGAGTTTATTTCTTAGATAATTAAAAGTGTCACTCATTGTGGGGACTCGCTGACTTTGTGTCCTTTCCTGCAATGAGTGGCACATTAGTTGTATTTGATTTCAGTCATTTTATTTGATATAAAAAAAAGATTCCGTAATGAATGCTGTATTGAAGAAAAATTTCTTTGATATGTGCATGGTTTTTGGGTAGCAATCTTTCAAAAAGCAAATCGTTAGTCTGGCTCCAAACCGAGGATCTGGCATGTTTTCTAGATTCTGCTTGAAATAATGAAGGAAACCCTCTAGATGACTTGTGGCTATGTATTAGAGACCACATTCTGCCTTTGTAAAGAAATTATAATATTTCAATGACTTTTCATTAGTCTAAATGCATTTTTATTTGAAATAACAACTAATGGTCATTGCGTATTTGAATTAAAACAGTAAGATACTTATTCCCTATAACATTTTACTTCCACTACCGTAGCATAATTCTCCTACAAGTGCTAGATTTTCGCACTCCCTACACTCTATCAATTGTTTTTGTTTTACCCAGCGCAGGGTAATTCTCCTACGAATGGTAGCAATAAATACATTGATTTACGATAGCTTTGAGATCCCGTGATAACCACCTTCACAATCAGTAATCAAGCTACGTGATTTGGATTCCGGTGGGATAGTAATAATGATAATAATGATAAAACACTTACATCGCGCCATATATCCACAGGGCTCATAGGAGCATTACAATTAAAAACATTAAGAATTATCAAAAATATGATTGAAAATACAAAAGTTTACAATGTAAAAATCTAAGTTGAACCGTCCATTCAATAAAAATACCGTTCAAATAAATGGGTTTTCAAACAAGATTTAAAAGTTTCAACTGCGTTACATGTTCTAACCTAATAGGGGAGTCTGTTCTAAAGGAAAGGGGCATTGTTTACGAAGGCACGATCACCAGCAGTTACAAATCTGGTCTTCTCTACTTCTAAAAGTAGTTCATCACATGCAGATCTAGTGCAACGAAAAATCTTACGCAGTTTCAACAATTCTTTAAGATATTTGGAGCTAGATCTTTTAAACATTTGAAAGTTAACATAAGAATCTTGTATTGTATTCTACTTGTAATAGGTAACCAATGCAGTTGCTTCAATACCAGTGTTATCTAACAGCGTTTGCGTTCACCTTGTAATAATCCTGCTGCAGCATCCGGAATCTTGTGTACCTTTTGCAGTTCACATGATGGTAATCCATATAACAATGAATTGTTACAGTCAAGTCTTGAAATAAGAAAGGCGTGAATAGCTTTTTCCGCAGCCTCGCTGGTAAGGTATCTTCGAGCGAGGCTAATATTGTGCAGGTGATATCTAGCTGATCTGCTCAATGCGTTGACATGTGATTTCAGTGACCAAGTCGTGTCAAAAGCAGCGCTAAAGCCGGTTTTCCACTAGGCGAAATTATTCGCACGACGCGAAGCGATGAGAGTTTACGCATGCGTGTTAAGTATTTGACAAGCGAAATTCGCCGCGATCAACTTGGTAGTTCGATCAGTCTAAACTTTCTTGAGCCGATCAGAAGCGATAGCCAATCAGATGTCAGGAGAGGATCACATGACCAGGTCACAATGTTTTTGGCAATTCGGAAAAGAGTCCACTCCAATTCGGCGATCGTCGAGCGATCGCCAAGTGGAAATCGAGTGGTCTAGCTTTGCGAAGAGATCGCTTCGCGTCGCACGAACAAATTCGCCTAGTGGAAAACCGGCTTAAGATTCTCCGCTTTTTCGCTGGCTTCAATGACACTGCCTTCAACAGTAATGGATATGTTTGAGAGTTTCCTGCAGTGTTTATTGGTACCAATGATCAGCTTTTCAGTTTTGTCACCATTAAGCTTAACCCATTTTATCACCATCCACGCTTCAATATCTTTGATACACTCTTCAACTCTCGATATAGAGGAACTTATGCAGTTAATGTTAGATGTGAATGACATGTTAATTTGTGTATCATCAGCATAGATGTGAAAGTGTAGCCCTTTCTTGCGCATAATATCTCCTAATGGCAATGTATAAACCAGAAACAACATGGCCCCAATACTGAACCTTGAGGAACACCACAGGACAGAGTCATTTTTTTCGATGTAACATCTTTTTATTTTAACAGTTTGAGAACGATTAGTTAGATAAGACTCAAACCATTTTAACGCATCTCCCACTACACCGCATCTTTCATTAAGTCGTTTCAAGAGCAAGCGATTTACAGGATCGAAAGCAGCCGAAAGGTCGAGTAATATAAGAATGAAAACCCTTTGATTGTCCATAGCCACACGTGAATCATTGTGAACTTTTAATAAAGCAGTCTCGGTACTATGACCTTCCTTGTATGCTGATTGTAAAGGTTCAAATAAGTCGTTCTGTTTCATTGGCTCGATCATTTGATTTGCAACTGCCCTTTCCATCATTTTAGAAGCGTAAGGCAAGTTGGAGACAGGTCGAAAATCAGGCTTTATGACTTCAAGTCCAATCTTTTTTAGTAATAGAATTAGTAGTGCCAGTTTGAAATCTTCAGGCATAACTGCTGATAGAAGTGATTTGTTAATGATTTGAGTCATGATTTAGATGTTAATTTCTTTGCAACGACCTAGAATCCATGATGGAACTGGATCCGAATCACAAAATGTTGCTGGTGACTTTTTTATGATATCACTAACATTGGCTTCAGAAAGCAAACTGAAGGCTGACATAAGGTTCTTAAATTCCAGTTCTTCCACATAGTCACATTCATAACCATTGGCAGCAATAGTTTGGTCAATGAAGTCCAGAATTTTCCTATAAAATATTCCATAAATTCGTCAGCTAGCTGCAAAGCCGAGTCATGTGCAGGCAAATGGTATTCATTTTCTTTCTTAGCATTTTGTTGAGAGTGTTGAATAATCTTTTTGAATTGCCTGAATTTTCCATGACCGAATTCGAGTAAACGTCTGTGTCTGAATCTTCCAACATTTGCTTCACCCTTTACTTTAGCTTCAAAAATTCCTCTCTGTCGATAGCAGACTTAATTCTTCTCCAGCGTCTCTCAAGCTGCCTCCTTTTTTCTTTTCAGTTCTGATGTCAAGAGAAAAACCTTGATGCTTGTTACGTAAAGTGATAACTTTTCTTTGCTCGGGGGCATGTTTGTCATGTACTTCACGCAAAGTGCTGTTATATGAAGCAGTGAGGTCATTTATATCACATAACTGGTCAAAACCTTTAAACTTTTCAAAAAGCTCTGAATTACACTTGTCAAAATCAATGTGATTCAGCTTTCTGAAAGTGACTTCCTTCTTTTCAATGCCAGGCTTCTTGAGGGCTAGTTGACAATAAACTGCCAAGTGATCGGATATTTTATACCCCACTGTGACATTCCCCACAAAAAAACGAACAGGGAGCATTTTCCTAATCTACAGCATTTAACTCATTTGCACGGGCCATGAGTCAAAAAGAAATGTTAGAATGTGAATGACTTTCTAACTGGAGAGCCCTTACTGCTAAAGATATTTTTTTTATTCATATAAAATTTACAATACAATACATAACACTAAATTACAAGACAGAAACGATACCACAGGGAGCAAAAGAAAATTACTACCCTGTGGCCATTACATAAAACACTAAATCATACAATTATGCTAAATACAGAAGATAAATGCATACTAAAATATCCTAGAATCTGTTTCCCAATGGATGTCCGGCAAGCCTATGTTTGAAAGAAGAAGAGATTGCAAAAAGAATTTGTCAGGGGCCTAACGTCCACTGTGAAACAGATATAAAGAAAGAAAAACAAGAACAAAAGAAACAAAGTAGGTTACAAAGGGGGTAGTGTAGTGTAACAAATGACTAAAATTACCCTAACCGCACTGTCTTGTATATGTAACTTATAGTACGCTTGAGAATAGTTTGATTTGAGCTAAAGACATTCAAAAGAAGCCCGAACGCAGAAGGAAATCTTCCAATGTTTTGTGGCATCATATATCTTGATCATTCCTTTCATGATATCTCATGTAAGGACGATTTAACTTACCATCTATATGGAATGTAATCATTGTATCATATTATGATGATAATATCCTATATGATTATTTGATACCTTGGAGGTTATATATCAAAGCCCTGTAGTTTTCTTTTTCAACAAATAAATATTATTAACTAGACAGAAAACGGGCAGTCTTTCTTGCGTAGGTTACAATAAAGACCTGCATATAAGATCCCATTCTATAAACATCAAAACCCAAGAACTTCAGTATTTCAGAGACGTTTTCCTTGACATGAACTGATTGGATGAAATATGAAACAGATTTTGAAAGCAAAGCCATGTCATTTTTATTAAAGTCCGGTAAAGTTTCCATAATACTTAGTACACTTTGAGGCGAACGTCGAATTGTAGAAATTCTTATTTGCAGATTTTCCCTTTAAGACATATCAGAAACGTGGAAAAAACGTGAATCAAAATGTTGTCTTCACAGGAAAAGAAGTAAAAACGGCTCATTTTACTTCAGTGACACAAAAAATGTGACAATCTCTCCCAACCTGGTGTTTTCTGGCATAACTCGTACAGGGAATTCGATTTTCAACACAAAAACCACATTCTATTCTTCATATGAACACAATTGGCAATAAGCAAACTTGCAACGAACCTTTTGGTACTACAATTACCACGGGGTCCCCACTATATATCTTGATACCTGGTTTAACAATGCACTTAAAAAGATATTTGGAAATCGTATCAATCGGAATCAGACTAACTAAAAATCTATGTGGGTATTTACTCTAACTTGAATAAAGATAATTCGTGTGAATGAAAAAAACGAAAAATGACCCTTCTTGACTTGTCACACCAAACGCTCTACCAACTGAGTAGCGGCGGACTCCGTTATATCTTGATATATGGTTTACCAATCTACTTCAAAAGAAAAACAGTTTTGGATGATATAAAGCAGAAACTAACCTTGATGTGCACCCAGCTGCCAGACCCCAAAGCTTCATCAATGACAGCCTCGGCATGATCTTGTATTCCTTTCCCAACACAACAGGTTTGCAGGAACAGCAAGGATTTCTCTTCTTTTAAACGTCGTTTAAGGAACTGGCGTCCGTCCGATATCCCCAATCTTTGCAATGTGTCATATTCTGAAATTTAATGAAATTAAACGAGACCGAAATTAAATCAATATTTGAGGATGATAAGCCTTTACCTTACGAAATATCTATCCAAGGTTACAGTAAGAGCTGCAAAAGTATTGGAGCTTACCAGAAACCTTTTTAAGCCGGCAGAACATTTTTAGCATAATATTGGTGAAAAAAGAACGTTTGCCCTTTTTACTGATTCCAAAAACCAACAGAAATAAAAGTTCTTCCATGTAGATATAAGCATTATATAGAGCCCTGAGAATATAAGCTACCTCCATACTCCATATCGTATGAAAATGAAGGCGAGCATTGTTCAGCAATTCCCAGGTTGCCGAGAAAATAATTTTTTGCAGGTCTGGTTGCAGTGCTATTTCGTTTAGGGAGGGGGTGAAGATCAGATATTGCAATTAACTCGCAAAATATCCGACAGATAGCGTTTGTATATTTCCATCCCACAACTTCAAGGTTGAAGCGATGCTGCTTCAGCGGCATATAATGCATCAAAACACATCTAGCGATTCTAAGGTAATCATAAAACGAAATCTTCGAAAACAAAGTCCTAAAAATCTTTGGGACGAGTTCAAACATAGGTCTACTAAATTCAAATTACAAAATGAGGAATAGAACACACCTAGAATTCCCAAGGCTAAAGAAAGAGCATTTAAGAAAGGGTTCCACTACTTAACCTTGGAAACATGGAAGGGTATAACTGTCAATATACAAACAGCCGAGAAACTTATGGTAACAATCAAGACCCTAATGATACCAGAACATAAAGTACTGAAAAGTTATCCTGTTAAAATATTTGATTATTATTATTATTGTTATCATCACTAAAGAAAATAAAAACCAGCCTGTGCAAAACCCAAAATGGGCCAGCCCAATATGAAAGAAAAACCCCTGGAAGAACTGCACACTACATTCAACTATAGTTAAGCGTATTGGTAGAATAAAATAACCAATAGCTGACGGTCTCTCTTCGTATGATAACAATAATTCATGAAATGATCTGATCTGATGACGATAACAAAGGTGACTGTGGCAGCGATCTATGTTAATTCATCAAAACATGGAACTTTTTAACCCTGCCCCTTTGATTTCCTCCAAATTTTGCACACAAGTGAACAGTAGCAAATTGACAAAAAAATAATAGATAAATATTCTTTTCGCAATTTGAGGGTTTTTGTTTTGTAGCTATATGAATTTTACCTATTTTCCCCCTAAAATCTACCCTGCAGATCCGTGTCTTTGTGTCGTATTTTTTCCAGGGCGAAAATCCAAGTTTTTTCAGGTTATAAGGCAGATACTTGGAGTGTGGGTAGTTTCAACTGTGTAGAATCCTCATTATCATTCTGAATTCTTATGCTCATACTAGGCATACCAGAGACATGATATCTTGCAAGACAAATTATTACTCAACAAGTGCCTTACTCACCCATATAGCCGTTTTGCTGGAAGAATGAGGCAATCCAAGCATTTAAAGTATTGGTGTAAACATCTGGTATAAAAACAGCTTTGTCTAGTCTTCCTTGTATGCTGCCAGCTAACCGACCACCAGCCGCCAAGTCAGACAGAACACCTGAGGATCAAAAATAGAATGCAATATAAAACATGATTAAATGCTGTCTGATGATTGCGAAAGCATGAAACTTTAAGTTTCAGAAACCAGTCTCCTTTCTTGTTTTTCATCTATATCGCTTTGTAATTCGTACATCTAGCACTACGATGCAGTGTTAGATAACGCAATTGCTATAGAGATAATTAAGAACATATGATTTTGGTAATAATGCCTCTTCAAGACTGATGAAGTAAAGTAATTTTATGATGTTTGTTGACTGTTGATGAGGGCCACCAAAAGGCTCACTTGACTGCTACTTTCCTTGCAGATAGGGGTGGACGCAATTCTAATCCCTTGGCCAAGACCCACTTACCCTTACCAATCTTTTTATGATAGTGCTAAGCAAAGATGCATTGAGTACCTAGTCTTTGGAATGGCCAGGAATGGAAGGAGCCTGATATAATCGCGAGCAATGCATCACTCAAACAATTCTAGGAACAGAGTTAGAATATCTAATGGCTAAACTTACTGGATAGAAATTTTTCTGACAACCCATACTGTGACACAAGGAATGAAATATAGGTTGGCCTGAAAAGATAAATAATGTATAAGATTACTTTAGAAACACTTATATTTTACAGAGTAGAAAAATCTCCAAAATTGCAATGTGAGCATCTTAGGAGGGAGTTTCTACAAATTTTTATAGCTAAAACAACTAGGTTATATGCCCTGGAGTCACATGCAAGTTCCCACATAGTGCACATAGTATGCACATAGTACAGGGATAGGCCGCTCATTTAGCTGGGTTTTCAGTCAAAAATTCCAAGTATGAAACCTATCAAGTAGCTTTTTCATGAAGATCGGTCTCAATTCTTGCTACCATTGGGAAATATTAACGTAAATTGGGGTATCTTTGCAATGTTTCATTAATGATGGTTGTCCAGTTTCCAAAAGATTGGTAAAGATAGCACGCTCATAAAATCTCAGTGGCAAACCTCCATCCAACAATAGCTCATGTGCCCCCTCCCCAAAAATAAATAGTAGGCCTGAAGTAGCTGAATAGCTGAAACAACAGCATTCTATAATTGTGGTGAAAACAACAACAATATTCCAAGATCATTCAACTCCAAACGGATAATTTAAAACAACTGACCTGGTTATAGCACTCAAGACCCCTCTGATCTTAGCTACATTCCTTGCTACAAATGAGTCTGTAAAAAGAGTTCCTTTATCCAGGGGTTCAAGCTGCCCCATAATCTGTGACCCAAGTCTTGGCTCAATGATCTAAAGGAGAACAAAGAATAACAAGGAATAGGCTGTAAAAGCACAATTGCCTGTGCCTATTAAGCTGACTTCCTCAGAAATTAGCTTATGGTTTGGGTTCGAAAATAATGAGCTACGATGAGTTAAGAGTAAAGATCAACCTATCAGTTTTTTACTTTGTTGCGTAATTAAAGGTGGTAATTTATCTAAAAGAAATCTGGTTATAGGAACTTGAAATCATTATGATACTATAGAAGGAAAATCTGGAATTCCATACGAACTTAATAGTTGACATTTGTGGTTTTGCTATGGTTTGACCGGCTGTTTCAATTCTCAACTAAAGTTGTACCATGGTCAAAAACCGTGAATGAACCATTGTACATAATCAATTCAATTTCATTCATAGCATACAACCATGGTATTATCATTGCTTAGCCTTGTTTGGTAATGAAATTGTGGCATGAGCTAAATCACATGCAATTTGCCGGATAAGGGGCCACCTAGTCTTTACTAGGTAGCTCAAAAATATAACAAATAGAAGCAAAAATTATCTTTTCTTTACTACTAACAGAGAGTAAAAACTCTGAGGATAAGTTGAATGTCTTGCTAAGCTCTCCAATCGATAATTGGCCAACATCTTGCAGTGCCTCGTTTATCTCTTCTGCTGTTCTGTCCAAGTATTCCCTGAACAGAAAACCACATTTATTCAAGGTCATATGGTAAGAGATTAGAAGATGTGTTGAATATCAAGTGTACAAGATTATACTCTTGTCCGGATAAATATGTATCCTTGTGTTTACCATCTGTTTGTCAATGCTGGATAAAAAAGTGCTCTATGCTATTGGCAGATCAATTCACACAGAGGTAGACTCATAAAAATCAATATTTCAGTGTGATAGAATTAGTTGTCTTTTGGTCACATTAGTGCTTGAAACTAATAAACAATGAAGTATGTTTCTTTTCTGAATTTACCACTCTGTGTATCCCCGTGCTTATGAATATTTTCAAAAAAATCCAAGAATGACATCATCGCTCCAGACCCCTGTTTATCATTCTAAGGCTTGTGTATGCTTAACATGTAGCCGTCAAAAGGGCTAGAGGCAAACACAAGAGGCCTGGGACCCCTAGTTTGATGTCCCTTACAAAGAAAAGTGGAGTGAGTTGTTTTAGGCAAAACCTCAAATGGCAAAATTTGACATTGACGTCAAATGAGTAAGCTTGGCCACTCATCTTTTATGATAACATAGTTGCGAAATTAGGTTTACTTTTCTGTTTGTGAATCAGAAACAACATGTGGAATCAAATCAAAACAGAATTGGTTTTAAATTTCAAATCACCTGTTGATCAATTCCCCTTGAAGAAGCGTCAGGGACCTTTCATTCTTGATCAGCTCAGCTACTTTATTTTCAATATGACTCAAGTCAACATTGATAATCTAAAAGATATGGAACAAATGGAAATGTCATAGAGAAACTATTCTTCAAGCAAAATATTACTCTAGTTGTACAAGCTTTTTTCTTATAAGGAACTGTTTATAAGGAACCTAGAACTAGAAATTCTTGTGAAATACAACAGATTCTTTTGTTCTATTGTTTCCTGTAAAAATGGAGAACAATAGAAAATTTAAGGAACTTTTATTACTAGGCGTTGAGGTAGGTTCCTTATGAAGTAAAAAGCGTGTATAAACAGATCTTCCTCGAGTTTTAACTCTCTAAATCTTATTCATTCAGGATGCTTGTTAGTTTTCAATAAGGCTCGCAGCAGATTGAATAAAATAATTCAAAACAATATTCTTCAAGCAAAACAACTGTTCACCAACAAAAAACTACCATACTTGCTAGACCAGGTTGTTTTTCACCTAGAATGTTCTGGGAATACTATTTAAGTGTTTGCAGTGGCTACAAATACAGGAGACGTATCCCATGTAAACAGCTATGAGTACGGGTGCCATTCTACGCATGCGTAAATCAAATATTGAAAACGCAGAAAATATAGCTGAATTTTCAACTGAATAAATGTTGCTCTGAGCTAGCCTATATTATCACCCTCTAACACGTGGATATTTGTTTTAATGAAGCCTAAACTTTGCTTTGGCAACCTTATCTTTGTTTTTCCAGCTTTAACTTTTGTCCATTTGTGGGTACAACTTACAGTACCTGTAAAATTTTTACTAAAACACATGGATATGCATAGAATTGCTCCTCTACTTGTTGTATAGCATGCATTCAGGAAACGGCTCACGTGCCCGCAACCATCAAATAATTTTATCTTTGATGAATAAAATTCCAAAAATTTCAAACCATATCTCAGTAACACAGGGGGGGATCGCCAGTGAATATGTATTGTGGTGGTGATGTAGCCTTAACCATGTTCCTGTTGTTTTGTTGTGGTGGGTGGTAGGATATGTGAAATAAAATTACATTTATTTACCTGCTGTAAGTCAACAAGGTTGATTCTCCCTGGGAAAAGATAAAAAGGTTTATGAATCAATCAACTGAAAGACCACTCAATTCGAATAACATGAAAAGCGCTAAAAAATTAAAAACAATCTCGCTTAGGCCATATCGTAAGGTACCAACCACCGTTGAAGAGGAGTTCGTCTTTGATCTCCCGTTCGAGCTGTTGCAGCGTCAAGTATTCTCTCCCATCGATCGTATAGATGACTTCAAGCCGCCCAAGGCCAGTTAGTTTGTTGATTATTTCGATGCAATTTCTCTCTGACAGCTTGTGGGCAGCAACACTCAGTTGTGCTCGCTTCAAGTCAGAAGCTAACCTTTTGATTTCGTCCCAGTTGGCCGCCATTTTCTGTTAAGAATTGTCATCCAAACCTCGTTTGTGCTTCTGTTAGTGAAAACGAGGGGATTCTCTGCTCACCAGGGGGTATGTATCTATGTATCTCGTTAACGTAACGTAATTTTAGTCCCAACATTTTCAGTGTCTTTTTAATGTCGTTAATATTCATTTCTGTTACTATAAACCTTTTATTTATTCAAATCATTCCTCTCCATTCATTACATCTAAATGCTTGCGTGGAATAACACGTCTGTATGACAGATGATCATTACAGTCTCTCATCCCTTCACAAAAGCATCAAAACTGTGTTTAGTTAACAAATCGCTGTGAAAAGATTTGCAGAAGAATTACATCTTACGTTGGTGAGTGTCAGGCTAAAAGAATAATGTGCTTCAGGAAAACTGCATTTTATAAACATCATAGTTTAACAAAACAAAATGAATCTATGAAAATACTCTATCAAAAATTCGTCTGATTATTTACAAGTAACTATACAAAACAAACGAACAAATCAACCTTTGTGCTTTAGGTATAAGCCATGAAAACGCGTAAAGAAATTCTAATGGTACTGTCTTTGATCGGTACAAAACTCGAGGATGGCGAGGAAAATCAGAAACATAGCGAAACATAATACAGTAGCAACTTACAGATTTTGTGTCTGACACTCTTTAGAGGAGTACCTCAGAAAGAGAGAGAAAACAAAACACAAGGACAACCTCAGAAAGAGAGAGACAACAAATACACGCAAAATTGGATCGAAATTGGCCAGTTCGAATTTCTACTAGATATTCTTTAGGTTTCGCTATCGTTCTCTTTCTGACGTATTACTCTGATGAGTGTCAAACTCGAAAACTTCAAGTAATCGTCATGTTTCGCTATGTTTCCAATTTTCCTCGCCATTCCACGTTTATTTAATACCTTTATCATATGCCTGGCTCTTTTATCACTTTTAGACAATATAAAATGATGACAGGAGGGTCTACACAAATTACCTAAACCTCTGTCTCTAAGAAATATTCTCAAGTAAAAACGATAACAAAACGGGCGGATATAGCTTAAAATGTATAAAGATTTTGTTTGGATGGTACAGAACTTCTGTCTATACTAAAGATTTTGTTACATCTAACTGGAGAGGAGAATGCCTATGCTGGCTATAGTGCTCGGTATACGCGAGTATACACCAATTATAAAGCTGAATGAACTCATTAAAAAACATACATGTCCTCCTGTTGCTCTGAGTTTAGTGCTTACGCACTCGTCTGACAAACTATACCCAGACAATACTATATAAAGATTTTGTTATATTCCTACGTAACCAAGAAACCAAATATACATTCCCTGTTCCCGATACAGCTGTGTGTAGGAAATGCTTAACTTTGGCAAAATAGGTAGAGGTTGGTTAACCATCAGTGTGGTGGCAACCAAGAAGGCCTACTGGGTTCTTTGATTACAAAGGTCAGTATTGATATATTACAGAGGACAGGTTAAAAGTTTCAGGCTGGAAATTAACCCGCTCGTGGTTCTCTATAGTGTAGTGGTAAGGCGTTGGACCGACAACTGAAAGGTAGTGGGTTCAAAACCAAGTCCTTTCAAAATTGTCAACGACAATTACAATTACAATTACAAACTAATGGATTAGTGTTTAGGCTTATAAGCCTATTTGGTATCCATATCCAGTTTTTTTCTAATACTTATCAATGTTCGCTTTGAATTCATTCACTGACTTGGCTCTGACAACTTGGTTAGGAAGATAATTCCATGCATTTATAATTCTTTGACTAAACAAGTTTTGTGTGTGTTTTGTACAGCTTGAATCTATTCCATCTGGTACGTGCCTCTGTCGATAACTTAAAAAACTGACCAATGCTAATGCCTTCAAAATCATTTAGAATCTTAAATGTTTCAATCAAGTCTCCTCTTTTTCTTCTACATTTAAGCTATCGAATTCCGTGAGCTACCAACATTAGATCTTTTTAAAAAAACAACTGAAAACGCATCTAAAGAGCCAGACTCCAAAACACAACTCCCTGGAAGAACAGCATTGTTTAGATCTAATCGAACTGTAGGTTTTATACATAGCTTTTAACTCTGTCAATAGATTTTATGTATTCTAATTTGTTGAAGGGTTTATTTGTGTATGAAGAATTTTAAATAATAATAATAAATAATAAGGATAACATCCTTCGGTAGGATGTGAACACAATTGTGCCTCTCCACCCAGGAGTTTAAATGGGTAACTGGTCAGTAATTATGAGCACTGTGTGTGGCTGCACCATGCTATATAAAACATGACTGGGGGAGGTAGCATGTAAAGTCGGTCGAGCAGCCCTTTGCTTGATATAAGACTATGAAATTACACCTTTACTTAATTACTTATTCCGAGTGACTCAAGAACGAAACCATAACATTTAATAACTCTAAAGAGAAAATATATTTTAAGCAAATATGAAAGGCAGTTAGCAATATGCTATTGCTATGTCATGAAACCATTTAGAATAAGTATTGGAATAGATGTCTGGCATCGAGATTTGAACCCCAAAGAGATTTTCGAGTGGTAAATAAAACGCTATTGTTTTAGATATCTTGAATAAAACCTGGACTGGAGACAACGATCTGCAATATGTTAAACCGAGCTGACCTTTGCGTCTTGTCAAACTCATTAATATTTCATCATCAACAACAGTTTGAACATTATTTCGTTGGCTGGAAATCTCTGACGAATGGTTCCAGTCGTTCATCCATCCATGGCTTGTAGCTTTTAATCGCGTAGATGGCTACGAGCAGTTTAAATCCAGACTTTTGAGTCCGAAGACAAAGGCTGTTCATTTGTCCCACGTTAGGAAAGAGAAAGAACATCGAGTGGTTCCTCTAAAACGAGAAGGAATTTAGTTACTTTCCCTTCACCTTAAGCCCAAGTTTATGAGTTGCTACACTGCAGTGTAGTGATAACTGGGTCTCTTGATCACAAACATACTATTCGCTCATTTCTCTTTGAGCTGTCAGTCAGACTCACAGTGTCCCCAATAAGTAGAAATACTAATAAATACCTGCACCCTTGAATAAAGTCAACTATTATTATCTAACTTCTTGAGCACAACTTTTTTTTGTAACTTGAGCCAAATTTGTCGACTCGCTTGTTGTTCTTGAAGTATTTTGAGCACTCTTTGGTACTTACTAACAACAGCGTGTCAAGTGGTATACGTAAGTTTGAGAGTGGCTGCACAACCAGTGTAGTGATAACTGAGAGGGTTAATTAGATATTTGATCCTGTAATTTGAAATGTATGCAAGATAGAAAGAGAGAAAAGAGGATTGCATACCTCGAAGACAGGTATCTGATGCTCATTATTCAGCATCACTGCTTCGATGCCATTTCCTCTTTTGTCGAGCAATAATTTGATTTCTCCAGAAGACGTGAATTGTACGCATGCGCAAATCAACAACATGGCTGTTCCTAGAATCAAAACAACCTCGATGTAAAACAATAACTTAGCAAATTTCACAAAACAAAATAGATGCAGGTCCGAAGATATTCGCCTCAAATTCTCATTAGATGAGAAAATACAAAATACTTTTTTGCAATATACAATATTTCGAGCCAAGTACATCATTCTGGTAACTAAATGTGATATAGAAACAATACAGCTTTATGTAAAATGCTAAATCCATATTTGCACTTTAGAGACAAAGACATACAAAATTATACAATACAATTGATAAATGCCATAAACAATAAACAAAAGGAATAAATGTGAAAGCGTCAGACGAAGTAGATAAAGTCCCAAGGGGGAGAGCAAACATCGATAATGTTTACGAGATACCAGGATAAAATCATTTGCCTGAAAAACAACCCGAGTTCACACACCAGTGTTTCAATTCTTCCAGCATCACTGGTATGGGAGAGCATACCTAATCTAAGTGAGAAGTGATATATGTGCAGTGATACCACTAATCTCAAAACAAGGACTGGATGGAGTATTCTGTTGTCTCTGGTTTCAGATGTTGAAGCCAATAGACAACTTTCACAATGACGTCAATTCTTTTGAAATACTGCTGAGAACATCTCTATCCTCGATATCATGTCGATCCTAATCTCAAAGGCATGCATTGCTCCTAGAAACGCATGGAATTGTTTGGTAGTCGTGCTTTGAGAGAATTCTTGCTCGACAGGGAATCACGTCTCTTGCCTCACTATCAAACACATTCTACGTCATTGTGAAATAGGTCTATTGCTCCGGCTTGCACTTGGCCTTCCAATATGGCCGCCAAAGAAATCATATTGACTTGATTCTTTGCTAATAATAGCTGCACGATTACTCGGTCTCGTGCTGATTATTCATAAGATTCCAACAATAATCAAAGAAAAAAAGCACTCCCTAGTGGAATCTCAATGTACTGAATTGGACTTAACAATATGGCCGCGAATGACTTCATTTGAGAACAACAGATGCTCGATCCAGTCTTTTTTTTAGATCAGTGAGTGATGCTTGTATTAGTGTGAAGTGATGATATCGGTAAATTGAAGAGGATTATATCTTTGCCAATCCACACTTGTATTTTCAGACCTGTTTTGTTCAAACATGCCTTCTAAGAGATGTTAAACTATCTGATTTGAAAACCCCACTTATTGGTGATTTTTTCTGTGGAAAACCAGCTAGTTATTTTTCTAAGTATTTCTTTCTTAAGCACTGGCCTTTCATTCTTAGAGTTGGAAGCTCGATTGTACATTTCTATATTTGATAAGATATGTAATGCTATTGTAACACATTTTCTCCTTAAAATTTGCAACTTGAGCGTATCCTCTAAGCAAAACCTAACCAACTGTTGTTGGTGTATGACAGACCGATTTGGAGGGTGCGGTCAACACATAATTACCAAAGGATACCGATATCCCAGCTTGTAAAATGTATCAAATTACTATTTATCAATTTTCCTTATAACTAGGTATATTGGAAAGTTTGTTATTGAATTCGTAAAATAAGAAAGAACGATGAAATCGGGGTTATCCGAAAACTCATTACCTTTTTCATCTGCATTATGCTCGCATTTGAAATAAAAATCGTGAAATTTCTTCTCCTCTGGTGAAATACAACGACAAGCTAAGACGGGGGGTTGAACGATTTCGTCAGTTGGATTTATGCATTGCCTAAGGACGCTTTCAGATGCCACTTTCAACCTGTTTTAAATAACATTGTTTAAAAAAGCAATATGAAGTGTATTTAAGGGAAGAAAAAGTTAGAAAGATAGGAGTTATGTAACAATCAGATCCCCTGGGGAGTACATCTTTAGAATAGGGGTGCTCCAATGGAGGAACCAACTGTTAACACAAAAAACAATTTCAAGCAAGGAAACAAATCCAAAATCATACTTTCTATTGGTTTGCAAACCCAGAAAAGTAATAGGTGTGATCAAGTTTCCGTCTTTCTGAGGACTGTAGGACGAAAACATGATCCTACTTTTTCTATTTGCCAAAAACTGCTATATGAAATGGTAATGCTATCAATTCCACTGTTTTATTCAAGAATTACTATACTACTGCATAGTTGTATTCCGGGACCAAGGAATATAATTCGAATTTCACTAACCCAAAAGATAATTACAGGATTGACTGACCCAAAAAAGAAATTTTACTGAAATTTAAGACTCAAAAAAGTAACCAGATCACCCCTATCCTAAAGAAATATATGAGAACATCCCTCCCCGCTTGGGTAAGATCCTACCTAATAAATTATATTTCTTAATCATGTCTTGTTAGGTGCCTCTTACTATCTAGAACTAGAACTCAGACGATGTTGAATTTCAAATCAAAAATATTTATAGGGTGGGGACCGAGAACCCACCCACCCTGTAATATCTTGACAATGAAGTAGTGCTGACGACCGCTTGAGCCTGCACAACGCGTTAACCTTTGGCGTGTATGGCGGACGCGACAACCATTGCACTACGACCGTTATCGATTCTCTTCCTTAATCAAGTCTTGTCAGGTACACTTTGAGCAGAGGTAACAAGATAAAAAAAAACTAAATAAAAAAAGCGAAATAATTATCTCCAGGTTCGTATAAAAACGAGGATAGACTGGTCTCAATTGGGCTCGAACACTGATCTCAAAATAAAGACTGGATCAAGCATCTGATGTTCTAAAATGAAGCCCTCGGCCGCCATATTGGGAGGTCCAATTCAATACATTGAGATTCCACTGGGGCGTGCTTTTTCCTTTGACAATTATTGGAATGTTACGAATGATCAACACGGCACTGAATAATTGTGCAGCTATTGTTAACAAACAATCGAGTCAATATAATTTCTTTGGCAGCCATATTGGGAGGTCAAATGAAAGCCGAAGCAATTGGCTTCAAACATTTGACTTCGGAAACCAAAGAATACTCGACCCAGTCTTTCTATTGAAATCAGTGGGCTTGAACATTCAGCATTAGTTCATAGTTAACTAATGTACGCTATTATGCAATAATGGTTCTTTGATACTATCCTGGATACCATTCTATTACCTGATATTTCAGAACGTGCAAAAGCAAAATGAAAATGTTATACATTTACTGTACGTTTTTAAATTTCAAGTTAAGAATAGTGTTTGGTTTTAGACCAGAGGGCCATGTTCATATCTTGACTATTCTTTTTGTTTTAGAAGTAGATGTATATGCTAAAATGGCCCTTAATCTAATCTACTATAACAGTAACAAAAAACTTAGCTATAATAACAATTAACTGCAATTGAATTAACATGCTACCAAATTATCACAGACTATAACCGGGGGCCTTCTGCGTATGTAGAACGGGATTACAACTGACAACAAGATCTGTTATTATTGTGCTATCTATCTATCAGATGATGTACAAATCCCCAAAATTGATTATTACGAGCAATTTTGTTAGTGATTAATGATTAATGATAAAATATATATTGTTACCTTTTAGGAAACTACATACTGCTAGAAACATTAAAAATGAAATGCAACTAGTTGGTGCAATGAAGAAATTACTGAGTGCAGAGGAAGGGATAGAATGGTGTTAGTCAGCGTATCGAAATACTCACTTTTCGTTGTATCTATCGATGGTCCTTTTGATGAGTAGAATCTGAAACTCAGGGGAATACTCGGCGACTGGTTTAGGAGTTGGTGCAGGGGTGACCTTAACATCAGCTCCGTGACTCAAAAGTAGGTTAATGATATCTACATGACCCATTCTGCATGCCTGGAAGATGAAGCATCTATTTCAGGAAGATTTTGAATGAGAGCATATAAGCATTACAGCAAGTGCATTGGTGTAGATAGCATAAATCAACTGATTAGTGTAAAAAATTTGGGTTTGGCTTTAAAATCATCAACAAACATTAGATCGCACGGGGGCTGTATAGTATTCAGCTCTTTATAAATTTACAGCTTTTGCAGAACAAATTGTAGTAATGGATGTAAATCCCGAGACGCCATTAATCGTATAGGCAGCATTGATTTTCTATTGCAATAAGGTCGAGTTCACTTCACCTCACCAGTAGTTTTGAGTTTACATGGAGAAACTTCATTTTACCTGTAGTGTGCAGTGAAGTTTTATTTTTGATATAAACGCAAACTGAGATTTCAATGGTTTTCTACAGGAGGGTGAAGTATCACTTGCCGACCCCGGGTTCGGCAGGTGAAGTAATTTTGCCCATAAAAATAGGCCCTTAGGCACCATAGTATGCCTAGGTTCGCGAGAGAATCAGTGTGATGATGACTAGGAGGGCATATTGCTTGGTATCATGATCACCTACTTATATTTGACTCACTGTTTTTGTGAATTCTTGATCACTCTTTGTATCTAGCCATATTCAGCCAGTTTAACAATATTTTTTCTATTCATTTCTACCTTGATGTTTTTACAAGCTAGAGTAAACTAATAAATTTGAAAGTTCTTTGATGCGTATAGTACAAAACGTTTTAGAACAGTCTTAGGATGGTATAAAACTTTAAAATAGCCAAAATACCGGAATCGTAGCGAAACGAACACATAGATTGCTTAAGCTTTTCGTCTTACACTCAACAGAGTAATACGTCAGAAAGAGAATCTGTTAGGTTTTTGTTTCGTTCTCTTTCTGACGTATTACTCTATTGAGTGTCTGACGAAAAGCTTAAGTATTCTATGTGTTCGTTTCGCTATGTTTCCAGTATTTTTGGCTATTACAAAAAGTTTATAAATAGTACAATGCAGTTCGTAAATTTTTAACACTTAAGTTTCAAGCCTATACTCTGATAAGAGGCCTGAAAAATCAGTGTGAATATTTCATGACTTACATAGTATTATTCACATAGTTCTCTTCATTTATTTGCCTAATCTTATAAATTGCTTAGACATTCATAACCAGCTGTATTTGCGATACTCGACCTGGGATTCCAGCTTAAAAATATTTGGATTCGTGTACCGAAAGGACTTCATTGCCATTAGCAAGGAGAAGCATATCTTAATTGGTGAACTTACAAGAATCAGCGCAGTTTCTCCATTATCTTCTTGGAGATTGATGTGTGCACCAGCTCGAAGTAACATTTGCACGAATGCAAATTTCCCCTGAAAAAACATGATGAAAAATAACAAAAACAGCAGATGAAGCGAGGTGAACCAATAAACCAGTCAGTATTTAGTTCACGTGTTCACACGTTCTGACTAGTAATATACCAATCTTCTAAACGTTATAATCATGTTCATTGCCAGTTGGTAGAATATACAATCTGTTGATTTAGAATATCGAAAAGAAGCAAAATTCAACTTTGTTTGGTTCTCTCTGAAAATAAGATAGAAAAAGTACCACATATTGAATACAATAATAGAAATATTTCTGACTTCGCCTATCAAAAAATGTTTTTCCAGAGAGCCCACCATAACCCCTCCCCAACCACTAACGAGTGGATCTGTACTTCAAGTGAGCCTACTCTATCCTCTCGCTAACAAGTAGATCTGTGCTTCAAGTGAGCCTACTCTATCCTCTCGCTAACAAGTAGATCTGTGCTTCAAGTGAGCCGACTCTATCCTCTCGCTAACAAGTAGATCTGTGCTTCAAGTGAGCCTACTCTATCCTCTCGCTAACAAGTAGATCTGTGCTTCAAGTGAGCCTACTCTATCCTCTCGCTAACAAGTAGATCTGTGCTTCAAGTGAGCCTAATCTATCCTCTCGCTAACAAGTAGATCTGTGCTTCAAGTGAGCCTACTCTATCCTCTCCCAAACAAGTAGATCTGTTGTTCAAGTGAGCCGACTCTATCCTCTCGCTAACAAGTAGATCTGTGCTTCAAGTGAGCCTACTCTATTCCCTCTCTAATGATTGGATCTATAGGAGTACCTCTTGGAGCTATTTAGATTATCCCTTACTGCAATATTTTCGTAATTCTGAATCAACAGATGGTATAATCTAACAGCTGGCAATAACACAAATATGTTTCTCTATTCTAATACAAAAGTATATTACTATTAAGAAGGTGCGGAGCTGGTGACCTGGTACTAGTGATTCTGAATGGCGTAGCGTAGCCTCTGAAACTGTGACATGAAATACGTCGAGGTGTTGTCTAGAGGGTAGTAATCATAAAATTGAAGATTTCATAGTACAATGGCGTGTAATAAATACACTGAGGATATCACACTACTATTCTATGATGTAGTGTATGCTAAAATACCCCTGCTGGAGAAAAGGACTAGTCTTAGTCAGGCTAGAAATTTAAACTGAAACACACTCAATAGTAGATAAGTTAACAAGGAAAGATACTAGGACCTAATACTACTATATGTAATACTGCTACAGTAGAATCCCGATAACTCGAACATGCTATAACTCGAACTCTCGCTAACTCGAACAGATTTGGCATTCCCCCTGAACCTTCAACACTACTTACATATGAATATACCCCCGATAACTCGAACCCCCGATAACTCGAAAATTCGCTAACTTGAAAAATGTTTTTATACCCGCTGCGGCTATTTTCTCTCGATAACTCGAATTTTTTATGCAAAAGTACTAACAACAACAATGACAACGATATTTTAATCACAAACTCTTCATTGAATCAAGCTGTTTTTTTTTTAAATGGAGACAAAATTCTTAAGTCCAGTGACTTCAAAGCTGCATGCGACAATTAAACCCTTTCCATCCCCCAGCGTCCCTAAATGCATCACCCTGTCTTAGAACTCGCAAAGGATCCTAGGACAATGTTGCCCAGATTCCTTTGCGCTAGGAAGGGAATTCGCGGTAATCCAAGATGGTGGAATGAATAGGGAAGTGGTCATTCACTTACCATCTCCACCGCGACCATGAGAACAGACTTTCCGTTTTCTAAAAGTGCATTAGGATTGGCACCTAGCCTCAGTAGCGTTTTAGCGAGATGGAACTCGTCTCTTATAATTGCATACAGAAGAGGAGTTCTTCCTCTCGTAGACTGCACAAAGTCTGGGTCCAACCCACCGGCAATTCCACTTAGCATCTTTTCATAGTCGCCGGTGCAAAAGGCCTGAAGGCATTCCTCTGAAAAAAAGGAAAAAACTACTCTCTGGCTCTCTTATTGACAATACGCTAAATATTGTGTTTTAGAGTATTTTTCATCCAGGAAGTTCTTATCCTAACATTTTATGAAATCTAGAGACGAGTCTGAAGCAAGAAGGAAGACAAAAGGATTCAATGAGGGCCAGGAAGGGGTATATTAGGATTTTGCCTTTTTACTAACTGGAAAAATTGGATCGACTTCTTGGGGTGGAGATTTGGGAACGAAAAAGTAAATTGGATTGTTAAACAGCACGATAAAGAGAATTTCTCTATTTTTCCAATTAGGATTGGGTTTTTTGATCATTTCAGTACTGGGCATTGGGATCAATACCTCCCTTCAGAACAACCCTCTTATATGTATTCAGACTTAAAAAGCTTCCAAACTTCCTGTTATTCTAACATATAAGCCATAAAATATCCAGTATTTTCCTCACGCCCCTACTTTTCCTCGCTACATTAAACAGTTTCTACACTTAGAAGAAAGAGACTCAAAAAAACGAAACAAGAGTTATACTTATGAGTGGTTATCTACGAAACAGGCTCGTTGATAAGAAGAGTTTTGTCTTTTGAGTCTCTCTCTTCCTAGTATTTATAGCTCTAATCTATGTATTGAGCTGTGTAAGGGGAAACGAATACATAAAAAATTTCTACATCATAACAATTAAGGACTGCAATACCCAGTGCAAAACAAAATATTTCATTGCTGTGAATAGTCTAGAAATCTAAGAGTAAATTGTATAAGGCTGAGCAAGGTAATTTCATAGATTCTATCATATTTGAAGATTTCATTTGAAGATTTATGGAAACGTTTGAAGCATGGTTTATTTATGAATTGTTTTTATAGATATAGATAGATCTAGCAAAAATTACCGACGTTCTTGGATCTTTTGAAGTAAATCAAACTTTAATCTTCTTCTCAAGTTAACTTCATACATGAAATTACTCGGTTTTTTCGAAATTCTTAACACATGCTGAAGTAACCTTGATAATAATAGAAAACTATGGTGAAAATGTTTATTACCTCGCGTCATTGCCAGGGGTGGAATTTCTTCATCTGAAATAGGATCCATAAATTCCTCGTCACCTCCGAACTAGAGGATGAAAATCAATCAAGGTTATTAACGAGAAAGGAGGAGGTTGTAAAACGAGAGAGTAGAAAATTAACGAACTACACCCCTGACTGGTAAATTTGCTCAGCTAGGTACGTCATATAAATTCATTCTAATGTAGATGAAGGAGTAGCTGCAGTTTGTTGGTCTGTTTGCAAAGCAATGGTTAATTTCTAAAGATATACGGCAAATATGTCTCGTTAAGATATGTGATTAGGTAATTACTTTCATCATCAAATAATAATCTTTAATCACCTCAATAACCTGGCTTTTTCACGCCTTTATTGCTGTTGTTGAGCAGCTCTGTATTAGTTTTAGAATTTTATCGTTGAATTTTTCTTGTAATAGCTTTTAATTTCAATCTACGGCCTAAGCTTTACTTTTCTTTTGTCATATAAATTACATAATCTAGCATCTTGCATTCAGATGTAATTTACGAATAATATTGAATTGAATTGAATTTGGTACGTGGCTCTTAAGGAGGATCTCCTGGTGCTGGATACACCTCACGACCACAGCGCTAACTTATTGCCCTGATTGGTCAGTCTTTGGTGCGGGATTGAGACCTGACAGAGATGTGTCATAATTGTGGTAGCTGGCTTGTCAGGACACATTTTTTGTTATCAGGATATGTCTTATGAATACAGCAATTCAAGTTACATTGGGGATAATTGTTTAAGTTGGCGTGGGGTGTACCCCTTCAAGAAAATTAAAGCGGAAAAACAATCAAGGGGAAAAAACCAACCAGTTCATCTTCACCGTTGAACTCTTCCAAGTCGAATTCTGATTCACTGACACTTGTACTGGTAATTTCTCTCTGCACCTCTTCTTTTTCTGGTTTCTGAAAAATTGATAAAAGATGTAAAAGCCTCCAGTTTTCACTTACTTATCGATAAATCATAACCACAATCTAAAATTATTAGACTTCATGCAGCTAATTACACAATAACATTCACCTAATTTGAATTACATTGAATCACATAAAATACACAAAATAGACAAGAGAAAATCAAAGATAATTTTCAAGAATGATTGACTAAAAGAGACATTCTCGAAACAGATAAAGAAATCGAGAGATAGTCCACATTAAAAGCAAAAGAAAACTTAAAAGTAATTTCATTGAAAACAGCAACCAACAAGATGAGTACCAAGTTAAAGCAAAAAGCAATAGGGTATTTTTAATAACCTTTCAGCTAGTAGTTAAAAATGTAAAGGCAATGAATCAGCCCAAATAGTGACACTTTTAGGCTGATATTGATAACAACAGGCCATTTCAGTGATCAGTAACAGCTAACACCAAAACATAGGATTTCGCCTAAAAGCATAGACAAGCGTAGACAAGTGTAGACAAGTGTTAAACACTTAGGCCGTTTCAGATATTGAACTGCTTAACTCATGTTGAACTAAGCAGGATTGTCACTGAATTCAAATTATTGAGTAAAACACCACTGTTATTTTCAATCATCTAACCTTTGGTTCCTTTTCGTGTTTATTCGCAGGCTGGTCGATGAGACTCAACATGGCACTACGGCCGAGTATATCACCCAGCACATCTTTCGTAGGAGATGCAAACGCTTCTTTGCTGGCATTTCTTCTGTTGGCATACCTAAGAAGGAATATGGCAAATTATCAACCAATACAAATATCATTTCCTACCAACACAAGTTGCAGAAATAGAAAGGGCACTTTTGTCTCCCTTGCCTCCTTAGTAATTTGCATCCCACACCTCCTCTCTTCAGCGTCTTTATTTCTGAACCAAGAATACACTAACAGCAGATAACTATCTTGAAACTAAAGGCAAAACAATCTTTTGTAACATCTTGACATCTAATACAACTTCCTCTAATACATAAGAATTCCACTTCCGTCATACCTTAATTTTGATGGATCCATCTTTATCTTTTTGACAGGTCTTTTTTCAGAAGGCACCGTAGACTCGACTCTCTTGTTCCCGTTTTTGGTCTTCAGTGTCTGGTCTGATGATGCTGTCTCCACCTTGGTAAACTCCAACCGCAGGCCACCATCAACAGCTGGAGTGTTCTTCGGCTTACTGTTTCGAGTGATTTTACGAGGGTCTGAGTTCTGCCGTTTTAAACTTGGAGCATTTCGATAACTTGATATGGAATCTTCAGTAATCGAAGTACTCTTGTCGCACAATGCTTTGCAAGATTCCCGAGGTTCTACACGAGGATTCTTTATGATAGTTGTTGTTTGAAGACTTGAGCCTTTACGTGGCTGTGACGGTTCCTCGGAGCTTGTACGTGAATCCATTACTTTCTTTGAATTTTCATTAACAGTTTTCTGGCTTACAGTCTTCATACTTCCTATTTTTGGACTGCTTGATCGTGATGTATGCAGATCCGTTATCAAATTAGTTCTATCCCTGGAAAGCTTCGAGGAGTCAAAGTATGTCCGATCCGCCTCCTTACTAGGCCTAGTGGCTCCATCGCCAGCAAGTGCATTTTGTTTCTTCGTATCAATAATATCTTGAGGAGTCAAGCTCGTGACAGAAGTTTTGTCCGCATAAGCATCTTTGTGACAAGATACTCCTAGCTTTATATCAGTCTTCAAGCTCTGACTAGAGCTGTCGCGCTCAGTGAAGACATTGGTCTCATTCCCTAAACCTTCGGCATCATTAGTAATCCGAGTAAGACTTGCCATCAGGCTCTCGCTTGTCGAGTCAGGAAAATGTTCAGATGTCTGCTTATGCAAGTCACGACTAACACCGGTATAACTATTATCAGAGCGTCTTGAAGCTTGATATTGTGCCTCTAGGACCTTGTCAAGTTTTTGCGGACGGTCAAGTATGGATAAAATATCCACTGCTTCTCTGGTACAAAGCTCAGGGACGCCCCCAGTAGGCAGAACTTTACTTTCAATGGTGCCCCCTTTCAGAATGCACGCTTCTTTACTTTCATCAATACAATCGAACGATTGAACAAACATTTTAGCATCACTCTTGCCATCATCACAAGACTCTATTTTCACTTCCGCACTTACATTTGCCTCCTGCTTCAATGCTGCTGTAGCCCTTGGTTTATCCTCTGAAATTAAAGACGACTTTGGTTCGGCACCTTGATCCATCTTCATATCGTCCGGAGTAAAAGATTTCTTCCCTCCGCTCAAACGACTGCCGATTTCCGTCAATTTCTTTAAAATACTCGATTTTATTTTAGTCTTGCTTGTAGTTGGTGTGCGTTGTTTTTCAGATGAGGGATTAGATTTTTGTAAAGGCTCTTCAGAAACTAATGCAAAGGAAGGAACTGAGTTTAGTGAATCTTCGAGTTTTACCAAAATATTTGAGTTTTTATTGATCCTACTTACAGTTGCTGTAGGCTGCTGATCTAAGATTGGGTTCAATTCCTGATAATCTTCAGATTTTATCTTCGAGGAAAGAAAAACCTTTTTTGAATCTCTCAAAACCTCTGATTTTTCATTATTCCTATTGGCAGTTGCAGTAGGATGTTGGTCTGACAATTGCTTCGATTTGTGTAAATCTGCAGATGCTAAGTCTGAGGAAGGAATCTTTTTAGCATCTTCCAGAATATTCGATTTTTTATCAGTTCTATTTGCAGGTTTAGGAATCTGTTTGTCTGATGATTGCTTCGTTATCTGCAAGCCCTCTGATACTAACTTTGAGGAAGAGACAGCCTTGAGCGAGTCTTTCAAAACATTAGATTTTTCTCTAATACCATATGCAGCTGCTACAGCAGGTTGTTTGCCTGATGATAATTCGGATTTCTTTGCACCTGCAGGTACCCAATCTGACGAAGAATCAACACATTTAGGCCCATCATTCTGAGGTAAAGAGGGTTTGTCTGATTCTGGCCTCAACTTCTTGGTATCTTGGCTAACTCCACTTGGCTGAGAAATAACTGTTTTACAGATTTTGTGGGAAAATAAAGCAGGATTTCTGTCTTGCAATTTCCTAGAAGTTTTGGTACATTTATTTGCTGTTGGCGGTGAAGAAACAGCTTGTTTATGCCCAGGAAGTGAAGTGGAACTATTATCCAGTGATGTCCCAGAGTTTTCTCTCTCTCTTCTAAGGATATGGGAAGCCATGACCGCGGCAATGATACTTCTATGTATCGTTCCACTTTCATTGCTACCAGAAGTTTTAGGCTCCACTATGTAGGACCCCTGCTCTCTCACCCTTGACGGACTATCACCTCGTGCACAATTATCTGGCCTTCGCTCTACAGAGTCTTTCTTCTTATCATCTAACCTAGAAAATTTCGACGAGCTGTTACTACCGGAGCTGCATCTTTGTCTTCTTGTCATATCCAATGCCTTGTTTCTCTGTATTCCTTGTTCAGGCGTCCCTTGCAGACTACTATTGCGGGATCTGTGCTCCTGTCCTAGTCTTGAATTCATAGTCATTCTCTTTGCTTCTTCTTTAGACATCGTTGAAGGAAAACTATGTTCTTGCTCCTGTTTCAAACTCACATTCTTCCCTTCTTCCTTGAGAGTCCTTAGTGGACTACCATAGAGGGAACTAAACTCAGGCCTAGTTTTCATACTTGGTGCAGCTTTCTTGAACTCAGTTCGTGATGCTTCTATTGGAATCATATCTTGCAATTCTAAATCAGATCTTGATTTTATCATCTTATCTAAAGGTTCAATTTCGTCTCTTCCTCTTGAACTTACATTTACGCTCCCTGTATCTCTCTTCGGATAAACTTCAGACAACTTTAGAGGACTGGGTTTTACGTTTCTATTGTCACTTTCAACAATATCAATATCATTACTGCTGTTTGCATTATCTTTAATTGGCATTAAATCTTCGTCTCGCACTCTTATCTCAGCTACAGTGGTAACCTGAACACTACTCTTATTGTCCATTAATTTTGATTGATTAATTGTATCATCCACTTTACCACTTTCCATCAAAGCCCTCTTAGTTTCGTCAATGGGAATTTCATTTGCAACAGATGTAACATCAGAGCAATTATACCTTGCTACCTTTGGCTTGTTGTTGTCATTCCTTGGAGATTCAATTTCAGCCTTAGCTGCACTCTCCTGTTTATCCCTTTTTTCAGGTGAATCTTCAATAAAGATATTATCAACTTTTTCAACAGTATTCATCTTACTGGCCACAATTACTTCATCAATCTTCTCAACACCATTTTTCTTTGTATCTTCTTCATAAGATATTTGCTTCCTCCTTTTCTGTTTCTTTAAGGAACGCCTCCTGACTTCCAACTTTGAGGGTGAGTTAAAGCCTGCATACTTTTTAGCCCCCCATTTGGCGAGAAGAGATTTTGCCTCCCAATTCTTACTAGCATCATCATCACTTGAGCTACTTGAAGAGGAGTCAATAGAAATACAGCTCAAGGATCTTGCAAAGCCCTTAGATTTTTTGTCAGAGATTTTTACACCTTTTAACGCGACATTTAGTTCCTCTTTAGTTGTTTCTTCATCTTCATGGTCATTCTTGGATTCCTTATCAAGTTCCTGCATCTCTTTATGTTTTCTTTCATTACCAATCTGCCCACTTTCCAACATCTTACTGCCACCATTAAGAAGAGGTTTTGCTGTTGACAGCTTGCTGTTTTCCAAGTCAGCAGTTAATAAAGAATTTTCAGCTACATTCTCAGTTTGCGGGATACCTAGCGGATTCACAAACGTACTAGATGTTTTTGACATGGTAGAATTAGTAGCAAAATTAGAACTATCAGAGACCATGTGAGTTGATAAATCTTCCTGCAATGACGTTGATTCTGTGATTCTTCCCAATGCTCTTCTTCTTTTAGAATTCCTTGATGTGGAATTAGTTTTCTTATCCTTTCCTTCCATGGATGACGCTTCTGTCACAGCCTTTGCTATTTCAGCCCATTCTTCTGCACTAAGTCTATTGTTGTCTCTGACAGATGGTGGTTTGATATCCTCCTGACTTGAATAATCAACACTAGATGTCCCTGGACTGGCTGAGGAAGTGTCCACAACAAACTCAGATGACTTTTTATACCTTCTCCTTTTCTTTGCTTTGGACACTCTGGACGCCACCTTTTTTTGGTTCCAGAATGCCCTAACGATGTTTTGACACGACAATAGATTTTCCTCGGGCTCCCACGTGTCATCATCAGGCCCGTAGCCGTGCCACCTTACTTTGTAGATGCGAAGATTATTCTCCTGGCAATGTAAAAAAGAATATAATACAAATATACACTGGGTACATAAAGACATGCTGTATCCAAGCTGTTAAAGGAAAATTATCTATCTTCAAAGAATCATTTTTGAATTCTCAAAAACAAGACTTTGAGACAGGTCGCTATTGGTCATGCACCGTGTAATTTGCTCATAGAGGAGGGCTTTAGGGTTCCAGACTTCACAAATTTCGGCCATCAACTTTTGAGTATTCTCTGAAAATATGTGGTTTCAAGGGTAGTAATTTATAAAAATCAAAATGAGCTGAAACCACCTGAAACCACCTGAAACCACCTGAAATGAGCTGAAACCATCTGTTAAAATCAACTTCAAGGCTGAAATACCAGGTTTTCCTAGCTTTTTTATAAGAAAGTACTTTATAAGAAAGGAGCACTCAATTCGTCAAAAAGTTAAGAAAGTCCAGTACTAGATTTTGCAAAACTAAGAGATTTGAAAAAAATTTTTCACCAAATAAAGCCAAACAAGAAAATATATGAATAAATTGTGATCAATTATACTTTTCTATCTTATTCTAACATTAGAAAGTTTTGAAACTGAACTAAGCAATTGCTAAGAAAGTTTCATTGTTGGGATCATTTGAGACTTGCTTATAAAAAGCTGTGTATCAGCGCAACTCTGGATAACTCAAGCCCCCTCTATTTCGAACTATTTTTCCAATGACCTTCAAGCCCTCATATTTCTGCATCTGTTTTGAGCGCAGCCCGCTAAAAGTGTGATGAGGAGAGAATTTTCCAGTCTCTCTATAATTCTTGCCATGAAGGCTGGAAGAATCATGAGATTGCTGGTCAAATTGAGACCAGGGTTCTACTTCAAGATCAGACTAGCTTTGTGCTGCATAAAAAGCAGGAAAGCCAGGTGATTTTAGGGCAAATAGGGTGTGAATATTTTATAAAGGGCAACATAGAGCAAGAATGGGTGGCCAGGGGTAATCTAATGAAAGAATCTTGTGGCTGAGCCTTCTTGCATTGGCCTTCTTTGTGAATGTTCCGTTCTAGATAACTATTGTATACTACGTTCTTATCCATTCAATAACAAAGTATTATATGATACGTATCGTGGAATACTTTGTTATTGAATGGATAAGAACGTAAAACTACAATGATTGTATATACAATCATTGTAGTTTTTATGATATCATAGTATACTACTATGTTTTGACCAGACGTTATTACAAATTTTCCTCTTTTTCTTTCTAAGTGGGAAAAAGGGGCTCATATTTATATACATAGATGGGGTTGGGGGGGCTTTCTTGTACATTTTTCAATTTTGATGGTATTCTATTTTCATTAGTATACCATATCAGGCCTGTAGGAAGCGGGGGGCAGAGGGGCATTTGCCCCCTAATAATTCTAGAATTCAGTTGTTCAAAGCATGGTCCCCAGTCTTCCTATTGTTCATGAACAATCGTTGCCCCCCCCCCCCGAAATAATTTTCCCAGAAGCAATCTACGGTGTGCTGCCTGCATATTACATGGGTTGTGCTCGAATGAAGGGGGGGATGGGGATTGCTGTAACAACAAAAAGAATCGATCGCGCCTACTTACGATTTGCTTCGTTTCTAAAATTTTCTCAACCTCGTAAATATCTTCCTCCATCCTTCTATCTTACTTGATCTGGACGATCGCGTCAACCAACGGTAGGCCACCCCTACTCGATCCAATCCACAGTCTCTAGAACTTTGAATTTAGTTGCATTGAAATCAACCAATAGACTTGTCACGTGAGGCCAAGAAATCGCTCATTATGAAACTGAGGCTCGCACTAGACTTTGTTCTCATCATCTTTGATTCGAATAATGATTGTTTGAAAGGGAATACGGAACCATTATCACAAATCTCCAGCTGAAAGTCATTAGGCCTAAAAATCAAGAAGGAAGCACCACGTTTCGTTCCCACCGCCAGCAGTTACTGGCTTTAAGTTTGGTTGATGGTATTGGTTTACTCTCTTTTCTTGGCATTACACAATCAAGTGCGGCCCTCTGTGTCTATTTTCACACTAATAATGAATGGTATGTATATTCCTTTGGTGTACGTGGCAGTTTTCGGTGCACAAGTAGCCTTCTCAGCCAGAGGCAACGAGCAAGAACTTTACTGTGCTGCTTGTAAAGTTGTGTTTGATGAAGTTGAGTATGCCATCTCTAAAGTTGATCCTAGTAAAACCATTCAAATAGAAGGGTTTAGAGTCGACCCTAAGGGCAACCAGCACAGCAAATCCATCCCGTATGCGAGATCTGAGACTCATCTCACAGAAGTTGCAGAGAATTTGTGTGGAGAGATGAACAAGTATGCCCAGTCCAAGGACAAAGACAGTGGAAAAATCAATTTCGTTCGGACAGACTCGAGAGATGACTCAACAGTCAAACTTGAAAATGTATCTATGAGTGGAGAAATTTCCAATAAATTGCGTTACGTTTGTGAGAGTATACTGGAGGAGCATGAAGAAGATATAATTAGTTATTTCAAGAAAAACAAGAAAAGTTCCTTTCAAAAGTTTTGTCGTAATTTAGGGCTTTGCAAGAAAAATGAGAGAAGTGATCTTTGAAATGTCACTAAATGCTCAAAATACAGGAAAATCCATTTGAAATTCAAAATACAGACAAAGACACAGTTATAAATAATCTCAGCTTTGAATCCTGATCTATAGAATTAATTGATTGCAGTTGTTATATCTTCTGATCTAGTGAATGTGATGATAGCACCACTTTTAACATCAAAGTTGCTTTTTATCAGTTGTCTTTCCATTGAATGTGACATTCATAGATAAGAAATTTAAGAGAGGAGACTGGCTCGAGCCCTTACTCAAAGTTTCATGCTTATGCAATCTTCAAGATGATGATGATGGTGTAATCATGAAACTTGATTTGCAGCTAGGGACTGCATACCCCCAAAGACTTGCACATGTCTAGATTGGTCCTGCCATGAGTATAGTGTAATTTTTAAAAAGATCATTAAATCTAGATTGAACAACATCATTAATGTGGTCCATTGCAGTGACTGACCCATCAATTAGGGAGGTTATTGTATAAGTTCCTTGGTGAATAATAGTCTTGAATCAAGAAACAATTCTGGAGTTATGCAGTCCCTAGCTGCGAGTCGAAAAATCGAGTGTATACAGCCATTCTCCTTTCTTGTATCTTATTTACCAATGCACTATGACATAGACTCAGACCACAGAATGCAACAGTGATTATGCGTCACCCATTCATTTTTGAAACATGATTGCACCATATTTCCCATGTGGTCCAGTTGCAATATATTACTATCCAAAAGTTACAGCACTACAAATTTCAGACAAGGGATGCAAAACAATCTTCCCGGTACAAATCAAGATACATACAGAGCAAAACTTCAAAAACAATTGGGCAATTTTATGATGTGCTAGCCAGTCATGGTCCCTTGTAGACCTATTTTGATGTGATTTGATTCGCCATGCACAGCAACTTGCCGAATGGTTCACAGTGGTTTTTGAATGTGCACTCCAAAAATTGTCCTGTAACCCTTGTCTGTAAGTAGGGCCGTAGCTATGTAGTGCGTGCAAGGGGTGCCCTCCCCCTCCTGCCCCAATTACAGTCAGCAAATAACAAAAATATATTCAGATGGCAATCTTGAACAAATCTGAAATTGGCGTAGAAACATTTTGGCAGGTTACGTCACAACCCAGATTTCAGCAGGATTTGTTCAAAGTTCAAAGTTCGTTTCAGGAATCACTGGCAATTCACGGTTTTCCTTATTCGCGCGGCGCGCAATGCATTGTGGTTCTTGTAGTAAAGCGTGTGCGCGTTGCGGTCACAAACATACTGTGATCAACAACTTCGGCCGCACATTTGTCATGGATTCATCTGAGTTTTCTTGCCGAAATACTGCACTTGCACCAACGAAAGTTTGCCCTAGTTTTTTTCAAAGCTACAATTCGGGGCAAACTGCTGAAATTCAACCAGAAGAGCTCGTAGAAGTCGACCAAAGTGACAACGAAGAAGTCTCCTTCAGCAAAGAATGGCCTAGGCCGCCTGGGCCTAGTTTCGAGAAAAATTCTGATGGTGATGGCAATAATGATGCAGATAAGAAAGCCAAAAAACTTGTTGGTGGGTTCACTTGCTGTGTACCTTTATGTTATAACAATACCAAAAAGAACCCAGAATTGAGTTTTTACTCTTTTCCTAGCGGAAGTAGACCTGAAAAAGTCGAATTAAAAAAGAAATGGGTGTCACTGATCAGCCGCAAAAACTTCAAGCCATCATCAGGACACAGAGTTTGCTCTGAGCACTTCATTGGTGGCAAGAAGAGTTATATGAATAATTTACCTGTCATTGTCCCGAAATCAACAAGGCCAACCATTCCAAAGCCAAGGCCAACTTCAAAGTCAACAAATAGAGAATTTACTGTTACTGCTAAAAAGCCAATAGAAATTCTACAATTTAATGACGAAAACATTGATCCTCATCAGGAACAGTTGGAACTAAATGAAACTGACCTGTTAAAAAAGCAGCACCAGGAAGAGCTGCAGGTTTTGAGAAAACAACTGGAACAGAAGCAGCTGGAAAACGATTCATTGCAGAGAAAATTAAAGAAAACATCATTTGACATTGAGTACATCAAAACTGACGATGCACTGTTTCATTTCTACTCTGGTTTTCCTGATTATGAGACTTTTCGAATATTTTACGATTCGATAAGTCCAGTAGCTGAAAAATTGATATATTACAAGTCGAATACAAATACTGAGAAACTATCCAAAGGAAATGCAAAGTGTGGTCCAAAACGTTCATTGTCACAGGAGCAAGAACTGTTTCTGGTATTGACCAGACTAAGATGTGGTCTTCTGGAAAAAGACATTGCACACAGAGCCGGAATATCTGCAGGGTACTTTTCCAGAGTATTCATAACATGGATTGACTTTCTATATGCTAGACTGAGATGTCTTCCAATTTGGGCATCAAAACAGACTGTTGAAAAGACCATGCCTTCATGTTTTCAGGAGTCGTATCCCAGTACTAGGGTCATAATTGACGCTACTGAAATTTTTTTGGAAATGCCAAGTTCTTTACGATCACAGAGTGAGACGTACAGTAACTATAAACATCACAATACTGCTAAAGGTGTGGTTGGTATTGCACCTTCAGGTTTAGTGACTTTTGTTTCAGATTTATATGCTGGAAGATGCAGCGATAAAGCGATTACAAAAGATTGTGGTATCTTGGACCTTTTAGAGGAGGGTGATTCCGTGATGGCTGACAAAGGTTTCACAATCGAGGATGACCTCCCTGTTGGGACATTTTTAAATATCCCTCCTTTTTTGAAGAATCATGCTTCACTAACCTTGGAAGAAGAGACAGAGACAAGAAGAATAGCTTCAGTTCGAGTTCACGTTGAGCGTGCAATCAGACGCATAAAAACTTTCAGAATACTGAAAACTGTTTTTCCGATTTCAATGTCTGCAGACCTGAATAAAATTTGGGTTGTTTGTGCCTACCTTACAAACTTTTTACCACCTCTTATTAACAGCCCATAATGTGTGTTTATTAATGTTTATTAACAATATGGAATTTGAAACCAAAACAACAAGCAAAATTACTTTATTTCAGTACCTTGTTTCCTGGTCATCGTATAATTTTTATAATCAAGACTGAAGAATTTGAGGGCATTGGTGTGGACAGGGTGAATTACATGGGGGCAATACACAATGTTTAAATTTTGTTCAAAATATAAGTTTTATAAAAGCTTGCCAGTTTCGGAAGCATGTCCTTTTCCCAAAATAAACTGTCACGGTTTAAACGCTGCACAAAAACCTCCTTTTCGGTATAGACGACAAAGTCTAACCATGAAATTCCAACAATATTCATAAGGCCTTGACATTGGTAAAAGTAGGCATGTGATTCTTTAAGCTGGGGACCAGAGTCCGACTCTTTGAGGAAAAATGTTTTGGATTTACATGCATCAGCTATTGTCATTTCACGCTTTGAATATGGACACTTAATCTCGACTCCACCGACCAATTTTCCTTCATGGGAAACTAAACCATCTGGGCTTGCTCCCAACCATGGCCACTTCGGATTAATCATTAACCCGCACTCTATTACACTATGCATGTTGTCAAGTTTTTCCTTGTACATTGCTAAAGCAATCTTCTCGTTTTCTACACCCCATTGTATCGCTGCTGTTTTTAACCTTTTTCCTTCCTTGCACCGTTGTATCTGTTCTAGTATTGACTTTGGATATATATTATCCCTACGACGTACTACCTGTCCAAACAGTGATGACGTCAGCCTCTTAGATCTCTCAAGGTACCACATTTGGGAGTTACCTTGTTGTTTTGTTTCATTTTCAATTTCCTTGCTTTTTTCTAGAGTGACTCCGACTGATTTAGTGATTGTTTCTAAAGACTCTTTTTCAAAAAATGAAGAGTCCACTGACTGGTTCATGTTTTCAAAAATGTTACATGACAGTGAGGAGGTAGACTCTGCAGCTTGATCATCTGGTGTTGATGCTATTTTTTGACGTTTGTACGGGTTGAAAGTAGTGCATGGCAAATAGTTGTTCCCCTTTAGCACTTCCACAAGTAAAGTCGCTTTTCGAGATTTTTCAAGGGCAGATGAAAGAGCTTTTATATCATCCGATGTGACATTCTTTGCAAAGTCTGGAGTGGCACAAAAGTCTCTCCGTTCTCCCAAAACCAAAGGCCTTTTTCTTTTTTTGGATTTGTCTTTCTGGTAACTGGCTTTCTCAAATTCAAGGACATCAAATTTAACAGCAATACTTGATGTCATTTTCACCCTTGGCTCATTCCATTTTTGCAGAACTTGGGTGCATGTAACATCTTCAGGTACACATTTAAGGCCCAAGTTCGAATAATCCAAAAGAGTGTATAACAAAGCAGCAGCATGTTTACAACATCCGCCTTGCCCTGCTTTACAGCTACATTTGGAACGGACAACTCCACCTTGCACTTGCCGGATGTGAGCGTAAACAGTGTATTTGACATTTTTCATGGAAGCTGACACAAAAGCTTTCACTAAAATAAGTTTTAGATCTCCATTGTTGACATTGGGTTTTACTCTGACTTTGCTCACATACCCTTCTTTCCAAAGCTTGTAGCCATGAAGTTTATTCCTGTAAGCTTTCGGAGGAATATTGTCAGGCATTGTCATCGAATTTTCAATGAGAGTCTGATTTAAATGGCTTTCTGTGAACTTTGGGAAGTATTTTAGATCGATAGTCCAACCATTCACATCTAAATTCTCCTCTGAGAGCGGGAAGATCTGTGTCGCCGTTGAATCATTTTTCTCGAAACTAGGCCCAGGCGGCCTAGGCCATTCTTTGCTGAAGGAGACTTCTTCGTTGTCACTTTGGTCGACTTCTACGAGCTCTTCTGGTTGAATTTCAGCAGTTTGCCCCGAATTGTAGCTTTGAAAAAAACTAGGGCAAACTTTCGTTGGTGCAAGTGCAGTATTTCGGCAAGAAAACTCAGATGAATCCATGACAAATGTGCGGCCGAAGTTGTTGATCACAGTATGTTTGTGACCGCAACGCGCACACGCTTTACTACAAGAACCACAATGCATTGCGCGCCGCGCGAATAAGGAAAACCGTGGATTTCTTTTAGCTTTCAAGTTGTGTTTTCAAGGCGTTAAATTAGAGGAATATAGTCGGATGAGACATCCCTCAGTAATTTCCCGGTAGGTCTAGCAGTCCCAAAAATTGCTCTCAAAATTTTGAATAGATAAATGAGATGTCAATCACATGTGAATCGATCAATAGGTGTTTTAAATTTGTTCTTGAATTTCAAGTAATGGTCTTTTCCTTCGAAAAAAAACCAGTGGGAAAAATTTTGATACTGAAAGGTGCATTTTCCAGCGACATGAAACATCAACATTACAAAAACTTCTTACTCTGCCGGTAACCATGATGCTGCCTTAGGTAGCTCAATTCTTCTCTAGGCATGTAGTATTTCATGCTGCTCAAAACCATTCTTTTAACGTTTACGACAAAGTTCCTGCATGTGGTCCCTCGTTCCAAAAATATCTTATGCAAAAGTTTGGTCCTAGATGCGTCAACTTCCCCAAAAGTATTTAGATGTGCGTCCCCCTTGTGTTCTGACACCAAATTCTCAAATCTCAACTCGTATTATGATGATTTTAGGTATACTTCAACTTCTGATATTCACAGTTCTGTTTTTATCAAAATATTCATCAAGATTGATGGAACTCTCCGGGAGACAGGTAACCTTGTAGAGTTTTTCATTGAAAATCTTTCAAGGCTCTCAAGAGGGCAACGCCTAAAAACCACACCTACCACTTGGCAAATTTATAGTTTGCACCCCCCTGGTCTGACCTCTCTAGCTACAATCCTGTTTGTGTGTCGCGCCATAACTTTTGGAGATTAATGTATTACTACTGGACCAACATAGGAAATATTGTGTTATCATGTCAACAAAATAAATGAGTAGACACAGGAGTGCCTGGCACCAGCAGAGAAAACTTGGCTCCTTCCCTGCCTTAGCTTTTGCACTGTTTAGCACAATCGCACGAGCACTTGGTTAAAAGAAACTCTGACTTTGAGTCCCTTCCTGCAGAAGTATCCATACCATATTGATCAAGCATATACCAAACAATACATAGATCTTTGCTTCACTTTTATTAAATTTCCAGCATTTTAAACATTTCCTAACGCCCAAAAAAGACATAGTAAAAAGCTGCATATAAGAACCCCTGTATTTTAGCTTTACCTTAAAAGGTTTCTTAATCACCAGACATAATGACCCGTTTGTATTGGGATGGGTGCTCTAGGGTAAGGGTTCTCTAGGGAAGAAGTGGTTCTTGTATGCGGGCTTCACTTAACTAGAAAAAGAGTTATAATTATAGATATAATCGTAAGTCTTATCAACAGGAAATTCAAAAAGTTGTCTCTCAGCTATTTTCCAAATCTCTGTTTTGACTTTCCATACCTTTTCAATGCCTCAAAGAATTCCCAATAACTTATGTTTTTGATGAAAGGAAGCGATCTAGAAAAAATAATAAACTTGAGAAGAGGAAGGATTAGGAAAATTAATAACAAATATGTGAGAATGAAATATCATCTAAGCAGGATTTGGAACCAAGCCTGATAGCTCAGCTGGTAGATCATTGACGCACCAAATCAGTGGTAGTGGGTTCAAATACTGTTCCGGTAATTTTTCATCCTCACAAATCAGTTCGATTGAAAATAAACATTATTATTATCATAACGGTTGAATATTTGAAACATCTATCAACTGAATTCTAAAGAAATCAAGTGGAGAGAAAAAAACAAAGTGTCTGAAGGTTCATGTAAGCGCTTATTCTTATTATCTATTTATTCATCTAATGTAGTTGTATGAGGATTGCAAATAAAGCATTAAACTTGAAGTAAAAAACTTGTGAATACTTGAATTTTTTGTGTCACTCTGTTAATTTAGCTCTATCTATTATATAGAGCACCTTGCCAACCAGTATAGACAATAGTGCACATATTTATTCATTGATTTTTTTAATGGTTGTAAATCCTAAGGATGTAATTGTTGAAGATTGTGTAGCGGCAGGGCAGGATAAGTAGAAGGGTCATTTTTTGTAATCCAGATAGCTGAGAGGGGCGTTGTTGCTCTCTCTTACCTCTTTAGAGAAGCTTTCTGAGATATCTAAAGTTCAAGAGCAACACCATAATGAAATAAGTGTACTAAAGACTTACATTATCTCAGTCAATCGGCATTGCCAAGGAAGGAATCCATTTAGTGAGATTTCACTCCCAAACTGAAGCACCAAGTCCGGATCAGGGAGTCCTTTTGTTGCTGATAAAAAAAGATGAAACATTCCTTAGATATAAATGCAAATCGTCTATTCACGAAGTTAGAGGTTCACACAAAGGCCTAGGAGATATCTTTAGAATAAGAAAAATTATCAGGCTGAAATAAAAAAGTGGTTTCTATTATCTGCAGGAACGTACTATAAATTGATTGCATTTACTTTATAATAAAAAGTAAAAAAAAAGTGAAAAATCCCCCCTTCCTCGTTTATTTTCCTTTCTTCAAAAGAAGCTGTGTGACTGCAATATGTTTCCAACTCTGCCTTAACAAAGGTTGGTGAAAAACCTTCTACCTTACAAAACTTCACTGAAGAAACTTTGAAACCTCTAAACAACGCTCAAAGAATGTTACAATCCATTCATGATTTTACTGGCATTGAAGATGGTGTTCTTATTGAAAAGCTTAATATGCTAATTTGTTGTGGTCGTAGTAATCAAGTATAGTAATACCTGCAAGGCCATCATTGATGAGCGAAGCTGTCAAATCCAAAGAGTTTGGATCTCCATTAGAAATTTGACTGACAATATTTTTTGCTGTATTAACAATGTCTTGTCTTCCATCTTTACTGGAAAGAATTTGGACACAGATTCCTCTTGTGTTTACTGATGATAAAGGGAAACAACGTCAAATCAACTACCTCAAAGCTAGGCTGGCTACCAAGAACAATGACACATTTGAATGCAAAGATTTTTTAAACACAAAAACACAGCAAGTGTGCAGAGCAGGCAAATGCCATTGCCACAGCTAGAATACAAAGGACACAAATTTGAACAAACTAGAATCAAGATGGCTAAATCTCTACCCTAATATCTTACTTTGTAAAGCTAAGACATGCCAAGCCTGCCTTTGTGGTTTGAATCTGGCAACTGTCATTTTTAATTCTTTGATAATAAATGATAATTAATAATTTGCAATTGGTGAGATTGATGTGACTCAGGTTGGTCTATTAAATCTCTTCCCGTAAGCTCAGTTTGTAGAGCAATTACGCAGCAAGTCAGTGGCTGTGGGTTGAATCCTACTCGCTTATTTTCATTTTCTTGATAGATTTTTATACCTGGACGGGGGTAGAATAAGACCAAACAACACATGCCCTCAAGCAAATGCATTATTAGATCTTATCAAATTATGTTCCCCATTACTGGTCCTTAAAAACACAGCCTAAAATAGAACAGTCTTTGATTGGTACAAAACTTCAATATAGACAGAAATATCGGAAATATGGCGAAACCTGTTTCCATCCACATCTGGGTATATAAACTAGTTACGCTTCTATTTTGTTCTCTTTCTGACGTATTACTCTGTTGAGTGTCAGACGAAAAGCTTAAGTAATCTATGTGTTCGTTTCCATATGCTTCATATATCTCTGGCTATATAGACTAAAATACTCACCATATCCATTGTCATATGATTTGGAACTATCTTTCACTATTAAACTGTAGCTCATGGAATGGTCTCCAAAGAATTGTTTGAAGTTTGTTTTTATTGCTTTCTTTATATCATCCTGGCGTGCAACCAGACAACCTGAAAGATTCATTTAAGAAGTCACTCAGAAGTTGATCTTCAAACTATTTGAGTCTCTTTAAACCTAAACTCAAAATCTATTTTTCATAAGAACTCAATTTGAAAGAGAAATACTAGAGTAACAAAATTAAGAATCAAACGTATGATTGATTTTGTGAATAACAAGGAGGCTGATTATTCTTCAAGGAGCAGTGCTTCATGGTTCTTTCTTGTCAGCCTTCTGTGTGGTTTTTGGCATCAAGTATCTTAAGGAACCCTTACATCTGATAATCTTTTAAAAAGAAAAACTATATAATGGAATTCAAAGGTGGGACCTGACTGGTAATTTTAGAGTGGCAGAGAAATTATACTACCTTTTGTAAAATTATATCATGCCACGTGACCTGTGCCCCTAACAGGCCAGGTTAAAAGCAATGTAAATCACGTAACAGGTGCACTCAAGTGGCGCACATAAGTTTTCTAAAATCACCTTCTGAGCATGCGCGATACAACTGTGCATGTGCAGTACCTATTTAGAAAGACTGGTGCACCTGGACATCCTGCCCAGTAGCACTATGCTCTATGATATATGCGTAATTGCTGTTTAGCATTTGAAAGCAAAATATTCAAGAAATGTTTACATTTTACTAATTCATATTACTATGCTCTAACCACCTTCTCGTATTTCTGTGGTTCTGAACCCTCTTGACCTTTTGCTCTTTAAAAGGAACCTTAAAAGGATTGATTTTCTCTTAATTGAAATTTTGTTTATAATTCTGATGATATATTTCTTATACGATGTCTCCATGGGTCAAAAATCATAAATGGGAGTTCAAGGCCTAAGCCCAGCCCTTGCCCTGGGCTGCTGTCTTTACGCCATCATTTCGATACTTTTAAACCCTTACAGTATATTACGGTTGAGCCTGACTGCTAGGAATTAGAAAATATATGGCCCATTGTTTTAGTCAAATTCCATGCCAGATATCTCCAGAGTAGACAACATGGATTCTAACCTGGCCTTAGGCCTTGAAGACCGGGTATTCTTACAACCTCTACGACTTAAAACAACTTGGGTACCTTCGTTTTTATAAAAACTTATGTACGGCACTCCAAAACAAACTGCCCAAGAAACCAGATTTGATAGATCCTCGATCATGGATGCATTCGATTTTTCAGTGAGTACTATTCCAAGATGTCTCGGTAGTTTCTGTATTTCATCGACATCTTTCCGGAGAGACAAAGGACATGGCTTCTGACTTGGCCATCCATCAAACATCTTGAGCGAGGAGGATGACACGTACAATCTCCACCAGCTTAGGGCACACGCTTGTATCGTTTGGAAACTCCTCAAAGCAGCATGAATGATGTACAATATAGCCTTGAATAGGAACTGAGGGCAAGAGTTTAGAATTATATTTGATTCCATAATGGTCTCTTGTATTTGAAAGCAGAACAAATCCTTGATCAATGAAGATTCAGGAATAAACACAAAAACATTTCCGACTTTTACCGAATCTTTTTCTGGCTCTGAATCTGAAAGCAAACTATCAACAAAATAGCCTCGTTTTCGTTGTATATTCTCTTTTCCCTGTAAAAATTCAAATAACAAAAAACTGGATTTGAAACTGCATCTTCTGCGACTGATCTCTAGATAAGTTCATTTTGGCCAGGACGAAAACTCGGACTCTCGGACTTCTCGGACTTCTCGGACCTTCAATTTTCGATAAAAGTCCGAGAAGTCCGAGACGTCCGAGTTTTCGTCTTCACGACCTTGCGATGTTAGGGCGTCATAAAAGTTTTAAAAGTCCGAGAAGTCCGGGTTTTCGCTTTGTAGTTCAATTTGTAAAGCAACGCATAGTTTTGTTTTGTTTTTATTTCAAACTCTACTACGGCTCAAACAGTACTTACTGTTTCGTACTGTATTGTAGTGAGGCTTTTACCTGTCTTCAGCGGCAGAAGACTCTTCTATATCCTTGTACATTTTTTATAAGAAACTGGACTGGCATGATAGCATCGTGCCAACGAATACTACAAAAGGCTTGCTGTATCGTTTGTAGTTGTAAGTTTTGTTAGGGAAACCACTATTAGAAATTCACTTAAATGCACACAAGAATTGAACGATTGAAATACTACGAGCGTTTGTTTGCTTAGGATTAGCTTCCTCCTTCCATGGAGAATAGCTCTTTGTAATGCAATAAACTTATAGAACCAATATTTTCAAGAAAATTCACAAATTATGAACCATTACTAAGCTTAAAGGTAGAATATCAAAAGCACATTTTTGCGTAAAATTGGGTTTCCTTAACAAAACTTACAACTACAAACGATACAGCAAGCCTTTTGTAGTATTTGCGGGCACGATGCTATCATGCCAGTCCAGTTTCTTATAAAAAATGTACAAAGATATAGAAGAGTCTTCTGCCGCTGAAGACAGGTAAAAGCCCCACTACAATACAGTACGAAACAGTAAGTACTGTTTGAGCCGTAGTAGAGTTTGAAATAAAAACAAAACAAAACCATGCGTTGCTTTACAAATTAAATTACAAAGCGAAAACCCAGACTTCTCGGACTTTTAAAACTTTTATGACGCCCTAACATCGCAAGGTCGTAAAGACGAAAACTCGGACTTCTCGGACTTCTCGGACTTTCATCGAAAAATGAAAGTCCGAGAAGTCCGAGAAGTCCGAGAGTCCGAGTTTTAGCCCTGGCCGTTCATTTTAGTATGCTCCAACCACTTTTATTAGTATCCAATAATGGATTATCTCAAAAAACAATTTATTTATTGTTTTTGCTCCCTCTCATTTATTTTCTTTATGCACGCCTCTAAGGGAACCATTATGGAAATAAGGACAATTTGACCTTTTTAATGCTATCCCTGCCACCGTAGTTAGAGGTGTTTTTAATATTCAATTTAATTTTATCTTCTGGTGCTTTTATTCTTTGCATTTCTGTAACTTGCCTAATTTAGTTATCAATCTTATTTTATTTTCGTATTCCTATAATTTAATTTGAAGTGGCAAATGAATACTTACTTACTTACTTACTTAGAGATCAGTGGTTGGAGCAAGGGTAAAGCTAAAGGAAGTGATCAATATTTTTCCAATATTAAGGGAAATATTTTCATGATTAAATGTGTCTTCTAACGCTATCACAGCTCTATAATACTCCCACAATATAGATCAAAAGCTTATTAGGAACCATCCATATTTGACTAATTTGAACAAAAATTCAAAAATACCATGCTTTTTTTTTAAATTGTTTACCAATTTTGAGGATTCTTTGATAATTTCATGTGTTAACTGGTGCTATTACAGCTCCATATTGCTACCAGTATGGATCTAAAGCTTATTTGGAATTGTAGCCAGTCATATTAATTTCGGCAAATGTAGCTAACAAAGAGCCATAAACTTTTGCTTTTTTCTAGTTTTTGACCAATTTCATGATAACTAGCTACCTAAATCAACCAGGCATATACCGATAACGTTATTTTGTATGCAATAATTGATTATTGAATGCGAATTCGGAACCTACATTGACTACATTGTCCACATAGGTAGAACCGATGAAAAACATGGAGATCAATCAGCTCTAAAATAAGCTCAATTATGCTGTCACTGGATCGACGACGTCATAAAAATTGTTTAGATTCTGTGAAAATCACAAAATAATGTAACAATCGAAAAGTCTAATTAAGTGCTGTCAAACTACACTTATTTCGAACACGTAAACTCACACACACAGAGTTATAACGACATTAGTTTTTAAAATGACAGTTATTGAGGTCATCAAAATGGAACTTCTGGTAAGAATTAAGATATTTCAAAGTCTTTTTCGAGTCTCCATGGTTGGTTTAGTACAAATAAAGCACAATATCAGAGGCTAGGCAAGTGGCTAAATACAAGAAATGTATTTAGTTACAAGAAATTTCCTGTGCTAAAGTTTTAAACAAGATTCATAAGATTTCCTGTTATTTCTATAGTGAAATCATATTTTTTACGGTTTTCTTTAATACAAACAGTTAAATACAGTAAAAACTTGCAACTAAGAACCTACATTTTTAGAATTTTAGCCTGAACAAGGTCTTAAACAAATTGTAGTTGACAGCAATACTTGTTTATTGTCACTTTTGATGATAAAAAGCTGAGATACATTGTTTCCCTTGATTTCATTAAGAAACTCAGATCATGCAGCTAGGGAGGGGGGTCATGGGCCCTGTACCCCAACTTGACACGTACTTATTGCGGGAGGATTATAGCAAGCTAGATCTGTCATATATACATTACTGACTATGATATCTTATGATTATGATATTACTGATACACTTCGTAATGTTTCTAAAACACTTTTTAATGGCTCATAAAGGATATATTAACTAATTACATCTTTCTTCGGCATAGCCAGATACTTTCATTTTGTTTTGCAAAACGAGAGCACTCACTGATCTTGCTGCCTGAAAAGGTAAGCAAAGGTATCACAATTAAAAACGATCGTTTCCTTTAAGTGCTCATTCTATAACATTGACCAGTCACGAAGCCAGCCCAAATAGTTGGGGGGCAAAAATATTTCAGGGTTTTCCCTGTATCAAAAAACATACAGCCCTTCTACTGGAGTGGAGCTCTAATCTAACTTTGGAATGAAAATGATTGGTATTTCAAGTGATTGGAGAATCTCACTATAGGTCATCCAGCCCCCCTCCTCTCGCTCCCTGGAGCTGAAGTCTCTCACATAATCAGCCGAACATAAGGGGGGATAACATAATTACTCACGTTCTCAGTATGGCTTTCCTTTGCAGAATTCATTTAATCTGGCGAACTCGGAACTTCTTTAGAGCCTCTTTTACCTACATTGAGTTAATAAAGAAGTTATCTTGATTTCATTAAACATCGGACCAGGCGATTAAGGAATTGCTTAAAAAGGACTAGTGAGGGTCCAGGGTTAGAGTTATTGCAAGGGTATAGACATGGAGTATAAATTGAGTTCAGTTTTTGACAAGGAGCAAATGTTTCCTTTTGACTACTGGAAACAATTACTAACCAACATTAATCACAGCTCACTGAGCATGCGTAGAACATTGTAACTGTAAGACTTGGCACAGTCAAAACAAGTCAGTAACACCTGAGTCAAATAATTTGTTGTTATTGTTATCAAAATTCAAACAAATTTGTTTTACATTCAGATATGCTACCTTGTCCTCATCTGACGAAAAGGTCCCGAAAATAAAAATATAGGTAAAGGTATCCCGTGATAAATGGATATTTTAAAAATCAAAATTGATGTGAGAAAATATAATTGCGACGGTGAAAATTTTTGAATTAATAAGCCTAAGTTTTGGAGAGCTGAAATTGAATTGAATCCTTTCCAGTTTACAGTTTCTTAATCGAATTGAATCAATTCCCTGTATCCTTATTTTTAAAAATGTGTGTTGAATTGTGCGATATGACATTCTAACAAAAACTGTTAACCGATGTGCTTCTAATGGAAAATACCTTTTGACTACTGGAAACAATTACTAACCAACATTGATCACAGCTCATTGAATATACGTGGAACATGGTAACCGTAAGATTTAGCACAGTCAAAACAGGCGATTAACACTCGAGTCTTATCATTTGCTGTTTTTGTTGCCAAATTCCAAAAAATTTCTTTTGTATTCAGATATGCTACCTTGTCCTCATTTGACGAAACGGTTCCGAGAATGAAGACATAAATAGAGGCATCCCATGATGAATGGAAATATTAAAAATCTGAATTGATGTAAGAGAAAATTACTGCGACTGTAAAAAACTTAAAAAATCATAGGCTAAAGTTTTCGAGAACTGAGATTGAATTGAATCCTTTCAAGTTTAAAGTGCTCAATTGAATTGAATCAATTCCCTGTATCCTTGTTTTCGAACATGTGCGTTGAATTGTGCGAAATGATATTCTGACGATAGCTTCTAATGGAAAATACATGTTCCATGGTCAAAAGTTAGATTCTATGTAGCCCAGAAACTAGAAACTTCGTTAGTTTCATCTGTTTGGGCTGAAAATAATGCTCATTAGTGTGAACTCTCGTTCTGCTCTGCTAGCAAATTAGTCAAATGACTTGATGTAATTTTGTATTGTTTTAGTCCGTTAGTGTGCACTCTCATTCGGCTCAACTAGCAAATTGAGACAATTACTTAATGTTATTACTTTCAAAGATGGATGAATGAGATAACAAAGCAATTAGAACTCTCCAAAAGGAAACCTAAAAATTGTCTAATGCTTTCGTCTGAAAAAAAGTTTTGAGTGGCATACCTGAGGGTCCAAGAAGCAATGCAAAAATGCGAAGATTACTCCCTAAAACGAAAATGAATATTTGATTTGAAATGAAGTAGGATTCGGAAAATTAATCGAAATAATTTGTGCGATTGAAAAAAGGCTCGGTAGGTAAAGCTCTCTGAAAGACCTAAAGGTAAAATATTCTACAAGATAAATTATATTATGATTAGGCTGAACTTACACAATACCAGATTTCTACTAGATTTACTTTCATATGTGATAGGGTTCGCAGTTACATTACTCCGCATCAATCCAATTTACAACGCTACGATTAGCGGAGTGAAATCACTCCGCACTGGAAGTGGTACGAAAATCACTCCCGAATCACTCCGTAGCGGAGTGTTGAGTTTTTAGTTGGTTATCATTATTATTATTATTGTCGTGTAATCGCATGAATCCGATGTACTTTGTTCCAAACCCTCGTTCGGAGGAATATTACAATAAGAGCAAGCAAAGCATCGTAGTATAACTGAAGTCTAGCTTTTGTTCGGTGGTTCTAGGGTTGGGTGAGATCGTGAGATGAGCAAAGATGAGAGGAGAGGGTTAGGACCATACGAGAGTCTAATGAACTAAGTTTATATATAAGGATAATTCAAAAATAAACTTCTTATTCAAGGATGTAGGGTAAAGGTAAGGGAGGGAAGGGTAAGGACAGAGCTCGAGTAAGGGATAGCGTTATGTAAAAGGGCAAAGGATAGGGTAAGGGTTAGAGTAAGAAGGCTTTTGGATGGGGTTAATACTAGTATCAGAAAGAGGCTTTGAAAAAGTGGTTTGATGCTTCCTAACAATTGCTGACCAATATCTATGCTTACCAGAAAGCCGTTGATGATGACGTAAAGATAGCTGACGATGATTCTGTTGAGTGGAATGGCAAACCCAAGGATCTGGCAGATACCAAGCAGCGGAACAAGCATCATAAACGCCTTCATTGAAGACCTGTCACAATAAATGTTCATCAATTTGAACGATAGGGTAAAAGAATAAACGAGTAATGCATTGGCTTGATAGTCTTAGTATGGCAGTCAGGACAAAATATAACCCTTCAGGATGTGAATCACTGTAACACTCCATTCCGGTTTTTATCACAATCGTTCTTTTCGAACATTTATCATTTAGGATTGAAACTGGAACAGAATAACTTGGTGATTTGCATGCTGAAGGTTTGAATTTGGTTCTAACTCCCGACAAGACATTCTGTGGATCTGCACTGACAAGACATCTATGTGACTGTCTTGCTACAAGTTGAAGGACTCTAGTCGATAGAAAAATCTTCTCTCTCTTTACCTCAAAATGATTGAAAAGGATTCCTATCTCTTTTTACCTTATATTCAAAGAAACGAATTAATTTGATATTCGTTGGATGTTTCCATCGCCAGAACCTGATATATCAATCTTCAAACATAAGTGTGGCAAACGCGGACAGCCTCGCTCGAAATGCTGTTAAGCCCTTTGACACACTAACCATTTCATTGAGCATTGATCGACTTTAGTGGAGTTGAATCTTGTTCAACCGTGGGCTGGAAATCAAAGCCATATCAATTGCGCATATTGCACTAGCACCCACAAAATGTAGAAACAAATCTATTCGGGTTCTTTAACAACAACACAGGACCTGCTACGGCTGACGTCTTTCCCCCGGCAAATAGGCCAACTCAGCCCAGCCAACATCCACTAGCGTAGATAGAAAATTTGTGAGGAGGGGCAAGGATGAACATTTTGAACAAAATTGTTTTCTTAGATCTCTTAAAAAACAGACCTCGGACACAGGGGCGCACGCTTAAAAACATTTTATAATTTCAGGACATTTATAAGTCAGCCAATTTCAAATCAATGTAAGGAACACTTTGCATTTGTGTGAGAGTTGAGTTGCATGGCAAGTTTGAAATGAAGATTTGAAATATCATTATAATTACACCTATACCTAAAATATAGATTTTGCTTTATTTTTGCGATAAGATTCCGACAAACTGGCTATGTCGATCTAAAGGGGTTTTCCACCCCTCCCAGGCCCCCTCTATCTAAGCCACTGCCAACAGATAGGATTGAAGGGTAAATTTGAGAAGAAGTAGGATTTGGAAAATCAATCGAAATAATTCCAGTGATTGAAAATGACACAGGTAGGATTCGAACCTAGGAACTCTGATTGTCGTTCAAAAAAATTATCTTGACTGATTTTCCTTTTCAAATTTACTTCTCAACCCTACCTATCGGTATTTGTTTAGACTTTAGAGAAAACACAAGTTCTGACCTTAATCTTTGTGGAGATGTCCTTATTCTTTGAGACTTAAAGATGCTTTTTATAACCATCCAGAGAATGGCCACGAACAAGATAACATTAGCCTGTAAGAAAAAAGGTTTCGATAAAATAAATTATTATGTCTATTTATAAACGTGCCGAGCTAAAGGGAATAGGTAAACTCCGTTAACTCTAAACTCAGCCCCCCGCATGCTGCTAACACAAAATTTCAACGTTTTTGAATTTTTTATGGTCCTTGAAAATTTTCTCCAAATCAAAAAAAGGACCCATTTCTCCTTCAACTTTCCAATACTAAAAATCTTCAAATGATACTGAATATGATACTAAATGATGACTTGGCCCTTTGCTCATTGTTTAACCTACATCGGAAGATTAGTTGCCTTTAGAAATTCTTCATAGATCACTTTTCACTCGAGTACGTTTCTTTTCTAGTCCCTTGGTAGACCAAACCTAGTCATATCAGGTTGAAATGGTTTGTTGACATATCGTAGAAGAAAATTGTATGTGATATATGTAAATCAAAGTTTTTCTTTTACTAACATTTAGCGCTAGCTTCTTCAAAAGATCGCTTGTGTTGTAGGACAAATTATATTTTGGTAAATTCATTTTGGCACCTTAATTAAACACACATAACATGTACTTACATTTTGTAATATCTTATTGTTTACAATCAGCCTGTTGCAAATCTTCCTGTTTACATTTGCATATTTTGAATAGCAACTTTATCATTGGTTGATAATTTCTATAGACTTTACTCTTATTGGTTTAATCATTGAACTGTATTATCCGTGATATTTAAACCTGTAACACGTTGTTTTATTCATTCCTTTTTGCTGTATTGATTTGAAAGTGTGTTTTCTCTGAGTTAGGCCTTAGGCCTATTACTTGTATGATAATGAGTTATTAAACATTTCATTTTATTTTATTTTATTCCTCATAAAATGAAATGTAAGTACATGTTATGTGTGTTTAATCAAGGTGCCAAAATGAATTTACCAAAATATAAATCAAAGTTATCACAACAAAACAACATTTGCATTATTGGAAACGGGCTGCGCTTTTTCTATGTATCATGTCTTACGTACGGTTTCCCAGCTACAATAGGTCGAATATGGTCCATTTTGAACATTTGGGACGATACTACCATTTGATTCAATCCCCTCAAAATTTTGAAAAGATGTACAAAAGTAGCTTCGCATGAATATCATTTTTGGAAAACCTGAGTTACCTTATCAGCTGACATATTTTTGAAAACGCAAGGGGTATTTCGAAAATATTTTCTCCGCATTCATAACATCATAGACATATATTACAACATTCATTACATTCATACCACATAATTACAACATGTATATCATATAGAACGTTTAAGGTGGTCCAAGCTCTGGACCAAAATTTAAGATGACCCAGTTTCAGGTGGCTTGCAGCAAGATAAAATTTGGTAAAAGATTCCAGTACATGTTAATTAAAGTGTCTTACCCCTAGAAGAGCTGCCACAGGTCCTTTATACATCCATGTGTCAAACGCTAGACATCTGTAAGGAAAATATAACTTGAGATGATCGGGTCATTTTTCATTCTTAAAAATCAATCTTGAAAGAATTAATAGGAGTTTTATGGGCTTTCTTTACACAGTTCTACACATCAATAAAAGCTTTCCGAATCTGACAGTGCATACACGATTTTTATGAAATGGCCTAAGCAGCCTCTAAAATGTACGTAGTCATTAGATTGATTACACGAGCCGCAGTTATCGCTATTAATGAATTCGACGAACGCTCAAACTACGACTCATAATCAAACGTCGGATTTTTCGAAACCAACGGTTTTGCCTCGTTCTCACTTTGGCACGCCAGTGCGGAGGAGCAATATCAAATGCAAAAGGCTGTGCAGCTCAAGCAAGGTAAGGAGAAGGAAAAATTTGTTCTTGATTCATTCTTTATTTTGTTATTATCTAAATATAGCCTGCAGAATAACAAAGTAAACAATTAGCTGTATTACCCTAACAAATAATTTCTTATTGTTCTGCTCTATTTCTGTATAAGAAAAAGTAACACAAAACCCTGTAGTCGAAAGAGTATATTTTCAATTTTTTTTTCAATTCATATAAACATAACTTGCTACACTTTTACAAGGAGCGTCATTATCAATACTAACAGCAAAAAGGGAGAAATAAAAACTAAACTACGATATACTGAATAGCATGAACGAAAAAGAAATAAACGACTTATAGTAAAAAGAACACTGCCCCTTAATATAGCTTTTCTGTAGTAAAAAAAGTAAAAATAAAATAGAAAAAATAAATGAAAGAGCGCTGCGTATAATCTATGCAGATCACTCACAAAATTACAATGAGATTCTTAAAAAAGATAAAGATACAACCATTCATGTAAACATGATCCGCACATTGGCACTGGAGGTTTATAAAACTCTCAACAGACTAAATCCCTCTTTTATGCGAAAAATGTTTGTAGAGAAACCTACAAATTATAACCTTAGAGGAGTAAAAACCCTAGATATTTCAAAAGTCAATACCACCAAATATGGAATCAAATCTCTTAGTTATCTTGGACCCAAAAATGGAATTCGCTTCCAGATAACATAAAGATGGCATCGTCCGCCAATAATTTAAAAATGCTAGCGAAAACCTGGTTTTTCGACAACGTATGCTGCTGCTCTTTCTGTCAGAAATAATCTGTCATAGGAGTGGTCAGACTTGATGCAACTATTTACGTTTTGTTGCTTTATGTTGGTTTAAATGAGTCATCCTTGTACTATGTAAATACTAACACTAAATAATTCATATTATTACTAGTAACACCGATAATAGTGTGGGAGATGTGATCAGATCATGTCGTACTTGGAGTGGATCGTGTTTCAAAAGCATTTTTAATAAAGCACGCAACCCATTGAACTGTATGTGGGCTTTCACTTGACATCATTTAAATGAATTTTTGTTCTGCCGAGAGAGAGTTGAAATTTGGAACTGATTGTCCAGTTTTTTCGTAGAGTTGGGTGCGGTGTGTCCCATATTTTGGGCAGGTAGTTAAAAATGTTGCTCATCCTCGATAATTATCGTTGCGCTTGAGGCATTTTCTCTCCTCTACAAGGATCTTCTCTCTTCTGCCGTCTTCAATTCGCAGTTTGTGATCACTGCAACGGAATTTTGCTAAGCACCGTCTCAAAGATTTATCTTTTATTTTAGTATAGGGCTCACGTTGAATGCGTGCTTTAAATGTTGCATACGTCCTTAATTCATTACCTCCTGAATTTGAAGGACCAGCTGTTGATTTGATTTTTATAACCAATAACGCTCATAGCTGTTGGTTAAAATTCGGTTCACAAGCAGTTTAAATTGTTTCGTTTTCATGTTTCTTAGTTTACTGGGATTTGAATCAATTCCAAACGCCTCAAGGTATAAGCAGCAGGAGTTGATCCAGCTAAAGTTGCCATTTTCTTTCAAGTGGTAACTTTCGTTAAGTGCTCGACTAACAAGATTGTTCCCAGTTAGATTTATCAAACGGTGGAAAAATAAAAATTGTTTTTGAAGACAATGGATTATCATGGGCACTTTTCCCAATTCCCCTAAAGAGAGATTCAAATATGAACTGAATATGTTCATTTGGATGGCTCAATGTCTTCACTGCTTTGAACTGTCTTGGGTTGAGTTGTGACCAAATTTCACTGTTGTATGTTAAAATCGGTTGTAGAGCTGTGTCAAAAATTTTGGTCAGTGGTGGTGAAATAAACAAAAAGAACTAGACAGCTCTTTGCCCCTTTGTTTTCGGAATATGTGTTAAAACATCACCTAAAGTTAAACAACAGCCTGCTTAGCTATCTGGTCAAGAATATCAAGAAACATAGCATAAATTATTTGATCTATTGGAATTGCACGAAGCATAATAATTCACAAGTGTTTGTTTGATGCGTGATATGACAAAATGAATAATTCTTCTGCATTTGACAAGTTCTTTCAAATCATGATAATTCTATAAGTTTATGTTTTTCAAGAAACTGTTCGTTTCTTCTTCTTGGCCTTTCGTTTAAAAGTGAAAAGGATTTTGAATCTGTGTCATCATGCAAGTTGAACAAGTCTTCATGAAAAAGTTGACAGTGCAGCTATAAAATATTCAAGTGACCTCACTCCTCAATAGTATTTCCAGAATCCAGAAGCCTTTGATGAAAGGATGCGATAAAAACGAAAAGTGATAAAGTTTTCCTCCCTTTATCGATCGATTTGGGAAGTAAAAGACACCTCTGTGCAGTCTGTAGAATGCTGATATTTGAAAAAGTTTAAAAACTGCTACTTGCTTCTCTTCAGTTGCTGCAATAAACTTTTCCTTATTGTTGTAAAAGAAAATGCCGAGATGAAAATAAAAAGCAAGTGTTCACAGCTTTCTGCTTGCAGCTTTTCACAGCTTCAATCTCAGCTCTTCAGCTCAAAAACTCGCAGCGCCGTAGCCTCGGTCCCATTCTTGACAGGAAAAGCTGTCAAAGTTGCGCAAGTTTTGTCACGTTAGATTATGAGTCCCAGTTTGAGCGGACTCGGTTTAGTGCTAGCCTCAGTTTTGTGATGGGCGATATCTGGGACTCATGTAATAAGTCTACATAGTCATGCTGTTCTTGCTATCCAAGAAAATTCTTGTCTTCCCAGGGTTGGCTATTCCTTTTATCAATATTGAAATCATGAGAAATAACCATATGGCTAAAAATTTGATATAAAACCAGCGAATTTGCAGCACGCTGAAATGTGACATGGACTAGGAAAGTAAAGATTAGTGGCGGGGATATCCGAGGGGTTAGATCACCGATTTTCATCATTTCAGCCTGAGAATACAGGTAAATGTACCACAAGCACCAAGGTACCCCAAAAACCACAAAGTCACTTAGACAGCAATATCTAGAGAAGGAAAACAAAAGATGCCAAGCTTATGCTAAGTATTATTACTTGAATAACGAGGCTACCCAAAAATACAGGTTTACATGAATGTATTGGATTCGAAATGAATATGGGGTGCAAAAAAAATGTTGAATTTAGATACTCTGTGTGTGTTCCCTTGATCTTGTTGCAAGTCAGAAATTCTTACAGTAAGTTTGCAAAGTTATGTTTTTCAGTGTCTTTTATGTATCCTTCCCTCAAAAAAGCAATATGCCCACCACAGAATATAGTAGGCCTAATTAAAAAGACATCCTTATTTTGATAACCTTTTGCATGCTTTGGAGACTTTTACTATATTGAATATTCAAAGTGAATAAACATAAGATCAGCTATTGTAAATAGACTCGAGAAATGCCCAGAAGCAAATTTCTTTCGTTACCATAAAATCAATCCACAAACGTCCCTTTAACAACAGCTGGCCTAATGGGAAATTTTTAATTTCTTTTAAAAAAGAGTCGGCTGAGTTACCCGGTTCTGTTGAGGAAGGCACCAGGCTGCACAGCCATTCCAATTAGAAATGAAACCAATGGAGTTCCTATTTACAAAAAGGAAAGCAAATCATGAGGTTTACGAAATTTGAATAAAGCCTGGGGCACTTTTGGAATGCTTATTTTTATACCCCTGGGGGAACTTCAATCCTGGACCGACAGGGTGTTCAGTCAGGGATAAAAAGGATCAGGGCTAAGATTTCAAAAAATACCCTTAGATGGTATAGTATGATTTTTAATTACCCTTAAACGGTAGTATCTAAACTGAAATTATGCTATTGGGTAGTATACAGTAAAACAGTCTTAGGTCGTTACAGAGCTTGTAGATGGCGAAGAAACTTCTGAAAGTAGCACAACATAATAACTACTAAAGCTTTTTTCCAACACTCATCAGAGAAGTACGTCAGAAAACTTCCGGTGATGATTGATTGTTCTCACCTTATTAATCATTAACCTCCTTCCATAATTCATCAGGTTTTTATTTCGTTCTCTTTCTGACGTATTACACTGTAGAGTGTCAAGCTTGATTAGTTACTAAACTTTGCAATGTTTCTGATTTTTCTCGTCATCCTCAATATTTGAATTCCAAGAAAAACCACTCTGACTTACCACTCTGATGAGGGTCAAACGCAGAGCTTTAGTAGACTTTATGTTTCGCTATGTTTTTTTAATTTCTCCGCAATCGTCAAGTATTTTACCGATCAAACACTGTTTCTGACGTACTATTCTGATAAATGACAGACACAAAGCTAATTTTTATTATGTTACACTTTGTTTCTGATTTTCCTTGCCATCCTTATTGGAAAAAGGCCCTGCAAAATATGCGGAATGAAATTAAGAGATGCGAGCGTGAATGATAAATACTGACCCCATCCTATTGTGCCATATATGTAATGTTTCTTGCTCCTTGGTTGGAAGACCAGCACAACAACAGTGAACAAATGCACTCCCTCTACCATCATCCAGGAGTACCTGGCCAAGGAGAAGTAGTATTGAGCGGTAACGAAAAGTGAGCAGACTGCCTACGAGAAAACACAGGGGCGTATTAAATGCTGCATAACGAACTAGCCTCATCTCTCGAGCCCTGAATTGCTTTTAATTTCAAATAGTTATTTTGTACTAGCTTGTATTCAGTCATGCAAGACTTCCTAAACTAAATGACTTGTTTAACTGGCTCAATTACGAACTCATCTTTGCAATGGGCTTTTCGCTGATTCAAAATATTTGCTGGTCCCAAAAGCATCATTCAATCAGCTCTTTCTAAAGGCCTATTTATTTATTTATTCGTCTTGGTTCTCCAGGCATCTAGGCTGGTTAACTTCTAATCGGCTCACTGGCTTACATTTAGATTTTGTAGTTTTCCAAATTATGAAGCCCTTTTCTTCGGTGGCCAAAAAATTTACAGCAATTTCAATTTGCTCAAGGAAATATCTGTTTGCTCACGACAATATAAATTTGCTCACAGCAATTTCAAAATGCTCCCAGTTATATCAATTTTATCAATTTACTGACGGCAATTTTAATTCGCTCACGGCAATATCAATTTGCACACGGTAATTTCATTTCACTCACGGCAATATCAGTTCGCTCACGGTTATTTCAATTCGCTCACAGCAATATAAACTTTGTCACGGAACTTTCAATTCGATTTCGGAAATATCAATCTACTGACGGCAATTTCCATATCAATATAGCTATTTAACAATTATCAATTCTATGAACTTTGTACGATGGCCCAAAAATACTGTTGGTTGGTTCGTTGTCTAATCGAGGGTGCCTAGGAAATCGAACAAACTACTAGATATATATTCATACTCGTATTGCAAAGCAAAGTTATTGACTTGTACGCCGTACAAACGATCTTACGCTGAAAAGTTGGAAAGTGCGTCCCGAGTGTTTGTCATAAATCATCCAAATCACATGTTTTGCGGTTTTGTCATTTTTAGGGTTGAACATAATTAATCCAGTAGCCGTGGGAAGGGGCACTTCCCCTCTTTGGGGAAACGAAGACCGTGGAGGGAAAGGGTTGTAGGTGACTCCTTATTGCTACAATCAGGGACCTAGACAGAAGCTCTAACAGGGGGAGCTATTGACCACTTTCAGCATTCACTTTCGGTAATAACACATATAAAGTGATTTTTACACAAAAAATGCATGCATTTTTTTTAAAAAGGGTACATTTACATCTATTCACTCCCTCCTAAACTGCTGGCCCACCGCATAAATTAAGTATCGTGAAGTCATGATTTTCATAGATATATTTCGTTGTCGAATTAAATATTTCTATGCACAACTGCAATGAGATATTGAAACGCATTAAATGCTAATCATCCGGTACGAATCAATATTTATGAATTCATTAACAGTACAATAGGCAGGAAAAGTAGTAGTATTGTTTAAGATTTACATAGCGAGGCACTGCACGCTTTTTAACAAGAAGCGTGCAGATCAGCAAAATCATAAAAGGTTTGGTAAGGCGTGGATAATCACAGATCGATAGCAAGTTTCTTGAACGATAGAGTGTACGTGATTTTGCGATGGCAATGTCTTCAAAACATAGCAAAGCAGCAGTTCTTGCTGAAAAGGAAACAGCCAGGGAAGAATCTGAATCTATGAGTAGCGTAGATACACTCTCCCTTATGCAGAGTTTCTTTGACACCAAGTTCAAAACATTGAAGAGAGAGCTTTCTCATGAAGAAGACGAGCCGGCGAGAAAGAAAAGTTGTTCACACCGCGAGTTCAAATACAAGTCCAACAAGACTCAATTTGAGTTCAACTCTTCCCTTATCGAAAAATTTGATGAAATTTCCAAGCTATTAGAAGGCGGTGCCAAGGCAAGACCTAGGAAAAGGTTGGAAATCCTTCGAGAGGAGCTAGAGAAACGTAACAAGCTAATTAAAATAGCTGACAGATCCCCAGCAGGCAGGGCTACGGTGGATGAATATGTGTCGGATGAAATAGCGAGTGACAGCGAGGACGAGAAAAAATTGAGAGCAGCTGAGACATGAGCCATGTCAAAGAGGCGAATGGCAAGCAAAAGTGCAAGTAGTAACCAGCCATTTCTCGGTCAAATGCAGCCATTTCTCGGGAGGCACCTTGCCACAACTTCCCCTTATCAGAGGCAACCGCCATTTCAGTTTCCAGGAAACTCCGGCAATTCCTTCACCGTCTTCCGTCCAAGACAGCCCCAGAGACAACTCCCTTTTCGAAGACAGCCGAAACCTTCCGATATCTGCCTGGCATGCGGGAACCTCGGACACTGGCGACGCTCCTGTCCAAGCATCAACAGCCCGTCATCGTTCGGACGAAGCAGTCAGCTTGCAAAGTCAAGATAAGTATAATATGAGTAATATTGTAGATAAAGATAAAAAGTTTGCTACCGAAGAGAGCTTTGAAGAAGGGGTAATGGATAATTTAGCTTTTGTTTTCTTGTTTGATATTTTCCTTGGGCTTGTTTCATTCATTTTTCACGTTTTTGACAGATAGTGGTTGTTAAAATGACTAATTATTACCCAAACCTAATAGCGAACCTGGCCCCCTCTTGACTAAGTACAAAACTTGCTAGACTGATCCTACTACTACCTTGTATTTTAAGTTTAGTTAATAAATATTGTTATTTTCGCTTGAATGAAATGAATAAGAAAATAAATGAATTTATTAACAGTACTATAGGCAGGAAAAGTAGTACTATTGTGTAAGATTAACATAGCGAGGCACTGCACGCTTTTTAATAAGAAGTGTGCAGAGCAGCAAAATTATAAAAGGATGGTAAGGCGTGGATAATCAGAGATCGATGGCAAGTTTCTTGAACGATAGACCCCCCTCCCTCCCAAATAAAATTGAAAGTGGGATATGATACAATGCATTGTATGACTAGCTGAAACTGTACACTTATCTGTAAACTTGCTAGACTGATCCTACTACTACCTTGTATCTTAAGTTTAGTTAATAAATATTGTTATTTTCGTTTGAATGAAATGAATAGGAAAATAAACTCACTTCGTTCTCCTTGAAGCGTTTTTGCGCTAAAGTTCCTACAATATATACCAAGTAAGTGATAAACCAAGCAGCAAACAGATTTTTATGGATGAATAATTTCGTAGTTTTAGGAACGCTGAAATAAGATCACAATCATGTTAAAAATTGCCTCAACATACGTATTTTATTACAAGTAAAATAATTCCTTTACAGTACTGATGCTATCCTACATTACTGAAAATTTTCCACAGTTTTGAAGATACCACCAACATTACAGAGGGTATGACACTTTCTAGTGTACTGATGGCACCCCACTGCATTACTGATGGTATTCCTCCAAAGCACTGATATAATTCCTCCACAGTACTAATGGTATTCCTCCACAGTACTGATGTTATCCTCTTACATCACTGAACACCCTCTGCAGTACTGATAATATCCCAAATATTACAGAGAATATCCCTCCCTTCACAGTATTATACACCCTCTTATGTAGTGATGGCACTCCAACGAATTTTTACTGATTGTATTCCTCCACAATACTGGTATCCATTTGCAGAACTGAATATCCCCTACAGTTCTTCCCCCACAGTACTCCAGATATTTCCTAGGTGACATCGATGAAATACATTCGAGCCTTGTAGCTAACAGATTTTCATGAATAAATAGTTTTGTAGTTTTAGGAACCCTGAAATAAGATCACAGTTATATAAACAATGGCGTTGACACACGAACATCAGCATTAGTAATATCACATATAATGTTGTTTTTCATAACCATTATTGCATACGATTATTTTAATATGACAGAATATATTGATTTTATTTTATCAATATACAATTTATAACGCAAATTACATGGCAAAACGATACCACAGGAAGCAAAGATACATGACTCCCCTGTGGCTATTACTTCGAGCACTTAATCATTACGATAACTGTATACTAGAAAATCCTAAAATTCTTTTTCACGTTAGATGTCCGGCAAGCATATATGTGAAAAAAGAAGAGTTTGTAAAAAGAATTTTTCACTCTGAGGCCTAATGTCCTATGTGAAGCAGACATAAGGAAAGAAAACAGGAACAAAAGAACAAAAGAAACAGAGTAGGTAATAGAGTAAAAAGAGGGCTGTGTAGTGGAACAAAAGACTTAAATTACCCCAGCCGGCCATTCTTGTATATGTAACTAATAGTATGGTTGAGAATAGTTTTATTTGCATTTTCATAAAGGTCTTTATTGCCATACAATAAAAATTCAACTAGAATATTATTCGGAAGAGTATTAGTCTAGGTAAATGGCCTTAGAATTTCTAAAACTTCAGCGAGAAGATCTCGTCGTTGAACGTCAAATGCAGAGCAAAGAAACAAAAAGTGTTCTGTGTCCTCAATACCTTCATTTGTTGGGCACATTAGGAATTAGGCTTACTGTATGGCTGAAATTGTGCTTGATTTTATGAAGATTCAATCTGCTTAGACAGACACTTAATTGATGAAGATAACCTATTCCTATTGGGTCATGAATATTGAATACAGACTTTGGACTTGGGCGAATGATCGAAGAAGTTTTGTTTTAGAGGCAGGGATTGGTGGTGCAAGCCTGAGTTCTGGATCAAAATTAGTCCATTCAGAGATTCGATCGGGGTAAAACTTAATTGGATCTTCTTTGTTCTTGCTCTTATTTACCTAACCGCATCATGGTTGCGAAGAAAATAAGTTTGACAGTTTGACAAAAATATTGATAAGAAGTAAAATAAGTATAGAAGATGCAAATAGAAGATATAATTGAATTTTAACTTACTCGAAGAAGAACATGACAACAACAGCAACTGACAAGGCAACCAATGACATCATACCAAATGAAATATCCATAACCCTCAGGACTTTGTCGTGAATAGAGCTCTCCTTGCGGTGTTGCTTCCGTATAGAGACCTACAACGATAATACCGCTTTTTGAGTTTTAGTACGGCTCACATCCCCAAATAGCCATAATAATAAAAACATCAACAACAGATTAGTAATGCGCATAGATCAGTGGGCATTTTGAAAAGGGGGCATAGAGGGGCCATGCTCTATAGACAAAAACGGTCTTGAAAAAGGACGAAAGATATCAATACAGGAAATACGAAGTTTTGTCAGAACAGCAGTCTTTAGAATAACTAATTGAATAGATTCGTGCATTATTGGAAAGAATTCATACCTTCTTTTTCTCTTTTGTGGAAATTGTAGGGTTGGCTAGGTTTCCTTTGATGCTGCTCTGTTCACTTGCGGTCTGTGATGAAATATGACTTGATGAAAATCTATTCGTTACATTGCTAGTTAGAATTAGCAGTGTCATACGGACAAGCCTATCACAGTAGTAAATGCGTGTAGAAGAGGCCGGTTTATTATGTTTACATGCGGTGGTGTGGGGTGGTGCATCATCTTATACGAGGCGTTCGCTGCAGGGGAGATTATACAACCACATGTCGGATGACATACTTACCCCCTTCTAAGTTCATACTAACACCCTTTTGATGTGAGCATACCAACTGGCAAGCGTAAAATCCAGCAATATCTATCCACGGACGTAGGAAAAATTTGAAATTAGGCTGTGTTACGTCATTAATCTATCATTGTTGTTGTGCTGTTAGCACTTACTTGTGCATATTGAAGAAGAGAGCATGAAAAAAAGAAAGTTTTACATCTGTTTATTTCATATCTGTCTCTCTCGGTTCAATCATGGCAAAACAGGGTGCCAGGTGTTAAAAGATACTTCAAGTGAATCTTAAAAAATGTTTTACAATCTATTCTTGAGGATATTTCGGATATTTCAATCTATTCTTGTGGAGAGTTTTGATGAGCAAAAAAATATCGAGTTTAATGATAACAAAGCAGGGGAAGAAACGCCGAAAGGACGCTATTTGTATGTAAAAAGGCTCTTCTTTCACAATCCTTAATGCACTTACCACCCTGCATTGGTAGATTATGGCTCAGGAAGTTGTCCTGGTCGACACCTTAAGCTCGCACTTAGCATTTTTCGACAAAAGTAGCGATCACCCACTCTGGAAGGGACTATACCATGCAGGTAAGAATTAGATAGACAACGGAAAATCAATTACTCCAGAAACAGGTCATACCGTAGTCATAAGAAAGAGATAGTTTGGAAATTAAAACAGATTATCAAAACAAATTAGAATCAGGGCATTTATTTGCCAACAATGCGTTCAACAATTGCTGAAAAGACAATACATTTTGAGAATTCAACAGCTCAAATGTCGTGAAAATGGCGGCAAGACGCGAGAGCTGTAGAAGAGATAGGGTTCAGGGTTCTATTTTTCTGCCGTAAACACTCATTTGGCACCATTTATCTAGAAAGCCACTGTTTTGATTTTCAGAAAATAGAAATCAATACATGAAAGCAGAGCGTAAATATACTAATTGACAGAGAAGAAACAAAAAACCGCACCCAAACTACACGTATTTATTCCTGTTTCTTTTCGGCCAATTAGTATTATGGTTTATCTAAATTTTTACTACTAACGAGGTTAATATTTGACGTAATTGCTGTAAAAAACCACTAGATAACTTGCTCAAAAACCGGGGTAGCTGAAACGGGGATGGCCTCAGAATATGGGTAAATATGCTAATCTATCTTGCACCATTGATTTTATCTTTATGAAGGAAATTCAAAATCGATATATGCATCTAATATGGTGTTTCAATGTTCTTTATCAATTCCTAATAACTATATGAAGGAAAATGATTTCGTAAATTTACTTGATCAACGTTCTTTGCTGTTGCTCAATTTTATTCATCAGCTTGTCCAAGTTTGTCAATGACTTTTGACGTTGGCTTTTTGTAACGCGAGCAACTCAAAATGAAAAGTTCAAACGGCTGCAAATAATAACCAATGGTTTTCAAATATGGTGTGGTTGTTTTTAAGCAAAAGTAAAGGCTCTGGCAAGGTAAGTTTTAGTTTATTAGGAATATTAGTTATAGTTTATTAGTTAGAATATTAGCTTATTTTGCCATACTCGCAATTCAAAGCTAAAATTGTTTTTTGAGCAAGTTATCAAGTGGATTTTTACAGTTACTACCTAAAATATTAACCATGTTAGCGGTAAAACATTTGAGAAACTATTGTAGATTTGAAAATATAAGAATGGTGCAAAATACTGCAAGTGCTTACGGCAGAAAAACAGAACTCTGAACACAATTTTTGCCACAACTTTGGCGTCATTCCACCATTTTCAAGGCACTCGAATCTTCAAAATCTTTTGTCTTTTCAGGGATCTGATTGGTTGAATTAATAGCCAAATAAAGCCCGGGTTGCTCAAAAACATTTTTCCACCTTGCTTTGCGTATGAATTATCTTGAAATTTTACAAATATTGTATTGTTTTCTTTTCTTAGTGCACACTCCAGTTTGGCTCTGCTAGTTAATAAATCACATTAGTTGAACTAATATCGCATTGCTTTCTTTTGTTATAGTGCGTACTCTTACCATGCACTACAAGATCGCAGGCTGATACAATGCGAATACAATGCCCATTGTTTTAGATTCTAGACAACTCTCTTATGACTGTGGTCGTAGCATTAAGCGATAAAATGAAATAGTATGTTGATCTAGCTTTACTTACATTTAATGAATTGACGTATATAGTGTTAGGAATAGAATACCCCTGAAAAGTTGAAAGAAACATAGATATAATACCCAAAATGCTTATGGTATCCCTCCACAGTACTGATGGTACCTCTCCAAAGTACTAATGGGACCCCTCTTCAGTACTTATGGTATCCCTTCACAGTACTGATGGTATCCACCCATGACAGTACGGAACACACTCTAATATACTGATGTTCTCCCCTTTTTAGTTACTGAACATCCTCAATAGTATTGCCTGTACGTTCTAGCCTGTGTCACCGACACTGACATTTTAAATACTGTAATAGAAATTATTTATTAGAATGAAAAATTACCCGAATAAAACTCGAACCAACGATCTCTAGAATCGTACCCTACATCGCTACCACTGCGCATCGGGGACTTCGAGTGTTCCAGGCCATTTCATTACAACCACCACTCACCGAATGCAAAGACGAACCTATCCAGGCTCTTTAACAACTACATAGGACGTACTGAAGAGTGCCGACCTTGTCACGCCAAAAGGACCATTGTAGTCCCACCACTGGATATTATTGCAGAAGTATACTTGAAAAGAAACAGGATTTGGTTCTATGTCGTCACCTTTAGCAGGTTCAATGTAGTTGTTAAAGAGCCCGGAGAGGTTCGTCTCTGCATTAGGTGAGTGGTGGTTCAGTTTGTGTTATTGAAATGGCCTGGGTTTCTCAAAGCCCCGGTTGCGCAGTGGTAGCGATCTAGAGAACGAATCTTGAGACCGTGGTTTCGAGTCCTACGCGGGTCATTTTTCAATCTAACAAATTATCTCAAGTGGACTACCGAATCTTACTTCTCCTCAAATACTGTAGTACACTTCTGAAATTGGTTTGTTTTGTGGACAGACTAGGAAGTTCCCCAGAGTGAATAAATGCTGAACAAGAAAGCTCTTGGGTCAGCACGTTTAGTAATGAAACACATACATATATTGGTTTACAGTTATTCTGATTGAAAAGGAGCTGCAGAATAAGAAATAAACCGATTGGTTATTTTCTTTTCCAATGGTTGTGTCAAATTATTCAGGGAAGATACTTTATGTCTGTATTGCTAGAAATAAAACTTTTCTACATTATTTCATTCAATCAAACAATTTCTCCAAAGATGATACATCGGCTATTAATATTGTTAATTTCAAGAAACTCTCCCTAAAAAGATTTAAACCTAAGTCTGGCTTATTTCTGCCAAGATCCCATTTTGGAATATTTCACAAAGGTGAAAAGTTTCAGGACAAACCTTTCCCTTACTTTATGAAATAGTACCTCAAAGATTTTTAAGTTTTAGAACAAACTTGCCGCAATCTTGAATCTCTGGTACAAAATTTTAATTTCTTGTCGAAAAACAGTTTCCTCGAGTTAATTAGATCCGCAGAAGTGAGGCTCTGTGTAATCTTGAATATTTTTATTGAATTGGGGGTCATCTACCTTAACGTGATAACTCTGCAAAAAGAAGGCCGCCTCTTACCTCTGGATATAGTTCATCTTCAAACGTAAATCTCATAATTGTCCATAGATCTAGTTCTACGTCACCTGACCCGAAGACAGTCGATAGGGGCCTATGAAAATCAAAGAAATTGGAAGTATGCAAAATGCTTAGCTGGTAGAGCAATTTGGCACCAAACCCATCTGGGTTATTTGATCTCACGAATTACACCACCACTTACCGAATGTAGGGACGGACCTATAAAGGCCCTTGGTACGACTAAACCAGACCAGGCAATGGGTGACAGCTTCCCCCTTCCAGCAGGACCATCGTAGCTGTAAGATCGTGACCAAACATGATCAGAGTCGGAGGCGAACCTGTGCCAATTCAGTGATCGTGGGTTCGAGTCCTGCACGGATCATTTTTCATTCTCGCGAATTGACTCGATATATTCATCGCATCCAGCTGTTTCTCGTGCTTACTTCACAACCTCATCCAGTGATGGGACCAGATTGGTTCTCCTGATGTGGAAAAATTGTCGCCGTTCAGTAGGTCTTGTGCGTAGAGCCTGCATAGGTTCGTCTCTTTATTCGATGAGACGTGGTGCAATTTTTGAGATTGAAGTGATTCGGGTGGTCGATTGTGGCGATAGCTCAGTCGGCAGAGCACTCACGCGCAAAACAGTGGCCTTGAGTTTAAATCATCAGCAATTAATTTTTCATTCTTATAAAAAAGTGAGAGGAGAGAAAAGTGCAGGTAGATCTTAACAATCCAACGATGGTTACGTGAAGGCATGGTTGAGATGTTTTCCTTTTCTGCCTTTTCCTGAACATGGTTGTCATCTTTTGCAAAGTAAAATCTTATAAGGATTCAATGTGCTGAAACAAAAGGCTTCACTTACGGTGGTATATCAAACTTTGTATACAATACATTTAACCTCTCTTCAAATCTTTGCTTATATTCCCAGGCCTAGAAATAAAAAGTCAATAGGTTAAGGTTGCTTGATACTTGTTTTACACGATTCAGAGTTCTGTTGCTATAAATCTGTACACTTGAATAATCAAATGCGGTTATTTTCCTATTGCACCATGCATAAGGAACATATCGAACATCTTACAAAGCTGGTGTAATGGTTTCCCGTTCAAGTGCTCAAAACATAGAATAAAGCTGAAGATGTGCAGATCTGTACATCTTCAGATGAGTGGGTAACCACGAAACAGGCTTTTCGAGATAATGCCTTTAGAGTCTCTTTCTTATCGGTGTATTTATTGAACTTTTAGATTTCCATCTGCTTGATTATTCAGTGGTAGTGGACAACAGCCCAGTAGTGGACAACATCCTTTTCCAAAGCATCAAAAAGACCCATTATGCAGCATTCTCTTTTGAGGTGCTAAAGCTACTGCTTTAAAATTTCTACCAAAGGTATGATGGCCTGTGTCTTGCACCATTATTTTGCTTGGTGGTCACCATAAAGCATATTCCCTAGCTGGTACGAATAAACGGAAAATATTTGATACTATTCATAAGGCAGATTGAACGCGTTAAAAAACAGACATGTCCTTCTGTTACTCCGAGTTTCGTGCTTGTGCACTCATCAGGTTCCTAATTACAGCAGTACTTATTTACAGGAGGTGATAGATGTAAGACAAAAGATACTATTTTTACATCTTGGTTAGCGTCCCATTATTTAGCGTCCTATTGTTATTTAATTACTTAGCGTCCTATTGTTCTTTAGATAAAACTTGTTTTCATGTCGGCATTTGGATATCAGTTCAGATCTTTGATGATGTAGAGTGGTTGATTATTTGGTTTTCGGTAGGGGTAATATGATTCATTTGTGAGGTTGAATGTGACGTCTAGGTAGTTGACTATCTTGAGGTTGGTCTGTATGGTGATGTTGAAGCTGTGCTGTTTGAAATGCTTGGTTATGGTCTTCCTTATTCTATCTGCTTGGGGTCCTTAGATGTTTTTGAAAATGGCAAGTCCGTCGTCTCTGTATAGTCCTATGTTATCTTTTCCGAATTTTTTTGCTAACTTGTTGAGTATGAAGATGCCAACGAGCTCGCAAATTTCTGCACCATCGAAGCTCCCCATCGTTACGTCAAATAAGTTGCTGTCCTTTTTTATCCATGTAGTTTCGTTGTTGAAGAGTAGTGATTTGCGGGCGTGCATGATGATGTTGGTTTCCTTGTCAGTGATTTTTCAGTATGTCTTGGCGAATGATATTGCGTTCTTAAGGAGGTCCTCTGTGATGGATGGGTAGAAGTTTTCAATGTTGAAGATGATGAATGTGTGCTGTTGTTTGTCTTGTATTTCGTTGAGCCAGTTGATGACGGACAGTAATTTTTCCATTGGTCGAGGGCTGTTGTGTTTCTTATTGTCGTGTTGATTTTTTCCAAAATTTGTTTGCTTATGTGGCCTATTTCGCTTTTTGCTGGGTTGATTAATCTGCATTTTGGGTTGTTTTCGAAATTTTCCTTGTGGTCTAGGGTGATGAATGCTTGTCGTTTTGCCATGCGTTCTGCTCTGTCGTGGATGTTGAGATCAGTGGCAATATTCCGGGCTTCGTTGTTGATTTTGTGGGTGGTGCTTTCGTTTGCTTTCTTGTAAGTCGCAGTTATGTTATTTTTCAGTAGCTGATCTTGCTGTTTCTTGTCCAGTTCGTAGTAGTTGGTTGATTTGTCAGCAGGGATGAAGGCTTTTGATGAATTGTTGATTCTGTTTATGTCTTTGCGTAGTTGGTCTTGAAAGTCGTCTTGCGTGTTCTTAGTTTGTATGTGCTTGATCATGTTGAGTAGGTCGTTTTCAAAGGGGGCCAAGTCTTCATTTTGTGGTGGGCATTTTCTTGATTTTAATCCAAAATTTTTGTTATGATTATTGTTGGGTTGGTCATCTTTGTTTGGTTTTCGAAGAAGAAAGCTTTCCATCTCATGCGTTTGATTACATTGTCGGTTTTCTCAATTAATTTCTTTAAATACGTATTACTGTAACGCGTTCACTCTGCCTTATAATTGCTCTATACTAATGTATATTGAGCACTTTAGCCAGGATAGGCACTCTCTTCTCGTGTTAGATGATACTATTCATAAATGAATTGAGTCATAGCCTTGCCCAGAGATAGCAAATCTAACTGTTTGAGATTCAATGCATAGTTTGTGGCATACTTCTGACTGTGGTAGAAATTTCAGGGATGTAGTTTTAGCAACTAAAAAAAAGAAAAGCCGCAGAGCCGAGGGGAGAGAGAGAGCTAAAATCACAGCATATTATATTTTTGGTAAAACTTACTATATGAGCCGTAGTCTATCGCTATTGCTAGATTTGCATAGGTACTAACTACGACTTATTGACAAATGGTTCAGAAACTGGCGGCTATTACGGTTATAGAACAAGTAACAGTTATTGAACATAAACCAAATGATCAGTTGATAAACCAAATTACTAACTCATTAACCAATCAACAGCTACAAAAATATCATGTGACTAAAATGCTGTTCTCTAATTCTATCGAGCTGGCCAGTTTTGAACTGCTTGTTCCCAAGACCTGATCTGAGCGATCAGAAACAGGCCCTTTTTTCCTCTGCAGAAGCGATAGCTGCGGGTCTTCGCATAGCAAGACTAATGTTTAGAAATAGATTGAGCAACAAACCGTTTGTGTCATACAACCAACTTGATGGACTTGAACTATTTTCAATTTCTGTCAAAAGTAAGAGAAGAGTTTGAATTTACGCTTGCGCTAAAACTCAACATTCACGGTAAATAATCAGCACCCACGACACGAATTTCAAACATCCGGTTAAAAACTCGGCTTCCACGGAAAAAGTGAACCGATCAAATTAATTTGCAGTAATTAACAATGAGACCCGAGCAGGACTCGAACTAGTGACCAATGATTTGGCACATCAATGCACCACCAACTTATGTAGATGGCAGAATCACCCAGCCCGAGTCACATCAGTCTTGCAAATTGCACCAACCATCGGCTACGAACCTAACAGGACTCTTTCACGACGACTATACAAGATCAGCCAGAGGGTGAAGGTTTTCCCACACTACTGGATAGGTTTGAGAAGCAGGATTCGGAAAACGAATTTATTTATGAGAATAAAGAATTGTTAAAATCCTGTTTCTTCTCAGGTCAATTGAAATTCATATACAAACGCTATAAACTGACGTTTTTATATTTGCCAGAGAAAACTAACATTTGATATCAAAAAGATGATTTCCCCATCCTCCACCAATGGATCTAGTGCTATAGCTTTGTCGACCAGGAAGATACCGAGCTCCATGATTCTTTTAATATCGATAGCTTTTTGCGAATATTTGAAAACCTTGTCACATTTCTTAACGATCTCGTCCGCTGTGAGATGCGCAGAACCCTGAAAAGAGATTAAAAAAGTCTTTGAGATGATCCCTGAAACAATCAATTGCCTGTTTGTTGTTTGTGCTGTCAATATCTCAAGGGATGAGAAAATCGGTGAGAAATTGGTTCCCAGTTAGTAAGAGTTCAAGTAAGAGAAGTTTTTTTTTTACGTGCAAACTTGCGAAAGGCCAGATGGCTTATTTCCAGTAGGAACACGGTGGCATGCACATCATTACTAATTGATGTTCTGGTTAGTGAGTTGATTGTGTTAATGCCAAATGTCTGCACAGGCTTTTTAATCAAATGTTTCTAATACGACTTTAAGGTTTTACCCATAAGATCCATACAATTAATATATCAAAGATTTTACTTGTGTATATTCATATCACATCTGTTGATATAGTTGAGATTTGATTTGTACATTATTGAAATCTAAATCAAAATAAATGTGGATGTGAGAGCATGATAATTGGAAACTATGACGTAAACAATCAAAAAAATCTCGTCGATTTCAGTGCTCAAAACAAAATTGATGCCAAAAAATGCCCGTCTTGACTATGACTTAGGACGATGGATCGTGCCCCAGGGGTACCTGGTATATCTTGGGTACTAGTGACGTGCCGATCAAATTGGTGTACTTTTTGGCCTATCTTATGCATATGGGTATCTTATTGCTTGATTTTGGTATAAATATGGCTCTCAAATTTTCTAAAGACACTGTGAATTTGGGTTTTGGTATCCTATTTCATGATTTTGGTATAAATTTTGGTCTCAAATTTTCAAAAGATGGTGTGAATTTGGGTTTGAGTATCCATTTTCAAGGTTTTGGCGTACATTTGGGCATACATTTTCAACATTTTGGTATTAATATGGGTATACATTTTGATTCTCTGGTAACACGTCCCCATTCAAACTGGGTCAAGGACCCCCCTCTCCTTGGGTCGATGCACTGTCCTGAACGGGTTGTGGCATGGAAGTAAAATCTTGTTCCACCTCCTTTTTCCTCAGCTCACCAAGCTATCATAGAAAAGTAAATAATTTTTGGAATGCTAGGGAATTGGTCTTCGCTGCCTAATGTAAGTAAGAGTTGAAAACATCGTGATTTTGTCTCTGTGGTGTGATGCGATATCTAAATTGCAAGATTGAGTAGAATTCTACTCAATATTCAAAGAGATTCTAAAACAAAACAATTTTCACTGATTTCATGCAAAGTGTGCTACCTACCATTTCTATTGGATCTGGTGTAGAGTATCTACACTGACATAAGTCGATTTTTGTCCATTCTGGTTTCTTTGGGCTGAGAAGAAGGCATGTCCGTTTGATGGAGCCTAAAAGCAAAATAGGCAATGACACAACAGAATATAAAGTTGCTAATGGTTTTGCTTCGTAAAAAACCTTTGTTATATTGCTCAAGTACTAGGTGGTGCATATCATGCATTTCTTTCTCAGGGGCTCGGAAGTCATTAAATAGTAACATCGTAGTTCAGAGGGTTTCTGAAATCGCCTAGGGTTACAAAAACTGATTTCCTTTTGTTATTAGATGTGCTATCCTTCGCCCTGTGGAACGCCTCTGTATAGTACCGTTATGTAACGGTACCGAGGAAGAATAATATCAGTACTATGAAGGGTGTTCAGCACTATGTGGTAGGGGTATCATCAGTTCTGTTGGGAGATATCATAAGTAATTTGAGGATAGCATTAAGTACTGCAAAGGATGTTCAGTACTGTGAGGGAATATCGTCAGTACTGTGGAGGATATCCAGCACTGTGAAGGGATACAATTAATTTTTTGGAACATATCCAGTACATTGAAAGGAAACGTTTAGTACTGTGGGAGATATTCAGCACTGTGGAGGGACACTACACCCACTTTGGGTATTACCTCAGTTGCTTGTGGTTTTCATTAACAGTACTGAATATCTTCCAAAGAAAAAGTGGTATGCCTTCATTGTGCTGATGGTATCCACACCACAGTATTGAAGATTCTCCACATAACTGCACAGACGTTCTTTAGGGTAATGATTATGATATTTGTGTCAGAGTTGTATAAGTCACAGTTGAAATGAAATTGCTACGTCGATCTTATTTATTTGATAAAATAGATTATAATTCTAGCTACTTACACAAGATGAAGGAGAAATTAAAACAGAAAGTTTATGTAATTTGATGTGTTCTTTCAATTGATTTTTATATCGTTACTATTTGATGATGTTAATAACATTTCTTTATTGCTACGACATCATCAGTATTAATGACGTAAGAATGTATAAACTTTTTATGACAATTCATTTCATAAGCTATAATTTTTACAGAGTGAATGGCAAAATACTGAGCACCATTAAAAACTTGTACAGGAATACTGAAAATCAGATTTTATCAAATAAAAAAATTAGTGAAAAATTTAGAATGAATATGGGGGTGAACATGGAAACCCTTTAAGCTCAATAATCTTTAATGTGGAAAAGAATGAACTTCGTGCATCATTAACTCTAGACAAAAAGTTGATGCTCCATCGATGAAAAATAAGAAGATACAATTGCTGTGGGTGGATGATATCTTCTTGATTTCTAAATCAGAGACAGGTCTTAAAAATGATATCAAGAAACTTCAAGCTCATTGCAATCAATGGAAAATGGTACTTGACACTAATAGAAATAAAAAATTATATTTGATAGAATTTCTAAGATTTTTAAGAACAATTTTAAAGATTTACCATTCAAATCAGATAATACAACAATTGAAATTGTGGAAAATTACAGATAAATAGTTTTCAAACCAGATTGAAACGGAAACGTTTATCAAACATTTAGATTCCTTAACATAAGAGCCAAAAGACCTCTTTCTAAGATGTGCAAATTATCAATAGTGAATTTTTCATAAATCAAAACTATTATTGAAGTTCTCAATGCAGTTGTAAAACCAATTTTACTTTATGGGTGAGAAATTTGGGGATGTTTATCAAAAAATAACCCCATTTAACGAGTACAATTAATGATTGTATGATTATATAGCCCGAATCAATAATGATTTGTCAAAATATATTTTTGATGAAAGAAAAGAAATAAACAGTACATAGTTTAATGACATTATTGATTTATTTACTGAGTTAAAATTTCAAATAAATAAGATATTAATAAAAAATCAGGCTGACAAAGAGCAAAGTAAAAGAGTAACATTGAAAAATGATAAAACAATAATAAAACACTGTTAAACAACCCTAAACAAAAATTGAAAGGCTAAAATCTCATAAACCAATTAAAAATAAAGGAAAAAACACAGGGTAGAAATAAAATCAAGAGCCCATAAAACAGCAATAACAAGATTAATCATTAGTGCACATTAATTAAAAATAGACTGGTAGACATGCAAATAAAGAAAATAGAAAAGAAGGACTTGCGATTATTGTATAAACGATAATAAATCGATGAAAGATGAAATCCATTTTATATTTGATTTCGATAATAACAAACTTTAAGAGAACTAAATCGAAACAATATCAAGATAGAGCCAAACAGATTCTCCTAATATCAAAAACAGAAAAAATTGAATTATTTAAAGACATACTTACAAAATTAAATTCAATTGATTATCTGAAATATCTCGCTCAGTTTATTTATGATTAAGAAAAGGATTCATCAGATAAAACAGTGATATGTGTTAATGGGTTGTATTACTATATTCTATCAAATTTGTATTTCAATGTTTTTCTTTTTTTCTTTCTCTCTATTTCATTGTTAGTAGTTATGAATTATAATCAATACTCTAATGTATTTTGTACGTTATTAGGCCCACTTGAGAGCGATGGAATATGTTGAAATTGAAATTAAAATTGATAAAAATTAGAAACATTGCTGCCACACACTAGCGAACTTGTATCCACTACTTTGACGTACTTTTTTAATTCTATATCACCAATCATAACATTATCCCATGCTCAAACAAAATGGGCTGGCTGGTTTACAAAATTGCCAAGTTTCTTGGGAAGCAAGTAATAAGTACTATAGTTAAATAACCACTTCAGTGGCAGTAATATCAACTACTGTGTTGGATAGTCACTGCTATGGGTACTATTTTGCATAGCCTACTTATCTATTATTTTATGTATGTGCCGAATCACCACCACAGTAGTACAGAATTTTCCATCAAGTAGTGATTATCCACCACAGTTTACCAACAACAGTGGTGATTATCCACAATAGTAGTGAAGAATAACCACCACAGTAGTGATCATCCACAGTAGAAGTGCAGAATTTCCTCCACAGTAGTGATAATCCACTATTGAAGTGCAGAGTTACCAACCAAAGACGTGATTATCCACTACAGTTAACCAACCACAGTAGTAATTATCCACCACAGTTTACCAACCACAGTAGTAATTATCCACCACAGTTTACCAACCACAGTAGTAATTATCATCCACAGTTTACCAACCACAGTAGTAATTATCCACAATAGTTCCCTATTTTCACTGGATTTGCCGCTCCTCCTTCCAATCTGGAAAGATATGGGGTGCGAGGAAGATTTCGCTATTGGAAGGAGAGAGTGAAAATTTACGGGACAGATCACTCGTCTTTTATAGCCAGCTACCTTAAACATAAATTAAAGACAACATAAAGTACAATGAGTCGAATGTGAATATTGATATTGTATTATACTCTTAGCGCAGGAGATGTTGACGAGGGATCTGGCCCGAGCTTGCGAGCCAAAACTGGGGAAGAGAGAGAGATCAAGAAGTATCTTACCGTACAGCTCGCTACTTGAAGAATAAAACCTGGCATACTTGTGCTTTTATACTTGGTCTCCTGGGAGTTAGGGAATCTCTTTGGGGTGATCTCCCCAGTTGGGATAGCATTTGAAATAAGAAGGAAGTGTTAGCTCCAAAATATATTGTTGGTCTTTGTTACTGATTATCTATTTTTGAAAAGCTTAATTTCTACCTCCTAAAGTTGTGTATTTTTAAACCGAATTCATAATTGACCTCTCGAGCAAAGAGAAACCTGTGATCACCCATGTGCACGAGAGTCTGCTAAGGATGTCCAAGTTATGCGAAATAAAGTTCTGAAAAGGGGGTTCCGAGATGGTAAGGTGGGAGACCTTCTTTGCATTACTCCTTATCAAATATCTTTCAGGTTTCAGCCTCATAAATTACCAAAAGCTGGTGTCTTGCCTGTAAGATAGTAATTATGGCTAAAGATGAAAATAGCTGCCTGGAGGGTATGGATAAGCATTAACGGGGAGGAAGTTCTCCCACCCAGCCACCCGGAACCAAGTCCCACGGACTGGATAAAGGTTATGAGTGTAAACCCTGTGACTAGTGAGAAGTGCAAAAAGTGACTAGGAAGGAAAAGCTGTTATAACATATAAAAGTTACAATTTTTTGTCCATTTTTGAGGGACGACTACAGATTTTAAAAAATTACGTGGGGGCTTGTCTGGTGCCCTGTGTTTCCAAAGGTCAGTGTGGTATGATTTTCTCTAATGTTGAAATTGTATAGAATGTTGCATGTTTCTTACATTTGAATGAAAATTTCTCAATTCATTTCATTACTGCTACTGCATGCTTCATAAAAGTCTCAATTCATTTAATTACTACTATTGACTGATTCATAATATTTCTCAATTCATTTCATTACTGCTACTGCATGCTTCATTATATTTCTCAATTCATTTAATTACTGCTATTACATGCTTCATAATAGTTTCAATTCATTTAATTACTGCTAATGCATGCTTCGTAATATTTCTCAATTCACTTCATTACTACTATTGCATGCTTCATAATATTTCTCAATTCATTTCATTACTGCTACTGCATGCTTCATAATATTTCTCAATTCATTTCATTACTGCTACTGCATGCTTCATAATACTTTTCAGTTTATTTCATTACTGCTATTGCGTGCTTCGTGATATTTATTAATTCATTTCATTACTGCTATTGCGTACTTCATATTACTTCTCAATTCATTTCATTACTAATATTGCATACTAATGATATTTCTCAATTCATTTCATTACTATTACTGCATGCTTCATGACAAAATTCAATTCACTTCATTACTGCTACTGCATGCTTAATGAGATTTCTAAATTGATTTCATTGTTGCTATTGCAATTGCATTCCATTACTGTTACTCAATACTGGTTGGGAAAGAAGGGTATCGGATAAAGAAATTCGAAAAATTTTTGGCCTTTGATACTTTTGCTGAAAATATTTTTTGCTAGTTAAGGAACACATAAATTGCATGCAAATAGGGAGAGAATGTCAATTAGGCATGGGAAAATTATTTGTAAATAACCTGATATTACATAAATCGTGTGAGCGAAGGAGAACGAAGCTTACAATATCGGCATTGCCCGACACGTGCTGATGTGCGTTTGGTTTTTGGTGTATTCCCCTTGCAATACACTGCCTTGGTTGTAGCAGTTGGAGCTTAACAGGAGCCGATTCGGGTTTTATCATATCTATGTCAGCAGATTATGGGGCCTAGGCCTTAACAATTTAAAGAGCCAAGAGCTTAGGCCAAAAAATCGTGAAGTATCTTGCCGGACAGCTCGTTGCTAGAAGAATAAAATCTTATTCCTTTTCAATCTGGGGTGATATCCCCAGTGAGAAAAGTAGTGCAGAACAAACACCATAGAAGTGCAAAATCACCACCACAGTAGTGATTATCCACCATAGAAGTGCAAAATCACCAACACAGTAGTGATCACCATCTACCACAGTAGTGTTTACAGGTTGGCTAGCGCGTGGTAGCTGAATTGACCTATTCTGTATCAGAAGGTAACAATTGTTCTTGCTGCATAGCTGACATCCAGACCTAATATCAACATTGGTTCGGTGGGAGGGGGGCTCCATCATCATCTTATAGGTTCATAGCTTCATGTTCAAGATAATGCTAAAATCACAATTGTGTCTCAAAACCTTATGGCAAGTATTGTAGGTCTGAGCGAAACGTTTTCCTAAAGTGTTTGTTTTAGGGGTATTTGAGTAAATTATGAAAGCAAAATTTTATTTAGCATAGCTCTATCTTCTTATTAACTTCTTCGACTGTTCTTAAAGAACAAGCTATGGAATAAGAAGTATGGATTATTTTCATTCCTCACTGAGAAAATATTTACCTTGCCAAAGAGGATTTATCAGTCTACAATCCAAACTTGTTGTTTTGTTGATAGCAGTTTTCTTCCAGAAGAATCCCCGATCTCCAATCATTTTACGATGTTCTTTGCAAAAATCTTGAAAGTAAAAATATATGTTATCAACATTTAGCGAAGCTAAATCTCTTAAACATAGGGTTAAAAGTAAGTGTTGCGGTTATATGGTAACACGAAAGACGTCATCTGCACGGTTTCACTACTTCTTCAACTTGCAAACAAAACATAGTGCAGCCCTAAACGACTCAGAAAATAAAAAGATCGTGCTACTCCAGACTGCCGAGTCATGGCAAACTGAGTGAGCGTCATAGCGAGAGTTCAATCTCAATTCACCTAAAAAATAATGGGTCCATGAGACACTACATGAATCCCATCTAACATAAACTTTTTTCGTTTCTTTGACAGAGAGTTCTAACTTTGTATCTATATCTATTTTTTTATTGTGAGAAGAGGGTAAAAGATATCAAAAGACAATTGCAAATTTTTTCCTCGCTGCTCAAAACTATTTATTTCATCAAATAGAAATATTTCACTGGAGAGGCTCAATAAAAGTACATTTGAGAACTAGAGAGCCATAAAAGTATACTGGAGAACTCCGTAAAAGTTTAAATCCGTATTTTACTTTTGAATTAAACCAAATCAATGAAAACATTTTGAGCGAGTGTTTATGAGGGTGAGGTGGGGGGCTTATCTTCCCTAGCTTAAATCATTTTAATTCGGGCTACGGAAATTTCAGTTTTGAACAAAAGCTTACTATATTAGTCTCAATTGAATTGAAATGTATAAAAACGAGGCTTGGTAAGTCTACTAGCCTTTGTTCCATGGATACTGTGACTTGGGGAAAAACGGCCTATCAAATGAAACCATGAAAGTTACTACAGGGATAGAACAGGCTGCTAGGCCGAATACACGCTGATTGCATGTGATGAAAGTTCGTTTAACCATGGATAAAATAGGCCTGGGTTACTTTGTTTGTGAGTTTTGTTTGTGGGATACTTTGTTTATGTAGGGTAAGTATGCAGGGTATGTAGGGTATGTATGTAAGGTATTTATGGTAGCTAAGGACTATAAATACGTCAGGAACAGAACGAAAACGAAGCCTGACAAGTCAGACTATAATCAGATGTCGATCAAAATTGACAGATCAGAAAAGGAAGAATGATTACCCAATTTCGATCCATATCTTAGTATCAATATTATTTGTTATGCTTTGTTGTCGTTCTCTTCCTGACGTACTACTCTGATGAGTGTCTGACGCAATGCTATTGTACTTTTTATGTTTGCTGTGTTATAGATTTTCCATTCCATCCTCAATTTCTGTACAGATAAAAGACTGCTCTAAAGTTCTACTACAACACAAAGTTTTAGTAGTTGATAAGATTCGCTAGGTTTTGATTTTTCTCGCCATCCTCAAGTTCTCTACCGATCAAAGACTGCTCTGACGTACTACCCTGATGAGTGTCAGACGCAAAGCTTTGGTAGTTAGTTATTATGTTTTGCAGTGGTTAAATTTTTCTCGTCATCCTTATATTATCTTACTTAAATTGTAGACCATTTGTCGGAATACGTCAGGTAATTGAGTAAAACATATTTCTCCTTACACGATGTGCAATTCATTTCATCATCCCCTCCTTTGCAGTTTTCATGCCCATCACAGAGATATGCATTCCGTAAAACTGAATCTTCGCTTTTGCAACTGAACAGCGATTGGTTATACTTTGCTAAAAAGCGTTTCTTGTCTAAAAAAGAATAATCGGTCTCATTGTGTATGCTACAGGAGAAGGGGGTGGCAACGGAAAGGAAAATCTGGAGAAGACGAATCTATAGACCGGTCCAACCCACAGTAGCGGGGAAAACGGCCGGGATAATAATCTTATTTGTGGGTGTTTGCGTTGTGAATGTGTTAGCTAAAGGGTGATTTAGGTCTCAGCTACAGTGTGCTTTTATCGGTGCGGTCTCAGCTACAGGGGAATTTTTCCCTTGACCGGTCAAAGAAAGTAAAAAAAAAGATTGTTCTCGTTTATTAAAATTTGAAATTATCATCAATTTCATAAAAAGAGCTGAATTTCGAAATGTGAATTTCATTCATAGGAATCACCAATATTTGATCAAATTCACTAATTTGTTTTCTGCAGTGAATCTGAGATACATTGTTTCAAATGGTTCCCAATCGGCTAAAATATTGATAAAAATTGGAGCTTTATTGCTATCATGCTACTCTTGGTCTCAGGTATATTGCTTCATTCAATTTTTCGCACCGCCAAAACGCTACAAAAAAAATGTATCAAATCATTTAGTTCTTTTGCAATAAACATCAATTTAAACATTCAAAACCGGTTCAATGAAGCATTTATTAAAGTATTTCAGAAATAGTCAATTGCTACATTCATTAAGGAACATACCAAATCAATAAATTCATTATTATGAGTCACAGCTATATCGAAAAGCTAGCAAATTTGTCGAATTTTTGTTGCTATTTTCCATTGTTTTCATTTGTCAGCTTACAAATTTATTCTACTCTACTAGTAAATTAATTCAATGTTTTTATATTACTTTACATTGCCATTATTGTTTGGAGCTTTGTGTCTGTCACTCATCTGAGTTCTAGGTCTGAAACGGAAAGAACAGAAAGAGAATATTTCAAATTTTTCTCGTCAATTTCTGTACCGATCAAAGACAGTTCTGACGCTCCTCCGATGAGTTGCAAACGCAAAGCTTCAGCAGTTATCATGCTTCATCAAATTTCCGGTCTTCCTCGCCTAAAAGACAATGCATAGATTGAACAATGTAGCTAGATACGTACCGGGACAAATAGCACAATTACTTGAATACGTAAGATGTTGGCACCAAGGCTTCTTGATGAACTTTGCACTCAGATGAAGAGGTTGAGATCCACAAGAATATCTGCAACCGTTTGCATACCAAGGAACACTGAAAAGAGGTTGCTGAATGTCTCGCGGTGGTGATGTATAGCAGTTCATTTCAACATCTCTCTGACAGTCTGAAAAAGAGACACACATCAAAAGGCAGCATAAAGAAATCATTATCAAACAACATTCAACTAATACAAATAAGCAAAAACAAAAAAGTACACCTCAAATTATCTCTTTTGCTATCTCATAATTACTAACCCAAATGATTAGATTCATATTCGACACAACATATCCGCTTTTGTTTGATTTTCTCAAAAGCTACCATCGGTGGGGTAAAATAAAACCACCCGACCATATGTCTGCTTTTCTGCCTCTAAGTGGCATTGACCAAGATAGTCATGTGATTTGTCTTAGTATCTCATAGGTGAAAATATTTAAAAACTGTGATTACCAGTAACCAAAAAGCTTGCTACGGCACTGAATGTCTTATTGGCCTTGGAAAGTGACAATCATTTATAGCTTTGATTGCCTGAAGACAAATGGCTTGCTACTGAATTGGAAGTCTTAATGGCCTTGCAAAGTGACAATCATTTACAGCCTTGATTATCTGAAGACCAATGGCTTGCTATGGCACTGAATGTTTTATTGGTCTTACAAAGTGACAATCACTTACAACCTTTACCTTTACTAGCTATAGACAAAGGGCTTACTACTTGTATTCAACGTCTTATTGGTCTTGCAAAGTGACAATCATTTACAACCTTGATTACCTGTAGACAAACAGCTTGTTACTGCATTATATGTCTTATTGGCCTTGGAAAGTAACAATCATTTACAACCTTGATTACCTGTAGACAAACAGCTTGTTACTGCATTTTATGTCGTATTGGCCTTGGAAAGTAACAATAGTTTACAACCTTGATTACCTGTAGACAAAAAGCTTGTTACTGCATTATATGTCTTATTGGCCTTGGAAAGTAACAATCATTTACAACCTTGATTACCTGTAGACAAACGGCTTGTTACTGCTTATATGTCTTATTGGCCTTGGAAAGTAACAATCATTTACAACCTTGATTACCTGAAGACAAAAAGCTTGTTACTGCATTATATGTCTTATTGGTCTTAGAAAGTAACAATAATTTACAACCTTGATTACCTGTAGACAAACAGCTTGTTACTGCATTATATGTCTTATTGGCCTTGGAAAGTAACAATCATTTACAACCTTGATTACCTGAAGACAAAAAGCTTGTTACTGCATTATATGTCTTATTGGCCTTAGAAAGTAACAATAATTTACAACCTTGATTACCTGTAGACAAACAGCTTGTTACTGCATTATATGTCTTATTGGCCTTGGAAAGTAACAATCATTTACAACCTTGATTACCTGTAGACAAACGGCTTGCTAATGCATTGCATGTCTTATTGGTCTTGCTTTCTAATTAAGTGCATGGTCACACAAGTATTTCACTAAAAGAGGATGATCAAATACAGTCTGATGATGAAAAAATTGCTGATATTCTTAATGAGCTTTCTGCAAATATAAATGAATCTCTTGGCATAGTCTATGAAAATGATGACCTAAATCATACAATAGATTTTCCAGTGCAAAGAGATGTAGAATGTTTTAACCCCATCCAAGTATTCTTGAAATTAAGAAGAATGTGGTTGATAGTCAAAATTTCTCATCCAGACAAGTTACTACTAGTGAAATGCAGGAACAAATAATCAACCTGAATCCTGCAGCCGCGCAGTCGACCATCTCAGAAAAATATTATTTGACAATATTGATTTATTTGTCCACCCTTTGACACATGCCTTCAATTCCTGTGTGAATGATTGTACTTTTCCAGATAAGCAGACATTGGCTGATATTACAGCTCTTCAAAAGAAAGGGGATACCTTAAAAAAGATAACTACAGACCAATAACCTCTTTCCGGCAATTTCAAACATTTTTGAGCGTATTCAGTACAACCAATTATATCACTATATAGGCAACTTTTTCTCCTCACTCCTTTGTGGGTTTCTTTAAGGTTATATCACCCAGTATGCCCAATTAAATCTTTTAGAAAGCTATACAAATAGCCTTGATAATGGTGGACTTGCAGGAGCTCTTTTGATGGACCTTTCAAAAGCATTTGATTGTATTGACCACAACCTCCTGATTGCAAAGCTTCTTCCTTATGGTCTATCAGCTAATGCTCTGGGTCTTATTTATGATTGCTTATCCAATAGGAAACAAAGAGTGAAAATAAACGATAAATTTAGCTCTTTGAATGACATAAAAAAAGGGTGCCTCAGGGATCTGTTCTCGCTCCTCTTCTAATCAATATCTTTATTAATGACATCTTTCTGTTTGTTAATAGTCAAGTATATATTTTTGCAGACGATACCACTGTCCTTGTATGCCAACCTGAGCCAAATGTAATTCTAAATCAGTTACAGACAGACACGACAGCCCTCTCGAAATGGTTTTGTCACAACTACCTGAAACTTAACGCTGAAAAATGTCATCTCATGATGTTTGGAAACAAAACTGATGATGTAAGCATCAATATTTGAAGTGATGTAGAAATCACAGAAAGTGAGAACGAGAGACTTTCCGGAGTTAGTTTTGATAAGAAACTTAATTTCCGGACACATATCAACGATATTTGTAAAAAAGCTGCCCAAAAGCTACATGCCCTTGCACGTCTGTCTACCTATATGGACTTTGAACAGCTGAAATTATTGATGAATTCTTTCTTTAAGTCTCAGTTACTGTCCACTTACATAAATGTTTTGATACACCATTGCAAAAGACAAACTCTGTTACCATAGATCAACAAAATCTGCGTTATCTGATGATTCAAGTGTATGAATCGAAAAATAACCTCAGCCCTTTATTTATGAACGATATATTTGAAGAAAAATAAGCACAAAATTATTTGTACAGAAATAATAATCATCTGAAAGAGCCAAGAGTTTGCGCATTTGCGTATGGAACAGAAGATATCAAATACAAAGCTTCCATTCTATGGTCATCCCTATCTAATGACCTAGAAAGCTATACATTTCATAAACAATTCTAACGGAGCATCAAAAAGTGGACTGCCGAAAATTGCACCTGATGATTATGTCGTGTATTTATACAAAATTTACGGTACATTAACTGAAAAGTATCATTTAATTGTTAAGTAGTATTGCTTTATATTTTTTAGTATTCCTGTAACGCAGTTGGCTTTAACTAGCTTATAGCTATTATTGTAGTAGCCAAGTTTAAACAAATAAATTATTATTATCATTATATCATAATTATTTTAAAGTGACAATTATTTACAACTTTGATAACCTGTAGACAAACAGCTTGCTACTACATTGCATGTGTTATTGGTCTTGCAAAGTGAAAATAATGAACAACTTTGATTACCTGTAACCGAACATCTTGCTACTACAATGCATGTGTTTTTGGTCTTGCAAAGTGAAAATAATGAACAACTTTGATTACCTGTAACCAAACGGCTTGCTACTACATTGCATGTGTTATTGGTCTTGCAAAATGAAAATAATGAACAACTTTGATTACCTGTAACCAACTAGCTTGCTACTACATTGCATGTGTTATTGGTCTTGCAAAGTGAAAATAATGAACAACTTTGATTACCTGTAACCAAACGGCTTGCTACTACATTGCATGTGTTATTGGTCTTGCAAAGAGAAAATAATGAACAACTTTGATTACCTGTAACCAAACGGCTTGCTACTACATTGCATGTGTTATTGGTCTTGCAAAGAGAAAATAATGAACAACTTTGATAACCTGTAACCAAACGGCTTGCTACTACATTGCATGTGTTATTGGTCTTGCAAAGTGAAAATAATGAACAACTTTGATTACCTGTAACCAACTAGCTTGCTACTACATTGCATGTGTTATTGGTCTTGCAAAGTGAAAATAATGAACAACTTTGATTACCTGTAACCAACTAGCTTGCTACTACATTGCATGTGTTATTGGTCGTGCAAAGTGAAAATAATGAACAACTTTGATTACCTGTAGACAAACAGCTTGCTACTACATTGCATATGTTATTGGTCTTGCAAAGTGAGAATAATAAACAACTTTGATTACCTGTAACCAAACGGCTTGCTGCTGCATTGCATGTGTTATTGGTTTTGCAAATTGTCGTGCTTACTTTGTTATCAAATCTCACACCATGCTTGCATGAAATCTCTTTATTGATGCATCTGCAATTCATGCAAAAAGGCATCTGCCCAAACCCGATAAACGAGCTCTCTTGGTCTGCAATCCATTGACCTTGAAAATAGCACCCTAAGAAAAAGAATGGATAAAAATTTGAGCAAGTGAGGTGGTTGATTTGATTCTTGGAATAAGGGCCTGTTTACATGATGGCAGGGTCACCCTGCTAATAAGGTGACCCTACCAGCACGTTCATCTGCAACTATTGTCTTCACTGCTTTACCTAGGGGGTCAGCACAGGCAAAGACGTATATCAGCTCTGTGCACTCAACCTCAAAGAGCTCTTTTTGTTCTCTATGGGCAAGGCTATGAAAACATCTATTCATTAAATTTGCCTGAATTTTTATATTTATTCGTACTAGCTAGATAATATACTTTATGGTGAACAATGAGTATAAAAGTGGTCCAAAATACAGATCTACCTTACGTCTATATTTGCTCGAGATTTCAGAGCTGAACCTTCAGCACCTAAGGAGAGCTGCAGAGCCGAGTGATATTTTTGATTCTTTGGAAAAGAGTGTGAACTTATATCCCTTAACCAACAAGTACATCGAAAATCTAAAAGTGCAATGTGTTCCTTGTGCATTACTCTTTTGGAAAATAACTACATTGGTGTAACCTAGTGCAAGGCTTTCTAGCTCTGAAAATCATGTTGAAGAATCTATTGAGCTGTTTAAGGCATTTCTGCTGATTTATTATTGATGAATAAGTACTAATGTTTACCGTCTTTGCTCGCTCTTTAAAAAGCATTCTCTACAATACTGGTCATTGGTAATAGTAGAGTAAGGTATTGACTGAGGACAACTAATGAGATTTTTAGAGAAAGTAGCATACCTCTTCCTCGAAACTTTTCAAACTTTTCCTGGATCTGTAGCAAAGAGCAATTCAAACATTGAAATGTCTGGGGCCCAAAAATGGTTTTTGTACAGAAATAAGCTCCATAGTAGCAATAACAATCGAATCCGAAAATCTCGAAACTCTCTCCGTTGTTTCTTGTTACATTATTGATGCTGTCCTGGCATGCCCCGCCATACGCTTTTATGTAGCTGGATAACTGTGCAGTACTGCAGTTGAAACACAAAGGAGGCTGGACAATCACAACCGTCTTGTTGAATACGTAAATGGTAGTTGGTCGACGTTTGCAATGAGTCATCCTATCAAAACAGTGGCACGTTATTCTTGTCCCAGTGATGTTCCATTCGCTACCATGCTCTTGGATGGCCACACTAGCATTATTAGAGCATTGTTTGCATCTCAGCGCGGCGATAGAAACACACGAGTTGTTGGTTGTGAAGTGTTTCCTAGTAGTGTAGTATGTTCCATACCCTGCAACGTATCTTTTTCTGCACGGATGCCTCCTTACAAAAGCAAGTACATCACAGCTGCTGTCGCAGATATAAGAAAGGCCGTGAGAACCAGTAAATTGACATTTGACTCCAAGATGGCTGCATTCACATTTCGTACAATTATTTGTGTCCCAGGTTTGTTGAAAAGCATACGTTTTGTTTGTGTGCGTATCATGGCAAGTATTACACGCATGCTTGACGTCATCAGATTTCATTTTGCACTTTGTACAAAATAATTTTCTGGATTCAGGCCCCTTTTGGTAACACATTATTCCGGTTTCTGATTTGCACTGGCAAGAGAGGCATGCTGCAGGTGAAAAGTGCTGGCCAAGGCTGTACGTTCTGCCTGTCTCCTCGTCACTGCATCCTACAAGTGAACGAAATAATGCCGCTTATACACAATAACAGATATACTAGTCGAAGTAGCGAAACGAGAAACTAGTTTGTCATCTCTAGAAGCCTATTTTGTGATTTTTCAATCATCAGGGCATCAGGAGATACCAGTATTGTGGAGGAGTTGCAAGTTTTGTTGGTCGGAGACTAGAAAAAAAAATTGAAAGATTTATCGATGCGGTTTTGCAAGTGATGTGAATAGTGTGGATATTAGATTAAAAAGCGATAAAAAAGCAGCAATCATTTTCAAGTGGATGGTTGTTGTTCGAACACGACGATCAGGGAACTAGATCTCTGGCCGAAATTCCAGAGCGCAATATCATTCAAAATAGGCCTAAACAAATGCAGTAGCAAGATCATACGGAGGTGAATTCAACACAACCGTGCAGAGTGGAATATTTACTTAATCATGTTTACAATATACCGGTATAAGTGCAAATACGGTATAGAACTATGCCATTTTTGTCTTTTGTCTACACTATACCGGCACAGTTTTGAGTTTAAAACGGCACGAAATTAATCCAGAACTCTAACCGGCATCCAATGAATATGGTTCAATATCGGCATATTGTAACCGGTGAATACGAAGCTGCTTCATGCTGGATTTACATCGATGCGAATAATGAAGCACAATGAGGCTGGAAATGGCGCCAAGGCAATAAAAGAAGATGGCTGCAAAGCGTAGAGTGTTGCTTTTGATTAGAGCTCTTCAAATATATAATTTGATATTCAAAATTGTTGAGCAAAGAAATAAACCAATATCATACGCAAGTTCAGAGTATTAACCATCTTATAGCAAGTGTGAATTATGCAAGAAAACTTCGAGCAAAATAAGTAAAGAGGCTAAAGAAACTGTCTGCTTGTTTCTTGCTCAGTTTGTGGCGCATCATTTTAGGTCTAGCATTGTTTTCGCGCATGCCAACAAGACGTTGACGTCACATTTGCTGCCAGTATAGTGTAAATGGCAAAAAGCCATTCTGGCTTGAAAACATGCCGTATTCATTTTGTACCGGCATGGGGTAAACGCAGCCTTACATATACCATTCTTCTATTCATAGAGGTTCTGATACTCTCTATACGAGTCATTGATACATCATTAAAGTCAAGGGACATCATTAGATTATCACACAGCAACAACCAGCCCAGATGATGAATTATGATAATGATAAATCAATTCTGATTGATTCAAACTTAGTTTCTCTTCGGAGATGGTGAGTAGTAATGAACCTTAATGAGCAGAAATCATTAATGATACACTATGATGAATAAGAGTTCTTAAAATCGAGGCTGACCTCGTAAGTTAATCAATGCATCATACAGATAAGATATTTGCAAAGCAGAAACAATTGACAGTACCATAATTTAACACTATGACATTATATATCACGTGATATCATCACATCATCCAATAGCGTTAACAGAAATACATCAACAACAACACTCATGGTGATATCAACAATCATCATCATCATACAGAATGAAAAAGAGGCTAGAACCCAATTGCTAAAACCATATATTCTTAAAGCTTTTTTATGGAATAGTCTTCATCTTTGGTAAAAGGAATCCTTGAAGTGTTGATCGACTCGACTTCAACTTTGCTAGCCTGCGCGCAGCCTCAACAATCCTCCGCCGAGAAAATGTAGAGTCTGCGCATCAAAGCCGAAACGCTTGTTGTAGCCTCATTTCGACGAACGTGATTGATCAATCAATTCCCTGAAAAGTTTGGTGAGCAGCTCGGATTTTCATTGGATAAAAATTGCTGGTATTGTCCTAGATGGCCGTGATGAATTCACTAGCAATCGCCCCGCGCGGTGCTCGGTCAGTTGTTTTCAAAATGGCGAAGTGAAGTGCTGTGAGAAATGAGGAATTTAGTTTGGAATGAGGAGAGGTTCAAGGATGGATTGGAATTTGTTAAATTATTTTATCGCGTTGCAAACATATTTGAGGATCAAGAAAAGGCACTTCGATGTTTCTTTCAAGGGAAGAACCTTTATTTTAGTGCACCTACAGGATATGGGAAGTCGCTGATTTTTCAGGCCATTCCCTTGGTTGCTGATCATTTAAGAGATGCGAATCCTTTCACTAGTTCCATACTCATTATTTCACCACTCCAGTCGTTGATGCTTGATCAAGTAGGGAAACTCAAGGACATTGGTATCAATGCTGCTGCAATTTATTCTGACCAGTCAGAGGAGGTTTTAAAAGACATCGAAGAAGGAGGGATATTCAGCATCATCTTCACATCGCCAGAGTCTATGTTGGCAACGGATCGTTGGCGAAAATATCTCTCTTCCACTGCATTCTCCGAGGACTGTGTGTGTGTCGCATTTGATGAAGCTCACTGCATTGCCCAGTGGTTGGTATTTGCATAATATGTTTTTGGTTTTCTTCAGGTTTATTTCCAAAAGATGTAGATTAAACTGAAAAAACTTCCATCCCAAGTTAAAAAAGAAAACAAGCACTTTGCTTCGGAAAACGCTTATCCCTTTCTCAGTTCATGGTTGAAAGCTCACTTTAGAGTAGTAGATTTTAGAGCAGAAGAGAGACAAAGAAGCAGCTGTCTAAGACTGTCACTCATTTTTATCAGAAACTAAGGTCTGGGGCTGATCGGCAGTTTTTTAAATTTCAGGACACTTTGGACTCCAAAAGTTTTAATAATGAGTTTCTAAGACTTGGCTTCATTAGATCTTTGGAGATCTGCATGTCACATAATGTAGCTTATATTTTCAATTTTCATTCTTACAGGGGACTTGGCACTACCCAGAAACCAGCTTTCAGAAAATGGTATGGACAAGTTGGGGAAATAAGGGCATTTCTTGATTCTTCAGTGAAACTTGCAGTCTTCACAGCAACTGCTTCAAGATCTACAAAAGCATCAATCTTTTCTGTTTTGAATTTGGCCCCAGTTTCTACCCATGTTATTGAAAAGAGCCCTGTGAAAGGAAATTTATCATTCTTCACCCAGTATGTGGGCAATGATACCAAACTTGAAGTTGTCTTCTCATCTGTGGTAGACGAGTTGCAAGAAATGGGTATTTACACTGAAAGAACAATAATTTTTTGTCAGACAAGAAACCAGTGTGCCCTAATCTGGAAGATGTTTGAGCTCAGCCTTGGAAATAAGTTTTATGCTGATGGCATTGAGGAGCCAAGATCCAGGCTGGTTGAGATGTTTCATGCTGGCACCCCTTCTTCTGTGAAGAGTCATATCCTTGTTGAAATTGGCAAAGAAGAGAGCTGCTTGCGGATCTTGGTTGCTACTATCGCCTTTGGTATGGGTGTGGATTGCAAAGATATCCATAGAGTAATACATTTTGGTCCATCCAAAACAATTGAGGCATATCTTCAAGAATGTGGAAGAGCTGGTCGTGACAATAAGAAAAGCAATTGCTACCTAATATACAATGGTTTTCTTGCAAGCCATTGTCAATCTGACATGAAGGATTATGTAACTGGAGATTTGTGTCGAAGAAAATTAATTGAAAATAAATTTCCAGGACAGCATCCAGTTTCTTCCACTGGCTGCTTGTGTTGCGACTTGTGCCTTTCAAAATGCAAGTGTGAAAGCCCATGTTCTTCAAATGTGTTACATATTTCAAAGGTGAAGGAAGATCCTGTTCCATCTAAAACAAGGGAAGTAACAAAGGAACAAAGAGAGCATCTCCTGTTTGAGCTACAGTGTCTCAGGGATACATTCAAACAGAGTTATATTGCCAATCAGGTTGTTGCCCCAACCATCATGATGGAATTTACTGATTTCCATGTGAGGCAAATTATGCAATGTTGCAATCAGCTGTTCAGCATTGAAGATGTGCTCTGCAAAATTGAAACATGGAGGATGAAGCATGCAGTGAAGATTCTTTACATTCTTGATAATGTTTTTGATGATGTTGAAATTGATGATGATGCTGATGTTTCTGTTCCTACTGAAGAACTATATGAAGATGAGATAGAGGGTCAGTGGCAGGCAGTTAGAGATGACTCAGAAATATTAAGTGGATATCAGAATTTTTATGGCAGTGATATTTGTCAAGCGATGGAAGATTTAGATGAGTCTGGCACAGAGAATTATTCACTAGGTGATGTAATTGACTATAATATAATTAAGCCCCACCTTCAAGAAGATGATGAACCTATGGAGATGTGAACGCAAAGTCAAAAGTTTTTTTAACAGTATGCATGCATCTTTTAACAATAATATATTTTGTTCCCCTTAAAATTTTCACAAGAGTTGGTTCCCCTCCAAATTTTCACAGGAGCAGAACAATAAATGACACATTACAGTAAGAATACAGGGTGTCAGAAAAAATTGTCCTTCGTATTGGAAAAATACAAAGTTTTTGAAATATATTGATGTCTGGAAATGAAAATTGTTGAATTTTGTAGAAATAAAAAGTCACAAGTTGTAGATTTTCAGATATTGCACAGAATAAACTTTCACAAGTTTTGAAAGATTTTCCTGCAAGTTTATTCTCTTAAAGTAAATAATGAAAAATGATGATGACACAAGTAACGGTTACCTGAATCGAAAATTGTTATTGGCATAAATGAACAGCACTGCCAAATGATTAGCAGTCCTGTTTAAATTTCTTTGGTATGTCATTTTGTTTCCAAGTTATGCATTGTCTGAGGTATGAGCCGATAAGGCCATTTTGTTTGCAAATTGCTAGGATAACATATATGGCAATAAAGCAGTATCTCATTTTTGAAAGGGTACAGACTGTAGCCAATTTTGTCGATATATTTTAGACACTAGAATCTCGCAAATCCACTAAAATATTCATGGAGCTACAGAATCTTAAAGTAAATATATCTGTTTTCTGACCACAAAGAATGATGCCTAACGTCCAGCTTTGTGTAGCCTTACATAATCTTTGTGATCCTGGATCCATTTGTACATTGCATGGACATCAAAATCTGCCAGTAAGGTGGCTTTGGTATCACAGTAGGCCTGATACTTCCTCCCTGCAGTTGGTTGAAAGGCATCATTCTTCACAAGCTCATCAACAACCCTTTTGATGTCTCCTGATAAATTGGCCTTCACATGTGTGCCTGATCTTTTTATCACCTTGCAGCTCCTGTCAAAATTTTCCAAGAGGCGTTTGTTGACTGTCAGGGCCTTGCAGTATCTGTTGATGACAGCAGTATTTGTGGCATTTGGTCCAAGATTCCTGATGACACTTTTTAGCAGATTATTAAAATGCTCCAGGGCCAGGTCGAGAGGAATGTTACCACCATGTCCCCGCTTGTTCTTGCTGAACCTGTTCCATATCAAATCGTGAGCAGCCCTTTCTGGCAAGATGGCATAAATCTGGAAGAGCAGATACAGGGCTTCCAGTGCATATTTCCTGCTGCTTGCACCATCTTGTCGTAAGTACTGAAGCATGAACTTCCAGGATCTGACAACTCGCAATCCATCACCTTCCGAGACCGCATCAAAAAAGTTCTTGATGACCATGCCAATGTCTAGCAGCGAGCACTGATAGTTGAACATGTCATCCTCTATCTGATTAGCGGTGTGGGAAACTTCTTTGTGTAACCCATGTGTCCTCTCATGTTCAAGCCTCTGTTTTCCATCAAATTTGAAGGTTTTTGTGCAGCCTTGCATTCTGCAGACAAACTGGCCATGATCATTTTTCTTGTTGGTTGCAATCACCCAGTCTTCATATATCTGCCTCTTCACAATGGTTTCATATTGCTCCTTTCTGATGATGAAACTGTCAACAACTTCCGCTGACACACTGTCCAAATACTCCCTCTTTTCTTGCTTTGACATTGTTGTAATTTTGGCCAACATTGCATTTTCCACAGATTCATCATCTGCATTCTTGATGCCAAGTACCTTGCAAAAACAGGCAACGATACGTGCATCCACCTCTAACAGGAAGAATTTCTTGCAGCCATCAACTTTTCTGCTCACATCTGTATTGACATTCCTTCTGTTTATCAAAACTTTGTCTGAAAACAATGTACATTTGTCTTGTGCTGACTTGGCAGAGTACAGGTTATTAAATGCAATCTGCAAGGGAAAAGTAATAAATAACATATATATGTATATACAGGGTGTGCCAAAAACATATGCCCACTTTGTGTGGCAGCAGGTGAGAAGTTTTACCTTAAATTGCCCTGTTTTTTACAAGTTGCATACTAGGCCAGGCTTCAACTGAGAATTTGAAGCCTTATTTCAGTTAATCAGACAAGTGGCTGCTGATTTATGGCAAAGAAAAAGAACAATATGTGGTTGCTTCAAAACAGCACTTCTGTTTTTCTGTTGTTCTCATTTGAAAGAAAGGGTTTGTACCGTAGCATCGTATTAACATTTTCTCTGCATTTGTGAAATTTTGCATTTCCTCTGCCATAATCAGCAACCACTTGACTCAAACAAGGTCTCAAACTCTTGGCTTAAACCCAGATGCAACTGAGTAACAAGCAGCAAGTTTCATAAAGAGCAGACATCCAGAGTGTAAACAATGTTTTTCAAAATACATGATAAAAGTTTGAAAACTTTTTCCTTTATAGTTTGTTATTAAAGTAGTTCAATAGATAAACATACAGTAACTTCATAGAAAACAAAAAATCTACAGTATATATATACTGTATATATACCAGTATATTATGAAATGTTATTTGTGTTCTCTTAAGGCATTAAAAAACATACCCAAACATGAGCCACTGTAAGCCTACTACAATATAAAACAGGACTTTCTTAAAAATTTGCACAAATATTGATTTTTGAAAGTAAATTGTACCAGTTTCGCTTTATGAAAGCCTTGCTCAGACCAAAATCCCCAACACTAGGTAAACTGTTCGGTAATCGTAGGACAATGTACATACCTGTAAAAATTTTATTCCACCATGGAAATCAGCAACCTCTAGATGTAATCCATCCAGTTTCTCTTTAAGAGTGAATCCATTAGACAGCTGCAATAGACAACTCACACCCCTTTCAACAGTAAGCTGGTCACCAACAACCCCTTGACTTCCAAAATTAGCTGGATTTTCCTCACTATCACTTGGAACGTATGAGTGTAGATGGGTCATAACTTCCTGCATTCCACTGGCATTGTTTTCATCTTCATATATCATCTCTGCAAATACCTTAAGTGAATAGTGGATTAAAATAAAATTATCAAAGTGAGGGAATTTCAAAAGTGCCTATTAGTTTGACTATGATACTGTAAAATAATCAACTCAGCATCTTTAACTCTTTTAATACAAATCCGATTTCTTCAAGAAAACTCTATTATCTGTGATTAAAACTGTTGATATTATGTGCAGGGGGTAATGATTACCAAATATACGTACAGTGCAGATTATTATACAGTATATACCAATGAAAACAAGAAATGTATGCAGTGTCCCACATGGAAACAACTTTTTAAATTTCAGGTCTGATGCATTTCTTATAAAATTAGATAAACTTACAAATCAGGGCAAAGTTTCTTATTACAATTAAAGATTAACCATTCAGACATAGGCTCTATGATTGTGTCACTAAACATATCATTTTGAATTGTATTTGTATACATATTTTCATTTCCAGGAAATGCTACAATTATTCCAGAGGGGCTTTTTGTTTAGTTTGCATGCAAGATTCCTGTTTGCATTTCAATAGGTACAGTTCAATTCAACTGGAAAGCTGAAAAATTCAAATGTTTAAATATTATATATAGATTTTTAAATAAGAAACAAACTTTTTATTTTAGACCTGAACAAGTTTCTTATAAAATGGGGTCATATTGTTCTGAAAATCAGGGTCTGTGTTTCTTAATTTTTTGTTTCTTATGTGTGGGACACTGCTGTGGCTACAACTAATAATGTAGTATAACTGTTCTTGATTATACAGTACATTATGACACAGTATTATTGACTTATATGTATGGCTTCTTTATGACACAGTAGGACCGGAAACAAATATATTTGCAAAATGATTATAATATCCATTGAAGTAACAAAAAATAGCACCAAGAACTTACTGTGTTGGTTGGTTCACTCATTGCTAATGAATATCTATGCTGGATGTGGTCTGATGAGACATCTCTAAGATCTTTCAGGCATTTTATGTGCTGGACAGCCACACGGCCACAAAGTGCTATGTAATCCTTGTGTTGCCAATTACGCTCTGCGTGGTTTGGCAGACACATTCCATTGTCAAGCTTCAGGAGTTGCTCTAAGGGGGGCTTCTCTGTCTTCATATTGCTTGCCAATACCCTGTTCTCAGTGATCATCAGGCCAACCCAATTGACAACCTTGTTTTGTTTGTCATATGTCATATCATGTGGCTCAGACAAGTAATTGAAGTTGTCGATGATCAGCTTGCGTCCGGAAGTTTGGTGTACAACAGGCCCAGATGCAGTCAACCTTTCACCTTCTTTTTGAATTTTTGCCTGAATATCATGCAAATGATTATGGCCATACTCATCAAGCTTTTTGTACAGAAATGTGTGTGACACAGCCAATCGCAAAGAACTCAATCGAAGAAGTGTTGACTGTATAAAAAGAAAACTATTTAGTCTTTGTTGGAATAAGATCATGGCATGATTGGGTAGAAAGGTTAATGCTGATCAACATTTTGCAGATTTCTTCAAATACAGAAATCTGCAAAAAGCTAATCATCTTTCTCCAAACAATTTCACTCAACAATCTGTTGCTTTCTGCATGACAAAATGATTTACTGTAATGTAATTTGAAAACAAACTCTCACCATAAGAGAGCCTTCTTGGTTATCATATTTTGCTGATTTAGTACTTTTCAAGTGCTTTCTTCGATTTTTTGCCTTTAAAAGTGTGGTTGTTTAATTTACTTTCGGAATACAAACACTGCCATTTTTGCATGTGCTTTCAAAGCAAGTTTTTGGTACTCATGTCCTTTGTTATAAAGTTCCAAAAACTGCATGAAAGGTTCACAAAGGCATAGCAGATCCTCAATTATAAAAATCTGAGGAACCTTTCTTAGAAACTGTGAAGAAACTTTATGCACTCAAAATCAGATGATTTTAAAAAAACTTTCACTGTGGCCAACTTTTTCAGTTTCGTATTAAAGATACTGTACCATGTATATAATACACAAAGTTATTTTAGCCTCCATGCAGCTTAAACATCCACCCCTAATGGGAGAGGTTAGGCTGTCTGTAGGCTTAATCTTTCATACTGTATATCTTACCATGAAGCCAGAATGTTGCATCATCAGTGACAAGATTAGCTGAACAGCTGTCATTCTTCTGGATCTGTTTTTGAGGCACACAGCTGCTGCCATGCATACTGCAGGTGTAAAGAACAGATCTTCTTCCTTCCTCTTGTTATTCCGCCAGCACATTGTCATCAGGACCATCTGGGACAAGGGCATCCTCATCTTCAGCTCCTGGGATAATTTTTCGAAGGTGAAATCCAGGATGTCTTCTTTTCCAGTCAGGCGGAGACAGCTTGATGGAAATTCATTTTGCTTAACTTTCTTCAGCTTGCAAGGACTATTCTTTGTTATCTTTGCAGCTCTAATGGAGTCACGAGGCTTAGTTTTTGATGGAGCACAGTACTGAGCACACTCTCTCTCTATCTCCTTGCAAAATGCTTCGATCAGATGAGGTCGTAAAAAAGGATTCCTCCACACAGCATATGCAAATTGCTTTCCACTACCACGGCAAAGCATTGATCCAACAGACACAAGATGGTCAGGTAGCTGCCTCTGTCTCGTCGCTGACTTCCATGCAACCTTTACCCACACAGTTGTTTTTTCAACAGCAGTTTCTGCAATACTTTTCATAACTTTGACAGCAGTGGTCTGTCCTGCAACTGACTTTGGTATTTCATCTCTGCAAGAAGGAGGGGTGGGAGCTGCTGGTGTACTAGTAACCTGAAAACTGAGTTCCTTCCCATGTGCTGTTACTGCTTTGGGGCTCAATAGAAAACTGGGAACTTCTGTCACTTGTTCACTAGACTCTAGCAACACAACAGGGCCACCAATAACAGGGGATAAGTGTGGCAGTGCACCAACAGCAGCGTTTTCTTGGCCTAAATCTTCTTCTTCAGTAGAAGGGGCAAAGAGGGATCTCTTTGAGGTTCTTGCCTTGATCCCAATGCCACAGCGATTTGCTCCCTTTCGATAAAGATTGGATGCTTGATCCTCTAAAACATTCAGCTTTTGACGTGCAGACTGGATGCGTTTTCCAGACATTCCGCCCCACCTGCGTTCCGCCCCACGTACGTTCCGCCCCACCCTATCTAGTCATTCCGCCCCTCCACATAAGTCATCCCGCCCCACATAATGTTTTTGTTACATTTGGTCGTATATACATTTCTACTGGGATATTTTTTCATCTACTGTCGTATTCGTAGCAAATTTTCTACAAAAACATTTTACTTAGTTAGGCTATTTAGGCCATTCCAAATTGACAAACAAATTGACAAACGGATACAGAGTACATAGGTTTCAAGGATCCAGTATTGAACTTTCTTAAATATTTGAGAAGTTGAGCACTACTTTTTATAAATCACTTTCTTATTAACAAAAATAACGTGTAGAGACAACAAAATCTATCGTGAAACTGGCTTTAATTGAAAACAAGGTTTTATTATACAATGATGAAATATAATATCGAAATAAAGGTATATATGCTGTAACAATGAGGAACAAGAAATTTTATTATACTAAATATTATCAGGAATACAATGTACAACAATGAGATATAATTAAAAAGATCAAAGTAATTCTATATTTAATTTTATATACGTTATATGTTTAAAAAAAGGATTAAAGAAATAGGCAGTTATTCATTTGGTCCATTTAAATAACTAACAGCTTTTAAAAGTGAAAAAGTGCTAATTTCATCTTTCGCATATTGTTTCCATAGTTCAAAAAAACGTCCTTGTCGATTACGGAAAGTTTTTCTTTGGTACCTTTGTAACTTGTTATTTTTCACTAATCTGGCCTGAAGGGTAACGAAGCGAGACTCTTCATATAGTAAAGGGAGCAACAGATAAAACTGAATCGAGCTCCTTCCCGACTTGTTGTTCAGGCGACGATGCCAGCCTTCCACATCATTATTTGTCCGTACAGGCTGATTATATACTGACCATGTGTCTGGTGACCATTTGCTGCTCTGAATCCAGGTATCTCTCACATATTGCACCAGACCAGCAAATGCAGCAGTTGATCTCCGTTCAAGGTGCTCGAATGCTGGAATGATGTGTTCTGATGGTAGAAATGGAAGTGCCATGATGGCTCTGATGTAATCATGGGCTGCTGGTGTGTCCTTGTATGTCGTTGCAAGCCCAAGATTTTGCACTTTTCTCCAAATTGCTTGGGTCCAATGGAAAGAGCAGCCTTGAATGTTGCTTGTCAGGACTTTTCTGCAAGCTTTCCAGGCAGCAGCTTCGAAATCTAAGACTGCCTTCTCCATTGACGTCTCGCCATTCATTAATTCCAGGATTGCTCTTAGCACTGCAATGTAATCTTTTGTCTTCCGTCTAGACATTAATACCATCACCAAAGGCGTCTGTTTGATGTTACCATTCTCCCCTTTCAAAAATGCGTGGATCGAGAACAGTTGGGTGAACGGCTCCTTCACAATTTTGAAAGTGCCGTCCATATACCAAGTTTTGGCGTTTTTTAGAAGACACAGCTGGTCACTTGTGGCAAAAACAAGATGTCTTGCTCCATTCAGTTTAACATCTGCACGCAAGAAGTCTGCGGGGATATGGTCAGTGTTGAGAGTAAAGTCAATATCAGTTGGCTCTTTCGGTCGCATCTTTTGTCTGTGGCGATTTGCTTGCCTGACCAAACTGGAAATTGAAGACTGACTGCAAGCTGGTTGGGACTGAACTTCGGTAGAATAGTTATTGATGACACTCTCAACGATATTTGAGGCTGATTTGAACACATTAGCAGCGGCCTTCTCCTTGATTGCCCAAGCCCGTCGCATGACGTATGAATAGCCGTCGCTGTCGACGAGCCTCTCTTTTCCTTGCCTTGTAGCACCAATTATAATCTCACAATGCAGTTCTTTCCTGGCACCAACAGGGTCGATTACAACCTCGGTTGGTAGAGGATCTTCTAAACTATCCTCCTGCGTTGCCATTCTATCTGCAACAGGTTCCGTGACGTCGAACTCTTCTTCGTCCTCCGTACCCGCAGAGAGGGGAAAGGATGTATCCATATTTTCGATCTCATTCTGAAAGAAGAAATCGAAATTTTTTCATTAGTCTTTTCATAGAAAAAATGAATATTAGTGTGTATAATACGGAAAAAAATTTAAATCAAGAGCTATTCTGATACATACCTTGCATTTGCAGCATCTAAACTCGATATCTTTTTCCTCACGGCACATTTCTCTATATTCTTGTCTGGAGATTCCAGTCTCGCAGGTCCTGTGTTGCCAGCTCTTACATGAATCGCATTCAATGGCCTCTTGTCTTGCCCTCACTTCGTTATTGCAAAATGCACATAATGAAGCCATGATAAGTTCTCTTTCGTAGTGTTCTTGTTCGTCTTCGTTGTCGTTGTCGTGATAGTAATCGAAAATGATTAGTGATCAGTAACAAGAGTTGGATCGAAATTCATGATCCCTTGTTTCCATCAGCCAATAGCAATTCGAATAAGTAAAGCTATTAGAATCTATTTATATCCTATTGTACACAGATTTAACGAGGGTGCTAGCTAGTACACCCCCAAGCGCCCCTCATATTCTATTGTCATTGTTTACCCATTCACGGAGGCTTCGTCCCAAGAGCGTTGAGGAGGTGACTCATCTCAAATTGAGAATCTTGCTTTGTTCTATTGTTTACTATTGAGATCTGTTTGTGAAGGCTTGGATCAGATTACTGGTGAACAGATTATTATAATGTTTGATATTACATTATATAAACATTTGAAAACACTGCAAAACGAAGTTAACTATGGGGCTTTTTGAACATAAACGTATTTTGCAGTTTTTATCTCCCACCTTTAAGAGCGAAAATTCTGTCAAATCAACGTGATCGTATCATGGCTTACAGTTGAATAGTGTGCGTTTAATAGCATGATATTGGAATTTAGTATTTATGAAACGATTCAAATTAAATGATATTGTCGAAAAGTCGACAAAACGGCAAAATGAAGTTTACTATGGGTGTAGGAATTATCGCAATAAACCTACCGCACTAGTTCTTAAATGAACAGAACAACTCTTAGAGAAAGGCAATCATACGTTTTCACAATTTTTTCTTCAACAAACTCAAACGTACATCATGAAAATCTTTCTCAAATTCAACTCAACCTGAAAATTCATTTTACATGCCTTTATAATGACAAGCAAGGAAATTCTAAAATACTCTAACCAATCACAAGTAAGTTTAACTATATTCGGACCAATGAAAACACAGAATTAAAATACGTAGGTTAACACGAATGCAATTGTTGTGAAGGTATATCCGGTTACGCATAACTCGTTCCCAAACCTCTTATTGTATCACGCTATAACCACGTTTTTGATTACTTGTAAAAATGTCATGTTGAGAGCACGCACAAAGCCAACGGTGTGCGTGTGATTTCCTAAGCTAGCCTTAGGTGAAAGTCGAAATGTTGTTGTATATAGTTGTAAATAGTTAGTTATTGTTATGAATATAAATATGAAAACCCAAAGACGTCTTCTTTATTCTGAGTAAGACCCTGACTCAATTACTTCAAAACATATGGCACCCAACGTGGGACAGGGCAGAGAACGAAGAAGAAAATAACGAAACACGCCACGTCAAAAGTTACTAACGAAAAGATGAATGAAGATCCTGCAAGACCACGGAGACTTATTGCTACTCGTGGAGGGAATCGAACCGTAGTCACACGGCTTGAAAAGCAAGCGAACGAAATCATTGTTGATTTACAAGATGCCGAATATAACGCAGACAACTTGATAAAGTTGGAGTCAATCGCAACAACGTTAAAGGAAAAGAAAGAGTATTTGGCAGAACTCAATAAAGAAATCGTCGATAACTGCCCTATCGAAGAAATCGAGAAAGAAATCGTCGAGTCGGCCGAATGGGACTCACGAATCAACGAAATCCTGGAGAAAATTAAATGTTTAAACAAGGGAAGCATTTCTCAACCCAACGCAAGTGGAGATGGGAGAGAAACTTCAACGCCAATTCGAGCACGCCGCTCAACCCAAGATATTCACGAATTAGCCTCAAACGAAAATGTTTTTAATCAAAGTAGTGCCTCGACGACCTCAAACGGAGGAATGCGCCTACCGAAGTTGAACTTGCCAAGATACAACGGAGACGTTACTCGGTACACGTCATTTTGGCAAAGTTTCGAAAGCTCGATCCATAACAACGATACGATCTCGCCAGTTCATAAGTTGAACTATTTGGTTAGTTTATTAGAAGGACCAGCTCATCGTGCACTTGCTGGACTGGAATTAACTGAGGAAAATTACCAGAACGCCATCGAAACTTTAAAGAGTCGTTTCGGAAACAAGCAAATGATCATCACGTCTCACATGCAGGCTTTGCTGAAGTTGCAGAACAGCCCGAATGACAAAGTCAGTCAGCTTCGATATATCTATGATAACATTAATATTCACGTACGAGGGCTCAAGTCCCTAGGAATGTCGGAGGAAAAATACGGGAGCTTGCTGGTTCCAATAATCATGTCACGAATGCCGCGAGAAATAACGCTACAAGTCGCCAGAAAAGTTACCGAGGAGGTATGGCCGATAAGAGAGATCTTGGAAATCGTCAGAAAAGAAATCGAAGCACGAGAGATCAGCGACAGTGTCGAGTCGAGCGAAAAGAGACAAGAAAAGACCGCTCCGAAACCCAATTGTCAACAAGGGACCACACGATCTTTCGTTGCGAAACAAAGTAACGCCATCCAGTGCTACTTTTGTGGGAAAAATCACATTTCTTCGAACTGTGACGAAATTACCGATGTCCGGGAACGAAAGAAAATTCTGATTAATTCGAAACGCTGCTTTCATTGTTTGAAAACGGGACATATTGGAAAGTCGTGTCCATCTACCGTAAACTGTCGATCGTGTGGAGGAAAGTATCACCACAAGGCCATCTGTTTCAAGGGTTTGAAGGACACCCGCGACGAAAATCCTACACCGAGAGAAGAACCAGAACCAAGTCCGACGGTTACTGCATGCTCGAAGGGAAAAGGTGAAGTCTTGCTGCAAACCGCAGAGGCGTATGTTTATGGGGAAGACCGTTCTAAGAAACTCTTGGTCAACTTGCTGTTTGACGGTGGAAGCCAACGCAGTTACGTGACGGAAGATGTGAGGCAAAAGTTGCAGCTCAACGCAGAGAAAACAGAAATGTTGAACTTGAACACTTTCGGTTCTGAGAAATCAGAGAGGAAGCGATGTAGCTTGGTAAATCTTAACGTAGAAGTAGGTGTAGACGAACCACCAGTTAAGATCTCGGCTTTAAGTTACCCCTCTATCTGCTCGCCCATCAATGCTAGGGTAGATCTTAGTGACTATCCCCATCTTCAAGGCCTCAAGTTAGCTGACGCGAGCTTAGGTAATCGCTCCAAGCGCATAGATGTATTAATCGGTGCAGATTCTTACTATGACTTAGTTACAGGGGATGTTAGAAAAGGTAATTCAGGCCCTGTTGCTGTTAGTAGTAAGTTAGGCTGGTTACTCGCAGGGAAATGTCAAACTTATTCTAACGTTATTGAATCTAATGTGATTTCCAATCTAGTCCTAGATTCAGTTTTCAAAGCAGATAACGACGAAAACGAAGAAATTACCGAGACCCTGAAGGAATTCTGGAGACACGAGGCCCAGGGCCTAAACGATACCTTGACGGAGACGGGGGTGGATGACGGAAAATCCGAGAAACCCAGCGAAATGAACATCGAGTTCAACGGAGAAAGATACGCGGTGAGTTTGCCTTGGAAAGTTGATTGTTTACCTTTTTTGAAAGATAATTATGCCTTGGCCTTAGGCCGTTTGAATACTTTATACTCAAGGTTGAAAGACCACCCTGAGTTGCTTAAGGAATACGACGCCGTTTTTAGGGATCAACTCGAGAAAGGTATAATCGAGAAGGTTAACATATCTCATGATAAAGGTCAAAGTAAGATTCACTTTCTTAGCCATCATTGCGTCATTCGACGTAATCACGACACCACAAAGCTTCGGGTTGTATTTGACGGAAGTGCAAAGGCAGGCTCGGACTCTTTGTCTCTAAATGATTGTCTCTATCAAGGGGATAATTATTTGCCACAGATTTTTGACAATCTATTACGATTTCGTTCACACGGTATTGGGATCACCGCCGATATTGGAAAGGCTTTCTTACAGGTTGAGATCAAAGAATGCGACAGAGACGCCGTTAGGTTTCTTTGGTTTGAAAACGCCGTCCATTCAAAGGAAAATCTCATTCAATATCGATACAAACGTCTTGTGTTTGGCTTGAAGCCGAGCCCTGCTATTCTTGGAGAGACTCTATTGAAACACGTGAGTCAATACGAATCTCAATTTCCTGCTATTGTTCAGGTATTGAAAAGATTATATTGCGACGACCTTTCTTGCAGTACCGATAAGCTCGACGACGCCTCGGAAATATTTCACAAATCAAAGGAGATATTGTCTGAGGGCGGTTTTAACCTTCGTAAATGGAAAACAAATGACAAGCTTTTGTCTAAGGAATTCGCCACGACTGAAAATTCAACCCATCAAAGTCCAACAGCCGCTGCGAAGGAGATTGCCTCTCCTAAGAATCCACGTCAGCCTGAGCCTGGAACCAAGGTTTTAGGCGTCAATTGGGACAGCGAATCAGATGATTTGTTCTATGATTTAAGTTCTGTTGTTGAATTCGCTCAGTCGTTGAAACCCACAAAGCGTTCTCTTTTGAAAATTTGTGCAAAAATTTACGATCCCTTCGGAGCTTTGAGTGTTTACACCATCAAATTAAAAGTTCTTTTTCAGGAGTTTTGCTTGAAAAAACTAGGTTGGGACGAAGAATTGCAAGGTAAAGATAGGGAGAGATACGAGAAATTTGTATCTGAAATCAAGGGCTTAAACGGAATTCGGGTGTCCAGGTGTCTTTTCGAGAAGGGCAAAAGGGTCACTCAGGTCGAAATTCATGCCTTTTCTGACGCCAGCGGATCGGCATACGGGGGCGTGGTTTATTTACGTGCTATCTACGATACGGGGGAGGTAAGTATACGGTTTATCTCGTCCAAAGCAAAGGTGTGCCCAATAAAGAAGCAAAGCATTCCCCGTCTAGAGCTTATGGGAGCACATCTATTAGCCAAACTCGTTAGCAACATTAAGGAAATCTTAGCCCAGGAGTTAGGAAATACGCCAATATCGCAATTTTATTGGGTTGACTCTGTAGCTACACTTTGTTGGATAAGAAACGACAAAGTGTGGAAACAATTCGTTCGTCACAGAGTATCGGATATTCTTTCCCATTCAAAACGGGAAGAATGGTTCTATTGTCCTGGTAAGGACAACCCTGCTGATTTACCATCACGTGGTAACTACGGTTGTGATTTATCACAAAATCTTGTCTGGTGGGAAGGTCCATCTTTCTTAAAGTTACCCACCATGGAATGGCCTAGCCAACAAGAATCATCAGTGAACGCGATTAATGATAGCATTGCATTACAGGAAAAAGTCAAGATGGAGCCAAGTGTTACGCATGTTCTTTCAGGTAAAGAATGTATCGATGACGTCATACGTTTAGATACCTATAGTACTCAGAGTAAGTTGTTAAGAGTACTCGCATGGGTACAACGTTTCATCAACAACGCGAAATCAACTGTACGTCACCAAAACGTAAATAAGGAGAAATATCTCAATGCGTCTGAAATTTCCAACGCGGAAACGGTTCTCATACGGTATGTTCAAAACGAGGCTTTTGGGAAGGAGATTGAATTCTTAAGGTCAACGAAGGTCACAAAGCCTCCAGCTTATGTCACGCAATTTAACTTGTTCATCGACGACAAGGGTATTTTGCGATGCAGCTCACGCATTAAGAACTCGACAGTCGAGGAGTCTGGGAAGGAGCCAATCTTTTTGCCCAATAAGCATCAATATTCAAGATTAATCGTTGAATCTTGTCACGGTAGGGTACTCCATAACGGTATTCGCGAAACCTTGAGTCTGGTAAGGCAAAAATACTGGATACCTCGAGCAAGAGAATGGGTAAAGAGTGTGGTGCGAAAGTGTGTTGTGTGTAAGAAAGTCGAAGGCCTACCGTACCAAACTGTGTTCTGTCCAGATCTACCAAAAATGAGGGTAGATGACCAACCACCGTTCGCGAATACAGGGTTAGATTTCGCAGGCCCACTCATCGTAACTAATAAGTCCGACTCGAATGTTGAAGAAAAACGCTACATCTGTTTATTCACGTGTATGTCAACGAGAGCCATTCATTTGGAGTTGGTAGACTCGTTAAACGTCGAATCCTTTCTGCAAGCATTTCGTCGTTTTAGCGCTCGCAGAGGGTTACCGTCGGTTATCATCAGTGATAACGCAACGAATTTCAAATCTGCCTCAAAAGAAGTCAAACGTCTATTTCGTTCTCCCAGATTAGGCGAAAGTTTCGCAAATAAGCAGGTAAAATGGCAGTTTATCGTCGATCGCAGCCCTTGGCAGGGGGGTGCATGGGAGAGGCTCATCAGGAGCGTCAAACGTTGTCTTGTTAAAATTGTAGGTCGTTCAATGTTGAAAGATGCAGAATTGAGCACAATCTTAACTGAAATTGAGTGTGTTATTAATTCTAGGCCTATCACGTATGTCTACGACGATTCGGATGGTATATCGTATCCTCTAACGCCTTCTCATTTAATCAATGGAAGAAATCTTACACAACTGCCTCAACAGGGATACAATGAAGTCGTAAGTACGTACGAATCGTTGTCAAGGAGAGCTAAGTATCACCGCTTGCTCTTAGGAAGATTTAGCAGATGTTGGAGGCAAGAATATTTGTTAGGGTTAATGGAATGCTATAAGCCTAAAAACAATGTAAAAGAACCTGTTGTTAATGTTGGTAATGTTGTTCTTTTGAAGGATGAACAAAGTAAAAGATCATTTTGGAAGCTATGCAAAGTTATGGAGTTGATCACTGGAGCTGATGGGAGTGTAAGATCTGTGAAGGTACAGGTAGGAGGTAAAAATGGTAAGATCTTTAGAAGACCCTTGAAGCTGTTAATTCCATTAGAAATTCATAGTAAGGATCAAAGCACCAGCGCTAACGCAAATAAGACTAACGTAAGGAACGCAACGCAAGAACAGGCAAATCTGCAACATCGCGCAAGCATTGGGCCCAAACGTACTGCCGCAGTAGTAGGAGAGTTGTTAAGAAGAGACGTTAATTAAAATTTGTAGTTTATTGTAGTTTATCACTTTTATATGCATACTCGTATTTTAGAAGTTAAAGTTATGTTATCGTTTGTAATGATTTGCAAGCAAATCAATGGGGGAGTATGTTGTGAAGGTATATCCGGTTACGCATAACTCGTTCCCAAACCTCTTATTGTATCACGCTATAACCACGTTTTTGATTACTTGTAAAAATGTCATGTTGAGAGCACGCACAAAGCCAACGGTGTGCGTGTGATTTCCTAAGCTAGCCTTAGGTGAAAGTCGAAATGTTGTTGTATATAGTTGTAAATAGTTAGTTATTGTTATGAATATAAATATGAAAACCCAAAGACGTCTTCTTTATTCTGAGTAAGACCCTGACTCAATTACTTCAAAACAGCAATAGCGAAGTTTCTAGAACGTTAATGACTAATGTTTCTGACTAATACCTTATTGCTTAATTTCCTAACTCGGCATCAAAACGAGGTTTTTACGTAAATCACAGTTTCTTAAGGATAAAATAACACGTGTTCAAACAAACATTAAAGCACGGACAAAATAGAGGAATGCCACTGATAGCGCGTGTGGAGATTCCCCAACAATGGGGCTTTTTGAACATAAACGTATTTTGCAGTTTTTATCTCCCACCTTTAAGAGCGAAGATTCTGTCAAATCAGCATGGTTGCCAATCACTATCCAAAAGTAGGATTCATCAATGGGAACGGGACAAAGTTCGTAGAAATTCGTAGAAATTCGTTGCCAAGAGGTAAAAATCTCGTTCAGGTGATGAATGACGTCATCGGAAAACAACAAAATATATCTCGGGATTTTTTGAGCAAATTTATTGCATTCTGGGATTTTTCAGGGTTTGATGTGGGATTTTTATAGAATTCAATCTGGCAACCCTGCAAATCAACGTGATCGTATCATGGCTTACTGGATTACAGTTGAATAGTGTGCGTTTAATAGCATGATATTGGAATTTAACATTCGAATAAATTACTGCTCCTCGTAGTGCTTTGAGATCATTGTAAATAGCTTTTTGGGTCATTCAATTCCTCCAATTTCATAGCGCAGCGCATCGAAATTCAACTAGGTTAGGCCCCTGACTCCACTTTTCATAATGGATTATCGAAATCAATTTCTTCGACTAATGTCGTCAAACTACACTAATACACTAATTACTTGATATGGAACTCTGAAAAGTATCAGTTATATACATACTCTAGTTGTAGGCACTTATGAAGACATGACGGTGGGGCGGGATGACTTACGTGGAGGGGCGGAATGACTTTGGTGGGGCGGAACGTACGTGGGGCGGAACGCAGGTGGGGCGGAAGATCCGGCAACCCTGGATGCGCTGCAGAAGTCTCAGACATTCTCCACAAACATACTTTGCTGAATGCCTAGGCCGGACGACAACTTCCAGTTGTTGCAAAGCAGCTTTCACGTTGAATTTCCCTTTGCCATCAATCAAATTAAAGTCTTTCCGACCATCCTTCATCGAGACATTTTTGAAGCAAAGAACGCACGAAGACATATTGATGGAAAAGTACAAATGGCTGCTTTCCTTCGTAATATTTCGCAACACTACTGCGCAAAAAGGCCGCAGAACCGCTGGCGGCAGGTCTGTACGATAACGAGACTGCAATTTATGCTGAGTCAAGCAACAAGCGTTTCGGCTTTGATGCGCAGACTCTACATTTTCTCGGCGGAGGATTGTTGAGGCTGCGCGCAGGCTACAACTTTGCTTGCTTTTCTCACTGAATGCTGATAAATAGGAATTGAAACATCTTCAGCTTCGTTTTCTTATTGACAGGTTGAATTCAATACATCTATTTTTTTAACTGCTGTTTAAACACTGTCATCATCGCCATCTGCTCTTTTATTCGTCTCGCTCTGCGAAATAACACTCTCGCTCGAAAACAGGACACGTTTAACTGTGACTGTTTGTATTTCAAATGTATTAGAAATATTACCCCCTTCCCCGGGCGATATCTAGGTCATGTGACCTGAGAACACGAGGACGATCGAATTTCGATGTAAATGTCGTGTCGAACGTTGAAGATTGTTGGAAAAACTCGGATCGCGAGTATCGAAGTTGTGAATATCGGAATTATTTTGTACATAATTATTACTTTGTTTTTTATTGGTTTATTTGGAAAGAATATTGCATTATTCTCTTTATTATTAATCTAAATTACCAAACTGCTGGGCAAAGCAGTTACATCAACAGCTTCTCAATTTTCTTGTTCCTAAGTTTTCCATGGCCAAAAATTTCCACTCTTGAATACTTCACGCAAACTTTGATTTTGATAATACACTAGGCTATTGAAAATATTGCATAGGTCGATACAAAATGGTGGCAAAATTGCGAAGCTGTGAGGGCTAGGCCTAGAATAAAATTCCCATAACTTGTGTCAGACAGCTCACAAAACATGATTTTGATGGCAAAATTTAGAAAATTTTGCTGACACCATATTTTATAACAATAAGCAATAATGAGTTGAGGCTAAAATTATTTATTACTGGGAATTTGATTGATGGTCAAAATAAAAGCAAGGTATTTTTGAAGAAGGATTTGCCATCTAAAATCAGTGCAAAAGTGTTCTAAAAAATTATTAATCTGGTAAAGTACATTGGTACTTTTCTGCCACTTTCTGAAGTTGAGGACATCATTGATCGCTTGTAATTACGCAAGCTGTGCAGAGCTACCAAGTCCCCACTCTTTCCCTATATGCTTAACGACATTGCATATGAGACCAGCCGAGCTAATATAATAATCGTATGCTCCGTGATGAGCTCTACTTCGCCGTCCTCGCTAGAAAATTCCAAGAATCTTATCACTCCTGTTCTGTTTTGCGTTGCCTGTACCTCTGACAAACCTCCTCCACAAATAGCACACAACCATTCCCAATGCCTTAAGTTATCGAATAATTTGGTATTTTCGGAGTATCAGCACGTTATCTTGAGCTATCTTTGAATTTATGTGGATTTTTGTTTTATTACTTGGCCGATCAATCTTTCGATAGGCTTTTCATCGAGATAGCAGTGCCACCTGTGCTTCTTATTTAAATGCTTTCTGCATCATCTTTTGCTAAAAATGTTCCATTCTCACAGTGCTTCACTGGACATACATAGGTCTTGTCTTTGGACTCTCTGAGAAACAGCACTCTTTTATGTTGTCTTGCATCTTCGATCTTCGACCAGTTAATTTTCGTGCTTCCGAAGCCCGTGTGTTTACCAAGACGAATACTTCGCTATTTATGCAGCCTTGCACACGCACAAAAGAACGCAACATTCATATAGAACTATTAAAACCTGGGTATACACAAAGTGCCTATTGCAGAACTAAAGGGACACTGGGTATTCATGGCACATGTAGGAACACTTTAGAACGAGACATGTAGGATAACCATTGAGTGGATTTCTGCAGATACTGGAAATTTTGATTAACACCCAAGTCATTTTGCATGGTCCAATGCATTGATTGCAAAAGTGTCCGATAACAACATCATGAGTGACCTACAGCCTTTGACATTGAAAGGACCTTACCAAATAATCCAATCGTTTACTTTGAGGACATGTGTGTTCATCAACAACAGTGAACACACGCACGCAGGCAACCTACACATGTCTTGAAAAGTCTTGAACAAATTATATATGAAGGTACTTTATATAAGTTTTAAATCCTAATCTTCCTGTATAAGCTGAATCGCAATCGACCCTCAATTTTGGTGAACAGTGTAAAAATTTATGATAATATACAGAACATAACATATCGAGTATTTGTCTCTATAGCATTGAATTGCCTATAACATCATCATGATACTCGATGTAAGAAGGTACAGAGCAATGAAGATAAGAAAAAAGAAAGAAGACTTGCTCTCTGTAACTTAAGCAAATCAACAGACAGACTATACTCGTATGTCTGATAATTACGAAAGCATGAAATTTGAGTAACAGAGTGCCAATCTCCTTTCCTTTTTCTCATCTAGAGCATAACATATAATACAAGTTTTACTGCAAATCTGAATACGTATTAAACAGTTCAAAAATATATTTAGAAAAAATAATTTTCCAAAATGTTTCGACGTTAAGACGTTCCGACACGAAAGAAAACCTACTTTTTTGGCATTACTAACCTTCAGACAAGTCTTTGTCCGAGATTTAGCCGCATCGAAACAATTTGTGATTAATTTATGGAAATATTGTTTACCTGAAAAGAACTTAAACTGCAGGCGATTCTCGTCACAACCAGAATATATCACAATATTTGTGTTGGGATGGGGGGCAATACTTCCACCCTCAGGATGAACACAATATCCAGTTGATAAATGCCTCATAGAGAACGCACTTGTTTGCTCAAACCTCGTATTCAAAATATGACAACTTGAAGTTAGAATGAGTTTTGCATTGTTGGAATTTGATTGAGGTACGATGCATTGGCCAGTTTTCGTGTGCCAAAGCGCCTTGGTTTTCAACTGCACAAAGGTATCACATGATGTCGTTGATGTCAGACGAAAGAGTCCGTCTGATGGGCGATAAGAAACGCACAATCCGCTGTAATGCTTTATCGTGAAATTGTTCGCTGAAAAATACGATGGAAGGTGAGATTACATAGTTTCAAATAGCTGGAATATACTGACTAGTTGAAAACGTCTGTACAGTACTGCGGGGATGTTCAGTACTGTGAGGATACAATCCGTACTGTTTAGGATGTTCTGATCTGTTGGTGGATAACATCAGTACTAGAGAGAATATCCAGTTCTGCAGGAGAAAACCCAAAGCACTATTATTGGTAATACCTCCACAATACTAATGAAACCTCCACAGTACTTGTGTTATATACGCACAGTAATGATGTTATCTCCACAGTTCTCAATATCCTCCACAGTACTGATGATATTCCCCTACAATACTGATGAGATTCCTCAACAGTACTGCACAGACGTTCCCAAGGGTAATAATACTGGCTTATTTGACAATAGAAAATGCCTGCCATTAAAGCCAATGGGTGAACAAGTGACTAGATATAGAGAAGCTAAGGCGACGTTTACACAATAACGGATTCAAATGAATACAGTAGGATTTCATACCGTATTCACCTTCCGTTTACGTGAAGACGCTGATGAATACTTTATCGTGTAAACGGCTGAACCCGATATGATTTAGATACGGATTGATAAGAAGGAAATTTGTTCAACGCACACATTGGACGAGCTGACCCTAGAAAGCCTGTGAGAAGTTTGAGTATAGATCCAAATACTCAATATGCATAGTAAGAGATGGCAAGGACCATCATATCCAAAGGTTGAATACAAAGCTTGCACAGCCTTATAGGCTTAGATTAATATTCCACCAGATATAAAATTATATTCATCATTTTAACACCATTGATCTATAAGCTATAAGTAATATTGACATTGATTAGACTATTAAGAAAAGGATTACTGAAGAGGTATCGCATAGTTTAGTTAAACCTATTGATAATGTTAGAAACAAGAAGTCGACAATAAGAATGAAATATGTTTTGATTTTCTTACTGGTATCTGCAACGTAGGTACTTTGAGAAAGAGCTGTAGCCTTCCAAATTGTCCAAAATAAAAGCAAAGCTGGAAATAAATGAAAGAAAATTCATGATATTAGGTGAAGTCATTCTTTCAAAACTGGTGGAACAGAGTTCTGATTATATCCCACAATATGGTCCAAAAATAGAGACATAGGAGGCACTGTCCGTTGTTTCATTTGATTTCATCTTTAATCATTCATACCTTATAAAGGCTTAAGTCATATGTTTCTTTACAAGCAAGCTGCAATGTTGAATGAAAAGATAGACTTTAAAAAGTTTATAATATAAAGGATTGTTAAAAGTTCTTGAACGGAAAGAATAAAATGTTTTTCTTTGAGTTTTGAAGTTTTAGAGACTGGATTTAAAATGTTTGAAATTTTTTGTCGATTTTGATTTTTATCTAGGCGATTCCATTATTTTGCCCCACTAAAAGAAAAGAATTTTTGACCCTATGCTGTTCGTAATAATGGGACACGTAGATCGGTTAGGAGCTTATTTATTTTCTGTGGACTGCATAACTATGAGGTAAACCGCCTACTAAACTGCATTCTAGCCACGAAAAGGGTAGACTTTTAAAGAGTAAGTTTTGCCATGAGAAAGTAATTTTTGCCGTAATAAAGTAAGTTTTACCGTGAAAAAGAAAGTTTTGTCGTCAAAAAGAAAGAATTTCTGTGAGAAAGAAAGTTTTGCCGCGAGAAAGTAATTTTTTCCGTAATAAAGTAAGTTTTACCGTGAAAAAGAAAGTTTTGTCATCAGAAAGAAAGAATTTCTGTGAGAAAGAAAGTATTGCCGTGAGAAAGTAATTTTTGCCGTAATAAAGTAAGTTTTACCGTGAAAAAGAAAGTTTTGTCATCAAAAAGAAAGAATTGCTGTGAAAAAGAAAGTATTGCCGTGAGAAAGTAAGTTTTGTACGGTGGTTCATATGGGTCACGGCAATTCAATCTGAAAAAAATAACTTGAAAATATTTTACCTCTTTTTTAATTTGAAATCGTTTAGAAATTGTTTCAGATCTCAAGCACAAACTTTAAAAGTAAAACCAGACTCAACAATAATTTTGAAAGCAGGCTCAACAATAGTTCAGGAACTAAAAAACAATATTTCCTCAACATCACGACAAATTATTTCCGAACTCAGGGCAAAAGTTTCTGAAACCCACGGCTAAAATTTTAAAACACCAGGTTAAAAGTTTGAAAAAGCCACGGTAAAAGTTTTAAAACACCACGGAGAAAATTGGAAAATTGCGGCAGAAGTTTTAAAGTTGCAGAGGAAGTTTCGAAAGTCTTGGTGAAAGTGAAGTTTAAAGCAAGCAAACATGATGTGTTGGTTTCACGTGCCCTTCATCGCTTGAACCCACACTGAAGAGCCTACATACCGAAGCAAGCAAACGATAATCATGGTAAGTGAACAAGCTGATCAGATAATATCAAAACAAAGGAAAGAGGAAAATTGTTGCTATCGGTGGCTAAAAAAAATGTCAAGAAACAAGAAACTAAATTTTCAATCAGTATGTAACTCAATAACATTACTATTGGATTAATTAATTATCGTTCCTAGGTCCTTAGGGCTATAATCAAAATAATTACTTTATTATTTTCTGAGAGAGTTTACGAAATGTTCTAAGATGTGATTGCCCTTTACAACTTTGAATAAAATTAAATTTAGAGACTTCGGATTATAAAAAAATTTCCTTAAATGAGTGCATAAATATAATAAAAATATAAATGGTATCGAGTTTATTTAATTAAAATTATACCGTTGCGAAAGCAGAAATATTTGATGTTTTTAAAGAAGCGACATCTTTAAATATTTTACAAATATTGCAGAAATAAAGGCAGCAGAACATCATCTTCCTATTTGAAATCATAGTTAATTCCCTAAGATGTTATAAAGCTATCAAGAGGTTAACTGTGTCACAAATCTTGATTTCGATCAGATAGTTTTTTAGATTTCCATGTCTCCAGCGCCTTGTAGATTAGATTCTTACTTATAAAAAACGGTGTACTAAATGTCTGTTGCTGGGTGTGCTCAAAATCTGCTCACAATAGTGATATGCTTATTTGAATTTAAAAAACCGTTGAGAAGAATGTTTCGGTTTTCTATTCAAAATCCTAACGATTAGAAAATTTCAATACCCCCTTACCGGATGACTATGTCAAAATGCCATAATTAACATGTACTGTAGGCTGGGACCATTTGCATTACTCTAAGGTAGGAACTTACTCCTGGAAGCAAAGCTTGGAAGCAAAGCTTCCCTTCCCTTGGACTATTTTTCTATTTTCTACTGCTTCTGTATGGGCATGCATAGCATAGGGGAAAAATGCAAAACGAGGCGAAAATACTTTTGACTTGCCCTTCCCAAAAAATAGCGGGCCCGCACTTGGTCCCGTCTTACAATCGCTGTTGTTGTTGCTTGGCATGCATATTAAGCTACAGATGCGAAAACAGAAATGGTTCATTTTGTACAACTTGAGTGAATCACAGACAGTAATAGCTTTTTACTAAGTTCTGTTGTAGTCAAATCAGCTTGTGCGCCCGCTTATTACTGATTATTTGCTGGCTTCAACATGTAGGCTCAAGTCTAGGCTCCAGCGATGCAAGGGCACGTGGAACCAGCCTCATACTTGCTTGTTTTAAACTTCAATTCCCAATGATTTTCGAAACTTCCACCGCGATTTTCCAACTTTTGCTGTGGTGTTTTAAAACTTTTGCCAAGGATTCTTAAAACTTTTGCCGTGGGTTTCAGAAACTTTTGCCCTGAGTTCGGAAATAATTTGTTGTGATATTGAGAAAATTTTGCTGTTGAGTTCCTGAACTATTTTTGAGTTTGGTTTGCACTTTTAAAGTTTGCGCTTTATATCTGAAACATTTTCTAAGCGATTTCAAAATTAAAGAAGAAGTAGAATATTTCCAAGTAATTGTTTTCAAATTGTTTTGCCGTGACCCATATGGGCCACCGTAGTTTTACCGTGAGAAAGTAAGTTTTGCCGTAAAAAAGAAAGTACTGCCGTGAAAAAGAAAGTGTTGCCATGAGAAAGAAAGTTTTGCCGTGAGGAAAAAGTTTTGTGGGGAGAAAGAAAGTTTTGCCGTTAGAAAGAAAGTTTTGCAGTGAGAAAGAAAGTTAAAATGCATTTTATGTTTCTTCTTGTTTTTATTTTGTAAGTCGGCAGTAGTGTTAATCAGTTGATCAAATTCAATTATGATAAAACTAGCATTATGCAAACTGCGAGTAAAGCATGAAAGATATACTTACATGCATAAAAAGCTTGCAGAGTAAAACTGAGATGAGCGGCCATTCCAGACTTTCATCTGCACTTGATGCTTCTAAAAATCATTAAAAAAATTCCATGAAAAAAGGATAGTATGGTGCTGCCGTGTAGTACAAAAACTACAAGATTAAGAGCTAGTTTTGCAGAAAAATTAGTGATAAGTAAAATACCAAAACCAGATCTCCCATTTCCCTGAAAATAATTAAGCAATCTTCTTTGTTCCCAAAAACACCTTGGAGTGGCTTATCTTTGGTTTACCACAACAAGAACACACTGAACACTATTCCTCAAAAAATACTTACATGGATAAAAAGCCCTCTGAGCTTGCCCTGTATACTTGGACTCTGCTGCGATCCCCGACTCTCCTATTTTCCTAGGAACTTGATGCTTCTGTGAGATAGATCATCTGTGTCTTAACATGCATGACCTCTAGTTGTATAATGCTCCACACCTGCTCAAAAGAGTTAGATGTCCACTAATTTGATCATCCATTTGTAATCATCAGCATAATTTGTGTTAAAGGCATTCCGTCTCGACATTGATTGTGCTAGAGAACATAAGATATAAGATTTTTATTGTTCCTAGTCGTCGTCTTTGAATTCATTGCATTGTGAAGAATATGGTGGAACGTGCAAGTTCACTTGACACTTGGGATTTCCTTATTGTTCTTGCTTATTAATCAAAGTCGAGAAAGAATACCTTTAATCTTGTATTAGTCCCAGCCCCTTGCTAAGGATTAGATTTGATGGTTCAAGGTCAAAATAGCGTCGTATTTTGAGATCACAGAAGAAACAGATTCTGGCCTGGTATTGCCCTCCTCTACTGTGTCGAGAACGTTTTGCCGTACCAACCCTGCCGTATCAACCTTGCCGTACCAAGATTACGGCACAAAATGTATAAGGGTACCATAGATATGTACCATTTCTTGTCATATATCTTCAGAAGTTTTGCAGCCAATATCCTAATTATTTGAATAATTTATTTTGAACATTAGTATTCCTATTCGTTACATTCTCAAATAATTAATATCATTCGGATATTCTTGTATTAATTTTGATAGCTAACAATTTTATAATGATCCTGTGTATTATAATTTCATAGATTCTAATTTGGTAACTTCATGACTTGAAATCACTATCGAAACGCACTTGCCATGCATGAATAAAGCTGTGAATTCATACCTGGAATATTAAGTGTGTCTCATTAATGGTTCAGCCATAAAGTTAACGAATATCCTTCGAATATGCGAACAATTACTTCCGAATATTTCAAGTTATTTTTTCATAATATCAAAATGATAATAATCTTTTGCAATAATTAGAATATTTGGACCTGTTATCTGAGAACATGGAATTTATAGTTCTCTAATTTTTTCAACCTAAAATTGTTAGATTTTTTTTATCCTGTTTTTCATAAGTCATAATTTCTAGCCGTTCAGGGCCTTTTTTTAACACTAATACTGGGGGGGGGGGCAAATGCCCCTCCATTCTTCAACTTTGCCCCTCCAGTCATAGAGTTTTTGACCCCATAAAATTATCCCTTTTTGTACTGATTAGTTTGAAAAAGTATATTTGTACCTTATTTCTTTCTACTCATAAAGGTGTGGTCAATAGGTTTTGTTCATCAGCCACTTATATCAGCTACTTTTACAGTGGCATTTTTGGGGGCTATCAACATATGCAGCAAGAGAAAATAAGGATCCTAAGCCATTTTGAGACCTCGGAAATGACAAAATGTCAAGAGCTTCCAGGGGTGTCGTCCCATGGACCCCTACTAGGGCCCTGCGCTGGACTTGCTGGGGGGGCTTACAGAACCCCCAGACCCCCTGATTTTTAGCTTTAACTTCAGCACATCATAACGAGACCAAAATCCCCCATTGTCCCTTTCTATAATTTGCCCCCCCCCCCACTAACAATTCCTTAAAAAAGGCTTTGTAAAGTTTAAGAGTATTGATTGTCGAAAATATTTCACTATTCGAACATATTCGAATATTTACTCAAACATCGAATATTATTGTGTTCAAATCCGTCAAAAAATGTGTCAACGAATATTTTTCGTATTCGTATTCGTTGGAAATTCATCATTCATTGCGACACTCTAAGCTCCAAAAAATAGTTCCTTATTTTCACTGGATTTGCCGTCCTTCCATCCAATCTGGAGAAGATATCGGGTGCGAAGAAAATATCGCTATTGGAAGGAGAGAGAGACCATTTGTGGAAAAGATCACTCGTCTGTGACAGCCAGCTTTCTTGAATTAACTAAAGACATAGGATAAAATGAGAACAATGTGAACAATTGATTATTTATATAAACTCTTAGCGTGGGAGATATGGACGAGGGGTCTGGCCCGGGCTTGTGATTGTGAAACGAAACTGGGGAGGAGGAAGGGATCATGAAGCATCTTGCCGGAAAGCTCGTTGCTGGAAGACTAAAGCCAGGCACGCTTGAGCTTTTATACTTAGTCTCCTGAAAGTCAGGGGATCTATTTTTCTTTGTAATCTGGAGTGATCTCCTAAGTGAGAAAGTTCTCTATTTTTAATAAACTTTCTGCTCTTCCTTCCAATCTGGAAAAAATATGGGGTGCTTCGAAGATATCGCGAAATGTGGATGAGAATGTGGGAGAACAAGGCAATTGGAAAGTGGCATATCATCAATCGTGATGGATAACCTCGAGGGGCATATAACTCGAAAAAATCACTAGTACACTTTTCTAAAATAATCACAGAATAATCACAGAAAATTCACAAAAATCACACAAAAATCACCAAAATTACAAAACAATGACTGTGATTTTTGAAATCACAAAAATCTCGTGCACTTTTTTCTGAGTGATATGCCCCTTGGATAGCCTCAATTCTGGAGCCCACCAAAATGTAAATGGCTAATCAAAAGATAATAAAAATAATGACCAACTAACGATAGTGGCTTTGTAACCTTGAAGACATTGCTTTTTTTAGGAAAGGAGAAAAACGATGAAGTCCTCAAATTTTATGCAAAGGAAATGTTTTGACGAGTAAAAAAACATATTATTTTCAGTTTATGGGTGCCCTCAATATGAATATCACTATAAATAGGAATGATTACCGCATACTACAATTTGATTCTTTCTATTTCTGTGAAAAACAGCATTTGCCTTTGAAAAGTTGTGTCTGACGTCTAAGGTTGACAACGCATGGGCTTTTTATAGCATTTGAAATAGGAGGAAAGTTTTCACTTCAAACCACATTTTTGGTGTTTGTTACTGAGGATCTATTTTTGAAAAAACTGAAAATTCTCCTCTAAAGATGTGTAATTCTATGCCAAGTGCAAATCTGACCCTTCGAGCAAAGAGAGACCTGTGATCCCCTTATGTGAATGTGAGTCTCCTAAAGATGTTACTCAATACTGTTACTGTAACTCAATACTAACTATTTCTCATTCGTTCTATTTCTCAGAACTGAAAGTTTCTTAAATCTCTCGAATTTTGAGTATTGACAGGTTCTTAAGAGTTTTTAAATTTGTTGAACAGCTATACTTCTTGAACAATTTGTTTTCTATCGTTTTTCTGCTGCCACCTTTGAAGCAAAAAAGTATTAGACAGGAAATTTACCATAACATTCTAGCAAATCAAGTTATCGAAAATCTGAAGGTAGCTTTGGAATTCTTTAGGAAAGGATGTCATTTTAAGCTCTGGAGACATTCTGGGGGATGACCCATTGTGACGTAATTGATGAGGTGATGTGACCACGGTCACAAGAAATCCAACCTCCGAATATTCGATCGTTGATCATATCATTGGAAAGAGCATCAAAAACTGAGCAGATAACTATTGGACACTGATGTTATTTGACTTATCCTTCACAACATATAACGTATTGAAAATTGTGGAAAAATTCAAAATGGCGGATAGAAGTTGAGCATATCAGTCTGTTTATCGGTCTGTTAGTTTGATTATTTGATCGAAATTCAATGAAGGAACGGTCTTTCTTTATTTTTACTGTATAGAAATGAACAGAACTTTTCAATAGGAGCCACTGAGTTGAAATTTGACCTAAGCTGAATAGAGTTTTTGAATCTATTATCAAATTCTATTGTCAGTTTATGGCAGCCATTCGGCAGACGAAAAGTCACTTGAAGAGAAACTTTATACTTTCCACGCATTTTCCCGTATCACCTTCCTCAAATCCTCACCCTTGTCCTACATTTCCACCCTGTGTAATGCATGTGCAGTACAGTGAAGGTGTGTTGTACGGTAGAGGATATTCAGTACAGTGCAGGGATATCATCAGTTCGGCGGAGATATCCTATGTACGATGGGAGATATTCTCAGTACTGTGGAGGGATATCATCAGTACGATGGAGGGATATCATCCGCACGATGAAAGGATATTACAAGTACTATGGAGGGATACTGTCAGTAATCGAAGGATATTTAGTGCTTTTGAAGGGTATCATCAGTACATTAGAGGGATACCATCAGTACAATGGAGAGTATTCAGTACAGTCGAATATCCTCCATCAACTGTACTGAAGATATTTCAGTGAAAAAGCTGACTATCTAGATGGTTTTTGAAGTATGACAATAGTAACTTTGTTGAAATAGGAGGAACATTCGATGCTATTTGACCTGACATGGGCAATGCCTTGTCAGTAGATTCACGCTCTGTCCAGATGTGACACAACGTCTAACTTCTTTAAGGTTGGAGAAATTCAAGTTTTTGAAAATTGCTCAACCCACTTGAAAAATATCGACGGCTGGATGGATATAAATTAGAAAAAACATCGACACCATCGAGACAGAATAAGGAAAAAAGAGTTCATTAATAGAACTGTTTTCTACCATGGAAAGACACCTGAAACGCATGTAACGACCAGATTGCAAATTTTAAAGAGCTGAAAGTAAAATCGTCTAGCGTTATTCCTCAAGAATTAGATTCAGCATAGGGAGCCATGAAAAGGATAAATTATCAGCTATTTCCCCAGTTTCACCGTAGTGAAGAGATTATTTCAGATGTTTCAGTGTAAATGAATGTATGGACATGGTATGAAGAAGGCGAGCTTTTTGTGCCCTTCTGGCTCAAAAGGAAACAGTTAGCCACATCTTTGCCCTCAAGACACAGACTCAAAAATAAGTGAAGATGGGAAACCAAGAGAAATAAAGGCAACAAAGGAAATGAAAGTTGGAAAAAAGTGAAATTGATTTCCCAAGCAAATAGATGCAGATGAAGAAACTCTCTTAAGTAATGTATGTGCAGTACAATGGAGGTTGTGCAGTAAGGAACACTATATTCAGTAAGGCAAAGGATACAATCTATATCGTTGAGACATATTATCAGTACGATGGGTGGATGTCAGTACTGTGGAGGGTATTTAACAAATTGGAGGGATATCGTCAGTAAGGTGAAGGGATATCTTCAGTATGATGGAGGCAATTTCAATGTACTAAATACTCTCCATCATACTGATTGTATCCCTCTTATGTACAGATGATACCCCTCAAAAGCACGGAATAGCCTTAGATTCCTGACAGTATACCGCCATAGTACTTATAACATCCCTTCATGGTACTGATGATATCCCTCCATCGTACTGATGATATCCCTCCATCGTACTGAATACTGTCCACAGTACTTAAAATATTTCCTATCGTACATATGATATCTTCACCGTACTGATGATGATATCCCTAATAATAGTAAAAACAATAATAAATTTATTTAAAGTTGGCTTGCAATGACTACAATTTACAATTTAAAATTACCCGGCGCCGTACTGAATATCCTCTACCGTACAACACACCTTCACTGTGTTGCACATAAATTACACAGGGTGGAAATGTAGGACAAGGGTGAGGATCTAAGGAAGGTGATACGGGAAAATGCGTGGGAAGTATAAAGTTTCTCTTCAAAAGAGTTTTCGTCTGCCGAATGACTGCCATAAAATGACAGTAAAAGTTAATCATAGATTCAAAAACTCCATTCAGATAACTTGATTTGCTAGAATGTTATGGTTAATTCTCTGTCTATATATCGTCATAGAAAATCCAACGTACAATCAAAGTCCAGTCAAATCTTATAGGCCTAGGCATACCTAATAAACTAACCGAGCGAGCAAAGATTGTGACAAGAAAGTTTGATGGTAACAATTTGATATTTATGGTTTCAAGTGGATCAAATGCTTCGATTTGTTTATTATTTACATCGTTGTGTTTTTCAATTATGTTACACGGAAAAACAAAGCAGAGGAAAGAGCTTAAGCGGCCTAAATTATGCCGGCTTCCGATCCCGCACTCATCGCTTCCAAAAGCACGATGAAAATCACATAGGTGTGAAAATATAACGCGAAAAATTGCATGAATCACAAAAACAATATTAGATAGATTGAAATGAAATTTATCATGAAAATGATAACATTTACTGAACCAAAATTCACCGAAAATTGGACACTTTACCCATGCACTCAGTACTAATCCGCAATTAACAAGGTCAGTGAAGAAAATACGACCCCTGCTCTTTACGTCACGAAGGTATTTTGACCGCGGTTCAATTTAGCCACATTTCTGGTCGACTAGGCCCATTTAAAACTTAAATAAGTTTTGTTGTATAATCTTTAGGAAAAAACAGTTTTCACTTTCGTTCTTAGCGTGCTTTTATTTATTTATTTCGCAAATAAAAATTGTTACTGTTACTCAATTATGTTAATGTTACTCAATAGAGTTAATGTTACTCAATACTGTTATTCAATACTGTCACTGTTACTCAATACTGTTATTCAATACTCTAACTGTTATTCAATGGCCCTGTTCGCACTAGAAAACCGTTAAGCGGTCGTTAAGTTTGTCAAAACTTTTTCATGAAATTCTTTGTCATGGTTTGACAAAGTTAATTGATTTCTATTTTAAAAATGAGATCGTATTTCAGCTTTAGCCTAAACTTTATTTACTGTAGGATTCATTTTCGCACATTATGGTTTCGCTTTCTTAACCACTGCGGTTTTACATGCACCACTCGAGCTTGCAGTTGTAGTTTGGGTATTTGTATTTTCTTGATAAAATCTACGTTTCTTTTCCATATGCTGCTGCATATTTGGTTCAAAATTAGGTGGGTATTGAAAACTAAAGGTTGGAATTTATTTAAGGCTTGCTCTGCAAATTTCAATTATGGAAAAATGAGCAATTTGTAGAGGCCAGCTATTTCGAACCATGTTTCGATTTAAGAAAAGGAGATACGAAAGAAAAATTTTCACAAAGCTTAGCCTGTGGAAAATGAAGACCGCTCAGCATCCATGCTAGCAACTTGTAAGCAACATTCTTTTCTGACATAAGGTTCCTAGTTTGCTTTACAGGTATCCAGGGCTCTTTCTTATTTGTTGGGTTTGGGGTTGAGGCCTACATTGGACAAGAAGTCTAGGCAATCTTGCGCTTGATGGACAGTCTCCTGCTCAACAAAACCGCATCTAGTCCTTTTTAACCTCACTGATGCGAGATTAATACCTTAATTGGCCTTAGTCATGGTTTAGTCGAGGCTACAGGCAGGACGAAGGAACCTTTGAGGGATTAGTGAGAAATGCACGATTTGGTTCATGGGCGAAAATGCTGGTCGCACTACAGTTTCAGGTGTTATTGCCTAAAGGATTAGCGGCGGCATTGAAGGGAAATCACGAGGATTAGCTATTCATGAAAACTGACTACAAGTGCGAACAGGGCCAATACTGTTACTGTTACTTATTAATGTTAATGATTTTCAATAATTCTAATGTTACTGTAAATGTAGAAAGGCAAACGGGTAGAAGCAGAGAGGCAGACAAGCTGAAAATGCCAGAGCTTAGGCCAAAATTCGTGAAGTATCTTACTACAAACGCGAAACTTAAGTTAGCATACTTGACCTTTTATACTTGTTCTCTCTGGAGTAAGGGAATCTTTTCCTTTGTGCTCTGGGTTCATCTCTCCACTGAGAATATGGAAATGATTATGATAGCAATATGACGGGGCAAATTACGTTTTCCTTACCCATTCAAGCCCTTATCTGCATCTCTTGTTTAGCATTATAATTAACCCCAGCTTTGTTACTGCGAATATAAGTATATTTTTTCGAATAAAGCTGAGTTGTTTCTTACCTAAAGAAGAACTTTTGCATGTCATTTGTGCAAATATTGTGAGTTTTTATTCGCAACTCTTGTTTTGGTTTGACAATTTAGGTCCATGTAAGATATAAAAAATCTAGAAAATATTGTTTAAGTAGAATCAGTGAAATATTTGCTTGATAAGAACCTTTTTCAAAACTTTTCGTATCTTAAGGGGCAAATAATTGAATTTTAGGCTGTAGGCTTTTTGAATTAAGGATCTTATATGTTGTTTTCACCTTATGTGCGTATCATCTTGTCGTCAATCCACAGAGTCTAAAAAAGATTTATAAATTAGTTGAACTTATCATGAGATAATTAACTTGACCTTCTTCGAAGTACATAAGGAAACCGTGTCGGCATTGCACTACGCATAACCAGAAGAAAGGAAGTAAGTTTAATTGGCATCAAATTGTAACTCAATAACCGGAAAAAGAGTTTTTTGAATCAGGCAATACTTCGTAATGTGAATTTGAATGTAAATTTAAGAATATGGAATGTGATTTATATAATTTCATGCACGATAAATTCATTAGCAATGTCTGCTTATTGCAATAATAATAACAAACACTAAAACACGTTGCATTTTTGTCTCGCTTTCGGCATATTCAAAGCAGTAGTCTTTGATCTTCTATTGTGAAAGTGCAAGACTACATTCAAAATTAATTGAAGTCGAGTTCACGCGTAATTTCCGTCCTACGCATGATAAACAAATAGTAGAAATGGTAGTGCATCTGCTCAACACTAAAATATGCATTAATTGTGCATTTTACGATACAAGCATGAAATATGGCACAAGTACACAGTTTCATGCACTGAACTAAATCAGAGCCTAATGCCGACTCGGAAAATGCCCCCAGAAGCTATTTTTAAAATGGGGACTAGGTCCAATTCTACTTTTGAGTACTTTGCCATAAATTTAAAACTGCTTGCATTACCATGTCTGAAATTTGTAGATGAACATAGTTTATTATATTAGATACAGCAAAAATCAATTCATAAAACGCCCAGAAAGCTAGTTTAGACTGGAGCATTAAATCTAAGTGGGGATCCCCGTCCACTTTTTTACTTTGAAACTATTTGTATTACATGTCTAAGAGTTTGTAAATTAGCAGAATATCATATTTTGTTCGTTGTTCTTGCAACTCCTTGAATAATTTTTGTTGACCTTGATCCATAAACTACCATTTGGTATCATATATTATATTCATCACAATTTTTGTAAAGAAATGTTGGTTTTTGGTTTATCTAACTCGAGGGTATGTCAAACTCAACGGCCAGTATATAAATCAGTTTTTTTGTTATCAGTTGACAATCAAGAAAACTTAAAATGGGACAGGGGATTCCAAGTGGAGGAACAATGTAACTGCAGCAAAGACGTGGTTTTGTTGTTGTTGTTGCTGCCTTTCTATGCATGACTGAAACTAGTGGACAAAAACATCCACACAACCAGAAGGAAGGAGGAGCATGGAGATGTGCAAGATTCATGTCATGAAACCACCACTCTAAGAGCTGTTCATCAAGTTGGAATTCCTAGGCCAAACTGATAAAACCGAACGGTGTTTTGTTCGTTTTGTTTGGACTTTGGTATTTGCTCGTTTATTTTCACATTTATTTGGACTGGACTAACTTAAAACCGATACGTTGTTTATTTTATTCTAGATTGATATCTTGTTGTCTTTGTGTTGATAATACGAATAAAAATATTGCCGAGGTGTACTCTGTGTTTTCCTCGTCCAACTGAATGAAATGTTTCTAAAGCGTTACAGAAATAATTCACAGAAAACTAAGAACAAAGTTATAGAAAATATGACTTGTGTCTCTAACCTGTTTCCTATCAATCTCATATTTAGCACCCTAGTGGAAATTTTGATCGTATTGCTTGTTAGCATAAGATGAAATCGATTTTAGTGTTTTACCTATAGCTTATACTAAGCACTGAACCAACGATGTAAAACACTAAAATCGATTTTATCTTATGCTAACAAGCAATACGATCAAAATTTCCACTTGCAAATGTTAACCCCAGACAAAGAGATCTTTGTCTCCTGAATGTTACGATAAACAATGACTCTTAGTCTAGTATTGTTTTCTAAGTAAATCGTTAGTTGATGAGTAGTTTTTAGCAGGGCCTGGTGACTCTTTATCAGAGCATTCTTTCAAACCGAAACAGATTACTGTGGAGGATGTCCGTTCTGTGGAGGATGTTTAGTACATTGGAGGATGTTCAGTACTATGGAGGACGTTCAGTACAGTGGAGGATGTTCAGTACAGTGGAGGACGTTCCTTACTTTGGAGAATGTTTAGTACAGTGGAGGATGTTCAGTACTGTGGAAGTTGTTCACTACTATTGAAGATGTTCAGTTCTGTGGAGGATGCTCCTATTGTGGAGGATATTTGGCACAGTGGAGGATGTTAAGTACAGTGGGGGAGTATCATTAATAATGTGGGGGATAGCATAGCCACACTGGAGTCTGTTCAGTTGGGGGATATCAATAATACTGTGGAGGGTAAAATCATTACTGTGCAGGAAATGTTATTACCTGTCCTAAACATCATCCACTAAAGCTTTGCATCTGACATTCATCATAGTACAGTACTGCAGAGACGCCCCCTAGGGTGCTAAATATGAGATTGATAGGAAACAGGTTAGAGACACAAGTCATATTTTCTATAACTTCGTTCTTAGATTTCTGTGAATTATTTCTGTAACGCTTTAGAAACATTTCACGCAGCGTGACGAGGAAAACACGAAGACAACAAGATAAAAATCTAGAGAAAAATAAACAACGTATCTATTTTAAGTTAGTCCAAGTCCAAATAAATGTAAAAAGAAACGAATAAATGCAAAACTCTAAACAAAACAAAAAAATAACGTTCGGTTTTAGCAGTTTGGCCTTGAAATACCAACTTGATGAACAGAACTTAGAGTGGTGGTTTGATGACATGAATCTTGCACATCTCCATGCTCCTCCTTTCTTCTGGTTGTGTGGATGTTTTTGTCCACAAGTTTAAGTCACGCATAGAAAGGCAGCAACAACAACAACAGAACCACGCCCTTGCTGCAGTTGCATTGCTCCTCCACTTGGAATCCCCGGTCCCATTTTAAGTTTTCTTGATCGTCAACTGATAACAAAAAAACTGATTTATATACTGGCCGTTGAGTTTGACATACCCTCGAGTTAGATAGTCCAGAAACAAACATTTCTTTACACAAATTGTGATGAATATAATATATGATACCAAATGGTAGTTTATGGATCAAGGTCAACAAGAAGTATTCAAGGAGTTGCAAGAACAACGAACAAAATATGATATTCTGCTATTTTACAAACTCTTGGACATGTAATACAAATAGTTTCAAAGTAAAAAAGTGGACGGGGATCCCCAATTAGATTCGGTGCTCCAGTCTAAACTAGCTTTCTGGGCGTTTTATGAATTGATTTTTGCTGTATCTAATATAATAAACTATGTTCATCTACAAATTTCAGACATGGTAATGCAAGCAGTTTGAAATTTATGGCAAAGTACTCAAAAGTAGAATTGGACCTAGTCCCCATTCCAAAAATAGCTTCCGGGGGCATTTTCCAAGTGGGCATTAGTCTCTGATTTAGTTCAGTGCATCAAACTGTGTACTTGTGCCATATTTCATGCTTGTATCGTAAAATGCACAATAAATGCATATTTTAGTGTTGAGCAGATGCACTACCATTTCTACTATTTGTTTATCATGCGTAGGATGGAAATTACGCGTGACCTTGACTTCAATTAATTTTGAATGTAGTCTTGTTCTTTCACAATAGAAGATTGAAGACTACTGCTTTGAATATGCCGAGAGCGAGACAAAAATGCAACGTGTTTTAGTATTTGTTATTATTATTGCAATAAGCAGACATTGCTAATGAATTTATCGTGCATGAAATTATATAAATCACATTTCATATTCTTAAATTGATATTCAAATTCACATTACAAAATATTACCTGATTCAAAAAACTCTTTTTCCGGTTATTGAGTTATAATTTGATGCCAATTAGACTTACTTCCTTTCTTCTGGTTATGCGTAGTGCAATGCCAACACGGTTTCCTTATGTACTTCGAAGTAGGTCAAGTTAATTATCTCATGATAAGTTCAACTAATTTATAAATCTTTTTTAGACTCTGTGGATTGACGACAAGATGATACGCACATAAGGTGAAAACAACATATAAGATCCTTAATTCAAAAAGCCTACAGCCTGAAATTCAATTATTTGCCCCTTAAGATACGAAAATTTTTGAAAAAGGTTCTTATCAAGCAAATATTTTACTGATTCTACTTAAACAATATTCTCTAGATTTTTTATATCTTACATGGACCTAAATCGTCAAACCCAAACAAGAGTTGCGAATAAAAATTCACAATATTTGCACAAATGATTTGTATAGTTTTGCAAAAGTTATCCTATAGATAAGAAACAACTCAGCTTGGTTCGAAAAAAGATACTTATATGCGCAGTGGCAATGCTGGGCTGAATGCTCATGCTAAACAATAAAGGCCGATAAGGGTTTGAATGGGTAAGGAAAACTTAATTTGTCCCCGCCATATTGCTATCATAATCCTTTCCATATTCTCACTGGAGAGATAACCCCAGAGGACAAAGGAAAAGATTCCCTTACTCCAAAGAGAACAAGTATAAAAGATCAAGTATGCCAAGTTTCGTTTTTCTAGCAAGATACTTCACGAATTTTGGCCTAAGCTCTGGCATCTTCAGCTTGTTCGCCTCTCTGCTTCTACCCAGTTGCCTTTTTAAAGTAACAGTAACATTAGAATTATTGAGTAACATTAACATTATTGAGTAACAGTTACTGTATTGAATAGCATTAACAGTATTGAATAACAGTATTGAGTAACAGTAACGGTATTGAATAACAGTATTGAGTAACATTAAAATTATTGAGTAACATTAATATCATTGAGTGACAGTAACAGTATTGAATAATAGTAACAGTATTGAGTAACAGTTTTGAGTAACAGTAACAGTATTGAATAACAGTATTGAGTAACAGTAACAGTATTGAGTAACAGTTACGTTATTGAGCAACATTAATCATATTGAGTAACAGTATTGAGTAACTGTAACAGTATTGAATAACAGTGACAAGTTTAAAGTGCCCCGGACACAAAAAATTTTATTTGCGAAATAAATAAAGAAAAGCACGCTTAGAACGAAAGTGAAAACTGTTTTTTCCTACAGATTATACAACAAAAGTTATTTAAGTTTAAATTGGCCTAGTCGACCAGAAATGTGGCTAAATTGAAACGCGGTCAAAATGCCTTCGTGACGAAAAGAGCAGGAGTCATATTTTCCTCACTGACCTTGTTAATGGCGGATTAGTACTGAGCGCATGGGTAAAGTTTCCAATTTTCGGTGAATTTTGAACACATCATAACAGCTTTACGAAGGGTTCGATTCATGAAGGGAAAATTGGGAATAAAAATCGCCCTTGCATATTTCTTTTTCATTGGGGCATGTTGATTTAAGACTTTGTCGAAACAATTTTGGATAAATCATGATTTAGGTCCGTTGATTCAATCTTTTGCAGCTCTCGTGCTGAAGATGTTGTTTAAAAGGTTGTTCGGAATAATTCTCATAATTTCTATAATTTACAACAGTGGGTCCAATCTTTTCGTATGTTGTTTTCAGAACTGAAATAACCATTTCATCGAAATCAGAAAGTCCTCTTTCAATTGTGGTGGTATTTTGGAAGCTCCTGAGAATCAGAGAAGAGCCACTCCAGTGAAATATCTTTACTTGATGAAAAGACCAATTCTGACCTGAAACAAGCGAATTCGCAATTATTTTTTGATATCTCTAACCGTTTTCTCACAATAAGCCTCCAAAATTGAAACTCGCCGAGAAAAAACGAAAAAAAGTTTTCGATAGATGGATATATTTCGATAGATATATTTTGTATGGCAAATTGAGATTGAACTCTCGCCGTAAAACTCGCCCATTTTGCCATGGTTCAGCTGTTTCGAGAAGAGCGACTTTTTTCGGTTTTTTCGTGTTTGGCAGAACTTGCACCAGGTTTTGATTTGCGAAACGAAGAAGCAGTGGAAGCGATGAACAGATGAAGTCTTCTCTCCGTGTTAGCATCGCTCTTAAAGTTGCACACTTTAGCAGTTTGAAGTCGAGCTATGCTGATGTCCACAGTTACTGCAATATTTTGGTTGCAAATGATTTAAAAGCTACAAAATTTGGCTTACAGTCGCGTTGTTTGATCAAACCATTTACAGCCGCGCACATTCGGAATTGAGAGATGGGTGAGTAGGCATAAGTTTGTCTAGTTTCCTTCTGTTGACTTTATTGTAATTCCCCACTTAGAAATTACCCGAAAACGAGGGCCAGGGGCGTGTTAAAAATGGAGGAGCATAAGAAAAAGGGACACCTTTTAAAGTAAGCTTTTACATACAGGGGTCAAAATTCATAATTTTAAGGAGAGTTTCAGACTTAAAAGCAGCTACCTTGGCTCTCGTGGCCTCTACTCAACAAGAACTTAGCGAGAAATCAGACATCCAAAATCCAAAAAGAAAAGTAACAACATTTCTAACTAATTTGACAGGGGCATAATTTCTGGTTTGAAATTTGGGAGCTTGGTGCTTATGCCACTGCAGTGAGGAAAACCTTTCTTTATTTTCATGAATTCAGCATTGTAATGCCTAAAGGTGCCAACTGAAATCCCAACCTGGTTAATTGCCCTCCTCCATTGTGTACTTCTGTTGGAAGGTAAATCTAATCTGGTGTTATTGACTGTTGTTAAGCTGTTTCCCTCTTGCCATATTTTCCTTTGCTTGTGTTTGCATAGAAAATCTTGCATAGAATTATAAGAATTATATATTTCAAAATAAAGATATGATTTATGAGAATATAAAAGCATATTGTCTCTCTTGCCCATCCTAATAAAATGCCTGGAGTCTGGTCACTCCCTTGACAACCCCTCACTCAAGCAGGGTGACAAAAATATTATCACATAAATCTTCTACGGACAGATGCTTTTCTGCAAGATGCTTCCATCCAAGTTTAAAATAGGCAAGGCATAGACTTTCAATTGAATTAAATAAGTAAGCTCAGAGAAATTAGAAAGCATCTCAAATTTTTTTTGGGGGGTACAACACTTCAAAGGTACTTTATTCATAAAGCACCAGGGGCCATTTCTGTAAGTAAAGTAACAACAACAAATCTTTTTTCGCAAAATCTTGGGGTGGCCCCTACGTCCTTGAATATGCTACTAAACTATCAATTCAAAATAAAACTTTTATTATGGAAATAGATGAAGGCTGAACCCCCTAGCTCTCTGCCTGCTGTATGTGCTACCAGTTCATGTGGAAAATGATATTGCTTGTTTAAAGTCTATGCTAAATCTTTATTAGAGACTACGTTATACATTCAGTGAAATACACTTTACAAGAACTAACCATTGCATACATCTGATTGTCATTGTCTTGAGTCTGTAGAAAATCCTTAGTTTCTCTTTCCTTCTGATGGTTTGCTGTTTGCTGCTCCATGGCCTGTCACGCTAGGCCCCTGGCAATGGCCTAAACCATTCTACTCTATCCTCCCTTCTTGATCTCAAGTCCACAATAAGCCGTTTGCAGTTCATTTGTACCAGAAGTTAAAAGTTGACTCAGCATAGTACGCAGACATTCCAATATGAACATTGTTTGAAGATTGAAGCCAACCTTCCCGAATTAGATGATCTGTTCTCGCTGCAACTTTCATTTTGTATTTGGGTGATGGAATTTAGTAGCGGTCAGAGCTGTTCACTTTCGCACATGAAAAACGACTGAGGCGAGAGTAGACAACGAGAAATTTCTCAAATGTCGAAAATCCGTGTGACGTCAATCCGAAGAGCACCGAAAATTTTTTCAAAAACAATTCAATTCAATAAGAGTTATACAAATGCTTATTGTAAGAAAACAGTAGAGATCCTTCAGGAAGAGTACCAAGCGTGGATAATTTGTTAAGAAAATGGGTTGTATCTATTGGTGGTAGACTAAACTGACCAAGACGAGACCCAAACACACGACGAGAACGAAACTACACACGAGTACAAAAAACCCAGTAACTGGACGCCAGCACGAAACCTCGACCAAGCCCTAGACTATTACATTAACAGCATAGAACGTGACATTAAGGACATCTGTTTGGGTTCTGTTTGGGTCTCGTCTTGGTCAGTTTTGTCTACCACCCATAGATAGCACCCATTTTCTTAACAAATTATCCACGCTTGGTACTCTTCCTGAAAGATCTCTATTTGTCACCCTTGATGTCTCATCTCTCTACACCAACATCCCTCACTCTGATGGCATCCAGTCTGCCAGGGTCTTCCTCAACAAACGTATTAAACAGAACCGACCTACAAAGACAGTATGCGACCTTATCAACATTATTTTACAAAACAACAATATTGCGTTTGATGGAAAATTTTACTTACAAAAACATGGTACAGCTATGGGCACTAGAATGGCGCCTCCATATGCAAATATTTTTATGGGGGCTCTTGAAGCTAAAGCCCTAGATACTGCACCAAACAAGCCACTAGTTTGGCTACGTTACATTGATGAAATTTTTTTGATTTGGACAAATGGACAGGACAAACTCACAGAATTCATCAATACCCTCAAGAATATTCATCCCGCCATCAAATTTACAAGCGACATATCTCCCACATCCACCCACTTTCTTGACGTTACCATCACTCTAAACAACGACAACAACTTATCTACAGATCTCTACGTCAAACCTACAGATACTCACCAATACCTCCTTCCTTCTTCTGCACATCCCAAATACGTCAAATACTCCATCCCTTACAGCCTAGCACTACGTTTACGCCGCATCTGCACTGACAATACCACCTTTACTAACCGTACTTATGAACTACTTCAGTACTTAACGAACAGAGGGTTACAGACGAAAACATGTACGTAACGAAATACGGAAAGCTTAACGCGTTACTAGATAGGACAGCCTCGCTACCAAACAGAAACAGCCCAATAACAGAACTCCTTTCGTGGTAACCCATCACCTAGGCTTGCCTCAACTTCGAAGGGTGGTTAAACAGTACTACCACATATTACAAAACAGTGATACCTGCAAAGGAGCTTTCCCATAACCACCGATAGTCAGTTACCGTAAACCTTCAAGCCTAAAGGATCATCTGGTACGTGCCAAACTTAAAAGTAATGTCACCGGTACCCCCAAAGGCATACATAAATGTACACCACAACGCAACTGCCTCATTCTTGACGGGGCTAACACCATTACATTTACCAACACCAACAAGACATTTAACATAAAACAGCGAATTGAATGCAACTCTAGCAACTTCATCTACGTCATACAGTGTACACGGTGCTTAAAGAATAGAAACACAAACTGTACATTGGAAAAACAGGGAGAAGACTACGAGACCGACTACTTGAGCACCGCAGAGACATAATTAACGAAAAACCGGACAGAGCCGGCGTTGCAGACTACTTCTGTAGACCAGGACACACAGTTACTGACCTACAAATTGCCCCCATTTCACAAATGTACAGTAACCGAGAGAGTGTTCGACGAGCCAAGGAACAATACCTTATTGGCTTGGCCAACACCCTCGCACCACAAGGCATGAACCGGACTACCAACCGTTAACACTTTTCTCTGCATTCTAACCCCACTCTATAAACATCTTGTCCATTATAGTTATTTCATTATTATTATTGTTAGTATTATAATTATCACTATTTTCATCACTATTACAGAGCTTTTCCTTTTGTTGTCAGGTTATTCTTATTTCTTTTTCATTTCTTATTTCCTTTTTCATACGCATTTTTTATCAACACCATTATCATTATTATTTATTCTCATCATCTCGTCTTACTATTATTATTTATGCCCAATTTTGCACACCTATCCCACATCCCTATCAAGTTTCCACTACACACACTGCCACACAAATCATATCACGTTACTTTTTGAATCTTGCATCACAGCCATCACAGCACAGCAGGCCATCAACCAGTAACCAATAATATTGAATCTTCAACAATCTACCAGTAACCAATGATATCTTACCTACCAAATTCAAATTATTTTACTTAACCGTTCATTTTTCGATCACATTTAATCATTCTCTGAGGAAGCCTTGCTTGGTAGGGCGAAATATTAGGAAAATTTATTTAATCCAACTTATTTGTGTGTTTTTTGCGTCGCAGTTTATCTCTTCCAGCTTCTTTTTGACTTTTCGCCGTATTCAACGCAGCAGTTAGTTTTAGTGGTTTTTTCTTTCTTGATAATTTAACTCCTTTGCCGTTAGCCGATACTAATTTGTCGGAAGACTTAACCCTACCGAGATCTGAAGCTCTATCTCCTGAAAAGAAATCTACGGAAAAGAAGGCTACGTCTCTTGCTAAAATGTAGCGCTGTGACGGCTTGATGAGGGGAGTCTGAGCCATACTGCGAAGATGGCCACAGAGAAGTTTAAGTTTATCTAAGAAAATAGGCATTGCTTGGAAAGGAAACGTCCTGGCGATGGTTTGCTCTTCCAATACCAAGGATTTGTATCTGTTCACAGTGTTGTGTGCAGCAGGATTACCAGTCTGTAGGTCATCGTTCCAGGCTGCTCCTCTGCCAATGTCTTTAGATATGGCTATGAGTTTTCCAATGTTGTTGTCTACTGTGCCGGCTGAAAACACCTTGAGGCACTGACATGCTAGAACGGCTCCTGATGGCTTTTCACAATTTTGTGTGTATAGCACTGCCTTACCGAATTGGTCTCTCCATATAAAGAATCTTATGATATCATTCGGATTAGCTTTTTTAATGGTCTTTCTTTCTGCTAGTGACAAGAGGTAAGATTCGAGCTGTTTCTGGTGAGATGATATCTCTTTTTGTTATGGCTTTTTGGAATGATATGCCGTTAGCTTGTTGAGTCTGGCTTTGACACGTTCTGGCACCGTGTCCACTTATTATTATCATTATTTTTATCAATTTATTTAAAGTTGGTTTTTTACAGTAGCTAAAGCTAATTAATACCAACTAAAATATAAAAGAAACTAAAATTACAAATTCTGAATTAAAAAGAATTTCTAAAAGCATCATATATATACACGTAAAAGCATGAATAATAAAACACTATAATAAAATTGAGTAAAATGTTGGATTTATACGAAGCCCGGATTTGGTACAAACGTTTTGAAAAGCCTGCATTTACAATTTTGGTCAGTCAAAGTTTTAATCATTGATTTAAATTGCAATAGCGATGAACAATTCTTTATTTCAGGGGGAACATTATGCCAGAGATGAGCTCCTCTGAAGGACAAACATTCAGTGCCATATTTCATTGTTTTTACAGAGCCCATCTTTAAACCGTTGCCACCTCTCAGGCTATATACAGAATTTTTTTCTATAAAAACATCTTTCATAAAAGGTGGATTCAAATCATTTTTTGTTTTGAACAGTTCTGTTTCTAGGATCTGTTGATTTTCTTCATGCACTGTGACAAGGCTGTCTTTTCTTCAAAGTTCTTCAAAGTCTGAATCAAAGTCTTTGTATGCAATTCTAAGTGCTCTTTCGTGGATTTTATTGATTTTTTGATTAAGCCCTCGACTATGACACATCCAAACCAATGGACAATATTGAAACTGGCTCATTACAAATGTTTTCATGAGACATTTCAATTTCTCAGGGTCCATGTATTTGGATATACGTGCCAGAGCAGAGAGCTCATTTGCAGCTTTACGACAGATGTTATTGATATGTTTGTTTGACATTCCTCTATCATTTCAAAAGTATCAACATTTGCATTGGGTGGCCTATACCAAGCAATAGCAAAGAAGGGAGCAGCACAAACAGGCTTAATCTCAACGCATTAGAGCTCAAGAGAAGATTAGGGACATATACCTGCAAAGTGGATTTGTCTGACAAAGTATCTTTAACATAAATTGAAACACCACCCCCATTACGGTCACGATCACATCTTTTGATAGTATACCCATCGATATTAATTAAATTATCGTCGATAGTATTATCAAGCTTGGTCTCATTGATTGCAAGAATGTGAATCCCTAATTCGTTTAGGAGCATTCGTATTTCGTCGACATGCAAGAGAAGACTATTTACATTTAAAGATGCAATTGTCATACCCTTCCTATACCCAAGTGTAGTAGCCCTAATACCTGCTTCAGCATGGGGAGCTGTAAAGGGTGTACCTTGTGTTGGGGGAGAGGCCCTTCCCTTGCCACGACTATCTTTAAGAACATCTGTAGGTGTTTTGTTTCAAATTTTATCGCATTCAGTCAATAAATTCTGAGCGGGTTGGACGTTGGCGGTAAGAATTTCTGAGGGCCCTAGTCAAATTTCATTTAAGAAACTAATGAAAATATTAGCTAATACGTTACCCCCACGAAAGTTCAAATTTAGTCCCCAGTCATCTAACTGAGTATGGTCTATGTTACTATGCGTGATGAATTCGATACCAGTGCTGATTAGTCCAATTTCGACCAGTCTATTGACTTGTTGTCTCTTTACCTCTAGTTCTTCTGAATCTCCTCTGTGCAAAATACTTGATACAGCTACCTATTTTACCCTTCGCTTGGTGGATATTGCGAGGTCAATTAGTTTATTAGCAGTAAACTCCGGTGGCTCCTTCTTTAGATTCTTTCTAAATGACTTGTCAACTTTCTTTATTGTCTTGACGATTTTTTCATAGTCGCAATCCCCAAGCAACGACAAGATATAAGTCTTAAACAGCGTTGTGTGGACGCTGCTGAAGTAGTTGGCCTTTGCGTCTTTTAGCTGTATTGCAAGAGTTCTGAGTTGGTCGACGACCTCTAAGGCTTTGTATTTGTCAAAATCCACGTTCCTTCTCAGCGTGTATTGAACAACATTAGAGAGTTTACGATTCAGGACGCAATGGCCGAGACGCCCCAAAAGAGCCTGGGTCGTGTTGTAGGAAGCGCGTCATGTGATTTCTTGTTACGATTTCACGAAAGTCGTAACAACGCATCGAGTTTGAGCCAGAACACGTTTCTCAGAGAAGTCTTGCAAAATGGAGAACGAACTGCCTTATCTGTTGGATGAAAGCTTGATCAACGAAGAAGAATGGCTTTGGCTGTAGAGGAGCAACAGGCAACGACGAAATCTGCATGCTGATTTGCGTTACTGGAGGTATGAAAGATTCAGTTTGGAATAAATGGCCGAGGGACAATGTGAAGTCAAAATGAGATTTCGAAAAAATGATATCTACAATTTTGCCCATGCACTTGCCTTGCAAGAGATTTATAAATGCAACAATGGCTTGTGAGTTGATTCATTTGAAGCACTTGTGTGTTTGAAGAGATTTGCCTACCCCTGTCGCTATGCTGATTTGGTTCCAAGATTTGGTAGGCCAGTTCCTCAACTTTGCATGGTCTTTAATCTGGTTGTAGATGAAATTTAGAACAGATATTCAAATTTGTTAACGAACCTAGATCAGCCATTGCTTTCGAGACAGAACCTTCAAAACTTTGCAAATGCCGTTCACGAAAAAGGGGCTGCACTAGACAACTGCTAGGGATTCGTTGATGGCACGGTGAGGCCAATATGAAGACCAACTCAAAATCAACGAGTTGTTTACAATGGACATAAAAGGGTACATGCACTTAAATTCCAGTCTGTTGTTGCTCCAAATAGTATGATTGCCAAACTTTTTGGGCATGTTGAAGGCAGGAGACATGATAGTAGAATGCTTGCAATGTCTGGTCTACTTGATCAGTTGGAACAAACAGCACTCTTTCTCACCAGAAGGGGAGGCTCTTCGAATATATGGAGACCCTGCCTACCCTCACCGCATTCACCTCTAGCGTCTCTTTGCAAGGAACTTGCAACTTACACCCGAGCAACAGGCATTCAATCAGTCCATGAGCTAGGTTCGCATTGCAGTCGAGTGGGTATTTGGAGATATAGTGAACTACTTCAAGTTTTTGGACTTCAAAAAAACCTCAAGATTGGTTTTAGTTCAGTTGGGAAATTTTATGTTGTCAGCTTTCTCTTGAGAAATGCTTTGACATGCTTGTATGGCAACAATACATCTTCATTCTTTGCAATGAATCCCCCAACGCTGAACGAGTATTTCTTGTAGGTTTTTAGAAAGAAGAAGACGAGTGTAAAGGAGAATACAACCAATCAAAACAGTTTTTTGATTCAGAACAGATTTTCAGAGGTGTATGGCATGTGATATATAAAATTTAAGGATAAAAATTCAAGAAAGTTGAAGCTTTGTTTTTATCTTGTCTGTTGCTTCTTGCCTGTCTCTGACTTTCACTACCCTGTTTATCATCATTCATATATTTTATAAAAATATGTGTAGCTTTCACAAAATACTTTAAAATACTGTCAAATGAAATTCATTTGTCCATAAAACGTTGCATAAAGTCCAACAGAAGCTGATTTTGCTGATGCATCTGCTGTTGCATTGCTTGTTGTTGCTGCAGTTGCTGCTGTAACAATACTGTTATCTCTCTGTCTCTTGCAATTCTTGCCTCACATTCCTTCTCATTCAATTCTTGTTGTTTTTTCTTTATTTCCCATTCTCTCTCTTTTTCTCGTTCTCTCATCTCAATTTCCCTCTTTTTCAACTCCACTTCCTCTAGCTTCAACTTCAACTCTCTCTCACCCTTTTCTCTGAAATATTCCATCGTGTCTTGATCTCCAGTGTTCACATTCCTTCTTTTCTTCCAAATTTCTGGACTCTCCCTCTGTCTGGTCTGTCTGGTCTCTGCAAGTCTCTCCATTGATTGCTTTCTCATCGACTCTGCTGTTTCCTTGTCCTTTTCCATAGCCTTCTCCCTTCTCCCTTCTCTCATCTCCCTTTGCTAAATCTTCTTGCGCCTCTGCAGTTCTGTCAACAATGTCTAGCACTGCGACATCTAGCTCTGTAGGTTCTAGGGGATTGATTCCACTTGCACGCTCTTCTTGTGCCATTTTGCGCTTGAAATTTCTTTTCAGCTTCAAAAATCTATCCCTTACAGATCACTGATCTACAAACGTGTCATATAAAGGTGTCCAAGTCATCTTTTGCCTAAAAATTCAGAGAGAAAAATTAGATTAGCCTCCATTTTTGTGTGTTAAGACTGATTATATTCTAAAATAGGTTTATGATATAATGCAACATGTAGCCATATTTAACATTTATTTGTAAAGTTTCTCAAATATTAAGTAACTAGGAACACAACTTCACTCTAGGGAACACTAGCTCTTCAGAGTTGTCACTAACCTTGAGTTGATCAAAATAACTTGCATCATGTTTTAGGCCTATTGGTGAAAAATAATCCCTAAAGCTACTAAGAAATATTTCATATGAAAATATAAACTTCTAACAAACAAATAACATACGATTGAGTCTTTATTTTCTGTCCTTAAGGTAATTCAATGACTTGAAATGATGAAGCCATTTTCTTCTCACCTTTGGCCCACAAAGTGTTCGGCAAACTAACCTTAAGAAATGAGAAAATGTTAAAAAACCATCCAAAACGAAACAATAATATGTAAATCTTGATAATTAAACCGATTGGTTAACTTTTAAACTTTTAAATTGATACTCACAGTAAAAACTTTCCAAGTTGTCAGGAGAAAGTAAAAATCAAAAATTTGCGTTACCAATCTGATGAAGACGCGTTGTGATGACAAACCATGAGGTGGCCGCGATCGGTCCTAGACTCCTCTGGTGCGTCTTGGCTCGACGCGTCCTGAATCGTAAACTCACTATTCTTTTTTAAGGCAGCAACGGAGGGCTTTTGTTGCTCTTCAATGGCACTCAGCCTATCCAGAAGGGTTTGCAAATCTGGTACATAAAAAACAATTTTATGTTTTATTTTCATTTCACTAGAATTATTCTGCAAGAATATTAAAATGATCCTCTAGAGAGCGTGAAAATGCCAGACTTTGTTTGTGTAAAAATATGATTGTAGGTTAAAAGACATTCCAACAACTATGTGAACAATCAATATTCATTCGCAAAATAAAAGGAAAAGAACAATGTACCAAATATTAAGAAATAATTTGGTATAAATGAAAAATATACTATCGTTGAAACCTGCTAGCAGGATGATTGAAAGCGAGTTATGGATAGTTCAGGGCGTAAACAATTGTAAAAATAGAATGTCTTTCATCATGTTTTATGGACAACTTGTTAATAAAAGCATTAAAACTATCATTCAGACTGAATTTCTCCAGCAAAAGTGTTTTATTCTGAATGTATTGTCCAAGATAATACGGACCAACCTAGCAAATAACGTATGAGAGGATCTTTGAAAAATCATCTAAAAATGATAAAATATGAAAAACGACCCCAGCAAATGTCGCTGAAAAGGGTCATTCAAAAATATTATAGAATAAGGGAAGCGCACCCAGCAAATTTCTCTCGATAGGGTCTTCAAAACTATTATAGAATAAGAGGAACGCCCCTAGCAAATTTTGCTTTAAAGGGTCGTTGAAAATTATGATAGAAAAAAGAAGAAATGCTCTAAGCAAAGTTCGCTCGAAAGGGTTTGAAAATCATCAAAGAACAAGGGAAACGCCCCCAGAAAACTTTCGCTCGAAAGGGTCCTTGAAAATCATTATAGAAAAGGAAACTCCCCCCAGCAAGTTTCGCTCGAAAGGGTCTTTGAAGATCATTATATACGGTAAAGGCAAACGCCCCCAGCAAATTTCGCTCGAAAGGGTTTTGAAAATCATGATAGGAAAAAGAAAACGCCCCCGGCAAATTTTGTTGGAAAGGGTCGAATCATCACTAAACAAAAGACCAATGGAAAAACAAGCTGCAAAACTAGGAATAAAATGTGGAAGAGATGCTTGCTGGTTCAATATTCAGAGGCGGAGGTGCTGGACCTTCGTTTTCCACTGCATTTGCAATGACTGCACGTGGAGCTGTGCAGTCCTGTACCTGGTTAGGTTGAGGCTCTTGTAGTTCAGCTTGAGGCACCAAATCAGCTAAGTTAATTTCATCCTCTTCAACAGCTTGTGGTTGCTGGGCCATTTTCAATTTTGTCTTGTCAGTGGCAGCCCAAGCAAAACAACGATTTTAGTGTTCCACGGGTGATTTTTTTCATCTAAGACGCCAATCTGGGACGTTGCATTGGCTTAAATATGGAGTAGGAGACTGGCACTAGTCTCGTGCAGGCCTACTTAGTTGGATTCCCCAGAGTATCTTACTATTTTTGTCATTTCGAGACACCTCGCCACTGAGAATACCACCACAATTGAGACAGGACTTTCTGATTTCAATAAAACGGTTATTTCAGTTCTGAAAACAACATACGAAAAGACTGAACCCACTGTTGTAAATTATAGAAATTATGGGAATTATTCCGAACAACCTTTTAAAAAACATCTTCAGCACAAGAGCTGCAAAAGATTGAATCAACGGACCTGAATCATGATTCATTCCAAAATTGTTTTGAAAAAGTCTTGAATCAACATGCCCTATGAAAAATAAATATGCAAGGGCAAATGATGGTCTCTTCATGAATCGAACCCTTCGTAAAGCTGTTATGATGCGTTCAAGATTGAAAAATAAAGTTAATGAAAACCGTACAGCTCAAAACTGGGAAGCGTTTTGTCAACATCGTAACTTATCCGTATATCTATTTAGGACTGAAAAAAGAAACTTTTATAAAATCTTAGATATTTCTCAAATCACAGATAATAAATTTGTTTGAAAAACCGTGAAGCCCTTTATCTCTGATAAAAACAAAGCAAATGTAAAAATTACTTTAATCGAGGAGGATGAAATAATATCTAAAGACAAAGAAGTGGCTGAGACTCTAAATGATTACTTTGTGAATATTCCTGATGCACTTGGTCTTACAGAAAATAATGACATCATCTCTAATACAGAAGGTATTTCAGATCCCATTGATAAAGTTATGACTAAATATTCCAACCACCCCAGCATTAGAAAAATTCGCAGTTTTGCTCAATTTGAAAATAAGTTCCACTTTGATAAAGTATCTATTGAAGAAATGAAAATGTAAATCAGTAGACTCAATCCCAAAAAGGCAACGAATTTTAAAAACATCCCCCCTAAATTTTAGAAAATAGCTCTGAGATTTGTGCAAAATAACTAAAGACAATCTTTATTGACTGCGTTGAAAACTTATTTTTCCCGGACAAGCTCAAATCTGCAGATGTGACATCACTCCATCAATCTGGGGCAAAGACCTCAAAAGAAAATCATAGACCTGTAAGTGTACTTCAACGGTTTCTAATATGTTTGAAAGAAATATGGATAGGCAGACAGTAGAATATGTAACCCCATTTCTATTGGTTCTGTTTTGTGGTTTTCGCTAAGGTTTTAATACATAAGATGCTCTGACTCGGATGATTTGAAATTGGAAAATCGGTTTAGACAATGGGGAAAACGTGGGTGTAATCTTGATGGACCTCTCAAAAGCGTTCGACTGTATCAAGCACGACCTCCTTTTAGCAACAGATGCATGAAAATGCCTGAAATGAGCTCATTTTATTCTCAGCATAAGCATACAAAACAAATACTGAAAATGGAGAGCATACACTCAAAATGTTCAGAAAACATTGGTTATCCCCATGATTACAGTGGATTTGGGATCAAAGTTGCACAAGAGGATATAACCGCCCCATAAAACATAGCATTTCATGCGGTTTGTACTAATATCTTAGTTCCTTATTTTATCTTGCTTTTACCAAAACTAGACGATTATGGCTTTAGCCGTGAAGCTCTATCTCTTATCCATTAACTTTCTAGAGGACAGACAAAAAGGGTTAAAAATCAAGGGATGTTTTAGTACGTTTCAAAATCTTAAATTGGGCGTCCCCAAAGGATTAGTTCTTGGCCCCCTTCTTTTCAACATTTACATAAATGATTTGCTGCTTTTTATTGAAAAAACTAATATCTGCAATTATGCAGATGATACAACTATTTATGCATGTGACAAGAGCCTGGATAATGTAATCGAGAAGCTGGACAGTGATTCTGATATCATTATTCAATGGTTTTTAGATAATTTTATGAAGTCTTATACCGATAAATGTCATTTAATGGTAATAGGGAAAAGTGTCAACCAATCAGTTACGGTAAATATAGGTAGCTGCAGCATTGAAAATATAGACGTGGAAAAACTATTGGGGGTCACAATCGATAATAAACTTACTTTTGACAAACATATTAAAAAGCTGTGTACAAAGCTCTCTCGTATGTCTCCCTTTGTGAACTCAAACAAGTCAACAGTTTTAATGAGATCCTTTGTGATAAGTCAATTTAAATACTGTCCCTTGGCTTGGATGTTTCATAACAGACAATTAAGCAATAAGATTAATGAAATACATGAAAGAGCTTTAAGAATTGCATACAAGGACTATGAATCAAACTTTGAGGATTTATCAGAAAGAGACAAATCTCTAATTATTCATGCTAAGAATCTGCAAACCCCGGTGATAGAAATTTTTAAAACTCAGAACAATTTAAACCTTCCTTTTATGAGCGAAATCTTCAGACAGCGAGAAGTTATGTTTAACTTAAGAAATGGAAACGATTTTGTCTTACCAAGGGTAAAAACTGTACATTTTGGCTCTGAAACCGTACAATATAGAGGGCCTCAGCTTTGGCACCGCCTCCCTCAAGGAATAAGAAATGCTGAATCATACTTGAAATCTTGAAATTTAGATCAAATATTAAACAATGGCGCAGTGAAAAATGCACATGTAGCCTTTGCAGACCTTTCGTTGCAAACCTCGGATATTTATAATGGCGAATTTTTAGCATTTCCTTTTATCTTTCACTTTTGATTTTACATCTTAAAACGTTTTTATTGTATGATACACTACTGTTCTTATAAGAATTAATTGTATCTCTTTTATTGTATTAAACACCACTGTTTTTATAAGAGGTATCTTTAGCTCATTTTAAACCATATATTACAAGAATTGTCTGGACTGTTTTAATTAGATTTTTAACAAATATTTTTATAGTACTTTGTATTTTAAATAGTTGGCTTTAATTAGAAAAAATTAAGAAATTAATTAAGCTACATCACTTGTATGCAAGCCAACTTTAACCCTATTATGGCCGGGGGGGGGGCACAAAGTGCCCGCGGCAAATTAAAAATGCTGTATCTCCCAGAAAACACGTAATATTCTACTGGAACCAGTTCGACTTTTCCTCAAATTTATCAGAGAACATGAAAAAATAATTTTTGTTACTATTACACCTTTGCTGATCACGTGACACCTCTTTTGTCAACAAGTGATCAGGTGTTAAAATGTTTTAGGGCCTATATTTCTGTAACTATAACACATAGAGACTTGCTTGAAGCACCATTGGCTTTGTTCTAACAAGGGCTTCTGAATGATATATAATTTATTAGTATTTGCTGACGTAAGCAAAATTTAAAATCTATGTTGTCATCAATGTTTATGACGTCATATCTATTAATAGACAATTATTTTTTTCATTTAAAATTCCTTTTTTGGCGTTCCTGGATAGAGATAAACTAGAAAAAATTCTATTTTTCAATCTGAATAGCTATTTTATCTTACTTTTCTTCATTGTAAAATTGATCCACTTGAACATTTATGAAAAAATGGTATAAATATAGAAAAATATAAAAGAATGTCCAAAAAATTTATAGATTATGATTCGAAAATGCTTTTTGTTCATGAATAGACCATCTGAGAGGCAAGAATACAATAAGGATAGCTTCAATAACAAGCTAAATGCCTATAAGTAGTTATCATGGTTTTTCAGACTTATGACGTCACTATGACGTCATTGGTAGTCATTATGGTTTTAAAAACACCATCAATCGATAGAGCAAGTAAAGTTCTATAATTCTACCAAGTTTCAAGCTTTTATCGCGTTCCTAACAAGAATTATAGGGGGCGGGCACAATGTGCCCCCCCCCCCGGTATTACAAGGGTCCAAAAAGCCCGGTAGTAATAGGGTTAAAGAAATTGATTATATGTTATCATCATTATTATCAATATACTGTTCGAGTCTGTAGCATGCAAATACTATCGCCAGACATTATTTTTCAATTGGTGGGTAGCTATTTTTTTCTACCGGATTCTTTCTTTCTATGTTCTCGATGCGAAAGCGATTGGTCTCCTTTCTTGCATTATACACGTTCCAAGTCCAATGTCACTGCTGTTGCACTGTATCGTCACTGGGCAATTCACATCATAATGTCTGAGGACAAGAAATTGGATAATCATTTTTTCATCCTGTCAAAAGCTTCCTGGTGATGTGTTTCCCAGCACCATACAGCATCTTTGTCAGTCAGTCTTCTCAGTGGTTCCGCAACATCAGATAATTTCGGGAGGAACTTTGCGAGGTAGTTCACAAAACTAAGGAATCGTTGCACCGCTTTCACGTTCTCGGCTCGCATCTTCCCATCAGGTTTCGGCATATCCTTAACTGCACGTATCTTTTCCGGGTCTGGCTTCCCCTGCCTTCAGACGTAAGAAGATGACCCATGTATGGAACTTGTGTCAACTTCAGCTTGAATTTATCAGGATTCAGTTACAGATTCATTTTACGACATCTTCTCAAAAGTTCCATCATATTGCTGTTTTGATCTCTGCTTGCTTCTTCCGCGGCGTCTCCTCGGCCAACAATCAAAATGTCATCTGCGATGTTGTAAACGCCAGGCAATCCTTCAATCACTTCATGTTGTCGTCACCTCTGCGGCTGGGGCTATTCCGAATGGCATTCTCAACCATCGATATCTATCAAACATCTAACAAACTGCTTTCTTCGTCCGACTCGACTTGCCAGAAACCGTTTTTCGCATCCGCCACACTGAATACCTTCGCCTTCTAAAGTTCCGGTAGGATTTCTTCTATGGTCGGAATCGGGTAATGCGATTTCTGCCTTTTTCAGGTCCTTCGGATCTATGCACAGTAGTAGAATATAAAAGGGGCGTCCGAGCCCACTATGACGTCACTGGCAACTTGGGGGAATACCCTCCAAGTCCTTGTCAGGGAAAGTCCCCCGAGCCTCCATTAGGGAAAGTCCCCTTCGAAAGCCCCTGTTGGGAAGGTACCGTCATAGCATTTCAGGCGTATATAAAAAGTTAACCAAGTATTTTTCATTTAACTATAAATCGTTGAGGAAGTTGTCGAGATGTATCATTTTAACAAGATCGTTTTGGGGGTCCTAGCCCACTATGACGTCACTAGCGACTGAGGGGAATACCCTCCAAGTTCCTTGTTAGGGAAAGTCCCCTGACCCCTGTAGGGGAAAACCCCTAAGTCTCTGTAAGGGAAACCCACCTCCCTCTCAGGGAAAGTCCCCTGGGAAAGCCCCTTTTGGGGAAATACCCTCAGAGCATTTCAGGCTTACATAAAACGTTAACCAAATAGATTTCATTTAACTATAATTTATTGTCTAGATACATATCATTCGACGGAAGCAAAAATGATTTTGGCAGCTTTTTACGTATGTAATGCTATATATGAAACTATAAAAAAGCAACGTAAATTAACTAGAAAAGTTTTAGTCGCATATTGTCTAGAGAGTAATTATGTTTGATGGAACCTTATTTCGGAAGCGACACTTTTCAATAATATCTCATTATAGACAGGGAATTTACCATAACATTCCAGCGAATCGGGTAACCGAAAATCTAAAGCTAGTTTTGGAATTCCTGAGGGAAGGCAGTCATTTTAAGCCCTGGGAACATTCTGGGAAATGAGCCATTGTGACGTAATTGATGACATCATGTGACCACAGTCACAAGAAATCTAACCTTAGAATTTTCAATCGCTGATAACATCATTGGAAAGAGCATCAAAATCTGAGCAAGATGTTATTAGACACTGATGTTATTTGACTTACCCTTCAAAAGATATAACGTATTGAAAATTGTGGAAAAATTAAAAATGGCGGATAGAAATTGAGCGTATCAGTCTGTTTGTTTGATTGTTTGATCGGAATTTAATGAGGAAACAGTTTTTCTTTATTGTTACTGTATAGAAATGAAGAGAAAATTTCAATAGGAGCCACTGAGTTGAAATTTAAGCTAAGCTGAATAGAGTTTTTGAATCTATGATTTAAATCTTATTGTCAGTTTATGGCAGCCATTCGGCAGATGAATAGTCACTTGAAGAGAAATCATTTACTTCCCACACATTTTCCCATATCACCTTCCTCAAATCCTCACTTTTGTCCCACATTTCCACCCTGTGTAATGCAGTACAGTGAAGGTGTGTTGTACGGTAGAGGATATTTCGTACGGTGCAGGGATATTTTCAGTACTGTGTAGGGTATTCAGTACAATGGACGGATATGATTAGTACGATGGAGGGATATCATCCGTACGATGAAGGGGGATATTATAAGTACTATGGAGGGATACTGTCAGTAATCGAAGGATATTTAGTGCTTTTGAAGAGTATAATCACTACATTAGAGGGATACCATCAGTACAATGGAGAGTATTCAGTACAGTCGAATATCCTCCATCAACTGTACTGAAGATATTTCAGTGAAATTGCTGATTATCTAGATGGTCTTTGAAGTATGACGATAGTAATTTTGTTGAAATCGTTCTGATTTCAGTGAAATAGCTGACTATCTAGATGGTTTTTGAAGTATGAAAATAGTAACTTTGTCAAATTAGGAGGAACATTCGATGCCATTGGACCTGACATATGCAATGCCTTGTCAGTAGATTCATTCTCTGTCCAGATGTGACACAACGTCTAACTTCTTTAAGGTTGGAGAAATTCAAGTTTTTGAAAATTGCTCGACCCACTAGTGAAATATCGACGGCTGGATGGGTATGGATTAGAAGAAACATCGACACCATCGAGAAAGAATTATAAAAAGCAAAAGAGTTAATTAATAGAACCGTTTTCTACAATGGAAAGACACCGGAATCGTATATAACGACCAGCTTGCGAATTTAAAAAGAGCTGAAAGTGAAATTGTCTAGCGTTATTCCTCAAGAGTTAGATTCAATATAGGGAGCCATAAAAAGGATAAATTATCAGCTATTTCACTAGTTTCAACGCACCTAGGTAATGATTCAAGATGCTTCAATGGAAATGAATGGGTGGACATGGAATGAAGAAGACGAGCCTTTCGTGCCTTTCTGGCTCAAAAGGAAACAGTTACCAACATTTTTGCCCTCAAGAAACTGACTTGGAAATGTGTGAATGTGAAGATGGGAAACCAAGCAAAATAAAGGCAACAAAGGAAAAGAAAGTTGAAAGGAAGTCTAATTTCCCAAGCAAATAGATGCAGATGAAGAAATTCTCTTAAGTAATGTATGTGCAGTACAATGGAGGTTGAGTAGTAAGGTAGACTATATTCAGTAAGGCAAAAGGACACAATCAGTGGATGGGTGGATGTTCATGTAGTACGATGGGTGGATGTCTTCAGTACTGTGGAGGGTATTCAGCACATTGGAGGGATATCTTCAGTACGTAGAGGCATATCATGAGTACGGTGACGGGTATCTTCAGTTTGATGGAGACAATTTCAATGTACTGAATACTTTCCATTGCACTGATGGTATCCCTCTAATGTACTGATGATACCCCTTAAAAGCACTGAAAATCCTTTAATTACTGACAGTATACAGCCATAGTACTTATAACATCCCTTCATTGTACTTATGATATCCCTCCATCGTATTGAATACTGTCCACAGTACTGAAAATATTTCCCATCGTACATATGATATCTCCGCCGTACTGATGATATCCCTAATAATGATAACAATAATAAATTTATTTAAAGTGGGCTTGCAATAACTACAATTTACAATTTACAATTACCCTGCACCGTACTGAATATCCTCTACCGTACAACACACCTTCACTGTACTGCATTACACAGGGTGGAAATGTGGGACAAAAGTGAGGATTTGAGAAAGGTGATACGGGAAAATGTGTGGGAAGTATATGATTTCTCTTCAACTATTCGTCTGCCGAATGGCTGCCATAAACTGACAATAAAATTTAAATCATCGATTCAAAAACTCTATTCAGCTTAGCTTAAATTTCAACACAGTGGCTCCTATTGAAATTTTCTCTTCATTTCTATACAGTAACAATAAAGAAAAACTGTTTCCTCATTAAATTCCGATCAAACAATCAAACAAACAGACTGATACGCTCAATTGCTATCCGCCATTTTGAAGTTTTCCACAATTTTCAATACGTTATATCTTTTGAAGGGTAAGTAAAATAACATCAGTGTCTAATAACATCTTGCTCAGAATTTGATGCTCTTTCCAATGATGTGATCAGCGATTGGATATTCAGAGGTAGGACTTCTTGTGACCGTGGTCACATGACGTCATCAATTACGTCACAATGGCTCATTTCCCAGAATGTCCCCAGGGCTTAAAATGACTGCCTTCCCTCAGGGATTCCAAAACTAACTTGAGATTTTCGGTTACCCGATTTGCTAGAGTGTTATGATAAATTCCCTGTCTATTAGATGCAACGTTTGTAAACAGATCATATTACCATTGGATCCAAGATCTTTTACGGTTCGCAAGAGACCAAAACACTCTGCTGATAAAGGATATGATTAGACAACAGCAGGTTCGATCAAAATCCCAAGCTGTATATCTAACCATTAATCTTTTGAAGGTGCTAATCGAAGAAGTAAATTGGGGAAGAATAGTGGTTTTAGTACTTTTTATAGAAGAACTTGCTGAAGCTGTAGCGAGATGTTCCGATAGAGCTACAGCAACATCATTCATTGAGATAATAAAAGAAGAAATAAACGATAAAGCCCTCAGAAAATGGGTCATTTGAGATACAATGATGAGATATGGGATAGTTTGTCAAACACAAAGCTTGAGCATCTCCAACGCCTGCAGTCCAGAGGACAAACACTTACTGAAAGCTCTGGATTAAAGGATGGATGGAGATTATCATCATAATCATCATCATCATTATATTTTACAACCCTTGCGGGTCGATACAAATGTCTACGCAATAAATATAAAGTATTTTTGCTGACATGGTTTCTACATAGACTGTAAAAGGTGTCTAAGTTATATTGATTTGATATATTATCAGGCAAACGTTTCCAGAGTGGGTATAATTGAGAAAAAGAACCAACATTTAACAACATCAACTCTTCAAAATGTTGGCATAATTTTTTTTCAAGTTAGAATTTCTTGTTGCTCTATAAGCTGCCATAGAAAAATAATCAAGAGGCTTCAAAGCAACCTGATCTGTTAACATTTATGAACGTATTTTAACTGAAACAATAATCTACGATATTCCAGTGTGTCCCATTTTAAATTTAGCAATAATTCTGCTACACTTGATCGCTGACGATAGTCAGACGCTACAAATCTGGCTCCATTTATTTGTACCATTTCAACTCTTTTCTTAAGTTCAGCTGTATGCGGAGACCAAACCTCGCAGGCATATTCTAAATGGGGTCGCACTAGCGCAAAATATAGCTTTTATCTTATTTACCGTGAATAATTACACAAATTTCTCCGTAATAGGCAATGGGATCTGTTTGCTTTCTACACAACCAAAGCAACTGTTTTATTCAAACACATATCACTACAAATATATATCCCTAAATACTCATAAGACTGTACTTTTTCAACCGGATCATTTGAAATATGATATTCGTTTTCAATCATATTTCTTTTCAGCGTGACGGACATTGAAAAATATTTTGAAACATTGAACTCCATATCCCAATCACAGCTCCACTTATATAGTTTATCTAAATAATTTTGTAGGGCAATACCATCATTTACAGACTTTCTCTCACGGTAGAGTGCACAATCATCGGCAAACAGATTTATTTTAGAATGAACATCAGCGATAATGTCATTTATGTATAGTAGAAAAAAAACAGGACCGAGAACAGATCCCTGAGGAACACCTGAGAGCACTTCACAGGAATTAGATTCTTCGCCATCCATCACTTCTTTTTGTGACCTTCCTGAAAGGAATACTTTAAGCTACAAGAGATTCTCACCACGAATACCGTATCTTTGCAGTTTTGTTATTAATTTCTTGTGAGAAACCTTATCAAAAGTCTTAGAAAAGTCAAAAAAAATAACATCTGATGGCCCTTGGAATTTATAGACTCAGCAAAGTTATGGACGAGAGTTAGAAGCTTGGAGGTACATGAATATTTTTTACAAAATATGTTGTCTATCTGTAATAACTTGATAATGTTCCAAATGGGCATACATGACAGATTTGATCATATGTTATAGAAGCTTGCAGGGTATAGATGTTAACAAAACTGGCCTATAATTGTTGGGCTCGGATCTAGCTCCTTTTTTCTATAATGGAGTGATTGTGGCCCTCTTCCAGTCTTGGGGCATCTCAGATCTTCTCAAGGAAGTCTCAGACTAAATTTTAAACATCGACTTACTTCTTCAGGGACTAGCTTCAATAACTTAGGACTGATGTTATCTGGACCTGGTGCCTTACTTACATCTAAGCCATCAATTAAGGCTTTACACCCGAACAAAATATATCAATCACTGGCATATCAGGAAAAGATGGATCAAATTGACTGGCAATGTCTGTTTCACTCGACGGGCTATTATCTTGACTGGACGCCTCATAGAATGTCGTACTTGAGGTATTGAGAATGTCTTTTGTTTTAGTAAATGTTTGCTAATTTTTTACATTAAGACATTTTATCGAGGTACTAGAAAATCTTTTTGCTTTGATATATTTCAAGATTTTTTTCGGTTTTTTATCTACGTCACTTAATATTTAATTATTAACGTAATCGTCATGAGCTTCCTTAATAACATGTTTCACTTTCTTTCTTTGAGCCTTAAATTTGATAAGATCACTATGGTTTTGAGACCTTTTCGCTCGTTTAAACAAACGCTCCCTTTTACGAATTTCCCTGTGAGCGCGAACATTTACCCAAGGTAAATTTGGATTGTTTCTAGCGTATTTATATGGTACAAAATCGTCGATCAATGTATGTAAGGTATTTTTAAAAGAGGACCATAAGTTATCCACACTATTGTGCGTTTGCCGAGAGACCATTTCAAAATAAGCAATATTTAAGCCCTGTTTCAATCTTCCTATAAAGGGAATTGTTTCTTTTCTAGTGCAAGAGTATGGAATGAGATCCCATTGACAATCCGAACAAGTTGCACATTAAAATGTTTAAAAGAAGGCTGAAAGAATTCTTAAAAACTTAAGAATCTTCTGAAAGCACGATCCCTGGGAAGAACAGCAAATCCAAATTATTTCAAATTGTATATCAATTAATATTGTTACATTTGTTTATTCTAGAACTGATAAGGTTTTGTGTAAAAATATCATTAAATAAAATGAATTCCCCTAAGTCGCTAGTGACGTCATAGTGGGCTCGGACCCCCAAAACGATCTTGTTAAAATGATGCATCTCGACTATTTCCTCCACGATTTATAGTTAAATGAAATCTACTTGGTTACCTTTTTATATAAGCCTGAAATGCTATGAGGGTATCTTACTAAAAGGGGCTTTCGAAGGGGACTCTCCCTAATGGTGGCTCGGGGCTTTCTCCACAGGGACCAGGGGACTTTCCCTAACAAGGACTTTGAGGGTATTCCCCTAAGTCACTAGTGACTTCATAGTGGGCTTGGACGCCCCTTTTACATTCTACTCACAGTCTAAGCTTTTTTCCTTTCCTCACTACCACTTGACTACTGATCCAATCGGTTGGTTCAGTTACTTTTTTCACCACTTTCATCTTCTCAAGATCTTCAATATGTTTCTTCTGCTCCATTTTGAATTGGAATCGCCACCCGCCTTGGTGCATGTTTCATTGGTAGCACGCTTTGGTCGACTTCCAAATTATATTCTCCAGGCAAGCATCCCAATCCATGAAAAAAATCACCCTATTCTGCCAAGACCGCCTTTTCCGGTCGATATTCTTAGGCTGCTTTGCTGACTGAGAGTACATCCTGTGGCCAATTCAGCGTTATCAAATCTAGAGTTTCACTGGTGTCTGCTGACAGTAGAGGCGTAATATTTCTGGGTACCACATGAAAGTCGATTTTCTTGTCAATATTTCCAAGCTTGCAAACCAACTTTGTACTTCCCATAGGCTTCGTCATTGATCCATTGTACATCTTTAAAAGTACCTTGGGTTTCGTTAGTCGTATCGGGTCTTCCGCTGCAATCCATAGGGGCTGGTGAAGGTATATATACGAAACAAGTGTAATGCCATCTTCTAAACTTTGCCAATTATCTTTACTTCTTTGACAGTAGAACTTGCTTCTTATTTAGGCCTAGCATTCTTCTTTGCCTTCGGGCAAGCCTTCACTTGCACATGCACCAAAGAAACAAAAGGTGTTGAGGGCCAACAATAAACCTTACATGAATAAAGGTCTAAACAAGGCTATTAAGACAAGACCTAGACTGAAGAAAGTTGCCAATAAAACAAAAACGGAATCTGATGTCAAGAAATATAAATCACAAAGAAACCTCGTTGTCAAAATGAATAGAAAGTTAAAAAGAGACTTTTACAAGTCAGTAGATCCTAAGAAAATAAATAATGACAAAAAATTTTGGAAAATAGTAAAGCCTTTGTTTTCAAATGTAAACCCAATGGAACAAAAAGTTATCCTCGTGGAAGGGGAACAGATTTTATCAAACGATGAGGCAGTTGCAAAATGCCTAAATAATTATTTTGTAAACATTACTGACTCTTTAAATCTTAATGTTACTCAAGACAACGTCGAGGATTCGCTCGATAATCGTATTGACACTGTTATAGCAAGGTATGCAAATCACCGGGGTATCCTGGCCATTAAGGCAGCAACTAATAATATCACCAAATTTTATTTTGAGCACGTCAACCCCTGGAATGTTATGGCAAGTCAGTTAGTGGAAATATTCCCACCAATGTCTTAAAGAAGACGAAGGAAATCGCATGTCCACTGACTGTATCAACAATACAATAAATGATAGTATATTCCCAAAAGGGTTAAAAAAGGCTGATGTAACCCCAGTCTTTAAAAGGGGAGAAAAAACCACGAAGACAAATTATCGGCCAATAAGCATATTACCTTACGTATCAAAAATTTATAAGCGAATTCTCGGCGATCAACTAAATGATCATTTCTTATACCGAAATAATATATTATGCAACTTGCTATCAGGGTTTCGGAAAGGTTACAGTACCCAACATGCCTCGCATGCCTAAAAAGTTATTGAAAATTGGAAAAGCTCTTTAGATTCAAAAGGCATTGTGGGTACTGTTCTAATGGATCTCTCTAAGGCTTGACTGCCTACCACATGACCTATTGATAGCAAAGTTGGAATCGTACGGAATCGGCAGAAAAAGCCTGCAATTAATATATAGCTACCTAAGCGGTCGTGATCAGATGGTTAGGGTTGCATCGCATTACAGCCCATATAAGCAAATAAGAATTGGTGTCCCACAAGGGTCAGTTCTGGGGCCCTTGCTTTTCAATATATTCATAAATGACCTTTTCCTTATTGAACTGAGATCAGACTTGTGTAACTTTGCAGATGATAACACACTATATGCTTGTGGTTATTCTTTTGAATCAATTGTCTGGAAGCTTGCATACGATCTTGAAAAGATCCTAAATTGGTTCTCTGCAAACAATATGATTGAGAACCCTGGAAAGTTTCAACTGATGTTCCTGGGTATGAAAGAAACAGAGCAGTTAGGTTTAAATATCAATGGCCAAATCATACGTGCCAGTGACAAAGTAAAATTGTTGAGAGTCACTATTGACAATAAATTAACGTTTGGCCAACATGTTGATAATGTCTGCATGAAAGTTGATACAAAGGTAAAGGCGTTATTGAGGCTATCATGCTATATCAACTTTAAACAAGTAAGTTAAGTACACTGTTAAATGCTATTATAATGTCGAATTCCAACTATTGCCCTCTGATCTGGATGTTTTGTTGCAAAACAGCCAACAAAAGCCTCAATCGAGCACATAAACGTGCTCTAAGGGTTTTATACCAGGAATTTGAATCCTGCTGTGAAGAACTTCTATCCAGGCATGGTGATGTCACAATTCATGTAAAGAATCTACAGAAACTCCTGGTAGAAGTATATAAAACGCTCCATTACTTGAACCCGTCATACCTCTGGGAGAACTTCCAAACAAAATCAATAACATATAATTTACGCAAAAAAGTTTTATGTGAACTTCCTCAGAGGTCTGAAACAGTAAAATATGGGATAAACTCCCTGCGGTTTAGAGGACCTATGCTTTAGAACACCCTAAATGATGATGTAAAAAATTTAGAATCCGCTGAGGCTTTTAAAAAGGAAATTAAGAACTGGGATGGAACCAATTGCCTTTGCTCAATTTGTAAATAATAATTTGATGATTTTATTTGTAATTTCGGATTTATTTTAGTGTAGATAGTTGGTGTAAATTAGTTTTTCATTATCATAACTGTAAACTATGTAAATACCAAGTTAAAAAAATATATGAAATGAAATGAAAGAAAACTTCGAGGGCCCAAGATCCCACACCTGACAACATGTTTCGGTCTAAAGAATGCTCTGATATATAGTCACCAGGCCCTGCTAAAAACTACTCATCAACTAATGATTTCCTCACAAACATACTATACTAGTTACTCCCAAGAGTAAGCACGCATATTTGTGCCAACGTGTAACAATGCATGTATAAAAAATATAGACTAAGAGTCATTCTTTATCGTAATTTCCTGCACAGCAATGATTGTACTCTCCACAGTACTATTGATATCCCTCAACTGAACAGACTCCAGTGTCAGCATGGTATCCCCCAAATTATTATTAATATTCCCCTCTAATATTCCCATCCTCTACAGAACTGAACATCCTCCACGGTGCTGAATATCCTCTACAATACTTTATATCATCCAAAGTACTTAACGTCTTCCACAGTACTGTTCATTCTCCACAGTACTGTTCATTCTCCACTGTACTAAGCATCCTCTACAATACTTTATGTCATCCACAGTACTTAATATCATCAACTGTGTTAAACATTCTCCACAATACGGAATATCCTCCACAGAACGCAACATCTTCCACAGTACTGTTCATCCTCCACAGTACTGTTCATTCTCCACGGTACTAAACATCCTCCACAGAACGGAACATCCTCCACAGTACTGAACATCCCCCACAGTACTTAACATATTGATAACTATTGATATTAACATCCTCCCCATACTGAACTTCCTTCACAGTACTGGACACCATCCACAGTACTGATGATATCCTCCACAATACGGAAAATCCTCCACATTATTGATGATATCCTCCACAGTACTATTGATATCCCTCAGAGAACTGAACATCCTTCACAGTAATGAACACCATCCACAGTGCTGATGATATCCTCCACAATACGGAACATCCTCCACAGTACCGACGACATCCTCAACAGTATTATACATTCTCCACAATACTGCACCGACATTCCCTGGTGAGTATTGATATTACATGTTTATTTTGAAGTATTGATGACGTCATGGCTAGAGAAACATACTCTCTGAGGAAATAAAGGTTCTCGAAAATATAGATTAGCCCAGAAAAAACAGCCCTACTGTTTGACAGTGAGATATCAGACTCCATCCTGGGGTCGGTCACAAATTACGATGCTGCATGTTGATTTTCAAAAACTTTCTATATCTTCTGTTAAAGAATTAGAATGTGTTCCGCTCGCCGCAAGATTAGATTTATTCCTTTTAAATGCATGGAAGACAAAAAAAAAGCTTTTGAGTGATTGAAAAGATTGATAATCGCAACGTCCACTTAGTTTCAAAACAGTTGTGTTTTTGTCACTTTTTCCTGTTAAATGGTGGTCTGGTTCTCCTATTATTATCATCATTATTATATATGAGTCACTCAGTTGTTATAGAAAAGTTTCCTCAAAAACGATTTTTATAATCGAAAGCTTTGTTAACGGAACATTTGTGTTTTTTATTTCTCTTTTATCTTTTTTCAAGATTGCCGGTTTTATTTTCTATATTATCATTATTATTGTTATCATAAGCAATTAAATACAGGATACGTTTTTAATGCAGCAATGTTGCTTTTCTTAAACGGCATGTTAAACAACTAGTTTAGAAATCAATGAAATTTTCTAAATAAAGGAACTGGCAAAATAAGGAAAATGATAAGGATAGAATCACATCAAAGGTCCTAAGGAGAAGGTAAATAAGTTGAAAATATGCTGGAAAGCCATAGAAATGTTTGATAAAAAGATAAAAGACTTAACACAAAAATTAGAGAAAATAGCTTTAAAGATGCCATTCAAAAATGTTATAATGTTGCTCTCTAAAGTTTCAAGCTCACATTTCTCTTGTCTCAATAGATAGAGCGAATAATAATTGCTGTAATCAATTCATGAAACATGAACTTCTGTGTCCTGAAACGTTTTTTGATGCATAGTTTATCTCGCACTCATTTCGACTGTTTCAATGTCTAAAGGTTTTTACAAATTTGAAATCTTCCTCAATTCTGAATCAATGGTTTCAAAAATTGAGCATTTTTCTCGAAACGATGCCATTGAAAAATATCCATCTCTTTCCTCAATATGTAAAACTTTCCTTCGGCTCACAACGGTGAACCGTTATGGATTCAGTATGGATATGCGATTTTTTTGGAAAAATACCATCAAAAATACTCTAAAGACTGAATTTGCCCTTATGCGTAGAAGTTTAGAGAATGTTTTCATGCTGAAACAGTACTCACTCCAAGGCTCAAATTACACTATTCCATATTTGAATAAAAATTGAGCAAAACCTATCCGTTTTAAGAGTGGCGGTATGGCGGGGTCTTTGGGACTATCCACGATAAATAAAATGGACGGATAACGAGTCACGAATACCAAAATTTTAAAAACTCTGAATAAATCACAATTTTGATTTAACACCTTGGGCGCATCGATGCAAACACGGTTAAAAAGTTGATCACTCGCTTGCAAGTCACTTGTTCGGAAAAGTTGCACGAATTAGTCGGACATTTTAAAGGACGCATTTTGATACGCATCTTGATATTAATAAACGTAGGAATTCGGAGATCTGAACTGCTCTTGTGTTGAAAGTGTTAAAGTGCCTCTTCAGCGTTTTTTGACTTCACGTTACTGGACAGATCTAAATGCACTGATTTCGAGAATGAAAACAATTTTACAATCAGAGGTGCATTTGCTGAGCTAGGGGCAGTTTTGCACCCTTTTGTAGTGTTACACGAGCAGTCTGGGAACGAGCGAATCTCTGATGTAATAGTAGTAAAGCGCATGCCGACATCAATCAACTGAAACAATTTTTACACACTCTTTCCGCTTTAATCAGGTCTGTCAACTGTTAGGCTTTTTTTTCGAGATTTCTTCGTCTGAAGAAAACAACTTTTCAGACTCGAGCAACTCAGAATATGCTGTAATAGTGTAGGAAGAAGAAAGAAAGTTTCCTCGCGCAAATAATTAAGCTAAGAGCGCTAAAAGCAGTAGTGCCAACGATGATGGCCCACATCGGTTCCACCCCATCGTAGATGAGCAGTTTATCGTCGATTAAGAGAGGGAAGTGGAGAAAGAGTCAGAAAAAGACAATGAATTAAACAGGCGATTCGAGAAGATAAGAGCCTTTGACGTATTGGTAAGTAGGCTAAAACCTTTTTAATTGGCCTGTCTTTTTTTTCTGTTTCCGATATGATTAGTTTCTGAACCGATAAACCATTCAACGAAGTAGAAATAAGAAATGGTATGGCAGGTACAAATTAGAATTCTAAACCTTTGAAGGAGCTTCGGTGATCAGGCTGGAGTTAGGAAGCTTTGAAGGAAAAAAGTTATTTTTAACTAAAAGTTAGGTCACGGAAGACGTCAGGGCATGGTCTCTAGGTTTGGGACATGAAGCAAGGTAAAAATTCAACCTTGATGGTCCGGCCTGTTGATAAATAAGCAACCTCAGATGTGACTTTCCTTGGTGTTCACAATGTTTTATGGCATATAACTTTGAAAAACGGTTAAAGAGGAGGGAAAAATAAAACCAGCTTTGGAGAATGAAGAGTAAATTGTAATGGAACATAGCTTACCTGGTGATAATGAATTATTGAGCTGCCTTGCAAAATAGATTACAAAGGTGTACCAATTACTCTTGGCAGAAATTCTTACCATAAAGAGAAGTTCAAAACAGGAATGAGTAGAAATAAAGTAAAAACAAAATTTACCCTAAAATTGAATTAGCGCTATTCAAATCGCAATTTACTTTGATTTTGTAGGTGCAAATGTTGGAAATGCTGTTTAGGATTACAAGTCGAAAGATGAAAATAGATCATATTTTCAAAGCAGAAATGAAAACGAGTTTGTGGTTGGAATGAGCCTTGCAGTACGTAAATATGGAAGAAAAAGCACCGTTGTTGATATGTTACACAAACGCGGACTGGCAATCTCAAATGGAAGGTGCCTGCTTTACGAGACCGCAATAGCCAATGCCGTCATCAAACGCATGCAGGAAAATCAAGGCATGTTCATCCCCAGCAATTGCATGAAAGGTGCCCGTCCAGCTTTTCATCTCGACAACGCGGATTGGAATGAAGATAGACTGCAAACAACACACAACCTTCTGTTGTTTGGGTTTCAAGAGTCGGATCCTGCAAAATTCATTCTTGATGTCAATATACCAAAGTCCCAAACCTTGAATCCTAATAACTTTGGGGAATTACTACCATGCAACAAGCCAAGCAAAAACCAGTTCCAAAGACAAACAGCTTGCTCAAATTATGTCATCAGTCAAAACAACACTATATCACAAGCCTGCTACGAGGAATCAACGCTGCCATTGATAGTTGCACGCTCTGTTGGTAGTGAATTGACAGAAAGAGAGCAGGGTGGAAGTAAAACAGAGGAATCGACATCCTTTGGCATTGAAGTTGAAGATAGTGATAAAAACGACCATGGTAAAAGTGCAGATGCTCACAGTCTTATTGAGAGGAACGCCGAAATATCCGCAAAAGAGAATGATAGAAGCATAAATATGATAGTACGAAGTGAAAGCGAAAAAACCACTCTTGTCGCGTCTGATATTCCTTCTTGGTCCGGGTACAATTCCTTGCTCTGCTCCTCATCCAGCAACCAAATAAAGCGAAGCAACACTTTGTTACTACCGCTCATACCTGGATCAGCAGCTGATTACTCTGCGATCTACACTGCTCTGAAACAAGCTCAAAACATCACAACTTGGTGTTTAGGAGAAGGACAGAAAACTGTCATTTCTTTGGATCTCGACTTGTACGCCCAAGCATTACAGTTATGTGAGGGCCACGGGGAGCTGCGAGGAAAGTATATTTTGAGGCTTGGCGAACTACACGTTGTATTTGCTCACCTACGTGCGATTGGGCATTTCATTGGAAACTCGGGAATCGATGATATGTGGATCGAAACTGAAGTATTTGGTCCAAACCACATCAAATCAATACTGGCGTGTACGCATATGAAGAGAGCCATTACAGTTCATGAGGCAACCCTCTTAGCAATGTACAAGATGTACTTCCACGAGCTTTTAAATGATTATCCACAGTTGGCAGAAAGACACGGCAACAGCTTAAGGAAATCAACCATTGATTTGAACACTGCCTGCAAGCTGCAAGAACAAGAAAATCTTGAGATTCATCATTCAATTTTGGAGAGTGTCGTGCTGGAACTCGATTTGCCATCGAAAATGAAAAGCTTCGAGAAGGAAAGATCCGGTAACTCGATGTTCCAAGCAATCAGAATATACATGAATATGGTAGAAAGGCTTCTGTTGTTTATACAAGCATCGAGAATGAAAGACTGGGCATTACACTTAGCAGCTGGAGAAGACCTCATCAAAGATTTTGTCAGTATGGACAGAATCAATTACAGAAGGCTAATGCCTGTCTATATTGCGAATATGAGGGCCCTGGAAAGTGATGAGCCGGAAATTTGGCATGCAATGAAAAGTGGTCAGTTTAGCGTTCAAAAGAGGGGCATTCCATTCACTAGCATTGGAGTAGACCATGCCGGTGAGCAAATAAACAGAATGATGAAAGTTGATGGTGGGTTAACAGGAATTTCAAGCAATGAAAATGCTCGAGCAAGGTGGATGCTGATTGCTCCAGTAGTGTTTAAATTTATAGACGACATGGAAGGGTGCCCAAATGATTCAGTCGATGGAACGAAAAGGCACCATCAACTCACAAAAGCATTTGCCAAGAGACAACAGGAATTAGTGAGAAAGATGGTGACTCAGCTAGAAGTAAACAAAGAGCTGTTCATCAAAGCAAAGGACAGTTCACTTTACAATTTCATGACAAAGTCCGAAGTACAAGAAGTACATAGAAAGGACATCCTTACATGTGAGTCTATTGGTCAAGCGAAGTATTCGGAATTTGTGGAAGAGCGCATGACCCAAGATTCAACTAAAGGAATTTGGGAACCACTAAAGATGTTGAAGTTGGGGACGTTCTCATCAATGAATAAGAGAACAAAAGTGCCAGCTGGGAAGAGAATTATCGAGTTAAAGCAATCCCGTGGTCTCCTTGGAAGGCTTGCATTGGTCTGTAAATCTAGTCGTGAATTCGACATGAAGGAGATGATTGGCACATATGAATTACAGGTTGTCCCGAGTTCTTTGATGTTGAGCGATGGTAATTTGCATCCAGGACATGACGGTAAATCACAGTTGCTACAAAGTCTAGAGAGTTTGTGTAAAAGGAAATTAGAGACAACAACTGTTACATCCGTTGAAAGGGTAGAAAGCATTGTAATAATTGATGCAATGGTGATTGTACAAAAAATTGCTCCAAAGCCATCATGGGTTAAGACTGTTGAAGATATTTCGAAGATATTCTTAGAAAAAATTCACTTTGTCTCCCGAAAAGCATCAGAGATTAATCTGGTGTTTGACACCTACAAAGATGATTCGTTGAAACAAAACACCCGCATGAAGCGCAAAGGTGACCAAAAAGCGATTAATTTCAGAATTGCGGACAAAACGAACATTCAGAAGGTTTCGATGACAAAGCTTTTGTCAGGTAAGCGAACGAAACAAAGTTTGACAGAGTATCTTGCCAAGAAAGCGACCAGTCATTTCGAGAAAAAACAAAACCTGAAGTTTCTTGTAAGTGCAAATGGAGAGACAGTGGTTAATATTGAATGTTGCAGATCCAACAACCATGAAGAAGCGGACACACTTTTAGTGTGGCATGCACTACTGGCCAGTTCCTTACACGAACAAGATGATGAAATGCAAATACACTCCCCTGATACAGATGTGCTTGTCATTCTGGTCTCATTTGCTGACCGACTACTAAGAACGGTGTTTTTTCTATGAGCTAAGAAAGAAACATGTCAGTAAGAGAAATTTTTGATGCCCTCGGGGAAAAGAGATCAAAATCATTAATCGCTTTTCATGCACTTACAGGATGTGACACGACGGGAAAATTCTATGGGAAAGGTAAAGGATATTGGTTTAAAGTTTTCATGAAGCTAAAAGATGATACAATATCAGCTATCTGCTCTCTTCAGAACAGACCACTAGGATCTGCACCGGAGATAGAGAAATTCATAGTGGCTGCTAATTGTCCCAAGACCAACGCAATTTCGACATTAGCAGATGCGACATGGTACTTGTTTTGCAAGAATCCTGAGGACTGTGAAAAACTTCCACCAACATCCGATGCATTTCAGCAGCACCTTCTCCGGGCACAGCTGCAAGCAATCGTCTAGTATTCCTCAGACTGCGCAACTCAACCAGTTTCGGATCCATGTGATTTCGGTTGGAGATGTAGGAATGATGGCTTCGAGCCAATAGGATTCGTAAACAACATTGCTCCTACCTCTATTGTACAGCTCAAAAGTTGCAAATGCAAGAAAAACTGTGTTACGAATCGATGAAGCGGTAAACAGCAAAATATGTCATGCGTGGACATGTGCATGTGTGAACAGTGCGAAAACACAGAAACTTTAGAAAATGATCACTTCGATAATTCCGACGATGAGGAATAACGCGAGTTTCCAGCTGTATTTTGGCGTATCTAGCGATTTGTAGAACTCTAGTGGCCTTTTAATAAAGGAACGAATCTCTCAAAGAATAAAGAAAACAGTTGAAGCTCTTAAGTAAAACCTGACATTGTGATTAATCTTTTAAAATGCTAGTACTGAGAAAAAGAGTGGCACAGATATTGAAGATACCAGAAAATACTATTGGATGACGTCATTTTTACCATTTATTTAGAATTGGTTACCTAATTTTCTATCTTTAGCGATATGGAACGGTGATTTTATGCTTTAACTGATTGTGTTTGACCGAGTTAGGCAAGCAAAAATTGTTGAATAAGCGAGAAAGCCTTACCAATATATGTGGAAATATGACGTCACAGCAAGTCATCGAAATGAAGACGTCACTACAAAGTGCTAACGAATATTTTTTGGAAAAATAAATTTCTGGATTCCTCATAAAATTTTGAGTAGATAGGGGCAAAAAGATACATTTTAACACGAAAATCGAGCGGGATTACAATTAGATTTAAACTAAAGCACTTAATCGGTAAATTGCACTATATCAGATTTCAGATTTCAGATTTCATTAACTCAAAATAGCCTAATACAATTTTAGATAAATAGTATAAGTTACCAGCTACTTTAAGAAATACGGTAGTAAAAACGAACAACAAACATAACATTAAGAACTAAAGAAGTAAAGAGATTTAAAATGATGACAATACTATGGATCATGGATTGCTAGCACTATCATTCTGTTCATACGATGATGTTAAACATGTAATGATATATTCATATATGACAGCTGATACATTTGGATCATGTGTTGTCATTAAGTATAAGAATTTTGATGAAGCATCCATGTAACTGAAAGTAGGCTTATATCTTGAAATTGTATTAAATGCTGTTTCTCTTGTTTTTTCGTTAATGCGACAACTTAAAAGACAGTGTTTTTCGTCTTCAAGAATATCACATGTTTGGCATTTTCTGTCTTCTGGTTTTTTTCTAGGCCTATGATATCTTCCACTTTCTATCTGTAAGTGATGATCGGAAAGTCTAAATTTACTTATTATTATACATGCAGGCAATGATTTTACTTCAGATAAGAATGATTCCATGACAAAGTCGCTTTTAAATTGGCAATAAGTGCGCATCTTAGGTTGTTTGCGCAATTCTGTGAATGTGTTTTGTTGCTCGCAATCCATGATTCGTTGGTGAATTATATTTACTAACCTACTGTTGATGGTGTCACTTTCGGTATTGTGATATGTTTCCCATAAATCTCCCATCCCGTGTTTAAAAAGAATATTTTTCATGTTAGTAGCCCATGATGAACTATTTTCTAAGCTATTTCTATATAACTTACTTATGATCCTATTTCTGTTTCCACCAGCTATGCGTAACCAATTTTTTACTGTTGATTTGAATCCTATGGCATTAAGATTGTGTCTACCTAGCTCACATCGACATCCTACATTGGTTGTATTCCTCTTTACTGTTTACTCCCAATAGATTCTTGCACAATATAATGTTCAGTTTCTCGATAGGATTTGTGTTATTAGAACTTGCTTTGAAACATCCCCAAACATCAACCCCATAGAGCAAAATCGGCCGCACAAGAGCATCAAAAAGCTTAATGGTGGGTGAGCTGAATGTCATTCCTAAACACAGAGCCAAGAATTTTCTTAAGTTTATAGTAAGCCTTGAGACCTCGTTTGTAAATGTCATTGAGTAGTTCTTTTATACTGAAAGAGGAGAAAAGTAAGAAACCCAAATAACTAAAATGTCTAACAATTTCTATCTCTTTATTATCAAAGAAAAATTTATTTGTTTTTAAGAGTCGACCTCCCTTATTACAAATCATAAATTTTGTTTTATCGATGTTGACTTTCAATTTATTTTCTGTGCAAAACTTGTTTAGACCATCTAAAGATTTTTGCAATCCCTCTTTTGTTTCCGAAATGATGACGATATCTTCAGCCCAGAGTAAGGATCCTATATTTAAATTTCCGTACTGTGCAGGGGTGCTTACATCTTTGCTGAAAACTTGTGGTAAGTCCGATAAAAAAATGTTGAACAAAGTAGGGCTCAATATGCAACCTTGCTTAATTCCACTGTTAACTGAGAAAAAGTCTGTTCTTTTATTTCCAATTTGGATACAGGACTGGTCACTTTTGTACATGGATTCAATAACGTTAAATATTTGTCCTTTTATACCAAAACTATACAATTTTTTCAGTAAAACGTCTCTCGATATTTTGTCATACGCTTTTTCGAAATCGATGAACGCAGTGTATAATTTCTTTCCTTTGACGTTACAGTACTCATTGAATAACCAATGTAATATCATAAGATTGTCTGATGTCCTATTTCCTTTTATGAAGCCAATTTGTTCTGGTTTAAAGATATTTTTGATGAAGCAAACTCTGTTAATCTTTCATTGATGATCAAGTTAAAGAATTTTCCAAGAAATGAGGTCAGAGCTATACATCTGTAATTTTTTTCATCAGTTTTACAACCTTTTTTGTGAAGTGGTATAATGATACTTTTTGTCCATAAATTGGGAAAATACCATTGTCAAGTAAACTATTAAAAAGGTTTAGGAAAATCTATGGATACATATTTACAGTGCATAATATCATTTCATTCAACACTTGATCTAAACCTGAAGCTTTGGTCTTTTTTATTTTCTTAGTTGCTATTAACAATTCTTCCTTTGTAATCTTCTTGTTTATGATTGCATGTCCCTCATCATCCTTCTCAATTTCGAAATCTGTTTGTTCAGGGTTGAACAATAATTTTCTAAATATATTTGTCCATTTGGAAGGTGTTATTGTTGGAGTAATGTCAGTTTTTGTTTTTTTCTCCAGCAACTCTAGTAGCTGCCAAAATCTTTTTGGGTCATTGTTTGTGTCGTGCATTTTACTTATGATGTCATTTTTGAAAATAAGCTTTTTCTTTTTTACAAGTTTTTTGAATTTCTTTTTCGAGTAAAGATCCACCCTGGTTTTTGAAATCTTAGGTTCACGTGATGCTAGCTTACCAAGTTCACGGAGTTCTGCTCTTTTATCATTGCATTCTTTATCAAACCACCTCTTGTGTTTCTTTCTGTGCCATTTGACCTTTTCTTCATTTTAATTCCTGCATTTTGACTGATGCTCATCAATACATCAGAAAGTTGGATTACCGATGAAATACAGTCATCCTTGGAGCTATTTTGCGAGATGTTGTTGCTGATCGTGTGTAAATAATTTAGAGTTTCAGCTTTTTCTAGTTCTTTTGTAAATGATGTGTTTGCTTCTTCATCCCATTTATATTTTCCGGGCAAGCTATAAAGTTTTGTTTTATCTTGTTCTAAAGATAAATTTGATGTTTTCAATGAAAAAGTTAATGAGCAGTGGTCTGAAAGGGATGGTTTCAGTGGTTGAATCTCCAAGTAGTTAATCATATCAAAAGTGCATTTGAGGGCTAGTAGATAATCCACTACACTGGTACCATTCCATTGAAAACATGTTGATTTACCAAAAGTATCCCCTAGTTTCTTCCCGTTTACAATGTACATGTCTTGTGAAATGCAAAAATCAATGAGGTCTCTTCCTCTACATGTTTCAACATTATCTTCAGATTTCCTCAAGGGCACAACATGTGAATTTGTATTGCAATCAGTTGTGTCATTTGTCCTATCAAAGTACTTACTATAATTAACTGTATCTTGTAGATTGCCTGTTCTGGCATTGAAATCACCTGCAAGTAGTACATCCCCTTTGAGTTTATAACGATTAACATCTTCCTCAAGTTCATTGATATAATCCTTATCCTTTTTATTTTCATACCTTTCAGGGCAAAAATAAGCAGTCCCTAAATATACATCATTTGTTAACCCAAAGGATTCCTTTTTGATTTTCACCCAAGCTATATCCCTGTTACTATCAACTGCTATTATTGACTTTGTTAGGTGCTGTTTTATAAACACTGCTATACCCCCTAATGATTTATTCTTGACCTTTTGTCTTTTAACAGATACCACTTTTTGGAATCCTAGAATGTTTAATTCTGATGTCTCATTTTCATGGGTTTCTGTGAGACAAATAATATCATGTGTTTTAACCTCTGCTAAGAATTCATTATCATCTAATTTGTTTCCCAAAGTTTTGCTGTTTAATCCATGAATATTCCAAATAATAAATCTAAGTGATTTATTCATTTGAGAAAGAATAACCGCACACAATAATGAAATAATAAACTGGGGTAAACCCAACAAAACAAGTCTTAAAGCTAAAGAAGAAGTAAGGAAAACTTTATCAAAGAATTAGAGAATATGGACTTACAAAATGTCTACACAAAGCAATGTACGCAAAAGTTAATACCTTGATGGATAGTCTCCTTGCATCTGGAAACTGCTCATAAATAGTGATTTTAAAGCATCCATGTGTTCTTGAATTTTCACTTGTGGACTTGCATTTGTCACATAGCGGTCACTCTTTGTATGTTCATTTGGGTGCATTCTTAGTATCTTTCTTTCATAATCCCAACCATTCCAATTCTGTGGACTCCCTGAATTGTATCTTGTATTTTCGTCTTGTTGTACGTACTGTGATTGGTTAGTGTTTTTCGGTTGGATTCCAAATGCCTTTCTTATCCCAAATTTTAGATTTCCAGCTAGCTTCTGAACCCCATTTGTATTAGTTACATGCTTGTTATCACTGTAAAATTCTCGATTTCTCAATGAATGATGTTTTACAATTATGACTTGCTCCTCATCTTGTAACATCTCATGTATCATCCTGTTTGTAACTATAACATCTCTATCTAGCCCATCCAATCTTTACATAATAAATATCTTTACAAGAAACTTAGCCCAAGCCTTAACACTAAAATTTTCTTAAATTTTCTACTGTTTTAATTTAGGGACCCACAGGAACCACTATTTTTAAACTTTGTAATTTTGATTCCTCTAAAAATGACATAAAAATTTGGGGGGTAAGGTATTTTAGAATTTAAGGCATTTAAGAATCTAAGTTGCCTCAAAACTTGAGTGGTAAGGTATCTGTTTCGATTTTCAGAACATTTTCTCTTGTGTCAGACATCAATATCTACACCTATTCGCTCTATTTCAAAGAGAGTTCCCCAAAGATATGAGGACAAGGTGCCAAAAGATTTCTGGAGGCTCTGTCTCTGCACCCCCATCTTCCAATAACCAACCACTCTCTGGAGGATGCTGTCAACACTACTTTTAAAATGAAAAGTTGTTTTAGTGAGAGCAGTTTATTTCACATGTGCAAATATTCTTTTTCAAGAAATTAAAGTAATGACACAGAACTGAAAGTTTCTTAGATCTCTCAAATTTTGAGTATTGACAGTTTCTTAAGAGTTTTTGAATTCGTTGAACAATTATACTTCTTGAACAATGTTTCTCTTCTATCTATCGTTTATCTGCTCCCACCTTTGAATCAAAAAAGTATATCGTCGAAGAAAATCCAACGTACGATCAAAGCCCAGTCTAGCCTTATAGACCTAGGTCTACCTAATCAACCAACCGAGCGAGCAAAGATGGTGACAAGAAAGTCTGATGGTTGCAATTTGATATTCATGGTCTCAACTGGATCAAATGCTTCGATTTCTTCATTATTTACATCGCTGTGTCTTTCAATTATGTTTTACACGGAAAAACCAAGGGCAGAGCTTATGCGGCCTAAGTTACACCGGCATCCGATCCCGCACTTATCGCTTCCAAAGGCACGATGAAAATTCACATACACTGTGAAAATATAACGTGAGAAATAGCATGAATCACGAAAACGATATTAAATTGATTGACATGAATTGCTAATATGAAAATGATAACTTTATTGAACCAAAATTCACTGAAAATTGAAACCTTTAGCCATGCACTCAGTGCTAATCCGCCAAGATCAGTAATAGCAAGATCAGTGGGAAAAATGCTGCTCCTGCTCTTTACGTCACGAAGGCATTTTGACTGCGTTTCAATTTAGCCACATTTTTGGTCGACTAGGCACATTTAAAACTTAAATAACTCTTTTTGTATAATCTTTAGGAAAAAATAGTTTTCACTTTCGTTCTCACCGTGCTTTTATTGGTCTATTTCGTAAATAAAAGTTTTCGTGTCAGGGGCACTTTTTAACTAGAGAGTTTCTTAGAGAAAGGGTGGTTATGTTGACATTTCCAACAGTCTGTTGATTTGTCTAATTGCCGTTACTTCTAGGGTTTTATAGATGCAAATCATCAGCCGATACCCTAACACAGAAATCTCGGGGTACTGAAATCAGAATGTTTTGTTGTGTTAGATGCCCCTAGCAGACCCGCGTCCGGGACCACCTTTGCATATTTGTTATATTTATTGCTATTTTTATGTGTCTATCTGGTGAATCTAGAATGAACTGGGACGTCCTTAAAGTTTTCATATCTTTTAAATGCCAGGAAAGAAGGTGTGGTCCAAATGTCTTTTAGAGTTTCATCCTTGGTTATCAGGTGCTAATGTTTCTTCAATATTGCTTCAATTTAAATCGTTGTGTTATCAAATGTTATCAGGGTGAAAGGAATCATTGTGTAAGAGAGTAAATATATCATTCGGTTTTACATACAAGGCACTCTCCAGAAGACCTTGATCATTAAAATAAATTGTGGTATCAAGAAAATTGCCATTAGATAATGACCTCTTGGCAGTGAATTCTATGGTGGGAAAGCATCAGTTCAGGAATTCCAAAAATTCATTAAGGGCAACCTCCCTGTGTCTCCAAACTACAAATATAACATCAGTGAACCTTTTCCAAATGAATGGTAATTTATTGGTTCGTGCATGGTTGAATTTGTATTCCTCACAATGGTTCATGGATATACTGGTAAAGTTTGGAGCAAATGGGGAACCCATTGTGGTATCATGGATTTGTCTGTAGTATTTATCATCAATGCAAAAAGTTTTGTCTCAGAACAAAGTTGAAAACTCTTTGACGATGGCTTTCATTCATAGCCCAATGTTTAAGATGATGCTAAAATCGACATTGTGTCTCAAGACCTTATGGCAAGGATTGTTGTCCCCAGTCCAAAAATAGCTTATAAGGGCATTTTCTGAGTGGCGTTAATTCCTGATTCAGTTCAATGCATCACGTGTTCTTGTGCCAAATTTCATGCTTGTATCGTAAACTGCACAATTCATGCATATTTTAGTGTTGAGCAGATACACTACGATTTCAATTTTTGTTTATCATGCGTAGGATGGAAGTTACGCATGACCTCGACCATTCCCTTCAATTAATTTTGAATGTAGTCTTGTACTTTCGAACTAGAAGACTGAAGACTACTGCTTTGAATGTGCCGATAACGAGCCGACAATGCAACGTGTTTAAGTGTTTGCAAGTATTTTGGCAACAAGCAGAGAATGCTAATGAACTTATCGTGCATGAAATTATATCAATCACATTTCATATTCTTAAATTCACATTCAAATTCACATTCCGAAATATTGCTAGATTCAAAAACTCTTTTTCTGAATATTGAGTTATAATTTAATGCTCACTAAATTCTTTTAACTTATTTATTTCAGTGGTAAGACTTTGAGAAGATGCACTACCATTTCTATTTTTTGTTTATTTTGCCTAAGATGGAAATTACGCGTGAATTCGACAATTCCCTTCGGATAATTTTAAATGCAGTTTTGTACTTTCACAATAGAAGATTTAAGACTCAACCCTGAACATAGACTTTCTTAAATCTTAGTCAGAATTTAATGAAACTTTTTCAGAATGTTATTTGGGATTTAATAAAAGTGAAAATGCAAAAAAATGGAAATTAAGCTGCTTGGTTAGGTGATTGAAAGATGATAAACCTTGCAAAAATGGTCATCAAGAATGAGATATAATTCAGGGGTCAAATTTGGTAGTTTCTTATTTGGCCAAAAGATACTTTAAAACCTTATAAAAAAACTAAACCACTATCAGTTCTTTATGTTAAGCTGTTCTTTTTACGGATTTTTTAGATTTTCTATACTTATGCAAAGCGGAAATCTATGCTAATTTCTAAACATTTTAAAAGAACTATAGGCATTAGGAGTCTACAATCATGCTAAGGCTGTGCTTGATATGCGGTGAAAATTTCAAATCCCCTTTCTAGTGTACAACCTAAAATATAGTGCACTTTATGATACCTAATAGACAAAAATTCAACATTTGAAAAAAACGCATTTAAAATTTAGCTAAGTAGAAATTTAACAAACCAGATAAAAAAAAAAGATTACAGATCACTCAAAAATTAGAAAATCAAACTAAAATCAATAAAATGTCTTGAAACCACTCAATCAGTGTTTTCACGGAGTCCAGGACCATATTCGTCTGATGTTCTCAAAAGCATTGTTTGTTCTTGATTTTGCTTCCTTTTCCGTTTTGCTTCCTTTGTTACTATAGAACTCCTGATTCTTTTTTTGTCAATGTGGTTGTAATATAATGAAGTAAAATTGCCCTCAGGGATTCCTAGCTGTCGAAAGACTGCCAATTATCTAGATTTTCCTTGATTATATTGCAGGATAGCAGAATTGACAGCCAAAACGAGTCTTTTCTACCCGACAAAAACTTCCTTTAGATATAGTGACCAAATCACATGATGAAAGGACTCATTAAAATTCTGAGTCCCTCCATAGGTGCACTGAGAGAGCAGCTCTGTCGCTGTGAGAGTGTCAAAAACAGCTTTGATCTCTTGTATTCGCCTTTTCATTCTCTCCTTTCTTTGATGGGCACCATTCTCCACAGGTATCATGGTTGCTGCTCTTTAATGAAATATGGCCCACACTGATCTCCTCATTCCTTCTTCATCACCAGCATGATTTCTTATAGCCGCGCCTTAATGACCTTGAATCCTGTAGATTTCTTTTTTTGGTCAGTTTATTTTTTCCTCCTATGCCTTTAACCTTTTTACCATTATGATGGTAAACTTTGCTTTTGCAGGCCATAACCAAATTGGTTAGTTTTCGCCCCATTCTTCTCTGGATGTTGCCAACGCACTCCAGCTTGGAAATTATTTTGCCAGGATAATTAGGAAGCTCTGCATCACATAGCTTTTTAAAACTTTTCGAATCCCCGTCTCCTAAATATCCAGTGTAGGAAAGAGAAAAGTTCTGCTCTGATCTTCTAAAAACTCTCTGAACACCTTTGCCTTCCATGGCTCCTGCAGTCCCTTCAAAATCTTTTGCCAGAAACGGTCTTGAGAGTTTTTCTGTTTGAAATGATTGCAATGGTTGGTCAATGTCTCATTGTCAATAATTTTTGAACCAAGTCCATTGACCGTTGCCACATTGACCACACCATTCTTGCTTGAAAAGCCACGTTTTTGTCATGTTCCATCACAGGAAACAGTGACATCACTCCCCTTTGCCTTCTGAATTTCTTCTGCACCAATTTTCTTGCTTTTTGCAGCTTCCAGCTGAAATGCTGCATGAGTTCTATTCTTGCTCAAATTCCATGATTGGCAGGAAACAGGAGGAGGGAGGTCTAAATTCGCACACAAACTTCTTGCATCTTCAAAATGACAACCCCATTCAAACACTGCAATTTGAAGTCTGTCATTTATCTGATGGGGTTGGGAATTAGTTGACATGTTTGTTGATGATGGTTTTGTAGCTCTATCACATCCACAAGAAAATGTCAACTCTGAAGCTTCACCTGTCAACTTTTCATTACATGGTTTCTTGGTAAATGGAGCATGATAATTGCTCAATGAATTCAAAAAGGTTCGCGATGCTCATTAATCTCTTTGCAAACAGACTGCCTTGTTGCTGTCCTTCTAAAGATATTTTTAATTCAGAGAATGATGCAGTCACGTTATTCGAATGTTCTGAACTTACTACTTGACTTGTGCTAGACCATGGAGATTCAAATGACTGCGAATAACGATTTCCATAGAACTGTCACGCATTTTTAGGTCTTCCCATCACTTTTTTGCGACTATAAAATAATGATTCCTTAGATTTTAAATTCGATAGATGATACAATATTCAACTGATCGCTTTAGTTACAGAATTCAAACGGAAAACATGAACGAAACTATCTGAAATGAAAGATATTTGTCTGCAGCTTACATTCCGTTTGCTGTTAGGACGACGCCATTTTTGAATAATGCGAACAAGGTTTTTTATCATGTGACAGGAATTGAACAATGAGAGGGTAATAGATTTTATTATCAAGCATGTGACTAGTTTTTACCCAATAAATAACCTAGGTCTAGTGAGAACTGGACTGAGGCCAATTCAAAATGATAGTACAGTAAGACAGGGGAGGAATAGAGCTTTCGAATGATAGCCATTTTTTTTTGGGTTCGTGGAAGAGGAAGGAAGAAAGGAAAGGCTTAAGATACATACAATTTTGAATTTTTCATTTTCGATTGAGTCTTCATGGTCATAGCGATTATTTCTATTATGCCTTTTCAAAGTTTTATAGACTACTGGCTAAGAAATGAATCTTACCACATGGAATTAGATATTTCAAATTAATTAAATCCATAAAAAACTGAATTCACAAGATAATCAAAAATTTCATCAAAATACTGGGTTGAGCTTGCCTATAAAGACTATTGCCTTCTTAAACAAATATTTGACTGAATCTAAATAAACATTATTTTCTATAATTTGTAAATCTTACATGGATCTAAATTGTCGAACCGAAATCGAACCGAAACAGGAGTTGCAAATGAAAATTCACAATATTTGCACAAATAATTGTCCTAACCCTGTCATCACTTCATGATGTTTGGGTATATATAAATATTTTCGAATATCAATATTCTAAAATGACTAAGAATTATGACTGGTAAGACAGCGTAGTAAAACTTGGTAACTTTCAGGTTATAAAAACTAGAAAATATAAGAAAATTCCATGCTCTCAGATAACATGTCCAAATATTCTAATTATTGAGGAAGATGATTATTATTTTAGAATTATTCCAAATTAACCATGAACAAATCATCATCATAATCAAACTTGAAATATTCGAAATATTTCGAAGTAATTTCTCGCGTAATCGAATGATATTTGGCGACTTCAGGTCTTAACCCTTTAAAGCATTGTGTACTACATGAAAATGGTTATAAAACTCAATGTTCTCAAATTTGTCTAAAATTATGACATGGGGTTAATCAAAAATATTGAGCTTTTGTCAAGCTTTGATGAAGGGTGATGAGCTTTTGATATTTAGAGGATGAAAATGGGAGCAAAAGGGGCAATTTATAGTACAAAAATCAATCTTTTCCAATCAGTCTAAAATCCATGGTACAGGGTAGATGAAGGGTGCTAAGCTCAAATTTGAAGACAAACCTAAAATTCTGACGTTAATAAGGTGAAAATAGGGCACAATAGGGGTAAAACGGTCCCTTTATAGTAGGAAAACCAATATTCACCCATTTGTCTAGAATGTATGTGATGATTTGAATATAAGGTGCTGAAGTCAAAATTTGAAGAAAAATATTTTGAAAATACTGACGTTTAGAGGGTGCAATTGGGGCTGAATAGGGGTAGTAAGGGCACTTTATTGTTAGGAAATGTATATTTTCAAGCTGTCCTAATGTCAAATTATAGAAAACCAGAATTCGCTCTCAGAAAGACTTGCATTTCTTTCCATGTTGCACCAAAGCATGTGCCGTTTGACGAAAACATACATTTTACAGAGGTTATCAAACACCCTGCTCTGATTCCTTATACTCCTGAATTCGGAATTGTAATACGCCAACTGCTGGTTACTTCTGTCGACCCAGCCGTAGATGTTCCCGTATGATTAGGTAACTTTAGGGACATGAATGACGCATTGCTCAGCTCATTGATTGGCTTCAATTATGTCCCAGTGCTCTCTTCCAGATTCAATGCCATTATCTAGGAATGTAGCAGCATTGTTTTCATTCCAATAAGTGACCGTCGTGATACTTTATCGAGGGCCTTGGAAAAGCCGCGTACAAAACGTTTGGCAATCTTCACGTTTGTCTTATCGCTGACAAAAAGGTAAGCTGTATTTCCGCGTTATGTGGCGATGATCGTTGCCTTTATAAAAACTGTGCGACATTTCAAAGTGTAAAGGTTGGAAACCTACTGACCTTACAAGTAATCTCTTACAGCCTATCAAATCATCTCGTAATTGACTCACAGTATCATAATTCTTCTATTTTGCTGAATCTTGTTATGGCTTCATCCCAACTTTCACCACATAGTTATAGACAAAGTGTCCGCCATTCTTCCCTTTGTCACTGAGCTTGCAAACGGTCCATCCCAAACGAATTGGTTTATCAGGATTTCTTACTTAAAAAGTATTTCTTTTGCTTTTACTGCGAATATGACCTTCATCTATACAAATTTCCACCCGAATGACCAGAACGATACCGGTCTATCTCGCAGATTCATAACTCCCTCGTTGATATTTTAAAGGGGCTGGAAATCTAGAGATTCCTTTGAGGTAGGCTTTGATCATTCTGAAGTGTTTCAGCATAAGCCAAAATTTTTCAAACTTTCACCTCTGACTGACAATGTAATTAATTCTTGCCCCATGCCCATTTTATTTGAGGCAGACTTAGCAACTTTAAATGAAGTTTGATGGCCAGAAAATTGCAAATAAAACTGATCCCCTTTTCAGCCATAGAAAAAGCACCCATCTTTGTAAGGTATGTTTCATCAGCCTCGCCATGTTTGCTGATAGAATCCATGCAATTTGTTATAAAATCATCGCGCATGATCTGCTCTATAATGTCAGGTGGTTTCTTATCTGTTAAGAACAGCTTAACAGGCTCACCGATTTCTTGAGGATTTTCTTCAGGGGATTTCATGTTATCGTCAAAATCATCATCGCTTACTGTTGACCAATGATAACATTGATCGGCATCATCATCGCTCAAAATGCCTCCAAGTTCATAATCCATTATCTGCTCGTTTTCGATTTCTGAAATATCACTATCACCAGAATTATAACTATCCCCCGAAAAATCCTCACTTTCACAGTCGCCTTAATTTAACAATCTCATTGTCAGAACAGGAAAACTTTAGGCTCCCTATGATGTGATTTCGAGTTCTTAGAAAGTAATAATAGGGCACGAAACGTTTTTCTAGAATAAAGCTCCGGATTTTATATCAAAACTCAAATTTAATTGGCCTAAAACATCAAGGAAATTGTACGACCGCAATCAGTTTTTCCAGGTCAAATGTAAATATGAACGGTCTTACAGTAGTCTTCACTCAGCCTATTTACAGTAGTCTTCACTCAGCCTATTTACAGTAGTCTTCACTCAGCCTATTTACAGAAGTCTTCACTCAGCCTATTCCTTCTAACCTTTAGTTGATAGGCAAATACGCTTACTATCTTCGTAAGGTATTGGTTTATGTGCTAAAGACAGAGGGCCCGCTGAATAGGTAGACTAATGGGGCAGTGCGACCCTGGTCCTTTCTCTCGATATGACCACAACTCATAATTCCTTTTGCCTTTTTGCCTGGAATCACAGAGACCTGGCTAATTTTCTCCTCACACTTCGTGGCAGGTCTGAAGGTGGCTTTGAACCCTAGACCCTTTGAACAAGGGGCAATTGATCTAGCCACTCGGCCATCCCCGCCTTGAGGTAAGCCATAAGACTTTTTGTCAGCCTTAAGACAAACGTGAGGACAGCAAAACGATTTGCGAGCGGCTTTTCGAAGGCTCTCCATAAAGGTATGACGATGGTCACTTATTGGAATGACAATAACTTTGTTACATTCCTCAATAATGGTATTGAATCTGGAAGAGAGCACTGGGACCTAATGGAAGCTCATCAATGAGCTGAGCAATGCGCCATTCATGTCCCTAAAGATGACCAACTATACAGGAAGATTTATGGTTCGGTCGACCAAAGAAATCAGCAGTTAGCGTAATACAATTCTGAATTCGGGAGTGTGAGGAAGCAGGGTAGGGTGTTTCATAACCTTTGTGAAATGTATGTTTTCGTCCATGGGCACACGCTGTGGCGTAACATGGAACAAACTGCAAATTTCTCTCAGAGCGAATTTGGGTTTTTGTAAATTCGCCATTCGTATGCAATGTATCGGAAGACCAGTGGATTCAAGGAAAGCTTGCAAATAAAATTTTCCCACTATAAAGTGCCCCTTTTTACCCCTATTTTGCCCCATTTTCACCCTATAAACGTCAGAATTTCAAGATAATGACTTCCAATTTGAGCTTGGAACCCTTCATTTACACTTAAACGTGAATTTTAGACCGATTGGAAAATATTGGTTTTTCTCCTATAAAGTGCCCCTTTTACTCCCATTTTCACCCTCTAAATTTCAAAAGCTCAGCACCCTTGATTAACCCCATGCCATAATTTCAGACAAAATCGAAAAAATTGAATTGTCAGCTTTCAACGCAGTAGTCTTAAATCTTCTATCGTTAAAGTACAGGACAACATTCAAAATTGATCGAAGGGAGTTGTTAAGGTCACGCGTAGTTTTTATCCTACGCATAATAAACAAATGGTAGAAATGGTAATGCATCTGCTCAAAGTCTTAAAACTAAGATAAATAAGTAAAATTAATTTAACGAGCATTGAATTATAACTCAATAATCAGAAAAAGAGTTTTTTAATCTAGCAATATTTCGGAATGTGAATTCGAATGTGAATTTAAGAATATGAAATGTGATTGATATAATTTCATGCACAATAAGTTCATTAGCATTCTCTGCTTGTTGCCAAAATACTTGCAAACACTTAAACACGTTGCATTGTCGGCTCGTTATCGGCACATTCAAAGCAGTAGTCTTCAATCGTCTATTGTGAAGTGCAAAACTACATTAAAAATTAATCGAAGGGAATGATCGAGGTCACGCTTAATTTCCATCCTACGCATGATAAACAAATAGTAGAAATGGTAATGCATTCGCTCAACACTAAAATATGCATGAATTGTGCATTTTACGATGCAAGCATGAAATTTGGCACAAGTACACAGCATGATGCACTGAACTGAATCAGAAACAAACCCCAATCAGAAAATGCCCCTATAAGCTATTTTTGGACTGGGGAATATTAGGTCCCATTCAACTTCTGGGTACTTTGGCGTTACTTTGAGACTGCTTGCATTACCATGTCTGAAATTCTGTAGATTGAAATAGCTTGATATACTGGATACAGCAAAATTGAACCTAACGTATAAAACACGCCACAAAACTATTTTAGACTGGAGCACTAAATCTAAAAGGGGATCCCCGTTTACTTTTTCATTTTGCAACTATTTACCTTATATGCTAAAATTTTATAGAATAGCACAATATCATACTTTGTTCGCTGTTCTTGCAACTTCTTCAACCCTCTTGGTGTATCCTGATCCACAATCTACCATTATGTATCATATATTATATACATCATATTTTTGTGTAAGGAAATGTTTGTTTCTGAACTATCTAACTCAACGGTATGTCTATTTGCCTGTGTGTGCGAGAAGCTGTGCATTTGAAGCGGTGTATAAGGAAAAGGAGCAAGCATATTCATTTGTTAACACCGGTCTGGAGTATGGCAGTTGGCAGCTGAGTGGACCTGCAGCTTGTGCCACCAGAACTGATATTCTAGAACGAATATCCTGGGTACTCGTTTACTGACCTCGGAAGGATGGACAGTTGGGTTGGCTGACGGCTTTTATGTTCATGATTCCGACCGTTCGTGGATTCGAACCCTCGAAGGTTTCTCTTTAAGGATTAGAAATCAAGCACCTTAACCACTAGGCTACAACACTGCTTAAAAGAGGGCCAGTATGGGTATTTTCTTGCAACGTTATTGGGATTTTTCATTTTTCGTATTTTGTGTTTTAAACTGAATAATTTTCCGTGATTCGTGATTTGGTCAGATTTTGTAAGTTTTGGTATTCGTGTCTCGTTATCCGTCCATTTTATCATTCATGAATCATTCCAAGGACCCTGCTATACCGCCCCTCTTAAAACGGATAGGTTTTGCTCCGTTTTCATTCAATCATGGAATAGTGTCGAGCCTTGGAGTAAGTACTTTATAAGCAGCATGATAACATTCTTTAAACTTCTATCAAAGGGCAAATTCAGGCTTTCGAGTATTTTTGATGGGGTTTTTCAAATCCAGAAAACATTTGGGACAGATTCAAGAAAATAAAAAAGTTTAATTAAAGCTGTGAGCCGAGGAACGTTTTACATATTGAGGTGGATATTTCTTAATAGCATCGTCTCGAGGAAACTGCTCAGTTGTTGAAACCATTGATTCAGAATTGAGGAAGATTTCAAATTTTTTAAAACCTTTGGACATTGAAACAGTCGAAATACGTGACCCATAAACTATGTACCAAAAAACGTTTTCAGTAGACAGAAGTTCTTGTTTCATGAATTAATTGCAGCAATTATTATTCGCTCTATCTTTAGAGACAAGAAAAATTTAAACTTTTAGAAACTTAATAACATCTATGAATGGTATTTTTAAAGCTATTTTCTCTAATTTTTGTGTTTAGTTTTTTTATCTTTTTAACAAAAACTTTCTATGACTTTCCAGCATAAGTTTAACTTCTTTCTTTTACCTCCTCATTTAGGATCTTTGATGTGTTTTTATACTTATCATTGTCCTTATTTTGCTAAATCCTGTTGTTAGAAAATCTTATTGATTTCTTAACTAGTTCTTTGACAGGCCGTTTATGAAGATATTGTTGCATTGAAAACGTATCCTGTATAAAATTGGTTATGATAATAATAATAATGATAATATAAAACATAAGACCCGCAATCTTGAAAAACAGTAAAAGAGAAATGAAAACACAACTGTTCAGTTAACACAGCTTTCAATTTTTAAAACCTTTTTTGATGAAACTTTTCTATGACAGCCGAGTGACTCATATATAATAATGATGATGATAATAAGAAAACAAGACCACCATCTACATTTTACAAAAAAAAGTGATAAAAACACAACTGTTTCGAAACTAAGTGGACGTTTCGATTATAAATCTTTTCCATCACTCGAAAGGTTTGTTATTTGGCTTCCACATCTTTAAAAGGAATAAATCCAATCCTGCAGTGAGCTGAACACAGTCTCATTTATCAACAGAAAATAAAGAAATTTTGTTGTTATGAAAAGAATTACTTTTAGGACCAAACGAAGATTGATAACTTTTCTAGAATCTGATTTGTGACATAATTAAAGTTTAGATTGGCTTAGTGACCCGATTTGACGACTCTGGAGCAGGAATTCTTGGACCAGCACCAGCTCTACGGCATCCTGGGCACATCCCTAACTCAAGGTTATTCCACATGGCCCATGACCATAAGTGTGCACGGCCTGAAAATCAACATGCAACACTGTAATTTCTGAACGACCCCAGGATGGTTCTGATATCGCCCTGTTAAACATTGGGGTTCCTTTTTCTGGCCTAATCTATGTCATAGAAGAATTGAAATGTGTTTTCCATACCTTCACTGTAGATGGGTTTCTTCCTGAACTATCAGCGTAACGAATTCTTCTTTTTCTAAACGCACCGATGTGCGAGCTGGCCTAAGACCAACCCAATCATACTTAATCATTGCATTCTGAAAGAGAATTTTCAAAACAAAATTCTGCTTTCCATATATTTTCATACTGACAGATTACTTGGCGTTGCTGGCTTGAAAGCCAAGACATCCAACCGCTTAGAAAGCCTCTTTCAATCACATGGAAATAATTTTTCTCATGATAAACTCTCATGAAAACTAAGGAATTTGGATTTTTTTTCCATTTAACGAGAAAACTAAATTTTTAGGACATGGTATTTTTTTCACAAGGATCTCCAATTTTGATCGAATTAACAAATATATCTACACTCTCCAGAGTAAATCTCGCCCATTTGGTCTAAAATTGCTCCCATTTAGCTGAAATAATGACGAAAATTGAAAGCTTAACTTAATTATTACTACCATGCTACTGCAATTAATTCATAAAACATGAACTTCTGTCCCCTGAAAGGTTTTCGATGCATAGTTTATGCGTCACATATTTTTGCTGTTTCAATATCCAAGGGTTTTTTACAAATTTGAAATCTTCTTTAATTCTGAATCAATGGTTTCAAAAATTGAGAATTTTCCTCGAAACGAAGCTTTTGAAAAATATCCACCTCCTTCCTCAATACGAAAAACCTTACTCTGGGTCACAACCCGAGAACCATCATGTCCCCTGGACTCTGTCTCAAAAGTTCTCTTGATTATGTCCCAAAAAGATATGCTTGATTGCTGTCCCTCCTTTTGCTTACGATGCTCCACTTCAAATATGGACCTTACACACAAGCAAATACGCATACGCTCGAGTTAGAAAGAGCAAAAAAAATATTGCTTTGCACAAGTTATGATGTATATAATAAATGATACAAAATGGTAGAATTTGGTTCAAAATACTCAAAAAGAGCTTTGTTCTGAAGAATTTGCAAAAACAACGAACAAAATATGATACTGTAATTTCTCAAAAATGTAAGTCATGAAATTTAAGTAGTTAAAGTTCAGGCCCTAGTGTAGTCATGGAATTTTCTTCTTCGGGTCTTGCCTTTGTAATATATTGTGTCAGCTAGTTTTGTGAATGTTTCTATATTGTTTAATGGCTAGGTCAGTAAATGAGTACTAAGGAAATTCGTTATAGAATATAAATTTTGGGGGCGTAAGCTGCAGGTCCACATCAGCGGCAAGCTGCCATACTCCGATGTGAACATATGAATATGCTTACTAGCTTTCCGCCTGTTCCAATACTCTGCTTCAAATGCAGAGCTTTTCGTACACACAGGCAAATAGACTTACCATTGAGCTAAATAGTTCAGAAACAAACATTTCTTTACACAAGTTATGATGTGTATAATATATGATACAAAATGGTAGATTTTGGATCAAGATACACAAAGAGTGTTGAAGAAGTTGCAATAACAGCAAAAAAATATGATATTGTGCTATTTTACAAGATTCTAGACATGTCATGCAAATAGTTTCAAAGCTAAATAGTGGACGGGGATCCCCATTGAAACCGGGTACTCCGGTTTAGAATTAGCTCTTGGGTAGTTTTATCAGTTAGGGTCATTTTCGCTGTATCAATTATATCAAACTATTTTAATCTACAAAATTTCAGACATGGTAATGCCAGTAGTTTTAAAGCTCTGGCATACTACCCAAAAGTGGAAGAGGACGTAGTCCCCAGTCCAAAATAACTTCCAGGGGCATTTTCTGATTGGGGTTGTTTCTGATTCAGCTCAGTGCGTCACGTGTACTCCTGCCAAACTTCATGCTTGTATCGTAAAATGCACAATTCATGCATATTTTAGTAAGGTTTGAGCAAATGCATTACCATTTCTATTTTTGTTTATTATGTGTAGAATGAAAATTACGCGTGACCTTGATCATTCCCTTTAATTAATTTTTAATGTAGTCTTGTACTTTCACAATAGAAGACTGAAGACTACTGCTTTGAATGTGCCGATAACGAGCCGGCAATGCAACGTGTTTAAGTGTTTGCAAGTATTTTGGCAACAAGCAGAAATTGCTAATGAATTTAATGTGGATGAGATTATAACAATCACATTTCATATTCTCGAATTCATATTCAAATTCACATTCTGAAATATTGCCATATTCAAAGAACTCTTTGCTCGCTATTGATTTATAATTTGATGCCAATTTAACTTACTTCTTTTCTTCTGGTTATGCGTAGTGCAATGCCAACACTGTTTCCTGATGTACAAGGTAGGTCATGTTAATCATTTTATGAATAAGTTCGCCTAATTTAGACATTTTGTTTTAGATTCATCTCTATCGCTACAGATTAACAACAAGATGATGATATGAATCATCACATACTGCAACGTACATGCCGTGAAAACTGTATATGAGAACCTTATTCAACTAAGAGCCTACAGTCTTAAATTTCAATTATTTGCCCCTTGGCGTACGAACCTTTTTACCTTGAGTACGAAAAAAGGTTCTTATTAAAAGAATATTTGACTGAATATGAATTAATATTATTTTTGATAATTTGTAAATGTAACATGGGTCTAAAATATCAAACCCAAACAGGAGTTGCAAATGAAAATTCACAACCTTTGAACATTCAATTTGTATGGTTTTGCGGAAGTTATCCTTTAGATAAGAACCAAACCAGCCTGGTTTGAAAAGGTAGGCTTTTATATGCGCTGGGGTTTGAATGGTCAGCCTGGTTCAAGAAAAGATTCTTCTATGCACAGTGGCGAAGCTGGGGTGAATGTTCGTGCTAAACAATAGAAACAGAGAAGGGCTTGAATGGATTACAAAAACTTCGCCCCAAAGAGTGCCATTGGCACGCAGGAATACAAACAATGATCAGCGGTCCTTGCAGAAGTAAATTGGCATCATTTGGCGCTGTAAGCCCCTCTACGACGTCCAGGGCCAAGCCCTGGTAGGGGTCCAGTAAAAAATTGCCAAAGCAACTCAATAATCAAAGCTGTTTCTTGTCTGCCAAGCTTTCAGAAAAAAACATGAGATTTTGAATCGACTGTGAAAGTTTTGAGATAATGAAAAAAAATTCTGATTAAAAGAATAATTTCTTTGTCACTGGTTTAGATTTAACAGCTCTTGACAATTGGTTGCGTAAAATTCCATTGTTATTTTTGTCTCGTCACTTTGATTTGCTCAACCATATTTGCATCATAATAGCTGCCATACTCTCACTGCGGAGAAACCTCAGATTATGAAGGAAAAGAGATTCCCAGACTCCCAGGAGAACAATTATAAAATCTCAAATATGCTAGGTTTAGTTTTTCTAGCAACGAGCTGTCCGGCAAGATACTTCAACATTTTTGGCCTAGGTTTTGTCATCTCCAGCTTGCTCACCTCTTTGCTTCTACCCGCTTGGCTTTTTAGATTTTCAAGTCCTAAGCCACCGAATCTGCTGATATAGATATATTAAAACCATAACTGGCTCCTGTCAAGCTCCTGCTGCAACGACCATGACAGTGTATTGCAAGGAAAATATATCCAAGAACCAAATGCACATCAGCACGTATCGAACAACGCAGATATCACAAGCCTCGTTCTCCCTTACTTGGTTTTTTGAAACACACAACAATTTACGTAATTATCAGGTTATTTTACACTATTTTCTCCCATACAAAACTGACATTCTCTCCCTATTTGCATGCAATTTATGTAATCCTTAACCGCCACAAAATGTAAGCCCCTATGAAAAATACATATTCAGAGTGTCAAAGCTAATTCCCATTTTTGAATTTCTTTATCCTGAGACCGTCTACCCCTAGTATTGAGTAACATTGACATTATGGCGTAGAAGTAGCAGTATTGAATAACAGTATTGAGTAACAGTAATAGTATTGAGTAACAGTTACAGTATTGAATAATAGTATAGAGTAACAGTAACGGTGTTAAGTAACAGTATCGAGTAATAGTAACAGTATTGAAAAATAGTATTTAGTCACAGTAAAAGTGTTGAGTAATAGTATTGAGTAACAGTTACAGTATTGAGTAAAAGTTATTTAGTCACAGTAACAGTATTGAGTAACAGTGTTGAGTAACAGTAACAGTATCACAGCGCTGGCAAGCGCGACCTTTGTTGTTGTTGGCGGTTAGAAGGCGCTGTTATACAAAATATCCATAAATTGTCAAAAATGTCAAATTTTGATGTTAATTTTTTCAAGTTAGAATTAACCTGCAGACTTCCAATTTCGCAAACGTATCAGGAGTTGACCAAACAGTCGGTATACCCGCTTACAAGAAAAATATTCATCAGGAAGGGTGTTTTCGGGGATGTCCTTTTGTAGACAGATTTACGTGGAATATATATAAATACATGAATGTAAAGGGATAGACGCTTTGGGCAGTAAAATGATGGAGCTTATAGAATCTGATCCAAACATAAAGTCACATGAATGAGGTCTGATATGAAAGATAATGGTCTGGACTATGCTTTAGGCAGGGTGTGGTTTTGAAACAATGAGTTACGACGTCATGGGGACGTTATTAATTTGGGTCTTTTTAGACAATCAAGCAATGAAATTATGGAACTTATACAGTCTGATCCTAACATAATTGTCACATAAATGAGGTTTCATATGAAATATAATGGTATGTAATATGATTTAGGCAGGGTGTGGTTTTGAAACAGTGTGTTACGACCTCATGGTGACGTCATTAATTTGGGTCTTTTTAGACAATTTGGCCATGAAATGATGGAGCTTATACAGTCCGATCCTAACATAGTTGTCACAAGAATGAGGTCTCATATGAAAGGTAATGGTCTGGACTATGCTTTAGACAGGATGTGGTTCCAAAACAATGAGTTACGACGTCATGGTGACGTCATTTATTTGGGTCTTCTTAGACAATTTAGCCATGAAATAATGGAGATTATAGAATTAATAAAGTGACATCTTCCTGAAGTACGAAATATGAAATACGAAATATAAAATACGAACTACTGAGATAGAGTTGTACTTATTCCAGACGGCATTGCTGCGTATAGTCTCCAATTAGCTTCCTCTCATAATAAAAGAACATGCAACATCTTCATGTTAGAAATTATATCATTTTATCCTTCATTACTAATAGAGAACTGTTTAAAATTTTGGGTAAATGAAATATTCGCAGCAGAGTTTATATCTTAGCTACATTAAAACACATTGCTCTTGGTGTTCGAGAAAAAGATCTACAGCCGCTGTGAAGGAGCGAAATTAACGGTCAAAATTGATATATCACATCTTCTATTCGTTTTATCACCTTAAAACAACGGTCAGAAGACCACCCAATTGTTGGGTTTTGGTTAAGATATCACCTCTTTTGTATCATTTGTTCCATACCATACACTTGTAACATTAGGTTCATTATTTCAGTATTCAAGTTAGGCTTTTGTGAACTTATTATGACTATTAGGGCGATCAAGTAATACAGACTATACACGCATAACCAAAAATATATGGAATGAAGGATTTTTTTGTAAATTTGGCGATGAAATTTAGACAATTATTTGGAACTTGCGGCTTTAGATCTTTTTCTTGAACACCAAGAGCAATGTGTGCCTTAATGTAGCTAAGATATAAACTCCAATGCGAATATTTTATTTACCCGAAATTCTAAATAGTTCTCTATTAGTAATGAAGAATTAAATGTTATAATTTCTAACATGAAGATGTGGCATGTTCTTTTATTATGAGAGGAAGCTAATTGGATAGTATACGCAGCAATGCCGTCTGGAATAAGTACAACTCTATCTTAGTATTTCGTATTTTATATTTCGTATTTAATATTTTGTACTTCAGGAAGATGTCACTTTATTTATTCTATAAGTTCCATCATTTCATGGTTAAATTGTCTAAGAAGACCCAAATTAATGACGTCACCATGTCCTCGTAACTCATTGTTTTGGAATCACACCCTGCCTAAAGCATAGTCCAGACCATTATCCTTTATATGAGACCTCATTTATGTGACAATTATGTTAGAATCGTACTGTATAAGTTCCATCATTTCATGGCTAAATTGTCTAAAAAGACCCAAATTAATGACGTCACCATGACGTCGTAACTCATTGTTTCAAAACCACCGCCTGCCTAAAGCATAGTCCAGACCATTACCTTTCATATGAGACCTCATTCATGTGACAATTATGTTAGGATCGGACTGTATAAGTTCCATCATTTCATGGCTAAATTGTCTAAAAAGACCCAAATTAATGACGTCACCATGACGTCGTAACTCGTTGTTTCAAAACCACACCCTGCCTAAAGCATAGTCCATACCATTATGTTTCACGTGAGATCTCATTCATGTGACAATTATGTTTGGATCGGATTCTATAAGCTCCATCACTTCACTGCCCAAAGCGTCTATCCCTCTATATCTATGTATTTATCTATATTCCACGTAAATCTGTCTAAAAAAGGACATCCCCAAAAACACCCTTCCTGATGAATATTTTTCTTGTAAGCGGGTATACCGACGGTTTGGTCAACTTCTGATCCGTTTGCAAAATTGGAAGTCTGCAGCTTAATCTTAACTTGAAAAAATTGACATCCAAATTTGGCATTTTTGACAATTTATGGATATTTTGTATAACAGCCTGCCAACCGCCAACAACAACAATGGTCCTGCTCGCCTGCGCTGTGATTAGGATATTGGCTGCAAAACGTTTGAAGATATATGGTATTTATGACAAGAAATGGTACATATTTATGGTACCCTTATACATTTTGTGCCGTAATCTTGGTAGGCCAAGGTTTAAAAGCGTCTTCGACATGGTAGAGGAGAGCAATACAAGGCCAAAATCTGTTACTTCCGTGATCTCAAAATATGACACTATTCTCACTGGGGAGATCACCCCAGATAACAAAGGAAAGAGATTCCCTAACTCCCAGGAGACCAAGTATAAAAGCACAAGCATGCCAGGTTTCATTCCTCTAGCAACGAGCTCTCCGGCAAGATACTTCAGGATTTTTGGGCCTAAGCTCTCGCATCACCAGCCTGCTCCCCTCTCTGCTTCTACCCACTTGTCTTTTTAAATTGTTAAGGCCTAAGCCACAGAATCTGCTGATGGAGATATAATACAACCCGAACTGGCTCCTGTTAAGATTTATTGCAAGGGAAATACATCCAAAAACCAAACGCACATCAGCATGTGTCGAGCAACGCCGATATCGCAAGCTTCGTTCTCCTTCACCCACAACACAATTTACGCAATTATCAGGTTTTTTACAAATTATTTTCCCATGCCTTATTGACTTTATCTCCCTTTTTGCATGCAGTTTATGTGTTTCTTAACCGCCACAAAATGTCTTCAGCCAATATAAGAAAAATGCATATTCCAAGTGTCGAAGGCCAGAACCCTTTTTTTAGATTTCCTTTTCCTATATCCCTCCCCCCCACCAGCATTGAGCAACAGCAACTACAGTATTAAAATGATTTGAAAATATTATAAGCATACAGTAGCAGTATTGAAATGAATTGAGAAATATTATGAAGCATACAATAGCAGCAATGAAATGAATTGAGAAATATTATAAGCATGAAATAGCAGTAATGAAATGAATTGAAATATTATGAAGCATGCAGTAGCAGTAATGAAATGAATTGAAATATTATGAAGCATGCATAGCTGTAATGAAATGAATTGAAAAACATGAAATGAAGTATGAATTGAAATGAAGTATGAATTGAAATTAAATGAATCGAAATTAATTGAAAAAAATAAAATGAAGCGTGCAGTAGCAGTAATGAAATGAATCTAAATAATAAAAAGCATGCTGTAGCAGTAATGAAATGAATTGAAAAACATGAAATGAATTAGGGATTGAAATTAAATGAAATGAAATGAATTGAAATGAATTGAAAAACATGAAATGAAGCATGCATTAGCAGTAATGAAATGAATCGAAACATTATGAAGCATGCAGTAGCAGTAATAAAATGAATTGAAAAACATGAAATGAAGTATGAATCGAAATGAAATGAAATGAAATAAATTGAAATGAATTGAAAAACATGAAATGAAGCATGCAGTAGCAGTAATGAAATGAATTGAGAAATATCATGAAGCATGCAGTAGCAGTAGCAGTAATGAAAGGAATTGAAAAACATAAAATGAAGCATGCAGTAGCAGTAATGAAATGAATCGAAATATTATGAAGCATGCAATAGCAGCAATGAAATGATTTGAAAAACATGAAATGAATTAGGGATTGAAATTAAATGAAATGAAATGAATTGAAATGAATTGAAAAACATGAAATGAAGCATGCATTAGCAATAATGAAATGAATCGAAACATTATGAAGCATGCAGTAGCAGTAATAAAATGAATTGAAAAACATGAAATGAAGTATGAATCGAAATGAAATGAAATGAAATGAATTGAAATGAATTGAAAAACATGAAATGAAGCATGCAGTAGCAGTAATGAAATGAATTGAGAAATATCATGAAGCATGCAGTAGCAGTAGCAGTAATGAAAGGAATTGAAAAACATAAAATGAAGCATGCAGTAGCAGTAATGAAATGAATCGAAATATTATGAAGCATGCAATAGCAGCAATGAAATGATTTGAAATATTATAAAGCATGCAGTAGCAGTAGCAGTAATGAAATGAATTGAAAAACATGAAATGAATTAGGGATTGAAATTAAATGAAATGAAATGAAATGAATTGAAATGAATTGAAAAACATGAAATGAAGCATGCAGTAGCAGTAATGAAATGAATCGAAATATTATGAAGCATGCAGTAGCAGTAATGAAATGAATTGAAAAACATGAGATGAAGTATGAATTGAAATGAAATGAAATGAATTGAAATGAATTGACAAACATGAAATGAAGCATGCAGTAGCAGTAATGGAATGAATTGAAATATTATGAAGCATGCAGTAGCGGTAATGAAATGAATCGAAATATTATGAAGCATGCAGTAGCAGGAATGAAATGAATTGAAAAACATGAAATGGAGTATGAATTGAAATGAAATGAAATGAATTGAAATGAATTGACAAACATGAAATGAAGTATGCAGTAGCAGTAATGGAATGAATTGAAATATTATGAAGCATGCAGTAGCAGTAATGAAATGAATTGAAAATATTATAAAGCATGCAATAGCAGCAATGAAACGAACCAAACACGAGGTAAGCAAATAAGGCCCTACGCAATTTCAGAAAATCTTTATTTGCCCCGCAAAATCGACCAAGATCCTCCAAATAGTAACTTCTATACATTAAACGGCTTTTTCTGCCTAGCCACTTGGGGGTTCTTCTCATAAACTGCATCCGGTCCGTGGGACTGGGTTTCGGTTGGCTAGGTTGGAAGGCCTCCTCCCCTTTTATGCTTATTAACACCCTTAAGGCGGTTATTTTCATCTTTAGCCATAATAACTACCTTACAGGCAAAACACAAGCTTTTGGAAATTTACAAGGGTGAAACATAAATACACATTGAAAAAAGAGTAACTGAGGGGGGTCTCCCACCTTGCCATCCCGGAATTCCCCTTTCAGCACTTTATTTCGTATAACTTGTACATCCTGAGAAGACTCTCATGCACATAGGTGACAGCAAGAAACACTAACAATATAGTTTGGAGTCTACACTTCCCCCTTACTTCAAATTCTCTGAAATCTGGCGTTGCAGCACACAGCCATATGTAAAATATTCTTTCTCATACCCATCTTTGATTCATATTATATCAGTTTGAAGTTTCCAACAAGAGGTTGATATTTTAATTGGAACTTTGTTAACAATATAAAAAGTACATAAAATATGAAGGTTATATGATCTACTTCCCCTCTAATACCCAAAATTCCAAGCTTCTACTTGAGTAATGGAGAGGTCATCCATCATATATAATTATATGCCGCTACCCGAAAGGCCTTTTTCCTATGTTCTCACACATTCTCAGTCAGATATCGCAATATCTTCGAAGCACCCTATATCTTTCCGGATTGGAAGAATGGGCGACAAATCCAGTGAGAATAGGGAACTATTTTACCTCAAACCTCCAAATCTACTCTTCAACACGTGGCTGGGACTAAAACATGATTAAAGGCATTCTGTCTCGACTTTGATTGATCAGTGAGAACACTAGGGAAATTTTAAGTGTAAACTGAACTTGCAAGTGTCGCTATATTTTTCACAATTCGAAAAATTCAAAGAGGACTAGGAACAATAAAAAACGTTATGTTGTCTAACCCAATCAACGTCGAGACGCAATACCTTTAACAAAAACTACGCTGATCATTACAAATGGATGATTAGATTAGTGGACATCTAACTCCTTCGAGCAGATGTGGAGCATCATAAAACTCGAGGTCATGCGTGCTAAGACGCAGATGATCTATCTCACAGAAGCATCAAGTTCCTAGGAAAATAGGAGAGTCGGGGGTTGCACCAGCAGAGCCCAGGTGTACAGGGCAAGCTCAGAGGGCTTTTTACCCATGTAAGTATGATATTTTTCAAGGGATAGTGTTCAATGTGTTCTTGCTGGGATAAACCAAAGATGAGCCACTCAAAAGGTATTTTTGGGAATAAAAAAGATTGGTCAATTATTATCTGGGAAATGGGAAGATCACTAAATTGTTTTTAGGGAAATGGGAGATCTGATTTTGGTATTTCATTTGTCACTGATTTTCCTACAAAACTAGCTCTTAATCTAGCCACTTTGGTACTACATGGCAGCCCCTGACTTTCATATTTTCATGGAATTTCTTTAATGATTTTTCAGAAGCATCAAATACCGATGAAAGACTAGAATGGCCGCTCATCTCAGTTTTACTCTGCAAGCTTTTTATGCATGTAAGTATATTTTTCATGCTTTACTCGCAGTTTGCATAATGCTAGGTTTATGAAAATTCAATAAGCTCAACTGACTAACACTACTGCTGACTTAAGAAATAAATACAAGAAGTAACATGAAATGCATTTTAGAACGAACTCATTTCATGGTTCCAATCGAGGTGCAAATTTACGGTGGTCCACAAGGATCACGCATAAACTTTCTTTCTCACAGCAAATTTTCTTTAAACGAAGGAAGTCCACAATACTAAGCTTTGTCCCAGATCCTTTTATAATGCTTGCATTGAAGTAAGTAAAATAAAGCGAGACAGGAACAGCGCAAGACCACACAAGCAGAAAAAATGTATCGAATCAAATATTATATGTAAAAAATATTGTCAATATTCTGCCCTGGCATACAGGGCTTCTACAGGACTAAATTTACTAACGAACAAATTACGGAGCTTTATACAAAATTCGAAAAGTGTTTGGTTGTTGTAAAGGTATAATCTGTAGGGCGGCAGAGCAATTTTATCAACCTGGACACACTGTACGTGACTTACAGATTATACCTTTACACAAACTGCACACTTGACAAGAGAGTGTTAGACGAGCCAAAGAAAAGCATTTCATTGACTTGGCCAACACTCTGACACCCAACGGACTTAACAGAACGACTGACCGCTAATTATCTATAAATATAATTCATGTATCTAACCTAATCTCGTTATCTAAAGTTGTATTTTCATATCACTATTTACAGTCATACTCTACTTCTCTGTTTTCCAATACATCAATTTTATCATCATTATTTCATTATTATGATTATTGTTATATACTCCCACCATAATCATTGCCACCGTTCCATCCTCCGCGCAGCAGCACCATTATAACGTACTAATCAACCATATCACTGTAAACACTTTTCGAGTTTTGTATATAGCTCCGTATTTGTTCGTTAGTAAATTTAGTCCTGAAGAAGCCCTGCATGCCAGGACGAAATATTGACAATATTTTTAACATATAATATTAAATTCGCTACATTATTTATGTTTATGTCATCTTACGCTTTTCCTGTTTTACTATATAATACTTTCTTTCTCACGGCAAAACTTTCTTTCTCACGGCAAAACTTTCTTTCTCACGGCAAGATTTTCTTTCTCACGGCAAAACCTTCTTTTTATGGCGAGACTTTCTTTCTCGAGGCAAAACTTACTTTCTCACGGCAAACTTTGTTTCTTATGTGACTTTTTCTCTCTGGCATTGAATTTTGCGAATCGAGCCAAAAGCTTGGAAAACATGGCTTATGAAGAAGACAAGATTGGTGATTGAATAAAAGAATACTTTTTCAAGGGATTTACGTACAAAGAAATATGCTTGTTTCTTCAGAGAAACCACGAATGCGTTGTTAGTCTTATCGGCTAAATCAACACTTGTAGGTCACCGTACTCATCATTCCCTAAAAGTCTTGTAAACTTTTTGTGGGTAAAATGCAGTTTAGCAGGCGGTTTCCCCGCAGTTAAGGATTCCCTGAAAAGAGATCAACTCATTAAGGAGGTGATAGTGTAGGCTCTTATTTTCCTGTGGTTGCCGCCTGCTAAATTACATTTGTACGCACACTTTACCAAAATATCCTAGATTCCAAGTAAAATCTTTGAAAATAATTTTATTCTTGAAAAAGTCTTGTATTCTTTAATAGAGAGTGAAATGTTTCTCGGTTCCCATATTTGGCAAGCTTTGAATTTGAAAATATCTTTTGAAACTTCTGAGTTCACATTATTTCTATGCGTTTCCATCACTGATCTCGAAAAAAATATTGTATCGAGCCTATCTTAAGTTTCTGGAGCCAAATATTTTAAGCCGAAGCTCCATATTGATCAAATACGCTTCAAGCTGTGTATCACAACGTTGATCTAGCCATCTTAGAAATGTTAAATTTTCCAAGAATTTCCAAAATAATTGGTGACAGAAAAGAGTCAAATTGAGAGTCTGGTACTTTGAAGTGTATTACCACTCTAGTTTTAGTTTTTTTCAAGGACACTTCTTTGGACATAAACCGATCTACGTGTCCCATTATTACGAACAACATGTGGTCAAAATGCTGTTATCTTAGAGGAGCAAGATTATAGAGTGGCCTAGATGAAAGATCAAAATTAACAAAAAATTTCAAACAATTTAAATCCAGTCTCAAAAACTTCAAAACTCAAAGAAACACATTTTATTCTGTACGTTCAAGAACTTTTAACAATCCTTTATATTATAAACTTTTAAAAGTCTACCTTTTCATTCAACATTGAAGCTTGCTTGTAAAGAAATTCATGTACATATGACTTAAGCCTTTATAAGGTATGAATGACTAATCTTACTTTATTATTGTATCTTGTTTTTCAGAAGTTTATCTTTTCATTCTACATGGCAGATTATAAATAAATTTATGCATATATAATTTTAGCCTTACCAGGCATAAATAGTTTAAGATGAAATGAAATGAAACAAGGGACAGTGCCTCCTCCTATGTCTCTATTTTTGGACCATATTGTGGGAAATTATCAGAACTCTGTTCCACTAGTTTTAAAAGAATAACCTCGCCTAATATCATGAATTTTCTTTCATTTATTTTTAGCTTTGCTTTTATTTTGGACAATTTGGAAGGCTACAGCTCGTTTTCAAAGTGCCTACGTTGCAGATACCAGTAAGAAAATCAAAAAATATTCCATTCTCATTGTGAAATTCTTGCTTCTAACATTTTATATGCGTTTGACTAAACTATGTGATACCTCTTCAGCAATCCTTTTCTAAATAGTCTAATCTATGTCAATATAACTTATAGCTTATAAATCAATTGAGTATCTGGATCTATACTCAAACTTCTCACAGGCTATCTAGGGTCAGCTCGTCCAATGTGTTGAATGAATGACCTCCTTATCAATCCGTATCTAAATCATATCGGGTTCAGCCGTTTACACGATAACGTATTCATCAGCGTCTTCATGTAAACGGAAGGTCAATACGGTATGAAATCCTACTGTATTCATTTGAATCCGTTATTGTGTAAACTTCGCCTTAGCTTCTCTATATCTAGTCACTTGTTCACCCATTGGCTTTAATGGCAGGCATTTTCTATTGTCAAATAAACCAGTATTATTACCCTTGGGAACGTCTGTGCAGTACTGTTGAGGAATCTCATCAGTATTGTAGGGGAATATCATCAGTACTGTGGAGGATATTGAGAACTGTGGAGATAACATCATTACTGTGCGTATATAACACAAGTACTGTGGAGGTTTCATTAGTATTGTGGAGGTATTACCAATAATAGTGCTTGTGGTTTTCTCCTGCAGAACTGAATATTCTCTCCAGTACTGATGTTATCCACCAACAGATAAGAACATCCTAAACATTACTTATTGTATCCTCACAGTACTGAACATCCCCACAGTACTGTATAGACGTTCCCAACTAGTCAGTATATTCCAGCTATTTGAGACTATGTAATCTCACCTTCCATCGTATTTTTCAGCGAATAATTTCACGATAAAGCATTACAGCGGATTGTGCGTTTCTCATCGCCCATCAGACGGACTCTTTCGTCTGACATCAACGACATCATGTGATACCTTTGTGCAGTTGAAAACCAAGGCGCTTTGGCACACGAAAACTGGCCAATGCATCGTACCGCAATCAAATTCCAAAAATGCAAAACTCATTCTAACTTCAAGTTGTCATATTTTGAATACGAGGTTTGAGCAAACAAGTGCGTTCTCTATGAGGCATTTATCAACTGGATATTGTGTTCATCCTGAGGGTGGAAGTATTGCCCCCCATCCCAACACAAATATTGTGATATATTCTGGTTGTGACGAGAATCGCCTGCAGTTTCAGTTCTTTTCAGGTAAAAATCATTTCCATACATTAATCACAAATAGTTGAATACGGCTAACTTTCGGACAAGGACTTGTCTGAAGGTTGGTAACGTCAGAAAATTAGGTTTTTTTTTCTGTCGGAACGTTTTAACGCCGAAACATTTTTGAAAATGATTTTTTCTAAATATCTTTTTAAAATCTTTAATACGCATTCAGATTTCCTGTAAGACCTGTTATATATGTTATGTTATAGATTAGAAAAAAGAAAGGAGACTGGTTCTCTGTTACTCGAATTTTCACGCTCGCAAGATTATCAGACATACGAGTATAGTCTGTCTGTTTTTTTCGTTGAGTTACCGAGAGCAAGTCTCCTTTCTTTTTTCATATGTTTTTTGCTCTGTACATTCGTTTATCGAGTATCACGATGCTGTTATAGTCCAATGTGTGCGTTGAATGAATGTCCTTCTTATCAATCCGTATCTAAATCATATATCGGATTCAGCCGTTTAAACGATAATGTATTCATCAGCGTCTTCACGTAAACGGAAGGTGAATACGGTATGAAATCCTACTGTATTCATTTGAATCCGATATTTTGTAAACGTCGCCTTAGCTTCTCCATATCTAATTACTTGTTCACCCATTGGCTTTAATAAAAGCATTTTCTATTGTCAAATAAGCCAATATTATTACCCTTGGGAACGTTTGTGCAGTACTGTAGAGGGATATAAAATCAAATCAAATCGAATCAAATTTATTTCATTCAAGAACAAAATTATTAGGCAAAATTACAAGTATCAGTGGTAAATATATCAAATAAAAGCAAAAAAAACATAAAAAGTTACAGTTTTATTTAGTGTTATCAAGGACACTGACATAAAGCCAAAGGTTTTCAAGCCCAGTGCCCTTTATATTGAGACGAAATTATCTTAAGAATATCTAAGAACATTGATTATTGAATCATACAAATACATCATACATAATTACTGATAAAAAGACTTCTAACTTAATTACTTACATTTTTCTAACAAATTTGAATTTGAAATTTTTAAACAGTAACAAGACGGAAGGACGAAAATAGAAGAAAGAGAAAGAAATTTCATGCTTACATGTGTTCCCCACTGATGTAGATGGAAAAGGAACATAATTTTGTTCATCATTATTGATGAACACACATGTCCTCAAAGTAACCGTGTAGATCATTTAGTAAGGTCCTTTCAACTATTACGTGTACAGAAGCACGAAGATGGACTGATCGAAGATTGAAGGGGCAAGACAACAAAAAAGAGTGCTAATTCTCCAACAAGTCAAAAGATAAGACCTATGTGTGTCTAGTCCAGCACTGTGAGAACCGAACATTTTTTAGGAAAAGATGATGCAGAAAGCATGTAAATAAGAAACACAGATGGTACTACTATCTCGATGAAAAGACTATCGAAAGATTGATCAAGCAATAAGACAACAATCCACACATGATAAATTCAAGGACAGCTCGAGAAAACGTGCTGATACATCGAAAATCACATTATTCTATTACCTATGGCTTTGGGAAAAGATACATGGAACGGTTGTGTGCTATTTGTGGAAGGGTATGTCAGAGGAACACATAACGCAAAACGGAACACGAGTGATGAAATTCTTGAAATTTTGCAGCAATGCCGACGAAAAAGTGCTTATCACGGATCATATCGGTTATTGTATTGGCTTCGCTGGTCTCATATGCAATTTCGTGAAGCATATAGGAGAAGATTGGGAACTTTGTAGCTCTGCACAGTTTCTGTAATTACAAGCGATCAATGATGTCATGGACTTCAATCCATCATGTGGACTGTGAACTATAATTCTTGGTAACCTGGCTACATCAATGCGAATAATAGACGAACATATTGCTAGCATTAGGCCTCTGCTGAATCTGAAATGCGACTACCCTCTCGTCACACGGAGTGGCACTAAATTCAAGACTATTGGTAATCACAGGTCAGAGCTTGTTTTTCAAGCTATCGATAAATGTGCTCACCCGACAAGATATCGACGAATCGTAGAGACAGAAAGGTCGAAAGTACTTTCTATCGAAGAGCAGATGTCGATAAGCATTGATCAAAAGCACAGGTCTCGGGTAGCTAGAGCCTATTATCAAAAACGAAGTTCGCGTGAAGTATTTAAGAGTGGAAATTTTTGGTCATGAAAATCTTAGGAACAAGAAAAATGAAAAGATGATCAAAAATTGTCGTATTTTCCAGCGAGAGTGATATTTCTGACAGCAGGACGAATAAAAGAACAAATGGCAATGATGACAGTTTGGAAACATCAGTTACAGAAATTAAAACTATTCCATAAAAAAGCTTTAAGAATATATGGTTTTGGCAATTGGGCTCCATCCTCTATCTCAGTCTGTATGATGATGATGACTGTTGATATCACCATGAGTTTTGTTGTTGATGTATTTCTGTTAACGCTATTGGATGATGTGATGATATCACGTGATATATGATGTCATGGTGTTAAATTATGATAATGTCAAGTGTTCCTACTTTGCAAATATCTTATCTGTATGATGCATTGATTGACTTACAAGATCAGCCTCGATTTCATGAACTCTTATTCATCATAGTGTATCATTAATGATTTCTGCTCATTAAGGTTCATTACTACTCACCATCTCCGAGGAGAAACTAAGTTTTGATAAATCAGAATCGATTTATCATTATCATCATTCATCATCTGGGCTGGTTGTCGTTGCTTTGTGATAATTTAATGATGTCACGTGACTTAAATGATGTATCAATGACTCGTATAGAGAGGATCAGAACTTCTATGAATAGAAGAATGATATATGTAAGGTTACGTTTGCACTATGCCGGTACAAAATGGATACGGCATATTTTCATGTCGGAATGGCTTTTGGCTGTTTGCACAATGCAGGCAGGAAATGTGACGTCAGCAACTTGTGGGCATGCGCGAAAATGATGCTAGGTCAAAACTCAAGCGCAAAATACCGAGCGAGAAACCAACAGACCTTTTTTAGCGTCTTTACTTGTTTTGCTATAAGTTTTGTTGCATAATTCAGGCTTGCTAGAAAATATTAAATACTCTTAACGTTTGATATTGGTTTATTTCTTCGCTCAAAAAAATAACATCCATTTGAAGAGCTAAGATCAAAAGCAAAACTTTACGGTTTGCAGCCATCTTCTTTTATTGCTTTGCTGCCAATTCTTGCCTCATTGTGCTTCATTATTCGCATCGATGTGAGTCCAGCATGAAACAGCTTCGTATTCACCGGTTACAATATGCCGATATTGAACCATATTCATTGGATGCCGGTTAGAGTTCTGGATTAATTTCGTGCAGTTTTCAACTCAAAACTGTGCCGGTATAGTGTAGACAAAAGACGAAAATGGCATAGTGCTATACCGTATTTGTCCTTGTACCGGTATATTGTAAACTTAGGCCTTGTCCACACGTATACGGATTTTTTGAAAACGCATTTTTATCTATCCGTTTTCGAAAACATCTCCATCCAAACGGATACGGAGAAATCACTAACAATAAGTTTTTGTTCGAAAAATTGACTATGAAAAACTTTTCGAAAAGATTTTCGCCGTGCACACAACAACATGAAGTTTTCAAAAATCTCCACCCTGGACACCGTTTTCGAAAAGCTCCGTTTTCATCACCGAAAACTCCGGCTACATGTGGACGAAAGGCCAAAACGGATAAATAAATATGCGTTTTCAAAAATATCCGTATACGTGTGAAGGGGACCTTAGCCTAAGAATGAGAAAATCCTTGTAAAGATCCTTATGCAATGTATGCGATTCAAAGATAGTTATGATCATTATAAAAGCCAGTGGCGAAGCTAAGGATCATTCTGACCATGCTGAGCATGACTACAAATTTTCAGGCACAAATTTTTTTTCACCAGTTTTCGCTAAAAGAAGCTTTACCAGGGTCCAAAACAACTCTCCACATGGCCTATCTCCTTTCTGACGGCATTTTTAAGTTCCTGTGTCTCTGTGTTTAATCAATCATAGGATTTCCATATTATGATACAAATACGTTTATTGTGAAAATTTCTTCTCCTGCTCTACAAATATAGCAGGACTAAAACCCTATGTTCGGTCATGCTTAACAATTGAGCTTTCCCATACGCCTTTGCATTTGGTCATGCTTAACAAAAGGAAGAAACAATAGAAGGACTGCTCATTTGAAACAGCGGGACTTATGCAATAATAATCATCAGAGCTCTAAAAGAATAATTGATCCTGATTGGCTGAAATTACCCCGTCACGCGGTTTCAGAAACCTTCAAGTCCTGCCCATTTCTGAAAGCATGAAGAACGCATGAACCCCCTGTTTTGTTGCAGTTCACACTTCTTTGAGAAACGCGTTTGTTATAGTGGCCATGCCGTAGTTTACTTTCTCATTCTCTCAAAGATTATTGCTATTGCATAATCTAAAAATGACTGAAATTTCAGCTGAAGGAAGTTTTGCTGATTGAGGCATCGTTTCTTGGTTGTTGAACAAGTCATTTGGTGCAAGTAATCTAAGTGAGCAGAAGGCCATTGTGCAACAATCTAGGCCCTTGCAATTTTCCAAAGTCAAAACCAAAAAGCGAGTTTGTCAGGAAGATTGGTACACAAGAAAGTACTGGCTTTATGGAAGTGAATATTTGCAACGCCTTTAACTGCTTGCCGTATTTGCTGTTTAGTCCTAGAAAGTCAAAAAAATGAACTCTAAAAAGCACCCAAAACATATGCAATAGATTACTGCAATCTTAGCGAAAAATTGTAAATTGAAGTCATACCTGTTTCTCTGCTGTACTTAGAGATAACTTTAAGAAACTGTGTAAAGTACTTGATCTAATAAAGATGAAGAAACTTCCATGGGAATTTTCTACATGTTTTGAATAAAGATTTAAGGGTAATAATATTTCATTTCTATAACCAACCCTAAGAAACTTCTGCTTCTGAAATTCATTGATGTGATCTATCATACCAAAGTCTCTCTATCTATTGGGACATCAGAATAATCATGATGTCTCTTGGAAATTCTTCCATAATCTAGGCCTAAAATACTTCTGATTTGAAAAAGTAATTTGTTCTTAATGCATCTATTTATCAGCGTTTCATGAGAATTTCTTAATATCAAATTTGACAATTTTCAAGAAATTATAAAACTAACAGTTTGCAGATAATATCTTCATGATATTAGTAAACTTGAAACATTGTTATAGCTATAATCAAATATATGGATTGGCCTTGCTTGATGTATCTTAAAATCTGCATTTCCAAAGACTTGCTGCCTTTTCATTGCAAAGCTATCTCCCATAAGCATCCTTTGATTTATCTAAGGCTTTTTGATTTCATTACACGTTTGGATTTTTCTGTTAAGCATGAAAAGAGTTTTATGGATCCTATGCCATTTTGACACCTCAGAAATAGCAAAGTCTCAGGAGCTTCCAGGTGGTTAGCCCGCTGTACCTCTACCAGGGCCTTGCCCTGGACCCACGGCCTACGGCGCACCTTACACACTTTTTGCCATCATCCAAACTTTTTCCCAGATAGCATGACCATTCATCACTACCTAGCTTTGCCACTGTATAAAGCCATCAATAATCAGTTACTACCAAGCGAGTGAACGACTGTATGGATGTTATACTTACCATAGCTGTTACATAAACCATGCAAAAGAATTGGGTGCTCATAATATAAATAACATAGGTGTTACATATTTTGTGAATGTTATGATATACTGTATACGTTATAGCTACCTTAAGTGTATATGTTATACATGTCATGTTACAAAGTCTGTGTATCGGTTTCTCGTAAGAGAGTTCAATACATAGAGTAGAGCTATATAAAATTAGAAGAAAGAGACTAAAAAGTTCCATCTCGACAATCCTGTTTCGTGGTTACCCGCTCATCAGTAGATGCACAGTTTTTACTTGTTTATATAGCTCTACTCTTTGTGTTGAGCAATTTCATGGCGAACCGACTCATAGACTTTGTATATGTCATCTTATGTATGTTTTATTTACTCTATGTGCTGTCAACACGATTTGATAATAGAATTATAAGAGCATTACACGGTTATTTATGTATTAGTATAAATATTCCTCGCTGCACGGTTGTGTTTGATTCACCTCAGTCTGATTTTGCTACTGCATTTGTTTAGGCCTTTTTTTAATGATATTGCGCTCTGGAATTTCTGCCAGAGATCTAGTTCCCTGATGGTCGTCTTCGAACAACAACCATCTACTTAAAATTGATTGATACGTTCTTATTGTTCTATGATCTAATATCCACACTACTTACATCACTTGCATAACTGCATCGATATAGTTTCCAACCAACAAAACTTCAAGTAACTCCTGCACAGTACTGGTATCTCCTGATGCCCTGATGATTGAAATATCACAAAATAGGCTTCTAGAGATGACAAACTAGTTTCTCGTTTCGCTACTTCGATTAGTATATCAGTTATTGTGTATAAGCGGTATTATTTCATTCACTTGTAGGATGCAGTGACGAGGAGACAGGCAGAACGTACAGCCTTGGCCAGCAATTTTCACCTGCAGCATGCCTCTCTTGCCAGTGCAAATCAGAAACCGGAATAACGTGTTACCAAAAGGGGCCTGAATCCAGCAAATTATTTTGTACAAAGTGCAAAATGAAATCTGATGACGTCAAGCATGCGTGTTATACTTGCTATGATACGCACACAAACAAAACGTATGCTTTTCAACAAACCTGGGACACAAATAATTGTACGAAATGTGAATGCAGCCATTTTGGAGTCAAATGTCAATTTACTGGTTCTCGCGTCCTTTCTTATATCTGCAACAGCAGCTGTAATGTACTTGCTTTTGTAAGGAGGCATCCGTGCAGAAAAAGATACGTTGCAGGGTATGGAACATACTACACTAATCCTAAACACTTGACAACCAACAACTCGTGTGTTTCTATCGCAGCGTTGAGATGCAAACAATGCTCTGATAATGCTAGTGTGGCCATCCAAGAGCATGGTAACGAATGGAACATTACTGGGACAAGAATAACGTGCCACTGTTTCGATGGGATGACTCATTGCAAACGTCTACCAACTACCATTTACGTATTCAACAAGACGGTTGTGATTGCCGAGCCTCCTGTGTGTTTCAACTGCAGTACTGCACAGTTATCCAGCTACATTAAAGCGTATGGTGGGGCATGCCAGGACAGCATCAATAATGTAACAAGAAACAACGGAGAGAGCTTCGAGATTTTCGGATTCGATTGTTATTGCTACTATGGAGCTTATTTCTGTAAAAAAACCATTTTTGGGCCCCAGAAATTTCAATGTTTGAATTGCTCTTTGCTACAGATCCAGAACAAGTTTGAAAGGTTTCGAGAAAGAGGTATGCTACTTTCTCTAAAAATCTCATTAGTTGTCCTCAGTCAATACCTTACTCTACTATTACCAATGACCAGTATAGTAGAATATGATTTTTGAAGAACGAGTAAACATGGTAGACATTAGTACTTATTCATCAATAATAAATCAGCAGAAATGCCTTAAACAGCTCAATAGATTCTTCAAAATGATTTTCAGAGCTAGAAAGCCTTGCACTATGTTGCACCAATGTAGCTATTTTCCAAAAGAGTAATGCATATGGAACACATCGCACTTTTAGATTTTTTATGTACTTGTTGGTTAAGGGATATAAGGCCACACTCTTTTCCAAAGAATCAAAAAGATCAATCTGCTCTGCAGCTCTCCTTAGGTGCTGAAGGTTCAGCTCTGAAATCTTGAGCAAATATGGACGTAAGGTAGAGCTGTATTTTGAACCACTTTAATACTCATTGTTCACCATAAAGTATATTATCTAGCTAGTACGAATAAATATAAAAGTTCAGGCAAATCTAATGAATAGATGTTGTCATAGCCTTGCCCATAGAGAGCAAAAAGAGTTCTTTGAGGTTGAGTGCACAGTGCTGATATACCTCCTTGCCTGTGCTGAACCCCTAGGTAAAGCAGTGAAGACAATAGTTGCAGATGAACGAACTGGTAGGGTAACCTTATTAGCAGGGTGACCCTGTCATCATGGAAACAGGCCCTTATTCCAATAAGCAAATCAACCACCTCACTTGCTCAAATTTTTATCCATTCTTTTTCTTAGGGTGCTATTTTCAAGGTCAATGGATTGCAGACCAAGAGAGCTCGTTTATCGGGTTCGGGCTGATGCCCTTTTGCATGAACTGCAGATGCATCAATAAAGAGATTTCATGCCAGCATGGTGGGAGATTTGGTAAAAAAGTAAGCACGACACTTTGCAAGACCAATAACACATGCAATGCAGCAGCAAGCCGTTTGGTTACAGGTAATCAAAGTTGTTCATTATTTTCACTTTGCAAGACCAATAACACATGCAATGTAGTAGCAAGCTGTTTGTCTACAGGTAATCAAAGTTGTTCATTATTCTCACTTTGCAAGACCAATAACACATGCAATGTAGTAGCAAGCTGTTTGGTTACTGGTAATCAAAGTTGTTCATTATTTTCACTTTGCAAGACCAATAACACATGCAATGCAGCAGCAAGCCGTTTGGTTACAGGTAATCAAAGTTGTTCATTATTTTCACTTCGCAAGACCAATAACACATGCAAGGTAGTAGCAAGCTGTTTGCTTACAGGTAATCAAAGTTGTAAATAATTGTCACTTTAGAATAAATATGATATAATAATAACAATAATCTATTTGTTTAAACTTGGCTACTACAATGATAGCTATAAGCTAATTAAAGCCAACCTCGTTACTGGAATACTAAAAATATAAAGCGATGCTACTTAACAATTAAATGATACTTTTCAGTTAATGTACCGTAAATTTTGTATAAATACACGATATAATCATCAGTTGCAATTGTCGGCAGTCCACTTTTTGATGCTCCGTTAGAATTGTTTATGAAATTTACAGCTTTCTAGGTCATTAGGTAGGGATGACCATAGAATGCAACCTTTGTATTTGATATCTGAACATGCAATTTTGTGCTGATTTTCTTCAAATATATCGTTCATAAATGAAGGACTTGAAGTTATTTTTCGATTCATACACTTGAATCATCAGATAACGCAGATTTTGTTGATCTATGGCAACAGAGTGTGTCTTTTGCAATAGTGTATCAAAACTGCTGACACTGTCTTTGCAAATAATTCTGAGCGCACGTTCGTGTATTTTGATAAATTTTGCGTTTGGAGTCCTATCATGGAACATTTATGTAAGTGGAAAGTAACTGAGACTTCATCAAGAATTCATCAATAATTTCAGCTATTCAAAGTCCATATAGGTAGACAGACGTGCAAGGCATGTAGAGTCCTTGCGCCCAAATTGGCCATCCTCCACGATTTGAGAAAATCCGAGCGGTCTGAAGAAAAATTTAAAAACAAATAGGTTTGGGTCTAGTTATTTCCTCGAAAACCCGCCAAAATGTTCGCTGAATCCTTAACCTTAATTTTGTTTATTATTTTCGTTTTTTGCTGCGTAATTAATCCGATAAACAAGAATCATACAGGGCCTAACCTTTACTTCGAGTGTGAGGATTCCTTCATTTTATCGTTTCTTTTTCCAAGTCACGCTGTGCTTTCGTCTCGTATTTACGCTTTCTAATTATAAACAAAATTTAAAAGAACTTGAACGACACTTCGACCTCTGACTTAAAATATGAGAAAGGATTCTAGAATATTTTTCATCTGAACTGAACAGGGGGCGACATTTTCGAAAGGCTCTCAATTGGTTGAATTGTTTCTAATTTGGCCACCCTATGTGAAGCATTGGTAATTTAATTGGTTTGCTTTCCGACCGCGTTCTTTCCCGGAAACAGAGATGACTGGAAAAGCTAAATAGGGGGTTATGTAACATGTAAAAAGCTAATGGCCAATTTGAACACATTTCACAATTTAGGCCATTTTGACCGTTGTTTGCTTTTGTTGTTGTTTTGAGAAAACGAGTTGAAGTATCACATAGAAATTATGGCGAGACTTAAACAATAAAATGAGAAGTATTTCTATTGTAAGTGGAGGTTGGAACAATGCTTGAGAGTTTTAATTATAACTAATGTTTCAAAAGGTGGCCACTTTGGGCGCAAGGACTCTAGCTTTTGGGAATATTTTTTACAAATCTCGTTGATATGAGTCCGGAAATCAAGTTTCTTATCAAAACTAACTCCAAAAAGTCTCTCGTTTTTACTTTCTGTGATTTTGACATCACTTCCAATATTGATGCTTACCTCATTAGTTTTGTTTCCAAACATCATGAGATGACATTTTTCAACTTTAAGTTTCAGGTAGTTGTGACAAAACCATTTCGAGAGGGCTGTCGTGTCTGTCTCTAACTGATTAAGAATTACATTTAGCACAGGTTGGCATACCAGGACAGTGGTATCGTCTGCAAAAATATATATTTGACTATCGACAAACAGAAAGATGTCATTTATAAGGATATTGAATAGAAGAGGAGCGAGAACAGATTCCTGAGGCACGCCTTTTTTATGTCATTCCAAGAGCTAAATTTATCGTTTATTTTCACTCTTTGTTTCCTTTTGGATAAGCAATCATAAATAAGACCCAGAGCATCAGCTGATAGACCATAAGCATGAAGCTTTGCGATCAGGAGGTTCTGGTCAATACAATCAAATGCTTTTGAAAGATCCATCAAAACAGCTCCTGCAAGTCCACCATTATCAAGGCTATTTGTATAGCTTTCTAAAAGATTTAATTGGGTATACTGGATGATATAACCTTTAAGAAACCCACAAAGGAGTGAGGAGAAAAAGTTGCCTATATAGTGATTGGTTGTACTGAATACGCTCAAAAATGTTTGAAATTGCCGGAAGGAGGTTATTGGTCTGTAGTTTTCTTTTTTCAAGGTATCCCCTTTTTTGTGAAGAGCTGTAATATCAGCCAATGTCTGCTTATCTGGAAAAGTAAAATCATTCACACAGGAATTGAAGGCATGTGTCAAAGGGTGGACAAATAAATCAATATTGTCAAATTATATTTTTCTGAGACGGTCGGCTGCGCGGCTGCAGGATTCAGGTTGATTATTTGTTCCTGCATTTCACTAGTAGTGACTTTTCTGGATGAGAAATTTTGACTATCAACCACATTCTTCTTAATTTCAAGAATACTTGGATGGGGTTAAAAAATTCTTCATCTCTTTGCACTGGAAAATCTATTGTATGACTTAGGTCATCATTTTCATAGACTATGCCAAGAGATTCATTTATATTTGCAGAAAGCTCATTACGAATATAAGCAATTTTTTCATCACCAGACTGTATTTGATCATCCTCTTTTAGTGAAATACTTGTGTGACCATGCACTTAATTAGAAAGCAAGACCAATAAGACATGCAATGCATTAGCAAGCCGTTTGTCTACAGGTAATCAAGGTTGTAAATGATTGTTACTTTCCAAGGCCAATAAGACATATAATGCAGTAACAAGCTGTTTGTCTAGAGGTAATCAAAGCCGTAAATATTTTCCACTTTCGAAAAAAAGTGAATATGTTGTGTCGAATATGAATTTGATCATTTGGGTTAGTAATTATGAGATAGCAAAAGAGATAATTTGAGGTGTACTTTTTTGTTTTTGCTTATTTGTATTAGTTGAATGTTGTTTGATAATGATTTCTTTATGCTGCCTTTTGATGCGTGTCTCTTTTTCAGACTGTCAGAGAGATGTTGAAATGAACTGCTATACATCACCACCGCAAGACAAACAGGAACCTCTTTTCAGTGTTCCTTGGTATGCAAACGGTTGCAGATATTCTTGTGGATCTCAACCTCTTCATCTGAGTGCAAAGTTCATCCAGATGCCTTGGTGCCAACATCTTACGTATTCAAGTAATTGTGCCGTTTGTCCCGGTATGTATCTAGCTATGCATTGTCTTTTAGGCGAGGAAGACCGGAAATTTAATGAAGCATGATAACTGCTGAAGCTTTGCGTTTGCAACACATCGGAGGAGCGTCAGAACTGTTTTTGATCGGTACAGAAATTGACGAGAAAAATTTGAAATATCTTTCTGTTCTTTCCGTTTCAGACGTAGAACTCAGATGAGTGACAGACACAAAGCTCCGAAAAATAAAAACAATGTTAAGTAATATAAAAGCATTGAATTAATTTACTAGTAGAGCCGAATGAATTTGCAAGCTGACAAATGAAAACAATGGAAAATAGCAACAAAAATTTGAACAGTTTGCTAGCTTTTCGATATAGCTGTGACTCATATTAAGAATGAATTTCTTAATTTGGTTTGTTCCTACTTTATCGAATGTTTATACTTTAATAAATGTTTATTACGTATGTAAATACATTAATATATCTTTTATTGAACCCATTCTGAATGTTTAAATTGATTTTTATTGCAAAAGAGCTAAACAATTTGATACATATTTTCGTAGCGTTTCGGCGGTGCGAGAATCTCCGTGATCATAAATTGGTAAACACCAGTTATAAGGAAATTTGAGATTGATTTCTATCAAGCAGACACTCTTTGCTAGAAGACAAGAAATTGAAATCTGAAAACATAAGAAAACATCATTTAATGAAATGACTAGGCCATCTTCTTCACTGCCTGTCGATTCCAGAATTCATTTTCCGCTTGAAGACTTGACGTTCAACAATGGGCTTTTAAGGCCGTCTTTTGTAGAACTAATTAAATCTCGAAAACTTTAAAAATAGGTGTTGAGTTATTCTTAAAAAGACATCAACTTAGATCTCTGAGATCGACTCGATACAAGGAGTTACATAGCCTTGGAAGATTATGTGTTTTTCCACTTGTTGTAGCTAGCTGAGCAGGGTTATTGTTTTTCGTATTTCTCCTCTGACCGAAGATTTCTGAAAGAGATTTCCTATCAGAACGACTTTCGAATCCAGGAAGAGGAAGGAAGATAAATCTATATGAATAGAGCTTAGAAGACTAAGAATCAACAGACATTGCCTTTCTTGCTGATGACATTGGAAGAGATGAGATTGGCCAGAGGCGGATCCAGGGCTGGAGATACAAGTGTACCAAATCAAGAACACTTAAGGGCCAAACTTGAAAATTTTAGATATTTGATACATCAAGATCCATCTTATCTAAATTTGGTAGGTACATTTGTATCCCCCTAGATCCGCCCCTGAGATCTGCTCAAAATATGAATGAAGCAATATGCCTGACACCAGAGCAGCCTGATAGGAGTAAAGCTCCAATTTTTGTCAATATTTTAGCCGATCGAGAACCATTTGAAACAATGTGTCTCACATTCACTGCAGAGAACAAATTTGACCAAACATCGGTGATCCGTGTGAACGAAATTCACTTTTCGAGATTTAGCTCTTCTTATGAAATGCATGATAACTGCGAATTTTGATAGATGAGAACAATCATATTTTTTTGACTTTCTGTGACCGGTCATGGAAGAAAGCCTCCTGTAGCTTAGACATCACCGATAAAATCACCCAGTAGCTAACACATTCACAACACACACAAATAAGATTATTATCCCGGCCGTTTTCCCCGCCACTTGGTGGGGGGCCGGTTTATAGATTCGTCTTCTCCAGTTTCTCTATCCATTGCCATCCCTTTCTCCTGTAGCAAACACACTGAGACCGATTATTCTTTTTCAGACAAGCAACGCTTTTTAGCGAGGTATAACCAATCGGTTTTCAGTTGTAAAGGCGAAGATAAAGTTTTACGGAAAGCATATCTCTGTGATGGGCATGAAAACTGCAAAGGAGGGGATGATGAAATGAATTGCACATCGTGTAAGGAGAAATATGTTTTATAAAATTACTTGATGTATTCTGAGCAATCGTCTACATTTTAAAATAGATAATATAGGGATGGTGAGAAAAATCTTAACCACTGCAAAACATAATAACTAACTACTTAAGCTTTGCGTTTGACACTCATCAGCGTAGTACGTCAGACCAGTCCTTGATCAGTACAGATATTGAGGATGGCGTGGAAAATCTAAAACATAGCGTAACATAAGCAGTACTAAAGTATTGCGTCAGACACTCTTCAGAGTAGTACGTTAGGAAGAGAACGAAAATGAAACATGATAAATGATAATCATACCAAAATATGGATCGAAATTGGCAAATCACTCTCCCTTTTCTTATCTGTCAATTTTGATCCATATCTCGGTATGATGATTTTTCAGGCTTCGTTTCCCTTCTGTTTCTGACGTACTACTCTGATTAGCAGCACCATAGAGCTTGATCACAAATTCTGAAAGACTACAAAAAAAGGAACACAATAATTATCAAGATATGAAATACTATGTTGCCTACAGTTTCTATCAGGAACAGAACTCAGTATATCTTGATTGAATGAGATTGCGGGTATAGAACCAATTAACGACACTAACTAGACAACAAGTACTTGACTAGCGTCTGTTTAATCTAACTTTCATCACATGCCATCAGCGTGTATTCGGCCCAACAGTCTGTGCTATCGCTGTAGTACCTTTCATGACTTTATTCGATAGGCCTTGTTGACGCAGTTGCCATGGAACAAAGGCTAGAAGACTTCCCAAGCCTCGTTTATATACATTTCAATAGAATTGAGTCTATTACAGTAAAATTTTGTTCCAAACTGAAATGTCCGCAGCCTCAATTAAAATGATTTTAGCAAGAAAAAATATACCCCCCCCCCCCCACCCCTCATAAACACTCGCTCAAAATGTCTTCACGGATTAGGTTTGACTAAAAGATCAAAATAAAATACGGATTTAAACTTTTATGGAGTTCTCCACTTTTGTGGCGCCTCTTCGGTAAAATATTTTTAATTTGTGAAATAACTAGGTTTGGGTAGCGAGAGAAAAATTTGAAATTGTTTTTTATATTTATTACCCTTTTCTCACAATAAGAAATAGATTTGCAAAGTTGAAACTCTCTGTTAAAGGAAGGAAAAACCGTTTATGTTTGATGGGGTTCGTGTTGTGTCTTATGGACCCACTGTTTTTTAAGGTGAATTAAGATTGAACTCTCGCTATGATGCTCACTCAGTTTGCCATGACTCGGCAGTCTGGAGTAGCACGATCTTTTTATTTTGTGAATGGTCTAGGGCTGCACTATGTTTTGTTTGCGAATCGAAGAAGTAGTGGAACCGTGCAGATGACGTCTTTCGTGTTGCCATATAACCCCAACTCTTACGTTTAACCCTATTTTAAAGAGTTTTGGCTTCGCCAATTTTTGATACCATAAATTTTTACTTTCAAGATTTTTGCAAAGAAGATCATGAAATAATTAAATGGCGAATTCTCTTCTGGAAGAAAACTGCTATCAACAAAACAACAAGTTTGGATTGTAGACTGATAAATCCTCTTTGGCAAGGTAAAATTTTCTCAGTGAAGAATGAAGTTGATCCGTACTTCTTATTTGATAGCTTGTTCTTTGAGAACAGCCGAAGTAGTAAATAGAAAGATAGAGCTACGCTAAATAAAATTTTGATTTCATAGCTCAATCAATTACTTCAAAAACAAACACTTTTGCCATACGTTTCACTCAGGCCTAGGCTCATAACCGTTATAAGATTAACAACCTAAACAGAAAATGTCAGCTATGAAGCTAAACGACTCTTCACTTTTAAAACAGCATATGTCCGTCCAGCAGGCATGCGCTATCGAACCTGTATTCACTACTGCGGTGGATGATGATCACTACTATGATGGATATTTTGCACTTCTATGGTGGATTATCACTGCTGTGGTGGTGATTCTGCACTTCTATAGTGGATTATCACTACTGTGGTCGTGATTCTGAACTTCTATTGTGGATGATCACTACTGTGGTGGACGATGATCACTACTATGATGGAAATTTTGCACTTCTATAGTGGATGATCACTACTGTGGTGGTGATTCTGAACTTCTATTGTGGATGATCACTACTGTGGTGGATGATGATCACTACTATGATGGAAATTTTGCACTTCTATGGTGGATGATCACTACTGTGGTGGTGATTCTGAACTTCTATTGTGGATGATCACTACTGTGGTGGATGATGATCACTACTATGATGGAAATTTTGCACTTCTATGGTGGATGATCACTACTGTGGTGGTGACTCTGCACTTCTATAGTAGATGATCACTACTGTGGTGGTGATTCTGAACTTCTATTGTGGATGATCACTACTGCGGTGGATGATGATCACTACTATGATGGATATTTTGCACTTCTATGGTGGATGATCACTACTGTGGTGGTGATTCTGAACTTCTATGGTGGATGATCACTACTGTGGTGGTGATTCTGAACTTCTATTGTGGATGATCACTACTGTGGTGGACGATGATCACTACTATGATGGAAATTTTGCACTTCTATAGTGGATGATCACTACTGTGGTGGTGATTCTGCACTTCTATAGTGGATTATCACTACTGTGGTGGTGATTCTGCACTTCTATTGTGGATTATCACTACTGTGGTGGAAATTCTGCAGTTCTATTGTGGATAAACTCTACTATGATGGAAATTTTGCACTTCTATAGTGGATTATCACTACTGTGGTGGTTATTCTGCACTTCTATAGTGGATTATCACTACTGTGGTGGAAATTCTGCAGTTCTATTGTGGATAATCTCTACTATGATGAAAATTTTGCACTTCTATGGTGGATTATCACTACTGTGGTGGTGATTCTGCACTTCTATTGAAGATTATCACTACTGTGGTGGTGATTCTGCACTTCTATTGTGGATAATCTCTACTATGATGGAAATTTTGCACTTCTATAGTGGATTATCACTACTGTGGTGGTAATTCTGCACTTCTATAGTGGATTATCACTACTGTGGTGGAAATTCTGCAGTTCTATTGTGGATAATCTCTACTTTGGTGGTAATTCTGCACTTCTATTGAAGATTATCACTACTGTGGTGGAAATTCTGCATTTCTATAGTGGATGATCACTACTGTGGTTGGTAATTCTGCACTTCTATTGTGGATTATCACTACTGTGGTTGGTAATTCTGCACTTCTATTGAAGATTAACACTACTGTGGTGGTGATTCTTCATTTCTGTTGTGGATGATCACTACTGTGGTAGTAATTCTGCACTTCTATAGTGGATTATCACTACTTTGGTGGTAAATCTGCACTTCTATTGTGGATTATCACTACTTTGGTGGTAATTCTGCACTTCTATTGCGGATAATAACTACGGTGGTGGAAATTCTGCACTTCTATTGCGGATTATCACTACTGTGGTTGGTAATTCTGCACTTCTATTGCGGATTATCACTACTGTGGTTGGTAATTCTGCACTTCTATTGAAGATTAACACTACTGTGGTGGTGATTCTTCATTTCTGTTGTGGATGATCACTACTGTGGTAGTAATTCTGCACTTCTATAGTGGATTATCACTACTTTGGTGGTAAATCTACACCTCTATTGTGGATTATCACTACTCTGGTGGTAATTCTGCACTTCTATTGCGGATAATAACTACGGTGGTGGAAATTCTTCACTTCTATTGCGGATAATAACTACGGTGGTGGAAATAGACCTTATGCGTAATTACGTCACACGCGACGCGGCGCGCAATGCAGTCTGGGACTTGTGGTCACGCGTTGCTCTGTTTACTACCAGCTCTGTTGTTTTCAGTACGCAAAGTCCATATTCATCGCTGTCATTAGCCCTGAAAACATGGAAAATACCGATAAAATAAATCATATTCTCAAAGAAAATGTTAGCTCTAGTTTTTTTCAAAACTCTTGCCCGGGCAACAGGCGTGAAGGTGGAGAAATCACAGCGCAAGATGACGATAAATCTGACAGTAGGCCGATGAACGAAAATGAAAACGAAGGCTGGAAAAGAACACTCGAGTACCTCCCAAATATAACCAATGTTATCATTGACAAACATTTGATTGAAGGATCAAGTACTCTACCAAAGACATCAACAGGACCAAAAGCACACCGGAATAAAAAACACGGGTATCGACTTTGGAAAGAGGGGTACGTTCGCAGCATTTTCGTAAAGCCAAACGTGAAGGCCAAGTGTGTGCTGTTCTTGGTTAAAGCTAAGGTGCATGCTTCTATGAAGAATGTTCAGTATACGGTTTATGTTCACTTTGTTCAGCTGAGTGGAGAGGTTATGGAAGCCAAATGTAGCTGTAAAGCTGGACAAGGAGGGTGTTGTAAACATGTAGCTGCACTTTTGTTTACTCTCCTTGATTATTCAAACATGGATGCAAAGGAAATACCATCTGACTTGACATGCACTCAGGTCGCACAGAAGTGGCATATTCCATCATCAGCTAATATGACACTGACAAAAGCTGTCAAGTTCAATGATGTCCTATTTGAAAAAGCAGAAGATGGAAGGAAGAAAAAGAGACCCATTGTAAGTGGGGAACGTAACTTCTGTGCCACACCACCATTTGCCTACCATGTCAAAAGAGAGAAAATCAGAGCTCTTTCAAATGACCTGAGAAATGCTGGGAAAGCAGCTTTTTTCTGCAGTGCACTAGAGTCAAATGATTATGAGCCATGTGCACATTTTGAGACATCATGTACCAGAGAACGCAACAAAGATGCAGTTAGTGAAGCCAATGCTGCCAGTTCAAACAAGCAAGACACCATCATCCAAGCATTATTCAAGAACATGAATAACTTGGTTGATCCATGTCTCCAAAATCAAGAGAAACAGAAAATTGTAGATCTTGTTGGGGTCTCAACAGAAGAAGCCATTAACATTTGCCTAAAGACATCAGACCAAGCTGAAAACACTAACTGGTACCATGAGAGGTCAAAGAGGATAACAGCATCCCTCTTTGGTAAAGTAATGAATAGAAGGAGGAGTGTGCATCCTGCTTCAATCATAAAGTCTGTGTTGGAGAAATCTTGCAGGAAACCTATGAACATGCCAGCACCTCTCAAATGGGGCATCGAAAACGAAAGTGCAGCTATTGAACAGTACAAAAAGCATCAAGACTTTACATCCTACAATATCCAAGCTTGTGGGCTTGTTATAAATCCAAAATGGCCATGGCTTGGTTGCAGCCCTGATGGAATTGTCCTGGAAAATGGGTCCACAGCTGGTTGCATTGAGGTTAAATGCCCATACACAAAGAGGAATATGACCATAAAAGAGGCTGCTGAAAATGACAAGAACTTCTTCTTGAAATTGAGTGATGGCAAACACAAGTTAAAAACCAACCATGCTTATTATTTTCAATGTCAGGGAGTCATGAATATTTTGGAACTCCCCTGGATTGACTTTATTGTTTTTACAACAAGGGACATGTTTGTTCAAAGAATCCATAGAGACCTTGTCCAATGGGAGGCTAACATTTTACCAACTCTAACAAACTTTTTTTGTAATTTTATTTTGCCAGAACTTACAAACTAACAATAGACATGTAGTATGTATTAAATTGATCTTACTAATGTGATGTGGACAACAATGTTTTTTTAATAATTTACTAAATAGTTAGAAATATGATGCAAGCCTTTCAAGTGTTCATTGAAAGCATCTCAATTACAGTAAGAACAAGCCACCACTAAGAAACACTCTAACATCCTTGCATTCTTAGGAACTCAATAATTATATACAAGAATCAATAAACGCAAAATTGATTACACTTTTTCAAATACAAATATTCAAGACATCAGTTATCATCTACAATAAGTGGTGGCAAAAAGTTAGTTAGGTATGCACAGATTACCCATATCTTGTTCAGTTCTGCTGCCATTGATAAGGGGAAAACAGTACTGAGAATTTTGAATGTTTTTATTCTTGCAATGGCACGCTCAACATGAATCCTCACAGATGCTATTTTTCTAGTCTCCTTCTCTTCTTCAATATTCAGATAATCTTTTCCTCTTAAAAATGGTGGAATATTGAGCCCAACTCCATTGGGCAGATCATGTGCAATGTCAAACCCTTTGTCTGCCATTATTGTGTCTCCTTCTTCCAGCAAATCAATAATGCCACAGTCGCGGGTAGCTTGCCTGTCACTAGTTCTGCCAGTGTATAGGTCAGATACAAAAGAAACTGCACCAGCTGGAGTTATCCCAATCAGTGCTTTGGCAGTGTTGTGATGCTTGTAATTGGAGTAGGTGACACTCTGTGATCTGACTGAGCTTGACATCTCAATAAAAATTTCAGTGCAGTCAATTACTACTCTTGTAGAAGGGTATGTCTCCTTGAAACATCTTGGCATTGTATCGTCTATAGAAGTTCGTGATGGCCATATTGGCAAAGCACGGAAACAGCAATGGAGGAAGTCAAGCCAGGTGATACATATCCTGGATATATGTGACTGCAAAGTACCAGCTCTGTAAGCAAGGTCCTCTTCCAGTAAGCCAAGCCTAAGGCGCACAAGTACAAGAAACAATTCCTGCTCTGGTGATAAGGATCTTTTTGGGCCTCGTTTGATGTATTCTGGTGTAACAATCTTGCCAGAATTTGTCTTTGAATCCTTGTAAACCAGATTATTTACAGCAGGTCCAAGAAATCGGAAAAGAGCTTGGAATGTTGGGTAGTCAGGAATATTCGTGTAAAACTTGAATAGTTTGTCATCATCTTTGACCTTTTCAAGACTGAGTTCTCTTGTCTCCCCTTTCTGTGAGATTTTCTCCAAGAGGAGTTGCTCTTGTTTTTTTTTGAGTTCACTGTTTTCCAGCAAAAGGTCAGCTATCTGTGCCCTCAAGAGCTCTTCAGTGTTGTTATTACCATTTCCTGCTTCCTCACTTTGCATTGGTAGGCTGTCATTTTCTGGGAGGTACTCGTCATGAAGATGTTCCTCTGGCTGTTTATGTCCCTTGAAGTGTTCAGCAAAAACTCTGTTTCTCGCTTTAACTGTTTTTCTTTCATACTGAGGCGTCTGCTTGGCAGTTTTCGGCGTGATCGTAGGCGTATTGTTCATGTAGGTCTTCTTTCCTCCAACAAAATGCTCAGAGCAAACCCTGTGTCCTAAGGTCGGTTTGAAGTCTTTCCTTGACACCATGTTTATCCACCTTTTCCTCAGCAAATTTTTCTCTTTACTTGTTCCATTTGGGAAAGTGTAGAATGAGAGATGTTTTTCTTTCTTACTGTTGTTGAAACAGCCTGGGACGCAGCATGTGTATCCACCACTGCCCCCTGCCCTCTTCTGCACAGGCCTATCACAATAGTCTCCTTGCGCTGTGATTTCTCCACCTTCACTTTCTTCTTCACGCCTGTTGCCCGGGCAAGAGTTTTGAAAAAAACTAGAGCTATCATTTTCTTTGAGAATATGATTTATTTTATCGGTATTTTCCATGTTTTCAGGGCTAATGACAGCGATGAATATGGACTTTGCGTACTGAAAACAACAGAGCTGGTAGTAAACAGAGCAACGCGTGACCACAAGTCCCAGACTGCATTGCGCGCCGCGTCGCGTGTGACGTAATTACGCATAAGGTCAATTCTGCACTTCTATTGCGGATAATAACTACTGTGGTGGTAATTCTGCACTTCTATAGTGGATTATCACTACTTTGGTGGTGATTCTGCATTTCTATAGTGGATGATCACTACTGTGGTTGTGATTCTGCACTTCTATTGTGGATTATCACTACTGTGGTTGGTAATTCTGCACTTCTATTGTGGATTATCACTACTCTGGTGGTGATTCTGCACTTCTATTGTGGATTATCACTACTGTGGTGGTGATTCTGCAGTTCTATGGTGGATTATCACTACTGTGGTGGTGATTCTGCACTTCTATTGTGGATTATCACTACTGTGGTGGTGATTCTGCACTTCTATTGTGGATTATCACTACTGTGGTGGTGATTCTGCACTTCTATTGTGGATTATCACTACTGTGGTGGTGATTCTGCACTTCTATTGTGGATTATCACTACTGTGGTGGTGATTCTGCACTTCTATTGTGGATTATGACTACTTTGGTGGTAATTCTGCACTTCTATTGTGGATAATAACTACTTTGGTGGTGATTCTGCACTTCTATTGTAGATAATCACTACTGCAGTGGTAATTCTTCACTTCTGTTGTGGATTATCACTACTGTGGTGGTAATTCTGCACTTCCATGGTGTTCGTTTTGCCATTCTATAGTGGATTATCACTACTGTGGTTGATAAACTGTGGTGGATAATCACTACTGTGGTTGGTTAACTGTAGTGGATTATCACTACTGTGGTTGGTAAACTATGATGGATAATCACTACTGTGGTTGGTAAACTATGATGGATAATCACTACTGTGGTTGGTTAACTATGATGGATAATCACTACTGTGGCTGTTTAACTTTGGTGTATTGTCACTACTGTGGTTGGTAAACTGTGGTGGATAATCACTACTGTGGCTGTTTAACTGTAGTGGATTATCACTACTGTGGTTGGTAAAGTATGATGGATAATCACTACTGTGGTTGGTAAACTATGATGGATAATCACTGCTGTGGTTGGTAAACTATGATGGATAATCACTACTGTGGCTGTTTAACTTTGGTGTATTGTCACTACTGTGGTTGGTAAACTGTGGTGGATAATCACTACTGTGGTTGGTAATCTGTGGTGCATTATCACTACCTGGTTGGTAAACTGTCGGTAAACTCTAATTATTTTATTACGAAAGCAAGACGAGATGAGATCTACTAGATATTGCTGATGAGATCTAATTTTGGCTTGCTTTCATAATAAAATCGCAGGTTTTCTCGGCTAACAAAAAGATCGTCCACAAAAGTGCCCTGTTTATCCAAAACTGCCTTACATTCACAACGTCTCCTTGCGATTCGAAAGACAAATAAAGACAGCCATATTTATGTGCTAAACAACGGTCAGCCCCGGTCTCGTCTTCTCCTCTAAGAAAATAATTCTATTCCTTCGCAAAGATAGTGTGCCTACCACACAAAACAGCCTCGTAGTATATGAATACTCGTGTCGGTGTGATGCCAATTACGTTGGTTGCACATCCAAGCGGTTATGCGATAGAGTAAAACAACACGTGCCGTCTAGTATGCACCAAGGAGAACAACCATCTCGCGCTTCAAAACCCAAAACATCACTCAAGCATGACTTTGCTATAGGTGAGGATTTGCTCGGAAACCAAGGTGGGCTAAAGCCTGCAGTGAGAATTGTATTCGAATAATTGGAAGAGCGAGATCTACATTTTACTTCCATACCAATCATTCACCTCCTTTCTAATTAGCCTATTTCGATTCACATCTGTGTATATAAATCAGTTAGGTTTCTGTTTCGTTCTCTATCTGACGTTTTACTCTGTTGAGTGTCAGAAAAAAAGCTTTAGTAATCTTTGTGTTTGTTTCACTATGCTTCCGATATTTCTGGCTGTATTAAAGTTTTGTACCATCCAAAGACTTTTGTAAGTAAGCTATGCAAAAGAGTACCCCACAGCAGTGATTAACCACCACAGTAGTGCAAAATACCTCCAAGGTAGTGGTTATTTACCATAGTACTTATTATTTGTTTCTCAAGAAACTGAGCTATTTGACAAACCAGCCAGCCCATGTTGCTTCAGGGTGATAATGTCATGATCAGTGATACAGAATAAAAGGATACGCCATAGTAGTGATTATCCTCCAAGTTCGCTAATTTTTTCAATCTCAATTTTAACATATTCATTTGCCCACACAGAGGCCTAACAATTTGCAAAATACATGGAAGTAGTGATTAGAATTTAAAACTACTAACGATGAAATAAAGAGGAAGAAAAAAAGAAAAAACATTAAAAACAAATTCAATAAAATACTCTTCTACAACCAATTAACGCATATCACTTTTGTATCTGATGTGCCTTCCTTTTCTTTTCGGAATCATAAATGAACTTTGAAAGATATTTTAGGTCATATATTGACCTTGGTTTTGTAAGTAGGTCTCTAAATCATTCAATTTTTTTCTATCTTGATATTGTTTAACACATTGTTTGTTCAAATTTTTGTTGTTATCGCAATAAAATGTAAAATGGATTTCATCTTCCATCGATTTATTATCGTTCATACAATAATCGGTAGTCCTCGTACTTTGTCTTGCTCTATTTTCTTTATTTGCATATCTACCAGTCTATTTTGAATTTATGTGCACTAACAATTAATCTCGTTATTGCTGTTTTATGGACTCTTGATTTCATTTCTACCAAGCATTTTTCGAAAAAGGGTTTATCTTTTAATTTTTCTATAAAATTTTAGTCTTTCAAATTTTTTTTAGGGTGTTTTGACAGTGTCTTCTTATTGTTTTATTTTCCAATGTTACTCTTTTACTTTGGTCTTTCTCAGAATGATTTTTTATTAATATTTTATTCATTTTAAATCTAAATTCAGTTAATAAATCAATAATGTCATTAGATTATGTACAGTTTATTCTTGCCTTTCATCAAGTTGATCTTTCAACAAATTTGTTTTGGGCTATATAATCATTGTATTTCTGGGCTTTCTACTGCATATTGCATTTTAGCAGTCACAAAAGAAAGTTCCCCTAGAACAGCCCTATTTACTGCTTTTCGTTGAACACCTAGAAGCAATTTACCGAACAAAATTTGATTTCATCAGCATCAACAAATTTCTCAAAAATAAAGTAAAATTTGTCAAAAAACTTCAATAATGGTTTTAATTGATGAAAATTTCTTTATTGACAATTTGCACATCCTGAAGAGAGCTCATTTGGCTCTTGTGGCAATGACTTTTAATATTTCATAAAAGTTTCTGTTACAATCTAGTTTGAAAACTAGTTATCTACAATTTTCAACAATGTCAATTGTTGCATTATTTCATTTGAATGTTAAATCTTTAAAATTGTTCTAAAAAATTTTAAAACTTTATCAAATATGATTTTTTGTTTTATCAGTGTCAACTACCATTTTCCATTGATTGCTATATTCTTGAATTTTTTAATATTATTTTTTCTACCTGCTTCTGATTTAGAAATCAATACATTATCATCGACCCACAAAAATTCTATATTCTTATTTCTCATCGATAGAGCGTCAACTTTTTGTCTAGAGTTAATGATGCACAAAGTTCATTCTTTTCCGTATAAAAGATTGAGAAGCTTGAAAGGTCTTTATGTTTCACCCCCATATTCATTTTAAACTCTGAAGAAATTTTAGTCTGAAGAAATTATAGTTTATGAATTGACTTGTCAGAAAAATGCATACATTTTTACGTCATTAGTACTGATGACGTCGTTGCAATAAAAAAAATGTTATTAACATCATCAAATAGTAACGATATAAAAATAAATTAAAAGAGCACATAAAATTACATAAATTTTTTGTTTTAATTTCTGCTTCATCTGGTGTAAGTAGCTTAAATCATAATCTATTTCATCAAATTAATAAGATTGACCTAGCAATTGCAGTTCAACTGTGACTTATACAACTCTGACACAAATATCATAATCATTACCCTAAAGAACGTCTGTGCAGTTATGTGGAGAATCTTCAATACTGTGGTGTGGATACCATCAGCACAATGAAGGCATACCACTTTTTCTTTGGAAGATATTCAGTACTGTTAATGAAAACCACAAGCAACTGAGGTAATACCCAAAGTGGGTGTAGTGTCCCTCCACAGTGCTGAATATCTCCCACAGTACTAAACGTTTCCTTTCAATGTACTGGATATGTTCCAAAAAATTAATTGTATCCCTTCACATTACTGGATATCCTCTACAGTACTGACGATATTCCCTCACAGTACTGAATATCCTAGCAGTACTAAATTGTACCCTCAAATTACTTATGATATCTCCCAACAGAACTGATGATACCCCTACCACATAGTACTGAACACCCTTCATAGTACTGATATTATTCTTCCTCGGTGCCGGTACGTAACGGTACTATACAGAGGCGTTCCACAGGTTGAAGGATAGCACATCTAATAACAAAAGAAAACCTAGGCGACCCTAGGCGATTTCAGAAACCCTCTGAACTACGATGTTACTATTTAATGACTTCCGAGCCCCTGAGAAAGAAATGCATGATATGCACCACCTAGTACTTGAGCAATATAACAAAGGTTTTTACGAAGCAAAACCATTAGCAACTTTATATTCTGTTGTGTCATTGCCTATTTTGCTTTTAGGCTCCATCAAACGGACATGCCTTCTTCTCAGCCCAAAGAAACCAGAATGGACAAAAATCGACTTATGTCAGTGTAGATACTCTACACCAGATCCAATAGAAATGGTAGGTAGCACACTTTGCATGAAATCAGTGAAAATTGTTTTGTTTTAGAATCTCTTTGAATATTGAGTAGAATTCTACTCAATCTTGCAATTTAGATATCGCATCACACCACAGAGACAAAATCACGATGTTTTCAATTCCTACTTACATTAGGCAGCGAAGACCAATTCCCTAGCATTCCAAAAATTATTCAATTTTCTATGATAGCTTGGTGAGCTGAGGAAAAAGGAGGTGGAACAAGATTTTACTTCCATGCCACAACCCGTTCAGGACAGTGCATCGACCCAAGGAGAGGGCGGTCCTTGACCCAGTTTGAATGGGGACGTGTCACCCAAGAATCAAAATGTATACCCATATTGATATCAAAATGTTAAAAATGTATGCCCAAATGTTCGCCAATATCTTGAAAATGGATACTCAAACCCAAATTCACACCATCTTTTGAAAATTTGAGACCCATATTTATACCAAAATCATGAAATAGGATACCAAAACCCAAATTCACAGTGTCTTTAGAAAATTTGAGAGCCATATTTATACCAAAATCAAGAAATAGGATACCCATATGCATAAGATAGGCCAAAAAGTACACCAATTTGATCGGAACGTCCCTAGTACCCAAGATATACCAGGTACCCCCTGGGGCACGATTCATCGTCCTAAGTCATAGTCAAGACGGGCATTTTTTGGCATCCATTTTTTTTTTCTAGCACTGAAATCGACGAGATTTTCTTGATTGTTTACGTCATAGTTTCCAATTATCATGCTCTCACATTCACATTTATTTTGATTTAGATTTCAATAATGTACAAATCAAATCTCAACTATATCAACAGATGTGATATGAATATACAAAAGTAAAATCTTTGATATATTAATTGTATGGATCTTATGGGTAAAACCTTAAAGTCGTATTAGGAAAACTTGATTAAAAAGCCTGTGCAGACATTTGGCATTAACACAATCAACTCACTAACCAGAACATCAATTAGTAATGATGTGCATGCCACCGTGTTCCTACTGGAAATAAGCCATCTGGCCTTTCGCAAGTTTGCACGTTAAATAAAAACTTCTCTTACTTGAACTCTTACTAACTGGGAACCAATTTCTCACCGATTTTCTCATCCCTTGAGATATTGACAGCACAAACAACAAACAGGCAATTGATTGTTTCAGGGATCATCTCAAAGACTTTTTTAATCTCTTTTCAGGGTTCTGCGCATCTCACAGCGGACGAGATCGTTAAGAAATGTGACAAGATTTTCAAATATTCGCAAAAAGCTATCGATATTAAAAGAATCATGGAGCTCGGTATCTTCCTGGTCGACAAAGCTATAGCACTAGATCCATTGGTGGAGGATGGGGAAATCATGTTTTTTATATCAAATGTTAGTTTTCTCTTGCAAATCTAAAAACTTCAGTTTATAGCGTTTGTATATGAATTTCAATTGACCTGAGAAGAAACAGGATTTTAACAATTCTTTATTCTCATAAATAAATTCGTTTTCCGAATCCTGCTTCTCAAACCTATCCAGTAGTGTGGGAAAACCTTCACCCTTTGGCTGGTCTTGTATAGTCGTCGTGAAAGAGTCCTGTTAGGTTCGTAGCCGATGGTTGGTGCAATTTGCAAGACTGATGTGACTCGGGCTGGGTGATTCTGCCATCTACGTAAGTTGGTGGAGCATTGATGTGCCAAATCAATGGTCACTAGTTCGAGTCCTGCTCGGGTCTCATTACAACAAATCCTGTTGTAACGAGACGAGTCCTAGTAACGAGTAACTAGTAACTAGTAACGAGTCCTGCTCGGGTCTCATTACTGCAAATTAATTCGATCGGTTCACTTTTTCCGTGGAAACCGAGTTTTTAACCGGATATTTGAAATTCGTGTCGTGGGTGCTGATTATTTACCGTGAATGTTGAGTTTTAGCGCAAGCGTAAATTCAAACTCTTCTCTTACTTTTGACAGAAATTGAAAATGGTTCAAGTCCATCAAGTTGGTTGTATGACACAAACGGTTTGTTGCTCAATCTATTTCTAAACATTAGTATTGCTACGCAAAGACCCAGTTATCGCTTCTGCGAAGGAGGAAAGGGCCTATGTATTTTTGATCGCTTCAATCAGGTCTCGTGAACAAACAGCTCAACACTGGCCAGCCTGATAGAGAGTTGTCGCTACAATTAGAGCACAGCATTTTAGTCACATGATAGAATAATCAAGCAGATGAAAAATCTAAAAAGTTCAATATGTACACCGATAAGAAAGAGACTCCAAAGGCATTATCTTGACAAGCCTGTTTCATTGTTAACCGCTCATCAGGAGAGCTGCAAATCTGCACGTCTTTGGCTTTACTCTATGTTTTCAGCACTCGAATGGGAAACCGATACTCAATCTTTGTAAAATGTTCGATATGTTCCTTATGCATGGTGCAATAGGAAAATAACCGTATTTAATCATTTAAGTGTACATGTAGGGTCCAGACCTCTAGAGACACTAATATTCTGTGTTTTGTGTTACCCCCGTTCCTCGTGTCGTATGTGTAATGGAATGTTCACGCTGTGATTAGTTGGTTGTTATCTCATCGAAGTTCACGACAGTTGTACACGCTAGATTTGCATGTCTATGAAAGTATAGCTTTGTAAATAGCACATATAGTTATTGGTTTTGAAGTTACGCAAAAAGTTCGTGTGTTCTCTGAAGTCGGATCTGTAACGATACCCAGTAGAAATACCGGAGTATTACAATGGTGGCCAGTGCGAAATTCGAGCCTAACGCCTGTCGTTTTCTCAAAGTTCCTCGTTGGACAGATCCTGGATGTGATCTGTGGAGCTAAGTCGTTAATTTTCTAGTTTATTACCTAAGCTTTTGTCTGAGGGGAAGGATAGGGGTTATATTCTGTTCATTGATTGTGATATCCTCTTATTGTGATTGTGAAATATTGGCATTAAGACATGGAAGAAGAACAAGAAATGGAGATGGAGGCGTTGCAGTTAGAGCTTGACTCCCTGTTGTGTGGAGCACGTCTCGAAAAACTTGTTCAGCTTGTAAATTTTCTAAAGATTGAGGAAACCGTTGAGGGAAAACGTAAACTAAACGTGATCAAAATAATCAGACATACTGTTGAAAATAAACTAACCGAGCCAAATATGAATGAAATTGTGTTTTTACGAGATTGTATTGCATTTATGAGAGATACGCCCCCTCCTTCACCTTCGGCTTCGCGTTTGTCTGACTCTGAGGAAACTTCCCAACGCGATGAACAGGCCATTGCCAATTTGGAAAAACAGTTACTAGATTTGAAAACATCCCATCAAGAACAACTTGATAACGTAATGAAAGCCTTAGAAGAGAAAAAATAATCTGTAAAGAGGCCTAATATTGTAAACAAAGATGATAAAATCGAAGATTCTCAAGTTTCAAAATCCGGTAACACGCATGCTTTTTCATTGCGTCATGAATTCAAGATATTAGGGCAAGTGGGAGAACCTGGACAGTTGGATAAACTAACTTACGTCTCATTGATACACCAAATTGACTCTGGGGTAGAAAAGGGATACCGAGAGAGAGAAATTGTAGATGCCGTAATAAAATGTATTTCCCCACACAGTAGCCTTCGTAACTACGTTTTAACTTTGCCTGATCGCTCGCTCGCGAAACTGAGATCTATTCTGCGCGTTTTCTTTCAAGAAAAAACTGCCGCAGACTTGTACCAAGGCCTCGTAACAAATTGCCAAAAACCTAAAGAAACGCCACAGCAATTTCTATTATGCGCAATGGATGCACGCAACAAAGTTTTTTTTGCGTCAACCGAGGAGAAATCCGAGGAGAAATCTGCAGAATACAGCAAACAGTTGGTGCAGAACACGTTTCTCAAGACAGTCGAAACCGGATTACGCGACGAAACGCTGATTACAAATCTACGCCCACTTTTGAAGAAAACTGGCATAACAGATGAGGAATTGATGCAAAACGTCAATGAGCTGGCGACAACTCAAGCTGAGAGGAAAGCCAAAGGAAATTTTTCAACTTTTGAGCGTCAAAAGAGCACAATGGCGCACGCTGCGTTTGCTGACACCGCTCGTGGTGAGGACCAGACACCCAAAGCAAACATGAATGGAAAAGTTGACAAACAAAAAACGCAGGCAGAAAATTCAAAGCAACTCCAAGCGGAAGTACAGGAATTAAAATCAGAAATAGCTTCCTTGAAACAAAGCTTTCAAAGCCACTCCTCTCAATATCAGCCTTACAATTCGCCCAGGGGTCCTCGTTTTCAAAATTTTAGGGGCCGTGGTCGTGGTGGATATCGAAATCGATTTCAACAATACGGGTGTCGGGCATGCAAAGCGCAGGGGTGTGGACAAAACTGCCAACATTGTTTTAACTGTGGAGAAATCGGTCATATTCGTTCACAATGCCAAGCTGAATTTCAACCACAGGGAAACGTAGAGTCGGTTGCTTCAGGGGGGCGCGGAGTGACCGGTGAACGAGAAAATAGGCCCAAACAAAGTCAATTTGCTGATTCAATTTCGCCTTGTAAGAATAATGAAAACTGTTTTGTTAGTCATATAACGCCAAAGAAAGCTTCTAAAATGACTAATCTCGTTGGAAAACGTTGTGTGATAACTTTTCAGTTGAATGGCAAAACATTTAAAGCATTGTGGGACACGGGAGCCCAAGTCTCTATAGTTTCTCATAACTTTATGAACAAGAATTTCCCAAGTGCGATTGTGAAGGACATTTCAGAGTTGATAAATGTTCAGCTAAATTTGACTGCTGCTAATGGAACACAGATTCCTTATTTGGGCTGGTGTGAAATTGATTTTTCAATTATAAACAATGAAACTCTCGTGGTGCCGTTTTTGATTGCAAAAGAGGCTGTAGGTCTACCCCTCATTGGTTACAATGTTATTGAAGAATTTGTAAAGAACGGTATATCAAGTAATGAATTAAAAAGTGCCTTTGCTGATGTGTCTTCTGTCAACTGTACTGCTTTGGTCGATCTAATCAAATCGAATGTTGAAACTGAACTTTGTAACATTAGAACAAATAAACGAAATCACGTGATACCAAGTGGTAAAACATTGCAAGTACCGTGTAGGGTGAATCATGGCCCTATAGGAAAGGAAATCCCTGTTTTTTTCGAACCGAATGAACAACAAATTTCAGGAATCAGTGTACATGAGAAATTATTTACAATTAAATCAGGAAATTCGAGCAAAGTCAAAATCGAAATCACTAATAATTCGAAACATGACATTGTTTTGCCACGCAGAACTCTCTTAGGAAAGATCGAGCTAGTTCAATCAGTAACACCCCTAGATGTGAAATTGAAGGAAAATCCTGGAAACAATAAGTCGAGAGGTTCTAGTCCAAACACCAGTGTAAACACGTGTTATGAGGGAGAAATACCTGAACACATTCGCCAAGTAGACTTGCCTACACTTAATGATGATCAGAAACAGTTGATACTAAACCTTTTATGCGAGGAGCAAGATGTATTTTCCAGAAATGAGGACGATATCGGATCTGTACCCGATTTAAATATGGATATTCAACTTACAGATAACATCCCTGTTCAAAAAAACTATGTTGCTGTACCACGTCCCTTATATCCCGAAGTGAAAGCATATATAGAGGACATGTTAAACAAAAACTTTATAAGAAAGTCGAAATCTTCTTACAGTTCTCCTGTTGTGTGCGTGCGGAAGAAAGACCAAAGTTTACGTCTTTGCGTTGATTACAGAGCTCTAAATGCCAAAACTGTTCCAGACAGACATCCTATCCCTCGAATTCAAGAGAGTTTAGATAACTTGGGGGGCAATGTCTGGTTTTCTGTGTTAGACCAGGGCAAAGCCTACCATCAAGGCTATATCAGTAATGAAAGTCAGCATCTCACTGCTTTTATCACGCCCTGGGGACTGTACGAATGGGTCAGAATACCATTTGGTCTACGGAACGCACCAGGAGCTTTTCAACGTTTTGTCGAAAATTGCTTAGGAGATTTGCGGGACGAGATATGTATCCCATATTTAGACGATATTATAGTATTTAGCAGCACCTTTGAAGAGCATGTATCTAATCTAAAGAAAGTATTTCAACGTCTACGAGAGCACGGTGTCAAATTGAAACCGAAAAAATGTAAGCTTTTCCAGAAAGAAGTGACATTCTTAGGTCGAGTGGTCTCAGCAGATGGTTACAAATTGGATCCAGCAAGTATTCAACCAATTCTAAACTTGCAGAAATCTACGCCAAATACTGTTGGTGACGTCAGAAAACTTTTAGGGTTGCTTGGCTATTACCGACGGTATATTGAGAACTTTTCTAGCATAGCAAAACCTGTTTATGACCTTCTGTCTGCAGATCAAAATTCACAATCAGTCAAGCTCAAAGTGAAACAACAATTGTCATCGCAACAACGTATTGTGTGGACAGAACAACACCAAAATATACTAGATACGCTAATTGAAAAGCTGATAAATCCGCCTATTTTGGCGTATCCTAATTTCACCGAACCGTTCGTGTTACACACTGATGCATCTCAGACTGGTTTAGGCGCGGTACTGTACCAAAAACAAAACGGTGTTCTCAAAGTTATCGCATACGGATCTCGAACTCTTACTCCTGCTGAAAAAAACTACAACCTTCATTCAGGCAAATTGGAATTTTTAGCACTCAAGTGGGCTGTCTGCGACCAATTTAGAGACTATCTCTATTATGCCCCTTCTTTTGTCGTATATACTGATAACAATCCGCTAACGTACGTTTTATCTTCAGCCAGACTAAATGCGACTGGACTGCGTTGGGTGAGTGAGCTTGCAGACTTTAATTTCTCTATCAAGTACCGTCCAGGGAAAGCCAACGCTGATGCTGATACATTGTCTCGTGTACCATTCGAATCCTACATGGAATCATGCACAAAAGAAACCACGTGTGAAAATCGACAAGCCTTAGCTTCTGCAACCATGTTAATAGGAAATAATGATTCAAATTGGGTGTCTTCCCTAACTACCGACTCAATTAGTATTGACATTGATTCTAACACTGATAATTCGCCTTTCCGAATTCCGATAGCCGAATTAGTACAAGCGCAGATAGATGACCAAGTGATAAGTCGAGTTATTAACTATGTTAAGGAAAATCGTCAACCAGTCTCGCGAGAAGTTTCGCGTGAATCGCAAAAAGTGAAAAGGTTATTGCATGAATATAAGAAGCTTGAGATTCTCTCAAACGGTCTTTTAATACGTCACAATGGTCACATCAAACAAATCGTTCTCCCGTACAAGTACCATAGGCTGGTATTAACAGAACTACATGAAAACATGGGTCATTTAGGTTCAGACCGTGTACTTGATCTCAGTCGTCAACGATTTTATTGGCCGTATATGCAAACCGATATTGAGCATTTTGTCAGAAATGTGTGTACATGTCTAAAACAACGAAAGCCTACAATTCAAGCGAAAGCTCCGCTTCAGCCGATTATAACGACATTTCCGTTTGAAATGGTCTCAATAGATTTTCTGCATCTAGAACGCAGTAAAGGAGGATTTGAATACATACTGGTAATCATGGACCATTTCACACGCTTTGCACAAGCGTATCCTACAGGAAATAAGTCGTCGAAAACTGCTGCTACCAAGCTGTATAATGATTTCATTTTACGCTTTGGTTTCCCTAAAACCATCCATCACGATCAGGGAAGAGAGTTTGAAAACAAATTGTTTACTGAATTGCAACAAATGTGCAATATTCGTCACTCGCGAACAACGCCTTACCACCCCGAAGGTAATGGTCAGGTGGAACGCTTTAATCGAACCTTACTCGCTATGCTACGTACGTTGCCAGAATCATACAAAAGTGCTTGGAGTGACCACATCAACAAAGTTGTCAGTGCGTATAACTCGACTCGACACGATTCGACAGGATACTCGCCTTTCTATCTATTATTCGGACGTCATCCTCGATTGCCCGTCGATTTAATGTTTAACGTTGATCAATCCACAGAAAATCACAGCTACCCCGAATACGTCAGCAAATGGAAATCTGCGATGTCTGAGGCATACGAGATTGCCCGAAAACGAGCTCTTGCCTCTGCTACTAGAAACAAACAACGTTATGATAGGAAACCTCAATCTATAGAGTTGCAGCCAAATGATCGTGTACTCGTTCGTAATTTGTCGGAGAGAGGTGGTCCGGGGAAACTGCGCTCATTCTGGGAGAAAGAAATACACATCGTTTTACGGAGAAAAGATTCACAATCTCCAGTTTACGAAGTTAAACGCGAATCAGGACAAGGTCCTATCCGAGTACTGCATCGAAACTTATTGTTACCTTGCAATGATCTGCCAGTTGAAGTCAATGCTCCTACGCAGCGACAAGCACGAAGACCTATTCAACGTCAAATGCCTCGCAGACCTATTCAAGAATCAGACGACAGCGATACTTCAGATGAAGATGACCTTTTATATATCGAATCACGTCCAGATAGAAACGTTATTGATTCAACTCGTGAACACGCCACCGAAAACGCTGCCGAACACGCTACCGAAAACGCTGCCGAAAACGCTACCGAAGACGAAAGTATCCCGGATAACGCTGGAAACAATCGCGAACTTGCCCTTGAAGCTGAATCGGAATCTGAATCGGTATAAGAAAGTACGTCTAACTCAGAACAAAACGTCGAATTCGAAACTCCGGAAGATGCGTCTACCGCGTCTACTCCAAACGAACATGCTCAACCTGCTGAGACTCGTCAAATGCCGAATTTAAACGACTTTTATTATACCACGCGTATTCGTCGTCCACCCGAACGATTAACTTATTTTGCGCCTGGACAGCAATGTAATGCTCAAGCCAATCTTGTAAATAGTATACCTTTTATTCCATATCGTCATCCTATAATGTTTAACAATTCAAATTACATTAGACCGCCGTTTATAGACTCGAGATACAACTTTCCGCGTATACCGTTCGTTCCAGTACCACCATTGTCTTATCGCTGGCCGATAATGAACAATTTCGCTTCACCGCTACCCGTCAGAACGTAAGAAAAACGCGTCTTGTATCGTCATATAACTTCGCATTATCTATATTCTTGTACATTGAAACTACTATCATACTGCATGGTTTTAATTCTAATCGGATCGCTGATCGCATCCATAAACAGTACCTATCGTCGTACTTATCCGAATGCTTCGTCGTTTATTATGCTGTTTTTGCTGTTTAGACAATGAAATGTTAGTTTGGTTGATAGCTCGAGATGTCTCCAACAAGAAAAAAACATTTCCTGTTACTGTTGCTGTTTATTACGATCGTCGTTCGTGGTGTTAGCTGTTTTATGATACTTTTGATAGTCAATCGTCAGAATTCGCAAATGATTTATGGAAGAACATTCGTTGACTTTGTACAGTTACTGACTTTGCTGAAACGTTACTTTTCCTGATATATCTATCTTCTTTTTAGTGGGGGAGTATGTAGGGTCCAGACCTCTAGAGACACTAATATTCTGTGTTTTGTGTTACCCCCGTTCCTCGTGTCGTGTGTGTAATGGAATGTTCACGCTGTGATTAGTTGGTTGTTATCTCATCGAAGTTCACGACAGTTGTACACGCTAGATTTGCATGTCTATGAAAGTATAGCTTTGTAAATAGCACATATAGTTATTGGTTTTGAAGTTACGCAAAAAGTTCGTGTGTTCTCTGAAGTCGGATCTGTAACGATACCCAGTAGAAATACCGGAGTATTACATACAGATTTATAGCAACAGAACTCTGAATCGTGTAAAACAAGTATCAAGCAACCTTAACCTATTGACCTTTTATTTTTAGGCCTGGGAATATAAGCAAAGATTTGAAGAGAGGTTAAATGTATTGGATACAAAGTTTGGTATACCACCGTAAGTGAAGCCTTTTGTTTCAGCACATTGAATCCTTTTAAGATTTTACTTTGCAAAAGAAGACAACCATGTTCAGGAAAAGGCAAAAAAGGAAAACATCTTAACCATGTCTTCACGTAGACATCCTTGGATTTTTAAGATCTACCTGCACTTTCCTCTCCTCTCACTTTTTTATAAGAATGAAAAATTAATTGCTGATGATCTAAACTCAAGGCCACTGTTTTTCGCGTGAGTGCTCTGCCGACTGAGCGAGCTATCGCCACAGTCGACCACCCGAATCACTTCAATCTCAAAAATTGCACCACGTCTCATCGAATAAAGAGACGAACCTATGCAGGCTCTACGCACAAGACCTACTGAACGGCGACAATTTTTCCACATCAGGTGAACCAATCTGGTCCCACCACTGGATGAGGTTGTGAAGTAAGCACGAGAAACAGCTGGATGCGATAAATATATCGAGTCAATTCGCGAGAATGAAAAATGATCCGTGCAGGACACGAACCCACGATCACTGAATTGGCACAGGTTCGCCTCCGACTCTGATCATGTTTGGTCATGATCTTACAGCTACGATGGTCCTGCTGGAAGGGGGAAGCTGTCACCCATTGCCTGGTCTGGTTTAGTCGTACCAAGGGCCTTTATAGGTCCGTCCCTACATTCGGTGAGTGGTGGTGCAATTCGTGAGATCAAATAACCCAGATAGGTTCGGTGCGTAATTGCTCTACCAGCTAAGTATTTTGCATACTTCCGATTTCTTTGATTTTCATAGGCACATACCGTTTACAATCGCGTCACATGGCACAGAACTAGATCTATGGACAATTATGAGGTTTACGTTTGAAGATGAACTATATCCAGAGGTAAGAGGCGGCCTTCTTTTTGCAGAGTTATCACGTTAAGGTAGATGGCTCCCAATTCAATAAAAATATTCAAGATTACACACAGCCTCACTTCAGCGGATCTAATTAACTCGAGGTAACTATTTTTCGAAAAGAAATTAAAATCTTGTACCAGAGATTCAAAATTGCGGCAAGTTTGTTCTAAAACTTTAAAATCTTTGAGGTACTATTTCATAAAGTAAGGGAAAGGTTTGTCTTGAAACTTTTCACCTTTGTGAAATATTCCAAAATGGGATCTTGGCAGAAATAAGCCAGACTTAGGTTTAAATCTTTTTAGGGAGAGTTTCTTGAAATTAACAATATTAATAGCCGAAGTATGATCTTTGGAGAAATTGTTTGATTGAATGAAATAATGTAGAAAAGTTTTATTTCTAGCAATACAGACATAAAGTATCTTCCCTGAATAATTTGACACAACCATTGGAAAAGAAAATAACCAATCGGTTTATTTCTTATTCTGCAGCTCCTTTTCCATCAGAATAACTGTAAACCAATATATGTATGTGTTTCATTACTAAACGTGCTGACCCAAGAGCTTTCTTGTTCAGCATTTATTCACTCTGGGGAACGTCCTAGTCTGTCCACAAAACAAACGAATTTCAGAGGTGTACTACAGTATTTGAGAAGAAGCAAGATTCGGAAGTTCAATTGAGATAATTTGTCAGAAAGAAAATGACCCGCGTAGGACTTGAAACCACGGCCTAAAGATTCGTTCTCTAGATCGCTACCATTGCGCAACTGGGGCTTTGAGAAACCCAGTCCATTTCATTAACACAAATTGAACCATCACTCACCGAATGCAGAGACCAACCTCTCTGGGCTATTTAACAACTACACTGAACCCTCCGAGAGGCGACGACTTAGAACAAAATCCTGTTTCTTCTCAATTTTACTTCTGAAATACTATCCAGTGGTGGGACTGCAATGGTCCTTTTGGTGTGACAAGGTCGGCACTCTTTAGTACGTCCTATGTAGTTGTTAAAGAGCCTCGATAGGTTCGTCTTTGCATTCGGTGAGTGGTGGTTGTAATGAAGTGGCCTGGATCACTCGAAGTCCCTGATGCGCAGTGGTAGCGATGTAGGGTACGATTCAAGAGATCGTTGGTTCGAGTCCTATTCGGGTAATTTTTCATTCTAACAAATTATTTCTATTACAGTATTTAAAATGTCAGTGTCAGTGACACAGGCTAGAACGTACAGGCAACACTATTGAGGATGTTCAGTAACTGTAAAGGGGAGACCATCAGTATATTAGAGTGTGTTCCGCACTGTCATGGGGGGATACCATCAGTACTGTGAAGGGATACCATAAGTACTGAAGAGGGGTCCCATTAGTACTTTGGAAAGGTACCATCAGTACTGTGGAGGGATACCATAAGCACTTTGAGTATTATATCTATGTTTCTTTCAACTTTTCAGGGGTATTCTATTCCTAACACTATATACGTCAATTCATTAAATGTAAGTAAAGCTAGATCAACATACTATTTCATTTTATCGCTTAATGCTACGACCACAGTCATAAGAGAGTTGTCTAGAATCTAAAACAATGGGCATTGTGTTCTCATTGTATCAACCAGCGATCTTGTAGTGAATTATGAGAGTGTGTACTATCAAAAGAAAGCAATGCGAGATTAAATCAACTGTGATTTTTTAACTAGCAGAGCCGAACTGGAGTGTGCACTAAAAAAAGAAAAAATACAATATTAGTAAAATTTCAAAATAAGGCATACGCATAGCAAGGTGGAAATATGTTTATGACCAACCAGGGTATTATTTCGCTATTAATTCAACCAATCAGATCCCTGAAAAGACAAAAGATTTTGAAGATTCGAGTGCCTTGAAAATGGTGGAGTGACGCCAAAATTGAGGCAAAAATTTCGTTTAGGGTTCTGTCTTTTTTGCAGTAGACACAAGCAGTATTTAGTACCATTCTTATGTTTTCAAATTTACAATAGTTTCTCTAATTTTTTACCGATAACTTGCTCAAAAAACAATCTTAGCTTTGAATTGCGAGTATGGAATAATAAACTAATATTTTAACTAATAAACTATGACTAATATACCTAATAAACTAAAACTTACCTTGCCAGAGCCCTTACTTTTGCTTAAAAACAACCACACCAACTTTGACAACCATTGTTGTTATTTGCGGCGGTTTGAAAATTTCATTTTGAGTTGCTCGTGTTCCAAAAAAGCCAACGTCAAAAGTCATTGACAAACTTGGACAAGCTGATGAATGAAATTGAGCAACAGCAAAGAACGGAGATCGAGTAAATTTACAAAATCATTTTCTTTCTTATAGTTATTCAGAATTTATAAAAGAATTTGAAACATCGTATTAGATGCATATATAGATTTTGAATTACCTAGATAAAGATAAAATCAATCGTGCGAGATAGATTAGCATATTTACCTATATTCTGAGACTACCCCCGTTTCAGCTACCTCTGTTTTTTGAGCAAGTTATCGAGTGGATTTTACAGCAATTACGTCAAATATTAACCTCGTTAGTAGTAAAGATTTAGATAAACTATAATACTAATTGGCAGAGAAGAAACAGGGATAAACACATGTACTTTTTGTGTGGTTTTTTGTTTCTTCTCTGCCAATTAGTATATTTACGCTCTGCTATCATGTATTGAGCACTATTTTCTGAAAATTGAAACACTGGCTTTCTAGATAAGCTATTATAGATTTGAAAAACATAAGAATGGTGCCAAATACTGTAAGTGTTTATGGCAGAAAAATAGAACCCTGAACCCTATCTCTTCTACAGCTTTCGCGTCTTGCCGCCATTTTCACGACATTTGAGCTGTTGAATTCTCAAAATTTATTGTCTTTTCAGCAATTGATTGAACGCATTATTGGCAAATAAATGCCCTGATTTGCCAAAATATTTTTCCACCTTGCTCGTACGTAGTTTTCCAAACTATCTCTTTCTTATGACTACGGTATGACCTGTTTCTGGGGTAATTGATTTTCCGTTGTCTATCTAATTCTTACCTGCATGGTATAGTCCCTTCCAGAGTGAATGATCGCTACTTTTGTGGAAAAATGCTAAGTGCGAGCTTGAGGTGTCGACCAGGACAACTTCCTGAGCCATAATCTACCAATGCAGGGTGGTAAGTGCATTAAGGATTGTGAAAGAAGAGCCTTTTTACATACAAATAGCGTCCTTTCGGCGTTTCTTCCCCTGCTTTGTCATCATTAAACTCGATATTTTTTTGCTCATCAAAACTCTCCACACGAATAGATTGAAAAAACATTTTTTAAGATTCACTTGAAGTATCTTTTAACACCTGGCACCCTGTTTTGCCATGATTGAACCGAGAGAGACAGAAATGAAATAAACAGATGTAAAATATTTTTCTTTTCATGTTTTCTTTTTCAATATGCACAATCAAGTGCTAACAACAGAACAACAATGAAAAATTAATGACGTAACACAGTCTAATTTCAAATTGTTCCTACGTCCGTGGATAGATATTGCTTGATTTTACGCTTGCCAGTTGGTATGCTCACATCAGAAGAATGAACTTAGAAGGGTGTTAGTATGTCATCCGACATGTGGTTGTATAATCTCCCCTGCAGCGAACGCCTCGTATAAGATGATGCACCACCCCACACCACCGCATGTAAGCATGATAAACCGGCCTCTTGTACACGCATTCACTACTGTGATAGGCTTGTCCGTATGACACTGCTAATTCTAACTAGCAATGAAACGAATATATATTCATAAATTCATCTTTGATCACAGACCACAAGTGAACACAGCAGCATCAAAGGAAACCTAACCAACTCTAAAATTTCCACAAAAGTGAAAAAAAAGGTATGAATTCTTTCTAATAATTCATAGATCTACACCAATGGTAGTTTTAAAGGCTGCAGGTCCAAGGCCAAATACCTTTTGATCCGACAAAACTTCGTATTTCCTGTATTGATATCTTTCGTCCTTTTTCGGGACCATTTTTGCCTATAGAGCATGGCCCCTCTATGCCCCTACTTCAAAACCCCACTGATCTATGCGCATTACTAGTCTACTGTTGATTTTTTTATCATTATGGCTATTTGGGGATGTGAGCCGTACTAAAACTCAAAAAGCGGTATTATCGTTGTAGGTCTCTATACGGAAGCGAGGCCCTAAGGAGAGCTCTATTCACGACAAAGTCCTGAGGGTTATGGATATTTCATTTGGTATGATGTCATTGGTTGCCTTGTCAGTTGCTGTTGTTGTCATGTTCTTCTTCGAGTAAGTTAAAACTCAATTAAATCTCCTATTGTTATCCTCTCTACTTAATTTACTTCTGATCAATATTTTGGTCAAACTGTCAAATTACTTTCTTCACAACCATGATGCAGTTAAGCAAATAAGAATAAGTCCAAAGTCTGTATTCGATATTTATGACCCAAAAGGAATAGGCTATCTTAATCAATTTAGAGTCTGTCTAAGTAGATTGAATCTTCACAAATTCAGGCACAATAGATACAGCAAGCCTAATGTGGCCAATAAATGACGGTATTGATGGCACGGAACACTTTTTGTTGCTTTGCCCTGCATTTGAAGTTCAACGACGAGATCTTCTCGCTGAAGTTTTAAAAATTCTAAGGCCATTTACCTAGACGAACACTCTTCCGAATAATATTCTAGTTGAATTTTTATTGTATGGCAATAAAGATCTTTATGATAATGCAAATAAAACTATTCTCAAGAATACTATTAGTTACATATACAAGAATGGCTGGTTTGGGTAATTTATGTCTTTTGTTCCACTACACAGCCCTCTTTTTACTCTATTACCTACTCTCTTTCTTTTGTTCTTTTTTTCCTTTTTCTTTCCTTATGTCTGCTTCACATTGAACATTAGGCCTCAGAGTGAACAATTCAGTTTACAATCTCTTCTTCGTTCACATATATGCTTGCCGGACATCTAATGTGAAACAGAATTTTAGGATTTTCTAGTATGCAGTTATCGTAATGATTAAGTGCTCGAAGTAATAGCCACAGGGGAGTCATGTATCTTTGCTTCCTGCGGTATCGTTGTGCCATGTAATTTGCGTTATAGATTGTATATGAATAAAAGAAAATCAATATATTCTGTCATATTAAAATAATCGTATGCCATAATGGTTATGAAAGACAATATTATATGTGATATTACTAATGCTGATGTGCGTGTGTCAACGCCATTGTTTATATAACTGTGATCTTATTTCAGGGTTCCTAAAACTACAAAACTATTTATTCATGAAAATCTGTTAGCTACACGGTTCTAGTGTATTTGATGAACATCACCCAGGGAATGTGTGGACAGTACGACGGAGGATGTTCATTTCTGCAAATTGTTACCAGTGCTTTGGAGGAATACCATCAGTAATGCAGTGGGGTGCCATCAGTACACTAGAAAGTGTCATACCCTCTGTTATGTTGGTGGTATCTTCAAAACTGTGGAAAATTTTCAGTAATGTAGGATACCATCAGTACTGTAAAGGAATTATTTTACTTGTAATAAAATACGTATGTTGAGGCAATTTTTAACATGATTGTGATCTCATTTCAGCGTTCCTAAAACTACGAAATTATTCATCCATAAAAATCTGTTTGCTGCTTGGTTCATCACTTACTTGGTATATATTGTAGGAACTTTAGCGCAAAAACTCTTCAAGGAGAACGAAGTGAGTGAATCTTGATTTGTACCGGATGAAAAGCATTTAATGCGTTTCAATATTTCATTGCAGTTGTGCATAGAAAGATTTAACTCGAAAACGAAATATATCAATGAAAATCATGACTTCACGATATTTAATTCGTGTAGTGGGCAAGCAGTTTAGGAGGGAGTGAATAGATGTAAATGTACCCTTTTTAAGAAAAATACATGCATTTTTTGTGTAAATATCACTTTATATGTGTTATTACCGAAAGTGAATTCCCGGAAGTGGTCAATAGCTCCCCCTGGTAGAGCTTCTGTCAAGGTCCCTGATTGTAGCAATAAGGAGTCACCTACAACCCTTTCCCTCCACGGTCTTCGTTTCCCCAAAGAGGGGAAGTGCCCCTATGTTCAACACTAAAAATGAAAAAACCGCAAAACATGTGATTTGGATGATTTATGACAAACACTCAGGACACACCTTTCAACTTTTCAGCGTAAGATCGTTTGTACGGCGTACAAGTCAATAACTTCGCTTTGCAATACGAGTATGGATATATATCTAGTAGTTTGTTCGATTTCCTAGGCACCCTCGATTAGACAACGAACCAACCAACAGTATTTTTGGGCCATCGTACAAAGTTCATAGAATTGATAATTGTTAAATAGCTATATTGATATGGAAATTGCCGTCAGTAGATTGATATTTCCGAAATCGAATTGAAAGTTCCGTGACAAAGTTTATATTGCTGTGAGCGAATTGAAATAACCGTGAGCGAACTGATATTGCCGTGAGTGAAATGAAATTACCGTGTGCAAATTGATATTGCCGTGAGCGAATTAAAATTGCCGTCAGTAAATTGATAAAATTGATATAACTGGGAGCAGGTTGAAATTGCTGTGAGAAAATTGATATTGTCGTGAGCAAACAAATATTTCCTTGAGCAAATTGAAATCGCTGTAAATGTTTTGGCCGCCGAAGAAAAGGGCTTTATAATTTGGAAAACTACAAAATCTAAATGTAAGCCAGTGAGCCGATTAGAAGTTAACCAGCCTAGATGCCTGGAGAACCAAAACGAATAAATAAATAAATAGGCCTTTAGAAAGAGCTGATTCCTGATGCTTGATGGACCAGCAAATATTTTGAATCAGCTAAAAGCCCTTGACAAAATGAGGTCGTAATTGAGCCAGTTTAACAATTCATTTAGTTTAGGAAGTCTTGCATGACTGAATATTAGCTAGTTCAAAATAACCATTTGAAAGTAAAAGCAATTCAGGGCTTGAGAGATGAGGCTGGCTCATTGTGCAGCATTTAATACGCCCCTCTGTTTTCTCGTAGGCAGTCTGCTCAGTTTTCGTTTTCGCTCAATACTACTTCTCCTTGGCCAGGTACTCCTGGATGATGATAGAGGGTGTACATTTGTTCACTGTTGTTGTGCTGGTCTTCCAACCAAGGAGCAAGAAACATTACATATATGGCACAATAGGATGGGGTCAGTATGCCGTCTATTCATCATTCACACTTGCATCTCTTGATTTCATTTGGCATATTTTGCAGGGCCTTTTTCCAATAAGGATGGCAAGGAAAATCAGAAGCATAGTGTAACATAATGAAAATTAGCTTTGTGTCTGTCATTTATCAGAATAGTACGTCAGAAACAGTGTTTGATCGGTAAAATACTTGACGATTGCGGAGAAATTCAAAAAACATAGCGAAACATAAAGTCTACTAAAGCTCTGCGTTTGACCCTCATCAGAGTGGTAAGTCAGAGTGGTTTTTCTTGGAATTCAAATATTGAGGATGACGAGAAAAATCAGAAACATTGCAAAGTTTAGTAACTAATCAAGCTTGACACTCTACAGTGTAATACGTCAGAAAGAGAACGAAATAAAAACCTAATGAATTATGGAAGGAGGTTAATGATTAATAAGGAGAGAACAATCAATCATCACCGGGAGTTTTCTGACGTACTTCTCTGATGAGTGTTGGAAAAAAGCTTCAGTAGTTATTATGTTGTGCTACTTTCAGAAGTTTTTTCGCCATCTACAAGTTCTGTAACGACCTAAGACTGTTTTACTGTATGCTACCAAATAACATAATTTCAGTTTTAATACTACCGTTTAAGGGTAATTAAAAATCATACAATACCATCTAAGGGTATTTTTTGAAATCTTAGCCCTGACCCTTTTAATCCCTGATTGAACACCCTGTCGGTCCAGGATTGAAGTTCTCCCAGGGGTATAAAAATAAGCATTCCAAAAGTGCCCCAGGCTTTATTCAAATTTTGTAAACCTCATTATTTGCTTTCCTTTTTGTTAATAGGAACTCCATTGGTTCCATTTCTAATTGGAATGGCTGTGCAGCCTGGTGCCTTCCTCAACAGAACCGGGTAACTCAGCCGAATCTTTTTTAAAAGAAATTACAAATTTCCCATCAGGCTAGCTGTTGTTAAAGGGACGTTTGTGGATTGATTTTATGGTAACGTAAAAAATTCGCTTGTGGGCATTTCTCGAGTCTATTTACAATAGCTGATCTTATGTTTATTCACTTTGAATATTTTTCTATTCTCAGTCTGAAATGTTGTTAAAAACTGAAATGAAAACATCTTTCTTCATTCTACAGCTAATTCTTTAGAGGCCTGTTGCTATCGGATGTTTCAATTTTTGAAAATCTTTACTTTCCCTGGACCATCTCCCATTTCATTGTGCTGCAAATTTGCTGGCTTTATATCAATTTCTTAACCTTATGGTTATTTCTCATGATTCCAATATTGTTAAAAGAAATAGCCGGCCCTGGGAAAAAATTTTCTGGGAAAGCAAGAACGGCATGACTACGCATAATTTAGAGACTGCCTAGGCCATTTTCTAGATTCTCTTACCTGACAGACTCAACCTCATCCCAGAAAATACAGTGAAGTTATGTCAGGCATAAGAACTAAAATACCTTTTAGGTTGATTAGATCTGCTCTTTTATGCCTCAGAGGTTCCCGAACAATTTCTAATTCATTTATTAGGTAATTTTCGTTTTTAGGGATTTTATTCAAGGTTTTATTTTGTTAGGTTGTAATCTTCTTCTTTTTAATTTGTCAATATAGTTTTAGGAGCAATCATTTTAGAGTTTTTATTTTTGTATATATTTTAACTTGATTTTCAAGAATGAAATGAATATTTTAAAAAAACCTCATCCCGGCAATAAGGTAACTATATACTCTTTCTTATAATAAGGGACCTAGGTCAGCACCTAATGCTTTAGATTATTTCTTAAGGGCTACCTTGAACCACTTTAACATCTTGCAGTACTAAAATTACCTTAATGGCTCCCCTAATTTCAAATGATAAGTTAGTGTGCTAGAATCATTAGAGGCAATAAAAGCGTTAAAATTTAATGTTCTACAACAAACTTTTGCTTTCTCGAGCTGATTTGCAGACAGTCCAATAAGAACAGTGAGTTTAAATGAATTGTCAATTAAGCTAGCTTCCTTTTTACTAATTTTGCAGGAAGATATTTGCAGGTATTTGAGAATAAAAAGTTTTTAGTGGTTTTGCTTTTAATTCCTAAATTTATATCTCTGTCCACATATAGGCTCCTTATAAACCAGTTCCTGATAAAGAGCGTGTATGCACTGTCAGATTCGAAATGCTTTTCTTGATGTGTAGAACGTTTTAAAAGTAGCCTATAAAACTCATTATATTTCTTTCGAAATTGATTTTTGCAAATGAAACATTACCCGAGCAAATCAATTTATATTTGCTTTACAGATGTCTGGCACTTGACACATGGATGTATAAAGGACCTGTAGCAGCTCTTTTGGGGGTAAGATCCTTTAATAAACACGCACTGAAATCCTTTACCTAACTTTATCTTGCTGCAGAGCCACCTGGAATTGGGTCAACTTAAATTTTGGTCCAAAAATCAAACCAACTCAAACGTTTTATATGATATGATGAAGGGGGGAAAGTTTTTTCGAAATACCCCTTGCGTTTTCCATATTTCAGCTCATAAGGTAGGTACTCAGGTTTTCCAAAAAGTATGTTCATGTGAAGATACATTGGAAATTTTGTCAATCTTTTGACGGTATTGAATCAAATGGTAGCACCGGTCCAAAGTAGACCATATTCGACCTATTGTATCTTGGAAACCATCCGTGAGACATGATACATAGATAAAGCGCAGCCCGTTTCCAAGAACGCAAACGTTATTGTGTTGCGATAACTTTGATTTACATATATCACATACAATTTTCTTCTACGATATGTCAACAAACCATTCCAACTAATTTGTCTAAGTCTGGTCTACCAAGGGGACTAGAAGAGAAACTTACTCGAGTGAAAAGTGATCTATGAAGAATTTCTTAGGGCAACTAATCTTCCGATGTAGGTTAAACAATGAGCAAAGGGCCAAGTCATCATTTAGTATCATATTCAGTATCATTTGAAGATTTTTAGTATTGGGAAGTTGAAGGAGAAATGGGTCCTTTTTTGATTTGGAGAAAATTTTCAAGGACCATGAATAATTTAAAAAACGTAGAACTTTTGTGTTAGCAGCATGCGGGGGGCTGAGTTTAGAGTTAACGGAGTTTACCTGTTCCCTTTAGCTCGGCACATTTATGAATAAATACAATAATTTATTTTATCGAAACCATTTTTCTTACAGGCTAATGTTATCTTGTTCGTGGCCATTCTCCGGATGGTTATAAAAAGCATTTTGAAAAAAATAAAGACATCTCCACAAAGACTAAGGTCAAGACTTTGGTTTTCATTAAAATTTAAACAAATACTAAAAGGCAGGGTCGAGAAGTAAATTTAAAGAGAATATTTGGAAAATCAGTTGAAATAATTTGCTGGAACGAAAGTCAGAGTTCCTAGGTTTGAATCTTACTGGGTAATTTTCATTAACTGGAGTCATTTCTATTTGTTCAACCAATCCTGCTTCTTCTCAAATTTACCCCTCAATCCTATCTGTTGGCAGTGGCTTAGATAGAGGGGGCCTGGGAGGGGTGGAAAACCCCTTTAGATCGACATAGCCAGTTTTTCGGAATATTTCTGATCTTATCGTGAAAATAAAACGAAATTTATACTTTTGATATGGTTGTAATGATGATGATTTTTCAAATTTTCCCATCAAACTTGGCATGCAACTCAACTCTCACACAAATTCTAAGTGTTACTTACATTTATCTGAAATTGACAGACTTAGAAATGCCTTAAACTTGTAACCATCTTTTGAATGTGCGTCTCTTGTGTCAGAGGTCCGTTTATTAGAGATCTAAGAAAACATTTTTGTCGGTAAATTTTCATCCTTGCCCCTCCTATCAAATTTTCTATCTACGCCACTGCCCCTTGGCTGAGATGGCCTATCTGCCAGGGGCAAGACGTCTCTTTGTCTCTACATCTAATGGAAGCTAGTGCAATATGCGCGATTGATATGGTTTGAAATTTTCAATGTGTTTGGCAAGCCAACAATTGAACAAGATTCAACTCCACAAAAGTCGATCCATGCTGAATGAAATGTTCAGTGCGTCAAAGGGTTGACAGTATTTCGAACGAGGCTATCCGCGTTTGCCACATTTATTTTCGAAGATTGATATGTCAGGTGCTGGGCTGGCAAGGGAATATCAGATTAATTCGTTCCTTTCAATTTAGGGCAAAAAAGAGATAGGAATTCTTTTGAATCATTTTGGGGTGAAGAGAGAGAAGATTTTTCTATTGACTCAAGTCCTACCACTTGTAGCAAGACAGTCACATAGATGTCTTGTCAGTGCAGATCCACAGAATGTCTTGTCGGGAGTTCGCACCGAATTCAAACCTTCAGCATGCAAATCACCAAGTTATTCTGTTCCAGTTTCAATCCTAAATGATAAATGTTCGAAAAGAACGATTGTGATAAAAACCGGAATGGAGTGTTACAGTGATTCACATCCTGAAGGGTTATATTTTGTCCTCACTGCGATACTAAGACTATCAAGCCAATGCATTACTCGTTTATTCTTTTATCCTATCTTTCAAATTGATGAACATTTATTGTGACAGGTCTTCAATGAAGGCGTTCATGATGCTTGTTCCGCTTCTTGGTATTTGCCAGATCCTTGGGTTTGCCATTCAACTCGATAGAATCATCGTCAGCTATCTTTACGTCATCATCAACGGCTTTCTGGTAAGCATAGATATTGGTCAGCAATTGTCAGGAAGCATCAAACCACTTTTTCAAAGCCTCTTTCTGATAATAACATTAACCCCATCCAAAAGCCTTCTTACCCTAACCCTAATCCTATCCCTTATCCTTTATGATATTGCTATCCATCACTCGAGCCCCATCCTTACCCAGTCCTCCCTTTATTTTACCCTACAGCTTTGATGATTGAATTTTCATTGTGGTAATTGGCAACGTTAAGAAAAACTGTGGCTCAAAACTCCTTTGAGCACTCTTAATTATTGAATAGGCTCCCAAGGGTGTTCCTTGGTATTTAAACCGGATTCAATTAGTTGTCTGTTATTCTCCATGCCTCGGCCTAAGGCTGGAGCTATACTAAACCGGATATTGTAGCGGAGGGATTTTCACTCCAAAGTGAGACTTGAGAGTTAAGTTACACTACGATGCTCCTCTAGCTCCTGCGTAATACTCCTCCACATTTCTAACGAGGGTTTGGAACAAAGTACACCGGGTTCATGCGATTAGATGAAATACTCCGCTACGGATTCATTCGGGAGTTATTTCCTTACGACTTCCAGTGCGGAGCGATTTCAAATCCGCTAATTGTAACGTAGTGTAGTGGATTGATGCATAAATTATCTCGATTAATTTTCCGAATCATGCCTAATTTCAAATCAAAATTTCCTTTTGTTTTAGGGAGTTATTATCACATTTTTGCATTGCTTCTTGGACCCTCAGGTGCGTCACTCAATTTTTATGTTTCCCTTAGGAAAATTATAATTGCTTTGTTATCTCGTTCATGCAATCCTGAAAGTAATAACAACAAGTAATTGTCTCAATTTGCTAGTTGAGCCGAATGAGAGTGCACACTAACAGACTAAAACAATGCAAAACTACATCAAGTCATTTGACTAATTTGCTAGTAGAGCAGAACGAGAGTTCACAAATGAGCATTATTTTCAGCACAGAGAGATGAAACTAACGAAGTTTCTAGTTTCTAGGCTACACAAAATCGACCTCTTGACCATGAAATAGGTATTTTCCATTAGAAGCACATCGCATAATAGTTCTCGTCAGAATATTATCTCGCACAATTCAACGCACATATTTGAAAACAAAGATACAGGGAATAGATTCAATTCAATTAAGTACTGTAAACCAGAAAGGATTCAATTCAATTTCAGTTCTTTAAAATTTAGGCTTATTATTTCAAAATTGTTCACCGCCACAATAACTTACTGTCACATCAATTCAGATTTTTAACATTTCCATTTATCATGGGATACCTTTACCTATGCCTTCAGTATCGGAACCTTTTCGTCAAATGAGGACAAGGTAGCATATCTGAATACAAAAGAAATTTGTTGGAATTTGGCAACAGAAAACAGCAAATAATTAGACTTGAGTGTTACTCGCCTGTTTTGACTGTGCTAAATCTTACGGTTAAGATGTTCCACGCATTCAGACCGCAGTGATTCAGGGCTGGATCCAACACCCACAGAAAGGGGGGGCGTAACACATATATCAAAGGATAATCTAAGAGATATAGGGTATTATCAAGCTAATTGTATTGTTGTATTGTTTTTTTACCAAAATAGGGTAGGCCTACGCTCCTTACGCCCTTCCCCCTTGGATCTGGGCCTGTGACTAATCTTGATTAGTAACTGTTTCAAGTAGTCAAAAGGAGGTATTTGCTCCTTGCTAAAAATTGGACACAATTTATATTTCATGTCCATATCCTAACAAAAAATCTAACCCTGAACCCGTGCTAGTCCCTTATTAAGCTTTTCCTGAATCTCTTGGTTCGATGTTTAGCAAATTTACACAACCTCCTTTTGACTACTTGAAACTGTCATTAACCATTACTCTTTTTTGACTCAATGTAGGTACAAGAGGCTCTCAAAAAGTCCCGAGCTCGCCAGATTAAATGAATTCTGCAGAGAGAAGCCATACTGGGGACGTGAGTAATTATGTTATCCCCCCTTATGTTCGGCTGATTATATGAGAGACTTCAGCTCCAGGGGTACTTATTGTGGGGTTGGGGTTAAGCCGCTTGAATCTTGTTTGTGCCCTCACTTAAAATGCAAATTATTTTCATTTCAAAGCTAAATTAGGGACCCGCTCCTGTAGAAGGGCAGTATGTTTTTGATACAGGGAGAAGCCCTGAAATATTTTTGCCCCCACCAACTATTTTGGCTGGTTTTCTTACTGATCAATTTTATGAAATCAGCACTTAAAGAAAACGATCGTTTTTAATTTTGATACCTTTGTTTACCTTTTTCAGGCTGCAAGATCATTAAGTGTTCTCGTATTGCGAAACGAGATGAAAGTATCTGGCTATGCCGAAAAAAGATGTAATTAGTTAATATATCCTTTATGAGCCATTAAAATGTGTTTTAGTAACATTATAATCATAAGATATCATAGTCACTAATGTATATATAACAGATTTAGCTTGCTATAATCCTCCCTCAATAAGTACCAACACTTGTCAATTTGGGGTACAGGGCCCATGACACCCCTCCCTAGCTGCATGATCTGAGTTTCTTAAATGAAATTAAGGAAACAATACATCTTAGCTTTTTATCATTAAAAGTGCTAATAAACAAGTACTGTATATTGCAAGTAGCGTAGATAAAAGGGGTCAGGGGGACGAAAAATCCCCCTGTAGAGCTAAACAGTGGTTTTTTTGGAAATTACTGTTCTTTTCAGAAATATTATAAACATCTATTTCTAGCATCTAAGTTATAGTAGTATTCAAATGAAATTCCACGAAAAGGATCTTTTCCTTAAAATTCTGAGTCTCGCGAATACGGAAATCTTTTCTGGTTTTGATGATTACTTCGGAATTTGATGAAGGTGTAGCAGTTTCTAGAGATCACGAAGATTTGCTTCAGTTCCTGCAGAAATTCAATCTTACGACGTCTTTTGAGAATATAGCGATGTTGCAGCGATGAGCTCTCGCCCTTCCTTTCAAGTATCAACAGCCCTAATAAAAGAGCATTCAGTAGCTTGAAGCAAGTCAACACGTACTTGAATTTCTCGCCCCCCCCCCTCCCTCCCTGTGAAATTTCCCATCTATGCCACCGTGCATAACATGACTATTGATTGCCAGACATAATATCAAAACCAGTTTCATACATAGCTAACTTACTTTTTCACATAGCAGTAAAATCCCCCAACTAAGAACCTAAAAATCAAAATCCTCTTAGCCTAAGATTTCAAAATTTTGACCGTATTTTAGATAAATTTTTAGGTTTAAAGGATGTTAATTTTTACCAACAATAATAATGGTATTTATGGAGTGTCAAAAGATCCACAATCAAACATTAACCATCATTATTACTGCTGTTAACTGCAATTCATTTAAGATTCTTTTTAGACTAACATCTAAAATTTAGGTTTTTAGATGTGGGTTTTTACTGGATTTGTTTGTATAATATAAAACCGTAAAATTTATGATTTCACTATGAAAGTAACATGAAGTATTATCAACTCTTATCTTAACACTTATAGACAGGGAATTTCCTGTAACTATCTAGCAACCTACCTAACCTTTGATTTTGTATACTCTATTTGTACTGAACCAATATGAGGATTCGAAAAAGACTTTGAAGCATTTCATTTTTGACCAAAACTGCAATTTTTAAGACATCAATAACTACCTTTAGAAATGTCGCTATGACTTTTTGTTATGTGTGTGAGTCTGACGCGAAATAAATCTTGTTTGTTAGCACTTAATTTGACCTTTTCATTGATATATTATTTTTGATTTTGACAAAATCTGAACTCTAGTAAGTTGTCATCGATCCAATGATGGAATAATTGATTTATTGGTAGAGCTGATTGATCTAGATATTTTTCATTGGTTCTACTTATGTCGAGTACGTAGATTCTGCATTTGTATTTGATAATCAATTATTGTATACAAAAAACGGTTTAAGGCATGTCATAAACGCCATTATTGGAAATACCATCTATAGAACACAAATATTTATTGACGTCGCAGTTACCTATTTCCCTTTTACGACCGGGGGGGGGCAAATTAAAAATGCTGTATCTCCCAGAAAACGCGTAATATTCTACTAGAACCTGATCGAATTTTCTTCAATATTATCTGAGCACCTAAAAAAATAATGTTTGTTACTATCACACCTTCGTTGATCACGTGACACTTCTTTTGTCAACAAGCGGTCAGGTGTAAAAATATTTTAAAACCCATATGTCTGCAACTATACTACATAGAGACTTGTTTGAAGCACCATTGGCTTTGTCTTGATGAGGGCTTTTGAATGATATATAATTTATTAGTATTTGCTGATGTAAGCAGAATATAAAATCTATAAAAGCCAATTTTTTTTTTCATTAAAAATTCCTTTTTGGCTTTCTTGAATAGAGATAAACTAGAAAAAAGCCTATTTTTCAATCTGAATGGTGCTTTTATCTTATTTTTCTTCATTGTAAACTTTATCGATTTGAACATTTACGAAAAAAATGGCAAAAATATGTTAAAATATAGAAAAATGTCAATTAAATTGATAAATTATGATTTAGAAATGCTTTTTGTTCATGAATAGACCATTTGAGAGGCAAAAAACATAAGATTAGCTTCAATTACAAGCTAAATGCCTATAAGTAGTTATCGTGGTTTTTTAGACTTATGACGTCACTCTGACGTCATTGGTAGCCATTATGGATTATGAAACACCTTCAATCGATAAAGCAAGTGACATTCTATAGTTCTACCAAGTTTCAAGCCTTTATCGCGTTCCTAGCAAGAATTACAGGGGGTGGGCACAATGTGCCCCCCCCCCCCGGTAGTGCAAGGGTTCAAAAAGCCCGGAAGTAATAGGGTTAAGTTTTTCGTTTGTGCTGTCGTACAGAATGAATGACTGGCAGAAATGAATGACTGAGAGAAGAAAATGAAATTTACTTCCTTTGAAGAACTAACTTTTGATTTGAAAGATATCGTAAACGTCTCCATATTTCATTGATAGTTAACTTTCCTGATTAACTTATTTAAACGAAGGAAGTCCACAATAATAAGTTTTGTGCCGGATCCTTTTCGATGCTCGCGGTGAAGTAAGTAAAATATAGCGAGACAGGAACAGCGCAAAGACGACACAAACAGAAAAAACGTAGATGGATTAAATATTATATAGAAATATTGTCAATATTTTGCCCTGACATACAGGGCTTCTTCAGGACCTATTACTTATTTACTCATGTTTAGTTTTGGGCGCTGTTTCCCCAAGGTAGCTATATAAGTTGTCCCCTTTCCATTAGGTAGTACGCATGGTGTGGAGCTAATGGAGCTCTAGGCTGAAGCCAAACTACGTAAGGACATCGGAAAGTCTTTTAAGTTGCCGTTTTCTGGTCTGTATAGTTGGGCATTTAGTGTTTCGATTCGGAACCAGTCGCAGCCTTAGGCAAAGTAAGTTTTGAAGGCGAATCTGTTGAAGACGCTGAACATCGAGATCAGTCCCAAAGTTAAAGACAAAGAGAAAGACCCAGAGCTAAGTCGTTCTGAATTTACATATAAGTGAAGTTCAAGTGAACTGAGTCTTAAGACTAAAGGAGAGATTTAAGATAAACTTATTCAGTGTCCGCTTTTACACGTCTAAGAGATCCAGCTATGTTCAGAAAGTTTATATATCCTCGTATTTATATATTCGTATTTGCAGTAATCAGAGTTAACCGATATTTTATCCTCATTTGTGTTGAAGCGTAGAAGAACTTTTGCCCGTTTCTGACTTTCCTCTGCGATTTACTTTTTAACTCACGCAACAGTTATTTCACGAGAACGCTGATCTAACACCATTGTTACAACAAATTGAGAAGTTTAATAAAGTAGCGTAATTCGTAATTTCTGTAAAAAACCATTGCCCCTCGTCTGCAAATTCCGCATGGTCGACTTGAATTTGTTCCTCCAAATTGGAAAAAAACGGGAAAAATCATAATTAATGGATAGGTTCATGGCCCTCGTTGAATTTGACAAAGTAAGAAGGGTCAAAATAAACCTTAGACTGACACTTGGTGCAAAATTGGGCTGTGGTCAAAATAAACCTTAGACTGACACTTGGTGCAAAATTTATTAGAACAATTGACTTACAATGGGCTTTGTGCGAAAATACAAAGAACCTTTTATAATGTTTTACGCTTCACGCTGTTTGACTTTGACATTTGAATAATTAATTAGGCTGTTTACTCGTTGAAATTGAGTGTTCTTTGGACTTGCTTCGTTCGAAATTTATCAAGACTTTTACTCGCTTTTATGGAGTTAAAAAAGTTGTGTTTATCGCTTTGATATATAATAAAAATGCTAAGAACTATGCTATCATGCATATACTCGCGTAATTCTTCTAACAGGTTATGGGCCCAGAGTGAATAGTTTCTTAGGATTTGTTTACATATATCAGTTTAGGCTGTTGAAATGGCTTCAGCACCGGAGGATGTGGCATCGTACAGAATTGATAAATTCAAGGGAGAGAATTTTCATCTTTGGAAATTCAAGATGCAAATGGTGCTTGAAGAGAAAGATCTCTGGGGTATAGTGTCTGGAGATGAAGTAGAGCCTAAAGCAGAGCAAAGCACGGAGGCTTTGATACAGCGATATAAGAAACGAGCGAGAAAAGCGTTAGCTACGATTTGTTTATCTGTGGGAGATGAACAGTTGTCGTTGATTCGTTCCTCAGTGGATGCTAGGGCGGCATGGAGAAAGCTTGAAAGTCATTACGAGGTGAAATCCTTGGCAAATAAATTGTTCTTGCGTAAGAAATATTTTTCTGTGACGATGGCAGAATCTGACTCCATGATGCAGCATATAAATAAACTGAAAACACTTGCAGAGCAATTAGAATCAGTGGGGGCACCTGTTAGTGAGGACGATCAAGTTATGACATTACTGTGTAGTTTACCTGATTCATATGGGAATTTGATAGTTGCTTTGGAATCTCGCGTTGAGGCTTTAAATATGGAATTTGTCGTTGCAAGGCTGCTTCATGAGGAACAAAAACGCAATGAAAATTCAGATACAGCCGGTGATAATATTGATAAAGCTATGTTTTCTGCAAAAAAAGATTATCAATCACGTGATCAAGCAGCAAAACCCAAAAGAAAGAAAGGAAAGTGTTTCAATTGTGGTTTAGATGGCCATTGGGCAAAGGAATGTAGAAAACCAAAGAAAAACAAGAAATTTGAAAAGAAACCAGAGTATGCACATGCATCATCATCATCATCATGTGTGTCAAATGAGGAAAATTCACATGTTTTGTTTTATATGTCATCAGATGAGAAGAGAAAGGTAGATACATCATGGTGTATAGACTCTGGTGCTTCCCAGCACATGACAAATAATAAAGAGTTGATAGAACAATACAATGAGTTTATTTCACCAGAAATAGTCAGATTAGGAGACAACCGTGAAGTTCTTGCTTATGGAAAAGGCAATGTATTGGTGAAAGTGAACTCAGACGGAGGTTATAAATCAGCTGAGCTAGTGGATGTTCTTTATGTGCCAGCTTTAGCAAAGAATTTGTTTTCTGTAAGTGCTGTCACGAAAAGAGGACTCACAATGTCATTTGAGAGGAATAAATGTGTTATTCTTAATGATGAAGGAACTATACTAGGTTCAGGAAAACTCAGTGGAAAGTTATTTGTGTTAGACGCACTCGAAATGAATAACAAAACGCATATAGCTGATAGTGCTGTAAAAGAAATCACAGAAGAACTTTGGCATCAAAGATATGGACACCTCAACAATAATAGTTTAAGAGTTTTACAAAACAATAATCTTGTCGATGGAATGAAGTTTCAACCAAGTGAAACTGAAAATAAAGAAGCCTGTGATGGCTGCATGAAGGGAAAACAGAGCAGAAATTCTTTCCCAAGGGACCAGGCGACTAGAGCAAAAGAAATATTAGACCTGGTACATTCTGATGTTTGCGGCCCGATGCAAACCAAAAGTCTTGGTGGTAACAGATACTTTGTTACATTCATAGACGATAAATCGAGATATACTGCGATTTATTTTATGCAACGTAAAGATGAAGTATTTAATAAATTCAAAGAGTATGAAGCTATGATGATGAATGTAACAGGAAAGAAGATAAAGACCTTGCGCTCTGATAATGGTGGAGAGTACACCTCGAAGGTCTTTAGTGACTACCTTAAAAGTCAAGGTATTCAAAGACAGTTCACCATTCCAAGAACACCGAAACAAAATGGCGTCGCAGAACGCATGAATAGAACCATTCAAGAAACAGCAAGATCCATGATACACGGTGCAGGATTATCAGATGAATTTTGGGCAGAGGCAGTATTAACCGCAGTTATATTGAGAAACAGAGGCCCAACCAAAGCTGTGAACGATATGACTCCATATCAGTGTTTCACGGGAAACAAACCGAATGTTTCTAACCTACGAGTTTTTGGGTGTACAGCGTACATGCATATCGCAAAGGAAACCAGAAAGAAGTGGGATGCGAAGTCCACTAAATGTATTTTTATTGGCTATTGCACGCAGAGCAAAGGATATAGACTTTGGAATCCTGAAACCAGAAGAGTACATGAATCCAGAGATGTGATATTCTTTGAACGTGATTTTGATAATCGTGTTGATACACCAAAGAAACATTCTGATCCTGAAGTGATTTTTCCTTCTTCAACCGACTGCAGTGACACAGAATCAGAGAATAATGAACAGTGTGAAAATGAAGTAGAAATTCCTGAAAACGCAGATGTTGATGAAATCGGAAATGAGATTGAGATGGAAGAAAGAGAGGTTCTTCGTCGCTCAGAACGTGTAAGAAGACCACCAGAAAGACATGGTGCTATAACCGGTGACTGGTGGGAATTCGCTGAAGCTACATATAGTTGTGCAGATGACGTAATGGGAGAGCCTAGAACATTGAAAGAAGCGTTAGATTCGTCAGCAAAATATGAATGGAAAGAAGCATTAGACAACGAGTATTCGTCACTCATTGAGCATAAAACTTGGAATCTAGTAAAACCTCCTGAAGGACGAAATATTGTTGATTCCAGATGGGTATTTAAAGTCAAATACAATGCAGATGGGACAATAGAAAGATACAAAGCTCGTTTAGTTGCAAAGGGATTTACACAGGAAGCTGGAATTGATTTTGAAGAAACATTTGCACCAGTTGCAAGATATACATCGATAAGAGCACTTTTAGCAATCGTCAATCAACTGGATCTGGAACTCGACCAGATGGACGTCTCGACAGCATTTCTTAATGGAGATTTGAAAGAAGAAATCTTTATGAAACAGCCAGAAGGGTATATTCAAGCAGGAAAGGAGGATTTAGTTTGTAAACTAAATAAGAGTATTTATGGATTGAAGCAAGCTTCCAGGTGTTGGTACAACACTATTGATCAATTTCTGAAGGACTCTGGTTACAAACAATGCAAAGCAGACTCGTGTTTATACATGAAGCGAGTGGGAGCAAGCTTTGTATATATTGCTGTCTATGTGGATGATTTGTTATTTGCTTCTAATGATATACAGATGTTGAGTGCAGAGAAGAAATTATTGCAGAATCGTTTCAACACAAAAGATCTCGGTGAAGCGCATTATTGTTTGGGAATACAAATTCAGAGAGATAGAAGCAAGAAACAAATGCTTTTACATCAAACAAAGTATTTATCAAATCTATTGAAGAAATTCGGCATGGAAAATTGCAAAGCGACCGCTACACCTCAAGAACAAAATACTAAGTTATCGCAGAATGAAGGTGACTCTGTTGATAAAGCCAAGTATCAAGCTCTAATCGGGAGTTTTACCTACGCAGTTACTGCAACTCGACCTGACCTTGCACAAGCATTGGGATCTGTGAATCAGTTTTCATCAAATCCGGGTAACGAACATTGGACAGCGGCTAAAAGAATCCTTCGTTACATCCAAGGGACAATTAATCACGGAATTCGGTTTGATGGATCAAAAGAAGATGGTGTTCAACTGAAAGGCTACGTTGACGCAGATTGGGGGACTAATCCAAATGGTAGGAAATCGCAATCGGGGTATGTCTTTTTACTTTGCGGTGGAATTATAAGTTGGTCTAGTAAAAAACAGCCAATTATAGCTCTATCTTCAACTGAAGCTGAATATATTGCAGCTACTTCAGCATTACAAGAGGCAATGTGGTTACGCGCATTATTGAATGATTTAAACTTTAAACAAGAACAGCCTACGGTAATTAATGAAGACAACCAGGGGGCAATTGCTTTGTGCAAAAACCCTAAATTTCACGCACGTACTAAGCACATTGACATAAGATATCATTTCATAAGAGAGCAGATTGATAACTTGCAGATTACGTTGCAATATTGTTCTACAGAAGATATGATTGCGGATATGCTAACTAAACCATTGGGTAAAACTAAATTTCAGAAGTTCAGAGATTTAATGGGAGTTTTCAATTCGATTTAAAGAAAACGTTAACTGTGTACCATTTAACGTTCTTTGATGATTTTCGAGTGGGAGTATTAGAACAATTGACTTACAATGGGCTTTGTGCGAAAATACAAAGAACCTTTTATAATGTTTTACGCTTCACGCTGTTTGACTTTGACATTTGAATAATTAATTAGGCTGTTTACTCGTTGAAATTGAGTGTTCTTTGGACTTGCTTCGTTCGAAATTTATCAAGACTTTTACTCGCTTTTATGGAGTTAAAAAAGTTGTGTTTATCGCTTTGATATATAATAAAAATGCTAAGAACTATGCTATCATGCATATACTCGCGTAATTCTTCTAACAAAATTGGGCTGTATTAGCACCAGAAAACAAATAGAATAACCAAAAAGTGAAAATCCTCAAAATTGGCCAAAACTTGGAAAAAGGCCAGACGCTCACGACTTTTTGCTCCAAATGGTCAAATATGAATGGCTCCTAATAAACTTAGGATCTATACTGGGAGTATCTATAATAGCATTAGAAGACACATAGCTAAATCACTAAAATATTTCGTTCAATATTGGCCAAATATTGATCACACTGTTTACCCTTGCTCCAACCATTAGAGGACTGAGACCAAATCATAGATACTGAAAATAGCACTTAATCGCAATTTGGAGATGTGCCTCTTGTCCTATCTTTTAAGCACACTAAACTGCTCTAGTATACCATAGTTTATTGAAAAAGATGGTTTAGAAACCTATTATTGTACGTCTTTGTTTCACAGTTGATGTTAAGCAGTACTTAAACGTGCACAACGTATGTCTTATCCTCTCTCTTTACTATTCAAATTTTACATGTAAATATTGCCTACATAAATATGATGCTGAATATCATAGAATCTTTTCTTAATAACGAATATTTCTGGCTAGGGAAGCAAAAGAAACGTTTTGGTCTATTCGCTCAACCGTGACCCTGTTGGCTAAAACAATGACAAAACAAAAGACTGTGCACTCTCAATTTTGAAAACTTGCACAAAAAGATACAACAATAGGTTTCTAAACCATCTTTTTCGATAAACTATGAGTATACCGAGTTTCATATAGGTAAACCGATTTGCACGATTCTAGCAAACTATTCCAGAATGTCAACATCTGTCATAAAATGGCATTTTTGAAACTTTGCGAGCTGGTAAATCGTAAACGGTAAGAGCAAGGTTCCTTATGTAGTTTTTTAAGGATTTGATTCTGTCTCGTTTGATACCATTGGATCCAGATAAATCGATTTCATTTTTATCAGATCAGACATATGACACGTGGTCGATCACGTGACATAGAGATCATGCTCAAAAGACCCCTCAGTTTGGTCAATAGTTATGTTATGTGACTACGTTTTTTGAAAGCAGAATGAACCCATTAGAAAACAGACATTTCCCTTTGTTACTCTTAGTTTCGTGCTTATGCACTCGTCAGACAAAGTATACCTATCAATCATTGGTGTACTCTGTCTGACGAGTGCGTAAGCACGAAACTCAGAGTAACAAAAGGACATGTCTGTTTTCTAATAGGTTAATTCTGCTTTTTGATAGCTCTATACTCAAGTATATCGAGCACTATAGCCAGGATGTAAGATTTTTTTATAGTTTTTTGAGAAGAAGCAGGATTTTGAAAATCAATCGAGATAATTCGTGAATGAAATCGACCTGAGTAATTTTCATTCCCACAAATCATTTCGATTTATATAGTGTTTTAGACTTTTATGATACAAATAGAAGCAGTTTTTACCCTATTACAGATGAGCTTGAAAAATCATGTACATAGCAAAAAAATTTTGCCCGTCTCTGTAAACACTATGGGAATGTTTGTGCAGTACTGCTGAGGGTGTGCAGGACAATGGAAGAGATACTATCGTTTCTGTGGCGGATACCATTGGGTAGGATACCCTACAATTGAGGATGTTCAGCACTTTGGAGCTTCATTGTCTGTATCCACAGTTGTTCAACTTCCACCCTGAGCCCTGCGCTGACCTTATTAACTTGATGATCCATTCAAATCGAATCTAGACATATTTATAGGCTTGATACCAACAGGCGAACCCACTTCGCAGGTCTGGAGCTTTCTGGATTATCCAAACGTTTGCTGGATATTCAAGGCTCGGGGGGGTATCTTAACAAGGATATGGTAGTGGGGATGTGCCATTTTTTAGGGGTACCTTCTTAAAATCAAATACGGAATTATAGTTGTACATTTTCATTTGATAGTCGGTTGTACCCGGAATTATGGGTATGAATTTGAGAAAAATATAGACAAGAGAAATGTGCTGATCGTAGATTAACCCAAAGAAGAATAATGACACATCATTTACACTGATGTGTGGTATGAGACTTTAATTTAGAAATATTCATGCTCATTTAGACACAATTATGTGGTACTACTGAAATTTTGTTTCTTTTTCATATTCCATGACACGGAATTATGGGTCCCTTTTTCGATTTGCAACACGGAATTATGGCCCCAATATTTTTTTCAAAATGGCACATCCCTATCACTGAACCCCCGAGGGTACCCCCGGCAACCCCCCCCCGAGATTCAAGGACACACTAGAAATATCGACTTTGAAATGCGTTTGAAAATATGCTTTGAAAACAATTTTTATGTTTTTAGCAGTGGTGGATGATATCAGTCTACCACCGTTCGATATAATAATAATAATAATGAGATCGTTTCCCGCCAAAAATACACGACAGAGGGGGGATGGTCTATACAGATTGAATGCTGAATCTGAGTCTGATTGACATCTCATTCCGTTCCTTCCCGGAAGGATAGGAAGAAACCAGGCCATATTAGGACAGCAGTGAAGATGATTTGTCTGGCGTCTCAGTACCGTCCAGGTTTCAAATTTCATAAACAAACCAAACGCTAGCGAACAAGAGAGAAGATGAAGACATGTCTGCTAAGATAGCTGTTGTCGGAGCTGGGGTGATAGGCCTATCAAGTGCCTACGCACTAAAACTCGCTAACCCGAACTGCGATGTCACCATTTTTTCAGAGAAATTCACTCCCAACGTCACTAGCAATGGCGCAGCAGGGATTTTGAAGTTTAAAGTTGGAGCAGCAGGAGGGATGCAAGATACACCCCCAGAGCTTCTTGCGTAAGTCATTTAGGCCTCATCCCCAGACACTACTCTAAATTAGGAAAGCAGAAAGAAAAACACCGGTATGGGGCAAATAACTCATCACATCAAAACAAACACATTACACTTACAAAGATACATTACAGATACTAAATATACGAGTATAGAATTTAACATAATTTTATTAAAATCCTCCAAAATGTTTGATTGAGTATGCAATTGTGTAAATATGCGTATTTTAGTATCTGAACTATTGTGAAGCCTGATTTCCATTTGATCACAATGATTGCACAAATTTGTAACCAGTGGCGGCTTCCTTTGAATCAAGAAGGGCAATGTCCTCAATGATGGAACATTGTAACCGTAATGCTTTTAAAATAATGTTTTTGGGATTTTAAGAGGGGTCTTTTTGGTTGGGGGGCTTTAAAAGAGAGGGGCCTGTGCTGAATCTCCTTCATCTTTCCATTAAATTACATTTAAAAAAACAGGATGATTGCACTTAAAACTGTTAATCGCTCTTAAAACTGCTACGGATGATTGTATTTAAAACATGAAATTCTTTGTAACAACTTATTGAGCTGTATTTTGAGGGCTCGTACTGTAAATTTCAGTTTTAATTCATAAAACAAAGCTAAACACTTGAGAAGAAGCGAAATTTGGAAAATCAATATGAGACTGAACAGTGTGAGATTGATGTGCCTCAGTTTGTTTGACGAAAAATCAATTTTCCTGATGCTCAGTTGGTTTGCCAAATCAGTGGTTTAGGGTTGAAATCATTCATGGGTCGATTTCTCATTCTATCAAATTAACTTGAAAGTTAAAAAAACATGGCAGTATGATTACAGTTGATGACTGTTTTTGTGTTTTGAATACATCTCTTCTACAAAGAAGCATCTATCATGGAGTGGCAATTTATAGTTATTATAAAGATATCATAAAATAGCGGCCTTATTGCAAGGGAGCGCTTTATGAGAGGAGACATTGTTTAATTAAAGCACTATGAAAGTCAACACTCATTTTCAGGGTTGGCTCCAGGAAAGTTTCTGTGCCACTTTCATTTTCTTTGTAGAATATATGTTATCAGAATTAATGGGTGAGATTTGTTTTATCCTTTCAGAAAATGGTTTACAAAGTCTTACAACTGGTGCAGTGAAATTTTGAAGAAAGATTTCTCCAATGAAGTTGGAATCTCCAGAGTTTCTGGATACTTACTCTTTGACTATGAGAGAGAAGTTAGTGAATAAGTTGTTGTTACTTATTAGTCAACCTTGAGCCAGCTATTGAGGGACATTAAAAGAGATCTTCAATTTTCAACAAATTCCAAGTGATATTTGGGAAGTTGATATTTTTTATAAAGGACATTGGCCGGACCAACTTTTGGGTAAAAACACTCCTTTTTCAAAAATAATGTTTTTTAAACCAATAGATTTTAACGGTAACTCTCGGTTTATTCTTACATAAATAACTTTCTAAAAATTCACTAAATTGCATCTCTACCTGAATTTCAAAATTTCTAGGGGGTATACCCATAAGCCCTGGAAGTTTAGCTTGTACCGGACCAACTATGGACAGCTTCTGTCGGGCCTGAGTGGTTATGCTTACAATATTCAGTGGCATACCCCTTTCCAATAATGGGCCATTTACTCTGGAACTACTTAATGTTCAATGGTAATTTAAAGAATCGAATTCTTTGGTCAGCTAAATTGTAAGACAAAGTAGGATGAGCAAATATTGGTTCTTTTCTCAGGTAGGTCTGTGGGAAAAGCTCCTGCCTGATGGCCGACATTTAAATGAAAAAGAGCTCAAAAGATTTGATCCTGATATTGTGTAAGATTTTTGATAAATCCATTTAACTCAACGCTACTTTCTCTTGGGGCACTTTTAGTCTCTCGACTTTGCGAGCACTGCAAATTTCAGGGTTTGGGCAACAAAGCTAATTATGCATCATGATTTTACATTATTTTTATCAAAATCCATCAAGAAGATCTTTGAAAAAATGAGAGCAATTTACAGGAGAAAAAAAGTAGTTTCTCCAAGATAATTTATTGAAAATGGAAAACGCCTGTAGTAAGCTGCCCTTGATATTGATATAATTTTGTTAATGTTGCTATTTTTCCTTGAATTTTTATAGGTGTGGAAGTTTTGGAACGAGTATGATGTGTGAAGGAAAGCGATATCTTCCATGGCTAACGAGAAGGTAAGAGTCTTTCCTTTTCCCTATTTTCTCTTTACTCTAAACCTGTAAGTGTAAGTTTAAAGCAATTGTTTGACAATGAAAACTTAATATAATCATCTTGTTTATGAATAATAACCTTAGTAAGTGTATATGCATATGAATATCAATGCACTGCAGGCACGGATCCAAGGAGGGGGGCTGGGGGGGGGCTATGACCGCCCAAACGATAAATTTCAAAGATCAAAATTTGGGAGAAAACAAAGTGCAACCAATAATTAGGCAGTTAAATGAATTATTTAATGCCTTGAACATAACAGCTTATTAATAATATATTGTATACGTACTTAAACATTAAAATTGTTTATCATCTTGCATCTCAGGGGATTGGGTGAATCACCAAATATTTTGAAGTTTTAAGTATACAGTAAAAACATGCAACTAAAAACCTTATATGTTCAGGAGTTAGCCTAAACAGGCTCTTACATACATTGTAGTTAACAGCAGTAATAATGATGGTTAATGGTTGTTTGTAGGTCTTTGGTCACTCCGTAAATAACATTATAATTGTTGGTATAAATTAGCAACCTTTAAACCTAACATTTGTATTTTGTGCCTTTAAATATGGTGAAGATGTTAAAATTTTAGTCTTATGCTAGCCGCACACGAGAGTATTTTGCTTAAGCAAAGTGTCATTCGTGCCATTCTACTTAAGCAATTTTCTTCAGTGTGCGGCAGGAAAGTCGTGAGCAATTTTGCTTTTCTATCAGAAAGCAAAATATCTAACGTGTTTGATATTTTTTGACATTCGTGCCATTTTGCTCACCGTTTGCGACGTCGTAAGCAATTTGGCTCACGCGTGTGAGCATTTTGCCGAAGGGCTTAAGCGCATGGGCTAGTAACTATTATTAGAAGGCTAATTCGAAAATAAACTAATTGATGAAATAGAAAAGAAAAAGTTCTTTCGATGAATAATGCTTGATTTGGAGGAAACAGTGATTCTCAGTATTGTACTGACTAGTCGTTAACGTGAAATGAAAATCAAAAAGAATAAAAAAGAAAAACATGGAGAATAAAATGGCTTTCGAGAAGGGCAAGTCGTGATTTCTTTGCAAGTTTACTTTGAGAATTAGACGTTGAAGATCCTAAGAGGTTTACCCAATTTTATCCGCCATTTGTTTAACAATTTCGTTCAACAGATCGGTTCCACGAAGGAAGCTAGCGCATGAGCTTTGCGCCTACAGGCTTAAGCAAAATGCTCACACGCGTGAGCCAAATTGCTTACGACGATGTAAACGGTGAGCAAAATGGCACGAATGCCAAAAAATATCAAACACGTTAAATATTTTACTTTCTGATAGAAAAGCAAAATTGCTAACGACTTTACCAGCGCACACTGAAGAAAATTGCTTAAGGCATGGGACCACTCGAAATTTCATAGTTTTGCAAGAAAAATCAAAAATTTCCCTTTCTTGTAATTATTAAGTAAAAATACTGTAGTTTTTATTTCTAGTGTTTGCTTGATGTTTTCTAAACGCGTTTTGAAGTTATATTGATCTAAACGTCTACTAGTATTCACCAAAAACGTTATTTTGATACTAATTTTCTCGAAATTTGGAAAAGTTTCCGCAAGTTTTAGGCTTTCAAACATCTGAATAATTTTGTTCGAAGCAGGTAACCTTGGCATCATTCGAAAGCTCTGCGTTTCAGCTTTCTGTTTCTGCGGTTGTCCCGCGGGCTAAACAGCTTTTTCACTACGTTTTTTCAGCTTTATTGAAGGCAGTTTTGAAGTGAAAAACAAAGGAGTTTCAAACACTAGGCCGATAACCACCCGTGATTAGACGAATCAGTCCACGTGACCAAAATAATGCATTCTGATTGGCCACAGCTGTGAAACACGCGAGATACGATCATCAGTGTGAGAATCGATGCTTCTCGTTTTGCTACTTGAGGTTCAAAAAGTATTACAAATTGTTATATATTTTGATATATTTACTTGGATATCCATTCATTATTGTGGCGAAATCAAAGATAAAGCCTTGAAGGCTTTTAGAGGTAGAAGGAAACGATCTTACAACCGCTCAGTGAACATACAAGTCCGTCGAGAAAGAACAAGAATTAGGCCCTGGTCCAGGGATTTCCAAGATCAAGATGGAGTAGCACAAGAAGAGTTACATGCTCAGCAAGTTTGAAGAAAACGAGCTTCTTGACTTGATTTAGAACTTTCAGAGTCGCAAACCACTTCAAGATTGTAAGATGAGGATGTTTTTAAGGAAAACACTTTCCTGCTCATTCAGAATCTAAGTTTGCTGACATTTTTTAAAATGTTTCGTTGTCCAGATTGTAAACAAAGTTGGTGGAGTTTTTATATTGATCAAGTGAAAGTAATGGGTTTTGCTGCTTTTTGGTCTGTCTTTTGAAGTTATTGCCAAAAGCCTATATAGTTGAATATTATCTCAGTAATAGTGTTGATGGAACAGCATGTTCAAATGCCCCCTATGATTGAGTTTATGGGTGTGGGTGTTGGCCACAGTGCAATGATTGATTGGTATTCTGAAAATGAACCTGCCAGAGCCTGGCTGTGAAAGTGCTTATCGTAAAACTAAAGCAAAGATTAGCAAAGGGTGCAAGAAGACGTGTGGGAATGTCACAAAGCAATCTGTTTGCCAGAATGCGAGAAGTATGCTGAGGTAGGAGTCATTCCGGATGAAGACAATATCCTCAGCATTGGTATTTCCTTTGCTGAATACAAATTGTGATCTCAGCCCAAAGCCGGCCGGACAGCTCATGGATAACGATTCAAAGCATTTGCTAGATCTCTATGAGTTGTTCAGCTTTAAGCAGCTTATAGAGGAACCAACTCGGGTGACACTGACAACCTCATCCATCATTGATCACATTGCTACAACGTGTGTCAGAAACATTGAAAGATCAGGGGTGCAAGAAATTTCCATGAGTGATCATTTTATGGTCTACTGCATTCGAAAATTTAATGGAGCAGTAGAGAAGGACCATAAAGTGATCAAAACCAGGAAAATGAAAAATTTCAATGAAGATGCATTCCTGGCTGATGTTTCTGCCACATGTTGGGAACAACTGGCCACAGAATCTGATGATATTAACAGTGTGGTCAGCAATTGGTCAAACTTATTCTCTCTGACGATAGATAAACATGCACCTATGACTGAAATGCGTGTTTCTGAGAAATATTGCCCCTGGATAAATAAAGACCTTAAGGACCTAATGCGGACTAGGGATAAGTTGAAAAAAGCTGCAATCAAAGGAAAATCCCAATTTCTCATGGATTCCTATAAACAGGTTAGAAACAAAGTCAATTACATGAACACTCGGCAAAAGAAGCAATATTTCTCTAACAAGATCTCTGCATGCAAGGGTAATATGAAGGACTCCTGGAAGGCAATCAATGAACTTCTCCAAAAGAGATCTAAATCTAGCAATATAGATTGTTTAATAGAGTCCGGTAATGAAACTGTTCGTAAAACAGAAATTTCTGAAACAATGAACAGTTTTCTCTGCTCTGTTGGCAAGGAACTTGCTGATAAAATTGATCCCGTCCCTAACCCTCTACTAACAGGTGACTACAACATCAACCAAGATAAGACGATATTTAGATTCAAGGCCATTAAAGTCAAAGACATCAGGGTTACAGTTGCCAAAGTCAAAAATTCAAAGGGCTCTGGAGTTGATGATATCTCTAGCTACTTTCTGAAGCTGGCCTTACCTTTAATTGAAAACTCCCTGGGTTTGATGTTTAACAAATCTGTTGAAACTAGCCGGTTTCCCGATTCATGGAAAGTAGCTAGAGTTACCCCAATATTCAAAGGAGGGGAAAAGACTGAAAAGTCAAACTATCGACCAATATCAGTCTTGCCTGTCATATCTAAACTTTTTGAAAAACTTGTCTTTGACCAACTTTACCAGTATATGATGGAGAATGATCTATTCTCTCATAACCAATCTGGGTTTAGGCGTCTTCATTCAACGCTCACCTGTTTGCTAAAAAATACAGATAACTGGTACAGCGGTATGGACCTTGGTCAGCTTGTAGGACTAGTGTTTGTTGATTTAAAAAAAGCCTTCGATACTGTAGACCATAAAATTCTCTGCGATAAACTCAAAATTTACGGTGTTCAACAACGAGAGCTGTCATGGTTTAAGTCTTACCTGTCCATGCGAAAACAATTCTGCAGGGTAAATGGTGTCTGTTCAGGCTCAGAAAATATTGATGTTGGAGTACCACAAGGCTCATGTCTTGGCCCTCTTCTTTTCCTGATCTATATCAATGACCTACCACAAGCTGTCCAAGGTTCTACTGTGTCCATGTATGCTGACGACACCAGTTTGTGCCATCGTGCACTTAATATGACTCAGCTGAATGAGGCTATCAACAACGATTTGGCAAAATTGGACACTTGGCTTCAAGGGAATAAACTTTCCTTGAATGTTGCAAAAACCCAGTCAATGCTTATTACAACCAAGCATAAACAAAACACCCTTAAAAGTACAAATCAGAATTTAGAGCTATGCATCCGAGACAACGAGCTTGATGTGGTCCAAGAAACAAAATATCTTGGTGTACATATAGATTCAGCCTTAGATAGGAGAGAACACATTAAGGCTACCTCAGCCAAGGTTTCTAAGGCAGTTGGATTTCTAAAGTATGCCAAGAAATACCTGCCAGAAAAAACTCTTAAAACTCTTTATCTCAGTATAGTGGAGCCTCATTTTCGATATTGTTGTTCTGTTTGGGGATGTTGCGGAGTAACTCAAATCAATCAGCTGCAGAAACTTCAAAACCGAGCTGCTAGGATCATAACGAACAGCAGCTTTGATGCCCCAAGTAGACCGCTTATCGAACAGCTTGGCTGGAAGACCATTGAACAACTTATTGATTGTGAATCAAAAATGATGGTCTTTAAGTCGCTTAATGAGCAGGCTCCACAATACATGGAAAGCCTTTTCAAAAGGAATTCCCAATGTTCCGCCCATAGTCTCAGAAACACACAGACAGACCTGAGGCTACCAAAGAAGACATCTGCAAATGGGCAAAAATGTTTCTCGTTTCGGGGTGCAAAGCTATGGAATAGCCTTTCAGCTGAGTCAAAAAAGGCATCCTCCCTCGGTAGCTTCAAAAGATCTATTGAGGGGTAGGGTTTGGATGGAGCCTGTGGTGTTGCTCTGGCTGCTTTGGTTATTGGGCTGGCTGAAGGCGATTTCGTTTATATAAACTAACACAATTGACTGCTACCTTTGGTCGGCCTTTGGACTGGGGCTGCTTAGGCAGGTGCCACTGGCTCTTCTCCTGCCCTTACAGAGATTTAAACTCACTTTTCTTTTCTTTTCTTTTAGATATTTTGTTGAATAAGTTGTAGTATTAAAAATTTTTTACATAGTTTTTACGTAATATTTATAGGGTTGAAGTATATTCAGTAATTGTAATTAGGTTAATTTTTCACATTTAACATCTTAATTTTGTACGTATATTTAAATGGAGGGCCCCTCGAACATCAGCATTGCTGAATTGGGCTACCCTCCTTAAAGAAGTGAAATTATTATTATTATTATTATTATAATCATGGCAAATGAGGCATTTGTCCTGTAATGGAAATATTGTAGACATTGATCTTCTTATTGGTCTGCCATTGGACTTTGAAGCACTCAATAACTTTTATAAAGAAGCAAAGACAAGAAGAAAAATAGTAAATATTTCAAAACTAATAGGTGAAAAAAATTGAAATAGTGAAGTAGAAACATACAAGCTAGAATGCGTCGATAAGGATTGGAAAAGAAATCACGTAATCAAAAGAAGTTTGGAATTATGATTTAGACTGAAAAGTCTAAAAAATATAGGTTATTATACATTTAGGGAGTTAATTCTGGTTGTCTTTATTTTGTAGATATTAAAAATTCACCTATATAAAAAAATTTCTTCCGCAGACATACTTTCCATTTTTCAAAGCGCGTTTTCTCAGTTCCTCAAAATCAGGGCAATGCGGTAGTTTGGAATAAAAATTAAAAGTAGTAAATTTGTATCTAAAATATTGTTCTTGGTGTCATTTTGAAGCTGAAGCTGCACTGGAGGGACTTATCTGTTTTAAATTACAGCTACATTTCGTGTAAAGGTTTCCCAGATGGCCAAAGTACTAGAAAAATGTTAAATTTTGCACTTTTTCACAAAATTCGATGAAAATTATAAAAAAATTTGTTAAAATAAAAATAAAAATAGATAAGTCCCTGTAGAAATATGTAAGCTTTCCAAAAACACCAAAAAATAACAGCTAACTACACTCAATAAACCACGAAAGTTGTTCCAAGCAGCATCACTGATTTACTATTGTTCATTGGTTTCCATGGAAACCATAATCTATATCTAGAAACTGATTAAATTTTTGAAATCAGCACACCCAGTTACCCACATGAGCAAAAAACAACAGTCTTATGTTGAGTATCCTTGAAAAAAAATTCTCGAGTGGTCCCAGGCCGAATGGCACGAATGACACTTTGCTTAAGCAAAATACTCTCGTGTGCGGCTAGCATTAGAGGTTCTTAATTCTTAGGTTCTTAATTGCGGGTTCTACTGTATTATATATGTTTTTAGGACGTAAATTCGAAACTAAATCAATTAGACAAAATCTAAACCTAGAAATATAGCCCCGAAAATTAACCAAATACATCAGCAGCTCTGAATGATTAATTTTTCCCAGATAATTTCACTTTGAGGTTTATCATGAACGAAGAGCATTGTCAATTTTGCTCAGAAAGCTACCTTAGATACCAGGTTTTTGGGAAAGGAGTTGAACAAAATGGAAAATAGGCCCATTCAATTGGCAGCAAGCATACCCTCTCTTCACGCTCTGGTACCCAGGTTATTCGATAATGAAAGTCTCTACAAGCTAGTTTCATTTGTTTTTGATGTCTTTGCATGGCATAAAAGATCCTTTATAGAGACTTACTCCTTTACTAACCCAAAATGCCATATGACTTTTAAAGCTTCAAAGATGCACCCATTTGTAAGGATTTATGGTATCATTCGAAAGGAGGCTACTTTCTTAGAGAAAATTGAAATTGTGATTCGTGTAAAAAATGACAAGAACAGTTTTAATTGGGATGCATAGAACAGAATAAGAAAGGGCGTTGCCAGCCTTCTAAGTTGATTTGAGGGGCATGGCTTTGAAAAACATTTGTTTGTCCCCCCCCCCCCCAAACTATAATGCTGGATCTGCGCCTGATGCACTGTTTTCATGATCTTTCTATTATTCTGTTGCCCCTTTACCATCACTGCATAAAGCAACACAAGAAAAAGATTAAAAGTGTTTTCCAGTGCTCTTGGAGTTTCTCCAACTTGCAGAACTATGAAGTAATGGGCTGTACAGCTCATATGTCAACTTAATTCTTTATTTTGTTTAGATTTGAGGAGCTTGGTGGAAAAATATTAGAGCAGAAAGTCAATTCATTTCCAGAGGTATCGTATGGAATCATTTGCTTTATTACAGTAAACATTTGGTCAGAATAACGGGATAGCCACATCAACAGGGTCTATTTCATCAGATTTTGTATGTGTCAGCCTAGAAAAACTAGCTGTGATAAGGAAGTGAGTGTAACAAGAAGGTGATCATATTAACTAGGTGACTGTAAAGTGAGGGGTGTTTGCACCTCCCACTAGAAATTACCAAAAGTGTATACTTTCCTAAAGAAAATCCCTGTAAAAAAGTTCAGAACCAAAATAAAAACTAACAAATTATTACTGACTACTCTGATGAGTCTCAGGCGCAAAACTGTTAGTAATTATTGTGTGTCGTACAGATTTTCTTTGCCATCCTTAATGTCTTAAAATCCATTTCAGCTCCATAATTATGACGTCATTGTCAACTGCTCGGGTCTAGGATCACGTGATCTTTGCAAGGATTCTGAGATGACAGCTTGGCGAGGTCAAGTTATCAGGGTTGGTAAACTATGAATCTGATAATATTCTCACTCGATAGACAACCTGTAATATACACTGCAGTGGAAACTCACAACTACTGAATAGGCCCTTTTTATGTTGGCGTTGTGAATGAAAATGACCGCTGAATAAAATCATACCTTTCATTGAGTTCATCCCTTAATGAAATCATCATCCAACATTTATATCGCTCTACACTTTACGTACAATTACCTACAGCCACCTTATGAATTTGATTCAACTTGAGGCTACTGCACTCACTTATTGTCCTGGTTTCGTTGGGTAAGACCCAGGTTGGAGATCTGGTGATGGCATATGAGACTGTCGTAGACCACTTTGATTAAATTTACTCCTTCCATTAGTCGTCCTTGAATCAGTCTAGGTGATTGGAGAACAATCAATGAAAAGTACATTTATGTTAAGAGTGCATTCCTATTCACGATACAGCTGTAAATGGTTTTGTTAGAAGAGCTGATTTTTAAGTGGATAAATTAGGGCTGGTAAAATAAGGGCCGATATGGTAGTAAAATCCACAGAAAAGGTGATCTTACTAGTGAAGTTCAATCACAATACATATTTGAAATTGTTTCTCGTTTTGATACAAGAATGTAAGTTAAAATACTTGTAATTTTCTTCTTTTCTATAGATGGAAGCTCCTTGGATAAAGCACTTTTATCACCTGACTAAAACGAATTCACTCCCAGTCTACATCTACCCGGGGTAGGAGACAATTGTTATTTTTTATCATTTTCATCTATCAATAAACTGATGATATCCCACAAGAGAGCTGATGGTATCCCTCCACCGTTCTATTGATATCCTTCACAGAACTGAACACCCTTAACAGTACTGGACATCCTCCACAGTACTGAACCGCTCTACAGTACTGAACACCCTCCAAAGTACTGAACACCCTCCAAAGTACTGAAAATCCTCCACAGTACTGAACATCTTCTACAGTACTGAAAATATTCCACCATATTGAACATCCTCCACCATACTGAACATCCTCTACAGTACTGAACATCCTCCACAGTATTGAACATCCTCCACAGTGCTGAACATTCTCCACAGTACTGAACATCCTCCACAGTACTGAACATCCTCCACAGTACTGAACATCCTCCACAGTGCTGAATATCCTCCACAGTGCTGAATATCCTCCACAGTACTGAACATCTTCTACAGTACTGAAAATATTCCACAATACTGAACATCCTCCACAATACTGAACATCCTCCACCATACTGAACATCCTCTACAGTACTGAACATCCTCCACAGTATTTAACATCTTCCACAATACTGAACATCCTTCACAGTACTGATGATATCCTCCACAGTCCTTCACAGTACTGATGATATCCTCCACAGTCCTTCACAGTACTGATGATATCCCTCGAAACAATACTGACGATATCCCTCCACAGTGAGGTAGGGAACATCTCCCACAATACTGATGGTATCCCTGAAGAGAGTTGATGGTATCCCTCCACAGTACTATTGATATCCCCCAGAGAACAAAACATCCTTCACAGTAATAAACACCATCCACAGTACTGATGATATCCTCCACAATACGGAACATCCTCCACAGTACTGCTCAGACGCTTCCCAGGGTATTGATATTTACCTGTTTATCTTTAAGCATTGATGACGTCATTGTTGGAGGAACATACGAACCCTCTGAAGAAATGGAGGTTCTCGAAGATGTCAGAAAAACTATTTTAGAAAATGCCATACAATTTGAGCCATCCTTGAAGGTGAAATTTATTTGTGATTGAAAGTTGATTTGAAGTAAGTGGCTAATGAAGTTAATCAATATAGCAGCGTCTTATTTAATCGTATTTTTCCAGTGACCAAAGATTTCTGAAAGAAATTTCATGTCAAAACGATCTTCGAATCTAGTAGAAGAGGAAGAAATAAGAATGCACTTAAATAGGGCTGAAGAGACATTGCCTTTCTTGGTGTTGACATGGCAAAATATAGGAGATCTGCTTGAAAAATCATGCCTGAGACAAGAGTAGCATGGTAGAAATAATTAACTGAAGCTTTCAATTTATTGTCATTATTTCAGCAAAATGGGAGCCATTGTCGACAATGTGAGTAAGATTTACTGTAGAGAGTGTAAATATATTCGTTAATTTGATCAAAGATTGGGGATCCTTCTGAATAAAATACTATGTCCTAAAGATTTAGTCTTCTTGTTAAATGGATAAAATTTCCAAATTCCTTAGTTTTCATGAAAGTTTATTATGAGAAAAATTATTTCCATGTGATTGGAAGAGGCCTTCTGAGCGGTTTGATGTTTTGGCTTTCAAGCCACAACGCCAAGTAATCTGTCAGTATGAAAATATATCGAAAGCAGAATTTTGTTTTTTGAACAATTCTCTTTCAGAATGCAAAGATAAAGTATGATTGGGTTGGTCTTAGGCCAGCTCGCACATCGGTGCGTTTAGAAAAAGAAGAAATTCGTTATGCTGATAGCTCAGGAAGAAACCCATCTACAGTCAAGGTATGGAAAACATATTCTAATTCTTTCATGACATAGATTAGGGCAGAAAACGCAACCCCATATTTGACAGGGAGATGTCAAAACCATCCTGGGGTCGGTCAGAAATTACGGTGTTGCATGTTGATTTTCAGGTCGTGCACAACTACGGTCATGGGCCATGCGGAATAACCTTGAGTTGGGGATGTGCCCAAGATGCCGTAGCGCTGGTCCAAGAATTCCTGCTCGAGAGTCGTCAAAGTGAGTCAGAAATCCAATCAAAACTCTAATTGTGTCACAAAGTAAGACCCTATAGAAAAGTTATCAATCTTCGTCTGGTCGTAAAACTCTTTCCTCTCACAACCTTTCTTACAAAAATATTGCTTTATTTTCTGTCAATGAATTAGAGTGTTGAATAAGAGTGTTGAATTAGAGTGTTCATAAATTAGAATGTGTTCAGCTTACTGCAGTATTGGATTTATTCTTTAAGGGTAAAGATGATCTTGTCAAATGATATACGTGATAATGAAATCTATATGCGTGTAGTAATGTTATTTTACTTTAGCTTCAAACTTGGTCCTTCCATACTATTCATATCAAAAAGGGGACTTGGCTCGAAAACCTTTATGGTTCATCGGTTTATCTCGGTGTCCTTGACAACATTTCTTGTAATTTCGTAAGTATTTCACTGCTTTCTATTGTAAATCATTCTTTGCTGTTTTCTTCAATGATTACCTGTAAGACTGTTGTTCAATTAAATGGATTTGATTTGATTTATTTTCAAAATTTGCTATTGTTTTGTATATTTGCTATTGATGCTATTGAAATGAGGCTGGTAATTTGACTCTAGAGTTTATACAAAATCAATGGATATAACTGCATTTTCTTGAACGAAATATTGTGAAATAGCCAGAAAAGCTAGTTAATTCCCCTCAAAAGTAAGTTGAGAATTCGGAATACTCAAGTCCAAAAGCTAAGATTCCTTATAAAAACGTGTAAACAAGATTTTTAGGATTTGATTTTTTCTTGTAGTAGAATGTTAAAAATCTTTTCAAAGGAATTTCTAAGAAATAAAAACACATGTACACTTGCCATTTTTCGAGCAAGAGTGGTAATATTACCTGGTACTGTATGCCTTGCCTATTTGCTTCCTCTTTTGCTTTCCGCTTATTTAGGCCCTTTTCAAACGGTACATTCTCTCCTCAATAGAGCAATACACTGACTGTACTAGTATTTGAGGACTTTGAACGAAAAAAAATGCCCAAAAACTCTATCTTTCTATGAATTGTCGAAGCCATACACCATACTTAAATATATTTCCTTTAAATCACAATAGCAAACTCTGAATTTTGAAAAAAATCACGACACCCCCCTTTAAGAGCAGAATTTCTTCTTCCGCTGTGTTAAGAATGAAATTTGTTTCCCCCCAGGACACACTGTGACTTATTTCTAATGCTCTGCCTGTTACTAAATGTTTTTGGACGAGTCTTAAAATTCCAACTGGGTTTTCGCTGCAGTTCTGTTTGCATGGATTTACTATTACTCTTGATACTTCAGTTATGCTATCGGCCATTTTGCCCGGGAACTGTTGAACAAGTGTCTTCAATCACTCCTCTGTCGTGAATGATTATGAAATCAGATGAATTTCGGCGTGATTCGCAACATGATTGGTATCAAGGCTGTGCATATTATCTTCGGCTGAGCTAAGTTATCCAAAAAGCTATGTGCAATGCGACTTTCCTGACTTGGTGACTTGAATTTCCGTCAGTCAGTAAAAATTCCAATCCATCTTTCATTTTGATGTAAACAGCTCCTTGGCCTGCCAACAGTTTTATTTGTGGATAATTAAAACTTCAAGAATATACAGGTTTCATTAATTTCCTCCTATTTGCTTTCAAAATTCGATGTCTTCATCACAAACATTAGGAAACTTTGAGTTGGTTGCCTTTGTCATCTCTTTTCTTATTTCAGCTTCAGTGCTTTTGGTGAAAATTTCCATTAAGCCTTTGAGAACAATTATATCGATTTTTTCAAGATTCATTTCCAGCACCATCTGTCGTCAAGTTTCTGTAAACCAAAATGAATTCGAAGGATTTGCTTCCTTTTCTTCGTTGGAAGAAATTCTTTGTTTCTTCTTGTTGGATCTTAAATTACGATTATCCAGACTTGCGGTCGATCTGTAACGTCCCGTTGGTTCAGTCTTCGAAAGCCACCCCCTTTCGTCGACGACTAAATCATTGTTCTTGCACGACTCAGAGCAGATGCAATGTGGTGCATATTTGAAGATGGAGAGCGACCAAAAGCTGTTGACGTTGTTGCAATGCTCTTGGGACGTAGGCCTACTGAAGAAGGACTTCTTCTTGCATTACTATCATCATCGTTAGGCCCACTTAAAACATTCATAGCTGTACTCCCTGAAGCTGAGCTCGTCCTTTGTTCAGCACTAAATAAATCCATAACGGAATGAAATACTGTTGAACAAAAGCTGAGACATGCAAGAAATATGATCTGGGGGCGTGGATTAAAACATACCCAAAAACTCCAACAACCAAATATACCACGGCCTAAATTTTCCGTTGCTGCAGTCGATTGATTTGGTAGCCATGCATTACTAGGGGACATATAATATTCATATGATGCAATTAGAGGAAATTAGGCAGAGAGTTTTACAAACTTTCAGTAAAAATAAAATGTAAGTTATCAAATGAAATAGAGTACGACTCTATCAATATCAATTATAAGAAATAATGAATTTGTTACATGACAGAAAAATTGACAAAACTGAGCTCTGCCATGTGACTATAATCATTATTGATGATTATCATGTTTCTTAAATACTATTTTTTTTCGTATTCAGTTATCATAGTTTTGACTTGTGTACTTGAATCTCATTCAAACTGTACTTTGCCAATTCAACGGCATCCAGAGCACACCCCCAATGAATGGTTATACCGGCCCCACCATGACCGTAGTTGTGTATAATCTACAAACAAATAACAAGATCAGTGGAAACCAACTAATTAGGGCTGAAAGGATTTTAAGGATTTTGAAATCTTCATGAAAACCTAATGCAACTTGATAAACCATGCTAGGGTATGAGTAAACCTCGACTAAATAAATTTAGGGGAATTCGAGCTGTTTAGTAAATGTCATATGCGAGGGCCTAAATTCAGCGTTCGGCTGTTCTGGTGAACTTAATCGCAAATCATGACTTGGTTAAGAAAAATTCAATACTAGATTTATCTCAAGCCCTGTTCTAGGAAATTTTCGTCACTTGAATTCTGAATCAATTTTTTCAAAAGACTACTTCTATTTTCAATCAATAAAAAAACCTTACGCCTCAAAATATACTCCGAAACAGCAACCAAACCATTCAGTGGCATGAAAACAGGGTCTTGTCTATATTCTTGTAGACGGTATTGACAAAGAAAATCGATTTTTTGTGTGGAAAGAGCAGGAAAAGAAGGCACTATGATCTCCCACGCAAGACATTGTAACACATCCCAAAGACCAATACTGTACATTCTCAAAATCAATACTGCATATATTTAATTCCACACTGCAGAAATGGTGTAATACTGCACGCTTTAATAGGCCTTGACTCTCCTTTTTGAAACACTGACTAAATTTTCTATATCTTTGATTTATAAATAGTTTGGTAATAAATCTAGACATTCATTGAGAAAATGTGTTGTCTGAAAATTTCCCTTGTAAATCAGTAGAAACACTTTTGTTTTTGAAAATCCTGCACTCCTTCAGAGAGAAGTAGAGTAACATGCTCTTGTATTTTCTTTCTACATACCTTTAAAGATCTTTTATTCTGATTGTTTTTCAAAATGAAATCTTCTCTTTCGAGACGAACCGAAGGACGACTAGGTCTCAAGCCGACGCAATCTTTTATCTTCTCACAACCCTGGAAAAACAGACCTGAATTCGCAAAGTTCAAATTTGAGATATCAAGAAAAAGCTACAATTCTGCGAATATTACATGAGTAGTATTCAAGTTTATTGAAAAATGTAATTTCTGAAACTCGACAACTGCTGATAAGATTGCACAACAGTCCTTCTTCCACTCTTTCTGTATGCGAAAATCTCCCCTGAAGAAGAGGATGATTCATATGGCCAGTGTAAACAAAACCGTCGAAGGAGGCTAGCCCCCGTCAGAGGATAGGTGATATGTCTTGGAGCAGATTTGTGGTATTTTCATGGGAAATGGCCCTTCCATCAGCTCTTCTAGCCCCTCGGTCAGAACTTCTAGCTCCTCTGTTGGAGGAAACTTTATGTATCACTGAGCTGAATTCCAAAGCGTGTATTGCTTTTAGCAACACAGAGAAGACCTTTTTTGAGAGTTTGAGAGCAATGCAATGGGATTTAGCTACACACCATGTCAAGGCTGTTGATGCACTGCTAAAGAGCTTACGCCATTGGGAAACTGATTTATTCTTGCATATCAACAATCACTAAGGGCCTGTTTTTATGGGCAAAATTACTTCACCTACCAGGCCTTTGGCTGGCAAGTGATATTTCACCTTCTATCTCAGGTGAAGTGAATTTGTTCCATATAAACGCAAAACTGCTGGTGAGGTGAAGTAAATTGGATATCTTTTCAATAGAAAATCAATGATGCGTTGAAGATTAATGACGTCTGAGGGTTTGCCTCGCCTTTCAGACCCAACATGAAAATCCCATATAAACAGGGCTTGAAATTCACTTCGCTTGTCAGCCCCAGGTCTGGTAGGTGCGGCTTTTTTGCTCATATAAACAGGCCTTCAGTATTCTTTATGGATAAAATACAGAGGCTATTAGCTACCTCTAAATCGGGCTGAATTAATTGAGTCTCTCTGATAATGTGCTCCCTGTCTTCATCACTGATATCCAAACTGAAATTCCCCATTTGTGCAGTGCCACCAAGAACAATCCAATCATTGCTGCAAATTACAAGAAAATGTTGAATTCAGTCATATATAAGCATATTAAGAGCTCCCTCCTCCATTCTTCCATCGGTACAAAACTGGAGGATGGGAAGAAAATCGGCAACATAGCGAAACACACTAAGCAATAAAGCTTTGCGTCTGACACTTGTCAGAGTAGTACGTCAGAACTGTCTATCTATATCAAAACCGTGGATCCATATTATGTAGACAGAAAGAGTTCGTTTTCCACTAAGGATCTTTCAGTAACAATTTATTGTTCGTTTCACTGGACTACTGGTGATGATTGGTCATTCATTCATCAAATCGGCCAATTTTCTCCCACTTCTGAGTATAGCTAATAATTCTTTTCAGTTTCCTTTTTTTTCCTCTTAATGACTACTCTCATGAGTGTTAAACGCAAACCTTCAGTAGTTATTGTGTTTACCATGTTTCCGCATTTCCTTGCCAATCTCAACCTCTATAAATGCATATTCCATGGATGGTGATACAGTGCTCAAAGGGACCTCTTCCAGAAAGGTTTTAGGGCATAAGTCCTGGGGTTTACATATTAGTTTTAAGATCCCTTATCAGAGTTCAGGTAATCGTACGAATTTCTGTAACGATCAAAGTCTGTAATAAAAATAACACGTAAAGTAAGATTTTTATACTTTGGAATGATGTAAGATACTTTTTTCTCCTTCTCGAGATCACCCAAATAAAAATGCCGCACCCAAGGGGCTTTAACCTGAAATTAAACGAGATCATCTCAAGCAAGCGTGAATTAAGATCAGTATAGAATGTTAAAAGAGACGCCTAAACGGTAGATTTATATATTTTCTGCAATGTTTTACTTCATGAAATCATGTATTTAGAAACTTGCGAATCGAGTATACTTCAAAACCAGGTATTCTTCATTCGGGTAAAGATTAGTTTGGACCGAGTTTTAATTTCTTTTGGATCTTCAAAACTGTTCATAGGTGCGTTTTTCAATAATTTGTTTCGTAAATACACTAAGAAATCAGATATGGATTTTTAAATTCACAGATAGGATTTAAGGAAATCCCAGGAAGATTTTGGTGTGGGAAATGAAAATCTGATTTAGATCTGTGGAAACACAATCTGGGCATGAAATTCGTGATCATCATTATACTAATTTTAACAAAAGTTGATAAACGATAATAAGTAGGACAAACCCTCATAACTTGGCCTCTGATAGGCTCAATGGTCATGTCATTACAAAGTTTTCTTGAACCAAATCCAGTACAGTTGATAACGACATCATACTCTGCAACCTTGATAAAACAAACGTGTTCATTTTACGACATTGATTCAATATATGTTGTAATGCAAATAATCATGCAATAACACGTAAATTGTTGAAAACCATCCACCACTAAATTTCTCAAAATCGAAATCCTGCCAGCCCAAAAGATCCCACTGTTCTAGATGTCACACGATCATATTAGACAGAATATATAATGAGGTATATTTTTCATTTCTATTTAGCACTAAGTGTTCCATCCTACAGAATGCCTAGTGGTCTAAATGCAGATTTTGAAGCAATTTATACTTACACTTCACCGAAAAAGCTAAGCAGTCAGATAAACGAAGTGTTAACGCAATCAAGGGCAGATGTTTGTTGATAGCTGTTAGTTGATAGGCAAATACCCTTACCATCTTTGTAAGAAATTGGTTAATGTGCAAAGCACAAAGGACCGACTCCCAGTGAATAGGTCAACTAATTGAGCAGCGTGACCCTTGTCCTTGCTCACGATGAGACCACACCTTGTGACTTCTTTTGCCTGGAGATACAGAGAGCGGGCGAATTCTCTCCTCACACTTAATGTGACAGGACTGAAGATGGTATCCAGCAAAAGATCCTTTGATCCAGGGTTGAGTGATGTAACCACTAGGCGATCCCCACCACGAGAGAGACCTGAGGTTGATTGTCGAAATTCACGAAGTTTGACTGGGAAACAACGAAAATAGTGGCAATGAGGTGGTTTCTAGGGCTGCCTCCGCAATTAAACATAAAAAAATGAAAAACTTACCTCTTCAAAAGAATCTATATTTTTGGTTTCCATTTTCCCACCCAAGTTCATGAAGCTGAAATAAAGAATCAGTTGGTCGGTAGTAGATCATAGCCTACTGATGAGCATGTTGGCAGTAAATGTATTCTGATCATAGCCTTAACATTTAAACCCTTAGTACTTAAAATAATCATACCTCCGTCTATGGTAGAAATTTCAGGGCCTCAGCTTTAGCACATACAAAGAAAAAGCTGCAGAACCGAGGGTTCTTTCAGGGTATTACTGGGAGCTACCCCTAAACAATCAAGTAAACTAAAGTAAGCCAGTGGTAAATGCATTATGCAATAAGAAAATAACTGCATTGATGCATTTAATGCACAAGTTTTTAGCCACAGAACACAGAAAATCATGCTCAAGAAGATATAGAGCTCCCTTTAAGTTTGAGAGTTTCTTTATATGATGATGGAATGTCCAAAGTCCACAAAACGTGAATTAAACTATCTGACTGCAAATGAAATAAGAAATATAAATCAAAGCCATTTATTGTTTTCCTTCTGGCCACCTCCTTTACCATAGGAAAAAATGAATATTCACATTTTGTGACAAAAGATATTTGGAAGCTAAAATATTGACTAGAAATTACTGTTTGAAGAAAAATATTTTTTACCATTCTTGGAGCCAGGAAAGGTATTTGGATCCTTCAATTATGTATGTTGTGAAGAAAAAGCCAGATCTTGAAATGAAAAATTGAATATTTGTTACAATGTGAGCAATTAACTTTTGTCCAGTACAAGCACGATTAATAAATTCATGTTAGGCAGAAATTTTTAATTTTCAACTCATAAATATCTCTAGAACTATAAGAATGATTTACCTGAGGCTTAAGCTAAAGATAAAGAAAATAATGAAACCATTACTTATATTTTGGTGGATATTTCTTCAATTCTTCTTTAGTGAGCATTCGAAGTGCAGTAACCAAATCACTCCATTCAGGAGGCTGGAGAAAGAATTAAAACTTGATATGAGAGGTTATCAATAAAAACAGTTTGATTTGAAGTCAAATTTGAAGACCAAGAGCTTTGGAGCATAGGTTTCTTAAGAGCTTACTACTTTAGAGCTTATGATCCTAATTAAGAGAACTAGTGTTAAAGGCAGAGTTTGAGTTTAAATCAAGCAAAAATATTTTGCTGAGGTAATACCCCCAAGGGTACAGGCCATGCTGTTGGATGGATGGGGATTTGCCGCTGAGATTTGGCAAGCACAACCACTCATATATGTTTTCGGAAATAAACCCTAACATCCAATTTACGTTTAAATTCCAGATTTATGGAACATTTATATCGATTTTTATAAAAAGTCATTTCTTAGAATTCATACCCACTTTAATTGAATTTGACAGAAAAATCATGCACATGTTTTAGAGATTTTTGGATGAAAAACAAGCCTATATGTGCGGCATATCTATGTACCAATGTCATGCTATCAGGCCTTTCTGTTTTCTGTTTTACTTGCCCTTGCCAATGCACTCGCAAAATCAGTTACTAGGGCGTTTCACTGCCCTCACAAAACTGTGTTTCTTCTCTGAAAAACTCCTGTAAACATTTTATCAGGGCAGTTCTTAACTCACAAAGTTATTTCAAGCACAAAAGAATAATTAGGCCACTCAGCAAGAGTACAACCCACGAAGGATTCTCAAGTGTTGAATGAATTCAGAAGGGTTGTATTGAGTTGGTGTTACTACAAACTTAACAAACATGTTGTATTCAAACAACGTAACATCAAAGATTACAATTAGGAAATCATCTAAGATTATGAAATCATCCTCCTGGCCATTTGGTGAATATCTTTTCACTGTGTAGGAGGAACCCACAAAACGAAAAAAGTTTTGAGGGGTGATCGCCTTTCTAATATCATTTACAAGGGCGATTTACTGCCCTGGTGGTATATTTTCTATGAAAAGGCCTGCATGTTGTGTACCCCCATTCGCGTAATACTATCTAGCTCAGAAAAAATAAAAGCTTGGGTCCTTAGTACTGGCTTTTTGTGAACCAATGTCTGCTATTGAATGAGTACCTCTTTAATTTCATAGTCGTACAAGTTGAATCCTGAGCACATGGAAATTCCCAATTTCTGTGCATCTTTCCTTTTCAGCAACTCCTCCGTCTTGTCCCATGTTGCTTTTGACCATTTTCTAGAAAGAGATGTTTTGATTCTTTAGGGACGGGCAAGTTGATAGTTGAAGAAATCATCTGGCTAAAGAAATCATCTGGTTATGACAGAGAAGAAGTAAATTCTGTCAACAACATCTAAACTGTTGAAGATGCAGGCAGATTGACACATAATTACAGTGTAAATCTATCTTCCACCTCAACACTTGAAGCATTTTATTTTAGTTCAAAAGAATTATATTTCTATATCTATGACCGTGGTAAAATGCCGGTAGCACATTAAACTAGAATTATTTTTTATCCGTATTGACAAGAAAATACTCCTGGTGGGGTTTGTTGGTATGTGGGGTAAAAATTGGGAAAAACTGAGAACTGCACCATCTTCTTTACCTTATTCTGTCTGATTTTCAGAGTAGCATGAAGTGCAAAACCCAGAGAGCCGCACTTTTGAACATCAAGATCCAAAGAAAGAGCTTAAAATAGGAAAATCTGTGAATCTGTGATTGGGTTAAACTTCTGAGCATGGAAATTCGCATGTAAATCAGAAAAAACCCAAAAACTGATAGCTGAAATTGGTAAAATCCACATTGAAACCATGAAATTACGGATCTCCCTGAGAATACAGAGGTTAGTGGGTTACGGTGTTGAGATGTTTCACACACTCACTACACCATAACAGAAACAAACAAGATTTTTTGTTTCTGACTATTTTCTCCCTAAGGGATTGACTAATCCTTAATTCCTCTTATTCAAGTTTCCTATTGCTTGCTATTGCCTTCTCCAACCCCATAACCCTCATATCATTCTCTACCACATGGCCTTGCTGGTCTTCCCCTCCCTCGCCTCCCTGCTGATTCCATTTATACTCTTTCCCTTTTCTTCATCCTCGCCTCTCCTCGATACATTCCCAAATCACCTCAAACATTGTCTCCTTAACTACTCTTCTATCAACACTACAAACACCCTTTCTGTAACCCCTTATCCTGTCCCTCAATAAAACACCACACTAGCATCTTCCTCTCTCTGGAAACCAGTTTATTCAATTTTGTTGAGATGTTAAAAAAATTCTCAGACACACCACTAAAACTACGGCTAAAAAATACTAGAGTGAGCCAAGTGCTGATATTGCTGATTCTAGAAGAGAGGTGAGACAAGTTGCCTTTGATGTAATGCAAAATCTGGGGATCCCCAGAAACGAAAAAGAGTTCTGATGTAGGAGTGTTTTATTCACCAAACCAGTGAAGTACTTGGCTAGACTGCTACCTCTGTAATTCCATTGGTGTGTCTCTAAGAATGAATGGCTCCCATATCCCAGCTGCTACATCAGAACAAGTCTCAGGAGAACAAGATTTCGCCAAAATAGTCACATCAACAGATGGATCTGCACTCTTCAAGCAATAGGCAGTGGACAGGCCGATTACACCAGCGCCAATAACTGCTACTTTTGCTATTGCCATCGCATCTAGTTTTCTCAAAAATCTTCAAAAGATTGATGTCAGTCGAGAAGGGGTTATTGTCTACATCGATCAGCTGATCGCATTTTGAGTCGGTGTTCGTGTTGTGGTTTCTTTACTTCCGAGTTGGATGTTTGTTTCTATATACTAGTGCGTAAAATAGCCTTCTGTAGACTAGCTAAAAAACCGGACCCTGATCAACCAGAGTTTCACTTTTTTCAATAAGCAATTAAACCAGTAGCGGAATAATTACAAAACGGTAAGCATCTCCAGGGATCGATGAAAAGAATTAACCGACTAAGCACTTAAGCAACTGATCTGAAAGCGCTTAACCTTGTTTGATCACACTATTTTTCATTGTTGAAAGAAGCATATTTGGTATTTTAAAGGCTTTCTTCCATGTACCATCGCATCATTGTTTGGGTTACAGGGAAATGTCTATATTTTGTTTGTTTTTCAAAACTAAAGCAACTATTAAGCAACTTTGAGGGCTAAAAGTCAAAAATAGCTGAATAAATACAGAATTATCTTCTTTCAATTATCTTTTTTGACCAAAACCTCGCGGCCCTATGCGGAAAACCCTCACTACTTGATACTCCGAATAAACCCGTCTAAACCCTGATGATTTAAATGATTTTTAGCATTAGCTAGCTATAGATACTTATAGATATAGTTACTTATGTTTACTTATAGTTACTTCGGGTTAATTATAGCTACTCATAGTTTCTTTCAGTTTCTTTTCGTTACTTATAGTAGCTAGGGTTATTATCCCATAAATGAGTACAGTACTCAGTGATGAGCTACGGTGCTGAACCCTGGTGATTTACTCTTACTGATACTGATAATAAGTAAACGATATCTAGAACACCCACATGATTCTAGCGCTAACCTCAATACCTATATAACCATAACCCCTTACCCAAGGTTTACACAAATCTTCTTTTATTGTTCCAAATGCATGAATCATAATTATCTGTATCGTAAGTCATGTAAGCTTTTAAAGTATGTAGACCAGATATTGTATGTATTTAGGTTACAAGCCATCTTGGCCTATATGCCTTTTATTAAGGAAAAAAAATAACGCCCTATAAACCCTAATCCTTACCCTAGTCTTAACCCTATGTAACCATAGCCACAAACGCAACATAGCCCTGACTCTGCAGGTCCGGCGTTTAGCAAACTGCAAACGGTATCTTTTGAGTACTAGTATCTATCAAAGGCTTTACAGCACCAACAACAATCTAACAACATTGAAAACAACCACAGGGAAGCAATGTAGTGAGGAAAACTCAATCATTTGCATCATCGAATGTTGACTTGAGCAGGCTCCACGTCACTTTGTAATAAATTTGCAGTTTTGCATTGAATTTGCAAGAGAATAATGTGGATGGCAAATCAGAACAAAGAATGAGTTTTGGAGCGAAGTACAATACTCGCAGTCCAGGTAAAAGGAGACTCATTAGAACTTTATAGATCGGTTTGAGTGATGCTGTTTTGCATCAAAATATATAGGCCTACCAAGCCCTTTTTAGCTCTAAAGGGCTTTGGACGTGATGTAATAGGCCCAAAGATGTTCAGCATTTCAAGAGCCTAAACCAACCCCTCCTTGACAGGTGGATATGTTTTTCGAACTATTCACAATTTCTATATTGTTCAGCCCAAATTATTTTTTCAAGTTTTATTTTCATCCATGGTGGGTACATATTTTGCGCTAATAGTTACTGCGCATATGCATATATAAAATACTGTTTAGATATTGGAAATGATAAGGTTTAGATGCCATATATCCACGGCGTAGCAGTCTGCAGAGTATGGCCCTTTTCAACGAGATCTCTGGGGTGCCAAAACAACTATCCATTGTTATATTATTGTTATCTCCAGTGTGCACTTGCCCAACTCTTCAGAGTGCGTACTGGATGGCGTACATGAAATGTAGGGTGGAGGGTGAGATGTTACAGGGTGCAAGCCCTACTGCAGACTCTCACACTTAACAGCTGAGTTTAGCAAAAGGACAATTCCATGAACAATAGAAAATGGCTTATGTGCAACCGACATCTCTTAGAAAACAATTATGCTCTGCAGACCGCAGAGCACAGAAAGAGGAGAGGTCAGCAGTAGACAAAGTAGGGATTGATGCTAGGGTGTATTGCAAGCCAAAGACATAAAAGGCACCAAGAACAATAGAAAAAGTACTCTAGAAACTTTAATTGTGTCGTATAGAGCTCAAAATATGCCTTAGATAATTGAAATTGTACCATAGGCTGTTCTTGGCCGCTTTCCACATTGGTATTCTTGTTTTTAATCTGAATGTGTATCTTCAAAACTTCATGAATTCTAGTTCTTTGCTAGATTAGAGGAATTAAAGGGTTTCCTTACGCCTGCTATGGAGAAATTGATTATGATGTTGATGATGATGTTTCAGAATGTTTAGTAATTTATGAAATGTTGAAATCATTTAGAGTTTCAGTGACTTAATCCATTTGATTCATGCTAGGGTTATTTTCTGAATCTGTTGAGGCGCTCAACGTATGATGGAAAAATACCCCTTTGTAGTCCAACACCACCGATGAAAGACTGAAGCCTGTGGGGAGGGTACCTGGTATATTTTTAGTACTTGGGACGTGCGGCCCAATTGGGTGTAAATTCTTGTCATTTTTGTATAAATATTGGTATCCTTTTATGCAATTTTGGTACAACTGTGGGTCTCCAATTTTCAAAACATGGCTTGAATGTGGGTTTGGGTATTCATTTTCAAGGTATTTGGTACATTTGGGTATAATTTTTCAAAATTTTGTTATGAACATAGGTATAAATTTTCAGAGATTTGGTATCAATATAGGTGTATATTTTGGTTCTTAGGCGGCACATCCCTACCCAAGACTGGATCAAGTATACCCCTTCCCCTGGGACTGACGAGGGCAAAAAAGATCAAATCACGATAAAATTGCAATCTGCTTTGTTCTGGATCTTTTGTAGCTGTGCCATTTTCAAAATTTCATGTCTTTGTGAATTGTGATGAAAAATTTGATCGGCCATCTTTTAAGGAATCGTCTATTGCCACTGCTGACCTGATGCCATTCTCAAATCAATGCTCTCAATAAATTGAACTGATTTTTTTTTAGCGGTGAAGCGTCTCATGCGAGAAGCTGTGGAGTTGCGGGAACCCACTGATCAATACTGTGCCCAACCACTTGAGGTAAACTCTTTACTCTCGTCAAAACAAATGGCAGGCCTTTTCGTTTAACGCGGGCGATCGCCCTCGCCCTCGCCATCGCCCTCGCTGAATGATTTACGAGGGCTCATGATCGCCCTCGCAAAAACGTGTTTCGCCCCCAAGAGAAAAAAAGTTATAAAACTTTATTATTATAGTTTTCAAATTATTCTGATTTATAGACATCCATTTTACGCAAAGAAAGTACCAATAAAGATAAGTTTATTTGCGAAATTAAGAAATCTAATTCGAAAATCAAATAGGCCCGTAACCAAAAAGACAAGCAACCTTTACAGAGTTGATTGTCTGTTCTAGCTGCTCCATTGAATATTGAATAAGGTAAAAGTTTGTCTTCTTAGCTTTGAAGTCCATTGACACTCTCTTCGCGAAAGTAAACAGTTCATCAATCGTTTAATCAGTATCGTCGCTAGTCCATTAATCGTTAATTCGAATCCGTTGGAACAAATGATGTGTATCTAGACAGCAACCTTGCCCGATTTGAAGTCAACGACAAAGAGCCTGGGATTCGTCGTCTGTTTGGGACCTACTTGAAATCAGGCAACGCAACGAAAGCACCTGTGAATCGTGAGTTCGTAAAGCATGAATTCAAAGGGACGCACTACATGGAAATGAACAGTAGGTTGAAAGCAAGCAATGCCAAGGTTAAAGTAATCAATGAGATTATAAAATTACTTGAAGATAGGTTTAAAGACTTTCAAGACGGAATATACGACGTGATGCGAGAGTTCGACCCCAAAAACCGGACAGATAGTAACAACTATGGAAATGGGGATATCAACAATTTGCAGCCCATTTCAGATAAAACCTTGCCATTGCTTCCTTTAATGAAGATAAAGGTTATTCCTGAGTGGAGAAGCTTAAGAAACTACGTTAAGATTTGGATGAAACACGTAGTTTCCGAGAAGCTTTGGAAAAAGATCTTGGGATTCAAAAGGTCTGAATTTCCAAATGTAGTATGTGCCATGGTCAAGATCCATATCTCTATCAGTGGTTCCAACTCGACCGTTAAACGTGCATTCAGCACATTGACCAACATTTTGACGGACAAGCATCTTTCAATGAAGCACAAACGGATGGAACAAATCCTCATTATCAGTAGCATTGAAAAAAATTGGACAGTCCAAGAAAGAAACGAAATCATCGAAAGAGCCGTCTACATCTATTTGGAAAGAAGACGGAAGACGATAGTAGCGAAAGAAGCGGAGGGGTGTGTAGGCCTAAGCTGGATGAAACCCCAATTACTTAACCTTTGACTTCATGTGCCATTTATCTTCTCAATGTGGACATTTACCTTAATCCTGAATATTGTTTACAAATTAACGATGATGAAGCATCCTGAAACCAAAGATTAAGAAATTGTGGTCAGGCCAACACAGTAATATCTTCTTGAGACCCTGGAGTCTGTCTGCAAAAAATACTTTTGGAGGGGCTATCGCCCTCCTGAGCTTATCAACGTGGGCGATGTACCGCCCTAGTGACAATTTCTATACGAAAAGGCCTGACAAATGGAAATACGGAATATTTGAATTCTCTTTGAATTCCACCATGCTATCTTTAATCCACTTTACAACTCCACGAGGCGTCTTAAAATCAAAACGTTCTTGTTGATGTTATAGGAAAACTTGGCTATTTCATATTTCGACTTGACTGTTTCTTATTTTGAAAGTAGTTTTTTGCCAACTGCACTGAATACCCTACTCAAAAGTGTGTTTAAATTGCTTGAATAGCAAAGGGGCTTTATGTTTGGGAACGTTTCTTGTTTTTATCTCTAAAACAGTTTTGCAGATGGTAAAATGTTCTGACCCGAGTTTCAGCCTAGTATTTCTGAAACGTTGTTCTTTGGAAAAAAGTTTAAGTTGATAGTTGATAAGAAAATGCGCTTAGTATCTTTGTAAGGTAGGTTTATTTTCAAGGCACGAAAGGCCCAATGAGTAGGTAGACTAATCAAGCAGTGCATTGATAGTTGATAGGCAAATATGCTTACTATCTTTGTAAGGTATTGGTTTATGTGCAAAGTACAAAGGGTTCACTGAATAGGTATCTAGACTAATCGAGCAGCACGACTCTGGTCCTTCCTTTCAATGTGACAACACCTTGTAATTCCTTTTGCCTTTTTTGCCTGGAATTACAGAGAGCTGGCTAATTCCCTCCTCACACTTTACGTGACAGGTCTGAAAGTGGGACCCTGTGATCAAGGGTCGAGAGATCTAACCACTCGACAATGCCCACCACAAGGTAGAGGTTTCTTGATTGAGTAGTTTGTCTTGACCTGCCCTCAGGCAAACATGCTCTTAGAAACAATATCAGGGGAGTCGATACAATTTAAAAGATTTAAAGAAGATATATGACACTGGGACGGTAAAAGTTGCATGTGCCTCATTTGCACCTAGACATCATTTTTTTCAAGCGTTTTTCTCTCTGCTTTTTCAGATAAATTGCAATGTGCATTTTTCATTTTAATTTTTGTATCTATAAGTTGGTTTGAATTACTGTGCTTCGAAAATTCCATTCGCGAAAATTCCATGATGTAGATATCAGCTTTAAATATATTTGAAATTAAATGAAGACAGGGCCAACCAGTCAACTATATTAAACAAGGTCTAGACGGACCTAGAAATCAAAAGACACCATCTAGAAAATGTTGAATATGGCTTTAAGAGGCTCTTTCTTTTGAAACAATTTCAGAGAACGGTCTTTGCTTCGCAGATCTAAAAAGACTAAGAGAGCATATTTGAAGGTGCAAATACAACTTGGTGGCAACAATTACAATCTTGCTTGAAGAATTCTAAGAAACGTTTAGCTAACTTTGCCCCTCTTCCTTCTTTCAAATTGTATGCTTTATACAACGTAATTTTTTCACGTTAAAGATATTCTGATTTTAAATCTGTACGAAAACCCATATGCAAAAACACCTTTATTTCAGCTTTGAACTGAAATCTTCTTACGTATCAGGGATATTTGAACAGATTTGCATAAGGATGGATGATTTGAAATCATATGGTCATGCTTTTTAAGTACTGTTATGCTTTCACGACATATCTTACATAGTTAGTTATTTGATAAATGTTTAGGGAACATTATCTAAAATACTTAAATTTTAATGTAGAGGTTCTTGAAAGAAGTTATTCTCATCTGTGTAGTATTATTGTAACTTATAGATTTTAAATTCATTGAGTAAAGCTAGATAGACTTTACATAATAAGAAATGTTTCGACTTTGCGGTAGCTCAAAGTATATTCCAAAACAGTGGAAATTTTCAGGAATTTTTAGCCTCAATAATCCAATATTGTTTAAATCTAATCTTGACTTAAAAAAGTGTGTAAAGAGAATCGAATGAATGGACAGGAATTAATATCCAGGACGAGAACAAATTGTATTTATTTGTTCAAAACCAGATTTCTGCGTTCTTATCACACATGATATCATCCGTAAATTTCAGTTTAATCTCGAAGAGAACAAATTGTATTTATTTGCTCAAAACCAGATTTCTGCGTTCTTATCACACACAATATCACCCGTAAATTTCAGTTTAATCATGAAGAGAATAAATTGTATTAATTCGCGCAAAACCAGATTTTTGCGTTCTTATCACACATGATATCATCCGTAAATTTCAGTTTAATCTCGAAGAGAATAAATTGTATTTATTTGATCAAAACCAGATTTCTGCGTTCTTATCACACATGATATCATCCGTAAATTTCAGTTTAATCTCGAAGAGAACAAATTGTATTTATTTGCTCAAAACCAGATTTCTGCGTTCTGATCACACACAATATCACCCGTAAATTTCAGTTTAATCATGAAGAGAATAAATTGTATTAATTCGCGCAAAACCAGATTTTTGCGTTCTTATCACACATGATATCATCCGTAAATTTCAGTTTAATCATGAAGAGAACAAATTGTTTTTATTTGTTCAAAACCTGATTTTTGTGTTCTTATCACACATGATATCATCCGTAAATTTTTAACTCGTGAAGCTTTTTACTGGCAATATAATCTATCTACACTCGTAAAAGTCTTGAACTTTGCTACCAGTTTAATGATGAAGATAAAAAACACAAGCACAAGCTTCTTTTAAAAAGTATTGAATCAAGAATCACAGTTAACACTTTGAAGAGGAAAAGGAAGGGGTAATTTGGGAACTTGGATGTCCCCTTTCATCAATAAGGAAAATGGCATTGGACTTCTAAGTTAATTGGGATTGGGATCTTTAAACACGTCAATGCTGGAAAATGTCTCTATTTTCCTCATTGGGATTAGGATATTTGATTATCTCGGTATTGGGCATTGCGATCAGTACCCCCGCCCCCCCCCCCCTTTAGGACCCTCTGCCGAATTCTTTTTCATGCGTTACAAGATCACGAAACATGAACCAAACTGGTCACCAGCCAGTTTTCAGCGTATCTGCCCCTTGAAAGATGATATACCACACCTTTTGTAAGAGTATATAATGTCTACCCCTTGTAGCATGACATGTAATCTGAATGTGGTATAAGTAGAGTCCGAAATAGGACGGTTCTACGGCTTCGAGCTGGAGAAAAGGTTTTTTGAGTAAGATTTAGATATCTTTTTTAAAAGAACATTTTGAGGAAAGTACTCGGTAGCGCTGGAAATTGATTGGAGAAGGTTTGCATTCATTGTTCATTAAAGAATTTAATGGTACAGTAATTTTAGCTTGTTTTCATGAAAACGTATACCTACTGCTACACATTGTTGGTTTCATTGTATAAGGTCTTCTGTTTTGTTTCACCGAAGCTATATCTGCCCCCAAAACTTACTACCCATATAATCCCTCATATACCACTATTTTCATTAATTACATGATCGTACTTTGCAAAATCCCAAACCTTGTACGTGGACCACACCCACTTTTATTATCTGGACATGAGGAAGGTTTGGTTGTATGGTTTTCATGACCAGGGGTGGTTGTCCTCTATTCCGTACTCTAGATACAAGTTTGCTAGGTTAGTCAAAGGTCTGTCGATTTGCCTGTTTATACATGTGTCATCAATAGATCAATTTATTCACAACTTCAACGAACTTACCATAAATTCTTCTAAATATCGGTGAGTGCATATTAGAATATAAATTCTGATATCAGTCTATCCGGTTTTATACAAGGAATTGCTCCTTAATCAAGTATGGCTTATAAGCTAAGGAAATGGGATATGAATGTCGACATCTAAGGCCTGCTAAGACGGCTACCTTAAAAGTCTTCATATGTTATTACAAGCGTAAATAAAGATGAACAAACTGTTAGAATTCAGCTTCTTTGTGCCCATTTCTTATATCCAGGGATTTATTGCATTCCAAAACATGTAAAGGATTCTGGAATTTTTAGCCTCAGCGGTTTAATACCCTTATAGCCTGATATTATTTTAGAAAACAGTGCTAAGATATTTTGGGGTTAAGCTATATAGATGGATGCTTTCATGGATTAATCCTTTCTGATCTTTCTTAGGACAACTTGTTTGAATGGCATTTCACGGTTCGTGGAGCAAGCGACACTGAATTCGCTGGTGGTGTTTACCATGGCAGAGTTTTACTACCCCCAGAATACCCGATGAAACCTCCAAGTATCATGCTTCTAACTGTAAGCTTTTTCATCACCAAAATAATTTCATTTTGTTCCTAAACATTAACTTTCCTTACCATACATGGGCTAGGCATCTAACCTGAATCCTTGCTGTTGTTGGGATGCTATCAGCACTGTAGACTATGGTCTATACTGTGGATGGATACTATCTGTACTATTTGGAGATGCTATCAGTGCTGTGGTGGGGGGAAGGGCTACCATCAGTGTTGTGAAGGCTCATCATCAGTATTGTTGGGGGGCTACCATCTAGTACTGTGAAGGGTGTTCAGTATTGTGGGGGTTACCAACAGTAATATGGAGGATGTTCAGTTTTGTGGATAGTCATATCAAAGTTTAGAAAAACCGGACTTGCACATGTACGCTTCCAATCCTTAAGAACTATTTCTTCCAAAAGCTTTCCTATAGGATCCAGTGATTAATTATGTTTCTCACTGAATTCTAGCCAAATGGAAGATTTGAAATTGGGCAAAAGATCTGCTTGAGTATGTCTGCTCATCATCCTGAAACTTGGCAGCCATCTTGGAGCAGTAAGTTTTTAACAGGTCGTATTTATCCCCCTGGGGTGTGACTTTAGTGCTTAATTATACTGAGTCACAAGCTTTGTTAGGCTACTTTTTTCAAAGTATTCAGGTTTATTGATACAGTGAACGTTTGGAGTGTTACATCGTGTTTGCTGATCTTAATTCCGGCTTTTGGTGAAGTAAGTATACACAAATCGGGCACTTCTTGGAGTAGTAAGCTTGAAACTATTAGCAAGTTTGATGTTGCCTGTTTGCAGGGGTGGAAAATATAGCAAACCACGAAACAATTGGTCCCAGTTTTTTTTTGGGTCTCCGGGAGGAAAAGGAGAAAAGAAAGGAAAAGAAGAAAGAAAGAGTGAAAAAGAGAACTAAAGAAAGGGTAAAGAAGGGAGAACACGGAATAAATTTTAGAACACTAGAAAGAAGTACAGTTTCCATCATAATTTTGTTCGTTTATTTAAATATGCTCACAGATATCATTTTCGAAATTTTTTAGTGTCCCAGAAAATAAAATATTTTTTCCACCCCTGCCTGTTTGTTGTAAGAAAAATGATGGAAAATCGTGTATGGTTGAATAAAGATAAGTTTAATCATGGTTTTAGATCTTTGAAGCAAAAGATTACTCGATCAATAGATTTCATCAAGGGGAGCATTTTTAAATTAACCCGTCATCTCTTCTTACATTATCATTTCATCTTGCTTTCAGTCCGCACAGTGCTTCTTGCAATCATTGGATTCATGCCTTCGAAGGGAGAAGGAGCCATTGGTGCATTGGATTATCCAAAGAAAGAAAGAAAAATTTTAGCTGTCAGGTAAGAAGTACAGCCCTGAGATTCTTTACTGATTCAGAACTTACTTTGCAGAAAACTCTTTACAAAATTTTGGACATTGAATTGCATTTTGTGATAATCTCAGATCTTAGTGTGTCAGGCACTGAAAATAAATAATTAATCTCTAAGAGTCAAAAATCACGTGACTGAAAAGCACGAATCAGAGGTCTTCCTCGTTGCCAATATCATACATGAATCCTAAACCCACATGATTCAAGTAAAAACTTTGGAATTTTAAATGAGTCGGAGCAATCGCTAAAAATAGCTTGAGAAAAAGCACCGAAAATACAATTGGCTGGGTGTTAAATTCATATTTGTGCGTTCTTTGCAGATCGATCGAATGGAAATGTGATGTTTGCGGAGCTGTTAATGGACAATCGTTGCTCGAAAGTATGCTTATATTTCTACTTTTATGATTCTACTGTATATTGATACTTCTATAGCCAAGGAGCAATCAGTTCCAAGAAATCTCATATCCTAATCCTGAAAATCCTATTGTTCTAATAATGATCCCTTAAAAATCTCATGAAATCCTCATTTTCTTGAAAAATCTTGTACGCTATGATTAGGAATGAAATGCCTCTCGTCCTTGGTGCACTTGTGTCCTCATACCGAAATCATTTTATTTTCCATGTGAAGAACACTATCAATAATCTTTTCTGGATATTTTAATTTGTGGTGAATGGAAATTTCCTATCGACTTCTTCATTACATAACTTACTTGACTACTTTAGTACACTAAAAGCTATCTAATGGAGCCAATAGGTTATCTCTTTGTATCTTTTCTGAACGCCTTGAAAGTTTACTCGAGCGCCTATCTTGTTGCTCCTCATAAGACCGGGTTGCTTAGGAGCATACTCCCATAATGCATTGCGTGAGACGAGATCCACCATCTTTTTTGCAGAATCATCTGCCTCTTCACCTAGGTTCTGTATTGATGACTTTATAATGTATCCATCGTTCTATGTTCTGTATTGATGACTTTATAATGTATCCATCGTTCGTTTCTATGGTTAGGGGGGAAACCAAAGGTTTTTTCGTTCTTAGTGTAGCCAAAGTTGCCCTGCAAATCTTGCTAAATGCCCTGCAAAAAACGGAAAAACTGGATAATTTCCCATGAATAAAAACATAAATCAGTTGGACTTATTCAGGGGAAGTCTCTGCATGATTGTTGTGCTGTCTATGCATTCTGCTGCTATTTCCATTTAGAGGTAGCCCAACATTTTCTAAACGAGATCATTTAAGAATCAAAAGCTAAGTCCTTTCATAAAATATGCCTGATTCCCTAATCTACCCTGCGAGATTGAGTCAAATCTGCCCTGCAAAATCAGGTTTATTCAGATTGGAAGGGGGTGTCACATCTCCCCCCCCCCTTATACCCCATTTGAAGTTCGCTCCTGTAAGCTCTAACGATTTAAACAAAAGATTTCAGCTACTAGCTCGACAACACGTTTCATTGGAAAGTTGAGAATATGTGGTCCAGGGTTCGAGTCCGCCATGATGATATCGTTTCTTGTATCGATAGGGTTCGAAGGAAATGATGCTATCAGCCAAGAAGCTAAAGAACTGGCGTCTCAGATTTCCTTTAAGGTTAGTTCTTTTCTTTCTCTTCTAATTTCGTGTAATTATTTAGGAATGGATTGACGTAGATAAAATATTTGGGGTTCGCCTTAGTAATGCATCTCAATTTCCTCTACCGTTATCGTAACGCGTTTGTTTCTTGTTCTACACGAAATATGGAGTTTCAACTGAAGGGTTATCTTTTCTTAGCGACGGCTGAATAGTGAAAGGAAACTAAATATACTTTGGAAGGAGTGACTAGAACATCCGTTTTATTTGTCGGTTGACCTTACTCGAAGTTCCCTTCCGTTATTCAATCTTCTTGCTAGACCTTCTGGCTCTGGGAAAGAAAGGTTTTTAGAATTTCTAAACGAGGCTTTTTTGATTGGGGACATATCAACAGCATCTAGCTGGAGTTAAGAATGTGACAAGGAGGCTATAGGATGTTTCATAGTTTGTACCATACCGAATCACAGAAAATCAAGTTATCTATAGGTAATCCCAGAACTGCTTAATTTTAGAAGGGTCGAACTTGAATCGTGCTGAGCTAGGAAAACGCATATGTGTGTTCCCCACTGTACTGAGAACATACTAAACATCCTCCACAGTACTGATGGTATCCTCCCACAGTACTAAACATCCTCCACAGTACTGATGGTATCCTCCCACAGTACTAAACATCCTCCACAGTACTGATGGTATCCTCCCACAGTACTAAACATCCTCCACAGTACTGATGGTATCCTCCCACAGTACTCGACTCGACATCCTCCACTGTTCTGGACAACAAGCTCCACAGTACTGAACATCCTCTGCAGTACTGGACATCCTCCACAGTACTTAACATCCTCCAAAGTACTGAACATCCTCCACAGTTCTGAACATTCTCCGCAGTACTGAACATCCTCCGCAGTACTGATTGTATCTCCCACAGTTCTGGGCATCGTACACAGTACTGAGTACCCTCCACATTATTGCACAGACGTTCCCCAGGGTAGTATTCTTATTTAGATTTGGGTTAATGTGGCTTTAGTAAAGATTCTGTCATATCAATGAATTTATAGGCCTATCAATCATTTATTTTATGGCTATTTCACTCTGGCCACCCAAGATCTTTTCTTATCAATTCTTATTGAGAATGAAATGAAAACAAATTTTCTAGGACTATCTACAAGGTTCAGATAATTTTATAGCTTCTTAATATTGCTGAGTTTCGCCTTGAAATGTCTTAGACCCCAGTTCTTTACTTAAGCTGTTTACTTGAATTCATAGGGTATGGTCTGACACGGGGAATTAAATTCTCAAGAGTAGGCTACTGTAATTTTAATATACTGCCCACGAGTCTCCAAGGAGGGTTGTTACTACCGAAGGTGAGGGTGCTAACTAAACCAGGACAATAAGATAGTATAGTAACTTTGTACTTTGTAGTGTATTCAACTTCAGGCTTATCCACAGTGAAGCATTGATTCGTATTTCGGATTAAATCCTTCTTCAGAGCCATATTGATAGCCAGTTTACATCTGGTTATGATGATGTGAATTTCTATTCAATTTTTTTCCAGGGAGAAAAGCAAGACAGAACGAAACCCGAAGGTAAGGAAAGTACAGAGTTGACAAGCAAGCAAAAGGAAAATGTAAATATTGCAAGTGATGTTGATACCATTGGAACTACTAATATGGGAAGGGGAGATGTCTCAACGAATGAAAAAGTTGGTGCTTTTCAGAAGCCGGAAGTTATTAAGGCAGATATAGATTCAAACGCAGAAACTGATTCAAAACCGGAAGTTATTGGTCTGGATAGTGATGCAAATATAGATAAAGGAAAGGAAGAAGAAAACTCTATGAAACAAGAGGGTGTTGAATCTCAGAGTGTAGTAAGAAAGCGAACTAACGCCAATAAGAACTCGAAGGCGTCTGCTGCACCATTAAAAAACGGAACTGGCTCTGAGCCAAGCCAAGGAAAATTTACGCTTGTTCTGGTCTGGATGATTGTTATAGCGTTGGTTGTTTTGATCTTAAGACGGCTTTGCATGGACAGTGGCTTTATAGGTAAAGCCTAGTGGAAACTACAAGGCTCAATGTTCATCGGACCAGAAAATTCCTTATGATGTATAGGCAATTAATCAGAGATATATCGCACCGCTTTTAAGTACAATTAGTATATCATATTTATAGTTAGAATAGGCATATCTTTATTAGTTTGAATGATAGATATCAAGAAGGTTACAGTCACAATTCTTAGTTCCTTTTCGTGTTTTCCTATTCACCCAGCTGTTTTCATCTTTTATCTGTATCACTGTATGGAAGATAGAGAGAACATTGCCGGAAGAATCCAGTGGACCGGTATTCAGAAAGTTCCGTATTGATATGCAATAATTATAGGTATAATCTATAATGTCCCTTGCCCAAATTTTTACTAAATTCAGTATATCATTCGAGCACTAAAGAACTTGACAAAACCAAATAGACTTAAGATGCAATTCTATTAAATAAAGTACTAAATAAGTGACCCAGAATTCTACTTGCAATACCTGGCGTAATTAAGTACGCTTATAGATATCTTGAAAATACATTAATTTGCATGTTGTAAAACTGATCTTTGCCCATTCTAACCGGCCATGTTCAAAATAGCTGGCAATGAGAGAGGTGAAATCTACGTTATGTTGCCATATTTTTCATTGGCTTCAAAATTTGAACAATTGCAAACAATTGCAAAAACAAAACTACTTGAAACAATTACAAACAAAAAACTACTTGAAACAATTACAAACAAAACTACTTGAAACAATTACAAACAAAAAACAACTTGAACCGATTGCAAAAATTAAACAACTAGAAACAATTGCAAACATAAAACTACTTGAAACAATTGCAAACATAAAACAACTTGAAACAATCGCAAACATAAAACAACTTGAAACAACTGCAAAAATAAAACAACTTGAAACAATTACAAACATAAAACAACTTGAAACAATTGCAAACATGAAACAACTTGAAACAATTGCAAACATAAAACAACTTGAAACAATTACAAAAATAAAACAACTTGAAACAATTGCAAACATAAAACAACTTGAAACAATTGCAAGCATAAAACAACTTGAAACAATTGCAAACATAAAACAACTTGAAACAATTGCAAACATAAAATAACTTGAAACAACTGCAAAAATAAAACAACTTCAAACAATTGCAAAAACAAAACTACTTGAAACAATTGCAAGCATAAACCTACTTGAAATAATTGCAAAAACAAAACAACTTGAAACAATCGCAAACATAAAACAACTTGAAACAACTGCAAAAATAAAACAACTTGAAACAATTACAAACATAAAACAACTTGAAACAATTGCAAACATAAAACAACTTGAAACAATTGCAAACATAAAACAATTTGAAACAATTGCAAACATAAAACAACTTGAAACAATTACAAAAATAAAACAACTTGAAACAATTGCAAACATAAAAACAACTTGAAACAATTGCAAACATAAAACAACTTGAAACAATTGCAAACATAGAACAACTTGAAACAATTGCAAACATAAAACAACTTGAAACAATTGCAAACATAAAACAACTTGAAACAATTGCAAACATAAAACAACTTGAAACAATTGCAAACATAAAACAACTTGAAACAATTGCAAACATAAAACAACTTGAAACAATTGCAAACATAAAACAACTTGAAACAATTGCAAACATAAAACAACTCGAAACAATTGCAAACATAAAACAACTTGAAACAATTGCAAACATAAAACAACTTGAAACAATTGCAAACATAAAACAACTTGAAACAATTGCAAACATAAAACAACTTGAAAAAATTGCAAACATAAAAACAACTTGAAAAAATTGCAAACATAAAAACAACTTGAAACAATTGCAAACATAAAAACAGCTTGAAACAATTTCAAACATAAAACAACTTGAAACAATTGCAAACATAAAGCAATTTACACCAATTGTAAAAACAAAATATCTAAAAACAAGCGCAGACACAAAACAGGCACAAACAGGTTGAAACCATCACAAACACAGACAATTTGAAAAAATCACAAATAATAAACGATTTGAAACATTTACAATCAGACACAAATTGAAATAACCATGAAAGTTAGTTTTGCCTGTGTGCTGTATCAGATCTCTGACCCTGATTTGACCCATCGAGTAATTTGATACGGGTAACCCTCGGTTAGCATCAACGTTTTCATGGACTTGCAGTTTAGGCTGTTGAATGGAAACAATTTGCCTGTCAGTTTTTGCTATTGAGCGAAAACTATTTGCCCGTCAATAAAGGGAAGAATAATTGGCAAAAGCCATAATGGCATTTCCTGGATCAGTCTTTGATGTCGACTCCTCATCATGACCTAAGTTAAAAAGAAACTGAAATCTACTATGTAGAAACCTATTTATAAAGCTCAAGCCTCGAGGCCACAAGAAAATTACCAATAGAAAGATAAATGGCTTGAATTTTTGTGTTTTTAAGTCCCTTTCCTGATTAGCATTAACCAGCTTCCCCTGTGATTTTGAAAATAAGAATTCTTTCCTGGTTTCAATTCCCTAGTAATTCAGCCAATTCAGACTAATGAGATTATGTTTTCTCTTTGTAACAAATATATCGACTTATTGAAATTAGATTAAAGCTACAATGAGTCAATATGCAGAAGCGCCTTTCACAGCAAGCAATTCTTGCTACACCAATGAGCCTAGTGAGGCATTATGAGCGCTCCTCCCACTCGAATTAGGACCTTTCACATGCCTATTTTCGACCCTCTTATCTCTGCAACGCTATGTTACAGCCTTTGATAGGTTGTTGAAAAATCGAGAAAAAATTCAATCATTGATTTGTAAAAAATTCTTTGACCATATAAACCCCATAATAGAAAGGGGAAAAATTCACTTTTTCCACAACTTTTCACAATTTGAACAAAACTACCTCTTGAAAACCATCAAATATCTAAAACGAGTACAAAGATATCAACATAAAAACTTAATAATATTAATTTCTGATATTCATTGATTGTTTTGAGACCAGAATTGAAAAAATTGAAAAATTATAAAAACTGTTGAATTACAACCAGTCGACCCCCTTTAAAGGTGGTAAGAAAAATCAATGAAACATATCAACTACTCAAGCTTGTATGACACTCATCAGAGTATGACGTCAGAACGAGAGCGAAACGAAACCTAATAAATCATTTTACCCAGAGGTAGGTTAAAATTGACCAATCAGAAAGGAGGGAAAACAACCAATTATCAAAGGGAGTCCAGTGAGACGGACCATTCACTTATGCAGCAAGAACGTTAGAGACCAAGGGGTACTGAGTATAGTTGACGGGTGGGGGATTGCTGCACTAACATGAAAAGGGTGCTATTTCTATATCCAATGTCACCCTTTTTGCCCACTTCATCATGGATCAATCAGTGCTCGAAAGGTATGAACATTTGCAAAATATGGATTCTTGATACTTGGAAGAGTAGCCGAAAAATTGGAGAATCAAAAAAACCCTTCAAGAGATTATTCGTGATTTATTATGATCAACGATTTATAACTAGTGATTGAAGACTATTGATGGATGATTTTTGTACTTTATTGATAAATTATGACGTACTTACTTTTTTGCTTGTGGTTAGTAAATTAGCTGATATCATTATTTCTAATCAAGATCAAATAGCTATTCTGAATAAAGTATAACGATGCTATCGATGGTAATGGAGATGATTATGCTAGGAAAGATTATTATGCTGTTATTCATGATTGTACGCTTATTATGATAAATATGCTTATTATGATAATTATACTTATTATGATAATTATGACTATCATGATTAATATGAGTATCATTATCAGTGGCATACGGTCATCACATTTCATACTTTGTATGAGGAATAAAAACTGGACTGAACCTGATCTAATCTAATGAAATTTTAATGCAACCCTGTCTAATTCTTTTAATTTCATTATTTCAAATAGTCATTCTTTTCTTACTAGTTTAAGTGCCTGTGTGAATGCAGACAGGCTATGTCTACTTTGTAGTGAGTAGTCTGACTCTGTTTAGGCGTTTTTAAATTGTATGTATTTATCTAAACTTTTGATCATATTTTTATCATCGTAAAAGAATTCTATTATTTTGATGATGATGATGATTATGATGAAAATTTTGGGAGGGTTGTTTGAAATAGAGGCCGACTACTTGGCCTCGCATTCCTACCTTGTTATGCTTGAGTGGAAAGTGGTCAGAGTAGAATGTCTAATCAAGCCATGGAATTTAAACTGCGATCATAAAGCCGAAATTATTTCTAAATTGATGTCAACAAAGAAATTCTCATGCTGTTATAAATATTGAATATTCCTCAGACATGGAAAAGTACTAGAGTATAGGAAAGATTTCATGCAAACAAAATGGCTGAAACGATCAAGAAATGCTCGCTCGATGTTTACGTGAAGGAGGGCCGCCTCGAGGACATCGAACGAAAATTCGATCATGTCAAGAACCTATTCAATGTCGAAGTTAAGTTCGGATCAAATCAAGGAAAACAATACATGGTAAATCCTGGCAAATGGCTCGAAGTCGTAGGCAGTCGGGAAAATGCAACCAAAGCGAGAGTAAGTTCAGAAATGTGATTTTGTAAGTTGCTAGACAATTCAGACCGAGATTTAGATCGTGAAAAATTCTGCGGTTTTCGGGTGAAGTCTGGCTTTTCGCAACACGCTGGGGCTCTCACGGTCTTAGTTATTATTATTATTGCGAGATTCAATGATTTATCATCTTAAGGATGTCTACCCGTGACAAGCATTCAAATTTTATCATGTCAACCAGAGAGTTGCCATCATCTTTCCTTATTGATGAGTAACCAGTAACCTCGATTTCTACAGAGTTTTTTTAGTATTATGAAAATGTCTATTCTAAAAAAGTGATAAAGTTTACTTTTAGTTAATTCTAAAAATCTAAAGACAAAAGATTAAAGCCTACAATGAATAAAATACCCAGTTGAAATTATTCGTTTACAATCCCTCATCGAGTATGACTGCTGGGAATAGGGTTGAGTTCAACAGGACTTAAGAGTTTGTTCTTTCAGTTTCTTGCCTCTGTTCCCCCCAGTCAAAATACCTAAAAAACAAGTATTCATATATTCATCTAATCCATTATTAGTGTATGATTATTAATTAGAATGGTATTACATTTCAGGAATATGTCAAAGGGTTATCCAACCCCGAAGAAGTTGTTCGTCTGCGAATTCCTGACTCGTTGCTTGAGTGCCTATTGGAAAAGGCTTCGGAATTGGAGAGAGAAACGGCTGCTATTATATCATTCCCAAATAATGGAGAAATTGTGGAAATCAGTGGCGGAATATCCAGGGTTACTAATGCTGCCATGAGCATAGAGCACACGATAAATTTGTTTATTGAGAACCAGGAATTTGATGAATCGCAACCTGTTTCAGACGATGCTGAAGGAGAGCCAGTTGGGATTATTCTAAATACCAGCTCACATGGCAGCGAAGACAGTGATATCTATCCTAATGTGATAGTGTCGGAGCTTTGTTGCCATGATCAAAACATTCCCAATATCAATGAGTCATCTATTGAAAACTATGAACCAAATTGCCAATGTCACAACAATAACAACAATGTCCCACTTAACGTCCCACAAGGCATTATCGGATCCAGCAATCTGAATGCAGAATTAATGGAATTCGGTTTGAAACTAGGTTACACTGAAGATGAAGTGAAATCTGCAATGAAGAAAATTGGCACTGAAACTGCGGTTAATAAAAACGAACTACTCCACGAGTTGATAAAAGCCTCCACATCTGCAAAACAGATTGGAAAAGCTGATGAAGTGAAAGTTGAGAATTGTAGTGGATATCCAAGACCCCTGGATGCAAATATTCTGAGGCATATTGTGATTGATGGTAGCAATATTGCAATGAGGTATGCTTTCTTTTTGGATTTTTGTTTGTTTTTGTCCCTAAAATTTGCAGGTGCTTTAATGTATTTACAGTTGAAGGAAGATGTCAAGTTATTCGTTTCTCTGGAAAATCGGTCTGTAAAAATCCCAAAAACCCCAAGATAGGATAGAATTCATTAATTCAGAATCAAGTGCGGCTTATGTGACTGAAAGCATCCTTCTTGGGGCACAAATTTCAACATAATTTAACAGATCTCTGGGAACTCTAAGTTAGAAGTTATTAGGTTTGAAATGTAATGGAACTAAAACACGAAAGCTGTCACTCCTCACACATGCCTGACATGTAGCAAGACATTAATAGACATTAGGTGAGTGAAACCACTTTGTTAGAAGATATGGGCATAAGCCATGCTGTGAAGGCTGTGAAGAAATAGCCAAATGGGTCCTGGCCATAAGCATTTGATATTCATCCTGGCCTTTCACGAAAATATTGCACCAGAGTTATGCTAAATTGATGCTAAAGCTGTTGTCATTTAGTTTGAAAGCTCCAGTCCTTCTGTTTATGCCTTGATATTATGATGACATCAAAACAATGTTAACTCAGAATACTTGCAAAGATTCAAGCTGCAACATAATGTTTGATGAGTCTTCTAGCAATGAGACGGATAACACTTAATCTTCAAGGTGTGATGGAGCATGATTGAAAGATGTAACAGCACCACAGCTATCATTGTGATTGAGTTACCATATCTAGACAAGCCTAGACCAGTCACTTTGTTCATGGGCACGCGCCACACCTTCACCATGGGTTGTCTTGAGAGTCAAATGTTTCAGGTTACGGAAAAACCTAGGTGTAGGAAATGTGGGTTTTACAAACTTTTGGCAGAAACTTTGTCATTTGTTCACTCCTAATCATAAAATATTCTAAATGAAATAAGAAACAATGATATAATTCACATAAAAATGACTAGAAATAAAATCTACTCCAAATGAACAACAAAGTTAATAAGCTTGAATTTTCAACAAGTAACAAATAATGTATGAACTTGTTTTGCCAAACTTTAAAAAAAGTTAAATTTTAAAAAACGTTTGGTAGCTTTTGAAAAAGCAAGTAACTTGTTTTCGAAATTTACATGATTGTTACACATTTGTGACAATTGTTTGCACAAACAATAGAGAGAGTAGTACATCAGCCTCTTTTATTTACATAGCTCTCTGAAGTATTTTGAATTTTGGGTACCGAATGTCTGTTTTGATACTTTCTTGAATTTGAAAATTGGTTTAGATTATCGTGATGATACAATACAATACTTAAAGCTTTCTCTCAAAGTTTAACAAGAATGAGAAACAAAGCAATCTCCTTTTATGAATCAAAACAACATAACAAATGGTGATCCATGCAATGTATTGAAGTAAAAATAGACATTTGCGGTTTGCATTCTGAAGAAATAAAACAAGATAGAAATAATTCCCCCTCTATAAATACAATTTTTCCATTAGATTAATACCAAATAGAGTAAAGACCATACAGCTCTTTTTATCATTTACAAGATAAAAGTTTTCAGGAAAGTCTGGCTGTCCTATTAGGAGTCTCCAATAGAAAATATTAGTTTATTAAGACTGTTTTTGTGTTGAAGTACACCATAGGGAGGATGTTACCTGATTCCCTTACCCAATTTCCACCAAAAATATATACATTGATTTATAGTTTGAATATGCAGGGCCGGAACCAGCACCCACAGAAAGGGGAGGCAAAACACATACATCAAAGGGTAATGTAAGGGATATAGGGTATTATCAAGCTAATTGTATTGTTTTTCTACCAAAATAGGGTGGGCATACACCCCTTACGCCCCCCCCCCCTTGGATACGGTCCTAATATGCCAACCTATTTCAGCCCTCTCACTTTCAGACAGTCTGTTTTATTCTTGTTTTATTGCTTTGTTATTATTTGAATATTAGTGTTTTGATCTTAGAGTTGGTTTGTAAAGTCATGACAGGTTAGATGCCTGGAGCCCTAGGTCTTTTTTGCTGGTATAGATAAGGTCTATTTTATTTCTGTTTACTTAAGCTTTATTTCAGGGTAATTTTGACTGCAGGCTTGCCTAACCCTGAGGCCTGTTGCATTTGACTTCCCTATTAAGTCCAGTAAACCAGTAGGACGTTATTTGACATGCAAAGTCATGGAACAATTTCCCACTGGCTCCAGCGATTTCATACCGTCAGCAGTTATTTAAATGTGTAAAAAAGCTGTTAGAAATATGGAAACTGCTAGTAGGCAAATGTTAACAACTAGTAAATTAGTATAAATTCTTTTTGCTCTACTGTTTGTCTGTAACAAACTTTTGAGAAGTCTTTTGGCATGATTTTGATAAGTAGATAAAATTTCCCATTTTCAAATTCCCCACCAGTGACGAATCGTTAAAAAATGCACTGGACTAAACTACCCAGGAGGTTTCCTTGAAACAGTATTACTTGAAATTGTGCTACTTCCAGCTCAATTGACCTTCTTCCTTCACCTTGTGACTGTCTGAGGATAATAGCATTGAATGGATAATACAAATCACCAGAATCATGATTAAGAGATTGTCACTCCAGCAGTTTACCTGTGGTCTGCAGTCCGGAATTCAGTAAAATACCAGAAATGCTTTGCATTCATCCTGAATAGACTTTGTGGACGGGCCTGAATGAGCTAGGAGATAAGAAAGCCATAACTCAATAATTAACTTTGTGATGTAAGGTGTGCCAATTATACGTAATCTCGCAAAGATGCTAAGAGCATTTTGTCATAATTTGTTTTCTAGTTTAGGCCCATTACATGTGTACATTGTGTAATTGTGTTTGAGCTGGTATCATAGCAAAGATCTGTGGGAACAACAGCGTTGTTTTCAAACATGGTTTTGCTTTGTGATTTGTTTACCAACATTGTTTGAAATACGAAATGAGAACGTGTTTGAATTGAGAACAACGAATCGTAATTGAATTATATGATACAAAATGAATAAGGGAAGAAAGTTAGAAAGTTTCCAATCCCAAATTGCTGAATCCATTATTCTGATAGAAAGTAAAATTTCTTCTCTCCAAAGAAGTCTACTTGGTTAGAAAAAGAGCTCTTGTCGCTTCTTAGGGACGCAGCTCGTCGTGGCTCCCCCTTTGAAAGAAAATTCTATGAATATTACGTGTAGGGACAACTTTTTATGGGTTATTATCCACAAGTGAATGAGTGCTGGAAGTGGTAAACGGTTCCCCCCTGTCGTAGCTTTTAGCTACGTTCCTGTAGCTCCTTAGCAGTGTACAATTTGTATTCAGATTCTCGAATGGGAAGAGTTTAGCTATGGAAATGAAATTCCAAAGTCTTTCAAGATAATTAAAACTTTATAGCTACCAAGAACGAAGAAAATACACCCATGTTAGTTTATTAGCAAGTTCAGCTCAGACTCCATGATGAAATCGCTTAACTAAACGGTAAATTTGAATACTCGAAAATTGCTTCGGACTTGCTTCACACCCCGGAATAAATGGTTTCTGAGATAGCTTAGTTGGTAGAGCAATGACGCAGTAACTCAGTTGTCATGTGTTGGAATCCTGCTCTTTCCATTTTCACTCTCCCAAGTTATTTCGATTTCTAAGTAACCTTGACGTTTTGTTATATTGTGATGTGAACTTATCAAGTGGGTTCTTAAGATTGCTTTCAGCAGAAAGTACTGCGAGAAATTGAGCAACATATAGTTCTAGGCCCGCAGCTCTGGTGTTTATAAAGAACGTCTACTGCTTCCACTGGGATTTATCAAGATTGATCGTAAACTTGAGGAATTTATAAACATTAGGCCATCTGCTTAAAACTAACAATATTTTCCTTAACAACTATTTGTGAATACTGAGGGCATCTTGGCTACTTTAAGCTATATTTTCTCACTTCTTTAGGGATTTGAATGTTTTAATAACTTAATGATGAAAATAAAGTGATAACACTCGTGTTATATAAATCACAGTCTCAGCCAATTGATAGAAATAACATCTTTTTAGATTTGAAAAGACTCCCACCGCATCTTAATCCCAGTGAGAGCTGAAGTTACTGTGGTTGTGATTCTGGAATGCAGCCACTTAAGTGACTGCGTTCTCGCTGTTCACTTAAAAAACATTTTAATCCCGCCCTGTCGCCTATTTTCCTCGAAATATCAAAACCAACTAAAGTTTTAGTGTTAATCTAAGTCCACTTTGAATGACTGAACATCAACATGTTGCTCGGAAGAATATTGAGGCTTTTGTTAAACCTGGGTGATTGAAATGTTTTTGACTTTCAGACTTTCGTTTAACGCCATGTACTTGAAGTCCTTCCCTGTCGCCTATTTTCCTATTTCCCTGTCGCCTATTTTCATCAAAACCGACGAAAGTTTTAGTGTTAATTCATGTCCACTTTGAATGACTAAACATCCTAAACATCGTCATGTTGGTCGGAAAACTGTTAAAGTTTATGTTGAGCCTGGGTTATTAAAATGTTTTTGACTTTCAGACTTTGGCTTAATTGTTAACGCCATGTACATTAAAGTCCTTCCCTGTAGCCTACTTTCCAGGAAACATCAAAACCAACGAAAGTTTTCGTTCGTCATGTTGGTCGGAAAACTGTTAAAGTTTTTGTTGAGCCTGGGTTATTAAAATGTTTTTGACTTTCAGATTTTGGCTTAATTGCTAACGCCATGTACATTGAAGTCCTTCCCTTTCGCCTACTTTCCAGCAAAAATCAAAACCAACGAAAGTTTTAGTGTTGATTCATGTCCACTTTGAATGACCAAACATAATAATTTTCCGGGGACGGAAAACTGTTAAAGTTTTTGTTGAGCCTGGGTCCTTAAAATGTTTTGATCTTGAGTAGGAGTCCCTCCCTGTACATTGAAGTCCTGTCGAGTATTTACCCTTGAAAAATCCAGTTCAGTTATGCTGATTCAATTACATTCTTTCATAGTTAGGCTTGGCTCTTAAAGCAGGTCAAAGACATGAAAATCTAGGATTGAAATTGGTATTTCAGGCCATTTAGCCTTTACAAAGCCAGGGGAAGAATTCCACATCAATATTAGTTGTTTCACACTTGCGCTGTTCAAGAAAGACCCATTTTCAGGCATATCGAAATTTTTTCATCCCAAAATTAGTGTGTAGTAAATATAGAGCTGCGCAAATTTGTGGAACTCCTGCGCAAAATTGTGCACGAAGACATATGGGATTTAAATAGCGCATTTCAGACCATTTAACCTTTTTTTATACTGAATTGAAATTATAACTCTTCCCAGGCTGTCCTGTTAACTAATTGCGAGAATCATGGCACTTAGAAGATCACAAAAACCTTCCAATTGGTAACTTAGAAGATCACAAAAACCTTCCAATCGGTAACTTAGAAGATCACAAAAACCTTCCAATTGGTAGACTTATCTATGGATTCATTCCAAAATAGGCCTAAATCAGTAAAATGTTATTCAAACCTTAATCATAAAAGCAAAGAAGCCTTTAACTCAGTTAAAATTAAAGATTTGATTAGGTAAAAACTACTGATAATGGGAGTATTTTAGAGATACCTTTATGCGCCATTTCCGCATAGTAATTGGGTTGGCTGGAAGCAGTCTGCTCCTCATTGCAACTTTCAGGTCAGACTCTGGATTCTGCAGTTTCTTGAAGGACAGGGGTTAAAGTAGATCACGTAATGAAACAAATTATTTGTTTTTGAATCTCTTGCGAAATTTTTTTGATATTTAAGGTTTTTGAATGATTTAGGCAGAGCCCAGAAAATACGACAATTCAACAGCTGCGAGCCGGATAAAGGTTTTTCTTTTGAGGAAGGTTTAGATATTCCATCACAAAGGTTTTTGAGGAGGTTCTCTGTTGTTAAAGAAAATAGTTGAAGAAGAATTTTATTTGTTGAAGTTTTGGAAATATGATGTCGACACGCGTTTGTAATGTCATATATATGACACTTGATTTCACAAGTCAGAGCCCTGTCAAATATGACTTGTCAATGTTATAGATTTTTTGACTCCCATATAAAGTTTCGACAGGCAATAGTGATAAATTATAGATTGATTTCATTTCTATGAAGTTCTCATTCAAAATACATAGGTAGTGCTTGCTTTCAAATCAATACCTGCTTAATTGCTTAATACCTTCTTGAACATGATTTTCAGTGTTTTCTATTTACAAATTTGTGCACTAAAATCCATAAATACACTTATTTTCCAATAGCACCTTGCATGAACATATTGCAGTTGTTAGATTTTTGATCTGCTTCATTGTTTAGGGGTAGTGCCCAGTAATAGACTATACTCTTTTTCGAAGAATCGAAAAGACCCCTTAGCTTTGCAGTTTTTTTAAGTGTTAAAGTTGCAGTCCTGAAATATTTACAGACAGACAGTATGATAGAGCTGAGTCGTGAACCACTTTGACACTTGTTACTCATCATCAAGTATATTCTTGGCCGGTAAAAATGAATTAAAGAACTTATGATGAATTGTATAGAATAGATGTTGTCACAGTCTTGCCCATGGACAGCAAGTTCGCTCTTTGAGGTTCAATGCACACACTTCTGAAATACATCTGTCTGCAGCTGTTAGTTATAAACCGAAGCCTTCTCAACCTGAACACTGAAGCTGAGGGGTTGCTTAAGGTCAAGAGTGTTCCTCGTCTTACAACATAATTTTCCAATAAAGATTTTCTTCCTACGACGTTAAGATTTTGATCTATGACCATCGTAAACTTGGATTACCATACGATTGATCTATAAGGTCATGTCAGAGTTTTTGGTTTGCCGTAAATCAATCAAACTTACGTCGCCTGGCGCTTGGATTGCAACACAGTCTTGTCTGAATGTCCTCCAGTCTTAATCGCAGGAACAGAATTTAATTTGAAATCCAAGTGTAGACAAAATTTCATTGAGAATTTTCTCATTAAAATCTCCGTCTGAAGACGGCGTCTACAAAGCAGCGGATCACTTTGCAAATTTGATGTGGATCAGTCTCCCGGTCCGTACCCACTTCGGAATTAGTCTTACGAAATTAGCTGCCCGAACCATCGGTAAAACACTTTTGTACCTAATCATTTGGTGTTGAAACGGTATTCTGAGCGCGTTGACACTAGTGATCCGAACTTTAATTTGGTTCGGACTAATCAATAGATCCAAGAACTATAGGAAACAACGTGATAGAAGATGGAAAACCTTGACGCTTTCTGGTTCCGGGTCAAAGCGGAATGCTTGTGAATGTTTCATTGGTGACGTTGTGATTCACAGAAAACAACAACAATATGCAACAATAGCCCCGAAATTACATTATTATTGACGAAAGATAGCTTATTATATGTGAATTTTACATTAAAAACAATTGGCAAAGAGAGTTCCGTCAATTCAGCAGGGTCTCATAGTGTCTCAAAATTCATTGACAGGGTTTACCTTCGAGCATGTTTTTGGGTATCTCTTTAAAGAAATATCACAGTATGAATATAGCAAAGGAACCAGCAAAACCTAATTTACCAAAATAAAGGTTTTGCAAATAGGATTACTAAAAACTGGTAGAAAGAAGCACAAAGAAACACACCCAGCACATTTAGGCGTTTCGGACTTATGTCCTCTTCAGAGTGTGACTTATGATTTTTTAAATGGAGACTATCATGGTTTTGCAGAATTGTTATTAAGGTTCTCGACATTGAATTCATTTAAAACATCCGTGTAAAAGGATCCAGGAAGCCTTACATGGAAAACTATTGGTTTTTAAACATTGACCTTTACAGTGCTGTACTACGGTAGCTTGAAATGAATTAGAAAAGACAGTCTGATTTGGAATAGAATGGATAAGGCGTGTTGGAATGGCACATAGTTCCTGTCTATTGTCCAGACGATTTCTCTTTGGACAGATGTTGATACACACTGAAATTGTGGACTTTTGCCCAATTTAAAAGAGTCGAATCCCTGAAATTCAGTGTTTATCCTTCATTTATTTTATTCTATCTATGATTTTGGGACCTATGATATTTTCATCTCCTCGTTATTTTGATAGTGACATTCGTTTCCAGAAGGCCTCATTCTCTGCTGAAAGCAAACCACTGCTTCAAACCATAGCAACTTAAGACCACCCATTCCAAGTGTAATGTGATCTTAGTTAATCAATCACCGAGAATTGAGTTAGTCTAAATCAATTTTCAGGCTTCTACGTGTGGTTTTTATACCGGATAGTCAAGTTTAACCGGAGTTGATAATTGCAAATTACGAAGGAAGTCGATTTATGCATGAGGGGACTAATATGCATACTCTGCTTTGCGTTTTGTCAACCCCCAAGCAAGATGGTGAAACGAGAATGAATTGTCTCACTGAAAGAGCAAGCATGTATCTAGGTGTAATATACTATACAAGATCTGGTCTTTTGGCTTAATTCGACAAGAAAGGCTGAGTGACTAGATCCTCGTAAAAACTATCTTGCAGAGATATCAAACCGATATCCTGCCTTGGTATTATACTGATATCTTGCAGATATATTAAACCAATATCTTATAGAGATACTAACAAATATCTTCGAGAGATATTGAACAAATCTCTTGCAAATATATTAAACAAATATCTTGTAAATACATCAAACTGATAACTTGAACACTAAAAGAGATATTAAACTAATAGCTTGTAGAGTTATTAAAACAATATCTTACAGAAATACTGAACAAAATATATTGCTGAGATATTAAACCAAGATCTTGCTGTGATGTTAAACCGATATCTTTCAGAGATATTAAACCAATATCTTGCAAGGATATTGAGCAAATATCTTGCAGTGATATTAGAAAAATATCTTGCAGAGATTTTAAACAAAACATCTTTTAGGGATATTAAACGATATATCTTGCAGGGATATTGAACTGATATTTAGCAGAGAAATCAAACCGATATCTTGTAGAGATATTAAACAAAATATCTTTTAGGGATATTAAACAATATATCTTGCAGGGATATTAAATCAATATCTTGCAGAGATATTGAACTGATTATTTGCAGAGAAATTAAACCGATATCTTGTAGAGATATTAAACAAATATCTTGCAGTGATATTAAAAAAAATATCTTGCAGGGATATTAGATAAATATCTTGCAGAGATATTAAACTGATATCTTACAGAGATATCAAACTGATATCTTGTAGAGTTATTAAAACAATATTTTTCAGAGATACTTAACATTCATCTTGCTGAGATATTAAACCGATATCTTCTAGAGATATTAAACCGATATCTTTTAGTGATTTTATACCAATATCTTGCAGAGACATTAAACAAATATCTTGCAGGGATATTAAACAAAATATCTTGCAGGGATATTAAACAAAATATCTTGCAGGGATATTGAACTGATATTTTGTAAAGATATTAGACGAATATCAATATATTGCAGAAATGTTAAACAAATATCCTCATTTCTCTTTAAATGCTATCCAACCTCGATTGATTTGAACGCTGCGGGGCCACAAAGCTCAGGAACCTTACGGAGGAGACATACTTAGAGAGAGTAGCATTTCTTACTACAGATCGATCACAATGGTGGAATTCATTGACGACTCGAAGATCTAATTAAAAAGTAGAAAGATTAACTTGGCTGAAAAATACTAGGAAATTGAATTACTCAAGATGGTCTGACAGAACAGCCAGACGCTTTAAATAACATCTGAAAAGGGTTTTCTTATGTTGCGAAAATAATATGAGAACCCATGCTAAACCGCAGTATTGTTGGCAGTATTGACCTACAAAGACCTTAGATTCTATAGCCGAACCAATACTGAACCACACTATTGTTGGTGGTATTGACCCACGTAGACCTTACATTCCGTACATGATTAGGATCTTTGTATTATCCAAGAATGGGATTGGATCAACATGTCTTAAAGTCTAAATAAAGCTTTGTATTAGAGTTAGTTTATTGGATGTTTTAATATCTGTAATTCTTAACAATTCCTTATTGGCCTCGTTTTATTTCATTTCTAAATGTTTTAATATATCCAAGTCTTAACAACCTTTTGTATCGTTTGGGTTTCACTTTGTTTGCATGTTTCAGTTTCAATACGCAGACACCCAGCTGTAAAAACAGCGTTGCTACATTGTTGGCATGTTGGGATTGTCCCTGGATGGACGGTGAGGCATGTAGGATGAGCTGTAACTTAATACTGTATCAAGGGTGGGGCCAATGATTAAACAAGAAGTGCTAGCCCTTTGGTTTATGACACACAGGCACTAACACCTTTTCTCTTTCTACTATACTTTCCTTTCTCTTCGCATGTTATTCATTGTGCCTTAAACTTTAGTATTTCTATGTATTTAGTCTAATGGCCCTGGAATAGCAATGAACTTTGCTTCCCAGGGTATCGTCTATATTATGTATTTGTTTATGGTCCTGTAAGTTTTTATCCATTGATTATATAAAAAAGGGTGGAACTACCTAAATTAAGCGGGCCTATATTGTGTGTATCAAGTAGGTTCCCCATGCGCTAATTTGTTTGTAATCCCTGTGCTTTTGCGCATATAGGTTTTCACAAATCAATTCAAGAAAAGTTACTGAAGAAGATATAGTTATCGAATCGTCTGAAAGTTATGTTTATTCTTGTCTCACATATCAATTTGGTGGATATGGCAATCGGATATAAGACGAACTCACAAATGAAATGATATAAAGAACCTATACTTTGATAACTTGCTATTATCTGTATCGTTCCCTTTAGTTGCTAGCTGTTTGTCTACCTGTATTGCATGTCTGTGATATGCACTATTCGCGTTTATCTCGTAGTTGACTTTTTAGTCTAGCAAAGTCTATTTGTATGACGACATTATAATTTAGATGAATTCATAATTTGGAAAGGAAATGGAATGTTGTGAATCACTTGAATGCAGCTTGATCAACCATCTGCTTCCACTTGATCAGTTATTTACTTTCACGTGATCAATCATTTGTTTTCACGTGATCAGCCGTTTGCTCTCGCGTGATCAATTGTTATCTTTCATATGATCAACCATTTGCTTTCACCGAATGAACCATCTGCTTTCACTTGATCAGTTATTTACTTTCACGTGATCAATCATTTGTTTTCACGTGATCAGCTGTTTGCTCTTGCGTGATCAATTGTTATCTTTCATATGATCAACAATTTGCTTTCACCGAATGAACCATCTGCTTTCACTTGATCAGTTATTTACTTTCACGTGATCAATCATTTATTTTCACGTGATCTGCCGTTTACTCTCGCGTGATCAATGTTATCTTTCATATGATCAAGCATTTGCTTTCACATAATCAACCGTTTACTTTCACGTGATCACACTGCGATCAACATTTACGTGATAATAGGCCGATATTATTGGTTGAAATTTCGTTTTCCATGGTCACCATTTGACTGGTATAGACACGATTGGTCTGAGGCTGAATAACAACCTAACTCTGGCAATTCGTGAAAATTAAAAACAGTTCAGAAATCAAATAAGTTATGGCTAAGATTATCTTATCGATTTTTCGTCACATTTGTTACTTTTTTCTTTTCAATCATCGTTTCTATATTTCATCATATCGGTTTTGGCAACCATTGAATGCAACTCTGAACGGATGCATTTATGGTTAAGAAGTGAAGCCAATTCTTATTTCGAGTTTCTGTTTCTCAGATGGAGTTACTCAAATTATTTGCCTGCCTTTAAAGTTAACTTTTAACCTTTGAGGTTGGAGAAACCATTCTTCTGATTTTTCGACAGCTCGTTTTATTTATAAGGGCAACAAAAGCCAAGTGCCTGGGGCCAGTGACAAGAAAGGAAATAGGAAATTATTTTCCGCTTAAAATGCTTTTGTGGCAGCCCTTTATTATCGATCAACTGACTGTACTAAACCGGACCAGACAGTAGCTATAATGAGTATAAGTTGGGGATATTTTTCATCGTTTTTAATTATTATTATGAATAGATTTTATGAGAAAGATACATATATTGTTTGACGGTGTTTTGAATCCAAGTCTTCCAGAACGCTTAATAATTCGGAAACTGACTCACTATTCTCTGGAACCATTCGAGTCAGTCTTTGACGCAAGCTGGGCACTAATCAGATGGTGGCTATATGATATTTTGTAACCATGCTCTCTTATCACTGTTTCATGTCTTTAGGGACATTTTTTGAGACTTACCAATTGTCTCTGAGTAATCAAATCAGATTGTTAGCATTTTTCATAATTCCCATAAATTAAAAATATGTATAGGTAGTTTGAACATGAAATTTGTTCTTTTTGTGTGGTTTCTTATCTTGAAATAGTTCTAATCATGTTATCATATCTTCTAGTCATGGCAAAAACGTCGTGTTTTCATGTCGTGGGATTGCAATCGCCGTCGACTGGTTTCGAAAGCGAGGCCACAAAGTCACTGTATTTGTGCCCAATTGGAGAAAGGAAGCCTCGAAGCCAGATACCCCTATTGTCGACCAAGACGTGTTGGGTCAATTGGAGAAGGAGGGCATTCTAAGTTACACCCCTTCGAGACGAATCCAAGGAAAACTGGTACAATGCTACGATGATCGGTACATCGTGAAACTTGCGTTAGAGACAGACGGCGTGATTGTCTCAAACGATCATTTCAGGGACCTCCAGGAGGAAGTTCCGGATTGGAAGAATTTCATTGAGCGGCGTCTTTTGATGTACACTTTCGCCAACGAAGACCTGTTCATGCCCCCTGATGATCCATTGGGGCGTCATGGCCCCTCTCTGGAGGAATTTCTCAGAACAACCGGAGAGCATAAACTCCGGCAATGCCCTTACGGTCGAAAGTGCACGTTTGGACACAAGTGTAGATTTTTCCACCCTGAACGTAGCTCTCACTCGAACACTCTGCGTAATAATAAGCCTTTCGTTAACAATGGCCTCTATCCCGTGCACCCACAACAGCAGCAGCAACAATCGCAGCAAGGACAGCAACAACAGCAATTGCATGGTGGTGCTAGGCCTCGCTCTGATCCTTGTCAGAGAAACGCTTATGGCCCGCAGGACCCGAACCGGCAGCGGCCTATCAGTTTACCGAACCTGGAACAGCTGTGGATATCAAACCCACCCAGTCCATATGTGCATGTGGGATCTGTGCCAGCACAGACCGTCCAAGGTAGACCAGTCTCCGGACCACCATTCCAAGAGGGACAGATTTGTCAAAACGAGGCCATTCGCCGAGTCTGTTCGTCTTCTGACATGATACAAAATTCGTCTAATGTCCCAAGGAGGCAAAGTGGGGAGTACCCACACTTCAACCCCCAGCAAAACGGCCAATTCGTTCAGCAAATGCTTTTAGGGAGACCGATGCCCCCTTCTGGGGGCGAATATGTGGGAAGGCCGTTATCCTCGGACTTCAGCAGTCGTCCTCCTTCGGAAGATTTCAGTTATTGTAGTGGAAATAGCAGACCTGAGTCCGGGGAATACACGAGTCGGCCTAATTCCGGAGATTACGGTGCAAACCCATGGAATGGCGTCCCGTCATACCAAAGATCGGTATCCTTCGCCTCAGGAGTTCACGGAAATCATTTAGCTTATATCGATTCAAGAAACTTTTACCCCGTCAAAGGATTTTACAAAAATAGAGGACCGCCTATGCCGGAAACAAAAGAGGAAGCCAGGATTCCGAACGGGATGACGAAAATGGATCTACTCGATAAACTGAGGGAATTGTTTCCGGACCAATTCGACAAAATTCTGTCGATTCTGCGGAACCATCCGGATATTGAAAGTGTTGAGGATGCCACGCATTTGATTTTGAACGAGTAGGAATGACCCAGGTACATAGATGGTCATCCGTTCGGTATTCTGTGAGTAGCCGGCTACTTGTGGCGGTTTCAGCAGCAACAGCAGCTCGCCCCGGCCTGAAGATCGTCCTTGTGGCGCAGATACTCCATCACGCACGCCCAGATATCCCAGAATGCAAGTTGATGTGAAATCCCAGAATGCAAGAGAATGAGAAGTTAATGTGAAAGCTGATTGCGTCAGAAGAAGAAGATTGCCATAGAAGACTTGGATCTTTCTGAAGTAAAAGATTATATTTCATGAAAACGAGGTAAGGAGTCTTTTTACGAAGCAGTTTCCTATAGGTGATTTTACACTCAATACGTTAAATGTTACGGATTCAAAATTTTGAGATTTAAGTTATTAAGTATCCGCCAAGATAGTAAAATCGAAAATTTGCTTTCATGTTTAGTACGCCGTTATGGTATGGGTTGGACTCTTGAAGTATTCAAGTACATACCCGAATCAAACAGCAAAACAAACAACTAAACTGAGCTTGGGTCAGAACAACGAAAAAAAGAAAATAAAGTAAAGCAAAACTAAACTCAGCTAATGTGAAAACAAAAAAGCAAACGAAACAGAACCAACGAAAGCAAAACAATTTTAAACTGAGTTTGTGTCCGAACGAAACAAAAAAGAAACAAAAAACAAAAGAATGAAGCAAAACAAAACAGAACTAAACCGAGTTTGTGTTCAAAGAAAACGAAAGAAAACGAAACAGTGAACTTGGATCAGAAAAACGAAAGAAAACGGAACAATACCAAGGCAAAGCAAAGCAAAGCAACGCAAAAATTAAATCAGCTTTGGTTAGAGCAGCGAAAAAACATAACAAAATAAGCAAAGCCAAACTTAACTCGGCTTGTGTCAAAATAGAAGAGAAAAAACGAAACAGAAGAGAACCAAAGAAAACAAAACAATATTAAACTGAGTTTGTGTCAGAACGAAACAAAAAACAAAGCAAAAGTTTAAATCAAAACAAAACAGAACTAAACTAACTTTGTGTTGGAAGAAAACAAAGAAAGCTAAACTGAACTTGTATCAGAACAACAAAAGAAAACGAAAGAAAATATAGCAAAGCAGAGCAAAGCACAAAATAGCAAAGCAATGCGAACAAAATGAAATAGAGCAAAACAAAGCAAAACAAAAATAAACGGAGCTTGTGTCGGTCAACTGAAAAACTATTATTTTTCCTGGTAAATGTTGGATCACTCGCTTACTCTAAGTTTCACTCCAACTAGAAAAAGGAAATGCCTAGAATACTTTTCTCTGCTATCAAATTACCGAACAATTACTATTCTTGATTTAAGCAAGCATCTTTGTTCTATCATCGATGTAGTGTTAACGGCCTTGGATACTTTCACTCAGGTCTCCTCACATTCTAACTGCAAGCCTTTTGAATCATGACTTTTTGTGATCACTTTTACATGATATTTCTTGGCAATAATTTGTTGTTTCCCGTTTGATGTTTTGGTGATTTTATGATGTTTTATGACAGGATGATTTAGTAAGCACTGTTTCTGAGGATACCCCCAGGATTCTTCTAGGTGAAACATTACGGAAGCGTTTTATTACCAGATCAGGTTTGACCAAAAGAGGCATGTTTGAACTATAAAGAACGAGAAGATGGCAGATATTACCGCCCTAGCTACTTGGAAAGGATGGAGAAATGATCTGTTCAATTAGGCATATGCCCACAATTTCTTTATTGATCGATATCTGCCAATAAGAAATCATATTGATAGTACACAGGAGCTGTGGCCAATAATATCAGGTCTTATTCATCCTATTTTTAACCACGCTGGCTTGTCAGTGTCTAATGCCCTTCGGGAAATTCTTGGGCTAAATTTCTCAAATTTGCGTTAAAAGTTGTAGACCTTGGCCTAAGATGAAATCTTAATATGAAATCTTGGTTACAGAAAGAAAAAAATACCTATAAAGTCCGAGATGAAATATATGAGAAATTGGCTTTGGTTCCAAAAATACCTATTGAGTCTGAGATGATATCTATGAAAAATTTAACTTAGTCCCAGAAAGACAAAAATGTTTCACCAGATCTTGCCATCCGAATAGAGACTTTGCCTACCAAACCATCCTGTCAGGAAACGAGAAACACTGATGATCATCGTTATTTGTGTTTTTATTAGATATATACTGTAAGAGCCACGAAAGGCTCCTGTCTCTCTATGTATACCAGAATGCCGCATTGTCGTCTTCCAAGCAACGGAAAGGTACCCATAGCCTGAGCCTTATGCTACGTAGTATCAATATCTAGATGACCGAACGAACCTGTGTAAAACGAGGTTATTCGGCCATAGCTTGATTTTATATGATAATTTTACCCTTAAATTTTCCATTAGTCGCCTCTTTTCATGGAAAAAGGGTTAAAAAGGAACTTTGATAACCCTTACCCTGTGTTCTCTGACGTCACTGGATCAAGCAGTTGACCAAGTAACGTCAGCATATCAGAGAGCACAGGGAACCGAGACTCAGATAGCAAAGATATGCTTTACTCGTCTTTTTACGCAGATCCAGTACCGCCTCTATAGAATAGCAACAGGCCTAAGCTAGACTTACTCAAACTAGACTGGTTAGGGCAAGTCTTCTCAGTATTAATGACGTCATAATGGGACTCGTATAGAGCTGTTCTTAGTGGCACAAGCTTTTGTAAAGGTTATTGCAGTGCTTCAGATGGTTTGTTAGATGTGACGAAACACCTTTATTAGAGGTTCAATAAATAGAAATATTGCAATGATTGAAATACATTACTGTATTTCAACATTGTCGCCATGTCCAGGCATCTCTTGAGCGTCAAATTGTGATTTCAGTGTGAAGTAAACCTACGCCCCAAAAACTGTTAAAAAACAATACCAAAAATGTTGGAAACTTAGAAAGATAGTCAATAGCCTTCAGAGTAATAGAAAATTGTGATAGTTTGTGATTGAATTCAACCTTTCATCTTAACATCAAATTAGCATTTTTACCTTCTCGGCTGTCCTGGTTTTCCCTTAAGCAAATTTTGCCTGAAGGTACGGTGCCTTAAGAGTTCTTAACATCGCTAAGACTGCAGCCTGGAGGGCTGGTGTCTAGCCTAACTATGAACACTTTCTTTCTATTCTTAATGGCTGGTCGGATTTCGACCGATTTCTTTGATGGTGCACCCTTTGGGCATTTATGGTTTCAGATAACTTCAATTGCCAGGAAAGTCATATTGATGAAATATACTCATGTTTTTGTCTGTCACTCGATAGAGTACACTTGATACAGGTGCGACTCGAGCTTTTGCTAATTGCAACAAAATGTGTAGGTCCATTGAATATGATATGATAATTTTCAATGGACCTATGATGAAATAAAATTCAATATGATGAACGCCATATCTCAGAAATTCAGCTCGGTCTTACTCGAGCCTTTGGCTTTTGTTAGTTTACCTCTTTCCACGAAGAAAGCCTGAATTAGACAGAACTGGCGGCAACTTAAAATTAAATAAGACCTTAGGAGTTTTTAAAGAGCGAGTGAGTTTTAGGTTAACTTGCTGCTCCGACGGGTTTTAGTTAAACTTCAACAAATTCTGCGACAGATACTCTTTTTAAGATTATTGAAAGGTAACGGGACCATTCCATTCCATTTGCGACACTTGCACTTGATGGCTCTTTTGAACACTGTTCAATAACCCAACTTCCATGTAGATAGGCACCTAATGTTTCTCAATATTTACTCCATATATAATCAACGTTTATATGCTTACAGTACGTGTAGTTAGGCCACTTTGTGAGTGGCGCACTCTTTGATTACTCGTTGATCAGTCGTCCATACTCTTAGTAAGAGTTGTAATATTGTCGTGTTACTTCGTGTTGGCAACTTCTAACTTTATATGCTATGTGTGTGACATGTAACGTAATCTGGTATCCAGAGGTATACTCTGTAGAATAAGGTCTGTTCTGAGGCATAAATCACTGATGCCAGACAAGGACTGGATAGTACTCGCCTTCTTTCCATTGCACAGGTTTGAAGACGCACAATCGCCATTTTGGTAGATCCCATTGTAGGATATCGAAATATTAAGTTTTACGTCCACTAAGTTTTGGTAAAATCAAGGTAAAATATGTGTCAGCACATATCACGACCAAAATTACACCAAGTATCCCTTTAACATGAAATATATACGTTAATTGTGACAGTGGCAGTGGTCCCTTTCTGGCTGATGGACATGGCTTTCATGCTGAAAAAGACATCCAATCTTACTCTCTATAAATGAATTTTTAAGTCCATATATTCATATTCCAAAACACCCTTGCTAATGACAGCTTTCGTGTAAGTTTTATCGTAACTGTTGGGATCAAGCAATATGGCTGCTTGTTTGGCTTCATGGTGCAATGATGCAATATGCATTGTTCCAAATCCTCTTAACAGATCTTTAAAATCGTGTACAAATTTATTATATGTAATCAATTATATGGCCATTGCAATTGACTCATTCGACCACTATCCAATTGATGGTACCATCTTGAATTAATGCAATTCTACCTGCTGAGCATCCCTTAATGCATTGCGCTGTACTCCAGTTCGCGGAGGATCCTGGGATTGTATTTCCCAGATTCCTTTGCGCTAGTGGGCCAATAAGCATAAATCCAAGATGGTAGATTTAATTGGGAACTGGTCCATTGGTTTATTTTGTGAGAATTGCGACTGAGCTTGGTAGAGATTTTAAAGTTTCGGTTCCAGAGGAAGATCAGAGTTTTACGTCATCTCCCATTCTCCAAAACCAACCAACCTGAGTTTGTGGCACTGGCTAAACATTAAAGGGCTCTAACTAGTGGTAATGCTTTGCGAGCATTACGTATACATTTATTGTATTGAATGAATGTATTTCTATGTAGTGTGATATGAGCTGGCTTTGGTCCAAGATGCAAGGTATTAGGTCATGGACCTATTGATAAACAAGTTGCGGAATAATGATGTCTGATTCTAGCTTTACCACTGATCAAAACCGAAAGTTTCAGAACAGATGCTGAATTTGAATTGTAAGAACTTTTTGCACAACTATGATTCGTTCATAGATCTTAGCTCTTATGTGAGTTAGGGTGAGAGAAACATTATTGCGTTTACAATTATCTGTAGGCTATTGAACTTTTTTAAAGGTTAAGTGATAGCTGTTTAAAATCAACCCTCGATCCCCTGTGCTCAATCTTGTTGAAAAAGCTTCAGTCGATAGAGTAAGGTTAATAAATAACACTGATGTCGTGAGCTGGATGGCTTCTCTGGTCACTCGCTTTGTTTCGATCATTTTCCTTCCCAAGCAGCTAAGCATTTCGTCGGTCCTCCACTGCGCTGCCCTGCAGCTAATTTACGCTCCTGCGCAGTCTCATGAATATTCAGTTGGCCTCAATAACTGTTTTTGGCAAGACAAAACAAAATTTAACTCTTAGTGCTTTGTTCCTTTATGTACTCCATTTCAGGTTGATTATAACAGGGGCTTTCTCTGTACCTTACCTCTGGTTGTTAAGGTAATGGAGTATTGACTTTTTACAGGTCAAACGACTTGTTTTACCGATTTTTAACCACATTTTCTAATGAGAACTTATGACATCTAACTTAGTCGACTCGCTTATCTTAACCTTAACTCAGTAATTTTATCAATTATTTTTATATGCAGTTGTTGTTGTTGTTGTTGTGCTTTTGCGTTGTGCGCACTAATCTCGAAAAATGGCTGGATCGAGCCTCTTTCATTGTAAAATGAAGTCATTGGCAGCCATTTGGAAGGGTCAGTTCAATACATTGAAATTTCACTGGGGTGTGTTTTTATCTTTGATGATTGTTGGAATTATCAGCATGAGACTGAAAGATCGTAAAGCTATTGTTAACAAAGAATCAAGTCAATATGATTTCTTTGGCAGCCATATTTGAAGGCCCTCGGAAGGATCAAGCACGATCCGAAGCAATTGCTTCAAATATTTGGCTCCAGAAACAAAATAACACTCGGATCCAGTCTTTATTTGAGATCAGTGGTTGCAGGCTTTGCTATATTGTACTCTACTAGCATTTGAATGAGGCATGGACTGAAGGTATCCCTCCACAGTACTTATGGTATCCTTCCCCTTTACTGATTGTATCCAACCAGAGTACTGAACACGCTCCACAGCACTGCATATGCGTTCCCCAGTGTGATAACAGGGTGTCTGATTATAGAGGACATATTATAGAAGTTTTAATCTGTAAGGCTTAATTATCCACCTAAAGCCAGTCCTGCATATGCTTACTATCCTCCTAAGAAAATGTAAAGTAATTGTTTATGTGCATAGCATGAAGGGCCTACCGAACATATATACTGATTGAGTAGCTTAGGCCATGAAATGATGGGCCTAATGTCAAGCTAAAAAAAATCTAAGGATTCGTTTTTTTGAAGGAAAGCAAATTTCAGTTCACGACTCCTTTAACTAACAATGATAATGGTATTTTCATATTTTTGTAGTAGAAATTCTTATATGTTTGTAAAGGATATTTAGAATTAAATGAATAAATCTTTTGTATGAATTAATCAATTGTCGGTTGTTGAAATATAGATTTAGTTTCGTAGTTAACTAGTTGTTGTTTTTGTTTTTATAATTGATATCTCCTTGTATAACAATGACGTAGTTTTGTATTTTTAACCAGTAAGTTTCATTATGACGTAATTTCTCGATATCTGCCTCGTTTCCTTGTGATTCTCCTCTTTGAAAAGTCAGATTGGATGGACGGTTAATGACGCGCCGAATACACAATAATTCGAAAAACTAGGTTTTTCGATTTACATATATTGCATTCGGCGCGCCATAGACAGTCGGAAGCATGTTTTGTTAAGACTTAATTGTTTCTAGATACAATACTCAGCGATGTATTTGCCATCTTGAGTAGGCCCTGGAAACGCACAGGGAGTGTTGTACACTGATATAAGAGCTAAATTCGTCAGACATCCAGATTTGGAACTAAATGTGTTGATCGAGTGTCCTGCAACTGCTGGAGGGCTTCCATCGCCCCAGACTCCCAGTTTCTTAGGGCAACGACCCCCAGTCATTGCGTAATCTATGTGATATACCTAGGGTATGCCTATAATTTCTAATATCTTAATTTTAGCCCCCTTTTACAAGATTCATGGCGTGGGCCCTGACAACTTTTGAAAATCCTGAAATTTTCAATAAAAAGAAATGACATAAGGTTTAAAAGATGCATCTAGGTCTACTTGAACAATACTCACACAAAAATACAAGATTGCGCTAATTATGTGTTTCTCGCAATGATACAAAAAAGTAGCACTGACCCGGGAAAGGATTTACAAAGTCTCTGGACTTTGAGGATGCTTTTAATTGCTTAAAAATCGAATTTTTAGAATATTAACTTGATTTTTACGTTAAACTGCTGCATTTGGGCCAGAGTATTGAATGATTTTAGTCTCCCAGCCGGTTTACCCCAAATCATATATTTTCAAGGGGGTAAGAAACCCCATACACAGGTAATAGGAAAATGAAAAGTAGGATGGAAAAATGCTACAGATAAGATCTGAATAAGCTATTATGGTTTTAACAGTACACTCTTTTTTTTATAAGAATAAATTTTATAAGAATATTGAGGCTCAAAATCGCCAAAGAACAATGGAGATTTAAGAATAAACAATGGAAAAGTCGAGGCTCATGAAAATTTCAAGTATTCTTATAAAAGAAAAAGAGTGTATGCAACTATACGGCAAAAGTAAGTAAACGAAAAAGGAATCAAAATTGTATAGTGTATTAGATCATAGGAACTAGAACTGTTTGATCTTAAACTATATTTTGATGCATCACAGAAGCTACATCTCCTAGATCCCTACTCGATCTCTCCACTAAACCTACTGGGACTACCCGTAGTACCAGAAACCACCGAAAATCCAAGGAGCCCCCCTGAATGTGCCGTGATATGATTTTCTTCACACAAGGCCTGCTTTGAGTCTGAGGATGTTTAGTTCTGTGGGGGGCTCCTTCAATTTGAGTACTTTCTTCGGGGGGCAGTTAAGTGTCATGGGAGGGGGGATTTTCGAGAACCGTTGGGTTTTTTCAAAACTGCTTTTGAGGAAGTTCAAGGAAGTTGCCCTCCTGACGTCACTGGGATCTCGTTTCAATTTACGGTGTCTGGTTACATGAAGTCACTAGGTTAAGCCTAATGATTCTTGAAGTAAAAAGAAGGTTTGGATACTCTGCTAAACACCGGACCAGGCCATCCAGATTGGTCTAGAATGGGGGCGGGTGGGGAAATTTGTTGTCCAAAGGGACGTTACAAAATGTTGCTGAATACCATACCCTAAGCACCTCCATTAGCTGTTAGAACAAAAGTGAATTGCCCCAGTAAGAATAGCGCAGTTGTTTTACAAATGAATATACTTATCGTACGAAGTTTGAGTTTTGGGTTCCCGTTAACAGAGTGCTCAATACATTAATTAATGCAGAGCGTGATATATATTGAGCAGAAAAGAGTGAAGAAAAACTCGGCATCTCGACAAGCCTGTTTCGTGGTTGCCCACTCATCAAGAGATGACAGGCTTAGGCCTGTCAAGATGCTGAGTGTTCCCTGACTCTTCTTCTCAATTTATATACACCTATTATGTTGCTTTGGAGTAGTGCGACTTTCAGAAATTAATGCCTGTCATGATATGACCATATCAGAACAAAAACTGAAAACAAATATTAGTGATATTCCTCAGGTGTTTGATAGTCAAAAAAAATGTCCCCTATGGGTTCCAGCCACACCCAACTACGTATCTGGGAATATCTTGAAACAAATTGAGGAAGTAACAAAATAGGTAATGAAAAGCGAAGAACCGAGAGAAGAAAGACGAAGAACTGAGAGGTGAAAATTAGGATTGACACTAAAGTGGTGCCTTCAGCATCTCCTTGAGTGTGCTGTTCAGGAGTGCTTTCTGTACCTTCTGGGATGTATAGAGGGTTTTTATTATCATCATCAGCACTTTGTACGTGGAGGGAAGAATCGGGTCCGGTTCTTAGAGAGGAACCAATACCTGGTTTTGACCACTGGAAAAATCCACTAACTTAGTTGGCTACAACTCAGGAAGAGCAATGGAGGCAGGCAGTTGCGATTTCGCCTTTCTCCTGTCTTTTACTTTCTGGTGTCATGGAGAAATAAAGTAAAATTTTGTAGAAGAAAAGAAAGAGAAGAATGGATCTAAAGCCTATTGTCACCAGTGAGTATCATCAGAATCGTGACAATCATGACCCGGATCCGATTTAGAGATGATTTTAAATTGGATGATGTTTTTCCTCAAAAAGTAGTCAGTAGAATTGGGCCTATAGGCCTATACCCCTTAGACTATGCAGACACAACACGATATCTTATGACTTTCAAGCCTGAATGAATGAATAATTGGTGCAAAATGCAAAGTCATACTCTATTAACACAACCCACGAAGCTCACAAAAAGACCTGGAAGCTAGCTTGCTACTGGCAAGCCAGTTATCTGAGAAGCCATGTCCCTTCCCAACAAGATCTTGCATGTCAGGAGCCAGTTTCTGTTGTTTTATCTTTTTGCTCTATTATTTCCTTGCGCATGCAAGGTTCCGTACTCTACAGTATGGTCGGCAAGAAGATAGATTTTCCTGTTCTGTCATCAACAGTCAGATAACATAGTATACTACAATCATAACAGCGTACTATACTACAATATTCCGAAGATGCGAGGCCTAATATTGTTGCGGGTGTCTGCATGGAAAATGTTCTTTGAGCTCTTTTAGTTAAGCCATTCTGTGGGCGATGGTAAAATTCTTAAAATTTTGTTGTTGCGATGCATTTTAGGCTCAAAATCCAAAGTTTTACAATCTTTCATCAGAGTAAATTGGTAAGAAATAAAAGGAAACCAAAGATAGATATTCTTTTACAAAAGTGGGATTAAAGATAATGTATAAGGTCATCGTTTGACAGTGTAAACTTTTGTGCACGGCTCTTGGCCTGTGTGCACGTTGTATTCAACGTACTTATCCTGGTATACTACAAACTTACCCGGTTATCATCAAAGTATGATAACTCTGTTGTACTATACTACTACATAGTAGTATACTACGTTTGGACCTGACTTTCAAGGTTACTGGGTAAGGCCAATGCAGGGCAATATAAGGGTGCTTTCTGATGAGATCATAGTTTCAGTTTCAGTTTCATATATTTTAAAATTCCACAACATACAATAAATAAACTAACATACAATTTAAATAAACAATTACCAGTTAACATACAATGAAATAAGTTGCAATTAGATGTTGACACAAATATTACACATTAAAGAAAAAATTATTGTATGCAGGGGAATTTCTTGAGGAGGAGCTCTCTCAGTAGCTAGGCTAATCGAGGAGAGAGCACCCCCTTTCGCAGGTGGGGAGAATTGCATTATTGGTTAGTTATATGAGAAAGATTTGAAAAGTTTCAAAAGTTTTACAAGGATTTCGGTTTCAGAGCGATTTCTGTTTTAGACAGGGAACCTTTCACAAGATGTAATTATTTTCAATGAAAAATGTTTTAAGTTTAAGGCGAAAATTAAACGTTGATGGGGAATTTTTTATTTCAAGCGGTATGTCATTCCAGCATTTTGCTCCAAAATAGCGTACTGACCTGATACCATATTGTATAGTATTCTTTTGATTAAAAAAAATATCATTTTTTGATACTTGCCTTGTATGATATGGATGAACAGATTCCAATAGAGTAAAGAAGGAATGGAAACAGGATGGAGAATTTTTATTAACACAGTCATAAACAAAACATAGCAGCTTCAGTTTAAAGAGATCATGTAACTTTAAAATTTTCAAATCAGAAAAAATTGGAGTGGATGGGGAACTAACGTTTTGAAAAGAAATTGCCCTTAAAGCTCTTTTTTGCAACAGGAAGACAGGATTGATGTAACTCTCAAAAGTAAGACCCCAAACTAAAATACCAAACTGCAAAAAAGGTGAAAATAAAGAGTTATAAAGACAAATCAAAACATTGATAGGTAGAAAGTGTCTAATTTTGAAAAACATTCCACAAGTTCTAGCCAATTTCTTAGACAGTTCTGTCAAGTGATATTTCCATGAGAGATTCTCATCTAAAAGAACACCGAGAAATTTTACATAACAAGTTTTCCTGATTGGAATATTCCCAATTTTGATATTAGCTTCAACAGGGCAAGAGAGCTGGGGCGATTTGAAAATAATAAAATTTGTTTTATCTATATTCAGTGCAAGTTTATTTACATCAAGCCACATTTTCACTTTTTTCAATTCCCTGTTTACTACTCTTTCAAGTTGATCGAGATTATGAGCTTCATAATATATATTAGTATCATCTGCGAATAAATAAAAGGCTAATTTTGAGCTTGAGCAAGGAAGGTCATTAATATAAATTAGAAAAGAAGGCACAGGATGGAAGAAAATGAATTTACAATACTCAGAGCTGAGTATTGTAGATTAATGATAGCTCTATCATTTTGGAAAGTTTCTTTGCTGTGCAAAGACAGAAGTTGTTCACCTAGCACAAGAACAGACTGGCAGTATATATTGTTGGTACTCTCATTAAGAAATAATTGAGAGCTTTGTGCAAAAGGGTTTTGTCAACTCAACTGTGCGCTGTTGACAGTGCATACTTTCCAGTCAAGCTCATCAGTAGTCCAGGTGCTGAATACTGTGTGCTTTAAATGTGCAAATTGATCCTGATGAAATGTATTATTAAAGTTATCAAATTGCTTGCTGTTTTCCCTTCAAACAAATTTTCAAGATGTTTGAAACCTTGCCTGGTGCCATGTAACTGCAATTTTTACAGATTATGTGTGCTGAGAAAATTTAAATGATAGAATGATAAAGGTATTGCATTCTGTTATGTTAACACCAAAAATGCAGTCTGAATCTTTACGTAGAGCTTTATAGCTTTATAAACCTAAAGAATAGACATGAATTCCCGAAGTTGCTTATTTTCTATCTGAAAACTTCATGAAATATGATGCTGGGAGTTTAGCTTAGTGTGATAAATATTAGGATAAGTGGAAAGAGTTGCAAGTGGCATGCCATGTCCAAATAGAACAGAATGTGTTATCGTTGTTGCGGTCTTTGTTAGAAAATCACTTTTTGTCTCTAAAGAGTGTCTTTGATTTTCGAGTTGACGTGAAACTTCAAATTTTGAATCGAAAAAAGTTTTTGGAAAAAAAAATCTTTGCCTGACTTCGCAGAAGATGTAACAAGTATGGTAGGCTACTTCAATTGAAGATGAGTAATTTTATAACAAAATTCTTTTCAGATTTTGGTGATGAGAAGCTGTATGTTCCACTTTCCAAGGAAATTGAAAGGCGTTTGCCATCAAAATCTGTGGAATGGAAAAGGTAAAAACCACTTTGATACTATAGTGGGTGCGCACAAGGTTAAAAAACAACCCCTCTTTACCTCCTTGCATTTTACGCCACACAACGTCTCGCAAATTATGAGCCCAGTCCTTGATCTCATGTTATTCCTTGCAACTCGGTGGTTGAAAATGTTTATTGGGCTCCTCCCTTGCACAAAAATGAATTTCCTTTGCTCCTCATTCTCCTTACGCTTTAAGCCCATGTTAACTATTTACTTAATGCCAATAGACCTTTAGGTACAGTTGATTTATTACCTCAAGATATTCTTGCAAATGTATACATTTTGAAACAATAGGTGACTTGGCTACAGAAAGGAGGAATTATCGTCCCTTGCAATTGATATATCTTCCTTTTGTCACAAGTCCTGTTAGTAAAGTTATTAGCTCTTTTATTCTCTGCATGAGATGGAGGTTAATTGATTATGATTTTATTATTCAAGGTCATTTGGAAGGTCTTCAAAGACGGTTTGCTTGAAGGCCACATTCACAAAATACAACTCGGACATGTTGAAAGGGACATCTGAAGGCTCAGTGAACAAGCAACCATTTTTACACATATACTGGACTGCTTGTATGGTAAATATACCAGTTTCAGGGTTCTTCTGCAGGCGGATCTGCCTTATCAAGGAATTGCAGATTTGAGTCTTGGACTAAATAAATGGATTAGGGGGCTAATCATTATTTTTATTAAAAGCAAACAAACAATATATGATGTTTGATATTAGATTCACGAGGAAGCTTTTCTTTCATGTAGAACATCCTCAGGTGTAAATGAATAATTATTGGAACTTATTAGGATATAATTACTTATAAAGTCACTGGCTGGAGAAAACAATGTGTGATGGGATATTTTTTACTGAAGGATATAAGACTATACAGTAAATACCTACAAATAACAGATTTCTACATTCTACAATCATAGCTCTGAAGATAGGTACATAGTGATAAATTTCCCTTGGGTATTCAAAAATTCTAAAACTTGGTGAAAGCTATAAAGATGGAAAGCTATTAATCTTATTTAAGCTTTAGCCAAATTATTTACAATTGATTACCCTCAAACCTAGAATTCTCTGATAAATTAACCCCTGAAATCGGAAACTCTGTTGAATAGATTTGCCATCTCTGGCGGAATTGTATGTTGTACTTTCTCACTCTTTGAATGATTAAATACAATGTGTTTATTCTTAATATTTGAACGATTGAAATTGACCAATTCCTTTTCAACAGGAGAATGATGATTTCAGAAACGGAATAAAACAAAGAATCACAAATTGGCAGCAGAATCTGATATCACAAGACATCAATGATTGGTTGGTCATTCAGGTCGTTTCTCAAGATGCCTCCAAGCCAAGCAGATCCAAGCTCACTTTGCCAAGAAGTAGCGTGTTTGATAAAATCAGAAATGACATCTGCGGCAGAAATTCATCAAGGTATTATGTGCGGTCACACTTGGTGCCTGATCCTCCTGAGAAAGTTTCACTGTCATATTACTGCTCTTTCTAGGGATTTCTTCTTCTGATATATGTTGTTGCAATATTGTTAGAGCCTTTCTAGGGATTTCTTCTTCTGATATATGTTGTTGCAATATTGTTAGAGCCTTTCTAGGGATTTCTTCTTCTGATATATGTTGTTGCAATATTGTTAGAGCCTTTCTAGGAATTTCTTCTTCTGATATATGTTGTTGCAATATTGTTAGAGCCTTTCTAGGGATTTCTTCTTCTGATATATGTTGTTGCAATATTGTTAGAGCCTTTCTAGGGATTTCTTCTTCTGATATATGTTGTTGCAATATTGTTAGAGCCTTTCTAGGGATTTCTTCTTCTGATATATGTTGTTGCAATATTGTTAGAGCCTTTCTAGGGATTTCTTCTTCTGATATATGTTGTTGCAATATTGTTAGAGCCTTTCTAGGGATTTCTTCTTCTGATATATGTTGTTGCAATATTGTTAGAGCCTTTCTAGGGATTTCTTCTTCTGATATATGTTGTTGCAATATTGTTAGAGCCTTTCTAGGGATTTCTTATTCTGATATATATTGTTGCAATATTGTTAGAGCCTTTCTAGGGATTTCTTCTTCTGATATATGTTGTTGCAATATTGTTAGAGCCTTTCTAGGGATTTCTTCTTCTGATATATGTTGTTGCAATATTGTTAGAGCCTTTCTAGGGATTTCTTCTTCTGATATATGTTGTTGCAATATTGTTAGAGCCTTTCTAGGGATTTCTTCTTCTGATATATGTTGTTGCAATATTGTTAGAGCCTTTCTAGGGATTTCTTATTCTGATATATGTTGTTGCAATATTGTTAGAGCCTTTCTAGGGATTTCTTCTTCTGATATATGTTGTTGCAATATTGTTAGAGCCTTTCATTTTGATGTTAGCACTGGTTTTTAATTCCCTATTCTCGGGAAACAATAATAGTTATTAATGTGGTTTCATTTAAGCTAAGTTCAGTAAAGCTTAGTAAGGGTTTAGTTAAGGGTTTAGTTAAGGGTTTTGTAAGGCTTCAGGGCATAAGACTATGAAAAGACAGTGTGATTCTTAATTAGAATTGATAAGGCATAATCTGATTGGCAAATTACTCATGTCTACTGTCCAGACGATTTCTCAATGGACAGATATTGATAAACAATAAAATGGAATTTAACAGGGTCAAATACCTTTAAGTAAAGGTTTAATAGGGGCGCTTAAGTTAGGAGGGCATCTTTTAACATTTATTTAACATTTCCCGCCAGTAACTCCAATAGCTTAACAGTGGAACGCTTTTGCCCTCCCTCAAATACCATTTTAATTTAGTGAATTTCTAACTGTTTTACTTTTTTTGAGTATTTTTGGATAATATATTTTCTGTTTTTATATATTTCACAGTAAAAATCGTCACCACAACTTAGTCTTGATGATGATGATGATGATATTAATTTATGAAAAACATGTTTCAGCATCCAATTTTATGAGGAAAATAGCTCTAGAGTGGAAAAAGCTCTGGTGATTTGATTTACTAGAGCTATTACTCTGGTAAAAGATTGTACCATATTGCTATATCTAAATCCAGCTCTTGAATAAAAAAGTGTTCCATGTTATGATGTCTGCAGATGAACGCAAAAAGCTAAAACTATATGTATAGAATAATAAGATTTTACCAGAGGGATTGAAAGCTCTAGTGGTCGCTTTTACCAGTGTACCGACGAGAGCAAGAGCAATCGCTCTGGCCAAACATAAAGACCTGTTAAAACCAACTACTTATACAATACTAAGCAATAGCTTAACCCTTTGCACCCAGTTTAAAATGAATCTGGAGATGAGTGACCCTTTAGACTTCATCATATATTGCTCCCTGCTCATTCTTCACCCTTCAATAGTCTTAGAAATATTTTGCAAAGTAGCAAACTCCTTTGTTTAAAGCAGTTACAAAACAGCAAAAAATAATATTTCCTTGGCCAAGCATTATTTGCCTAAACTCCCAGGCACAGATATGTTTCATGTTGACCTAGTTTTTTATTCAATTATACCTGCTAAATTTCAGATGTGCACAGCTGTGGGAACCAGAAAAGGAAACCTTATCAACAAAGTCAGCGGAATCCTGGGAAACTCTCGTCTCGCATCTGCGTGAACTCCTTCTAGACTCGATCAGTCGTCACTTAACAAAATTTGAAGAAAAAGTTCGAAACCAAAGGGAGAAATATGCTGAACCAAATTGGTCATTTGTTGATTATTTGAAACTAAATGTAAGTACAATTATTTTTGAGATATTTTGGTGTATCATTTTCTAGAAAAAATATGATTTTGAAAATCTATCAAGATAATCTGATGTGTGAATGTAAACAACGCTGGTAAGTTTTCCAAATCTATTTCTCTACCCTATCCAGTATTGGGATTGCAATGGCCCTCCCGGTGTTGTTGGAAGTTGGCCCGTTTCAGCAGGTCCTGTGTAATTGTAAAAGAGCCCATATAGGTTTGTCCCCCCTGCATTCAGTAAGCTGTAGTGCAATTTGTTTGATAGATATGGCTTGGGTTTCTCGTGAACCCCAATGTCAAATCGGTTTAAGTCCTACTCGGGTGATTTTCATCTGATTTGTTATAATTTTGAACATTATCTGGCAAAATATTTTCTTTGAAAATCAAACTGTCAAAAAAGTGAAAGTATTTTTCCTGTTGTTTTTATTAACCTCTAAATTTTTGTTGTTGCTTGTTCTGATTGAAGTAATCAGAAGCTGTTTTCAAATCAATGACTCAAGGATGGCAAGACAAATTGGCAACCGATTTTTCTCACTAATCTCAAGTTTTGTACAGAACAAAGACTGTTCCACTAATATGAAATGTTCGCTTCTTAGAAACTTATAACGTTAAGGCTCCGCAAAATTGTTCAAGGCTGTATACGAATACATGAGATGTCAATATTTGGTTTTGTATGTAAAAGTTCTTTTTTTACGATTCGCAGGAAGAATTGGCAACCATCTTCAAAAGCGTTACGTTGCACGAAGATGCTCTAATCCAGTACGACGAGTTGGATGCTCTCTTCTCACAATTTGTTGTCAATGCCAAAATCAAAGGTTTGTGTTTCAGGACTATTGATATATGATTTTCTTTACTCTCCATTTTTGCACGTCTTAACAGAATGCTAATGCTTATTTGAAACAGCTCTAGATTTTGTCAGCATCAGGCCTTATTTCAAGGCTCAGGTGATAACATATTTGTGCAGTGATAATTGGAAAAATTTGAAACTCAAATGATTTATCACAGCACAAAACATCATTCGATAAAGAGGAGCAAAATTCAAGTAAACAAATTACTTTTATAAGCCATAGAACTGGTTCTTCGATTTTAAACCATTTTCAGACCTTTATAATGCCAAAATTCTATAAGCTTTTGGAGGCTATGTACACCCCATAGACCACTGCCAAGTTTCTATCGTTGTCTCCCTACGATAGGCAATGCCATATCAGGGATGGATTCGGCCTTTTTATTGACTGTTGCAGAATGAAGAAAATCATGGTGATTTGGGGATTACATTTTACAAGAAAGGTTAATTTTCTTTATTTTCTTTGCTATGGAAAATTCAAAATGGTTTTGCCTTGCTTTTTTAAGAATGTTTTGTGTAATACTGTATAATATAGAAATCTTACTGTTGCAGCTGGAAGCATTGCTTCTGTCTGGATCCGCCCCTGCATATATTCTATGAAGCTACTTGATTACGTAGTGATACGATTTCCTCAAAATATGGCCTGATCAGCATCATTGCGACATGTGTCATTGTTGATATTTACTTTGAAGGAAAACCACCTTGGTTAGAACACTTCACGAATAAATGCAAAACTTGGGATGGAATATCGTTGAATAAGCATGCTGTCAAGTTCTACCGGGACCTCGTTTATGAAGGCAAAGCTACGCTACTCGAGTTGAGAAATTACATCTTCATCAGGCAGTGGCAAATGCTCTCTAAGATCAACAAAGATGCTGATGTGGTTCACCGTCTTTTGGAGTTCCTGTTTGCCGTTGTCAATGAGGTCAAGATTTTACAGGTGAGAGATTTACTGGCCAATTTTCCCTCTTCTGTCATTGTCAAACAAAATATGAAATTAGCAAGTTAGTTCACCTCTAACATGTTAGCCTGCAAAAGACCAGCGGCTTTATTTTCAGGAGAGACATGGGACAAGTTTAACGTCCTTTCCAAAGGAGGCTGGATTGAATTCATTAGACAACACCTGAAATGTATGTAACCCATCCAGAAATCTCACACGACCGAGCTTAACCTCTGCTACACATAGCATTCTGCTTGAACTGCTTGATCACTCAGCCCTTGGGATTGAAGCAGAGGGAGTGTCTAGCCTGACTAAGTAGGGGTTTATTTCAAACAAGGGCAAGGTAACATAAACTATATCACTACATATACTACAGCAAATACCCGCATATAAGAACTTCTTTGTTTCAGTATCATTAGTCTTAAAGATTTTCAAGTATCATGGACATTTTACTTCACTTGTATCAGGTTGGTTGGTCTAAAGTGATATGGTTAAACATTTTTTGTACTTTTTTACTTCCACGATATGTTTACGATATTTCATCAGAGAAGTTGTTTAGAAAATCTCAAGATATACTGATCTAGAATACAATAATTCTTGGGTAAAGGTTCTGGAAATAGTTGGTTCTGATATGCGGCTTTTACTGTATATGTCCCCAATGTGTTTACTACACCATTCTGTACGATCAAAGACTGTTACGCTAAGGTATTGTTTTTCTCAGCCTGGCTGTGCGGAATTCATTCCTGCGTGTTGGGCAGTTTCTACATGCTTAGAATTCATGAAGATCTTCGAAAGGAAAGAAATTGGAGCTCAACCTACCATCGCTTGTCTCGCACAAATCAGTGACTATGCAAGAGAGAAAATACTCTTACTTGGAAAAATACTCAACCTACTACCATCAGATGCCCCTTCTTTATCGTCAAATGACGTCACTTCCGGCTTATGTAAGAGCTATAATGTGAAAGATGATGCAATATCTGGCTCAAAGTCATTGATGATTGGTTTATCGAGTAAAACGGAATTTGAGAAGCTTTACTTGCATGCGTGTGAGCGGACTAAAGCCTTGTATACAAACGTAGGGAGGCATCGATTTGCCATGAAAGTTGCCATCGATATCGCCAAATTCTCACTGCAACAAGACAATTACGACCTGGCAGAGTCATACTTGGAAAATGCGTTACATACGTTCGGTAAACGACAATGGGAGACCTTGCATATTGATGTTTTAGAACCGTTAGCCATTTGCTTGTGCAAACACGATGTGATAGACCGGTACTTATGGTCACTTGCTTGTTTGTCATGTACCAAAACGTTAACCTACGATAAAAGACTTCACTACGCACAAGAGTTTCTCAATATTACCAGGAAAGACAACACGAAACCACAGGTTATTAACACAGAACCGGTTATAGGGCTGGAAGAGGTTAAAATCGACCTGGTTAAAGAGATCGGTCATATCGGAGAGGCGGTGTCCGTGACGCTGAAGATCAACAGCCATCTGCCGTTGGAGTTTTCGTGCGACCAGATGGAGATACGGCTGCGATACACCCAGACTGACAGCGTGCGGCTTTCCGAGGTGGACGGAGACGTTGCCAATACCTCGTTTCAGTCTGATGCCTCCAAATGGTCAGAGGTGAGAGGTTTACATCGATACCGTTTTCATATCCTAAGTAGAAACCCACGTCTAAAAAGCTGGGTCTTGAGAACCTGTTAGGATAAGATCCCTTCCTTCAGAAGGGTAAATTCTGAAATCATGGTTGCAAATAGAAGAGTCGAATTCTAAAGATATTTTAATGATTGTTATGCTATCTCCTGACAATAGCTGTGATAAATAAATCACAAGTAAAATTTTTAAAATATATGATATGGGTTACCATTGAAAATTCAGATATTTACAAGCCAGCTTTGGGCTTAACTGAAAGGCTGTAAATATCTGAATTTTCAATGGTACTTAATATCATGTATCATGAGAATTCTAACGAAATGCTACCTTCATTACTCTGTGATATCTCACACCCTTTTAAAGCTATACTCGTTTTACTCAATTTGCTTGTAGATAGTAGCTCTTACTTCAATTTGTTTGCTTTTTGAATAGACGAATCTGTTAGGGAACTCTAGGCACAATTCTCATTTCACTAGAAACCTCTTAGGCTAATTGGACAAATCTTGTTCCTTATACGTGTTTTTTTACTATACTTCCTCTATTTATGCCTGGCTGACAATAATCCTGTATGGCTCACTAGGGAGGCTCTCTTACTATTAGTATATCAAGAAAGTCCCCACTTAAAGAACTTTCACACACAATACATGATAAGTTTAAGAGTAAGGACAGCGACAATAGCCATTTTTATAGGACAGTAAAGAGATAAGACAAAGTAAGCTTTACATTTCATCTCTCTTTTGCTGTCCTATAAAAATAATCATCAATTTCTAACATAATTAGTTCATATTATGACTTATTTCCTTATCTATATGGTTTTGAAATTGAAATTGCAAGTTATTTAATTTTAAAATCTTGCATTTATTGTCTAATGTGAAATTTCAAATAAATGAAATTGAAAATGAAACTGTATGCAGCTTCGCAACGACCAACTGTTGCTCCGTCATTTATTGTAGAATACAAATTAATACCAGGTGTCCCACAGAAAAAAGTATCCGATGTTTGTTTGATAATAATAAAAAGAATTTATGATCTTCATAGTAAAATGCATGGACTCATCTTGTATTGACTTGGGCACGATATACATTATATATCAATGCGTTATTTTATATATAAAATGTTTCTTATTTCTATAGTATTGTGTTGTCTATAACAGCATCGTAGTGCTATCTGATGATTACGGGAGGATGAAACTTTGAGATACAAAGATACAGTCGCCTTTCTTGTTTCTCATCTGAAATTTTTCTTATTTGCTCTATCTGACCACACTCATTAGGATTTTTTATTTAACATAGATACTTAACTATCTACCTTTTACTATCTACATTTACTATCTACATTTTAATATCTATATATTTACTATCTAACTATCTACATTTTACTACTTAACTATCTATATTTTACTTAAACGGCTGGTAGAAACGAAAGATTTTGTCCTTTGAAGTTTAATTTTTATAAAGCAGAAAATATCAACAGATATTCTTCTGAATTGTCTCTTCGTGTCTTAGGTATTTAAAAGGCCAACAGATGACACTGTTTCGAGCACTGAACGAAAAGTAGGCCTTCTACAGCGGATCAGATCTAGACGTGTTCCGAGGCAGCCTGACGTAAACAGCGATGTAAACGATGATACGAGTGCTGAGAAAAGCCCAATTGTTGAAAACGGTGATGTCATGTCTGTGAAACAGTTTTACTCGAGTAAAGTCTCCCACAGGAGAACCGACAGTAACGCCAGTACTGATTCCAACGGAGGGAGAAAATCGTCAACGACTTTATCAGATTTGGCCAAAGGTATTTCTTTCTCAAGGGAAGTCTCGGAAGACCAGATGAGCGAATCGACCCCGAATTCGTTTGATTACTCGCGGATGTTGCGAGAAGGAATCGGAAAGCGGTCTGACTCCGTATCCAGTTGCCTCTCCAATATCTCCATCGCTAGCGAGTCTCCTGATGTAATGGGAGAAAATAACGCCGAAGGAGAATGCCTCCATCTGGAGAAGGATCAAAGAAGCGAATGTAGTGATATGTTCGGTGAAAGAGAGGCTGATAGTTCACAGACACAAAAGGACTGCACGGAGTATAATGCATTGGTCCATGACATCGAAGTTACTAATCATACTGACGCAAGTATGGATATTCAACCTAATGTGAATGGGATGGGCCAGCTAAATACCTTGCAGCATGATAGTGGTGTGGAGTCTTGCACTGCTGAAGAGAATGAAGTATTTACTGAAGAAGTTATCAACTCTGGATGTTGTGGTGAAACAGAAAATAAGTAAAAATTCACTTCTTCTAACCCAATTATTATAGTGCCCATTAGATCTTGTTCTTGTCCATTTTTCATGTAAAGGGCAATACGATTTCGATTCAGTCACAGCTAAGTGTATACTTCTGTGATTCATATTGTGGAGAAAGTCAAGGGACTGAAGTATGCATTTCTACAAACCTGTTTCGTGATTGCCCACTCATCACTGGATATGTTCAGATCTAATCTGACCTAAATAAGATTGATATCTCCTTATGATTGTGCAACAAATCAGGCTTGTAGAGCTGCAGAGTCTAGTCTTTTCACTCTTTTCTCCACAATATGTATTACGATTTACATTTATATATCAAGCAGGAAATTATTAGTACATCTCCTGATGAGTGGGGAACCAAGGGATTGCCATGTAGGGAATTCTTAATTCACAATATATCTACATTCATGTATCGAGCACTAGAACATATCTATCTTACTTTACCTAGGCCTGGAAATAGCACAGTAGAAGACATTGAACAAGAGTTGATCGAAGAAATTCCTTTTGAAGAAGAAGCAGAAATGCTTCCAGCTCAGAAGTTGATAGCAAATGGAATAATCCTAAAACCTGGCAGCAATTCCGTTTCGCTTTCAGCTAAAGTAAGCTCTATTCAATTTCAGTTTCACATTTCTGTCTACATTCCAACATTTTTAACACAAGTAGTTCCTTTGATTTTGGAAGAAAGGGAAAAGAGGCTTCTTATGAATATTTTTTCTATTTTCGAGAATCTTCCACCTTTTTCATTTTTTACGATGTAGCCTCTCTGTATCGTTTTATCGGAAACTAGTAATCCGATGTATGTATACCATCCAGTACTGTGGAAGATGTTCAGTTCTCTGGAGGATGTTCAGTATAAGGGGTGAGGGGGAGATACCATCAGTTCATCTGAGGATGTTCAGTACTGTTGGGAGACATCACCAGTACTTTAGGGGGGTCATACTATCAGTACTGTGTAGGATATTCAGTATTATGGATGGAAACCACAAGCACTCTGCGTATTACTTCCATAGTGCTTATGATTTCTCTCAATAGTATTGAATATCCTCCACTCATACTGATGATATTCTCCCATAGTACTGAACATCCTCCATAGTACTGAACATCTTCTACAGTACTGAACATCCTCAACAGTACTAAACATCCTCCCCAGTACTGAACATCCTCCACATTACTGTTAGTACCCCTTCACAGTACTGAAAATCCTCCACAGTACTGTTAGTATCCCTTCAAAGTACTGAACATCCTCCACAGTACTGAACATCTTCCACAGTACTAAACATCCTCCCCAGTACTGAACAACTTCCACAGTACAGGACATCTTCCATGGTACTGAACAACTTCCACAGTACAGGACATCTTCCATGGTACTGAACAACTTCCACAGTACAGGACATCTTCCATGGTACTGAACAACTTCCACCGTACAGGACATCTTCCATGGTACTGAACAACTTCCACAGTACAGGACATCTTCCATGGTACTGAACAACTTCCACAGTACAGGACATCTTCCATGGTACTGAACAACTTCCACAGTACAGGGCATCTTCCATGGTACTGAACAACTTCCACAGTACAGGACATCTTCCATGGTACTGAAAATCCCCCACAGTACTGAAAATCCTCCACAGTACTGAAAATCCTCCACAGTACTGAAAATCCTCCACAGTACTGAAAATCCTCCACAGTACTGAAAATCCTCCACAGTACTGTTAGTATCCCTTCAAAGTACTGAACATCCTCCACAGTACTGAACATCCTCCCCAGTACTGAACAACTTCCACAGTACAGGACATCTTCCATGGTACTGAACAACTTCCACAGTACAGGACATCTTCCATGGTACTGAACAACTTCCACAGTACAGGACATCTTCCATGGTACTGAACAACTTCCACCGTACAGGACATCTTCCATGGTACTGAACAACGTCCACAGTACAGGACATCTTCCATGGTACTGAACAACTTCCACAGTACAGGACATCTTCCATGGTACTGAACAACTTCCACAGTACAGGGCATCTTCCATGGTACTGAACAACTTCCACAGTACAGGACATCTTCCATGGTACTGAAAATCCCCCACAGTACTGAAAATCCTCCACAGTACTGAAAATCCTCCACAGTACTGAAAATCCTCCACAGTACTGAAAATCCTCCACAGTACTGAAAATCCTCCACAGTACTGAACATCAGCCACAGTACTGAAAATCCTCTACGCTACTGCACAGACGTTCTTCGGGGTGATACAAAAGTTTTGTCTCACCATTTCATTGAGTTTCTAATTTCGTAGGTTTTTCACGAGGGTCGGTACAATCTGAAGTCGTTAAGTTGCAAAATTGGAAACGTCACCTTGTATCATCTGCTAACACTTCCAAGAAAGTCAAGGGCCTTTTTCGTCATCTCCGATCCTCCGAAATTCTCCTGGACCTCAACCCATCTTGGTACGTCTCTTATATTATTACAATAACATAAATAGTTGAACAGTCTTTAATCTGTGTCGATGAGTACGTTTTCCACTACGGCTATTTCAATAACAGTTTCTTGTTCGTCTCACTGGGCTCATTATTTGTTGTTTCTTACCACTTCAATAATTCACTCCCTTTCCGATTGGCTAATTCTATCCACATCTGGGTATGATTATTTGTTAGGTTTCATTTTCGTTCTCTTTCTGACGTACTACACCGCTGAGTGTCTGATGCATTCGCTCAAGTTGTTATTTTGTTCTGCTATTTTTCCGATTTTCCTCGCTATCCTAAACTACACAATCACAAGTTTGGGCCTTAAATATGATGAATTAGGGCTTGGCTGTCACAAGTGGATTTTTTCTAAAATCATATAACAGGGGTGGGGTTGTCTTTATTTAACATAGAGTCTAGGGTTATACTGACCTACTTTGCTCAATTTCAACAGTGGAATGCTTATTGCTTGGTAGCAAACAACGAATTCACGTCACCTTATCAAACGGTCCCGGATACATCCCATCATCCTCTGTAGTTCGTATTACGACGACTACCGGACTAGAGTTCTCTTCTGTACCTGCTAGTTCTGTATTTGTTTACAAACCTAATAACAAGGATGAATCAAAAGAAGGTGAAATGCAAATCGAAAGCACGATGAAGAATTCGGCTCTGCTATACCTACCTGAATGTGGTGCATACGAAATGATTGACATCTTCTTCGACGTGACTGCTCCCGTGCCAGAGGATAACTTATTTGGGCATATGGTGAAACACGAGGTACTTCTTACGTTTTATCAATTTTTTGTTGTTACTCTAGAAGCTTTAATTTTTGAGGTTTTAGAGGGGGACTGATGGGAGTCGGTGCTTTTTAAAGAGGGATTGGTGAAAACATTCTTCACTGTCAAGCATGTAAAATTAGAAATTCCGAAAATATTACGATTGAGTACATCGTTTAGCTATCCCTTACCAGTTACATTTTACTCTGAAGTCCTTCTTGAGTAAGGAGGGGGGAGGGGGGGCTTAAAAGAGAGGAGGGCTAAATAGAGCTTTTACGGTATTTTCTTTTCGTGGATTTCTTAGGTTTCTTCTGATTTGAATTTCTGCCTCAAATGTGAAGAGCTTTGGAAGGTAGCTTAGGTCGTTGTTTAAGTATTAGATTTGAAATTTTTTCTGCCATCTTTATCGAATTTCTTTTCTCAAGGTGAATGACTCCTAATTCAAGAAACGAGTTTTAGATTGCACAGGCAACTTCTATTCATAGACTCTAATTATTTGATAAGAGTAAATGGTATGAAATATAGAGTCATTAAATAAAGATAATGAAAATAGAATATGGAAACATGATTAAAAAATATGAGAATATAAGAATGGAGATGTAAAATAGAGATATAAAATTGAGATATGAAATAGAAATATGAAATATAGAAACATTCTGCTTCAGGATCTTGTTTTGCGATTGAACTTCCAAAGTATCATTCAGAGCCACTTCTTTTATGAACCTTCAAACTCTTTGATTCAAGCATTATAACAAACTTATTTAAAATATCTTACAGAACTGCTCAAATGAGATATGAAATAAATTCTGAAAAAAGAAAATCACTAGAAATGTCACTTTAGACTGAACATCCCAATAGACATCTGTTAGGAAGTCCCTGATAATGAAGAACCTTTCAGGGTGCAGCTAAAATAAAGAGGTTCTTATTTGCAGTTCTGAATATTCAAATTATTTGCAGCGGGGTACAATAGGCCTAGAGTCGCAATGAAGCCTAATTTTCAAATCGGATTTTTTTCAACATTTATCTGATTCGAAATTCAAGTATCTTTTATTATGTCCCTAATGATTAACAACCTTTCAGATAACCGCTGGAACATACAGGTGTTCTTAAATACTAGTTTTAATACATCTCATTCGAAGAAAATCAGATAATCAATCGCAAATATCATGCGAAAATATTATTTAATTTTTCCAGGTTTCACTAGAGTGTCTTTGGCTGAATGATTTAGCGAATGCCATTACCAAGCTAGAAAGCAATTTCTATGAACCATTCTCAATTGAACACGAGTTTTTTATCAGCAGCAACGGGTAAGTGTTCATAGTCGTTTCAAGTCGTTTTGGAATCGTTTCATATCGCTTCGTGGTCAATCTGCCATTGCTGTTGCAAAAAATTGAAAAGATTAACTATACTTAAGTTGGTCAATTGGCATCGATATAAACTGCTTTCAAGTTGTTCAAGGAAATGTTATATTTATAGTGTAAAAAGAATCACAAGAAGCTTCATTTTTGATGGTATATAATTTAATAACAATATTTCGACCTTCACTTTCCAGAGGTCATTATCGTATCATTATATTATAGATAACCCCTGATAATGACCTTGGAAAGTGAAGGTCGAAATATTGTTATTGAATTATATAATATACCATCAAATGAAGCTTCTTGTGATTCTTTTTATTCTAAAACTTCTCGCCCGAACCAAGATATTTGCCACATTTATAGTGGTTTATCAGTCATGTTTACTTTTTATCGTGGGTTCGGTATTTGTGCAATCAACCAAATTTTTAAATCGCTGTTTTACAACAGGAGCAACATGACTGACTTAGCCCTCTCTTTCTCTCAGCCCATACAGACTTATCGTGTGCACAAAATGAGAAAATCACTAGATCTCATTCCGTGCTGATTTTAACGTGGGCTGATTTATCTCATGTACTGGGCTTTTTAAGGTAGACGACCCATAATTCAAGAAACATGTTTTAGATTGCACATAAAGCCTCAATTCATTGTATATAATAACGTGTTTAAGTAATGTTTTTCGGAAATAAAGTTTAACTTGAGTACTAGAGATTCAAATTTGGTGGCAATGTTTATGTAAAACTAGAAAATGTTTGTAATCTAGTATGATAGAAATTTTATCTTCGAACTTTTACCTTAAAGTATTCAAATTTGAAGGTATTGGCAGAAACAAAATTTGATTTTTGGGCTTAAATTTTTTAAGATAATATTCTTTAAAGTGACGTTATTGCAATCAAAATATCATCTTTTGAGATAATTCTTCAAAGAATGAAATAAAGAAGAAGAGTATTTGATGTTTCTTTCATTACCTGGCAATAGGTATGGAGTATTTTTCCTGAAAATCTGACAGAACCATCTTGTATTATTTTGAAAATTAAAAGTTTACGCTTACAGTGCTAACTCAATCACTTTCGTAATAAGATCCATCCATCTACCTTAAGATCATTTTATTCATTTGAATTTTTTTCCATTTTTAGAGAATTCGTTCATAGCATTCTTCGAAATATGAATCCTGTTCAAATTACCATCCAGAACCCTACGTTGAATTGTTTGGGTTGTGATGAAATTCGTTTTAAATGCATCTCCTGTGATATTCCAATGGTACGTGTAACTCACTCAAGAGAATTAATGATCTTTATTTCGTATGCTAAACATTTTGCAGTCAAGTCAGTTTTCAGTTGTTTTAGCTATCAATAAACGTAAACGAAATATACAATAACGAAATGTACAATGAGAAAATACAATAGGCCAACTACATAAGTGACGACATATTACAAACAAGCGATATAAGTTTACAAGACTGTGCAATTAAGTGACTACGGAGGAGCCCTTTAATAGGCCAATTAATCGAGAAAGAGCCCTAAAATAAAGCAAAATGATAAAGTTGGCAGAAAGCTTTATTAAAGAAGAAACAAGCAGAACCAAATAAGATGTGCGATTGAAGATTTGATGAGATTAGAGGGTACATCTGTTAGCCTACAATCCCTCTCAGGATCCATTCTTACTATTTGTCAAATAGTATCCCAAGCCTCCCTAGAATAAGCCCAGAACCTGAAATTAATTGCAAATAACCCCCCGGAGTCGAATTTCAGGATTTACGTCAATCAAGACATCAACTACCTCAGTTGGTAGAATGATTGAGGTGCAAACCCCGAGTTTGTGTGTTCGAATCCTACCCTAGTCGTTTTCATTCACAGATTATTTCGATTGATTTTCCAAATCCTGCCTATTTTTGAATATCTTTTCGTCTACTTAAGTAACTTCGTTTTGTAAACAAGCTGTTACTGGGATTAATCTATAACTATACACTTTCTTTTCAATAGGCAACTGGACTTTGGGTCTAGAGACTGTTGCTTATCATTTTGCTGGAAATAACAAACTAATCACCCACCCCTATCCCCAAAATTCCCTTTAATTACATTTTATCGGCAAGATAATGCAAGTTTTGCAATCAAAGAGAGTTATAGCCTTCCTTTGATGCTTTTTATTGACTTGTTCTTTATTGTAAAAAGTGTAAATCCATTATTTATTTCCTTTAGACTATAAATGCAAATGAAGACATGTGTCTGGTTTGGAGTGTGGAAAACCAAAACAAAGGTTTGTTCAAATTCTTATACTCTGTTGGACGTCAAATCGAATTTCGAAAAATCAACATTTTTCATTACTCTTCAAAACATCCAACCCTCTTTGGTCAGCTTTTAAATCAAATCAAATGATTTCATTGATGCTAAGAATGTTGATTCGTTTAATGGAATTCTTGGGACTTCTTAGTATATTTGGGATTCTATGAATTATATTAGGAATTGCTAATTAACTTATTCCCAAAATTTGCTTATTCTGACAACGAGTATTTTTTGCTGGGTCACTTATGCGGTATAATGCCCTATTATTGGCTGGGAAACTTGGGTTTGTTTTTGCAAGAATTGTTTATGAAAAATATTTCCTGTACTTTATCAAAATCTTCTTGTGGTCGCCTTTTAAGGAACAATGAGCTCTTTGATCGAAGTTGAATCTCTTCACAACTGTTGATCAAGAAAACACTTTTATTTGGCAGGGCGGGAAAATTTAGCGGACTTCTGCACCAAGGGTCCCAGAAAACTTTTAGTTCGGCAGAAAGAAATAAGGATTCATATTTTGCCTGGGGACCGTCATTAAGGCTAGTTGTTTCATCATGGCTTCAGGCCACGGTGGTTTTATCCCTCTTCCCTAACCGGCTGTGTGTTGCTCAATTTTCTGAAATATAGTTGCGTGCATCGAAAGCTTTTTAGGTCCATTATGGTTGGAACTTTCTAGCTATTTTAAGGATAAGAATGTCATGAAACTTTTTACACCTAGCTGATTGTATGAAGTTAATTACAGGCAAAGGAGTAGGTTTCCTATGAGGTAAAAAGGAAACTAAGGTATTTATGAAGCAAAGTAGTTATCGTTAAAATGGTTGGTAAACTTTAACTTCATAAACACACTTTGTGAGCTATTAAATGCTTAACTACTTTTGCATAGTATTTGAAGCCTAGAAAATTCTGTTCATGAAAACTGGTTTAACGAGAACAGAAGGCCGAAGAGTTATTAAAGCTATATGTCATCCTACCAAATTCTCAACTTGAACAAGATGATTGTCAAGGCAATTATCTCAACCCCACTGTGCCTGCACTAAGACCAGTTAAAAGACATTGTCGAGACTAAAAAATTTAAATCAGAAAATGTCTGTTAACTTGTATTAATAAAGTAACTACGGGGTCACTCGGGGAATCGCCCTTGCGATTATATTCCCTTAGTTGAGAATTTAGTAGGATGATATAACTTTGACAACTCTTCGGTCTTCTAGTCTCGTACTACCAGTATTAATGACCCGAAGCTTTAACTAATGTGAAAAAAGCCGTTTCCCAAAGTTTGTTTATTTAGTTAAATCATAGTCATCAGAGGGGAATGGTCTGTTAGCCTTTTTTCATTTCTTTGTTTTATTCTGGATGTTGAACTGGTATTTACCGTGCACAATGTTTATCTAAATTCATTGAATATAGTTATATGAATAACAGAAAGGTTGTCCATCGAATTATTTATTGAAATATTGTAACATGATTAATTTCTATCGAAACCCATTTCTTATACCCTTTCAGAAAAAGGGTGTAACGACAATGATCCATCTGAAGTTTATTTTTGTTCAAGATATTAATTCACTATTTTTGCTTTCTTTTACAGACTTTAAAAACACGTTAGCCCTTCAATGTCAGATGAACATCGAATTCAAAATAGAGGTTTGGGATATATATTAGAAATCACAATCTGTTTTTGCATTTATCATTTATTTATATTATGAGAATTTCTGTTTTTCGGAGTGCTTTTCTAGATTGATTCTCTATATGATATTATTTACAGGAACAAGAAGAGTTCGGAAACTTCAGCAAAAAATGTGAAATTTCATACAAAAAGGTTGGTGGTATTTTCCATTTTTACAACTTTATCTGAAAATGTTTTTTCGCTCAACTTTCTCTCTATAAAGTATATTGAGGCACACCAGTGTAAACTGTAATTTTCTTTGTTAACTCTCTATTTAAAGCCTGTGTACCTTTTTTACTTGTAATCTGCCTGGAATGTTTATTACTTTGAATTTGCCAATAATTTTGATATCATTGGGCTCCCTATGTTGTTTTGATTTTAATACATTGTTCATATGGTGTATATTGGACCAAAACTCAGACATTAGGAGCAAAATACCGAGGTTGGCACCTCAATTGTTGTCCTCAACTGTTATCCTTAAGTCGTGATATTAAGAAACAACATATTTGTTTTCGTTTCTTCTAATACTTATAGACACTTGAATTCATTTAAGATGCAATGCAATCGAGAACGTTTTTGGACTACGAAACAGAAACCAAACTAAATGACCAGAGGCTCCCGACTGATTTTCTGACATCGCGATATAAGGTTTTCGTTGTTCGTCTTATTTTGTACACAGCCTGACCTTTCAACCTGCAAAACAACCGTCGAAGAAATACGAGTAGGGATTAGGTTTGATAGGACTCAGTGACCACGAAGAATTTGCGAAGGAAATTAGCTAGCTTTCGTGAAAGGAGACCATCAAACTCTATTGTTTGCAAAGATTAACTCTAGGGTATCAAAATAGATTTTGTAGAACTTTGGAAGCTTTTATTTTGAGAAAAGGAAGGATACAAGTGCAAAAAACAGCACTCGGCTGTAGAAAAGAATTTATTCTTTCTTATCGATGTTAGCTATGTGAGCTCGAATCTAAGGGACAAAAATATAGCAATCTTTGAATGGTACAAAACTTAGATTAATTAGAATATTAATTAGAATCTTAATTAGATAATTAAAATAAAGAATAGGAAACATAGCGAAATGAACACATAGATACTTAAGCTTTTCGTCTGACACTCAACAGAGTAATACGTCAGAAAGAGATTGAAACAGAAACAGAAACCTATACCCAGATGTGGATCGAAATAGGCCAATCAGAAAAGAGGTAAATAATAGGTATAGTGTAAAGCTTAAGTAATCCATGTGCTCGTTTCGCTATGTTTTCGATATTTCTGGCTATTTAGACTAAAATATCGTGACAATGCCTCTTTAATGCATACTGAAAACCATCAGCCTTCAAGCAAAATCACTGATTCATACAATGTAGCCTCCGCCATGTCGTGTTGGCCTCCCATAGCTCCTGAAATGATGCTTCTCTATCCATTATTGATTTTTAAGAAAAACAAAACCATCAGAGGATCGCAAAACCCAATTTACTCTTCTAATTAATCTCATAACGAATTTGATAAAGTGAGAATGGATTAAGCTGGCGTCTTATTATCATGGCTTCTTCTCAGATTATTGTGGCAAACTTAATTAACCTGTTTATTCGGCTATTTCAATGAGCTTCAGACCTATCGTTCGCTTAGTTGAAACATTAGTGAGCTTGATAGCAATATGTTTTGCCATTACTCCATATAATCATGAGTTGATGAAAGTGAGAAAAAAATGGCGTCTTGTTATCTTGATTCTGTTTTCTGTTATTGTTAGGTTATTGAAGAAAACTAAGATCCATAAGTCAATCTGATGTTTTTGTATCTGCTAGGCATGTTGTCTGTTGCATATTATCTGCTAGGCATAGGTAGTGTATTGATTGTGATGCATTTTGCTATTATTGCGTATGTCCATAACTTTAAGAAAGTGCTAAATGGCGTCCTATTATTTTAATTTTTTCTGTTATTGTTAGGCTATAGTTAAAAAGATCAATAAATTTACTATTTGCTAGGCATATCGTCCCTATGGTGGAAACATTAGCTCCCTAGGGAACGTCAGTAAGAGGATATTCATAACTGGTGGAATACCATCAGTATTGTGGGGATACCATCAGTACTGTGGAGGACATCAGTACTGTGGGTTGAAGGATGCATCATCAGTGCATTGAAGGATGTTTAATACTTCGGGAGAATACCATTACTAGCTACTGTTAGAGGATACCATCAGTACTGTGAAGGGAAACCATCATTACACTGGTTGGTGTTCAGCACTGTGGACTTAACAATGCTTGTGGTTTCCCCGTACAGTACTGAACATCCTCAACACAACTGATGGTATCCACATTGTACTGGTGGTATCTTTCTACAGTACTGAACATTTTCCACTGTACTGAATGACATCCCTCCCGAAACCTGATCACCCTGCCTCCAATTTACTGATGGTATCCCTTCACAGTACTGATGATATCCCCCTACATAATTGAACATTTTCCACAGTACTGCACAGATAGGGTGAACTTGGATATCTATCACTGTGGTCTATTTTCGAAAGATGCCAATTGCCAGTAAGCTGAATATTGATTTCTACATTGTAGCCACTAGTAAGGGTGTTCAGTACAGTGGAGAGAAACCATCAGTAATGTGAGAGGATACTATCAATACTGTGCAGGGTATACAGTACTATGGGGAGATCATCAGTATTGTGGAGATAATACACAATGTGCTTGTGGTTTCCCTTTGAAAGATGCCAGTACGCTGTATATTGATTTCTACATTGTAGCCACTAGTAAGGGTGTTCAGTACAGTGGAGAGAAACCATCAGTAATGTGAGAGGATACTATCAATACTGTGCAGGGTATACAGTACTATGGGGAGATCATCAGTATTGTGGAGATAATACACAATGTGCTTGTGGTTTCCCTTTGAAAGATGCCAGTACGCTGTATATTGATTTCTACATTGTAGCCACTAGTAAGGGTGTTCAGTACTGCGGAGAGAAACCATCAGTACTGTGAGAGGATACCATCAATACTGTGCAGGGTATACAGTACTATGGGGGAGGTCATCAGTATTGTGAAGTTAATACACAATGTGCTTGTGGTTTCCCTTAGAAAGATGCCAGTACGCTGTATATTGATTTCTACATTGTAGCCACTAGTAAGGGTGTTCAGTACAGTGGAGAGAAACCATCAGTAATGTGAGAGGATACTATCAATACTGTGCAGGGTATACAGTACTATGGGGAGATCATCAGTATTGTGGAGATAATACACAATGTGCTTGTGGTTTCCCTTTGAAAGATGCCAGTACGCTGTATATTGATTTCTACATTGTAGCCACTAGTAAGGGTGTTCAGTACTGTGGAGAGAAACCATCAATACTGTGAGAGGATACCATCAATACTGTGCAGGGTATACAGTACTATGGGGGAGGTCATCAGTATTGTGAAGTTAATACACAATGTGCTTGTGGTTTCCCTTAGAAAGATGCCAGTACGCTGTATATTGATTTCTACATTGTAGCCACTAGTAAGGGTGTTCAGTACTGTGGAGAGAAACCATCAGTACTGTGAGAGGATACCATCAATACGGTCAAGGGTATACACTACTGTGGGGGATATCATTAGTATTGGTGAGGAAGTACACAATGCTTGTGGTTTCCCTTTGAAAGATGCCTGTAAGCTGAATGTTTATTTTTACATTGTAGCCACTGGTGGCGCTGGAAATGAGTTTGCAGAACAAGGAACATACCCAGCTATATAGAGGATCGTCTTACTGTTTTCAAGTTACCATCACACCAATTGGCGAGCAACCCCAACTCGACGAAATCTCCTGCATTCTCGAAGACAATGAACAGTGGCAATACAACGACCAGGTAAGATGCAAAACTTTCCAAATTGAAAATGAAAACAGAATGAGCTTCACCACCCAGGCTACTCCAACTGTTGCTGGGAAACTCGACTACCCATTGATATCTTTATGGAGGCATTCAAGGGATTCATTAGAAGCTAAAGACAAAGGAAGGCATGACTCAATTGATAATTCAGATGCCAAATCTAATAAGACAGCTCCTTCTTTCGCCGTTCAGAAGTTGTCATCGAGTCGAAGGAAGTCGGCAAATACTGGTGATGCGGAGACCGCGATAGTTCTAGAAGACGAAGATGTAGTTTTTGCTAATTTTGCTAATTTTATTTCGGTTCGTGAGTCCAACAAGAAAAAAGTTACTGATGTATGATTTTAGAAGTAAGAGGGGCTTACACGCGGTATTTTCCATCCGTTGACGCGCGTTGCTGCGTTTAGACGCGGTGCTAATCCTGTTATTTTCTTCCGATACAGCGAGCTAGTAGAATTACATGTGATGGTGAGGGCCGTTGAGAGACTAGCCGGGCACAAGCGTAAAGACTAATCAAATAAGAAAGTAGATAAGCTTGTGTTAGGCCGGAGATTTACGCTACAGTGTTAGGTCAAATGTTTACGCTAACTGTGCTAATCTGTGCAAGGCTAGATGCTTTATTTCCAGCAAGGGTTCCCCACCCTTATTTAGTTGAATGTCCCTTCCGAAGGACGGGCCTAACTCTCCCTGAAATAGAGCTGATGATAAATAAATATCGATAGCTTTGATTTCATGGGCCCCTTAGAACTCCGGGTATATTATAACAACTTTTGATTCCTAGAGCAAGTTTCTTTTTTAAGAAAAGTATCTAAAACTATTTGAGGGATTTCATGCACAAATAACAGCGATACCTTTATAACAAAGCCTTTGCATTCTTCAAAATATTGTAGTAAAAAGCCACAGAGAAATCAAATTTGACGCAATAAGCAACTCGCAAGAAAACTAAATGCTCCATGTAAGTTCATATCAAAAAGAACAGTTCTATGAGAAATCAAACGTTATAATTTTGTTTAACTCGATGCTCATTTTTGACTTTGTATTGATGATTTTGAGAGGATGTTAGAAATTTTAGTTATCGACTGGGAGAGTCCATAAAGATTGGGAAATTACATTTTTTTCTATCTACTGTACAACCCACTAAAAAGAAAAACATACAGAGATAGGGTATAGTAATTCAATTAAGCAGAAATATCGGTCTTCTACAAGAGACCCAGCATTATTGGTACCACGGATAAACCACTACTAAATTAGTTGACTGTATATAGTTTGATTGTGATATTTACATGAAGTAATATATGCGTTTAGAACGCTGCATAATATGAAGAGATTTTAAAACCCTAGCAAATTTAGTCCCCATTAACGAGCCGGATATCCTATAAAGATGCCCAGTCGCTCTTTAGTGAATTATTCTAACAGTGACAATTCTAGGTCTCGTTTGGTACCGCCCAGAGGAAATGGGAGGCCCTAGGATAATCTTTCTGTTCTGCCCCTCATTATGAATATCCTTCACAGTACTAATGGTATCCTCCCACATTACTGTTGGTATCCCCTCACGGAACTGAATACCTTCTGTAGTAATGAATGGTCCTCCATTGTACTCAATGCCATTCCCCCACAAGCATAATGATATCCTTCCTCTGTAATCAATGTTATCCCTTGACAGTACTGAATACCCTCTACTGTACTCAATGTTATCCCTCTACTGTACTCAATGTTATCCTCCCACAATACTGATGGTATCCTTCCACAGTACTGAACATCCTCCACGGTACTACCCAGATATTCCCCAGGGTAATTTTAAGCATGAAACATTTCCGTGGCTTTCTTAATGCAGATGTTTCTGAATCCATGTACATTAGGGGATCTCAATTAATGACAAATTGTGTTTTAACGACTTTTAGATACCGTACTGAGTGTCCCAGAAAATACTCTTCACGTTTGATGCAATCGGCTATGTGTCTCAAATCACTCTTAAAAAGCCAATACAGCTTTTATGCACTATCAGGATTTTTAGATCAAGCGATTCACCGTAATAACGGCTTTTTAAAGAGACCCAAGAAGAATATCGAGAATATTTAGGAAAAATTATGAAACGCATTTTCAACAACAACAAAAAATTACCATATATTCCTTGAAAAGGATTTTTTGCCAATGTTTTGGAAACTTTTCCAAGAAAATGTCTTGCTTATCACAAGCAAAATGTTTTGTTTATGGCAAGTCTGACAAACTTATTTCTCTTCAAATGTTTTTCCGACATTATTTGATCGTTTCACTGGAGCTTAAACCATTGATACTTGACATGCTTTGCTATTTTTCTGATTTTCTCAATATTCTACAGCTCTGTACCCATCATAAACTTTACTCCTGAAGAACCAAGGCGTCAATTATGTTCAGCCATTACTCCCTTTTGCATCCAAAGCTAAACACTAGGCTTTAGTCCGTTCACTGAGTTTTGGTAGATTTCTTTACAATATGTGTCCAAAGAGATACAATTCCGAGCATTTATATGATCCTGTAAGAATTGATCAATGGGTTTCTTAATGCTCCGTGAAAGACAAAAAAACGATCGACGAATAGATATCTCGGTAACATACAGAGATGAAATGTTCTGTTCAGTTCATTCAGTTACTGATTACTGTAAAAAAGGAACTTATTAAAGTACGATTTGAAATCAACAATTTATACTCCAGGAAAAGCAGGATTTGGAAGATCAATCGAGATAATTTTTGAGAATGGAGTACTCTAGAGGTCGTGGGTTCGAGTCCTACTCGGATCATTTTCATTCTCACAAATTATCTCGATTGATACCATTTATAGGAAAACAGAGCAAACCTGCTTTGGTATTTCTGAGACACACTGTACGTCAATATTGTTTTTGCGTCTTCTATGCTTTTGTAATTTTTGCAACCAATTTTCACGAATTTCTAGTCTTAAAATTGCCATACTTTCAAGCCTAACCATTCGATTCAATGCCCAGTGGTTGTCTTGTAGATGTTACAATTTCATTATTTTTTCTATTACGAATTATATTTATAAATTGTGATTTAAAAACGGGTTTTGATTCATTACTTTTTTGTATCTTTCAATGGTACTTCGACCTATTTCTGAAGCTTGACCTTGCTGCAGTGACCCCCCCCTGAGTAGAAGCCTTAAATGGTAACACTTTGCTTCCCCAACCATCCTAAATAGGCTTTTATCTTTCTGAAGTCAAGTCAACCTTCCTGTAGTGACCTTCAACTCCATAAGTGACCTTTACCTTGCTACATAATTCTTAATCTTCCTGGAGTGATCTTAACCAGCCTTTAGTGACTTTTCTTCTTCCTTAAGCGACATTTAACTTTCCTAAATTGACCTTTACCCTTTTAAAGTGATCATCTCCTTTGTGTGACCTTTGCCTTCCTGAAGTGAGTTTAACGTCTCTACAGTGACCTCAAACCTTTCTGCAGTGAACTCGACCTTCCTGAAGTGATCTTGACTTTCGTTTAGTACCCTTAACCAAAAAAGTGACTTTCACCTCCCTAGAAGGGCATTTGTATTACTGAAGTGACCTTTGCCTTCCTGAACTGACCTTTACCTTCCTTAACTGATTTTGATCCCCCTAAAGTGACCTTTAACGTTCATGTAGTGAACTCGAACTTCCTGAAGTGACATTAACCTTCTCCCAATCGAAATGAGTACATTGTATAAAGATCAATTGCTTGCTAAACAAGCAGTGGAAGCGGGATGAAGTAGCAAGCAAGCAATGCAGTTATTTCACTTTATTGTTGATTCAAGGATGAAGTATCAGGAAAGCAGCTCCATTGATGGCAAGAGGTAAAAGAGATTCAGCCCCTTTGTACTCGCCACCCCTTGTTTTCTATCGTTATGCTAAATCGATACTCGAACAGGTATGCGAATATTGATTTTGCTTGCAAGAATCATTTTGAGTAAGAGTCAGGGAAATGAGGATACTAGACAACGTCTGGCCGTTGCCAACATCAAGGAAAAGACAAGAGAATGCAGACATAGGTGGTATGGTCTTGTGTCTTGGAGGGACGAGGACAAAGCAGAGAAATCTGCGATGGTCATGAAAGTTTGAGTAAGGGAACCAAAGCTACATGGAGGGACGGGTTGAAAGCAGACATACAGGCCGTGACAGTGACGTCAACCCAAACAATAGAAAGATTACTGTGGAGACAATTTACCCGGTCTGTGGACCCAACACCAGCGAGGCTAGACATATCATCACAAATATGAGTATGCTGGCTTGCAGTTAGGAAAGCAAAGTGTCACCGCAGATACCAAAGTGTGGGGATGTAGTGTGGGGATGGCCGAGTGGTTAGATCACTTGACCCTTGTTCAAAGGGTCTCGTATTCGAAACCACCTTCAGACCTTTCACAAAGTGCGGGGAGAGAATTAGCCAACTCTCTGTAATTCTAGGCTAAAAGGGAAAAGGAAGTGGTCACATCGAGAGGAAAGACCAGGGTCGCACTGCTCGATTAGTTTACCTATTCAGTGGGCCCTTTTTGCTTAGAACATAAACCCATACCTGGCGAAGATAGTAAGCGTATGTGCCTATCAACTATCAACTATCAACCAAAGTGTTGCATAGATTTCGATGCCTTCTTCGGACTTTCAAATGAATTCGCAGAGCACATCCTGCCAGTTTTGATGTGGGCCTAATCTGCAAAATGTGCTGAGTGCTTGACATGCACCCAGAAGTTTGTTAGAAGATTCTAGAAACGTTGCCAGAAGTTTCAAAGGAATTAGCTTCATCATCACAACTTTGTAAACACTGCTGCCCTTATTCTTCCATATACACAGAACATAATCATATCCAAATCTCCAATGGCCGTTGGTGACCCACGAAGAGACACCTTTTCTAAATTCATCTCGATCAGCAGTCAGGTGAAAGAGCTATTGAATTCATTGTTGTTGAGTGCCATATCCACTCCAGTTCGTCAAGCTGCCACACCAGACTCTTTTGATGACACCAACAGCTGTGACTGTTTCTGTAGAGTATGTATGCAGCACGTGAGATGGAAACGAAGAACGGTAAATATTTTTGAACTTATTGTTTTCTATTCTTGCCTTGACATTATTCAAAAAAAGAGGATGCGAGACGTAAATATTTTTTCGTTGTGTTTGAAAATATACTTCAATCTTAGTTTTTTGAAACCACTTGCGAGTATTAAAAAACTTTCGCTCTGTTGATTATTGACTTTTATAGAGTTAGATGTTAATCTTGACTTGCCTTTATTTCATTGATGTTCTCGGATGCCGACTTCTGATACCTTAATCTCTGGTTGCAAGACCTGTTCTACCAACTGAGATGGCTACCTTCATAGCTCTCAGCTGGTTAAGCAATAACGCGCACGCGCAAAGTCATTCGGTCGTTGGTTCGAGTCCTGCTCCGGCCATTTTTATTCTCACTAATCATCTCGATTAATTTTCCGAATCCGACTTGTTGCATTCATGTTGCACCGTTAGTTAGGCCTTCTCCTACAAGTTCTCCTTAGGCTATGTTGCTTATTTGGTATCCCCTTGAATCACTGTATTTCCGAATTTGTATTGTGTTCTAAAGAATCAGATCCCCTCTCTCTACAGCTACTCCCTTCTTCTCAAGTGCACACATTTCATTTTCCAGCTGTGAAACGCGTGGATTATTCTTTCTGATGTCGAAAGAACTGGCTGATGCACTCAAGTTTCCTGCTATGACTACCAAGTCATTGAATGTTGAGTTTTAGAAGACCTTACAAAAACTTCCGTCAAAACTGCTACAGTCTCACTCGAAGGGCGTGGATTTGTGCATTCAACTGTTAATGGCAATCAATTATCTCTCTCACATACGTCATCATATTTTCAATGCATATCTGGTTAACAAAGCAAGTGTTTTAGCTCACCGTGTTTAAGATACATACATAATCGAACACCTGCCCCCCTTTTGAAAGCGCCATTCACCAACGCACTGATCAAATCAATTTCTTTACTTTGCTGTTTGCCGGGGGTAACTCTTTATAAGCCTTACTCTAGGCCAGTCAGCGTTTTAAGTTTCTCAGTCAAGATGATGGCAGTTCTTAACATCCTACAAAATACTACTGGTACTCCCCCACTCTACTGATGATACAAGCACAGTACTTATGGTATCTCTCCACTGCACTGAACATCTTCGACTGTACTAATGGTATCCCTCCACTGTACTGAATATTCTCCACAGTACTATTCTCCCACAGCACTGATGGTATCACTTAACAGAAATGATCAAGCTTCATAGTTTTGATGATGTCCCTCCACAGTACTGATGGTATTCCGTCACAGTACTGATGGTATTCCCTCACAGTACTGATGGTATTCCGTCACAGTACTGATGGTATTCCGTCACAGTACTGAATACCTTCCAATGAACTGATGATATCCCCAAACAGGATTGCAAAGACGTCCTTACGGGTTGACTTTCTATCTTCATATCCGTACTCTATAGATTTGACTGGCTTGAATTCATTTAAACCAACAGGTTTACTTTTTAAATTTTGGATAAAGAAAAGAAGAGCTACAGGAATAACAAATATTAACTAAAGATGTTGACTACGCTGCACTAGAACGTCCTTGTACCAAAATTGTACCCCCCTTCTAGAGTGGCTCCCTGATTTATCCTTAAGACAGTGGGGAAAATCGGAAATATAGTGAAACATGATAACTACTCAAGCTTTGCGTCTGACACTCATCAGAGTAGTATGTCAGAAAGAGAACGATACTAAATTGATAGTTTTACCTAGATGTGGATCGAAAGTGTCCCAAAATTTAAGTAGTTATTATGTTTGTAATATTTCCGATTTTCCTCGCCATCCTCAAGTTCTGTATCGATCAAAAACTGCTCTAGCTTGGGAAAGCTTGGGAAGCCCTAGAAAAAGGGTTGCCCCTTTACATTTCTGGCTGGCTTCGTCAACGTTTCTAATACCAAGCAGCTGGTGTAGAGATGAACGTCACTGAACCTGCCTTTTAGCAGTCATCTGATAAAGCCATCCACTATACAAACCCCCGGTAGCTACGGGCGGACTAAATAAATTCATCTCTTTACAACACTGTCCTGTCTAAATCTCCTGTTTAGTTCCCTTTCAGGTTTTTATACAGGTATCCGAAGCACGTCGAGTTGAATGAAAATGTGAATGAAGTTGTTTGCGCAAGGTATACTACGTATTACGTTAATCAAACTCGGGTTTTTGCCTTCGATTGAAAGGAGCTTAACCGAGACAACAAAATCCCAAGCTTTATTCTCATAGACATGAACTGGTGACTGATAATCGTAACTCAAGTTTGGTAGCTTTGTGATTCATTCCATAAAATTAGTTTGCCAATGTATGCATTTAACTTACTTTAGTTAACTCAAGCTTCTTACTTCAATTAGAAGTAGCCTAACCGAGACAATGCCAATGTCATTTTCTCTTTATATATATACATATAGACTCATGTCTCGACGTATGTAGAATCAAGTTGATGGTTTTTGAAATAGAAGTTTCTTGCCAAGGTATGCATTTATCTTTTTGAGTAAACTTGTGTTTCTAACTCCTATTTCCAAGACAACCAAATCACAAGCTTGTATTCTCATAGATGGTAACGTATGTATTGATGACTTAGTTATAACTATCACTTCAAGTTTGGTATAGTTATGTGATTAAAGTGATAAAAGTTACTTGTCCAGGTAATCATCTATCTTATTTGAGTAAACTCATTTTTCTAGCTCCAATGAGAATTTGCTTAACCCAGATAACAAACTCCCAACTTTAATTATCTTTATAGCTATAAATATTTTTATGAATTTTAACCATGTGATTCATTTTTTGTAATTAGTCTGCCAGGGTATGCGCCTATATTTTTCAAGTAGACCCATGTTTCTAGCTTGAATTAGAAGTAGCTTAACTGAAAAAATGCTTAACTTTTATTCTCTTTAAAGATATAGACTGTTGTCCCAATGATTTATATAATATCAATTTCATATCTTTATTGAAGAAAGATATTTCTTGCCAAGGTATGTATCTATATTGTTTTAGTGAACTCTAGTTTCTAGCTGGAATTAGAAGTGGCGTAATTGAGTTATCATTTTTATAGATAAAGATTGATGTCTCCATGAGTTATGTAACATCAAGCTTGAAAGCTACTTAAGTTCCTTTTCAAGGTATGCAGCTTTTTTATTCAGATGAACTCTAACTATAATAAAGTTTCTAGCTGCAATTAGAAGTTGCTTAACTTAGAAAACCCTTAGCTTTTATTCTCTTTATATACATAGACTGTTTTCTCGATAATCTATATAACATCAAGTTGATAGCTTTATTGAAAATATACATTACTTGCCAAGATATGCATCTTTATTATTCAGGTAAACTCAAGTTTTTACCTTCACTTAGAAGTAGCTTAACTGAGAAAATACTTTTATTCTCCTTATAGAAATCTACGGACTGATGTCTGGATGACTAATTTAACATCAAATTGATAGCTTTTTAAAAAAGAGATTCTTTGCCAGCATCGATCTTTTTAAGTTAACTCAGGTTTCCAGCTTCATTTGAAAGTAACTTAAATGAGATGGAAAAATCTCAAGCTCTTATATATATCCGAGATATTATGATTATATAAACTCGTCTTGATATCATGCCTCATAGGTGTAGTTAGTTTGAGAAACATTTCTTTGCCAGTGCATGCATCTAACATTTTTAAGTAAATTAGAATTTATAGCTTCATTCAAAAGTATTTTAGATGAAAAAACAAAAACTTGAGCTGATATCATCATAGATATAAACTCCTATCTTCCTGACTTATAACCATAACTTCAAATTTGGTAGTTGTGTGATTCATTTGAAAGAATTAGTTTGCCAAGGTGTGCATCTATCTCACTTTAGGCTGAACTTCTAGCTTTATTTAGAAGTAGCTTAACCTAGACAAAAAATCCTATGCTCTTTTTCTTCGTTTAGACATTAGGATTACATCATCTCGCGCCTCGATGACTCATAACCGTAACATCAAGCTCTATACATTTAGAAAGAATATGTTTACTGCGGTATACATATATCGTGTATAAATAAACTCGAGTTTTTAACTTCATTTGAAAGTAGCTTCACCGAAACCGTAAAATACCTAGTCTTCAGACGTGTTCTCTTTGAATATGAAATGCTATCTTAATTCGCAACATTACACTGCATTCTCAATAAGAACCATGAAGGCGAAGTGCCAAAGTTTTGTGAAATAGCCAGATTAGGCTATATTTGTGTTTACCCCTTTCTTTCTTGTGATTTTCAATCCGACTTTAACTAGAATTTGAATGAAATGTGAATAAATTGTTGACCTATGGCAGACTTTGCATTATCTTTCGATAAACTCGTGATCTGTGTTTTCAATTGAAACTGACATTATATAAACATCAGAAAACTAGATTCTTTCTTTGTTTTCTTGCAGATATGATGAAGCTTGTTATTTAAAGAGCTGTGACAAAACTAAGCTGAGATTTCATATTCATTCGAATAATTGGTATTGGATGCATGGCCGGATAATAAAGTGGTAAAGTTTGGGTGAGTCGTGATTTATATTTACAAAGTTATTAATGCTGTTTCTATGTCCTTGGTACCAGAGCCTCGAGATGAAAAGCAGACGAAAAGTCGAAATTTACCACATACGGGAACCTCTGTGCAATACTGCGTGCGAAGGTTGTTCAGTGCATTCTAGTGTGTTTATTACTGTGAGGGGATATACTCACTACTGTGGAGGGTGTTAATTACTGTGGGGAATTGCATCAGTATTGTTGAGGAATACCATCAGTACATTGAAGGCAGGATGCCCAGTACTTTGCAGAGATGCCATTGAGTACAAAGGAGGATGTTGATTACTGTTGAGGATAATATCAGTATTTTGGAGGGATACCATCAGTACATTTGAGGCTGTCTATCACTGAAAGGATGTATCATCAGTACTGTTAAGGGTTATCATCCAGTGCTGTTAAGGGTTATCATCCAGTGCTGTTAAGGGTTATCATCCAGTGCTGTTAAGGGTTATCAACCAGTGCCGTTAAGGATGTCTAGTAGTGGCCTCTACTGTACTGGATGGTATCACTCCATAGTACTGATGGTATCCCCCTACAACTGACAACCCTCTAATTTACTAATGGTATCTCCTAGATAAATGATGATTTCCCCCAGTAATGAACACCCTCCGCAGTCACTGCACAGACGTTACTGTCCAGGGTGACCATGCATATGTTTTGCACTTCACTGCATCGCACTGCGTTGTGTAATTAGTTGAGTAATTGACATTGATGTGTTGGTAGGAAGCCGAAGTTTCTAATCGAATTCAGGTACTGCAATGATTATATTTATTTTGTTAGACAGACATGAATTAAGGGAGTCAGTCAGTACCATTTTCAAACTATGACAAATCCAATATTTTCAAACCATGGCAAATAACACAGTAATCAAATATTACCAATCTAATTCATTGAGCAGAGAGACATTATCAGTACGTTAATGTTTCGGAAAGTGCTTTGCACCATCTTTAGAAGCCAAAAAATAACAGTGGAAAGACAAAGGGTTTACATAATAACTCGTTACAGAAGTTCATGCTGATTACGAATAAAGGGTATGAGAATAACGAAATCCATGACTAATAGATTCAGTTGAGCCACGACTAGGACTTGTTCAGCTCTTGCGTAATGAAAATTTATAGGCCATCTTGCTTAGCGTAGTATGCTATGAAATACATTGTCGAGCACCTTCCATTTTGTGACCCATGACTAGAGCTAATGATTAGAACTTGAAATACAAAAATACTTGCTTCGGGGTGCATAGTAAAGATTTGATATGCCTTTTAATGACCCGTCTTGCCGTAATATGCATAAGGGGTAAACATTTTATTTCACAATGAGTAAGGCAGCTGAGGTACCTTGGCTCGGTAAAGTACCCTATCTAGAGAGGATATCCTGGCTATAGGGAGTATAATGCAAACAAGCCCTTATCGAGCTATACATTTCCTCTTCCTGGGCCTCTCCTTTTTTTGAGTACAGTATCTGTATCTTCCATTTGCCCTCATATTGTTCTAATAGTTTCTTTTCCTTACTGCATTTGACGTGACGGGTGTGTTGGCCGGAAAGCGTGTTTCCTAGGCTATTACCATACTAAGGTGGATTTCCTTGGACAATTAGATGACTAATGCACTTAAGTTCACTTCCTGGGATAGGCAGGTTTTAATTGGAGTTTATCGAGAACCTGCCTGTGTTGTTTGAAATCAACCACCTTGTCGGTAGCTGCGCTGGTTGTGTTAATGTTACGTTCTATCTGCGCAATGAATTTAGTTATGGTTCTCTTTGTTCTCATCCTGACCATGGCTCTTCTTTTTGTATATCTTCCTACATACGCAATTCTTTTTACTAGGATTTGTTTCGTTCTGCTCATTCGTTAGCATTGTTAGTATTGTTATATTTTAACTATTTTGAACTATCCTCGTAATAAACTGTTTATAACGACGCTCCTGTATACAGTGTAGCAAGTTATTAAAGTAGCCTAGCCCGTTTATGTGTCAGATACACAGAATAACAAGACATTTGATTGATGTTCAGCTCAACATTATGAAGCCCAGCACATATCTGCAAATATAAATATGACAAAACACAATTAGGCTATTCACTAATAAAGCAGTAATTCAACATGTTAAATGTATACATAATCAATATTGTCAGTAAAGAGTAATAATGTCAGTAAACTCAAAGTTCAGTCATGCTGCTCACCTTCTCCACAACTCAGCACATCTCCGCTGGTTGGACAGCTTATCTGCTTCTTCACACAACTTCAAGCAATTGAGTTCGTCAAGTACTTTATGTAAACATTTAGGCCCATCAGTCTCTACCTCAACACGAGGCTATTCAATTCAGTCAGTTCTATCCAATTCAATTACTCCAATACTTCTCATCTTTTGTTTTGAAAACGAATTCAGTTTGGCTTAAAATCTTTCGTATTCACTAAACCAATTTGGGGGCTTTGTCACACGTCCAGATCGCGTTTTTGTTACATCTGATTGTGGAATGATTGGTTCATTGCCGCTCGCTATTGGTATGGTATGTACGATTTCTGGAACATTAGCGTTATTGTTTGGAGCCTCCAGTGTCTCAGAAGGGCAGTTGTTGTCCCCGTTCTCTTCTGGTATGCAAGATTTTGTAGGTTGTCTATTATGATGCCAAGACCTGTTGATGTGTTTTGTGCCTTCTGTGCTGGCGTCAAAAGGCTTGACATCATCTTTGTGGCGTCTAAAGATTGCCTTGTCAGATTGTCTAACTAATATCAACCCCCTTTTGGAAGACTCCTTCACTTTGCATGGGTTTGGATCAAATTTGGAATCAAATTTGCTGGCTCGTTTCTGATTCTTTAGCAAGACGGTATCTCCGACAGAAATTTCTTCCCTTCGTCTCTTGACTGACAAGTTTGCTTTCTTTTGAATTGCTTCTTTGTTTTCTGCATCTTCATGTTTTGCTTGGGCAATATCTCTTGCGTTTAATGGCTTTCTAGCTGGAAAATCTACTCGATATCCATCTCTTAGTAGAAAATCTCCTGGTGGTACCCCTGTAGTTACGTGTGGAGTTGCACGATATGCTGCAAGGAACTGATTAAGGGCCTGTTGTTGATTTGCCCCTTCCATGAATGCAGCCTTCATTGCTTTTCCGATAGGTTTCATTATTCTTTCAGCTGGATTTGCTTGCGGATGGTATGGATATGTCCTTTGATGCTGTATACCCTTCTGTAGTGAGTAGTTTTTGAAGCTTTCTGAGTTGAATGGTGGACCATTGTCTGTGAGGTGAGTATTTGGGTATCCATAGCTTGTGTAGATATCATCAAGAGAAGGTAATACCTCCTTGGCACTTGTACTGCGCACTGTTTTTGCAGCTGGAAAGCGCGAGAGCACATCTTGGGCTACAAGTATGTGTTTTCCATTGGGCATAGGCCCAAATAAATCCAGGGCTACCTTGTCCCATGCATGTTCTGGGGATTGCAACATCGCTTGTGGCTCTTTGGTTGTCTTATCGGTATGCACTTGACAAGGTAAGCATGCCTTAATCTTTTCTCTCACTGCTTTATTGATGCCTGGACACCAAAAATGCATTCGCAACCTCCTTTTGAGATTTGACTCGCCTGGATGCCCTCCTTGATGGGCTCTGTCTACTGCCCTTTTAAGTAATGCTTCAGGCAACACTATTCTCTCTCCTCTCAACAGTAAACCTCCTTCTGTGACCGTTAGTTCATTGAAGATCTTTGCAAATGGTTGTAGTTCTGGGAACTTTTTAACATCTGGTTGTTTCCCATGAGTAACATAATCTCTGAGGGTCGTTAGCACCTCATCCTTTTCTGTGTACCTTTGAAGAGACTCAACAGTTATTGCTTCCACATATGGAGAACTATGAAGAAACCAACAGAGTTTTGTGAATTCCTTTGTTTCTCTGCGGATTTCCTTGGGTAGCTTCTTTAATGGTGTGGCATGTCTTGAAGCATAGTCAGCTGGATTGACTTTCCCTGGTTGCCAGCATACTTCAAATGTTATGTCTTGGTGCCGTAATTTGACCCTGTCAAGACGTATAGATCCAAGGCGTTTATTTGCAAATATGCTTACTAGAGGCTTGTGATCAGTCACCACTTTTACTGATGGCCCTCCCACTATGTATTGACGAAATCTACGAAGGCCAAAATCTACTGCCAAGCCTTCTAAATCAATTTGTGGATACCTTTGCTCAACTTTTGTCGTTGTGCGACTTGCAATAGCAATTGGAACAGTGTTGTTGATTGAATTGCCTTGAGCCAAAACTGCCCCTAAGCCTGTGCGATGTGCATCCACGAAAATGTATGTATCCTTCTTTGGGTCAAAATATCGGATTAGGGTCTCTTGATGAAACATAGACTTTACTTGCTCAAATTCCTTTTGGTGGCATGATCTCCACTTGAATCTGCTATGTTTCTTTGTGAGATCTCTGAGCTGCTGTGTGTATAGTGAGACTCTAGGTATGAACGCAGAATTTGATTGCAACATTGAAAGAAAAGAAATAAGCTCTTCTTTGTTTTGTGGTCTCTCTGCTTCATGAAGAGCCTTAACTTTAGCAGGATCAGGCTTTATTCCTTCCTTTGTAATGATTACTCCCCAGAATGGCACTTCTTTGGCATTAAATATGCTCTTCTCTGGATTGAAGGTAATGCCTACTTCAAGTGCATTGCTTAGAACAGCTTCAACAGTATCATTGTGCTCTTTCAGCGTCGGTGCAGCAATTATCATGTCATCATGTATAAGATGAACGTTACGAATCTTTCCAAAAACTGGCTGGAGTGCTTTGTTCAACTCTCCAGAAGCCACTAAATTTCCCATTGTGAGCCTCTTATAATGCATCAACCGCCCATTTGCATGGAACACTGTGGCATATCGACTTTCTTCATCCAGTATCAGCTGGTGAAAGGCTGCCTTTAGGTCTAACTTCGTAAAGTATTTGCTGCCAGACAACTGGGCCTTGATATCTTCAACATTTGGAATAGGAACATTTGTGCTCTTTATGGCTTTATTAACTTGTCTCATGTCTACTGTTACTCTCAGACTTCCATCTTCTTTTGGTGCTAAGACAATATTAGAGATCCAAGGAGCTGGACCTGAGTGCTCCTCTATGATGTCAGCTCTCTCCATTTTATTTATTTCTTCCTCCAGTCTCTTTTTTAGGTGAAATGGGACGGGTCTTGGAGGCTGAGCCACGGGTTTTGTTGTCTCATCAAGGTATAACTTCACTTCATGATCTTTCAGAGTGCCTATCCCTTCAAAAACTTTGGGATATTTCTTCAGCCAATGGTTTTTTTCCTCACTGGATGTTTTATCAACCATGACCCTATCAATGCTTTGCTTTTCTTGAAGGGCATCTGAATTGAACTTGATTATTCCAAGCCTCTCTGCTGTTGGCCCACTTATCAAAGGCTCTATATTCTTCTTGTTTACAATGTACCATGTTGCTGTTGTCACCATATCTCCAAAAATTATGGAACCTTCATATTTGCCTATTACACGGAAAGGTTTTGCTCCATATGGGCTGATTCGTAGACGTGACTTCTCTAATGGGAGTTTAAGCTTGTCTGCCGTACGTTTTGGCATAACATTGATTTCAGCACCAGTGTCAGTTGTTGCTCTGACAATCTTTCCACGTACAGCAACTTCCACCTGAAAATCATGGTTTGCACCTTTGCCTTTCTTGCAATGAGCTTGTCGAACACCTTGGATTCTGAATACTTTGCGCACTCTCCGAACTTGTTGTTTGCTCACATCAGCACCCTCATCTGACGAGCTTTCACTTGTGGTTGTAACAACAGATCCCTCATCAGAGCTGCTTTCAGATGTGTCTTCTCTCAACCTTTGCGCTCTACCTTGCCTTCTCCCCCTTTGTTCTGCCTTCTTTCGTTTGTCACATAATGTTGAGCCTGCCCAATGTCCTTTTTTATCACAAACATGACATCGTGACTTTAATGCAGGGCACTTCTCTGTGTTGCACCTTCGTCTACAACACCTATAGCAACTGAATTGTTCTCTTGCAGGAGTTTTCTGTTGTGACATGTTCTCTCTGGCCGCTGCTTTCTTTGAATATTTGCCAGGTTTTAGTCTTTCTACCTTATATTCTCTTTGTTCTCCTAGTTTTGCAGCTCCAATCAGTGCTGCTTCTGCTCTTCTTCCATGATCTTCAAGTTCCTGAAGATTCCATTCTTCTTTTAAGGCATTCTTTCTGAACTCATCATCTCTTACCCCAATGATTACTTGATCCCTAATCAGGGTGTCAGCTACCGAGCAGTCCTTGCCCTTACAAGTGAATGCACAGCTTTTTGCTTGCTTCTTTACTTCATTAACAAAACTGTCAAAAGACTGATCAATGCCCTGTGATAAACGATGGAACTTATAATGAGCCATGGTTTGATTTTGAGTTGGCTTATATCTGTTACGTAGTCTCCCTACCAGCTCATCAAATGACATTTTGCGGAGATCTTTTTCAGATGCCACTGCTTCAATATCATCCATAAAACGATCTGTGGCATAATGACCTCTTAGCTGCTTCAGCATATCTTGACCAATCCATAACTCCTTATCAGTAACATCACTTGGTGGGCTTCTGTCCCATGCAAGGTACTTGCACTTATATAAACGTAAAAATTTCTCAAATCCCTGTGCCACTTCCCCTTCATACTGTGATGGATCAAAAGGGCGCAATTTAGTACTCGTTGGCTGGGCTTCTCTGTCCATTATGATATTGGGCAATTGGTTTATCCTTGTCGCCAGTTAAAGTAGCCTAGCCCGTTTATGTGTCAGATACACAGAATAACAAGACATTTGATTGATGTTCAGCTCAACATTATGAAGCCCAGCACATATCTGCAAATATAAATATGACAAAACACAATTAGGCTATTCACTAATAAAGCAGTAATTCAACATGTTAAATGTATACATAATCAATATTGTCAGTAAAGAGTAATAATGTCAGTAAACTCAAAGTTCAGTCATGCTGCTCACCTTCTCCACAACTCAGCACATCTCCGCTGGTTGGACAGCTTATCTGCTTCTTCACACAACTTCAAGCAATTGAGTTCGTCAAGTACTTTATGTAAACATTTAGGCCCATCAGTCTCTACCTCAACACGAGGCTATTCAATTCAGTCAGTTCTATCCAATTCAATTACTCCAGTTATCATTATTATTATCATTATCATTATCATATCATTATCAGTTAAGCACAAGAAAGGAGTGGGTAGTGTGTGTTGAGCAACAGGTTAAAGATCTTCAGGATTCTTCTGGTGAGTGGCTGAAGTTTTAGTGAACTTAGTGATGTTCACTACTCTGATGAGTATCAACCCAAAGCTTCGGTAGTTATATTATACTTATACTTTATAATAACTAGATGTTCCTTTATAATTGCTTATTTTTCTCGCTATCTCAATCGCCAAAACCCATTCCCTCAACATCATCTGCATGCATCAATTTCCACGGTGACTAATAGCAAGTGATATCTAAAATTTGAAATATTGACAAACTTTGATTAAAACTAAAGCTTGGCAGGTGAATTCTGAATGGAATCGTTTTCAATCTGAGATTGTTGACGGAAATAGAATTATTTCTTGAAATTTCAAAGTCTTGTTATCATTTGCATTCTTCAGGTTTTATAATGGATTTTCGCTTATTGGATTTGAGGTTCTTCTCTGATTTTCACTAATCGGTCTTCTGTTCTCGGCTTATCAGGTCAATTTGATGGCATTCCTGCAAGCCTGGCTTTTCCGAAAAATCAAAATTATCAAGTACTTTCCTGGAGTATTTTGAAAGAAATTGATAGATATCAACGTTATCGTTTCGGCATATCAAAGGGAGAAAATGCAATATAGTCTGCAGAGTTTTCTAACAAATTTAATATCCGATTCTTCAGCAGATGGTGGAACTCATTTCTCGCAATGCATCATAGGAACATGTCCCTTAGCAACGCATAGCAACCAAGATTGCAACAGGCCAAATTCTTTCGTAGCTGACACCATGCTGCAGTTGTTGGTTCTGGTAGCTATGTGTTGCTAAGGGGAAAAGTCTATCATGCATTGACAGGAATAAGGTTCACCATCTCTTGTGAAATCATTTATTGCACCCTTTGGTTTCATAAGGTCATTGCAGCAGTATAGGCCTAAATAAACGAATGGATGAATGGCTAGGTTTAGATTTACTTACTTTTCTTTAGTCATGCCAGCAAATCCCTGTCGTACAACAGTCTATGCAGTTAGGTAAGACGAAGTAAATTTGAATACACTCTAAACTGCGTACAGCCAAATTTTACTTACCCTATTTAAAATCTGGTCTCAGTTATCAATAACTAATTAGTCTTATTAATTCCAAGGGAAATATTTATCCATCAATTTATGGCATTTACTGGTTCAACAATTATGCATGAATAACTAGAAAGACTTTAATACCAGAGGTATTGGTAATCTGAATTTAACATGTATTCAGTGAATGACCAAAAAGGCTTCAATACCAGAGGTATTGGTAAACTGAATTTAACAGTCATGCAGTTAATGACCAAAAAGACTTCAATACCAGAGGTATTGGTAAACTGAATTTAACAGTCATGCAGTGAATGACAAAAAATACTTTAATACCAGAGGTATTGGTAAACTGAATTTCACAATCATGCAGTGAATGACAAAAAATACTTTAATACCAGAGGTATTGGTAAACTGAATTTCACAGTCATGCAGTGAATGACAAAAAAGACTTCAATACCAGAGGTATTGGTAAACTGAATTTCACAATCATGCAGTGAATGACAAAAAATACTTTAATACCAGAGGTATTGGTAAACTGAATTTCACAATCATGCAGTGAATGACAAAAAGACTTCAATACCAGAGGTATTGGTAAACTGAATTCAACAATCATCAGTGAATGACCAATAAGACTTTAATACCAGAGGTATTGGTAATGTAAATTTAACAGTCATGCAGTGAATGACAAAAAAGACTTCAATACCAGAGATATTGGTAAACTGAATTTCACAATCATGCAGTGAATGACCAATAAGACTTTAATACCAGAGGTATTGGTAATGTAAATTTAACAGTCATGCAGTGAATGACAAAAAAGACTTCAATACCAGAGGTATTGGTAAACTGAATTTCACAATCATGCAGTGAATGACAAAAAATACTTTAATACCAGAGGTATTGGTAAACTGAATTTAACAATCATGCAGTGAATGACAAAAAAGACTTCAATACCAGAGGTACTGGTAAACTGAATTCAACAATCATCAGTGAATGACCAATAAGACTTTAATACCAGAGGTATTGGTAATGTAAATTTAACAGTCATGCAGTGAATGACAAAAAAGACTTCAATACTAGAGGTGTTGGTAATCTGAATTTAACAATCATCAGTGAATGACAAAAAAGACTTCAATACCAGAGGTATTGGTAATATGAATTTAACAATCATGCAGTGAATGACAAAAAATACTTCAATACCAGAGGTATTGGTAATCTGAATTTAACAATCATGCAGTGAATGACAAAAAAGACCTTAATACCAGAGGTATTGGTAATCTGAATTTCACAATCATGCAGTGAATGACAAAAAATACTTTAATACCAGAGGTATCGGTAATCTGAATTTAAAAATCATGCAGTGAATGACAAAAAAGACCTTAATACCAGAGGTATTGGTAATCTGAATTTAACAATCATGCAGTGAATGACAAAAAAGACTTCAATACCAGAGGTATCGGTAATCTGAATTTAACAATCATGCAGTGAATGACAAAAAAGACCTTAATACCAGAGGTATTGGTAATCTGAATTTAACAATCATGCAGTGAATGACAAAAAAGACCTTAATACCAGAGGTATTGGTAATCTGAATTTAACAATCATGCAGTGAATGACAAAAAAGACTTTAATACCAGAGGTATTGGTAATCTGAATTTAATAGTCATGCAGTGAATGACAAAAAAGACTTCAATACCAGAGGTATTGGTAAACTGAATTTCACAATCATGCAGTGAATGACAAAAAATACTTTAATACCAGAGGTATTGGTAAACTGAATTTCACAATCATGCAGTGAATGACAAAAAGACTTCAATACCAGAGGTATTGGTAAACTGAATTCAACAATCATCAGTGAATGACCAATAAGACTTTAATACCAGAGGTATTGGTAATGTAAATTTAACAGTCATGCAGTGAATGACAAAAAAGACTTCAATACCAGAGATATTGGTAAACTGAATTTCACAATCATGCAGTGAATGACCAATAAGACTTTAATACCAGAGGTATTGGTAATGTAAATTTAACAGTCATGCAGTGAATGACAAAAAAGACTTCAATACCAGAGGTATTGGTAAACTGAATTTCACAATCATGCAGTGAATGACAAAAAATACTTTAATACCAGAGGTATTGGTAAACTGAATTTAACAATCATGCAGTGAATGACAAAAAAGACTTCAATACCAGAGGTACTGGTAAACTGAATTCAACAATCATCAGTGAATGACCAATAAGACTTTAATACCAGAGGTATTGGTAATGTAAATTTAACAGTCATGCAGTGAATGACAAAAAAGACTTCAATACCAGAGGTGTTGGTAATCTGAATTTAACAATCATCAGTGAATGACAAAAAAGACTTCAATACCAGAGGTATTGGTAATATGAATTTAACAATCATGCACTGAATGACAAAAAATATTTCAATACCAGAGGTATTGGTAATCTGAATTTAACAATCATGCAGTGAATGACAAAAAAGACCTTAATACCAGAGGTATTGGTAATCTGAATTTCACAATCATGCAGTGAATGACAAAAAATACTTTAATACCAGAGGTATCGGTAATCTGAATTTAAAAATCATGCAGTGAATGACAAAAAAGACCTTAATACCAGAGGTATTGGTAATCTGAATTTAACAATCATGCAGTGAATGACAAAAAAGACTTCAATACCAGAGGTATCGGTAATCTGAATTTAACAATCATGCAGTGAATGACAAAAAAGACCTTAATACCAGAGGTATTGGTAATCTGAATTTAACAATCATGCAGTGAATGACAAAAAAGACCTTAATACCAGAGGTATTGGTAATCTGAATTTAACAATCATGCAGTGAATGACAAAAAAGACTTTAATACCAGAGGTATTGGTAATCTGAATTGAACATTCATGCAGTGAATGACAAAAAAGACTTTAATACCAGAGGTATTGGTAATGTAAATTTAACAGTCATGCAGTGAATGACAAAAAATAATTTAAGACCAGAGATATCGGTAATCTGAATTTAACAATCATGCAATGAATGACAAAAAAGACTTTAATACCAGAGGTATTGGTAATGTAAATTTAACAGTCATGCAGTGAATGACAAAAAATAATTTAAGACCAGAGATATCGGTAATCTGAATTTAACAATCATGCAGTGAATGACAAAAAATAATTTAAGACCAGAGGTATCGGTAATCTGAATTAAACAATCATGCAGTGAATGACAAAAAATAATTTAAGACCAGAGGTATCGGTAATCTGAATTTAACAATCATGCAGTGAATGACAAAAAATAATTTAAGACCAGAGGTATTGGTAATCTGAATTGAACATTCATGCAGTGAATGACAAAAAAGACTTTAATACCAGAGGTATCGGTAATCTGAATTTAACAATCATGCAGTGAATGACAAAAAAGACCTTAATACCAGAGGTATTGGTAATCTGAATTTAACAATCATGCAGTGAATGACAAAAAAGACCTTAATACCAGAGGTATTGGTAATTTGAATTTAACAATCATGCAGTGAATGACAAAAAAGACTTTAATACCAGAGGTATTGGTAATCTGAATTTAACAATCATGCAGTGAATGACAAAAAAGACTTCAATACCAGAGATATCGGTAATCTGAATTTAACAATCATGCAGTGAATGACAAAAAAGACTTTAATACCAGAGGTATTGGTAATCTGAATTGAACATTCATGCAGTGAATGACAAAAAATACTTTAATACCAGAGGTATTGGTAAACTGAATTTCACAATCATGCAGTGAATGACAAAAAGACTTCAATACCAGAGGTATTGGTAATGTAAATTTAACAGTCATGCAGTGAATGACAAAAAAGACTTCAATACCAGAGGTATTGGTAATGTAAATTTAACAGTCATGCAGTGAATGACAAAAAAGACTTCAATACCAGAGGTATTGGTAAACTGAATTTCACAATCATGCAGTGAATGACAAAAAATACTTTAATACCAGAGGTATTGGAAACTGAATTTCACAATCATGCAGTGAATGACAAAAAGACTTCAATACCAGAGGTATTGGTAAACTGAATTCAACAATCATCAGTGAATGACCAATAAGACTTTAATACCAGAGGTATTGGTAATGTAAATTTAACAGTCATGCAGTGAATGACAAAAAAGACTTCAATACCAGAGGTATTGGTAATCTGAATTTAACAATCATGCAGTGAATGACAAAAAAGACCTTAATACCAGAGGTATTGGTAATCTGAATTTAACAATCATGCAGTGAATGACAAAAAAGACTTCAATACCAGAGATATCGGTAATCTGAATTTAACAATCATGCAGTGAATGACAAAAAAGACTTTAATACCAGAGGTATTGGTAATCTGAATTGAACATTCATGCAGTGAATGACAAAAAAGACTTCAATACCAGAGGTATTGGTAAACTGAATTTCACAATCATGCAGTGAATGACAAAAAAGACCTTAATACCAGAGGTATTGGTAATCTGAATTGAACATTCATGCAGTGAATGACAAAAAAGACTTCAATACCAGAGATATCGGTAATCTGAATTTAACAATCATGCAGTGAATGACAAAAAATAATTTAAGACCAGAGGTATCGGTAATCTGAATTTAACAATCATGCAATGAATGACAAAAAATAATTTAAGACCAGAGGTATCGGTAATCTGAATTTAACAATCATGCAGTGAATGACAAAAAATAATTTAAGACCAGAGGTATCGGTAATCTGAATTTAACAATCATGCAGTGAATGACAAAAAATAATTTAAGACCAGAGGTATCGGTAATCTGAATTTAACAATCATGCAGTGAATGACAAAAAATAATTTAAGACCAGAGGTATCGGTAATCTAAATTTAACCGTCATGCAGTGAATGACCCAGACATACTGATGCCAGAGGTAGGATATTTGATGCCTGTAACCAACGGTGCAGCTCAGAAGGGTTGATTCTTCCTAATTGACCTAATATCGTTACAGAAGACAGTCTTATTTCTGCGGATCTTTGCAACAGTTGAATCACAACAAAATTGAATTGAATGCGATCAACCTAAAATGGGATGAAACAGGCCTAATTTGCAACTAGTATTTTTGTTTTAATTTTGTGACCCTGAGTATTATTTCTACTGAAAGATCACTGGAGTTAATACCTTTACAGCTTAGGAGGTTTAAGTTCCAGAGCCGGAAATATTGACAAATTGTTTTCTAAATGATGTTATTTTTTGAAAATCAGAGATAGAAGTTTTGACTTAAAAGAAGAGAAATTATTGTTCTATAAGCAAGAAAGCATTGTGCTTAGAGGTCCAAATAAAAGAATAAATGAAAATATTTCTCTACTTTCAGAATCTGATCTGTCTGATGATTTGCAGGTTTCAGGGAAATGAAGGAGAAATTGAGAAATTATTTTATCTACTAGACTACATTGAAATTTTCTAATAGTAGCCAATCGCAAAATCAAGGAAAACTGAGATACTTGAAATGTTTATAAAACGAATGATAGATTGCTTACATTAAGGGCTGGGGCTGGTTTGAAGCTTGCACCTTATCATTAATAACACAGCATACCTTCGAAATAAACTGTTGCAGCTGTTACCCCCTGAAATAAAACTATCCAGGAACATGAATCTTTTCAAAAAATGTATCAAGATCTGGCAAGTTCTGCAAGACATGCATTTTATAAATTTGATTCTGAACTGGATCGATTGCTCTTCTTTCTTTTTAACCTGAAGATATGAATTGTAAATAATATTGTTTCTAAATTGTTGGAGCACAGTAATCATAATCAGCTGTAATTTTGTCTTCATATCTTAGGCCTATTCTGAATAAATTTGTGACGATGATAATCCCTGTAATTAGTACAAAGCATAGCCTTGCACATCGAAATTTATTTCAAAACAGTATCGAAATGCTTAGTGGATTGAAAGCTTGAAAAAAGAAACTACAAATTATCTTTGGTAAATTGTACTGATGAGGAAACTTTATGTAGAAAAAGCTTGAATATTCAACTTTGGTTTTCTTAAATGTATAAGTCAACAAATTTAGAAGCTCAATATTGCTCTTTTTCGAAATCCATACTACACGTTTTTTATTCAACACTGCATGAAGTATGAAATACTGCACACTTGAATAGAAATTGACTCTGAGTGTACCAGGATACCTATCAGGTAAGCTTGCTTAATATAAAGAGGCCATTCTTTGAAAAATACTCGATTGTGGACCCACTCCATTCAAGTCAGATGCTTTTATGGTGCGCCCGGTTTGATAAACCTCCTTGAATGACAATTCATTACCCCACTCTATTTTCATTACTGCTCTTTGGTTGCAAATTTACATCTTTTTAACCTGAAGATATAAATTGTTGGAACACAATTGTGATAATCAGCCGTAATTTGGCTATCTTAAATTTCTATCTTTTTAGCCTACTTCGAATACATTTATGATGATGATGATAATATTTCTTAAAAACCTCGCACATTATAATCAATTTCAAACTTCATCAAAACATTAAGTGGATTGAAAGCTCGAGAAGAGAAACTGCAAAGTGTTTTTGATACACTGCACTGATGAGGAAACTTTTGCGTTGAAAACGCTTGAATATTTTCTTTGGTTTTCAAAATTTTTAAGTCAACATGAGTGAGCTGGGATACCTATCAGGTTAGCCCGCTGAATATAAAGAGGCCATTCTTTGAAAAATACTCGATTATTGACCCACCCCATCAAAATCAGACGCTTTAATCAAATGGTGCACCCGGTTTAGTTAAAGTCCTTGAATGACAATTCATTACCCCAGTCTATTATCAATACTGTTCTTTGGTAGCTGTAAATTGTAAAAGAACAACGCAGTCTGCTAGAACGCTTACCAAAACAAAGTCAGTTAGCATGAAGATACCTAGATCTCGAAATCTTAAGCCCGGACGTCGGTTTGCAAAGTTGAGGGAAATCAAAACTTAAGCCAATTACCCAGACTGAGAAGGAGGCAGAAAGTTTAATCGAGTCCTTATTGAATTTACGAAAGTTCGATCTGTTTTCTGGCCTGTTTCCTACATCAGCTGAAAATAGATGAAATTGCTCACTTTCAGATAAGATGCTATCTTGCGCGCAGGGCGTGCATTTCTACGGTTTTGCCTGATTGCTGCTCGGAATTGGAATTCGTGTTTCTTCTCATCTAGATAAAAATTGATGAGTTTGCTTTCTTGTTTGAAGTGACAAATCGTTTCTTCAGCATGCGCTATACGCGGTTTTTTATAAGGGATTCCGCTCCGGATTAGCATTCTGAGTTTCAGTAAAATCCCGCAACTAAGAACCTTGATATTAAGAACCACTTAGCCTAAAATTTTCAAATTTTGACCGTATTTTAAAGGCAAAAGTTGAAAATTCTAGATTTAAAGGTTATTAATTTTCACCAGCAATAATAATGGGAGTTAAGGCGTGTTGAAAGACCCACAAACAACCATTAACCATCATTATTACTGCTGTTAACTGCAATTTACTTAAAAACCTGTTTAGGCTAACTCCTAGAATGTAAGTCTTTAGTTGCGGGTTTTACTGTTTTTCTTCTTGACTCGTAAAACATGCACGGGAAAGAGCTTCGCGAGGCACCAGTCCATTGCGATCGACGGGAACAGAGCTGGGGTTTTAAGAGAACTGGGGTTTTCCGGTAAAAAGCAGCTACTTTGTTACTCCATCCAAACAAAAATATCGACAGGTGTTTGAAATCTCAGTTTATGATGATGATGAAAACAAGAACAATTCAAATTAACTAATAACTAACATAGCGTGTAAAAATAATCAAATCATATTAAGCTGCTACATATAGGGATTTTCGTTTTTCACTTATTTTTGGATATTTTTGGAGAGTTTCATTATGGATATGATTCAAAAAAAAATTTTTATTTGTTGTTGCTCCTTGATTAGAAAATATTGGAGTTCTTCTTCCGGCGTTAACTTCTAATAAAGAGGCATTCGTTCAAAAATTTGTGCCGTAAATTGTGTACAAATAATATCATACAGCGAAGAAAGCGTAAGAAAATTGAGTTCTCTTCCAACTTTATTGGATTTCTGAAAGTGGCATGTTCCAGGGGCGGATCTAGCTATTTTAATGAATTTATCTGCCTACTGAATGTTACAACTACAACCATTGCACCTTTCTGGATCCGCCACTGTGTTCTATACATCTTCATAAAACAGGTCTCATGCGTTTTATTTTATTTTTCTAGGTCATGATCGCAACTTCGTATTTGTAAGGAAATTAATTCTATTTTTCAATGAATCTTCATTTCTCTATAAGCTATTAACAGTCATCAGATATAGATTGCTCTTGTTATTTTTAAATTGTTTTTCTGCTACTATATTGATGTTTTCATTGATTTCTATAGAGAGAGATTATATGTCTGCCTGACTGTAGATAGTTAAAGCTCCTGTCCTTGTTAGCTTTGCAGCATATTTAACTGTTACTTTATGTAATTCAAAGCTGTATCAACAGCATTAGTTGTAGTTGCTGAAGATTTAGGATAGTCCCTTCCAGAATAGTTGCTACATTCTGTTTACATTCTCTTCCTCGTTTTCTTGCCCAGGTGAACGTCTTTGCAGTACTGTTGAGGATGTTTGGCGGTGTGATACTATTCATCACTGTCGAGGATGTCATCAGTACTGTGAAGAATGTTCAATACTTTGGAGGGCTACCATAAGCACTATTGAAATATTACCCACAGTAATTTTAGTTTTCCTCCACAGTACTGCACATCACATCCTCCAAATTAATGAACACTATCCACAATACTGATGCTATCCCTCTAAAGTACTGAACATCATCTACTGTACTACACATACGTTCCCCAGGTTGTTTCTTTCTCTCCTGCTCACGAATGTTCGCCTTGATTCTTGATGGTAAAACCAATCTCCAGCTGACAGTGAAGTCTACTGTTGATACCAAGCCTTTTTGATACTGCTGCTTGCCTTGATATCATGAAGACTTGTAATTCACAAAAAGGCCACCTCGTAGTTCTGAAACCTTCGAAATCCACTGCGTTATTTTGGTAAGGGTAGTGTGACGCCATCCTCTCTGCTTCTTTGGGACCGGAGACTGATAATAACATCATTGATATTTGCAGCATCATTGGGAAAGGAAGACATTAATTCATATTTCATATGTTATATTTATCAGATATGTATAAAGTATTTCAAGAAGTGCTTGCATCATTGTCTCGTTAGTTCAATAGAATTTTTCTGGACATTTAATCCACTTATATCGTGTTCCATTCCCAGTTGAAGCTGTTAGGTATAGAGCTCCATATCTCGATTATCATTATTCCGTTCTCAAGCTGTATGGTACTTGTATGCATTTTGTCATAAGATAATGAACTCATGTTTAAAGGATACCTTCAAATTTCTCCGGATTCCTAATTTATGAATACGGCGTGTGTAAAAAACCTACCTAATCACATAGCTAAGCAAAATTAGAACGGCTGTATTCTTATAGAAATTTGCTTCGGAAATAATTGACGACAAATTGTTAAAATTGATGAACTGGCTCAAATGGGTTAAAGATGGTTCCAAAACCTCTCAGCATTGCATCATATGCACTGAAACGATACAAGAAATCGAAGGAAAATTCGTCCTAGTCACTTTTGCTTTTGAAACTGAATTCGAGGCTGGAACAATTGACTTGAGTTACATCTTTCAGCTATTTTGTATAAGAAAAGATGCGTTAATGCATACTTATTTGATACGTAAGTTGTCGAGCTCAATTCCTACTGGAAACTTCAAGATACCGCATAGCTTGTAGCAGACCAGATAGGGTATGTATGATTCGACGGAATGCGCACGCATTGCATTTCAACAGCGATCCGCCACATGTGGAGAAATTTAAAGCTAACTTTACCGAAGAGGCATTAGAACAAAGAAGACAACCGCTGGAGAATGAAAACCATAGGTGCTGAGAACTTCAACAAAGAGCTTGATGTATTCAATGTGTACACAAGATTTTAGACGTGAAGTGACTTGCTTGAGTCTATTAAAGGTTTCTTATTAAAAAACGGCGTTTCTTCTCAAGCCCTGACAATGCATAATCTGATAGCGAGGGATATGGAAGTAATTCGCTTAGGATTAAAAAAAATCCGAGCCTATCCGTCATTTTTCTATTCATGCAAAACACATATACTCTGTAGTTATATCTGCCGAGATCTCGGAGTCTTAAGTAGAGCTGCTTAGCAAACAAAGGGAGAAAGAATGTTCTGCGAAGTATAAAAAGACAAACAATACAGATACTTAATTCCAGAACGCTGAACCTGCATCCTGCTGACTTCGGAGCTGAAATCAATAATTCAACGAAACGTAAACATTGTGCAGTCCTGATCGCTTGTGGCTTGCAATAAGAAGCTTTTATCGACCATAGTTTACTCGACTTTCGTCAATTCACGAGTTATTGCAACGTGACCTGGCCTATTTTAAGATGGAGCTTGATAATAAGTTACAAATATAATCACCGTCAACGCTTACATCGGTTTGATTGTATCAATTATTTACCGAGAAAGATTTATTCAGAACAGGAATTTCTAAGCATGGAAATTCATTCGGATAGAGGTTCTTGACTTGAGTGTTGTGGATTTGCGCTGAGATTTCTGGAATTTCAATCTGGGTCAGTGTGATTGGTATGATTCGGACAGTCTATGAAACACTGACTGACATATAAAGAGTTTGATTTGGATTTATGGAATGGTTACTGAATTTTGACAGAGTTTCGTGGATTTGGATAGAAATCTATGCATTGGTCTTCAATCAACTGTGGATCTTATTGATTCATAGATTTCCATTCATGAGTCATAGGTAATGTTAATAGATTCCAAGTAAGATTTATAGATTTGGAAAATATACTCTATTTTTATATAATTACCAATAAATTTGATTTCTTGCTGGTGTTTTAAATTTTCTTTCGTTCTCGGCTTTCAGCAATTGTTCCTATTTATAAAATGCTTTGCGTGCCTGTTCTTGCTGTTATCAGAGTTCAAATTTTCTATCCTCTCTAACACAGGAATGGCACCAATTCGAATGTTTTATGTTAATTTCATGAAGATCTTTTGATATTATTTTCATGATTTAAAAATGTCCAGCCTCAGCTTGTTGTAACTTTGGAAAACATTTGAGGCTCATGTCCTTATGAAACTGTTGATATATGAAAAGAGTGTACCTCCTCAAGTGCCACCGAGCCTTTTCTGGAAATTTCTTAACTGATACTGTGAATTTTGTCTTTCATAGGTATATCTACATTTGCTGCCTTGGAATCTGCTACAGTTTCCATTTGCTGCCTTTGATGATATTTCTTGCTGTGCGAACTTAACCAGGTAAAGTTTTAAAGTTTATGATCATTTCTTATTATAGATATGCAATTAATGTTGAGATGGCAAAGAAAATCGGTAATAGAGCAAAAATAATAACAACTGGACAACTGGAGGCTTCGCCCCTGACACTCATCAGAGAAGTACTTCATAAAAAGAACGAAAACGAAACCTAAACTAACGAATAATTACTTTCTTTTTGATTAATTTCGTTTTCGTCCTCCTTCTGACGTTACTCTGATGAGTGTCAAGACGCAAAGATTCAGATAGGTTTCGCTATGTTTTTAATTTTCCTCACCATCCTTTAGTTCTGTGCCGATTAATGACTGTTCTGATCTGGCATACTGCTTTGATGAATGCCAGATCCAAAGCTGTATTATTTATCATGTTTCAACTTTCTTCACCATCCTCAAGTTCTTTACCGATAAAAGAAAATCCATACTTTACATAATATTCAAAATTCTTAACTACTCGAGTAAACTTGATTCTGCCAAAAGGCCAAAGAAGAAAAGCAAGTGACGTTCATGGCCTAATATAGTTGTGTTTACTTGATAATCTGTTGGGACACATGATTACACGTGCGTACTTTTGGTCCATTTATGCCGCACCTTATGGAAACTTAAAAAAACAAATTTTAGGTTTACCACATTGCAGAATTTAAATGACTTCGACGAAGAATCCTTGAGTTAGGTTATGAACAGAACAGATATCTTGCTGAATAGTGTGCAATCAGAAAAACCATTATTACACAACAAATGAACCCTTAACTTAACCTTTCTTAGACCCTTTTTCGCACGAACCTGTTACATACTAAATTTTACTAGGCTTAATGTTTGTTAAGGGGCAAAAAGCTAATGCCACTCACCCCCCCCCCCCCCCCGAAAAAAACACTATGCATAAAGATACATCAAGGTAAAGATATAGATGAGTTCTAGTGCCAAGAGATGAAGGATGCCTTTGTTTGCTTCTAGGTCTGTCGTTTGATTGGTTAGTTTGGTGTAGGGAACAGCTGAAAATATGGCTGCCTTACCCGCCTTATCATAGCTTGTGCATGCCTTTGAGTGATTCAGTGATTGAGTGAGATTCTCCTTCACTTGCTAGCCCAAGGTCGAACAATACATTACTAAATAAAGTAATACGAAGTCTGTATATCGGTTTTCCGTGAGAGTGCTCAATACATAGAGTAGAGCGTTATATATACTAATTGATAGAAAAGAGACAAGAAACTACTCATTCATCTCAAAAAGCCTGTTTCGTGGTTTCCCACTCATCAGGAGATGTTCTGATATCTCCTGATGAGTGTTACAGAACATCTCCTGATGAGTGGGAAACCACGAAACAGGCTTGTCGAGATGAATGAGTAGTTTCTTGTCTCTTTTCTATCACTAAGTATAAATATAGTAAAATGCATATCACATGTGGTTCTAGTATGTTTATGTAATAAGTTTGTGCTACGGCAATCTTCAAATTGGTGCAAATATGGTGGCTTTTTTTGCCTTCTCATAGCTTGTGCCTGTCACAGAGTGATCTAGCGATTTGTTGACATTTTCCTTTACTGTAATTCCATTAGATTTTGATTCATTCTTCCAGGGTAAATACAATTCAGTTTAAGAAAGAAACTGCTTCAGAATGTGCCCGGCTAAAAACATAATCTTATCAATATCATATAGTAAGAAAAATGAACTGAAAATTAATAAAAATGTAAGAAATGTTGCAAAAGAGAAACATTTGATCCTGTGCAAGACCTTTGCAAGTGACAAGTGAATCGGCAATTTCGAATTCATTACTTAGTTTGTTCCAAACAGTCACACGTCCATATGAGAAATTATATTGTCCGTAAGAGGTTGCAAAGCGAGGTATTCTGAGGTTAGTGTCGGTATTACGAAGATACTGTTATTTGTTTACGGGAATTTTAGTGAATCTAGAAATGTGGAACTTTCAACAGAGTCATTTTTGTCACCAAGTGACTAGTTCTTCTCTGAAGATCACTGCTACTGACAAAATATTGCACTATAGCCTCTAAGAAGATTCTACTTTCAAATTATGCTTGGTGGTAGAAGCTGTTACATTTTTGTTCGAATGAGGAAGGTTGAGGGAAAAACGTCTGGTTTGGAAGAAAGTCTAGTTGCCTTTGTAGCTCTGGCCATTCAGATACTTTAACACCGAGCAGTGGGCGTATAGTTGCATTTCACTATTACTGCTTTCTTTGCAATTTTCAAGAATCAAAATGTTGTTCAACCGCTCAATCCCCCCTCCCCTCACCCCACTAGTAGGGTTAATAAAAGTACCTCAATGCATGATACATCATGAAGTCGTTATAGAAAATCATCTCCACGCTCAGCCTAGAATATTCATAGCGTTTTTCAAAGACGTTTCACTTCTGGCGGTTTATGTAAGAGAGGTGCAACACTGTTTACAGCCTTGTGTGCCAACGTCTCGTTAGAGAGGGTCTGAATAAGGGTACTTTTTCACCCCCTGTATCGGGTCATGTGGCACCCATCCACAAGATCTCCTCACGCCATTTTGTTTATTTGGTATTCCCTGTAGAACTCATGTGTTTTCTGATATCTTCAGTGTTCTGAAGCACGTAAAAAAACATGTTTATTGTTTTCTTTAGAAGGAAAGAGTCACTCTGATCTCTTCTTACTAAAGCTATAATCCAGGGTACACAAGTGTAGTACCAGACCCTGTCACTAAAGTATTGCTGGCCACAAAACTTTCAAGACATCGTCAGTGTTACCGTTGTAAAACTTTCAGATCATCAAGTCATACTACGTCTAACTGATAATAGTCAAAAGTGTGAGAGTCAAGAGTGACCATTATGCAATATATCACCACCTGCAATCAAGCCAATTATATCCATTGTATTCGTCCTTTGCTATATTGTAATAAAGTTCAGTAAGATAACACCAAAAAGTGCTAAAACAACAGAGCAAGTTCTTTGTTCTTTACTGGGAAAGCATTGGGCTTACTGGGAATCTTTCTCAAATAATTTTCGTTGTCAAAAGATGCACTTAAGATGGATACGAAAGGCTTAGACATAATTTGATATCTTTTTTGGTCTTCTGTGATTTGGTGTTGTTGTTGAAAAGTTAAAATCATGAACTCAAGGCTTCAAGTTTTCTAAATTCAGTTGACTAAGCAGCAATCATGATTTTCCATGCCCATCTTAAAGTGGATAGTTATAATGGACGGGTGGCAATAAAAAGGTTTGAGAAACACCCAGAAGCCAATTATTTCCTTTGCCACACAATGAAACCATTAGCGTTGTATAGTTGTTGGATAAGAAATATTTATTTTCAACTTGGTGCATGCCACCTTTCAATTTTTTCATTCTCTTTAACATTAGCCAGGGACCTTTCAATTGAATCGATTTGATTGATTATAATGTTTTGTTTTTGATTGGAATTAATGTTTTGCTTTGCATTGTTTCACAAATTGTATCGAATTGAAGGGAATCATATTTCTGAAGAAGAACCTTTTTCATTTGTCAAAACACAGACAGAAATCCATTAAGTCATCGTCAAAACAAACAAAAAGGCGCTACATTTTCGATAACGAAATAGAGTCCGTCTTCAGTGCTAAGTAATAGCTTAACCAATGTAAAATCGCCCATGCCCTTCCTGGGGATCAGTTACCTGGAACATTTGCTGAACAGTGGCCACACTCCGTGACTCCATTTGCCTTTTTGTATGGAATTACAGAAAACTGGCACGTTCTTAGCCTGCGCACAGACTATATGGGAGCTTGGGAGGAGAGAGAGCAACAAGGACAATTAACGACAACGATGAATTTTTCCTTCTCGCTTTTTCTCCTCCCATTAAGTCTGTACGCAGGCTAGCAAATTCTCTTCTCTCTGCTTTATGTGACAGGTCTGAAGGTGGGTTCAGTCTATAACTGCTTGAATAATTTTGATTGATCTAGCTACTTGGCCATACCCACGCTTGGTTGGTCGATGTTGATGTGAACATTTTGATGGGTGGTCTTCAAGGTGTAGATTAATCATCAAGCCCTCCCTAGCATGGTAGTAATTGCGAATGAATGAGTGGGTTAACCTGGTGTGACTCGGCTCTGGCCCTTAGCTGTTCTGAAGCGCACCATTAGGTTTTTTTTAGACTCATCTTCTCTAGATCTAAGAGATTCCAGTTCTTCTACTTTACTGACGTCTCACAAGCCTTACTACGTAACTGCAACACATTTATGTGGTTTAGTTCTTGTTATTTTCGTTACTTGAATACATCAGCAAAATGTTGTCTTGTGCAATTGATAGGACCAAGTAGGCTTATTATACAAGTCGTCTTTAAAATCCATTCTTAATCTCTAAAACGATCTTACTTTCCATCAACATACTATCGTTTCCTCTCACTTAGGCCTAACTAATATCCATCCTTATGACTTAACAGTAAAGCCATGGGTTTTGTAACTCTCGCTGTCGAAATAGATGGGATTCGATGTTAATTTTGTCAGACATTATTGACTTCTTATTTGGAAGTAAGTGGATAGATATACTCGGGATAAAGCATTGTTCGCTTCCATACTGTGATTTCCTGGTTTTACATATATCGTTAATCGTAGACTGTCAAATCCCTAGATTAAACTCAACACGAACCCTTCTGTCTTTGGCCTGAAGATTAATCCACTTACACATGGACTCTCAGTAAATTGATAGAGCATTGTTTGTGGAATCTTAATATCGTGTCCAGTTACCCATTTCTATCCTATTCTTTACACAGTTCCTATTATTTTGAGTTTCTATTATTCTTTTACGCTGTCAATATGAACAGCCTTTTTTTTGCTCTTTAGTAATTTCACGCCACTCCGCATGATGGTTTTGCAAGTAATATTGTCTTCTGTCAAGAATCCAGGTTGATACGCCACTACCCTTTGCTCTGTTCAGGACTTTCGGACTGCCAGCAATGTAGAGTGCATAAGGAAGCCCATCGACTGACACATTGCTGTTTAGATTTGGTTATGTTGAGCACAAGTATAAAAATAGCTTTTGAAGATTTTGTACTTTATCACGATCAAATCTGTGTAGAAAGTTTATTTCTTGGAATCCGCTAATGATTTGACATCATTGAATTTCCTATAGGTTTCTATTTCTAATGGTGGACAATTTTTGTGTATTGGACATAACTTCTAACATTAGGGACAGGAAAGTCTCCTGATTTTAACTGTGGATAATTTGTGTATATTGGACCAAACTTCTGACATTTGGGACAGGAAGGTTTCCTGATTTTAATGGTGGGCAATATGTGTATATTGCACTAAAATTCTGATATTAGGAGCAGGAAGTCAAATGTGACGAGCAGCTGGTTTTCAGATGAATCAGGGCCTATGTTAGTGTGCAGTAGTTCCCACTTTGTGAAGTATTGAACTTTAATCTCGCAGTATTGTTTTGAAAGTGCGCAGTATTTATCTTTAGGATGTGTGAAAATACCTAGCGAAGCAGAGCTCCGATTTTTCCACAAAAATATGAATTCTATTCTTTCTGTACCGTTTGTGCAAGATACTTGACCATGTTTCTTTTCAAGTTTTCAAGCTACTGTATATTTTTTTTGATGTTTAGAGTAACTTTTGAGTTGTAAGGCTTTTTAATGATTTTAAAGAAACTCCAATCAAAATCTCAATTTCAAACGTTCAGTATTGAAAATAGCTAGAAATAGGCGGTTGAATACTTGCTATCATACCTTGGCTTCAATTGACAAGTAGTTGGTCCTGAGATACAGAGCGCCATACATTGCATATATTATCAGACATTGCTTATATTGGCATACATTGCTGCATACATTTTCATAAATTGCGTATATTGGCTTACATTGCGTAAATTGTCATTCATTGCATATATTATCAGACATTGCTTATATTGGCTATTACTTGATTAATTTTCTGGGCGTGCACAGAGTGGCAATCCGCATTAATTTTCTAATATTGAATCTTTTTCAGCACACATTTCTAATTGGATCGGATGATACTTCACAAGATACTTGCATTGGATTGGGCCTACAACTGCAGCTGGAAATTGAAAGTTTAGCAAATAGTTGGATTAGGAATAATCTCGCGCAAAGGAGAAGGCTTTATTCTGTTTATTAAAAGTATGAAGAGAAATGAAAGATCTTCCTCATTGCTGGAGGTAATAATGATCTTCAGTGGAGAGCTGTCTATGAATTACAGCTAGCAGAGTCTTTGGTTTCTGACAAGTAGATATAGCTAGAATCATTGTCATCATCATATTTATTGGAGCATCTAGAATTTAAGTATCGTTTATAGGAGTAAGCAGAATTTCAAGAATGCAATGTTTGCTTTGGAAGGAGTAAGCGAGAGTTGAAAATCTGCGAGATTGAAAAGCGAACTTCATAGTAAAGCCCATCGCAGTCAAACAATCTTTCAAGTTTTTAACATCATAGTGAATCAAGCCTAGAAAGAGCTAAGGAAAACATAGAGTAAAACAAAGACACAATTTGAGAAATCAAGTATTAAAAAAATCGAAAACATATTCAAGACAGATCGGTTGATTTCGCCATCAACTATAGATAAAATGAATTTCAAAATGCCGGTGGCCCGAGAAGACATGCGACGGCCGCGAGAAAACTTCAACGGCAGTGCGATCACGCCGAACTCGGTGCTATTCACAAAGCCGCGCGATGTGCGTATCGAATACACGCCAGTGAAAAAAGACCGCGAGGCCAGACGAGACTCGCACATATCACACGCGAGTTCGATGATGCACGGATACGGCTGTAAATGCCCGAAGACCCTGAAACACTTCGCGAAATACATGTGGCTGTTAGTTCTGCTTATTTACATATTCGTGATGCCGTACCTGGTGTCGAAGTTGTTCTTGAAGGTGAAGAGTAGCCAGGACAAACTCACCAGTTTAGAGACGCTTGTCATGAACCACCTCAAGGTGAAGTCAGTTTCGCCGCGACAGGTTCAGCGCACCGGAGCGTCGAATAAAATTAGCGATACCATGCATCAATATCGCAAACAATCGCAAAAGATCAAGGAAATGATGAAGAGAGTTCAAGACATAGAGGAAAAGTGAGTCTTTTACCATTTCCTTTCCCTCCGTCAGTGTGTCTCCTGATGAGTGAGCTATCACGAAACAGGCCTTGTCAAGATGCTAGTCTTTTGACTATTTTATCCTTATGTATTTTGCTCTATATCACGGACTTAGCTAGAGCAAGGAACTAGGGGATTCATGGACCCCGCCTTTGAAGGACAGTCAACACATTTTGTGTTCAGAGACACTTTTTATGGGTTATCATCCTTAAGGCAATGCTGAAAAATGTCTACGGCTCCCGACACCTTGTAGAGTTTCTGGTTGTGTCCTTGCTCCCCATTCCATGTACCGTACTCTCTTTCAGGGAGCTCAATACCTTTCAATGTGATTTTCAAAGTTCTGTTGCTACGAATCTGTATAATACACTAAAATGCACCAATTCAGATATTTGCCAGTAACACAAAGAAAAGACATACTGCAGTTTTTAGATTTTTCATTTACTTGATTTTTTAGGGGTAACACCCAGAAATAGACCACAACCCTTTTCGAAGAATCAAAAAGACCCTTCAGAAGCTTTTTCTTTTCAGGTGCCAAAGATGTAGCCCTGACATTTCTACCACAAGGCAGAACTTTGCACAGTTAACGTTATACCTTAAGTGCTTGTGGTTTCCATCCACAGCACTGAATATACTCCACAGTACTGATAGTATCCCTCCGCAGTACTGATGGTATCCCTTCACAGTACTGAATGTAATTTACAGTACGCAATTTTATTCCTCCACACAACTAATGCTACAGAACAGTCTTTGGATGGTACAAAACTTCAATATAGCCAGAAATATCGAGAGCATAGCAAAACGAACACATAGATTACTTAAGCTTTTCGTCTGACTACGTCAGCAATAGAACGAAACAGAAATCTAACTGATTTATTTACCCAGATGTGGATCGAAATAGGCCAATCAGAAAAGAGGTGAATGATTGGTATGGTGTGACAAAACCAATCGACACCCAGGATACAGTGAGCTGACCAATAAGATAACTTTAATAGTCCTAAAGGCTAAAATACACGATCATTTTTTTTCGTCATTTTTTTTCTTCCGTTTTTTTCATCAGTTTATTCAAAAAAAAACTGAAGAAGCGTGCGTTTACACGATCAGTCAAAAATCGTCAGTTTTTTCAGTTGAGCAATGGAGAGTGACACGGATTTGCTGCTGCAGCTTTGATTATTGCTGTGATTTTGAAACGAAAACGTAAAAAGAGATCCACCTGGGTTCAGGCATGGCTGCAAAAGCGCCAACATCTTGGGATGTACGACCCACTCCTAAGGGAATTTTGTTAAGAACATGAGGACGAACATAAGAAATTCTTAAGAATGAGCCCAGTAACATTTGATTACCTTATGTCCTTAATAAGCCACCTTTCGTCCCATAAACTCTGCTTCCCTTCCCAGGCACTTATAAAAATCTCTGTGAGCTCAACGCGCTTTGTCTTTTATGTTTTTGAAGAAATTTTGAAGTAAACGACGATGCTCCTTTAAAACTTGCTCAAATATTCTAAGATTTTCTCTGTATCCCGCAAGATATGCTAATGTATTCCTGAATGCGTCATATAAATCCTTTAATTGCGTGTTGTTGACAAAAAAACCCACAGCGACCACCTCCTTTTCCGCTTGAGAGTCATTTTGACTGATCAGTTTAACTGAAGGTTTAAACACGTCCATCTTTTGAAAAAACCGATCAGTCTTGACTGATCAGTCAGAAAACGTCACAAAACGTCTCAAATTTCGACTGAAGAGGAAAAACTGACGGAAAAAACTGATCGTGTATTTGGCGAAAACAAACTCTTTCTGTCTACACAATAGAGGGGAGCTGGTTTTTATGTAGACTGATTCCAAAATACCTAAGTGAAATGTAGATCTTGCTCTGCCAATTATTTGAAAACAATGCTCACTGTAGGCTTTAGCACACTCTAGGTTGTCGAGGAAATGTTGACCTATAGCAGAATCATGTTTGAGTGATCTTTTTGGTTTGGAGGTGCGAAATAGTTGTTCTCGTTGCGGCACACTTGCCTTCAAGCATACGCCAAAAAACTGTCCCGTAACGAAAACTTAACTTGTTTTTATCAAATAGGAACATTTATAAAGCTTACATTATGTACTTTATTTAGATAGTTCGCCGGAATATTTTAACGTTTATCTATGTATCAGCCAGCTTTTGAATAATTATCTTATTATTATTATGATAACATCTCCAGTGTACCGATGGTATCCCTCTACAGTACTGATGATATCCCCCTACAGTACTGAACATCATCCATAGTATTGAATGGTAGCCCTTCACTGTACCGAACAAGTCCAATGTACTGATGTAATCCCTTCACATAACTTAACATGATCCACAATACTGCACAGATGTTCCTTTCACTAGCTAGGAATATTTCCCATAGAAAAGGGACAATTTGATGACGTCATTGTGATATTAGTGTTTTAAAAAATCTCTAAGCATAAGTTTTAATCTTTAACTGGATTTTGGGGGGGCTTAGAGCGGGGAATGTGCTGTATGTTAGACCTGATTAATGCAGCTTCAACCTTTTCAATGATTCTTTAGGATATGAAGATATTTTTGGCGTGCTTAGCACCGAAAACTTGTTGCAACCCCAGTTCACCATGATATATCTTTGTTTACAGAATAAAAAAGTTGTCAGACCGGGAAAAAGAAGCTTGCAAATCGATCAACATCACACTTCAGGGAAATTCAAGTGAGTAAATCATATTTCCATGTCTTTCAGAGTGGTAGGAAACAAAGACACCGAAAAACACAATTTTATTTCAGCTCACTAAGATCTTTTGAACGTGCCTCTTTTCAGTGTATCATCTGTTGCTTCTCCCTGAAGATATGCAAATTTGTTGTAAATCTACTGTGATTGCAAGGGATACATCAAAAAGAGTCCAGGCACTCCTACCCTTTTTGGCTACATTAGATAGATATTCTGCCTTAATGCTGTTAGGTTAGTTTGCAGTAAACATGATTTTAAAGAGATATGAAAGTAAAGCTACTTGAAACACTGAGTAATATTGAAATCTCAAATTTTTCGGGGCCCCTGCTATTGCTCACCCTTTAACTTTTTTTTCGTCATAAGACTAATTATCTTGTTTTTAATTCCGTAGATAACGCCAGTTTCCATAAATTCAGATCGAGTAGATGGTTCAAATTAACTTGTGCCTTGAATTTTCGTGGTTGAATTTCCAGGCAAACCTTTATCCACATTCTCCGTTTGAGTGACTTTACATGTTACCATATCAAAATTTCTCCTTCCAATAGCAATGTCAAGATATCGATGTGATATTGGCCCTCGGGGACCACCAGGGCGCCCAGGCCTTCCTGGAAGACCTGCAACCTCAAATGGAACGGTATGGCGAATTTCAAATTATTGTCACTGTTTTGTTTTTTTGTTCTTGTATCAAATCCTCAAGTTATACACCGACTGTCAGAACCCATCTCAACAAGAAATTATCCTAACTGTGGCAGGAGCTTTGTGCCAATAAGATCACGTCTTATCTTTACACATTTTCAGGGTTACCAATCTTTTAGTGTGTACACTTACGATAAATGGAGGAAAATAGATCGAAGGGACATTTACCCTCTCAATTCTTCCAAATATAGAAAAGACTATATTAGTTACTCTTCAGACCTTTGCAAGATTTTATTTGAGTGTTAACTTAATACAAGTTATATTCTTATTCTATCTTGCTAACTGAAAATAAAGCTAACTATCAGAACGTGTCTTGTATTTGCAATCAAACTGTCCTGTCAGAGTTTCCTTTCGGGATTCGGGTCACGATTAAAATACACTGTAAAGATGCAATAAAGACGGAGGCGTTACAAAGCGAAGTAGTAGCTACCCTTAGAGAAATCAGTCGTGTTGGGACCTTATACTTGACTATATTTTCCTGAACTCACAAAAGCTAACAAAAATATCTAGTGATCTCATAAAATGGAGCTTAAATGAAAGAGTAGAAATTACTCTCCCTGGAAATTTCACAAATGATCTGGTTATTTTTGTATGACATGAATTCCCTATTTAGTCTCCTCGCCACTCTCAATGGAGTCCCCCTTAAACTTTTAATCATGCAAAGCCATAGTTTTGATCTTGACCTGGTTGAATATTTATTTCAACAACAAAGAATCTGATATAAACAAAAATATCCTGCTAATAACTTCTTTTTACACATGTTCAACCAGTTTTTTGTCTAATTGTATAGCACTTTTTCAAGCATCAGTGTACATCTTCCATGTCAATTAAAAATGTTGCATTGCTTCATACAGGCTGGACCAAGAGGACTGGTTGGAATAAAAGGTGAAAAGGGAGACAGGGGACCAAGGGGAGAACAAGGAGAACCAGGTATCTCTTGACAATGCCCTCAGTTAGTTAGTTGATAGGCTAATAAATTTACTATCTTCATAAGGTATTGGTTTATGTGCTAAGTACAAAGGGCCAACTGAATAGGTAAACCAATCGAGCAGTACCACCCTTCCTCTCGATGTGCCCACACCTCGTGATTCCTTTTTGGCCTTTTGCCTGGAATTACCGAGAGCTTGCTAATTTTCTCCTCACACTTTGCGACAGGTCTGAAGGTGGTTTCGAACCTGGGACCTTTTAAACAAGGGTCAAGTCAACTAGCCCCTCGGCCATTTCTGCCCCTCTTCAGCTTCAGTTTTGTTGTGTCACAGATTGCAAACTAGAGTCAGCTAAAGATTTCTATGAGTAGAATTCACAATAGAGCCTATTTAAACAAAATTGCAGTTTGACTTTCAGTTGGAGTTTGATTTCAAATACGTAGATCTTTACACAACCATATTGCAGTATTTTCGAAAAGGCTAGAAAGTAAAGAGTGAATTGAAGATTGAGAAGAAATTTTGAAACTTATCTTTGCTGACAGTACTGATGGTACTGAAGAAGAAAATCCACTTTTTGTATGAGTAGAAATATGGGTTACACTTGATAACTCTGAAAAGGCATTTTAACAAAGAAAAAAACAAATTCTACACATTTTTGCAATCAATACTGCACATTGTCGATTCAATACTGCGCAAAGTATGTAAAACTGCCTACTAAAATAGGCCATGTTCCATAACAAACCGTCAAATATCAATGTTTATAATGAGTTTGTACCACTTGCTGCATATTTCCATTTCCCTAACCTGCGATCGAGCCACAAAACTGTTAAGTATTGTAGGAGCATTTATTAAAGTTTAAAGAATAGTTAACCTTCGCATTGGATTATTACCAATTTCTCAAAATAAGCTTATATTCAAAGAGTTATAGCTCCAGTTGATTCTAAAAACTTATTTCATTCAAAGAAAGCTTAGTTATTACGGTTTTTTTCCGTGAACGTCATTCATAGATAGCTAGATTGTGTGGCTCTCGTGCCATAGTCACAACAAAAAGATAGCTTAGAGACTAGAACAATAACCATTAACCATTTGAAAAGCAACACGAAAATACACTCTGACAAAATACAATTGAAAATAGCATCAACTCATTTCATTGACTTACTAGAAGAGCAGAATTAAATTTACACACTGATAATAGCAAAGATAGAAAAGAGCATCAAAAGGAACTCTACCAAAAGAAAACAATTGAAAATAGCATCAACTCATTTCATTGGCGGGGATGTCCGAGTGGTTTTTTTTCAAAGGGTTCTGGGTTCGAAACCACCTTCAGACCTGTCACAAAAGGTTGAGGAGAGAATTAGCAGGCTCTTGTCCAGGCCAGAACTAAATTCACACACTAACAATAGCAAAAATAAAAAATAACATCAAGTCATGTCAAGACTGATTATTAAATAGAGCAGAATGAAAGTGCACACTAACAAAGGAAAACCATAAAGTTTAAAACAATTTTCAGTATGGAGAATTCAAATAATGCACCTTTGCTCATTTCAAGAGTATCTCTCTCCTTCTGAATCTGCTCATATTAGTGATAACATAGTAGTTCAAATTTGTAATTTTTGCTTTCTATTACAGGCAAAAATGGCACATGTAATTGCGAGGCAGAAGAAACGGCAAAAAGGATTGGGACCGTTTACACAAGATGGGGTAAAACCGAATGTCCTGAAGACAAGAATTCACAGTTGATTTATAGAGGTATTTTTTCATTTCATTTCATGTATTTCTAAAGTTGGTAAATTCATTATATAAAGTGATTTATACAAATACTGACACTAATTCAAACCAACTGGCAACCTGATATTTAAAACTCAATTACAAATAATATAAAGAAAATACTGGAGAAATCAAAAACGACCCTCTTACCTTATGCGCATATAGCACGTGCAGTTTTTTTTTGCCATCCCAGTGGCGTATTTCTTTCTTAAATTTTTGGATTGTGTTGAGTTGACCCCTTTTACATCGTCCATGAAAGTGTTCCATAGCAAACTTCCTTTAAAGGAAAGTGAGCTTCTTCAAAGGTAAAAGTTATTCGAGATATCTGCTATGCAATATCACAGTTGGCCGATTTGTCCACATACTACTTCAGTTGGTCAATTCAATACATCCTTCTACGTGTCTGTAGGTCGATAACCGTGTGTTACTCTGCAGTTTATGTTTAGGTTTATAAGTAAGTCCCCAAATCATTTTCAGCCAAGGCAAAAGTTCATTTATGGAGATCATATTGAGAGATTTAAAGGGCCTATGTAATGCTTGCCATTGGCTTAGAATTGACGACGACCATGCTATGACTCTTTAAAACATCAACGATGGATGTGCAAGATGATTGGTCGAGGTTGCTGGGTGGTGGCATTTGATTGGCTCAATTCGATTAGCTAGGGCTTTTTCAAATTGCAATGAAAGCTCTAAATCTTATTCAAAATGCGTGACATATGTCTTTAAAGCAATGGTCTATCTATGCATTTTCTCACATCATAAAACCAGCTTTTGAAATATTTCTGACATCACGAATTTCCAACCATTTTCTATATTTCAGGTACCGTGAGTGGCTCACATCACAATCACATTGGAAGTGGATCGAACTTTCTCTGCCTAACCAACCACCCGCAGTACGCCAATCGCTCAAAGTCAGCTGAAGGCCACCGGGCGCTTCTCTACCCGGTTGTGTATGAAATATACACCGGAATATTCGATAAGAAGACCGTACCCGGTTCTTATCAGGCTGACTGCGCCGTATGCAGAACGCACGGTCGCACCTCGGTAATGATGATACCGGGTACACAAACATGTCCGGGTGGCTGGGTGAAGGAGTATTGGGGGTACTTGATGGCCCCTAAAAAGGACCTGTACCGGGCGGAATACATTTGCGTCGATAATAAACCGAATCTTAGACGGTCGGACTCGAGTAACAAGGCTGTGGGATATTTGAACTTCGTAGACACGAAGTGTGAAGGCCTGAAATGCAGGAAGTACAAAGAAGACTTGGAGCTGACTTGTGTCGTCTGCAGCAGTTGAAATGATTCGAGTATAGAACGAAATTACAGAATGAAATGTTTGAGTAATTTATTGAAAATAGGCTGGCCTTGAAATTGGTGGTGGCCTGAAATATGATGTATATCAGAAAGAATAGTTACTTGTGCCATACGCTGCAGTTGAAACGTTCTGAGTATATACGATAACAAAATTACAGAACAATCTATTGAGTAATTTATTGAGAATAGGCTGGCCTTGATGTTGGCTGTGGCCTGAAATGTGTTGAAGTGATTTGCAATATTCCCTGCAGTTGAGCTGCGCTGAGAAGAAACGAAAAGAGACTGAACTGTGACCTCGTACGAAGACTGGAAAACGAGTGAAGTACATCACATCATAGTTTTGCAAAGGAAATGATTGGGAAACCCATTGTCATATCTTTTTGTGCAAGTTTTTCAAAATAAAGTGTGCACCGTGTTTATTATTGTATTTATTTAAGCTAACAAGGTCCTGTTTGAGCAAATAGGCCAAAACGCTTCTTTATGTTCTTTATCCAGATATGTTCGTTATCTAGAAAAGATTTTTATGATATATACTACCATATTTATGTGGGTAATGTGGACAGGTACAATTTTAACAGCCAAGAGAGAGGATAAGGCAAAGATTTGGTGCACTTTCGAATACTGTTTAACATCAAATGTGAAAGAAAGATATATAACAATAGGTTTCCTAGCCTTTTACCTCTGTAAACTGTGATTAGATCGAAATATTTTAGTGCTGGACTTTTATTGTTTAGAATTTGAAATACCTTTAAAGATTTTTAGATTCTAAAAAGAGTCTTAAGATTGAATCCTAAGCATTTAATTTATTTATTAATGATAAACATAATCTTGCATGCATAATGAACATACCCCACCTATTGAATTCTTGAATTATTCTTCTCCTTCCAGATAATCAGTCAACTTCATTGCTGAAGGCTAGGTCAATGAAAGGATTACCTAAAATCATTAAAAATTATTCAATATTCTCATTTTTCCAACAAGAAACTTAAAAAGACATAAACAAGAAATGAATAAAGAAACGAAGAAAAGTTGCACTTAGTGCACCAGGTCAGCTTGGGCTCCATCTTCCGCCCCCTGGACCCGGGCCCTGAAGTGGGCCAAGCTGGGGGCTGTAACCGTTAAGTGATCTAGCTTGTTCCAATCTACTGTGGTCTTAGGAAGGAAAGAGGACCATCGGATGTAGTCAACACACTAGAGCTAGGGACTCCATAGGTTAAAGGATTCATGTTCTTTGTGATTCGGCTACCTTGTAGTTGGTCTTCCATGTTGATCACTACTTAATTGTGGTGGATTTTGAAGAATATGGCAAGCCGTTGATATTTGCGTCTCCCTTCGTAGGACGTCCACTAGAGGTCCTGCGGCAACGAGGTTAGGCTTGATGTGTTGTTGTTGCGATCGAGTTTTTTTTGTGTGTTATGGTAGCGATGGAGTGCTTCTATTGAAGCCCTTAAAAACTTACCATGATCCCTATGTGTGCTCAACATTCTTATGTGGTGGGGATGGCCGAGTGGTTCGATCATATGACCCATGCTCGGAGGGTCCCGGGTTCGAAACCACCTTCAGACCTATCATTAAGTGTGAGGAGAGAATTAGCCAGCTCTCTGTAATTCCAGGCAAAAAGGCAAAAGTAATCATGAGGTGTGGTCACATCGAGAGGAAGGACTAGGGTCGCACTGCTCGATTAATTTACCTATTCAGTGGACCCTTATGTGCTTAGCACATAAACCCATACCTTGCGAAGATAGCGAGGGTATGTGCCTATCAACAAGTGCTCTCTAAAAATCACACTTCCTGTAGATACTTCGAAAAGTAAAGAATTGTAGCATTTCTATTTTGAGAAGATGCGGGTTTTAGGAAAAATGATAGAGACATAGTGGTTGCGTCATTTTCACTCATACAAATTATTTTGATTTATTATTATTTTCTCTCAAACCTAAGATGCTGCTGAAATTGATCAAATAGAAAAATTGATTATGAGTTTTATTTCAGGATTATTGAGGGAGAAAGTACCCCCCTGATACCTCCCACGCTACGGGCCTGCAAAGTTATAAGATTGCCTGAAATTCTTCAAAGTTAGAAGAAACTGAAATAATAGAATTACCCAAGATACACCCTGCCAGAAAAACCCAGGTAAATAAATGAAACCTATATAAGACCCAGAATAATAAGTATCAGCAGTTCAGCATGGCATCGAAAAGTAGCTCCCAAAGTCTCCTGCCCAGATAAATAGAATTTGGAGAAATTTCGAACACAGAAAAGAAGGATGATAATTCAACCAATACCCCTGGGATGAGGGGGTACGCGCATTTTTTTTATAAGCAATTTACTCAAAAGTACTCAGAGTACTCGAGATTGCTTAGCAATTGCTTAGCTTTTTTACTTAAAAATTGGTTTCTTAGGGTACTATCTCTGGGCTATCTCACAAGTTGTTGTGGCAGCGAAAGTCGGTGGTATCTTGCATACAAAAGTGTGCCTGGGTTACTAATATCCACTATAACCTACTTCCCTATAGCTGCTTCACGATTTTCATTGCCATTTGGAACAGAACTAAAATTTTTGAATTGCTTAGCATTCTTCTATCCAGTACTGGAATTGCTTAACTTTTTGTCTTATCGAGTACTGACTTACTTATAAAAAAAATGCGTGTAATTTAACTACCTCATTCTCGTAAAATAAGAACATTTTTCATAACGAGAACGAGGTTTCCCGCGTTGTTTTTGTTGCCTTGTGGGATTGCCATTCAATTCAACAAATCTACTCTGCTCATGCTGGCGGGAAGAGAAGGAATTGCCGAATTACTCCAGAGAAGGAATGGCGGATGCACTAGAGTTCAGCGATGTGTTCCTGCTGTTCAGGGGTGCTTTGGTACGTTTTTCTCTTGAATCATTTGATCGATGATTGACTAATAAGATTCTCAAGTCTTCCATCTGGAGGAAAGAGGCCTAAATCTATTTTACTTGACTTTGGTCAGATCCATCATATCATCTTAATCTAAAGATGAACAAAACATGCCTACATGAGGTATCTATAATCTAATAATACAATCACTAAAAAATGGCAAATCTTCTGGACCAAATAGTATTCCTGTCAAATTATTAAAAATCCTAAATTACCCTATTTCCTCTGATCTCTTAGTTCTAATAAATGAATCCCCCTCTTCAACAGATATTTTTTCCAGATAAACTTAAAAATTGCAAAGGTAATTCCAATATTTAAGAAAGGACTTCAGACCAAAACGTGTAATTACAGACCAATTTCATTGCTTTCCATTTTTAGCAAAATATTTGAAAAATTAATGCAGTCTAGTGTTCAAAAGTTTCTTGAAGTAAGTGAGGTCTTATTCTATGCAATATGTGACACTCCACTGAACATGCATCAGTAACCTTGACTGAAAATATCAAGTCAACTCTTGATAATAACAGACTTGGTTGTGGAATATTTATTGACCTCCAATAGGCTTTTGATACTGTTAATGATGAAATTCTACTTAAAAAACTGGAACACTGTGGCATTAGGGATACAACACTTACTTGGTTCAAATCTTACCTTTGCAATCGTAGGCCAATTAATGTTTCAATTAATGGTCATTCTTCTTTATTGAAGGACATAACATGTGGTGTTCCACAGGGATCAGTTCTTGGGCCTCTCCTTTTTTGATTTACATAAACGACCTACCCAATGCTACCAGTGTGTTGTCATTCTTCCTGTTTGCTGATGACACAAACATTTATCTTGAAGCTGAGTATCTAAATAGTCTTACCAGAACAATTAATAAAGAGCTAAGCAAGGTAAAATCATGGCTTGATTGTAACAAATTGGCACTCAATATTGACAAGACAAACTTTGTCCTTTTCCATTCGCCTAGGAAAAAATTTTCTGACCTTATTAATATTAAATTTGGCAGGAAAAACATCTCAAGGTCTCAATATATGAAATTTCTGGGAATCTTGCTGGATGAACACCTCACATGGAAATACCATACTACAGAACTTCATAAGAAACTAACAAGAACTTCTGGAATATTCTTCAAAAAAAGACACCATATTCCCCTACAACCATTGATCATCCTCTATAACTCTCTATTTTCTTCATTTCTTTGTTATGGGATTACTGCATGGAGTTTAACATATGATACCTATCTAAAGCCACTCTACCTCCTCCAAAAGAAAATTCTAAGATGTATTAGCTTTTCAAATTTCGCTGCTCCATCTTCAACAATTTTTCATTCTCTAAAAGTTCTCAAGCTGGAAGACATAGTACATTCAAATATTCTGACATTTGTATACAAAGCTCTTAACAAAGTATCTCCTGCCTGCTTTCATACCTACTTTACTCCCAACTCATCTGTCCATAGAATAACAACTCGTCAAGTAGCCAGAGGTGACCTCTTTAGATATCTCAAAAACACTACCCCCTACGGTCTTAAAACAATTAAATATTTTGACTCAAAACTTTGGAACACACTCCCACTTTTCAATGGTGTTTCTGGCTCTACTAAAGTTTTGCGGTCAAGTCCCAAAACGTTCTTTATTGATTCATATTTACACTGATTTTTTTTTAACTAGTAGCACAAAGATTTAATGGAGAGCATTGCAATTTGCAATGCTTGTCTAAATTAGGAGAGTCGGGCAGTGTGGGGTTTCATATTTCATTCGCATGCTATGACCTAGCAGATAGAACAATACCTCTAGACCTTTGACTTGGTGCATTGCATGTTAGCTAACTAACCAATAGCTTTTATGTATTTTAATCCCCTAGGTAATCCCTACCTTTGTACATGTGGCACTCCTTATTTTGCTCAGTCTGGAGGTCTTGTGCTATCTGCAAGGCAGCTATTTTCGCAGCACGCAATTCACATTTTGCGTTATTCCTACTCAGAAGTTTTCTGATTGCATTTTTCGTTGCCGTTACCAAGTCAGGCCCCCAATTGCCTTCGGGCGTTGGGGTCCCTACATTCGCCAAACGACCTCCAGATCCAAGCCTAACAGCTGAATTTGGCTCCTGAATTTGGCTAGCCTTAATATCTTAATTCAGGTTATGAAGACCACGTTTCCGTTGACATGGCTGTTTGTCCGTTTTTGTTTTGTTATCTGGCATCCCAGAAGTTCAACGCAAACGCTGATCATCCGCCTCGCCTCATTTTGATTGTGGTAGGCAGTCCGCTGATTTCTTTTTAAAACGACTGGTGATGTCCCTCTGCCGTGCCCTTTGTTTTCTCCTCTGGCTCTCTTCTGGCCCGCTTCGCAGTTTCGCCGCTGTCTCTGCTCGGAAAGATGTCCCTCAAAAGCTCTCAGTGGAGAATTCTGCATTGCAATTGTTGGCTCTGGATGATACAGAACACCGCTGCTATACCTCGAAGTTTCTCCACGTTTGTTTTCTTCCTCTTGTTTACACCCTTCGTTCCCCACGGCCCACATCACGCAGTTTTCTCTGTTTTGCCGCTGTTTTCCCACAGTCTTCTCGTCTCGCCGCTGGTTAAGTATGAAAGATGTCATCCAAAGCTCCCGGTGGAGTATTCTGCGTTGCCAACGTTGGCTCTCGACTACATAACCCGCTGCTACTCCACGAAGTCTGGCTGATTTTATTTCCTCCTCTGTCCCTGTTTTTGGTTTTTGTTTCCTTCTCCACAGTCTTCTCTGTTTCGCCGCTGTTTTGTTGGGAAAGATGTTAACAAAAGCTCTCTGTGGAGAATTCTGCGCAGCTAACGTTGGCTCTAGCTCACTCAGAACCCCTGCAATTCATTGAAGTTTGTACATTTTTTATTAGATTTTTTGCTTCACTTATTTTCCCTGCAATATTTTCGTGTTATCGTATTTGCCCTTGAGGCATCCAGCAGCGAATGCACCCGCAACTAACAACACGCCGTCCTTTTATCGCCTTCAGGCCTAATGCTGGCCTCCCCTATTGCTGGGCCGCTTGCTAGCTTCTCGACCAGGTTTCTTAGTTGCGGGTGCCTTCTCTAATATTATTATTGTTGTTTCCACATTTTTATGCCGCAAACCGTGAAATGAGGTAAAAGCTAAGATTTACCCCCTAAGGCTATTTTGGTGTATTTGGACTGGCATTCACGCCCTCTAGCCTACTATGCCCTCTAGCTCTCCGCTTCAGCATGGTCTCTTGGGACTCATATGCTTCTCTCCCCTCTTTTGTTCTCCCTGTTGCACTCATTATTTATGCTGTGCACATATAGGAATAGGTATCTCTGTATGTACCTTTCTATTTCATTTGCTTCCGGCCAGCTCCCCGCCATCTGGCTATCAGCTAGTGGTAGTGCCTTCAGACATCTGCTAATACAGTCTTGCTTCTGGTTTTTTACCTCACTTCACGTTGTTCGTTATCATATTTTAACTTGGTTTCTTTTTGCATGTAGTTTCGTTATAAGTAACTACCACAGCCTATGCAGAAAATATGAAGTGATATTGGACACTACCCACCACACTAGCTATAGGTGTACTAGCCTATCTTCATCCCCCATTCAGAGTCTTTTTGGCTTTAGTGTCACTTCATATTTTGCTGTCTGCTTAATTATTCCTTTTTTATTTCTTAAGTAGCAATGTCAAACCAGCTTTCAGGTAACACCCATCTTTTAGCATTTTGTACCAGATCCTTCAGGAGGGCACCTTTCACTAACATGGTTTTGGGAATATGTGTAATCAATAGATCCAGGTAGCCCCCCCTTCATATATTCTTATCTTGACAGCTTTGCCTTTCTATCAGGGAATCCTTGCATAGTTCGGCTCCTTCTTTCCTCGCCTAAGGCACTCCTCTTAGGCCCTGAGTATTCTGTCATATAAGGATTCATAGCTTCCTGAAAGCTGGTCTTATATATCTGCATTTCATAGACCTTAACGTTTCACTTTGCTGACTAGCCTCGAGTATGAGTTAGCTGGCAGGATCCATGGGGCTAAATGATTGGGAAATGTGCTTTGTATCCTTAGGGGGAGTCTAGGGTTCTTGGCTTTGTTTGGTATACACTTTGCTCATGTCTCCCTTTTTAAGAAGTCTTGTTATGCATGTTTTCTGATCTCATGGCCAGGAATGTCCAGCTCTTTGCACTTGCAGGGATTTGGTGCGGTCTTGCTAATCTAATTTACACTCTATGGCTTAGCTATTCGCATTTGCTGGTCATGCATTGTGGCCAACTTGAAGTGTTTAGTTTAATCAGGTTGGTAGTAATCTGCACGCTACTGCTCTTCTTATATCTATGGGTTGCATCAGTTTGGTAGGCAACCTTACCTAACTCCCCATTTCTATAGCTATTGCATCAGGATGTTATTTCTTAAGCTAAGGTTCTGCTTCACATACAGTTTATGGTCCTCCTGATATCATCCTATTGTGGCTGTGCTCGACCTAGTACATCAATTCTAGCAGTACTAGGTGTGGTTTGTTTATACCTCCGCCACATTCAATAGCAGCTCTTCGCATCAAGGCAGTAACCTTCCAACCCCTATTTTATCCAGGTATTGCATTCTATTGCACACCTTAGTATTGCGTTTTGTCCTTGGCTCCATTGTGCAATATCTAGCCTAACATTGCTCCTGGCATTCATTAACTGCCTAGCCCATATTGAGGCAGTATCAGGTAGGGGTACCTTGTCTGGCACTCTTTCTATTATAGCTTTGCATCAGGTAGGGAATGTTAGTTATCTATACCCTTCCCCAGTCATAAGGCGCGTCTAGGTAGTGGTGCTCCTGCCCTTTTACCCAACAGCTAATCTCATCCCATCCCTGGCATCATGGGATTTTTATTCCAATCCCTATAGATTTCAGGATTGTTCTTTCCTCCCCCTAAACTTCTCACACTACATATACGTATACCACAACATAGGACACCTCAACAACTTTCAATTTTTTCCCTTTGGGATTTGGAGGATTTTCTATCAAATATGTAAAACTGAATACTTGTATGTTTTAGTATCTGTACTGTAATGTAGTGTAATGTAGTGTATTGTTAGTATAATGTGTTTGTTTTTGTGATGAAATATTTTACCCCATACTGGTGTCTTTCTTGGCTTTCCTAGTTTAGGGAGAGCATTGCAATTTGCAATGCTTGTCTAAATTAGGAGAGTCGGGCAGTGTGGGGTTTCATATTTCATTCGCATGCTATGACCTAGCAGATAGAACAATACCTCTAGACCTTTGACTTGGTGCATTGCATGTTAGCTAACTAACCAATAGCTTTTATGTATTTTAATCCCCTAGGTAATCCCTACCTTTGTACATGTGGCACTCCTTATTTTGCTCAGTCTGGAGGTCTTGTGCTATCTGCAAGGCAGCTATTTTCGCAGCACGCAATTCACATTTTGCGTCCACCCGCCCTCCCTACCTCAATTTTTTGCTAATTCGCTGATTCGCAAGGGAGGATTTGCTATTATTAAACGTTTTGTTACTCGCTAATTTGCTGATACGCTGATACGCTTAACCTCAATGGAGGATTTTCTATCAAATATGTAAAACTGAATACTTGTATGTTTTAGTATCTGTACTGTAATGTAGTGTAATGTAGTGTATTGTTAGTATAATGTGTTTGTTTTTGTGATGAAATATTTTACCCCATACTGGTGTCTTTCTTGGCTTTCCTAGTTTAGGAAAATCATCTATTGCTACTTGCTATAACTTGGTACTCATCATATTGGTTGTTGTTTTTGATAAAATTACTTTTAGTTTTCTTTTGTTTTTATGGTGGGACTCTCTCTCTATTAGTTTATCTATATAGAGAGTTCCTCATTAGTCAATCAATCATAAATGCAGTCGTTTAATTTTCTCTTGTCTATTTTGTGTATTTGGTATGTAATTTAATTTAGTCTAAATTTGGTAGATGTTATAGTGTGATTAACTGTATGTAATGTAATAATTCTAGATTGTATTTTAGATTGATTGATAAATAAATGAAAGTGAAACTGCCTAGAATTTAGGGATTTTGCACAGGGAAGGAATTCCACATCTATTTCATTTGGTTCGTGCATGCGTTTCAGGAGAAAGGTCCATTTACCAGAAATTCTAAAACATTATCAAAGCATAGGGTTGAGCATTTATATAAATACGAAATAATCATTAACTCCTGTCCACTCATTTTTTTCATAAACAATTATGCTAAATCTTCGTACTAGAGTTTCATTGTTTTCACCCTAATTATTGTACAAAAAGGTTTCTTAACATAAAAACCTAATTTCCCTTCACATACTGTTGAGTTAAATGAGTGCACTCACTGTAGGGATCCACTGTAGGGAGGGGTTAGTGCTCACTCTTTCTTGTGTAATGTGGCAAACAAATAGAGTTCACCCAGTATTTTAGTCTGAAAAATATTGAATTCCTCCCCTGTGCACAATTTGAATAAGCTACGCTTACCAGGCTTCTATACAACACACAGTGCAAACTGGTGAATTTGATAGAAAATATGCTTAGTAAATATGAATTCTCCACACAGGGTGGTCAGGTTTTCAGTGAAAAATATGAGGTTTCTGGGTTTTAAATTTCAATGGGGGTTGTGGGCTTAATAACTTTTTCAGTTTTGGGGCATTGCTGCTGATGCCCAGGTTTCAACATTTTGTTGCTTGGCCTTGTTCCAGTCTGTAAAGTATGGAAACTGCATGTGTGAGTCAATATACCAGACTCTACAAGTGCATGCCAAAAACGAGGCCTTGCAACACTCATATATGCATACAATACAGGTTTTTGTTGAGTTTCATCGTACATTTCCTGGAGAAAAGCTCACTCAAAACTCTAGTGAGCACCCAGGAATGTCAGTATATTTTGTGTTCTAGGGACCTGCCCGTCAAATGGGTATACTTTTCACAATTTCGGTATTGATATGGGTATACTTTTTGGCCATTTTATTATCAATATGGATATTTTTTTCCATAATTTTGGTATAATAATGGGTCTCCAATTTTCAAAACATGATTGTGGATTGTGGGTTTTGTATCCATTTTCAAGGTCTTTTTGCACATTTAGGTATACATTTTAAAAATTATAGTATGGTTATCAATATCGTTATAAATTTGCAGACATTTGGTATCAATATGGGTATTTATTTGGTTCTTTAGCAGCACAGCCCTACCTAAATCCCGGTCCAATACCCCCTCCTCCAGTGTGCACGCTTTTTGTGCTTATCGAGTTCTGCCCTCCTCTGCAGAGTAGATCCTACCATTGAAACAATCTTGGCAATAATGGAAAAAACTGCTCTTCTGATCAGGTCCAAATTTCATTAAATTTACCTCCAGCATTGTGTGTGTTCCAAATTTTTGAGCCAAAATGCTTTTATTTTTTTTAGACCATACAGGGTTGTGTTTCTGAAGGGTCACCCCTTTTTAATTGTCAAAGTCCCATTCTATGAACACATCTGTTGATTTTGTTGATTATCTTTCAGAACAATGGGAGACTGAAACTGCATAAACAAGGTGTTGTCTTCAAATCTCAGAAGACAGGGAAAGTGGAACAAATAACCGCCTCAGACGTTGATTCTGCAAAGTGGCTGAGAGTTGCTCGTGGTTATGGTCTCAAGTTGATTCTCAAAAATGGCTCTCAGTTCAAATTTGATGGATTCAAAGAAAATGTAAGAAATATGAAAATTTCCCCTAATAATGTTTCAACTTGAAAGAAATTTGAAAAGAAAATGACTAACACAAAAATTTATATGAATATGTGCCAAATTTCCGAACTTGTGAAAATCATCAAGAGGAAGGATCAGGTCACATCAAGAGGAAAGACCATGGTTGTGCTGCTTGACTAGTTCACCTTTTCGGTGGTCTTTTTTACTTTGCCTATAAATCAATACCTCTCAAATAAAGTAAGCCTGTTTGCCTATCAGTAATATCATTCTTATTTTCTTCCAGGATTTTGACAAACTATCAAAATTTTTGAAAAAGAATTTTGAAACAGAACTATCCGAGATTGATCTTTCTGTAAAAGGATGGAACTGGGGTGTTGCGCAATTCAAAGGTGTGTATGAGAAGAAGTTTTCTTTTCTTCAAAAAAAGTGCGATAATGTTTAGATTAATTTTCTCAAAACAAGATCTAGACAATATTTTACGGAGTAAACAATGAAGTAGATTCAAGCAAATTATTATCTTAACATGAAGAATTACCTAACCATGATTTGAACCAATGATCACAAATTTTGCACGTCAGTCCTCTAAGTCTCGCCTTTGGAAAAGCGCAAAAAAGTAGCAATAACCTTCCCAGTACATAAATCATTTAGTTCATGTTTAACATGCAAGTCTGGGAAAGACCAGATGCCTTATTTCCAGCAGCTCCACAAACCCTTAGTGAATGTCCCTTCTAAAGGATGTAAGTGAGTTGTTTGGCTAAAACCTGTGAAGATCACCCATCCTGATTTTGACTTAAAATCACCGATTTCAGTTGTACACAGCAAACTTCAGTTACTCAGTCGCTCAGTTACTCACCCCAATGTCACTTACTTTGAGACAAGTTTGCTGAGAGTATATCTTTTTGGTTTTAAGGTGCTGTTCTGTCCTTTGAAGTGGACAAAAAACCATCATTTGAGATACCATTAAAAGATGTGTCCCAAGCTACAACGGGTAGGACTGACGTTTGTATCTTATGGAAGTTGATATGTTTGTTGAAAAATTGAGTTTTGAAATTAATTCAAAGTCTGCAATAATTGGTTTTATTGTCCTCTTGGCTCGAAAGACATTGCTAGAAATATATTCTCACACTTGGGCTCCCTAATTTGTAATATCCCCCAACCAGGTCTCCACCGGGAATCTTCCCTATCATAGAAATAAGTGGCAAGCACTGTCCTGTTAAGAGTAAGAGCTATAGATTTAAGTAGCGAATTGGAATAAGTAGATGTTTCAATGACTAGATTTTATCACCACTAGTGCACTGTAATTTACTATGTCATTAGTACATATGTTAAGATGCCAGTCAAAAAGAACCTCCCTAAAAGTGAAGTTTTTGAGGTCAACTACAATTGTGTCCAGTAAATGCACAGGTTTGGTGGCTGACAATTTTTAATAGCTCGATAAAAAAACAGAAGAGCTGGGCTTTCCTGAGATATAATTTTCCTTTTTGGCGGCTTACTATGCTACAAGATATTAACTCTTAGTTCATGTACGTTTTTGGTGGCTGCATACCTGGTGGCTTACAGTATGTCAATTTTTTAAATCACTATAACTTTTCTTTGGATAAAGGAAACTGAATTCTGTTTTGTAAATGCAAGTAAAAGGGTTGAAATTTATTATTAGTGCATTTTTGGTGGCTGACTAAATCTTAAAATGTACAAAAATGGTGGCTCTTTCAGAGATTAGGTCTATAGACGAATTCCAATTTGAATTCATTTGTTGTTTTACATCTATTTTTACCTGGTGTATAATGTTATCATACAATTTGTAATAAAATAAGGTGAAAATGTACACTATGGTGGCTGACATTGCTGATTTCCTACCAGTCACTAAACAAGCAATTTTAGCAATTTTTACAATTTTTTAGTCTTGTTGGAAAATGTCCTCCTCAAGTGGTGCTGTATTTTCAAAGTTGCACTTGCTTTTTTGGTTACAAAATTAGAGCAAAAAAAAAACAAAAAAGGTGCATAATTGGTGGCTGACAAAATTCAAAACCTATTGAATAAGTATAAATGACCGTGAACATAAAAAGAACGTTGAAAGCTTTTAAAATGAATTTCATTTTCTGTCTTTTTTTTTCTGGAAAAGTTTAAATGGTGAAAGATTTTTGTACGTTTTGGTGGCTGCCACGCAGCATAAGCAATAGTTTTGACAGAGCTCCGCACTAAATCCATTGATACGATATGGTTTGTCAAAGTCTTAGAAAACTAGTGTGTTGGATTTACTAACGAAAAAGACGACTATGGGATTGTGATACCACATGGAGCATTGTTCTTGAAAGGACGATTCCTAGGAATGGTTGTTGAAAAAGGCAGCCATCGTGTTTACAAGCTTTCAAAAAAGATTACGTACTTTTACAAGGAAAGTGTAATTTATCCTTTTGTCAACATGGCTGAAACTGAAAAAGGCTATATCCTTAAAAATGTTGACTTATGGACATCATACAGTTTGCAGAAGCAAACAACTATTGTCATTTATAGATCAAAACTTTTTTCTTTATAGCTCTTCGACTTACATAAGTTATAGATTCAACTACAACACTTTTTCAAATGTTAGCATTATGTTTTACTTGATTGATATTTGTTGCTATTAAAAAGCCACCAGGTGTGTACATTTAGCTTTATTCATATTATCATTTGGTTTTATCAGTAAATTGAAAATGAATATGAAGTGTTCAATTTTGGTGGATTTCTTTACCTCAAAATAATTCACAAAGCGTCACACAAAGCAACTTTACTTTAAAAACATGTCAGCCACCAAATGTGTACTTTTTATATTTTCTTTTACTATAGGAAAGTCAGTAATATTGAAAGGATTGAAATCTCAAAAAAGATAAATTGAATGTTCAAATTTGGTGGCTGTAAGAGGTTACCATTAAAATAATCTTAAAAAAAACTCTTGAGTCAGCCACCAAATTGAACCATCGACCTTTCTATTTTGATGTACATTTTTTATTCTGGTCGTAAACTTACCTTTCCTCTCAAGGATTCTGAAACGTTTTTTCTAATTTTGTAAATGTACAGACTGGTGGCTTGCAGTTTTTGTAAGACTATAGTTTACCTAATGGAGCCACCTAAAACGTACTTTTTCACAAAAAAGTTACTAATAGCTATTGCTATTCATATTATCCATGTATTGTTAAAATTTCAAGTTGGTGAGAAAATTATTTGAAGAGATATTCACATGAGTATGTTTTTTGTGTTTTTATGGTACTTCACACACTTTTTGACTGGCATCTAAAGTTAAATTTTAAGTTTAGAATCTAGTGTCTGTAGTGTTTGCGTTGTCTAACGCTGCATCTAAGTGCTCGATGTACAAAAAAGTACAGAGCGATATAGAAGAGAAAATAAGAAAGGAGACTAGGTCTCTGTAACTTAAAGATTATTAATACTATTAATATTAAGACTATTATCTCCCTGATGATTGCGGATAAGATAAATAGTCTGTCTGATGATTGCAAGAGCATAAAACTTTAAGTTACAGTGGGCCAGTCTTCTTTTCTTGTTTCTTTTCTAGTCTAAATTTTCTTCACCGTGCAATCATTTGAATCATTTTTAGGTAAAAACGAAGTAACTGTTGAGTTTCACCAGAATGACGATGCGCAAACATCATTGATGGAAATGCGATTTTATGTTCCATCCACGGCGGATGGTGAAGACCCAGTTAAGGTACCCATTCCTTTTTGACTAGCAGCCCCTTTCAGTATCTTGAATCTTTGCAGCTTATTTCTCCCATGGTATTCTGCGGAAATCAATGCAGGTGGTTTAAGTCCTTGTTGTTGAATCTTATTGCTGCAAAATTTTAAAGCCATGGAAAATTAGGGTGTGATGGTTGCCACTGCTAGAAGAATTCCAATTTGGTAGATGAAATGAAAGAATATGCTATGGTAGTGAAAAAGATAAAGAAGATGTCATTGAAATCTTAGAAATCTTTTTCTGGAAATTTCTGTTGGATTGTAATTCCATTTCCGTCTAAAGACCACGGTTTTTAATCCTCTGCTGAAGCATATTCGAAACATTACATATGGTAGGATTGAAAACTTCCAAAGTCCTCTTGACTCAAACGTATGCAAAGTCCCAGATGAATGGCAAATAGTTGACTGTACTGAGTACTGTAGAGCAAAAAGATCTCCATTATTGACATGGCTAGAGGCTGCGTAGGTTCTTCTGTCCCTTTTGAACCTTCATACAGATGCTGTGTGTCCCTTTAAGGGCCATGCCAGAGCAGTTGGCTCAAATATCAACAAAGTAACAATATAGCCCGGTAAAGGTAAAATATAGTTTGGTGCATGTGGAATTTTTAATGTATGGTGGTTTTTTCTCAATAATTGATGGGAGTTTTCCTTAAAAGTAACTTTGGTCTGTGTTAGAATTCTAACTCTGGCAAATATTTTTGGAATAATAATCTTCATGAATTTTGAACTGGGCCCTTATTTAAGCTTTGATTATTTCACCTTTCAGGCATTTCAAGACCAGATCATGTCACAAGCTGATGTCATCCAGGCTACAGGGGACGCTATTGTTTCATTTCACGAAATTGCTTGTCTTACTCCAAGGGGCCGTTATAGCATAAAAGTCTACCCCACATTTCTGCAACTGCACGGGAAGACATACGATTACAAAATACCCCACACCACGTGTTTACGACTTTTCTTGCTACCCCATAAAGATCAGAGGTTCATGTTCTTCGTTGTAAGTTTTTATTCCGTCTAATTTAGTCTTTTATCTATTTCAGTCATTCTTTTTTGGTGATTAATGTTTCAGATTGCAGATTATTTATGTTTTGTTCGTTACAGCTTAGTATGGACCCTCCTATCCGCCAAGGACAGACAAGATATCCGTTTCTGATATTACAGTTCGAAAGAGATGAGGAGATCAGTGTCAATATCAACCTCAATGAGTAAGTTTTCATTTGCTTTTTTCCTTCTCCTAACCTAGTAAAAGGCCATAGCTGTATCTAATATCTTTTTTAAAACTCTAATATAAATCATTCGAACCACGCTTTCTATTCCTTACTTTTCTTCTACCCAACTGTTTTTTCTATCACTTGTGTAGTTGGCATACACCTGAAACGTCAGTGGAAGCTTCTTTATGAATTGCATGGTTGTTCACCTATCGCTGTATCTACTTTGAAAATAAACCAAACTATATTTTCAAGTTATATTGAGCTCTATTGAGTGGATGGTCACGAAATGCTTTTGACGTTACCAAATGTGTGACAGCCTAGATATAGCAATAGATATAATGTTTCCTTAATATGTCATATTAAGGAAAAATTAACCAATCATTCAAGATATGCCATCAATAACAAAAACCATGGGGCCATATTGAAACCTAGGACAGTATGGCATTGAGGTTTTTTGATTGGAAAAGTTCTAAATCTTTATGTTGGGTTTACATTGATTTCCTTCATTGGGTAGTGCAATTCGCCTTGGCGTACATATTTCTTGAAGAAGAATCAGAACTTTGGTTGAAGATATTAATCGAGAAATCAAAGAAAAGCTAAGAACTTACAGAACAGGATTTGTGACTTGACATTTAAATGATATCACAGTTTATATTATCAAATATATCCCATGAAATTTTGCAAATTTATTAGAGTAATACAGCATAATCACTATTATCAGTCTTAAATCTTTTTCTAATGAAGAGCTGATATGATGAATTATATTCTCAACCTGAAATGTTCTAACTTAGGAAAGATCTGGAGGAGAAGTACGGTGGAAAACTGAAGGAAAAAATGACTGGACCATTATTTGAGGTTGTTAGTCGGGTTTTGAAGGAGATTATCGGAAGAAAAATAACGGTGCCTGGAGGTTTCAAAGGGTGAGTTTAAATCTGTTTACAGCAAATCAAAGTTATTAAGAAATAGACTTTTCGAGTTCCAGTGAGTTTGTCTCACATCACTCCAGCCTGATCAAAGGCCGGCGCAAATGAGGAAACATTGTTGCGAAAACATTGTTAACCGATGTTTCTCACAAAGTTGCCCGGGCGCGTAAACGATTAGAACGTAAAGCATTCTCTTTGCTACCAGGGCGAGCAAACTAAGAACATTTCACGTCAGAAAGGAAACTGAGCATGCATTTTACAAATTGAGCAAGTGCACACATTTTTCGAACAGCCAACATTGTTGCTAGGGCCAGTAAAAGAGGAAACATTTGTTGCGGCAGCAAATCTCGGTTCAAGAAGTAAAACATGTTTTTGAAAAAACTTAAACACATTTTAATCGTCCTGGATGCAAAATTGGCGTCTTCCACAAATGCTGCGTGGCTCCGCGAATAGAGCAACATTTAGGAAAAATTTGAAACGAATTGATGTTTCCTCGTTTGCACCGGCCTTAACGCTTGGTCTTGTCTCCAGCAGCAGCACTTCATTACTTAAGGTACTAGACTGTTCGATTGCACCTATTTGTGTGACAGAATTTACACGAAATGAATGAAGACTTGATTATTTACAGCAATGCCTGCATGGCATTTTATTTGGAACTTAATCATGCATGGCTTCACTAAAAGCTTTACAAAAACAGAGTGATTCTACTTTACTACTTGCCTCGTTTCCTTTGAAATTTGGAATATTTTGGAAATATTTTCAAAGATTTTTCCATCTTTTGTAACTTCGTGAGTATTCTGTATCTATTCATATTTTGAAGTTGAAGTTGAATTTGACTTTGATTGTAGAGAAAAACGATGGAATTTCTTCTAATCTTGATCTTCTTGTATCTAGGCATTCTGGAACAAGCTCAATCACGTGTTCCCATCGGGCTGGTAATGGATTATTGTACCCACTAGAACGAGGTTTCATATTTGTCCACAAGCCTCCTATTCACATTAGATTCGATGAAATATCATGTGTGAATTTCGCACGTGGAGGGACGACAGGCAGAACATTCGATTTTGAGATTGAGCTCAAAAATGGAACGACAGTCTCTTTTAGCAATTTAGAAAGGTGAGGGAAAGACTTGTTGATTTGTTACCCTGGTAAACTTCATTGAAGTACTGTTGAGGTTATTAGGTACACTGAAGAATGTTCAGTAATGTGGGAGATATTATCAATAACATGGACAGTATACTGTGGGGGATATCATCAGTATCTCTAAGGCAATACCTTTAGTGCTTGTGGTTTCCCTTCCATCTGATTTACAAATGGTATTCCCCACAATAATATGTGTTTTCAATGTACTGAGCTAAAAAAGTGGCAGGAATTAGGGAATCAATGGGCCTGTTAGGTATCCTCCTGCAATAACTTAAAGATACAGAAGTGACTGAAGCAGACTGCTTCTAATCCCCTGATTTCTGCTTTACTTTACAGGATGGACTACAGTCATCTGTTCGATTTTGTCAATGCAAAAAACCTAAGGATCAGAAACAAAGAAGGAAAGGTAATACAATATTTTGATTATAAATCGAGATAATTTGTGAGAATTCAATAGGCAGCCGATTAGAGTCAGGGATTCTGTTCCAGAATGTATTCTAGTTGTTGAAATCTGCTCCCTCCATTTTAAGTGATTATGAATGACGTAAGAATATTTTGATAATTTTTGTATTTTCAAACCTACTGCTGAGATAGCACAGCGTGGTACATGCTTTCCTGCTTTTATGTATTAGGATCAAAAACGACATGTGCTTGAAGTATACACAAAAATCTTCTGCAACAAGAACTATAACCTCACACTTCTAACACATCGGAAACCGTTAAACAAGAGTCTGCCACGCAAGTCAACATAAACAACCACAGTTTTTTACCAATGTTTTCCTTTTTCCTTGCCCTTATTTTCACAATATTATATTTCTTTTTTATCTGAAGGCTGGAAAGACTTCGATGATGGACGATTTGATGGATTCCGATGACGAGGGACATGATTTCTATTTAGAGAAAGTCAAAGCAGAGGCAGCTGAAGATGATGATGATGATGATGACGATTCTGAGTCAGGTATCTATTCTCCACATATCTTTGTTTGAAGTATGTGAATCCTAATTGGAGAAACATGTTTCAGATTGCACCCACAGCCTTGATGTAGCCGCATTAATAGAGTCTTTTTCATAATATCGCGTATGTTTCGTACCCGAATAAATGGTCCTAACAAAGAGGTGGCCGTAATGAAGAGGTGGCTGTAAGGCAGAATTCCATTGTAATTTCTATTGGCATGATAAATGAAGTAATGTTTATCAATCTGAGGCATGAATAACGACCAGTCTCTTATTTGCTTTTGATTCATGCACTGTTTGACGTTGTAGAAGATGAAGACTTCCAGCCTGATGCCATGGACGAAGATGTGAAAGAGGAGTAAGTTTTGAGACTTTGACTTTACATGACTTTACTTGATTTGACTATTTGTATATGCTCTATCACTCTTGTTGCAATATTTAACACTGTGATGTAGCCTAGTGTGGTTAAGGCGCTGGATTTCGTATCATTGAGGGCAACCTTCGTTGCTTCCTATCCATGTACGGTCGGATTTATGAGGTACAAGCCGTCAGCTAACTCAGCTGTCAATCCTTTCGAGGTCGCTAAGTGAGAACCCAGGTTACTGGGGTAGTAACTGACCGTGTCCCCAATTACCAGAAATGCTGAGTACTTGATACTTAGAGCCAATAATTATTATCATTAATGATATTGTTATTAGCTTTTCTCTAGGTTTAGTCAGTGCTGGTGTAATTTGTCTTACTGATATGACTTGGTTTGGTCGATTTAATCGATCCCCCAGTAGCTCAGTTGGAAGAGTGATTGAGGCGCAAACTTGCATGTCTTAGGTTCGAGTCCCAACCTGGGTCATTTTCATTCAAAACAATTATTTTCATCGAGATGATTTGAAATAATGTAGAATGACCTAAGAGGGGCTCAAACCCATTACTCTTAGATAAGTACTCTAGTGCGCTACCGCTGTGGTACCAGGTCCTTCAAGCAACCCAAGCCATTTCTCAAATTTACTACTCAACCCTATCCAATGGTGGGACTTTCTTTGTTAGTCCTCCTGGTGTGGTAAGGTCATGGTCCTTCAGCAGGTCCTGTGTAGTTGTTGAAGGTTAAAGAGCCCTGATGGGTTTGTGATATGCAATAAGTGAGTTTTGTTGCAATATTTATGAGTGAAATTGTTCGGATTCCTCGAAGGCCCCAATTTGAAAGCAATAGGACGCTAAAGTACTTATCTAGAGGTTGTGGGTTTGAGTCCTACTCGAGTCAATTTCAAATCACACAAATTATCTTTATCGATTTTCTAAATCCTGCTTCTCCTCCAATGGTAATTGTAAGTGAATTTATAGGGAAACTCAGCTAATTAATAAAAAAATTGATTTTAGGTTTGATTCTGCTGCAAGTTCTTCTGAAAGTGAAGATAGTGAAGGTGAACCCAAAGCAAAAAAGAAGAAAGAGGTGAAGAAGAAACCAGTCAGCAAACCCAAAGAATCTTCCGCCAAAAAAGTAATTTTTTGATTTTTTGGTATAACTTTATAAGGGGTGACCGTAGGCGAAGTTTTCATTAGCCTACGTACAGATACGAACCTCTCTAAAGGAGATAGAATCTGCGAAAAAACGAGCAAAAGCTTACTTGTCTCAAATTCGACTTTGGTTTAATATACTCATTATTTGAAGCAATTTCGTCACTCTGTTTCTGCTGTGATATGATATTTATATGGAAAAATTCATGCCAGTCGCCTCATTTGAATTCAAATTTTCAAATCTGGCTTCCGGCAACTTTAAATTTAAGAGCCTTACATGTATTATTTCCTCGAAATTTTGGAAAGTTTTGGCAAGCCTTTGCTTGATAGTTCATAGCCGCTATCCTCCTTTAATAGTGTTTACACGGGCTTTAAAGGCCTTTCCACGTGAATAATGAGTTGACCCGTGATAAGCCAGGGTTGACCTTGGCCTTGGCCTTAACTCTTTTTCAAACAACAAATTGTTGTTAACGTTAGCTTTTCATTGACCCGACTTTCAGTGCCAGGTGACTGGTGATGTAGGAGCACTATGTTATCATGTAAACAGAGGGGAAGAAGTTGTCGCGGGGCAACTTAAACATTTAAATCATTTTTCTTGTCTTGTGCTGCTCTATGCTACTCCAGAGAGTATTACAGCTCCTGTTCCTTTTGCTTCTGCAAGAGACCTTTTAAGTCAGATTAGCCTAGATATTGTTTTTGGGGTCAATGAGATTACTCATGTGAGCAGGCCTGGAAATTTTTCCCCTGTCAGTCATTCCTTCAGGTCAAAGCAACGTATTCCCTCGGGTTTTTGTGAACAAGCTTTAAGTTTTCATTAAACCGGTATTCAGAGTGTTCAGAAATTTTGACCTTCACTTCCATGTGCCAATTGGCTTTGAACTTCAAATGTTGCGAATAATTTCTAGGTATTGACTTACATACCTGAATTTGACCTTCGATCTCTAGGTAACCCTTCGAACCTTTCATTCGATTTTTTAATTCATATTTTGACCTTTAACCTTCAACCATTTATCTTTAAAAGGAAAAGCCAAGCAGCAAAACCAAAGAATCTTCCACGAGAAAAGTTTGTTATTTTCTTATTTATATCTGTATATTTCTATGTATAGCATTGTGTGGTCTATACTTGTATCACAGTGCACGATGTACAGAAGGGCAGAGCGATGATTAATAGGAGACAAGAAAGGAGACTGGCTCTCTGTTACCAGTCTGCCTACTATAGTCTGGCTGATGATTGCAAAACCATGAAACTTTAGGTGACAGAGAGTCAGTCTCCTTTTTGTCCAAATAGTTTTTTGCATATTTGTCATTTCTTGATGCCATGACTAAACTTTAGATGTGACATAAAGAGCTCTAGTTGCGTACTTTCAAAAATATAAAGAGTAACCCAGGAAACTCGTTCTATCCAAGTGTCATCTAGGTAATAAGAGAGAATGTCAATCTAGAAACTTAGATGTTTCTTTCTTTTTTATATTTCTGTGCTGAAAATCGGGCTGGTTTTCATTATTACCTTATGTTTGTGTGCACTCTCTTAGTTTGATAATTTGCATTTGCAGACAAAAGAGAAAAAGAAGGGTAAAGATCCGAATGCCCCCAAAAAGCCAATGTCTGGCTACTTTATTTGGCTCCAAGAAAACAGAGAGAAAATCAAGGAAGAAAACCCAGGAATTTCTATAACAGAAGTGTCGAAGAAAGCTGGTGAACTATGGAGAAATATCACCGATAAGAGCGTGAGTTCTTTCATTAAGTTTCAGCAATTTCAGATGCTAAATGCTATTTCAAATTCTTCAAATGCACTCAGGCTATTTGGAACCTGAATGGGGCTACATAACTTGAATTCGGTACAGGGATATATTCATTTTACATGTGAATTTTCATCTAAACATTGTCATGATTTTCCACTCACGTGTAAGATGGAATCGAGAGTAAGAAATCGCTATGTAATAGATTTTTCAGAAAGATAGGTCCCGAACTTTTGAAAGATCAACGAAAAGTTCGATATTTTTGCTCTGTTTTATCGATAATTTGAAGTATGGTTTTGAAAAAATGTTATTATAGTGGAACGTTTTATAATTTATTCTTCCATCTTGAATTAATGCAGTTCTCTCTCTGGGCATCCTGTAAAGCATTGCGTTGTGTTGGAATTTGCAAGGAACCTTGGGAAATATTCCCCAGGCTCCTTTGCAATTGGGGACAAATTCGCAGTAATCCAAAATGGTAGAATTTGTAAGCAAGGTTAATTGTTTTAAATTATTTTTAATTTATTTTAAAAAGTTGTTGAAAGTCGTTGTGGATAAAAATAAAGGCATCATTTTCAGGAGTGGGATGCAAAGGCTGCGGCTGCAAAGAAGAAATACGAGCAAGACATGATTGAGTACAACAAGACCCTCAAGGAAAGTGGAGGAGCAAGTGCCAGCAAAGCCTCACCAGCTTCATCTTCGAAAAAATCGAAATCGATAAAAGACATGATGTCGAAAAAGACGAAACCGAAATCGTCAAACGTCTCGCCAACGAAATTCAAAAGTAAAGAATTTATCGAGTCGTCAGATGAAGATTCTTCCATGTCTGAAAGCGAGGTGGGTATTTTATTCTTGATAGGTATTCTTCCTTCCTTTATCTTATGAATTCTATATTACATTTCTGATGTCAGTTATTTTTCATGAATAAGAGAGTTGAATGGTCTCTATTCATGAAGCTTCAAATCAACCAGAAAATGAATCACCCTGGAGAAGGTCTAGTGTGGAGGATGTTAAGTACTGTGGGGGATAATATCATTACTGTAAGGGTATACGACCAGTACTGTAGAAGAATACCATCAGTACTGTAAGGGTATACGACCAGTACTGTAGAAGAATACCATCAGTACTGTAAGGGTATATGACCAGTACTGTAGAAGAATACCATCAGTACTGTAAGGGTATATGACCAGTACTGTAGAAGAATACCATCAGTACTGTAAGGGTATATGACCAGTACTTTAGAGGAATACCATCAGTACTGTGAAGGATGTTCAGTACTGTGAAGGTTTCAGTTTTTCAGTTTTCATTTATTTATCAATCAATCTTAAATACAACCCAAAACTATTACATTACATACAGTTAATTACACACACAATAACATTAATCAAATTTGAATCACATTAAATTACATACAAAATACACAAAATAGACATGAGAAGTTAAAGATTGTATTTAAGATTAATTGACTAAGGAGGAACTCTCTAAATAGATAAACTAATCGAGAGAGAGTCCCCCCATAAAAACAAAAGAAAACTAAAAAGTAATTTTATTAAAAACAACAACCAACAACCAGATGAGTACCATGTTTTAGCAAGTAGCAATAGAGGGTTTGCCTTAATCTTTGAGTTAATAGTTAAAATATCAGTGTAAATATGAATCAATAAAGAGGGTTTTGAGACCTGACCGAAAAACTGCAGTAGAGCTAGAAACGCGAATAAAAAGCGGAAGTGTGTTCCAAAGTTTTGAGCCAAAATACTGAATTGTTTTAAGACCGTAGAGGGTAGTGTTTTTGAACGACCTAAAGAGGTCACCTCTGGTTACTTGACGAGTTGTTATTCTATGGACAGATGAGTTGGGAGTAAAGTAGGTATGAAAGCAGGCAGGAGATACCTTATTAAGAGCTTTATATACAAATGTCAGAATATTTGAATGTATTATGTCTTCCAGCTTAAGAACTTTTAGAGAATGAAAAATTGGTGAAGATGGGGCAGCAAAATTTGAAAAGCTGATGCATCTTAGAATTTTCTTTTGGAGGAGATAAAGTGGCTTTAGATATGTATCGTATGTTAAACCCCAGGTAGTGATCCCATAACAAAGAAATGAAGAAAATAGTGAGTTATAGAGGCTGATCAAAGGTTGTAGGGGAATATAATGTCTTATTTTAAAAAATATTCTGGAAGTTCTAGTTAATTTCTTATGAAGTTCTGTAATATGGTATTTCCATGTGAGGTGTTCATCTAGCAGGATTCCCAGAAATTTCACATATTGAGACCTTGAGATGTTTTTCTTGCCAATTTTAATATTAATAAGATCAGGTAACTTTTTCCTTGGTGAATGAAAAAGGACAAAATTAGTCTTTTCTATATTAAGTGACAATTTGTTACAATCAAGCCATGACTTGACCTTGCTCAGCTCTTTATTAATTGTTCTGGTGAGACTATCTATATCTTCAGCTTCAAAATAAATGTTTGTGTCATCAGCAAACAGGAAGAATGACAATACACTAGTAGCATTGGGTAAGTCATTTATGTAAATTAAAAAAAGAAGAGGCCCAAGAACTGATCCCTGTGGGACACCACATGTTATATTACACAGTGAAGAAGAATAACCATTAATTGAAACCAGTTGTCTACGATTGCAAAGGTATGATTTAAACCAAGTGAGGGGTGTATCCCTAATTCCATAATGTTCCAGTTTTTTAAGTAAAATTTCATGATTAACAGTATCAAAAGCCTTTTGGAGGTCTATAAAGATTCCACAACCAAGTCTATTATTATCAAGAGTTGACTTGATATTTTCAGTTAAAGTAACTAATGCGTGTTCTGTGGAGTGTCCACTACGGAACCCAAATTGCATACTGAATAAGACCTCACTTATTTCAAGAAACTTTTGAAGGCGAGACTGCATTAGTTTTTCAAATATCTTACTAAAAATGGAAAGCAGTGAGATTGGTCTGTAATTACATGTTTTGGTCTTAAGTCCTTTCTTAAATATTGGAATGACCTTTGCCATTTTAAGTTTATCTGGAAAAATGCCAGTTGAGAAGGACTCATTTATTAGAACTGAAAGAACAGAGGAAATAGGATGATTTAGTATTTTCAATAATTTGACTGGGATGCTATTTGGTCCCGAGGATTTACCATTTTTTAGTGATTGTATTACATTAGATACCTCATTAACTGTACAGGGAGAGATGGAAAAAGAATCTGGGTTTGAGTGTGATAAGTAAGATAAAGGAGATTTTTGGGTTCTTGGGATTTTTTTAGTGATACCTTCAGCTACCTTTGTAAAGTATTCATTGAATTCATTTGCAATGTGGACAGAATCAGAAATTTTCAAACCATTGTCATCAACTAAATGTGAGAAAGTATCTGTATTATTTGGTTTCAAGCTAATTATATCTTTAATACCTTTCCACAACAATTTCATGTTGGTTTTGTTTTCATGAAAGTACTGCTGATAATAAGTCTTCTTACTTTTTCGGATTTCATTGACAACACGGTTGCGGAACTGTTTATAGGCTTTAAGAGCAATAGATGAATTCGAAAGTTTAAACTGCTTAAATAGCTTATCTCTAATTTTCATCATTCGTTGAATCTGAAAGGTGATCCAAGGTTTGTTTCTTAATTTTAACATTTTCTTATTTAATCTTTTTTCCGGACAGTGCTTCTCAATAAGATTGTTAAGATTGAATAGGAAGGTGTCAAATTTTGTATTTAAATCAATACTTTCATCACTAAGATAGGATATATCAGACTCTGAATATTCTGACAGGAAACTGGCTTCGTCAAACTTCCTGTAGTCATGAGCGAATTGGGATAGGTTTTTATAGTCTGGTGCATTATCCTTCAAAATAGCAAACTGAGGGAGATGGTCAGAAATCATGGATAAGAGGTTACCACTAAGAACATTGCAGTCAGATGCATTACTTAGGAAAATGTTGTCAATAAGGGTGGAGCTAGTGTCTGTAATACGAGTAGGGTGTAGGATGGAAGGCATGAGGTGAGACGAAAACATTAAGTTAATAAACTCATCGGTGAGAGTATGGTGGCCATGATTAAGCAGATCTATATTGAAGTCACCCATGATATGAATGATTTTATCTTCATCAGCAATTAAACCTAGGGTTTCCTGGAGGTGTTGTGTAAATTTTGCAATATCTGAGCTGGGGTGCCGATATGCACAGCAACAGAGGATATTTTTAGCTCTAGGATTATCAATCTCAACCCAAATAGTTTCAAAGTCAACTGTACTAACAGATAGATCATCTCGCTTATTTGTTGTTAGATCTAATTTAACATAAATACCCACACCTCCAGCCGCACTTTGGGATACAGTGTGGTAAAAGTTATAGCCTGGCAGAGAGATATTTGATTTTATAGGGGCATTAGCAGAAGCCTTAATTTCAGAGAGACCAATTACTTTAAAATCAATTTTAAGGGAAGAAAGAAGAGCATGAAATTCCTCATAGTGAAGTGAAAGGCTGCGAATATTCATATGAAAAAGGGTAAAATCCTTGCATGAAGCTTCTAATTTTCCTAATTCTTGTGGAGAATAATATTGAGAGCTTAAACTTATATTAATATTTTCATCAATATCATAATCTGATAAATTTGGCAAATTTTTTAATTTAGATGTAATGTCAAATGAAGGTTTAGAATGGTGGTAGTTAAAGGACATTTCATTGTCTTCTGTTTCTAAGAGGTCGCTATTAGAGACGAGAGTATAAGGGAAAACAGAAGAATTATTTAATACTGAACAGTATAAACAAACCCATTGTTTATTATCAGGCTCATTTTGGAGATCTTTATATTCAGCAACTGAAATTTCATTGCATTCTATGTGTATCCAGTTTTTACACTGATCACAAAAAATTGACTTATGATTGTGTTTCACACTATTTCTACAAATTCCACAAGGGAATTTCAAATTTGAGGCTTCGACTTCAGTCTCATTAATTATTTTGGAAACTATTTCATCAATTGTCTTAGTTAATGGCATCACCTGGTTGTTTAGCTCAAGTCAAGGTTTGCAGTAATAAAAAAAAAAATATAAATGTTAAAAAATACACGCTGTTAAGAAGAACTATTGCACTTGTTCTTGGGGTTTCGCGGGCATGCTCTTGGGGCAAGGGAAATTTATCAAATTCATCAAAATTTTGTGAATGTGTATTCAATTTCCATAACATGTAACTTGAACAATATGTTTTTGTGGTGTTTTATAATTTCAGCGTGCCATGAGGGGCTTTCCACGAGGCAATAATACGCCACACAGTGCGAGGAACTTCGCAGATTGGAAGTTTGTCGCACCGTGCCAACCCCCACCACCCAGTAGAAAACCAGCCCAAGGAACTCAACTGGTACAAACTATACTACAATTAGCTATTAACAAACCATGAACAGGCATAGAGTTTTACGGCAGCCTCGGCAGCGAGCAATGTCTTTCAGTACTTGATGATGTCATAGAGACCATATATATCATTGAAATAATTGAAGTTTCCATTGTACTTGATGCAAAGTCTGCAGTTTACATCAGCAAATGCATAGCCATCATCATTTTTGATCAATTCGTTGGCCCTTTTCAATAGCTTCACTCTTTGATGTGTCAGGTCCAGAGAAATTCGGAATTTGTTTGTCTTCTTTCTAGCACTGTATACTGCTGTTCTGTGCCTCCATGTCGTGAAGCGTACAATGATGGAGCGAACCTTTTTGTCACTGTCTGGAACTTTCTTGATAGGGCCAATTCTGTGGAATCGAAGGGATACTAACAAGACTGTGAAGGATGTTCAGTACTGTGAAGGGATACTAACAGTACTGTGGAGGATGTTCAGTACTGTGAAGGGATACTAACAGGACTGTGAAGGATGTTCAGTGCTGTGAAGGGATACTTACAGGACTGTGGAGGATGTTCAGTACTGTGAAGGGAAACTAGCAGTACTGTGGAGGGATACCATCAGTACTGTAAGGCTATACCATTAGTACTGTGGAGGGATAGGACCCGTACTTTGAAGGGATACTAACAGTACTGTGGAGGGATAGGACCAGTACTGTGGAGGATGTTAAGTACTGTGGGGGATAACATCAGTACTGTAAGGGTGTACGACCAGTACTGTAGAGGAATACCATCAGTACTGTGGAGGGATAGGACCCGTACTTTGAAGGGATAGGACCAGTACTGTGGAGGATGTTAAGTACTGTGGGGGATAACATCAGTACTGTAAGGGTATAAGACCAGTACTGTAGAGGAATACCATCAGTACTTTGAAGGGATAGGACCAGTACTGTGAAGGGATAGGACCAGTACTGTGGAGGATGTTAAGTACATTGAGGGATATCATCAGTACTCAGGAAAAGTCTACGTGATTTTATTCAACTTTTACATGAAGAATTCGATGATATTGTTTTCAGAAACCTTCAAAGAAGAAGAAGAAGAAAGATGAGTCTTCAGATGAAGAAGATTCTGCTGCTGACGAGGAAGAAGAAGATTCTGAGAATGAAGACTCAGATTAAAAACATTTCCACTTCTTCGTGCTTCCTGATAATCTCAGTCAGCAACTGTCAAGAAGCACCAAAGCAATCCTCTCAAAGCCTTTCTCTGGAAAAAACTTTAAACCGTTAAAATACATGTAAAAATACTTTAACGATAAATCTATTGTTCGTTTCTTATGCAATTACGTAGTCATTTAAGTCAATTATTGGTTCACGTGTGTGGTTAGTATATGTTATGTAGCCATCGCACGTACTCATGTACTTACAAGGAAACTAGAGGTCATGCGTGTAGTCCTGACAACAATGCGCAAAAGAACACAATACGTACATAGGCGCAAGATTCAATCAATGGCAACCGTTATTGGTTATGCGCTTTAAGGCCCATCTCCACTTAAATCGGATTTCGGAATTCGTCTCCGATCTCAGATTTCCGAACGACGATCCTTTTGCGATTTCGATTCACACTTGTGAAGGCGTTCGGACGACTTTTATCATTTGACTAATTGAGGGGGATTGGGAACGAATATTGCCTCGTGCGTTCAGACGATTCTGATTGGCTATTTTGATCCGGGAATGTTTTGTTCGCGTTGCGAATTCGGATCAAAAACAAAACATCCGAATGCTCTAAATTCGGATTCGGACGTTCGGCGACGATCAGCGAACGTTCGGATGCGAACGGAGAACAATGAATTCGGATCCGAATTCGGAAGTCCGAATGAAGTGGAGATGGGCCTTTAAACAGTGGGTTGTCGTCGAGTCTATTTATCTATTGTTCAATGCTTTAAACCCATCTGAGAACCCTTGCCCTCAACGTATGCTATTCCTAACCCTGTCCTCTAACACTCAACCTTCTCATGACCCTAGAAAAAACTTTGAGATTCACCACAGCAAGGCTAGGTCGTTTTAGTGCATTCAAAGAATATACAATATATAAATAACCGGAAACTAGAGCCCAGTACCCTTATCACCAGAAGGCATCTAGCTGGCCTAAAACCAAATATTATTTCGAAGATGTAAGCATATATTGAAAAAAAATTCCAAATGAAAGGATCAAATTAGAATTATTTTGCATCTGAACTGCCCTTTTCGTCGTTAGTTAATCGCCATCAAATGTTGATGTGACCATCTGCATTTATTTGATTTGTTAATGATTAAATTCCTCATTCCATTGGACCTGCAAAGTGGGTTTGCAATACTGGAGTGTTATTTCAGTACAGTACATCCTCGATTATCCGAACAGGTTGAACTCAAATTTTTGTTGGGCCGTTCGGATACGCAAAAAATTCGGATAATCGAGGAAGAACATTTTACCTACTAAACTTGCTATAAAGGTTATTATCATCGTCCTGAACAGTCACAGGATGCTCAAACTGAATGCAAACTGAAAAGCTTGGCAAAAGGAAAGACCAACAACATAACTAAGGCAACAGTTGTTTGTGAATTTCAACATCGATTTGTAATAATAACAACGATAACAACGATTTGTAATTTTTGATGAAAACTTTTGGCGTTCGGATAATCGAGGTTCGGATAATCGAGGATGTACTGTATTTCGGTTCATTCCAGAACTCCAATCCAGTTTTCCACATTCCGTGTTTTTAAGATAGCCGTGTGAAGGAGAATGGTTTCGGTAATAAATGAAAGTATATCAATTTATGTAATTTGGCGGAAATAATAATGGAACTTTCAATATGGCAAGCTATAATTCAACTGTCATCAGGGGCTCAGAAAATTCAAAATCTTTTTCGAATTTAGTGGAAAGTAAGGGAAAAACTCGAGATTTGGGGATAATTTCCTATCATCAGCAAGGAGCATAGAACGAAGGCTATGAATCTTTTAGATTGCTTTATCAGCCTCCTTTAGCCGAGAACACAGAAAAAAGAATTTTAAGGATAGGAGTAGGTTGTTATAACTTTTTAGCAAATTTAAAACAGTAGCGGTTGTCTCGACCTTCCATGTTGAGTTCACGCCGAAGATTTTGTGATATACGCCGAAAAAAACAATACTCAATTGATACCAAGGCAAGATGTCCAACGAAGATCTTCGGGCCTTAGGTACATGAGATGCACCGTGGGACCTTAAGCCTAGTATTTGTTTATTGAAGATATTATATTAATGATAGAAATTGATTACATGTTCACCGAGCAGAAACCTTAGCCTCAGAAAAGGGGTAGAAGCGAAAGGCTAATTCTTTTTAAAATTTCATATATAATGAAAATTCGTAGAAATCTATCTAAGGAACTATAAAGACTTGGCCCTGAAAAAGCTGCCATAACTTGAAAATCTCTGAAATGAAAATCTGGTAATAGAATTCTGAACTCATCAGCCTCATCTTCAATATCCTCCTTTCTCTAAAGCGAGGCAACGTGACTTGTGTTCTAGAACATAGAAACTCAAGATGGCGTCTAGAGCAGGCCCGAGAGCGACTGGAAGCGATGGAAGTGACTTCCAGCACCGAGAAAGAGTGGCCAATCATTATCAGCAAAGTGTTGCAGGAAAACTGAGCATCAAGAAATGTCTTATTCCTCACATGTTCCTCACTGTGCTTGCTTTTGGAAGGGTTTTCTCTGTCTATTTTGGGTGAGATATAGTAAATGATCATCATAATGTAATGATGACTTTAAGAGGTCTATAAAACTTACTTTTAACTCATAGAAAACATGTGTTTAATAACCATTTAAGGTTGTCTTTAAAGTTATGATATTGATATGATAAATAACAAAAGGTCCTGACTCGAGAAGAGATTCACATAGCATGATGCAGACCTGCCAAGTTGGTGGGTGCAAATCCTTGAGATTTCTTAAAAATTTCTTTAAAAACCTTGAGATCTGTAAAAAAACCTTGAGATAAGTTAAAAAGTTTATAGGGATCACCCAAAACCACTCGAAATGGGTATTCTTTGGTCCCAATTTGATTAAAATTTGCTCTTGTACAACTTTCGCTTTGTTACCATGTTTTCTTGGTCTTCCCTTTGTTTCGTGCTGACACCTTAACAATTCAATTGAATGAAAACGCTTCAGAAAAGCAATGTTGTACTAACTTGTGAAGGAGGCGAAGGAGGTAAGAAAGCATGATGATGCAGACAGAAAAGAACAACTGTATCTCAGAACGAATCTGTGAGCTAAATATGCAGATAAACTACCATTTCTTTGTCAAAGATGGCAAATTGGAGAGAATCTTTTTATTTTCTTTATTTACGAATTTACCGTGAGAATTTCCTGACCAACCGTGAGATTGTGGGATTTCTTTAAAAACCGTGGGTCCCACGGCAAAACCGTGGTACTTGGCAGGTCTGATGATGTAGCTGCTCTGCTATCATCATATCACCACATATGTGGCTAAAGCTATAACATACTGCTTTAAAGTACTAGTAGTTATAGAAGTTATAAAGTCTAGTTCGAAATTTAAGATAGGGACAAACTTTCGCTAAGAGGTGAGCCGAATAAGGTCTTAGTAGGTGAGATAAATGCAACATAATTTTGGTTTATCAAAGCCGTTTTGATAACAAATAAACAACCTGTCTGTATCAAAGTGTTATGTTTGATCTATATGCGACAACAAATATATGGGCCTGAAAATATATTTACTGGTAATCATGAAAAATTAAACTTTTCAGAGGCACAAAAAACCTGGTTTTATTTTTACAATGTGTGTTTTTGCAATAGTTTTGCATTCATTTTCCAAAAGGCATTTGCTGTATTGTTTTGACTAGTAATTTGTCTTCTTGTCGATGTACTAATCTTATGAGTTTCAGATGCGAAGCTTTAGTAGATATTTTGTTCCCTTATGTTTCCAATCTTCCTTGTCGTCTCCTGTAAATCATTGACATTGAAATCTATTTTGAATTCTAGGATAGATTACTTCAGACCAGCTCAGATGTGGGAGCTAACATGGTTATTAAGCGGTATCACAGCGTATATTGGTTACGGCTCTCTGCCCAAGAATGGTGGCAAACAAATGCTTGCTTACATTGTAGGAAATATTATATTCGGTCTCATTCCATTGGTGTATGGTGCATCGATAATCATCAAAGATAGTCTTCATCAGTACAGAAATAAAGTCTCCTTCTCTGAATGGCAAGATGCTCCCATGAAGCTGGCCGTTATATCTGTCTGCCTCCAAGTTCAGATCATGGGAACATTTTATGGAATGAGACTCTTCAGAGCATGGACATCTGGAAGCAAGAAGTCAGATTAACAATTATTAATAAGAGATTTAGCTGGAAATATTATTGCACGACTGGTTTTGCTGCCAAATTTTTGTGCGGTATGATGCTGGGAAACAACTCTAGCAAAGAAGGGCAACAGGGGCTGGAAACTGTTCAATCATTTGCCTAAGTTTCCTTTATCAGTACAGGAGCAGAAATCAACTTTTTCAGAAAATCTAACCTCTTAAGCTCAAGCCTGAATACTGGTTTGAGAAATGGGCCCAGCTTCTGGCAGTGTTGTATATACATTTTCCGCCAGTTTCAAAACTCTTAAAGATACAGGTCTCAATTATTCTCTCACTCCACTGGCTGCGATGCAAATAAATCATATTAAAATTCTGCCAACTTAAGGGTAAGAAAAATGGTTTTCCCTACCTTGAAAAATTAGCATGCTGTCTGAGAAATAAATTTTAAAACTTCAATCATTGCTGGACAGTTAATACCATTGTACCAACTTGACTAAAGATCCTACTAGCCTCCATATCTGCCAGCTTTTTCCAGGCTTGGAACCTTTTTGTGCCCTTGAAAAGTCGTTGATAGCTATATATTCTGGGGTTGAGGTAGGGGTAAATTGGAATTTGGGTTTTGCTCTTATGATGGGAAATGTTAATGTTTGGATTGGGTTTGAGGAACAAAAGGAAATTCAAATTGGGATCGGAGGCTTAATGATATTTGGTTATTGATTTTTCACTTTGGATTACTTCAGCCCCTGGAATTAGGATCAGTCCACCCTCACTTATCCAGCAACAGTATTTGAACCCCAAATACCGCCCGAAACTTTTGGCAGTCGTTTATTTGTTTGGCACTGTGAAATATTATGAACCTTGTTTTTATTTCTGAAGTGTGAAAGTGGGCTGTGGCACTCTGAGTGGAGTGCAGATGAGTTTATGTGCGAGCAATTCAAGGTGTACATTTTCTTTCATAAAAGAGTACCTTGTATTGTATTTTGTGTGTTTTTACTCTATTTTATTAATCTCAAAGGGGATCATCGTACCCTTGCAGGAGGTGTATCAGAGTCCTGGTAGCTTGTTTGGGTAGAAAATATTTCCTCGTGATGGACCATGCTACGGATTCCTGCATCTCTTCTGTCACCATATTTATTTGATTAGATTGTGCTATATCTTATAACATCTTAATTGTGGTCTAGGTTTTTTGAATTGTAGTATACACTGACGTATTGAAAGTATTCGAACGAGGACGAGAAAATGGCGGTTTAAAGTCTCCCCCCCCCCCCCCCTCCCTTAGGCCCAAAAGTTTGTTGACAGTTTTTTATCCCTCCCCAGTCACCTCATTCAAAATTTTCGCCCCACAGTAAAAAAAATTGCTCGCGTCATCTAAAGTGGTGAAATTTAGTTCGCTGTGAGAGTTTCGAAAAGTTTTACAGGTTTAGAAAGATTATTAGGCCGGTAAAAAGATTTCAAATAAAGAATCAATGTGCACTAAAATATCGGTCGTAAACTGGGGATTTTCAAGAAGAAATCTCAACAAATAATAGCTTAAACGAATGCTGGTATGTTTGCAATTCAGAATTTTAATTCAAAGTTCGGAAATTTTCGCAAAGGTTAGGGATGAAAGAAAATAACCCAAGGCAAGTTTTTACAGGGCTTCCTAATACTCAAATTATTACACTCTTTTTTCTATATAAAAATACTTACAATTTTCCTGAGCCTCAACTTTTCCATTGTTTATTCTTAAATTTCCATTGTTCTTTGGCAATTTCGAGCTTCAATATTCTTATAAAATTTATTCTTATAAAGAAAAAAGTGTGTATGAAATATCATCATTTTTAAATTTATTTCTTACTGCATACACGATTTTTTATAAAGAACCTAGCTCAGGGCCTAGTTCTTTAAGTTCCTTTGACCACTTTGTAGTTCTAAAAGTTCCTTAGCAGTTCCTTAATTTTAAGTGTTTACTTAATAGATAGGAATAAGTATCGACGCAAGAAAAGCATTAAAAATCAACATTTTGCAATAAACTTGTTATAAGGAAACATGAAACATATTATAACACAAAGAAGCTTAGGCTAGGCCTATAAAACGTAAAAGTTAGTTACATAGTCATTAGAGAAGTTGCATATCGACACCAGATGAACATTAAATCAAAAGGTATGGTCTAACACGGGTAATTAAATTATACCATAGTAGGCTACCGCAATTGACATATGCCTCCACTGGGTCTCGTACCCGGGTTTGTGCGGACATAGGCGAGAACCCTAACCACTGTCCTAAACTAGGACGTACAAGATGAAATATGCAGAATTATAAAGTTCTTTAGTAATTTGATCTTTTGTACTAAAAGTTCCTCAGCTTCCTTTTTCGACATTCGACATGTAGGCTCCTTATAGTCCAGGAGGAGAAGGGGGGGTATCGTCACCCGACGAGGGAATTTACGGGAATAGGTGATTTTGGTCAATTTCGGGGTGCTGATTCCGAATTTCGATGTTATACGGAGAATTAAGGGGGCTAACTGCCTCGTTTTGACGAAAAACCTCGATTTCAAGCATGATTTAGTTCTGCTTTAAAATAATGCCTATAATGCCTAACATATGTGCAAAATATATAAAAAGCAATTTAGGGGTGCTGATTTCAAATATTCCATGTTTTGGGGGGAATATTTGGGGGGCTAACTACCTCGTTTTGGTGTGAATCTGGATTTCGATTAAAATTGCTCTAAACACTCAGATGTTTGAAGCACAGTCATTGGTAGTCCATTTGTTCCATTCAAAAGGTCTGGGATCATCTATGATGCTGTACGGGGATAATGGGGGTTAAAAGGGGCATGAAGGTGGATCGCTCGTTTCCAAAAATATCATGTTCTTTTGAAATTTTCAGAATTATTTGTTACTGTACTTCCGACAATGTTTGAAAATAGAAAAAACAACTTCAAATATCGATGCTAACTGACATACTCCTTGGGATTCCTTGCTGCATAGTGATTGCTGCATTCTTCTAAACATGAAATGGAACTGTATGAAATCATGTAATATCAGCGTTGACTGCCTTTCTTTCATGAATTCGTCAAATGTAACCATCAAAGTCCAAAGGGATAAAGTGTTACATTCTACCTAGTTTCATAAAGATTGACTATCTTGAAATTCAGAGTCATCATCCTCTATTTCCATGTTGTCTTGCAAATCATCTTCATCATCAAAATCTCCCAAGCAGTCATCATCAAGCTCCGAAAGAACCTCGCTAACATCTTCCAAAAAGCCAGCATTGCTCCAAACCTTTGTTCTACCCGAGGTCCTGTTGTGTTCTTCAAGGTTGAATTGCAGCTGATGTGTGTTTCTGAACGATGTGAGTTTACGCTTGCTTCGTTAATTGACTCAATACGTGAAAAACCAACAACGATAAGGATAAATTTGTCCATGTCCTTTTATAGCGCTTCAACTACAACTAAGCAAAGTTATCAAACTGCAAAAATAGCCTGTCGAAGCTACCATTCTTCAAAACTGCTTTCTAGAATGCTTGCTTGCCTTTCCTTAAAAAGCTTGGCACATGCTCATTGCCAGAGAATGCATGCATTCCTATCTAGGCTTTCCTTTACTTTACAGGCAGTTCTAAAGAGGCATCATCCAGGGTCTTCTGGGTTTTACCTGTACTATTTTCAACTAGCACTGTAATATCAGGAAAGCTATGTCCAACAATCAAAGCAATATATATATCAATCAAGACGATGACCTTATCATAACGCTGCTCCCAGGTTTAGCAGCAAGTGCAACGAGCTTTGTATCAGCTTCTTCAAGTTCACAAGATAACTCTTCCACAACAATCAATTTGTTCTTTGAGATTTTTTTTACATTCATTTTTACCAGGAAAAATAATAACTTCATCACAAATATCTTTCCTTCCTTCATTGCTTTGTTAGTTGGAATAGAATATATTTAATTTCACCTTTATGCAAGAACTATACCAAAGTCACTTGATACTATCATATCTTGGCTTGGGATTATCTAGCGAGAACGTTACCCCTAGCCACTCGCTCGCCACTTTTGATGCTGTGATCTATGTATTTTTAGCAAATAATACGATTATAGTAAGAAATCTTAAGGTGACCATTATATATAGAGATATAAAGAGTAGTTCTCTAATCATTTTAACAGTCGAAACAATGCTTCTAATTGCTGTAGCAAGATCAAGCAGAGAAGTATTCATCGATTTTTGCGATGCAGAATCTTCAAAACTCAAAACATGATTAGCTGTAGTTAATGTTGTTAGTGTTTTTCAAATCGCTGAATCGGGTGTACTTAGAAGGATCGAAACTAAAGCAAGCGAGCGCACAGGTGCCATATTTAGATTCACGCTGGATATTGCCTGTCAGAATGTGTTAGCTACGTGCCCAAGATATTTAGCTATTTAGGAAGCTAATTTTCTACACTTGCCACAATTCTGAATTTTAACTTTGTCTATCGATTTTTGGAAGGTTTTCCCTTCAAGAATAAAAATCGGATCAAAAAATACTACATATGAATCATTTGCAGTGATTCTTTTTTCAAAAGCATTCATAATTTCATTACCGGTGTCCTTTATATTCAGAGGGTTTTCACTGATTTGGGCTTCAACAAGGCAGCCTAATAACAGATTGTATGATTTGTCGTGGCATGGGGCATCAGTGATGTTTCCGACCATCTTCATTTTGTTCAACATTGCATATGACATCTTCGCAGATTTGATGTTCCAGACCCTTCTAGAAAGTGATTTTGAAGCATGGTAGCTTAACAAACATTTTGCGCAGCTTGGTAACTTTCAATTAGTTGCATGTAAAAGAGTTATTGAAGGGCATAGAACATTTATCTTCTTCTCGTACGGTTTCTTTCGTATTGAGTCTGTCAAGTGGTCAACAATTGGTAGAGAGAACATTTGAGAATTCTTTTCAGAGATTTACATCAGCTGAATGTGAATTTAGACAATCCTGAAGAACACGGACTTGGATGGAAAATTATCCTCATCCTTTATGGTTTTTCACGTATTGAGTCAATTAAAGAAGCAAGCGGTAAACTCACATCGTTCAGAAACACACATCAGCTGCAATTCAACCTTGAAGAACACAACAGGACCTCGGGTAGAACAAAGGTTTGGAGCAATGCTGGCTTTTTGGAAGATGTTAGCGAGGTTCTTTCGGAGCTTGATGATGACTACTTGGAAGATTCTGATGATGAAGATGATTTGCAAGACAACATGGAAATAGAGGATGATGACTCTGAATTTCAAGATAGTCAATCTTTATGAAACTAGGTAGAATGTAACACTTTATCCATTTGGACTTTGATGGTTACATTTGACGAATTCATGAAAGAAAGGCAGTCAAAGCTGATATTACATGATTTCATACAGTTCCATTTCATGTTTAGAAGAATGCAGCAATCACTATGCAGCAAGGAATCCCAAGGAGTATGTCAGTTAGCATCAATTTTTGAAGTTGTTTTTCTATTTTCAAACATTGTCGGAAGTACAGTAACAAATAATTCTGAAAATTTCAAAAGAACATGATATTTTTGGAAACGAGCGATCCACCTTCATGCCCCTTTTAACCCCCATTATCCCCGTACAGCATCATAGATGATCCCAGACCTTTTGAATGGAACAAATGGACTACCAATGACTGTGCTTCAAACATCTGAGTGTTTAGAGCAATTTTAATCGAAATCCAGATTCACACCAAAACGAGGTAGTTAGCCCCCCAAATATTCCCCCCAAAACATGGAATATTTGAAATCAGCACCCCTAAATTGCTTTTTATATATTTTGCACATATGTTAGGCATTATAAGCATTATTTTAAAGCAGAACTAAATCATGCTTGAAATCGAGGTTTTTCGTCAAAACGAGGCAGTTAGCCCCCTTAATTCTCCGTATAACATCGAAATTCGGAATCAGCACCCCGAAATTGACCAAAATCACCTATTCCCGTAAATTCCCTCGTCGGGTGACGATACCCCCCCCTTCTCCTCCTGGACTATTATAAAAGGTTAAATATAAAAAAAGCGTTTTTCACGAACTGAAAATAAAACGAAAAGTTCAAAAATTTCTACCAATGTTGACACTTTTTTTTATTCATGTACCCTATTTCCTATTTGAGTTTTTGAATTTATCAAATGTCGCTGAAAATGTTGGCCTGAAAAGAATTTGAGGATTAATCTCATTTCAATTGTTGTTTAATGAAAGCTAAGGTCAATTGCTTTTATTTCATCTAAAAATATCACTCCTGTACCATTTAAAGCGGTCTCAAATTGCTTTTTAAACTGGGCCTACCGGCCTAGTGTGAGTTCAAGACGCATCGCAGGGCCTAGTTGTAAAAGTTCCTTATTTTGAGACCTCTTGACCACTTTGTACTAAAAGTTCTCAAAGTTCCTTAATAGTTCCTTAATTTTAAGTGTTTACTTAGTAGATAGGAATAAGTATCGACGCAAGAAAAGCATTAAAATTCAACATTTAGCAATAAACTCGTTATAAGGAAACATGAACCATATTATAACATAAGGAAGCTTAGCATAGACCTACCTATAAAAGGTAACAGCTAGTCACATGGTCATTAGAGAAGTTGCATATCTACACCAAATAAGTATATGCAAAATTATAAAGTTCCTTAGTGATTTGACCTTTAGTAGTAAATGTTCCCTAAGTTTTTCGACCTTCAAAATGTAGGTTCCTTATAAAAGGTTCCTTATAAAAAAAAGCGTGTAATGCAGCTTCTACACATTAGTTTTTCTCAATGCTTGTGTAAACGTTTCGATATTCATCTTCATCAGTAACTGTTCTAACAATGATTTGGGGACTTACTTAAAACCTAATTTACAAAACACAGGGTTACAATGAGTATAACCTAAACAAGGACCTACTTAATACAATAACGGTTAAACTAAGAATAAAACAAAGGTTCGGCTGAGAAAACAAAGAGAAGTTAACAAGTGCAGAAAAAGTAAGGAAAGGTTGAGAATTTGGAAATTGGATTGGGAAATGCCGCTGTAACACCTTAGAAATGAAAATAAAGCTTAACACAAATGAAAAAACAATGAGAACGCTACACAATGGAAAAGCGGGGTTATAAAGAAATAAACAACCAAATAATAGATAGCAGCGCGTCCATAAAAGAGCCGCGATGAATACAAAAAGAGAATAGGAGCAAAAAGACAGAAATCAAAGAACAAAGCGAGAAACACGTGCTAACAAAAAGAAAAGACAAGAGACGCAAAGATTAAGAATCTACCAGTCTGACATTAAGCCCCTTAGGTGCAAAACTATCCAACTTAAATTGCCAAAAACCTTCCCTTACCCTAGATTCACCTAATAATCTATCAATTACCTGGACCCCAACATCCTCCATAAACCCATGATGGCCTGCCAACTCAAAATGTCTATAAAAATCTGCCTGTCCAACCATTTCCCCCTTCTCAAATTTCCTACAAGATGACTTATAATTATTAAACCTATTACGAAAGGGGGTAAATGTGCTACCAACGTACTGCATTCCACAGACCTTGCAACCTAACAAATAAACAACACCCAACGAATCACAATCAAACTTAGAACCTATGTTGTACTCCTTACCAGTAGAATGACAAACGAACCGATCTCCTTCCGACATAAACCTACAAACCTGACACCTAGACTTCCCACAACGAAAACAACCCTTAACAGAACCCCCCTCGACTGGAGGAAGCTTCGCTCTCACAAGGCTATCCTTGAGATTGCTGGCACGCCTGAAGGCAACAAAAGGCTGTTCAGGAAACACCCTCTTGTGCTCCTCAGTCACTGAGACCAGCGTTAGGTAAGACCAGCCTTAGGTAAGGTTGTTTTGGAGAATAATGTTTTTGAGTTTGGTGGAAGGATATTTAGGCAGAAACTTGGGACGGCTATTGGGACTAAGTTTGCACCGGCTTATGCTAATTTGTTTATGGCGGATTTGGAGAAAAGATTGTTGGATGGTGCGGTGGATAAGCCTTTAGTTTGGCTTAGGTATATTGACGATGTTTTTTTCATATGGACGCATGGTCAGAGTAAACTGGATAGTTTCTTGGAATACCTTAATGGGTTTCATCAAACTATAAAGTTTACGTCTGAGAGTTCCATGGAGAAGGTTAGTTTTTTGGATGTCATGGTCGTAAAGAGGGGTGGTATTTTGGAGACGGACCTCTACTGCAAACCCACTGATACTCATCAGTATTTGCAGAGGGGGTCGTGTCATCCATGGCATGTTAAGAAGGCTATTCCGTATGGTCAGGCTCTTAGGATTCGGAGGATTTGTTCGGATGATGGTAAATTTTTGGCTAGGTCTAAGGAATTGGTTGGTTGGTTTAAGGATAGAGGTTATGATGAGGGCTTTGTTAAGGAGCAGGTTGAAAGGGTTAGAAATTTGGACAGGCAAATGTTGATAGAGCAAGATGTTGGACGTAATCGGGGAAGGGGGGACCGCATCCCATTTGTAGTTTCTTATCATCCAGCCCTTAATGGGATTCGCCGGACTGTTGGTAAGCTTCAGCCTATGCTGGCAGTGACTGAGGAGCACAAGAGGGTGTTTCCTGAACAGCCTTTTGTTGCCTTCAGGCGTGCCAGCAATCTCAAGGATAGCCTTGTGAGAGCGAAGCTTCCTCCAGTCGAGGGGGGTTCTGTTAAGGGTTGTTTTCGTTGTGGGAAGTCTAGGTGTCAGGTTTGTAGGTTTATGTCGGAAGGAGATCGGTTCGTTTAATCGTTTGTCATTCTACTGGTAAGGAGTACAACATAGGTTCTAAGTTTGATTGTGATTCGTTGGGTGTTGTTTATTTGTTAGGTTGCAAGGTCTGTGGAATGCAGTACGTTGGTAGCACATTTACCCCCTTTCGTAATAGGTTTAATAATTATAAGTCATCTTGTAGGAAATTTGAGAAGGGGGAAATGGTTGGACAGGCAGATTTTTATAGACATTTTGAATTGGCAGGCCATCATGGGTTTATGGAGGATGTTGGGGTCCAGGTAATTGATAGATTATTAGGTGAATCTAGGGTAAGGGAAGGTTTTTGGCAATTTAAGTTGGATAGTTTTGCACCTAAGGGGCTTAATGTCAGACTGGTAGATTCTTAATCTTTGCGTCTCTTGTCTTTTCTTTTTGTTAGCACGTGTTTCTCGCTTTGTTCTTTGATTTCTGTCTTTTTGCTCCTATTCTCTTTTTGTATTCATCGCGGCTCTTTTATGGACGCGCTGCTATCTATTATTTGGTTGTTTATTTCTTTATAACCCCGCTTTTCCATTGTGTAGCGTTCTCATTGTTTTTTCATTTGTGTTAAGCTTTATTTTCATTTCTAAGGTGTTACAGCGGCATTTCCCAATCCAATTTCCAAATTCTCAACCTTTCCTTACTTTTTCTGCACTTGTTAACTTCTCTTTGTTTTCTCAGCCGAACCTTTGTTTTATTCTTAGTTTAACCGTTATTGTATTAAGTAGGTCCTTGTTTAGGTTATACTCATTGTAACCCTGTGTTTTGTAAATTAGGTTTTAAGTAAGTCCCCAAATCATTGTTAGAACAGTTACTGATGAAGATGAATATCGAAACATTTACACAAGCATAGTTTATTTTTGAATTTTTCTATTAGTATTTTATAAACTTAGATCGTTAGGCTCTCGTATTATTAGTTTTTCTCAACAAGTTTTGCTCCAGTCATAAATGCGCACATCTATGTACGACCACCACACCAATGAACAGTTGCCATGCGCAATTTAGTGCCTCGGTTCAGTTCTTCTTTTTTTCGAAACGAGGCAGTTTACTTTTCTGAGAGTGAAGATGGAAACCAAAGTGGGCCTAAATTGATGAAGATGAAAAGAGAAGAAGAAAGTAAGTTAAGTTATTTTTTTGTGACAAGATATTTTGTCTAATAGATTTTCCCTTCTACCATAAAAGAAATGATGGAGAATGCTCAATCCATCTAATTTATCTAGATCACTTATGGTTGTGTGTGGGAAACGAGGTTTAGAAAAGTAAAGTGTGTCTACCCTTTTTGGGTTTCAAACCCATCCTCCACCAAATTTGGACGGCCAGCCACTAAATTTTGTTCCTTCCTTGGCAGTAGCAACGTAAGGAAGCATCTCAAAGTTAATGGGCTCAGTGCAACGCTTGATGATTCCTCATCCCTGCTTGATGTAGATGGTAGTTGATCTTCCTATATTGGTTGAACAGGAGGTGCAGTGCAGGAACAGTATCTCTTAATACAAACAGCTACGAGTATGGGAGCATTTCTGCACATGCGTTATAGTAGAAATTTTACAGCTCCCGTAAGTTTTACCCAAAAATCAACAAGAGTAAAAACATAAAAAGATAAATATTAAGCTTCAAGCACCTTCCATAAAGTGTGATTTCATTGAAACACAGATCCACTCGTTAGGGAGCTGATAGTATAGGGGCACTAGCATAATTTTTTTTCAGACGCAAGGTCAATCAATGATATTTTCTAGTTAATCAATATTTTATTTATGCACGTGTAGAATTGCTCCCATATCACTGTTTACATTTGGGATAAGGCTCCCATATAAGTTCTTGGTTATACTCTTAACCCTTTCACCCCCGAGTTCCCACGGGCCTAATGTCCCAAAATACTGCATCCCCAGATATTTTTTCCATTTTCCGCAAACGTAATTTCAAACAGATTTTTAACAAAGATAGAGTTGATATGCCTGTTAGGAATCCCCATACAAGAAATAAAAAAATATATTGAGGAATCGAAAAATGGAATTTTCATTCCGATGTCTTTTACACAGAGTGAATAAACTGAGACGGTCCATCTTAATCACCACCTTCGGCATTTTTGGCCTAAATTCCTCTCCACTTCGAAGCGCATTCAAAATGAAGATCAATTTCTCCCCTTCAATTCTTCTCTATCAAAGTCTGAATTGTTAAAAAGATTGTGAATATCTCTCCCTAACTGTTCCGTTTATATATTCTAGTTTCAAATTGCAACAGTAAAACATCAGAATTGTCTGATTCCTCCGATGAAGAATACTCTGCCATGCTTGTGTGAAAACAAGATGGCAGCGTCTTTCCACCGAAAGGTTAACAGTCAAATCTCAAAAAGTTTTACTATAAACACACAATAGAAGAATCAAATTATAATTCTTTGTTTTAGTGTCTATCATCTCATGTATAACAATGGTATCTATGGTAATGACATGGTCATGAGTAAATCTCGTTTAAAGCTATGTAATCAAAAAACATGCGCGAAGCCTCTAAAGCGGCTCATTGTGTTTCAAGGACTTTGAGGCAAAGCCGCTAAAGCGGCTCATGGTGGTGAAAGGGTTGAGCACTAAGGGCCCAATAAAATACTTTTAAGCACAAGGGCCCAATAAATTGGCAAACTAAAGTGGGCAGTGCAACCCTGGTTCTTCCTCATATTTTTCCGATTTGTTCTAAAAAACTGAGGTCGCCCATCTCACCAGGTTTCAAGATTGACAAGTTTGTAGAGCAGCAGCTGATGAATTGGCCATGCATTTCAAACCCTCTACTACAGCAACCCTATATTGGATTCAAGAATTGGCCTGCGAACTTTTGAAACTTTCCAGTGTGATCAGGTTTTTTTGAGGAAATTCCTGTCTAAGTGTAGTTAAATCAAACACAAGAAACTTTGAATAGTTTTCACAGCTAAGTTTTAGAATACCTGTACACAATTCATAGAAGATGACGTATCTGATACCCAGACTGTGGTGTAATTGACCTTGCATACGCAAGCTAAACAATAGAACAACAGCATAAAAAAATAGAAAGTTGTTTGTGCACACAAAAATCTTATTGGGAAGGGACATGTCGTTGACGTCATAGACCCAATATATATGTCGACCAGATATTTATTATTAAAGTTTCTAACACAACGCATGTGTCAAATTCGTTCTCTAGATTGTTAAAAGAGCAATTTAAGATTTTTGTGCCTCATTTCAATTTTTTTCCTGAAAGTTCACGAAAAGAGCCAATTGAATTGAAAGTCATACTATGAAATTTATCAGGCCTTTCCCCTGAATAGAATAGCACCAGAGTCCGTAAGCGCTCTGGTCATTTGGTGGACAATACCTAGTGGCTACTTTACCAGTGTGCTAGTGACAGGTAAGAGTGATAGCTCTAGTGTAAAAGAAAGGCCAGATTCATAAGATTTGCATTCTTCTTTTTCAATTTATTCTTCAGCAACCAATTTCCAATTTTTTGTTGTTTTTAGTGTTACCCCGTGAGTTTTGCTTGTAAAATATTGCAAAGAGAAAAGACCTCAAAGAAAGATTCAAGGAAAGAACGTTTTAAAATGTGGATAATGATTTTAGGGGATTAGGCACGAATAAGAGGTATTTCTGTCGACAAATAACTGGCTGGCAGATAAAAGTAAACAAGTTGAAAATTTAGGTAAAATATTGATGTAAAAATGGGAAGAAGAGGTTCTCCAAAATCAAAAAGGGGTTCTGAAGGAAGAGCTAGCTCAAAGGAGAAGAAGCTTAGACGTGCTGTGTCTGATGATAATTCAAAAGAATACAGAGGGGATGACAAGGTTTCAAAATCATTACATAAAAAGGAAAAGCGTTCAAGGCAAAGAAGCGAATCCCTTGAAGATAGAGAAGATCGTCACAAAGAGAAAAAGAAACGTTACAAATCTGGTAGAAAGAGGAGTTTGTCAAGAGACAGAAGTGATTCTGATGAGTCTGGGAGGAGTCAGTCTAAGGAGAAAAGGAAGAGACATTCGTCTGGTAAGAAAACACGACGTTCAAGAGGTAGGAGCAACTCTAGGGAACATAGAAGATATTCAAGAGAAGAAAGAAAAAAGTATTCTTCAGAAGGAAGACGCGATAGATCAAAGGAAAGGGGTTCTTCTTCAGAGGATAGAAGGAGTCGTTCCAGAGAAAAAGGAAGGAAAAGCTCATCATCAAATAAGAAGAGGCGGCGGTCAAGAGAGAGAAGTGATTCAAGAGAAGGTAGAAGTTATCCTAGGGATAGCAGAAAGAAGTATTCTCTAGAGAGAAAGCGAGACAGTTCAAGCGCCAGGGACAGGAGTTACTCTCCGTATGACAGAAGAAGTTATTCTGGGGAGAGGAGAAGAAAAAGTTCATCAGAAAGAAAAAGAAGGAGATCTCAAGAAAGAAGCGACTCTAGGGAATATGATAGGAGACATTCTAGAGAAGAGAGATCTAGGTATTCATCAGAGAGGAAAAGAAGAAAATCAAGGGATAGAAGTGACTCTCGGGAACCACGAAAAAGATACTCTTCACAGAGAGAGGAAAGGAGGTCAAGAAAAAGGAGCGAGTCTCGTGGACCTAAGAGGAGTCGGTCTCGAGAAAAGAGGAAGAAGCATTCAAAAAGAGAGAAATCGAAGAGACGAAGATCAAAAAGAAGCAGAAGCTCTTCCAGGAGTTCATGGTCTTCCACCTCTGATTCTGAGCTAGAGTTTGCTGAAAAGGAAGATACTTCCATTAAAACTAGCAAGGTTGAAACCACTAAACCGAACATTATTTCTAAACATACTACTGTCTCTGGAGATTCTTCTTTGCATATGAAAGAAGATATTGCTGTTTCAAAAGATTCTTGGCTACATACGAAAGAAGACACTAGTATTTCAAAACATTCTTCCTTGCATTTAAAAGAAGATGCTACTGTTTTTAAAGACTATTCTTTCCATGCGGAAGAAGATGTTTCAAAGGAATCTTCTATGCGAACCAAAGGAGGTCAGACTGAGAATAGATCAAAAGAAAAATTACCGACGGAATCCATTGACACTTCAGAACCAACCACTACCTCAAAGAAAACATCGAATATTTTTGCAAAGAAAATCGAGATAAAAATCTCTTCAGATACCATGCAAACTAAAAGTAACTCTGGAAGCAAGAAAAGCGAAGAGGTCAACTTGATTGGCAAATGGGAGCCTGTGGGGAAAGAAAGTTTGAAGGCGTTCACTGATCTTTGCAAGACCTTGGTAGAAGATGAGAGGGACAAAAGCAAAGCAGCCGAGGATGATGTTGAAGAGGAAAAACCAAAAAAGCCAAAAGTTGAGCCAGTTTCAGCACCACGTCATCCATTTATTGTTAAACCAGCTGGTCCTTTGTTACACTCTGCTCCAATTATACCTCAGGTAATTCCCATCCTATGTTGTTTGACTTCTTTATATCTTCTGGGTCGCCATAGTCTACAAGGGTAGATCTATTATTGTTCATTTCGAGAATGAGTTTTGGTTCAGAACAGATTTTCTGACGTACAACTCTAATGAGTGTCAGACGCAGAGCTTTAGAAGTTATTATTTTTTCCAATGTTTCCAATTTTCCTGGGCATCCTCGTCTGTATTTACCATAGTTGGCTACCCCAATGCTGACATGCCACCACAAGGTATCAAACCCGTGGCTTCACCCACCAAAGGCAAGGCTGGAGCTAGATAACTACTATGCTGATTTATTTTTCCTTTTTAGACAGGGGTTAGTGCACTTGCCTGTGGTGGGTGATGAAATGATAAATGAAAGTGGGTAAAACCCAGGCTCAAGAACTGGTGATGGCAAATGAGAATGTCAGAATGAACAAGGCCGTGATGAAGGATTTAATCGGGAACACGAATTAATGCCTCTGCGGTTGATAGGCCTACTGGAGTTGGATATCCCTTAAGATTACTGTATGAACTTATTGTCCTAGTTTCGGTTCGCCATTGGTGGTAAAAACCAAGGTTCGGTAACTGTTGATGCCTTAACAAAATTATGGTAGCTCTCTTTGGTGAAATATAACAATAAAATACATTGTGGTCCATGCGTTGTGGGTTTCTGCTATTGATGTGTATAAATGAATATCAGATGAATGTGTATATCAGATTTTTATGAAGATTTTTGCTGTTTAGAACCCTGCACAAGCAATTCAAGCTGGAACGATATACCAGATAATTGGCAATTTCCCAATGCAACCAACCCTTCCCCAAACTGGTGACGTCACATCCAATTTTCCAGTTTCCTCAGGTGTGCAACACAGGAGCAAAGAAAATGTCGACTTAAGCGCAGGTCAAGGCAACACGGCTGTATTTGAAGACAGTGCCAAGGTATTGTTGCTTCTATTCTCGTATCACTCACTTTCTAGATGCGTCAGTAGAAATTACTGCTTTCGGTCACTGTTATTGTGCATCATGATTTATAGTGATATAGAATGTTGCTGTATTTCGAGGGATTAAGCTGTGGGCCTTTGGCCTGATATTTCTGTCCAAGAGTAGCATTTTGATTACCCCCATAATAGTGCCTTTAAATTCCTCGAACATAGTCTGAAGTTTACTTGGACTGCAATTGTATTTGCAAAAATCTACAGCCAAAAATGAGAGGAGAGCCAATTCAACCCTTCTAGAAATGATAAGCATTCTAGAAATGATAGGATAAACTTTTTAAAAAAAATATTAACAAGTCGGCTCCAGAAACAAAACTAATTAAAGTTTCTAATGACCATGTGCATTTTCTACATGTTCAAATATGAAATCAGTGCTCATACAAACATTACCAAAGAAAATTGTGCCCAGAATAAAAAATTATGGAAAAAAACTCGTAACGTTTGATGTACCAGCCTGAACATTACAGTCAAGGGCTCATGTAAAAGGTTAAAAAGAAAGCTGTTCGAAAATTGCAAAAAATAAAAATTATCGAATCTGGGAGCCTGGGAGCGAATTTCCTTATTTAGTCATTATTTGGTAAAGTTCGCATAGCTTGGGTTTATACATTATTAAGAAATGGGTGGATGGGTTCTGAAATATGATAATACCAGCTCTTTTGATAAAGTAAGAGAAAATATTCAAAACTTGGGGCTTCATACGGGATTTCCTCAGATGGGCATTGCCGGCCAAAATCTCAAAAAGGGCATAACTCGAGTTTGAATCATGTTTTGGATACAGTTTAGGACTCATATGAAAGGTAAGAGTACAGGCTTTCTTATAATGGCATGATAAATAATATAATTTAAAATCTAGAGATCTGGTAACAAATTTGCTTATATGGGCGTTATTGGCTCAAATTTCAAAAACGAGCATAAATTGAGTTCATATCACATCATTCAATCATTTGGAAAAAGGTTAAGGGCCTATATCATAACCTTATTATCCCTCCTGAAGGACGGTGGACTGAGTTATTCAGTTGCCACCTCGATGGTCACCCCCTCCCCCACATGTTGACCTCACACAACCTAGCTTAATTTCAGTTAACTGCTCAAAGCCGCTTGGGCACTTACCCCACTAGGAATGTGAGAGTAAGCATGCAGCATTCAACTAACAACAAAATTAATCCTTCATTAATCTCAACTTTCGGCCAAAACATAAATAATTCAGGAAGCCAATCTCAGTATACGATTCAACATGGGGAGGATCCACCCGTATCCTAAGCCCCCTAGAAACCACCATTAATTAACCTGCTTGGCCGTTTCTATTGTAGAAGGTGAACATAGGTACCGTGATAGCAGAACGGTTAAAAGCACAACAAGAATTAAGAGAAAACCCCTTCAGTATCCAAGCAAAAACGAAGTTGAAAGAGTTGGACGATGAAATCAAAACATGGAGCAAAACGGGAGTGAAGCCAGAACAGTTTACTGGAGAAAAAACTAAGAATATTTTGCGGAAAGAGGATCTCGAGGGCGGATACATGGCATGGGCGAGAAAGGTAGGCTTCCGAATTTATGAATTCAGGTTTTTTTTTCAATTTCAATTATGTTTTTTTGATCAGTTAACCATGAGCTTATCAAAAGTTTTAGATACCTCTCAACCAATGAATATGATAATTTATGTATCAAGGAAGGTTAGATTGGGAACTTGGATCTGCGTTCTTATTAATCGGGAAAATAGGATTGGACTTGTTGGAAATAGGATTTGGACGTTAGGATTTGGTATGGTTATTTATTGGGCCCTTTTTACTATTTTCCTCATTGGGATTGGGATTTTTTGATCATTTTCAATTTTGATACCATGCTTTTTTGATCATTAAGCAATATTTGTTACAAAAGTTTTGAATTTTCCTAAAGTTATTTCTATGACCACTGAGCTATGAAATCATTCTGAACTGTCTATTAAGGGGCGATAAAAAGTGTAGTTGTGAAAAGTTAGCAGTTAGCATTAGGCCGCTAAGGAGTGTGCTGTGGAACATATTTTGACAATTTCTTCAATTAGGATCCAAATTTCATGCATTGAATACCACACCAGACAGATGGCCTGATAATTGCACAGCATTATTACAAAGAAAAAAGATAGGGTCCGCTATGGAGAAAGGGGCGAGGAGGTAACAAAATTAACGGCCCAATGCCGCTAACTGATCACAAGAGGATGTTTATATACGACCCCAAAGATAATTGGTGTGGATGAAAATGACTTGAGTAGGAACATGTCTCATATTGCCACTGAACTTCTCCTTGTGTTAATAATTTAGATTACCCTGATGAATGAGTCTACAGAAAATGAAATACTGTATAGAGAAAGCTACTTTAAATCAAATATTGTATTGAACACACATAAGTTATTGGTATCAATGCTAAATAGGCCAACGAAGATATGGTTCATTTTTTGAAATTTTTTCAGAAACGGATCTAGGGCTATTTAGTCTTGTGTGAAATTGCTTAACTCAACTCTCTATTCTTGCCTTTCGGAAAATTTCAAAATTAATCATGATGATAAGAGAGCCAAATTTCTATGTTTATAGAATATTTAATAGACTAAATTCGAAAATAAACTATGCTTTTCAACGTTTCGATTTCATCTTCATCAGTATACTATTCTACATAAACCCTTCTATATAACAATGATTGGGGGACTTACTTAAAAACATAATTTACAAAACACAGGGTTACAAAGAAATAAACCTAAACAAGGACCTACTTAATACAATGACGGTTATACTATTTATAGATACGGAATAGTTTACTGATGAAGAAGGAAACGATACATTTAAGAAGCATGGTTTATTTTTGAATTCAGTAAAAACTAATCATATGGTCTATTCAGCATCTATAATACTAATTTCAATGATATCGATAATAATTAACGTAATATTTTATTATGGTGGTTTATTCAACAGTCTACTTTTTTCTATCGGACACGTTATTTATCAGGGCTCCCTTTCCTGGCCACACTTCATTCACAAGCCATAACGTATAATTTTTCATGTGCAGGATTTCTTCAGCAACCTACAACCAATCACCCATGGCAAAGGAATGCAATTACTGCAGAAAATGGGATGGAGGCAGGGGCAGCCCCTGGGAAAGAGCAGGCAAGGGTTCATTAATCCAATCCACTTTGAAGTGAGGACGGATCGAAAAGGCCTCACGACGGCTGGCGAAGGAACGGTCAGCCAAAAAAGCAGGAAGAAAGGACACCTTCTCATCGATGCTCAAGGTAATCCTTCTAACATTTACAGCCAACTTTCCAACCTTTTACATTTACTGTTATTCCATTCACCACACAAGTTTTGGTTAGCCTAAGAGGAGGCTCGCCTAATATTTGCGGCCTTGAGCATCCTCAAGTACGCCTGTGCAATACTGTTGAGGATGTTCAGTGCTTTAGGGGAATTCATTCAGTGCTGTGGAGGATACCTTCAGTATTTAGAAGGGACACCCATCAGTGCTGTGGATGATATTCAGTACTTTCGTGAGAAATCACCAGTACTGTGGGGGAATACCATCGAGTGCTTGGGGGGACTCCATCAGTACCGTGGGGGATTCCATCATTACTGTGGGGAAAAATCATTCAGTACTGTGGAGGGAAGCCACAAGCACTTTGGGTAATACTAACACAGTGCTTGTAGTCTCCTTCAACACTACTGAATATCCTCCACATTTCTTGATGGTATCCCTAAACAGTTCCATAGTACTGAACATCTTCCACAGAACCTGATTGTATCCTTTTTACTCAGTACTGAGGGTATCCCCCAGTCCCCCACCGTACTAAATATCTTTTACAGTACTGAAAACCCTCCAAAGTTCTGCACATACGTTCCTGTAAGTACTAAGTGAGATTAACCTATTCAACAGTTAATTTGATAGAATTGTCGGTCGTAGAGTCGGTCAAGCTGCTGACAGAACCTCTGCAACACAAAACCAGCTGCTCGGATGCTTCAACCACCGTCATGCTCAGCTGCAATTAAAAAGAGCTCACAATAGACCCAGCCTCGTAGTAGACCCAGCCTCACAGTAGACCCCTTTCAGAATGACGTAGAATGTGTTTGCATACAAGGCATAAGATATGATTTCTTGCTGAGCAAGAATTCTTCATCACATCATTATGCTAAAAGTACAACTAAAAAACAACTCCATGCTGAGAGCAATGGACGCTTTTGAGGTTTGTGCCCACAGGATATCGAGAATAGTGATGTTTCTGAGAGTATTTCAAAATAAATGACGTCATTGTTAAATGTAGTCTATTGGCAGCTGCTCTAGCACCATCTAAAATCACCTGCTCGCCAAATTAGGCCTAGTTTTCTTAAATATCACATGCCCTGTAATCCAGGCCTATATTCCATGTACGATCTACTTGCAAGCTGTTTGCTAGCTTGTCTTATGCGAGGTGTCTGTCCAATTTATCAAACTACTGTAAAATTCCGATCGCGCCAACAAGCAATCAAGATAGTTCGAGTTATCGAATGTTTGAGTTATCGAGGCCCTCGATAACTTTGATAGAGCTGAAGGGACTGCCAAATCTATTCGAGTTAGCGATTGTTCGAGTTATCGCATGATCGAGTTATCGGGATTCTACTGTACTTTAAATATAAGTCTTCTAGATATTTTATCTATTCAAATTTCTATTTAGATTCCCTTAATTCACTCCTCCTCAATTTATCCCCAACATCAAATTACCAGAAATGTTATTTGCCAAAATTCTGTAATCTCATATCTACGGTAATCTATTTTACCTCACGTAACTAACTGTGCTCTTTGGTCCACCCTAATCGCCGTATTAAAAGCTATGTGCTGCTTTTTGCCCACCCCCCTTGTTGTAGCTGGGATAATCAACAGCTTTTCTCCTCATCCCTTGTTGTTGGCAGTGCATTATCTCCTGTTCTCTTCTCTCCTTCGTGGAGATTTTTTAAATCATGATGGATAATTGGAGTCGTGTGGATTTCACATGTCACGCATTGCTTCTGTAGTGATCAGAATCCAGAATACGTCCGGGTTGCTTTGAAAGGAATCAATAGTAAGCTCTACAGCCTAAACTTACTTAGTAGCTGTATGCGAATTCCTTTTATGGTTGTCGTTTTCTGAGTGATGAATTATTTTGTAATGTTTGCCTTGACGGTGGGCAGTGTCAAGACAGCTTTGGCTAATGCCTAAAAGTTATTTCATTTTTGCTTTGATCGGATTAATAAGTAACTATTTACGTTTTTGAGGAATAAACGTGAACTAAGCATGTTTGGTCTATCCTAGCTAAGAATATTCAATTAGAAAAGAGAGAAAGCTCGAAGAAAATACATGACTGCTTTAGGCCATGCCTCAGCACAATTTTAAGCTGCTCTCTTTCAGAGCACCTAGGCCCATTAGATAGGCCTTTACCCCGGTGCCCAGCCGGTCAGCCAAAAGAATTTGAGATAAGTACTAGACAAGTTCAACAACGTAAAGCCCAGCAAAGCATTTGCAAATTGAAACACATTTGTGAGAAGGGTAGGGAGTGATGAATGGATGGAAGATCACGTCAAAATTAGGAAATAGGCATGCTTATAATAGAGCCAAGTGCTCGTTTAAAGAAAAAGCGTATACACGCATTTTCTTTTATAAGCAATTGCTTTATAAGCAAGCCAGTACTGGACATGACAAAAACTTAAGCAATTCCAGTACTGGATAAAGGTTTGCCAAGCAATTTGATAATTTTAGTTCAGATCTAATTGATGATGAAAATCGTGCAGCAGCTATTGAGAAGTAGGTTATAGTACTCCGGCACACTTTTGTTTGCAAAATACTATTGAGATTGTTGTATAAAAACTTCTGAGATAGTATTCTAAGGAAAAAATCTTAAAGTATAAAAAGCTAAGCAATTGCTAAGCAATTTTGAGTACTCAAATTTGCCCACTAGCTAAGCAATTTTCAGTACTGGGCTCGAGCTGAAATTTCTTATAAAAGAAAATGCGTGTATGGGCAGAGGTCAATAATTTATATATTGCTCGTGTTGTTTCTAGATAGCATCCTTTGAGAAATAGCATTATTCGAACGCTGACACTCTCAGAATATTTGAAGTAATAATTCCTTACGAATTTAGCTAGTTATATGTTTTCCATTCTGGTACAGTGTTCGGCAAAACCACCAAAATACACCAAATGTCGGTTAGCCTGGTTACATCTGTTACTAACCATGAATTTATCTAATTCTACAAATAGCTCTGAAGGAACACGAATTAATGCTTTTACTGTGGACAGGCCTGAATACGGATGCCCTGTCAAGATTTAGAGTACGGATACCCTGTTTAGTGGGTTTGCCTTTTAAGGGTAAGACCCCTAGTTCGAGACTTAGTCATATAAAACCATTGTGGTAGTTCGGTAGCGAGAATTGTCCACGTACTAGGCCATGCTTTATGAAATAATGCATTTATACATAGCTCTATGGGAGGATTTGATCCGATACAGAAATGAGTGCCTCAACCATGAACATGTGAGAGTCTTATATCCTAAGTTTACAGAATGTATTTAGATGATTAACTGCATCTTTAGAATCATATGCCTTGAGAGCCTTGATTGTGGATAGGCCTAGAGGCCTAGAGATCGATATACTGTCCTAATTTACGACAGTGTTTAGTGGGCACGCCTTTAGTTTGTAAGGTCTTTGGCTCGATACCTAGTGGCCCATTACCATTGTGATTGCCCACCTGTCGAAATATGTATGAAATAATTATTTCTATAGCAATCACGTTGTCTAATACTGCATTATAGTGCTCGATGAAAAAAAGGTACAGAGCTGTGAAGAAGAGAAAAAAGAAAGGAGACTGGCTCTCTGATCTGAGTCAGTCTCCTTTCTTATTCCTCTTCTAGACAATAATGATGATGTTTCTTTGTTGATTATGTTTAGTTTAGTTTCAAATATTTTTTCTGTCTTTTTTCTGAAAATCATTTTCTTCCTTTTTTCAAAGGCAAACACCCAGTATCTGCACTGGCTGAATTCTGCACGAAGAAAAGATGGAGCCCGCCGGAATACAAAGTGATAATGGACACTGGGCCTGCCCACAACAAGAAATACCTGTTCAGCGTGGTCGTGAACGGGACAGAATTCAACCCGGGGAATCCTTGCCCCACCAAGAAACTTGCCAAGGCGCAGGCTGCTCAAGTAGCTGTGAATAATGTTTCAGTTTTGTCGTAAGTTCATGGAATTATTGACTTGTTTTTAGATGTAAGTGCCTGGAACGAGAATATTTTGTTTTATCTGCCCAACAAGGCGAAAGCTCTACAACACATTTCTCTTCAAATGCCTATATTCTACTATGTGCTGTAGTGTGAAGGAACATTTGCCCTTTGCAGTAATGTGGAGGGTGTTCAGTATTATAGAGGGACTTTGGCAGAAATTTGGAGGATGCAGAGTAATTTGAACGGACAATAGCGATTAGTTGGAGAGTATGCAGTAATTTGGAGAAGCTTTTGCAGCAACGTGGAAGATGTTCATAAATGTTGAGGGATTTTTGCAGTTACATTGAGGTTGTTCAGTTATGCGAAGGGACAGGGTCAGTACCGTTGAGTATATTTTGAAGTAATGTCGAGGATGTTCAGTAATTCTTCATATCACTTTTGATATTTGTCCACACTAATCTGCACCCTCCACGTTACAGTAAGATATGCCAAAGTTGATAGAACTGCATCGAATGAAAATCCAACTCTATAATTTCAAACTCGTTTTTCCCATCTTTTCGTAGTGTTTTGAAAACGAACCACTACATTAATAGAATGATGCCATCCAGTTCATTTTTGGTAATGTGAAGAAGAATGATGGCAATGACCACCTACGTAGAAAGATATGTATCAATCAACTCAGATGTGGAATCATTTCTTACAAACATTTCGTGTGGAGAGATATGAGATGGGTAGAAACAATCGCGTTACGTACCCCAGCTCACTCTCTTTGTTCAGGTCCTAAATCTCGAGCCATAGTATGCTGAATATTTCGGATTAGAATTCATTCAATTTAAATGCATTGAGAGAGTAAACAATATTGACTTAAGTCTGTTAGTGAATATAGACTGAGACATTCTTTTCTCTGGAAACAAAGTAAAGTCAGACAACGCCACATTGTTTTTCTCATCAGTGTTTAATACCATCACCTTGTGATATCTAATACCTTTAAATCGTAAAAAGTATTGGATGAAAGTCTTGAGGTTTGTTAATACTTTGCTCAAAAACTCACGTAGAGGTTTATCATTTTTAAAGTAAGTTCATGGCTATCCTATTTCGTTATGGCTAAATGTCATGTGTCCCCAGGAGATCTCTGCTTCAATTTTTAAATGTCATACCTTTCGAGAAGATTACTATTTCAATCTTTAAATGTCATATCGTTTGATCAGATCGCTGTTTTGATGCTTAAATGTCATATACATCTCTCAAGGGGATTGCTGTTCGAATATCTAAATGTCATACTCTTCGAAGAGATTGCTGTATCAACATTATAAAAATTTTCATATCTCTTGAGGAGCTTCTAAGGTCTCACCTCTCGATGAAATCTATGTTGCAATCTTTTAGAGGTAGCTAGAAAGAGGTACATTCGCCTCTTTACCAACTGAGAAAGTTTGATAGGTGTTCTTGGGACGACCATTCATGAATGAAAGATGCATTTTTGCTCAGATTGGTAATTTATTTTTGTAGCTCCTTGAGGTTTTTTCAGTGATGGGGATTATAATAAGTACCCCCCCCCCCCCCCAATTGTGACACAATTCCAGTGAGTCGTGGAGGCAAAGTTGGCTCATTTTGAAAACAGTCTTTAAAGGCCATACGATTTTATAAACAGATTTCAAACAAAGATATTTGTCTTGTCTGTAACTTTTACATTAAAAAGATGTATTGGGAATCTTGTTTCATTTTAAACACTGAAGTTGTAGTTGACGATGCCGTCGTTGTAAACTCGCTATGCACGCAATATCAACAAATTACAAGCGAAGAATATCACACAACGAGGTCTGCTAGTTTGGCTAGGCGTTTAGAATAACTCTCGATTTAATGCTGTTATGACTATCACCAAGATGTCTTACATTCAATTAGAGAGATAGAAGGTAACAATGGTTATTGCCTTCAATAATTTAGTCTATCTTGGTGTGTTTAATTAAGTTCTTTATCGATCACGCTGGATATCCTGGGCGTTTCGTTTCGGAATACAAAACAACTTCGCCTGTTTTCGTAAAAGAATTCATTACTGCAAGTCACTTCACAATGGAGCTCGAAAAGTGGGATTAGATATGTCAGGGCTTCTGGTAGAAGCATTTATTTGGCAGGGAAGGGTTTATTTATTATTTGTTCATCTGTTATTTTGAGTTCAAGCTTGGTCATCTTGGGGTTTGGGTAAGCTTGGGGTTTGGGCCTACTTTCTAGTAAAGACAACATACATAAGCTTCTTTGATTTTGAACATTTCCCCTACGGTTTCTTATAAACGGTTTCTGATAAAAGAGGGAGAGTGCCTATATTGTAAGATTTCGCTCAAAAAAGCTATTCAATTTTCGTTGACTCCTTTCCCATCATTTTTATCAACGTAAGAGGCAGGGATTAATTCTACGAAAGCGGCTCCAGACTAGTTTTTATTTCTACTATCAAGATATATCCAGATATATCCCATCCAATTGGAAGCCACCAAGTCTGTTGGCTTTCAATTCTTTATTTCATATTTTAAGTTTTAATCAAGTTTCTAATTTATCATTGTGGATAAGATCTTTGTGTTAGACTAACGTCTCCATTTTATCGCGATCCTAAAATGATTTTAGCTCTGTTTTTGAAAGTTTACAAATTTTTAAAACTGGGTTATGTGAAATTCAATATGTCTAGATATCTGGAAAAGTCAGTCATGAAGTAGTTGGATCGAAATGGGCCAATCAGAAAGGAGGTGAATGAATGGTATGGTGAGAACAACCAATCAACACCAGGAGTCCAATGACACGATCGATAAACTGTTACTGACAGAGATCTTGTGGGAAATAGAACTCTTGCAGTTTCAATAAGGGATCCATGGTTTTGATGTAGACAGATACCCACCCCTTTACTAAAGTTTTAAGCAGTTTAGTAAAGCAATCCAAGAAATTCAAACATTTTATTCCTTAAAAAGTCTTTGCAAGAAAATTCCCCATTTCATGGCAAGTTGCTCATTCACTTGTCGAATTTCATAATTATAAAACTCATGTCATATAGTTTTCTTCCAGTTTTGATACGGTAGAAGTACCAGGGTGCTTTTCCGTATAGTTGATAATGGTCCCTTTATTACTACATGAATTTGTAACTGCAATAGGAGATGGCTCAGCACAACTTGCTTAATAGTTTGTGTAAGACACAGGTCTCCTTCCTCACGTTCATGTCATACAGGGACTGATCTGGCCTATTTCGATTCACCAGCAAGGGGAAGATCAACAACTATAACAGTGTTGAAAGTGCCTGTTATTTAGAGCAGTCTTGAGCTTAAGAAATGCGTGCGACTCGAGTAGAGGTTAGAAACTGACTGATGATAAATAATCTAAACATGCAATACATACAAAGACGGAAGTTATGTTACGAATAATTAGGATAATTAATACACGAATATGATAAAGATTAAATGACGACAGTCCTATTACACAACTTGTCTCCAGGTTATTCAAATCAGCAAAAAGAAATTTTCCTTTTTTCATTTTTACTTATCATATTCAAATGATATCGTACATCAAATTTTATTGGCTTCAAGGGTTTCAAGTTTCTCTTCCTTTTTAGATTTCTAAAGCATCAAATGAATTTATCTTTTTTCTTGACCTTTCCCAGTTTTACTTATTCAATTCCAATGATACAATGGAACAAAATTTATTGGCTCAAGAATTTTTCTTCGATTTTTGGCCAGATGTTTGTACCAGCATTTTACCAGCTTGTCTGCTGGTATTTAAAATTTGATTCCTAAAGCACAAATGACTCTGCCCATTTTCGTGAACGCTTCCATTAATTCTCACTCAATGTGAATTATAAGACGAAACAAAATTCATTTGCCCCAGAGTCTGGTGGCTTTTCCTATTTCCGACTAGATTTTTGAATTGCATGTGTGAATTGATATCTTCGTATGAACAACTTGTTTCTAGGTAATTCAAATTTTGAGTTCCAAAATAAAAATGACTTTTCATTTGTTCTTGGTATTTTCCATTTCACCCATCCAATTCAAATGATATTTTCAAGAGTTTTGTTGTTCTTCCCATTATTGACAATATTTTCGATTTCCTAGCATGAATAAGATCTTTCTGTATGATCAACTTTTCTCCAGGTAAATCAAATTTTGAATCTTTAAACACATAATTACTTTGCCTGTTTTCTCGATCTTCTCCATTCATTGTCACTCATCCAATTTGAAAGATAAGACACAACAAGACTCTCTAGCTTCAAGAGTAAAGATTTTCTTTCTCTTCCTGATCAGATCTCTGATTTGCTGGTACAGATAAGATTTACAACCAGCCCCTCGTCTCCAGATAATTCAAATCACAATTTGTAAAACCCGAATCGACATCGCCTGTTTTCTTTAAAGCTTTTGATTTTGACAGGCTATTTGACAACGAACCTCGAGTGATGAGATTAATCCTACTAGGTGATCTTTGGAAAGATTTAATTGGCAGAATCAGATTATAACTGATTCTATCTCGTCTTTTGTTGAACGACTTAAATTCTAATGCGTCTCCATGTTGCTTCCAGTCGCGCGTTTGAGTTGACAGAGAATTGACGTTAGGTGCTCGGAGCAAGTCCTTCAAATTCATCACTGGTGAGAAGTTTTCTTTATTTATTCATTGTTTGGTTTATTTCATAAGATGATTACGTATTCGTAGAGTTTTATAAAGGGAGAATTCTCAAACTTTTTCTAGACCTTTTATTTCAAACTTTTTCTAGACCTTTTATTTTTACAGAGTGCCAGCAAACCCAACTGTAAGGGAAGTTTATCAAGTTATGTTTTACGAGTTTAACAAATTCAAGCGTTTTCTTGGAAATTTAAACTCATAGGCTGGTGGGGAAAGCTTTTTCCTTGCAACCTTCGAACAGGGCTGATATGAGGGGTAGGTACGGAAAATTGTTTTTGATGCACTAGTAGCCTGAACTTGATCCCCATGATGAGAGAACATATTTACATTTCGATATAATTTTAGATTTTTTATTAATAAGTCCGTTATCCTTAATACAATATCTATATTTACAACAACTGTACAATCAAAAAGCTTTCGGTAATATACCTTCATCAGTCCAAGCGAAATTTACAACAGCCGAGCAAAACATATTAGAAGCAAACGTGCTACACTTTGCAAGAGCGTCGTTACTGCTTCTAGAAGGGTGACTTAAAGGATTAAAAAACCAAACAATTGAAATTTAAAACTGATTATAAAAGAATAAGAAAATGAAACGGTTTAAATCCACGAATACAACTAAATTTGGTCATAGTCATTATTAGCTGTAGGGTGCGCAGAGAGGGTTTAAGCCAGGGTATATGGTATTTACAAGGTCAATTCAAATTTTCCTTATCCTCTTCAAGTGTATCAAAAGGATCTTTAATAAACATTGCTACACATTGAGCTATTTGTATGTTCTCACCTAATATCACATATATGAAGTTTCAGACGTGAGAAACATGAAATTCATAACATAGCAACGGAGAGAACACCCCATATGTAGTAACTTCGAACCTTTGGGATACGAAAGAAATAAAAAAATATTTACAATGTATCTTAGATAATTGTATGAATACGAGAGCTAATGTTCCCAAGTTTTATGAAGAATATACATTGCTTTAAGACGTTTCGATAATGTTATTTTCTGAAGAAGAAGATACGGAAGAAGAAATTATAATCGTCCAAGCAATGTCTATTCTTGTCTTAACTCTAAACAATCTTATTTTATCTGTTTGAAATTCATAACATAGCAACGGAGAGAACACCCCATATGTAGTAACTTCGAACCTTTGGGATACGAAAGAAATAAAAAAATATTTACAATATATCTTAGATAATTGTATGAATACGAGAGCTAATGTTCCCAAGTTTTATGAAGAATATACATTGCTTTAAGACGTTTCGATAATGTTATTTTCTGAAGAAGAAGATACCGAAGAAGAAATTAAAATCGTAACGTCCAAGCAATGTCTATTCTTTTCTTAACTCTAAACAATCTTATTTTATCTGCTATCGAGGAAAATAATCCTCGAAGAATACAGACTATTTGCCAGAAAAACCCAATAATTGTCACGATTTCTTAGGAAGTAGAGCAATGACGGACCAATTGCGTCATCTGGGAACTAGTTACCAGGCCAGAATCCAAGAAACGTAGTTTTTTTCAAAAACAGGCCTAAGCAGAAATTAGAGAGAAGCAAAAGAAAATGCCGATGAAAAGAACGATGAATCAGATATTTTCGATTGAAATAAATGTGACTATGCAGCAAGTATGATTTGTTTGTTTATGAGCAATCATTTTATATTATTAATTTATCTACACTAATCATGTCCATAATACCCGAGGAAAAGGGCGGGAAAGTTTCACGTGGTTTATGAATAAAAATTTAGTCTAGGAACTTGTTAAGAAACTTATTATTGTACCATGATTTAGGTGAAAGATGAGAAACTCTAGCACGAAGATTAAAATTCTAACTTATGAAAAAAGATTAGTTTACTGATAGAAGACGTGACGTATTTTTTCAGCATTTCAACTTGAGCTCTCACTGAAAATTGCCTAGGTGGAAAGCTGAGGCCCATAGACTACTGCAAAGCCAGAGTGTGGCACTTTGACACTTTAGTTTAACAAGAGAACGAAATGATAGAAAATCGCAGAACAAATTGCGTGCAACCATGATCTTGTTAAAAAAACTTCAATATTCTGCAGACCAACTTATCAGGTATTCAAATTACTTGGAAGTGCAAAAATATTTCCTAATAGGTACTTTCTTGAAAATTTTGATAATTTTGAATGGGTCTTTGCGATAAAATGTCAAAACTATTTTAGACCTTCCTTTTCTGATAGTTTTCATCAAGAGCCAGTATGAGAAACTTAAAAAACCACTATTTTTGCACCTTTCCCAATAGACCACTTTCAATGTTTACATTTTTTGACACGCAAATCACATTCTTTAGGAATGCAAGATAGGACCACAATAAAAGGTTACACCTTTTGAAAATTAATTCAATGCCAATTGTTCAATTAACAAAGAAACCAAGAGTCATAAAATGTAAACTTTGAAAGTGGTCTATTGTCTTGAGTTTTTTCGCTTGCCACTGTTTTTGCACCTTTTCTATTTTCTTGAGTGTTCTGTTTCACCTTTCTATTCCTTCATGGATATGCCTATGCTCAGATGATTTTGCTCGCTGCTCAACATATTTTTCGATCAGGATCATTTTTTGCCCAGAATTTATAAAAGTTTGAATTTCTCTTAATTCGATAATTGTATGGCAAAAATGGTGTGACACTCATTTTTGTAAGAAACTAAGCTACATCTTGGTTCCATAGTTTCTGAACTGTGATCCTATTAATGGTATCAAAAGTTTCTTATCAAGTTTCTTGATTCTGAAACTTTCTTGATTTCTTTATTTTGTGTTCATACGAGAAATAGAATGTGATATTTGTGTTGAAACTCAAACCTCCATGCGAGTTATGCCCAAGAGCACCAGGTAGGGTGAGATTTTTACAATTTTATATCAATGGAGTAAATTGAGCCGTTTTTTTGTTTAATTCTTTTCCTGTGAAGACAACATACCAAGTATCTTACCTTTTTGATTTGCATAATGCTTCTCTCCTTTAGAACCTCTGGCTTCTTATAAACGTGTTTCCATTTTCATGAATCAAGCTGATTTTATTGACATCCTTAAGGTATGGAGAAGTGCATAGATCCCTGTCATCTGCGTTGTGACACGCTGTGCTCTTTCTAAAGAAAAGGAGTTCATTCATCTAAATGATTAGAAAGTCATTCCTCTGCTTTTATTTTTAGTGCCTGCCCTCTTAATGTACTTGTTAAAGTTTGCTTTTACCATTTGACCTAGACACTATTAACATTGTTTTTACATTTTTCTTTCAATTCATCCATTTGCATTAAATCTTCTCAATAGTTGCCCTCAGTAAAAGTGAAAAATAGACCCCAACTTAGCAATTTAAAGATTCTTCCACCATGATGAAGTGAGTACAGGAATGCATGTTTCATCAAAGGTACAGTGACGGCACATGAGAAATCTTCTCAGTGGGGTACAAGTATAATAGAGTGAGGGCCTGATATCTCACTTCTTGTTTTTCTTAGGCAGAAATGGTTTCTGAGAAATTTTGTGATCATCTGAAAAATGACTTCTCGTCTATGCTGAATATGTTAGAAATGAAATAAGGTGTACAGTACATCCTCGATTATCCGAACAGGTTGAACTCAAATTTTTGTTGGGCCGTTCGGATACGCAAAAAATTCGGATAATCGAGGAAGAACATTTTACCTACTAAACTTGCTATAAAGGTTATTATCATCGTCCTGAACAGTCACAGGATGCTCAAACTGAATGCAAATTTAAAAGCTTGGCAAACGGAAAGTCCAACAACAAAATTCAGGAAACAGTTTTTTGTAAATTTCAACAACGATTTGTAATAATAACAACGATAACAACGATTTGTATAGATGACAATATTAATTAACAAAGAAGTTATTGTTTTTGGGAAAATGTTGAATATGACTTTTATATTGGGCAACAGTTTGAGCAGACAACGGATATTTCGATTGTTTTCTCAAGAACTAGTTTGCAAAAAAAATTTTAATGAAAACTTTTGGCGTTCGGATAATCGAGGTTCGGATAATCGAGGTTCGGATAACCGAGGATGTACTGTACTACTATAGGACTAGGTGTAACGTGATCAAAATATTGAATACTGTTATAGCTGTACTAAACCCCCCTCTCTACTAAGCCCCCCTCCATAATAAGCCTACCTTTTCAAGCAGAAATTTTGAATAGGCCCCTACTCTATTAAGCCCCCCCCCCTATTTTCATAAAAGAAAGACTGAAGAGTAAATTGAAATGATTTATTGATAGCTTATGATGTTTTTCGTCGTAATCTTACCAGTTTCAAATTTCATGTGCTTGAGAGTCAAAATGTTAATGTCCGGTTCTGTCTTGAACGTCTCTAACAGCCCTCAAGAATCACTCAGCACAGTGTAGATTCCTGGAACAACCAATCCATAAAATAATTCTTGCTCCGGTTGGTGAGAATCTGATATTGCCTTGATGATCCAAAAAAATAACATAACTAAAATGACAGTTCTTTGTTATTATCATTATTATTTTATATGCCATACATGCACAACTTTTTACAAAGCATGGCGGCAAACAAAACAAACTAAACTAACCTACATCGAAGAAAAGAAAACAAAATTTTTAAAGGTATTTGGAAAAAGGAGAAACAAGGATAACGAGACTTTGGTGTGTGGAATTTTAATGACCTCGCTCTCCAGAGCTATTTGCTGCTCCAGAGATACTTTCTTGTAGATAGTTGCAGACATTGTAGTTCTATTGATGAATGACCAACTAGCTGTTCGTGACACCCTTGATCACCATGGAGATATGTGTGGATACCGCAGTCTTCATAAAGTTTTGCTTCTTCTCTTTCGTCGTGAAGGCAAAAAATGTTTCTCCAACAACAGGTTTCCAAACTTTCTTGTAAATATGATGCCCTCTGGCAACAGTTGCAAAATCTAGTCAGAAATGTTTCCGAAATTCAACTGCTTGAAGTCAAGTCATTGTTGCAAGGAATTACTGTGTTCTCAATACTATGACATAATATTTGCATATTCATTTAACAAAGGGGGGTCCAAATCCTCGTTGACGGATATAATTTTTTGACATGCAGCTTTACATAAAGGGAAGTCTTTCAATTGATGTATGACAAGTGCCTTGAAGAAGGAGATTATCAGCTCACTGCTCAGGGAAATATGAGGACCCGTCAAGGTAGTAAATTGATGAATAGGTTCTAGAGGACTGGAGAAAACTGCCAGAGGGGCTTAGTCGGAAGAGCTGCAAAATGTGTAAACTGAGTGGAGCACTCGACGGATATGAAGACGATCAGATCATGTGCATAATCGCTACGCGAGGCCCCATCGTACTTAATTCTGAAGGGCCCTGACTGCCTCCGTTACGCCACTGCTTCAAGGCCTAGAGGAAAGTGATAGCGATCCTTTCGAAGCAATACAAGGTGATGATTTTTGCAGGAAGATGTTGCAGAGTCGATTATTGATTCAGACGAAGATGAGGAAATCGTCATAGACTAAGATTTAAAAACTTCAAGTAACTTTATGATTTAAAAATCAGCCTTCAGCCGCTGCTTCGTTATATTAGACATTTTCGTTTTTAGATACAAGCCAGAAAATTAAAGAAAACAATAAACGATTTAGGTATCCTTGATCTTGATTTTTTGAATGGCCCCCTATCTTATAAGCCCCCTCTCTATTAAGCCCCCTCTAGGACTTCGAAAATTGAATAAGCCCCCCGGGGGCTTGATAGGGCTTTTATGGTATTTTTAGAATTTTCCATGTTTGGGGGTTTAGAGAAAAGGGTACTCTTTTTAATGTTACGCTGCTCAATACAAGAACTACTACTATAGAGGAATGGGTAGCTAGTGATAACTTATTATCGAGATTAGTCAGAGGTTGAAGATTTTGAAATTTTCTGTCTTTCATCACTCCCTACCTACTAAATATTTATCATGCTTCGAGATGATGAGGTAAATATTTTCCAACAAGTAGTTGATCGGATATGAAATGACCCTAAGGCTTTAACTGTCTTGCTATTTTAGTCCTCAGAACTTTGGCTTAAAATTGGCTTCAATCCAGTTACTCTATTTATCTTGAAATTGCATCTTGAAATTTCCTACAAAGTTCTTCTAAAACAAGTAATCAAGCTGTATGATTTCTTGATGGAAAATCCCCCTATCTTAAAACTTCACCTGTCAATGAACATTCTAGAAATCTATTCAAAGAAAATATATTTCCTTTAAGGCTCTCAGGAATGTCACAGCGCAAGCTTTTAGACGTTTAATGAAGAAGCTGCCCGCTAGCATTCTGGCCTCAGCCAATGTCGGAGTGATCAATTCACGTTGCATGACACAAACAGTTTGGGAAGGAGAAATGTGCGCGATCGACGAAGCAGCCGCCTTTTCTCACGACTTATCTCCATCTTTTCAATTATTGAAGGGAAAATTTGCTTTAATAGATTAATTGACGATAGAAAATTGGATGGCAAACCTCTTATATGCGATCTAGCTGCAAAATTAAATGCCTGCAATTGAGTTTCTCTGCAAAATTCTTGGTTCAACTCATCAGGAAAGCAGTCGATAATTATCTTTGTCCTGTTTTCCAGGTCCTATACATAACCCAATACTTCAGCTGCACATCTACGGAAAGTTGGCGAGTTTCATTTGAACCAAGTCAACTGGACAGCAAATTGGCCTCGAGGTAGCTAGCGATTTCTCTCTAATCGAAAATATTCAAATAGCTTTATTGAATCCTTATTGCAAAATATTTGGTAACATGAACTAGAAAATTCGAGAGTATCACCAGCACAGGGTAAAGTATTTCGACAACAGTGCACTAAAAATAAAACACACTGTTGATATTAAAGCATACAAGAATTCAGTATTGCATATTTGGTTTGAATCCTCCTCTCTAACAAGGTAACAAGCCTGTTGGTGCTGCGTTTTGCTTGCACTCTTTCTCTGTCATAGGTCTTCCATCCCATGTTCCACTTTTTCTTGTACACAGTCAAGAACATTTTAACTGGGGTTATCATATACCCTAGATTGTCAGTCTCAGAGCATGGAGTACAGGATTAGCTTTGGCTTCTTCCTTTTTCAAACGTGTAACTTGACTTCAGATTAGTTTTGCATATCCAGCTTTGCAGGAGAGCGGTTCTTAGCTTTTTGCATGTATCAATTCCTCCAACCTCCCTTCCTTCTAGTTTCATTTCTGATTTCTTTCCTTCTACCTTTTATTTCGTACTGTGGAAAATACATATTTAGCATAATTAGCATAATTTGTTTTGTTCGAGCACGTGGACTCATGATTTCAAAGTTCGCTTTTGCATGAATTAGAATTGGAGTCGTCGATATAAACTTTAGATGCGTATCAGGTATTTTTGGAAGAAACGTTCATAGTTTTGTGTTCAGTGTTTAATGCTGTCTCTTTTTTTCTTTTTTGAACCTACAAGGTTGGGATTTCCGATCGTCGTACCAGTAGTTGACTGGTACATTGGTTCCATCGTTCAAACTTTATTTGAAGGCCCAATTCCAAACCGGAAAAAGCCTTTTTCAGCAGGCAGCTCTTATGCTATAATTTTCACATAACCCTATGAATAAGACCCACATAACCTAGATATGAACTTCGATCCGACTTTTTGGCACCATCGACGACAATGCAAGTTACAGTTTAGTTTGCAGGAAAAACCGGGCCAAGGCATCGCTCGCCCAATTTCCCCCATTTTTTATAATAGCTCACTGACTTAGGTATGATGTCATGGGAAATTATGCTTGGATTATTGTAGTCTTTGGGCTGTTGAATTTAAAAATCAAAGTTCAAACGTTCTGTTAATAATTCAAAAGCTTTGAATCTTTAAGTCATTTTGGTAAATTCAAAATGCCACGTCTATTTTTATGCTTAACAAACCTTTTGGCATTTCTATTATTCATGATTTCTGTGGTTTGCTGTTTTCAGTAATCCACTCAGGTATTGAGTTTTCGGCATTTTTTACCCTTTTCATCGTTTATTCTGTTTGCAAAACATTTCCCGTGAATTCATAACAAATCATATCCAAAAGTAAGCTTATCTTAACAAGGCTATGGATCTTATTAACAAACCATATGTTTATTATCAAAAAGTTTCCACCTAATTGCTTGCAGGCCCTTGCAAGGCCTAGGATATGCATGGTGGACTTCGCTTGGCAATTAATTATGTTTGGAGCCGTTTAAGTGGAGAGACAAACTATCAAAGAGAGTCGTTGGTTTGTGTAACCAGAATGTTGGGGTATATTGGGCTAGGTTCTACAGGCTAGGGTATATAGTGTATAGGTATATAGGAAAAGGTTGTATAGGGTTAGAGTATATAGGAAAAGTTTGTATAGGGTTGGGTTATATCGGGTTGGGGTATACAGGGTTAGGGTTAGGGTCAGGGTCAGGGTCAGGGTCAGGGTATATAGGGTAAGGGTTTATAATAAGGTAAGGTAGTATAGGGTATGGGTATATAGGGTAATGTTGTAGTTAGGGTATACAGGGTTAGGGTTTATAGGGTAAGGTTATATCCTTAAGGGCTAGGGTATATTGGCCTAGAGTATATAGGGTAAGGGTATATAGGGTAAGGTTATAAAGGGTAATGTTGTATAGGGTCAGGGTATATAGGGTAAGGGTTTATAAGGTAAGATAGTATAGGGTATGGGTATATAGGGTAAAGTAATATAGGGTTAGAGTATAAAGGATAAGGTCGTAAAGGGTTAGGGTATGCCGGGTTTGGGTATACAGGGTTAGGGTTAGGGCCAGGGTATATAGGATAAGGGTTTATAAGGTAAGGTAGTATAGGGTTAGGGTATAAACGATAAGGTTGTAATGGGTAACATTGTATAGATTAAGGGTATACAGGGCTAGGGTATATAGGGTTAGGGTATATAGGGTAAGGGTATATAAGGTTAGGGTATATAGGGTAATTTTGTATAGGGTTAGGGTATACAGGGTTAGGGTATGTAGGGTAAGGTTATATCCTTAAGGGCTAGGGTATATTGGGCTAGAGTATATAGGGTAAGGGTATATAGGGTTAGGTTATAAAAGGTAATGATGTAAAGATTTAGGGTATATAGGGATAGGGTATATAGGGCTGGGTTAAATGGCTGTATACAGAGTTACAGAGAGCTTGCCAACTCCATCCTCATACTTTATGTAACAGCTTTGAAGGTAGGTGTGTTAGAAACCACTACCCTCTAAACAAGGGTATAGTGATCTAATCAGTTGGCTATTCCGCAAGTTGAAAAGCCGAGCAAAAGATTGCAACTTACCTCCACGCTAAAAGAGAATCATTAATGATGTTGTTGATTCCTGTTGATCTGTTGTCATTCAACTCGTTAATTTCATTTATGAATTCATCCTGCTTAACTGAAATTTAAGTTCATTACAAACGGATGTTCAGCATCTGGATTTTTCAACAAATAACTCTTATTTTTGTTTCCTTACAATATGTTGAATTGCCTGGAAGATGGGGGGACATGGATTGATGTAAGGGTTATAGTTTAGACCATCCTCTTTATTTTCTATCCTTGATTATCCAAGACTGGTGCTTCAACTAATTGAATCAAGTTTTAATAATTAAAACTGTCAATTATGATGTACGTCTCCAGACGACATTAAACAGACGCATGGAAATAAATTCATTTCATCTACACGTTTTTCTATTCATAAGAAAGTCTCAAATAATTCTAGTACTGAAGCTTACTTAGCAATTTTCCGATCTCAGTTTGTTCTTTTTTTCTGCCAGGACAATTTTATAAGAACGCAAGCTTCGAAATTTGCCAAAATCTACAAACAAGTTAAGACGAGGCAAAACATTTTTGAATACAAATCAATATAAGAACTCCAAATGATAACCATAAGACTGAGAAATGATAACAAAACAAGTAGCTACACTGATGAACACTGAGATGTGAGACTGGTGAGAGAGGCTTTCAAAGTATCAGAAAGGTACGGTCATTTCAGGCTGAAAATAGAGGCACATTCAATTTCAAAACTTTAATTTGATTCGCTACGACACAACTATACGACTTATGGTTGTAGATTAATCGAGATGATTTGTGTGAATGAAAATGACCTGAGTGGGATTCGAACCCACGACCTCCAGATATTGTAGGTTCAAGTTCTGCTCAGATTGATTTTATCCCCACAAATCATGTCCGGATTGATTTTCCAAACTCTTCTTCTCGAATTTTTAGTCAATCGACCACTTATTTCTTATCAAGTACTTTCTTACAGAAAAAACGGTTTTTCTTAAAAGCAACGAACAAAGAAAAAATCAATGAACAAAGTAAAAATCAATTAATAGTTCATCTAACTATCAAGGCAGGTGGAAAAAAAGATCAAAATTAAATGTTGATGATGTTGAGACGTTCGGTCTACCAGTTGGCGTTCCTCCGACAGGGCTTGAATTTAATAAATGCAACACGGCTGGATCTATTTGACATTCACAGTCAACAATACATACTTCATAATTGAAGGTCTGGTTTTAATTATACTATCATAGGACAAAACAACAGAACGCATTCATACGCCACTTAAGCTGATTGGATGGTCGTGGGTTCGAGTCCTGCTCGGGTTCGAGTCCTTCTCAGATTAAGAGTGTATTCACCCTGCGTAATGTATGTGCAACACAGTGGAGGGTATTCAGTACAGTGGAGGGGGTGCCTTACGGCGGAGGTATATCATGAGTACGGCAGAGTTCAGTGCAGTGGAGAGTTTTGTTATCTCCAGTACAACGGAGGATATTCAGTTTGGTGGAGGGGGTGCCTTACGGCGAAGGGATATCATCAGTACGGTGGAGAGTATACAGTGCATGAGGCCGATGTTATCTTTAGTACGACGGAGGATATTTAGTTCAGTGAAGGGATATTATCAGTACTGTGAAGGGATACTAACAGTACTGTGAAGGGATACTACCAGTAGATTGGAGGATGTTCTGTACTGTGGAGGGATATTATCAGTACTGTGGAGGATGCTCAGTACTTTGAAGGGACATTATTATGTAAAATTCAATCCTTCGTACCTATGATATCCCTGCACGCACAGAATATCCTCCACTGTACTAAACACATACACACTGTCAACCATGATAGAGTCTCGGATTTTGATCGGCAAACACCAAAGCCTTTCCCGTATATGCCGAACAGAGAATAAGTAGCTGTGTATATTCATGTTTACATGAATAGACTAAAATATCCTCAATTTCAGATTTTCACATCTTACGTAATGTGACTTTATCAGTACCATGAAGAAATGTGTAAGAATAATGAAATCGATAATCCATCTTAAAAGAGCTTACAATAATAAAGATGGCCTAGGTCATGTTTTTCTTTTTTTAATCGTAAATTGCAGGCTAGCTTGTATTATTGTAGCATTGTCAAGCCTTGAATAGATATTAGAATTTAGGTTTTTGAAGCATCTAAACGTGACAATTTCATCAAGGTTCTCTTTGTATTTTCTTGGCATACACAACACAGTGTAATAGTTAGTTAGTATTCTTAGCAAACAATCTGTAATCTTAAGGAAGATGACAGTAACTAGGATCACCTTGGGGAAGGTCTTGGCAGTGGAGGAATTCAGTTCTTTTGGATACAATCAGTACTGTAGAGGGATACCATTAGTACTGTGGAAGGATACCATCAGTACTTTTGAAAGGTTACCATCAGTACTAGAGTGATACCAACAGTACTGTGGACGGACACCGTTAGTACTGTGGAGGGATACCATTAGTGCTGCGAAGGGTTGCCATCAATACTGTTAAGGGTCTAACATCAGTACTGTAGAGTGATAACATCAGTGCTGTGAAGGGTTACCATCAGTACTTTGAAGGGTTACCATAAGCACTGTAGAGTGATACCATCAGTACTGTAATGGGTTGCCATCAGTACTGTGGGGGAAACTATCAGTACATTAGTGGATGTTTAGCACTGTGGGGGATACCATGAGTACTGTAGAGGGATGCAATAAGTACTGTAGAGGATGACTGATGGGGGTACCATCAGTAATGTGGAAGGATGATTGAGGGGGTGTACCATCAGTACGGTGGGGGATACTATCAATACTGTTGAGGGGCGCCATTCAGTATTGTGAAAGATATTAAGATCGAGGGAAACCATGAGCACAGACTTGACAACACCCTCAACAATACTGCACCGACGTTTCCAAAGATGGTAATGTTCTTATGATGGCCTAAAAAGAGGTACAGCTAAAGTACTCCAAAGTGACTTTGAAAGTATCTAAAGTAGTAAATAAAGTACTAAGATGAAGAAAATATTTCATTTTCACCTTGAGGTGAGGGGCAAGTTATAGAAAATCTAATTTTTCTGAACTGAAATATATAGGATGGCCTATGCCATTTAGAAATAAGAACATATCAAAAACTTTTTAAGGCTATTTTGAATATCTAAGTAGACTACAAGGTTGTCACAATTCCCAATGCTCTTATGAGAAAACGACTACATTGAATGCGGAATAAACTATACAGTAAAACCAGAAACTAAGAACCTGATAATTAAGAACATCCTACCCTAAGATTTTACAATTTTAATCGTGACTCATGGGCAAATATTAAAAATTTTAGGTTTCATGGTTGTTAATGTTTACCAACAATGATTATGGTATTTATAGAGTTTCCAAAGATTTACAAGCAAAGATATTAACCATCATTATTACTGCTGTTAATTAAAATTCATTAAAGAGCCTGCTTACTCCTAAAAATTCAGGTTCTTAGTTGCGTGTTTTTACCATATGGGGCTTCCTGAGTTAGAAACCTCTGGATCAGAATAACAGATGCTCTTATATCATATCATAAAGTGATCTGTCAAGATATATGATATTTGTAAATCACGCATACAAAGCTCCATCTTACGATGAAGCCACATGTGCAATATTTCCAGATATTGGTGTACCACAAGGATCCGTTCTAGTTGAAGTTTTAGCTATAACTGTACTAATAAAAGTCTCTCATAAATCAGCAATGAGAACTAGCCTTATTTCATTGCAATGTGCACAAAGTTGAGAATCTGGTTGTTAAAATGATTTGTGGTGGTAACGTTGAATGACAAATTCCTTAAAAGTGAAAACCTCGAACAATGTATATCATTAATTAAAGTATAAGAAGTGTCTAAAGCGGCTTTCGTACCTTAACTCTCCTATTTGATAAATCTTTTATTTATATTTAGAATGCAAGGGCATTTCTATAATCAACTTTCGGTGGTGTCTCAGGTGAAACAAAATAATTTCCTTGATGACCACGATTCTGAATCAAATTGGGATAAACACTATAGGGGCGGCACCTAATGGTTAAAATAACTGGGTATCCCAAAAGGGGACGTTTCTTTGAGATTGTTCAAGCATTGATGGAAAACCATTCCTAATAATTAGATGGTAAAATTTATCAAAACTATAAAAAAGATAACTATTAGTACCGTACGCCATTCGGAATTTGGTTTGATTAATTCAAGGTAGCTTACTCGTTTGTATTCGTAAGAGTATTTTGATAGATTATTGAGATATTCCAAGTGACTTTGTCTTAAGCTTACTAGTCTACTAAAGGCAACACCACAATAGGCCTTATTTCCAAAAGGTGCACAATAGCATTCACTTCATATTGCAGAATGTTAGTAAGTTTATGTTTAATGTGCTAGCCAATGAAAGGCTACAACATAATAATAACATTACTTAAAGGTGGTTAACTTAAAATAGTAATATAATTACTAACTAATACCAACTATTTACAATATCTAATTTCACAGAAAATATACATATATACAATTCTGGCTATTTACGAATCCGGCAATTGAATTTGTCGCCAAGCCAGTGCTTGATCACTCGCTTGAAAGCAGAAACCTTTGGAAGTGCTTTTATTTGGTAACTAAGAGTGTTCCAAAGGATGCTTCCTCTAAAGGATAATGACTCTATTCCAAATTTTGTTTTGTTTTTTAGCTAATCGACATAAATTCTTTGTTCGTAGGTCGTATTTAACCTCCTTTTTTCATAAAATTCCCGAATATATGAGGGGTTCAAGTCATTCATTGTTTTGTAAATTTCGATCATTAGTTTCCGGAGATTTTGGACATGTATATTTACGCTTTCACTTTTCTCCAGTAGTTCGTTGAAGGAAGAGTCATAGTCCAGTCCTTGAAAAGGATCCTTAGTGCGCGTTTGTGTGTCCGGTTTATCTCGTTATTTGAAGCCTTCGTAGAAAATAACCAGATCAACGGGCAATAGTTGAAATTGGACAGTATTACCGCATTACATATCAACATGGCCTGTGGTCTTTAGATATAAGTATTTAGCCTTGAGAAGGCATTTATCTGTCTATTTACCTTAGAGCACAGATTTTGTATGTGGGCAGTGAACTTTAAGGCGTTGTCAATCTCTATGCCCAATCTTATACCATTTAATCTTATTGGTAGCTTGTATTTTGTTCTCATTGATGATGAGACGTAAGGGATTTTTTTTTCAATCCAAGAAACATCATTTGAAATTTGCCAGGGTTTGCTACCATTCCGTTTGCAAAAAATCATTCTATAAGTGCTCTGAGGTCATTTTCCAGCCTCGGGACAATTTCGTCCAGACTATATCCACACGCATAGAGTATGGTGTCATCCGCAAAATTACACAAGTCTGAGTCTAATTTTAAAAGAAAGATGTCGTTGATAAAGATATAAAACAATATTGGTCCCAAAACCGAACCATGTGGGATTCCCGCTCTAACGATTTTTTGTGAGCTCTTTACCGATCCAATTTTAACCCGTTGAATCCTATTTTTTAGATAGCTATAGATCAGCACAGGCTATTCATGCTAAATCCATAGGCCTCCAGCTTAGCAGTTAGAAGATCATGAACAGGCCATTATTTCTTGAACGAGCACGTTAGGAAGTTCGAGAAAATGAATTTTGCAAAGGCCTACTGGAAAGTTCTTAACGACACTTCGGGCATGATCTCATTTAGATAATTTCGTGGCGTAAATGTTATTTTCTTGATTAGAAAATGAACTCATTGAGTTATTAAGGAACCACATACATTTATTGTGGAAATCTGTTTTATTCAAACTTAATTAATAACGCAGCTGTCCTGGTCATTTCAAACTGGAATATCGATTTTGACATCGCCATGTTTTCTTTTGCAACGATCACGCTCGGCTGATCACAAAGCAAGCGAAACTGAAATTAAGAAATAGCAAGTGATTCCAAATTAGCTTCACCACAAAGCAAGCGTAGAACGGACGAATATCACAGGTAAATGGCATTTGCACGGTATCACTCATTATGAGATATTATTTTAAGAATCTCATTTTCGCAACAGATTTTCATGTTTGAAAAATGACTGCCCACATAAAGAAGCTGTATTAGGTTTTTTTCCGTTCTATTTCTGACCTACTTTTCTGATGAGTGTCAGGCGCAAAAATTTAGGCCCCGCTTATACGAAATCATGGACGTTTTTGCCTAATGTTTACACCGAAACGTTTTCATAGCCGTTGAAAAATGAAAACGATTTCGAAAACGGTATGATTTAAAAACAACAGCAATCGTTTTTGTGTTAAAGGGTGAACACGGAACTCTTTCATTCTGTTTTGAGGGATGTCTGTGCCTCTCTTTGAATCTGCAATGAAATCGTTCCGCTTTCACCTATTTAAACTGAAACGTTTCAGGCACGTAGCTGGGTCAACATGCTAGGGGGGAGGGCAAACATTGTTCAATAACAATGGGAACAATAGAGGATGTGCATTAGAGCAATTGGATCTACCATTGTTTAGGGGGTTATTACCCTTCGTGCCCCCAGCAGCTACGTGGTTGAAATTTTTCATAGCCGTTACAAAATAAAAGCGATGTTAAAAGCGGTATGATTTGAAAACAACAGCATTAGTTTCAGTGTAAACGGGTGAACACGGAACTCTTTCATTCTGTTTTGAGAGACTTTTGTGCCTCTCCTTGAATCTGGAATGAAATCGTTCCACTTTCACCTATTTAAACTGAAACGATTCATGCAGTTTTCGAATTAGTTTTCATTTCATAACGGTCAGGAAAACTTTTTAGTGTAGCTTAATGGAAAGCCAAACTAGTAAGACTTCAAACCGTTTTCGTTTAGAACCGGTATAGTGTAAACAAGACCTCAGTAGTTATTACGTCACAGGTTGTAGTGTTAGTAATTAGTCATCTGATGCGCCTTTTTGAGTATGAGAACGTTAGGGAACACAATACTTAGGGTGATACTAATAACCAAACCAATGGGTTGAGATTCTAGTTAGATGATAAGTAGGTAAACATGTAGTGGGATTGTATGGTAACATGGTAAGAAGATGACCTGGTGAGAATATTTAAAAGGTGCATATGTAGAATTCTTTCCAACGTTACAAGGATTGATACTTGTCAAGAATCTAATATACTTGCTCTAAAAACCTTCTTAGTCAATGTATCTCATGTTCGTAATACAAGAGTTACTATTTAGATTATCACTTGTTGATATCACTTCAACTAAATCGTTAGAATTTTTTATGGATTTCTAGAATTTGCAAAGATTTTAAAAGTTTTTCAGGCCAAATTTGTAAAGATTCTTGAGAGTTCTTAAAGATATTTCAGATTTTTAAAGATTCTTAGCCAAAAGTGTACGAGGTTTTTTGAGTGATTTTCCCCTCGAATATATGAGCAAAGACTTGACTTTCTTGACCAGAACGAAAATGATCTCAACAATTGCAAAGTGCTCTGAATGATATTTCAAGGAAGGAGGCCTAATAAACAAATTTTCCAAGACCACACTTTCCTGAATTCTATGAGGTTTACTCGAGGACTGCTGTGGTGGACTTGGTGAACTGAAGGCAAAAACATTTGGGGTCTAAAGGTAGCTGTACGCGAGGGGCATTTCATAACCCTGTTTAAGTGTACAAGATTTTCATATACGCATAGGTTCAAAATGTATTGGGACACATAGCAACAAAATGGCTGCCAAAACTGTAAACAACTGCAAGGCCATAGCTTTATTTTTGCAATTCACTGAAGTTTGACACAGTTGAAAAGGAAAATATTATCAAAAATATCACAACAATAGGCGCAGAAATGTAATAATATCACAGTTGTCTACATAATGTTCTTCTATTACTATTGAGAAGAAAATACAGCAAAACATAAGGCTAGCAAAATGCCTAGAAAACTATGAAGGAAGACATTTTCCTATGGTTTTATCAAGGCATGTTTCTAAGTTTCATATTCTTAGATTTATTTCAGAGTTTAGAGGGTAGATTAGATTTTCAAATTTGTATGCTTTGACCCATGTTCGAATCAATCCATTAAAGAAACCAGACGAAAAAGTTTTTATTTCAGGTGCAGGCTTCAATGAAAAGCTCAGCAAAGTCTTCCTTAGTTTGAAGCACAAAGAAAGTTTTCCAAAATATCTCAAATATGACAAGAGCTTTGGAGAAAATGTACAGCGTTTCTAAAGTAAGAAAACCTACACCTTTTTGAATTTCATATTACCAACAAAACATGCTCCATTATTGATTCGTGGAAGATAATCTCTATTTTTGTAATGTATTGAGAAACTTCATTAAGGCTTCATCCTTGCCAGCACTTTATCAACAGAAAAGTTTATATTTCAAATATATTTCTTCGAGTGAAATGTTCGTCAGTTTCGCTTTCCAAATCAAAACATTCAACTCACTAGGAGTCTATCCAGTCATAATTCACTAAAATTGCTTGAAGATCTTCACCAGTTAAATACCATTTTTTGGTCAAAATTCTAGTTTCTCACTCTGTTTTCTTTCCTAGTCTAAACATTTTAAGACCGCTCATCTCCACAAAGTTTTGGTTTCAAACTATGGCGTGAGCAAGTGTTTTCAATTTGGCGCCGAAACCTCGCTTACGCCTCACACGAAAAGATCGCCAATCGCAAATGAACATTTGGGCCTAAGTGGATTGTCAAGGAAAAGACGCCATTTGTTGCAAGGTGTCCCAAACAAATTTTGAACCTATGTGTGTATGAAGTACAGAATTTTCAGTTATTTTCAAAGGATTTGCGTTAGAATAATAAGACTTTTAGGAGAAGTTCACGAGATTTTTAGGGAGCGATTTTCCCTCCGCTGTATGCCCCGCAATAGGTCCAGACTGGAGCCCTGGTAAGTTTCCTTGGAGAACCTCCGGTATCGATGATATTTCTGGGGTCTCGCAATCGCTATGAATTATTTCTTTTTCTGTGAATGTTGATAAAAAACCATAACAGTTGAACACTCCACCCTCACTTCATTTCCCAGACCACGAAATGCGGAAAAAACCACTAGACCCTGTCAAAGAAGTAAAATCTACCTGACGATTGAATATATGTTTTTCCTTCTTTATGTAAGCAACAAGCAAATAAGTTAGAAGACTGTTCAACAAGTGAAAACAATGACGGCTAGTTTTCTAAACTTAATTTTATTGTTCTTTGTTTTTATTGAAAATCTATAAAATTTGGTTGAATCAATCTGCATAAAGCGTTTTAGTCCAGAATTTAAGAGGTCTGAGTTGGGAAGCCTAATTACAACTGTTGCAACAACAGCAATCTTTGGGGTTTCAGTATTTTAAAGATTCCGGAACGAAGCAAAATATTTGCGCCATATTGCTGAATGCTTACTAGTCCTAATTTGAGCAAGAGATTTCATTAGAGAGCTATTTCATGGTTTTTAAGCCATGGCCTACCTTAATAACATGCGGGGAAGGCCGAGTGGTTAGATCACTCGACCTTTTTTCAAAGGGTCCCGGGCTCGATACCGCCTTCAGACCTGTCATAAAGTGTGAGAAGAGAATCTGCTAGCTCTTTGTAATTCTAGGCAAAAAGGAAAAAGGAATCATGAGGTTTGGTCACATCGAGAGGAAAGACCAGGGTGGCACTACTTGATAGGGACTTTGACCAAGGCACAGATTCTAAATGAACACTCAAAATTTGGAATCACTGCTACACCACAATTGGTCATCACTGTACCTAGGATGATTGGCTGCATGTTAATAGCTAGAAATGACAGCTAAGATGATTGGCTGCTTATTAATAGCTAGAAATAACAGCATTATATGAATACGTAGCGATGGCAAAATACGTAGTGCGAACGATTTAAGGAGCAGCATTTTTATTGATTACTCACATTCATGCTGTTTTGCAATCCCCTCGAGAAGACTTTCTAAACCACACTAAAGCTCAATTAGGAAAATATATTTTCATTGATTGTGGGTTTCCTTTTCAACAAATCTCATCAGTGATATCTGGAGTTTCTCCACCGCAAACTTCTAAGTCGAGTATCTCTGCATCCGTATGAATTACAGTCGAATTACGCCTTTGCTCGTTGCAGATTTGCCTAGGAGATCTATGGGCTAAAGCAAAACCTTGTGGTACTCACGTTTCAGGGAATTTTGCATCTGTGGTCTGATTTTGAGATCGAAGTTTCGTGAAACGCTTCCAAATGTTGCAGATGAAACACGTTTTGGGTTAGGAGATGATAGTGTATAATCTTTGGAATAGTAACTGATAGAAGATAGCTCCTCCCTTTCTCGTGTTATGAGAATTTTGCCTATTGGTTTCCATTCACCAGGCTAGCATCTCTCTGTTAGGGTTTCAATCAATCATAGACCTCGTACTGAAATGAAGAACTGAAATAGCTATATCCTCCAAAGAACTGATGGTTTCCTCGACAGCACTGAATATCCTCACTGATGGTATCCCTCCGCAATGCTGATTGTATACCTTCATAGTACTAATGGTATTCCTCACAGTACTGATGGTATCCCAACAGCACTGATGGTATCCTTCAACAATATTGATAGTATCCCTCAGCTGTACTGATGGTATCCCTCACCAGTATGGACGATATCCCTTCATAGTACTGATGGTATTCCTCACAGCACTGATGGTATCCCCACAGTGCAGATTGTATCCTTATACAAAATTGATGGTATCCCTCTGTAGTACTGATTGTATCCCTCCATAGTACTGATGATATCCTTCCACAGTGTGAAAGGTATCCCTTCACAATACTGATGGTATCCCTCCACAGTTCTGATGCTATCCCACTACAGTAATGATGGTATCCCTCCACAGTACTGAATGTATCCCTCTACAGCACTGATGGTATCCCTCCAAAGCACTGATGGTATCCCTCCACAGTACTGATTGTATCCCTCGTCAGTACTTGTGGTGTTCCTCCACAGTACCGATTGTACCCATCAACAGTACTGATGGTATCCCACTACAGTATGGATAGTATCTCTCCACTGTATGGATGGTATTCCTGATGATATTGTTTCTGAAAGCAATTATCTTAGTGATGGATGCAAATCGTTGCATACGAACCACCAGGGTCAGCATGACCTGAGCAGGTTGAAAGACAGGCCAGTGGATCTGTGAACCTGAGTTTTAGTAATGAATAATAGCTTAGACGAGACAATGCAGTAATAAAGGAAAGCGAGTTGATTATTGACTGCGAGATAATGTTTTTTTTGCTGATGAGTTGTGTGAAAAATCTTGAGGTTGGCGTTGTGAACAACAATGAGGAATTAATCTCATCATGAAATGCTAATGATGGAAAGCGTGTTAATTATGGAATACAGAATAAAATGCTTTTTGCTGATTAGATGTATTGAGAATTAGGAAATCTATCACACAGGCCTCTCTTTTTGAACAACACTGGTGATTCGGAGTAACTCTGTGGTGCAGGAAACCCAGTACACCTTTTCTTACTAAGACCTGCCTTTGACTAAATTTTACAGATCAACCATGTTTGACTGCTGGAATACATTCTAAGAGTAAGGTCCAGGCATATATTTTCGAATACATTAGTCTGCGGATGGCACAGAACTTCAAAAAAGCCAGAAAAAATAGCGAAACGAAACGAACACATAGATTACTTAAGCTTTTCGTCTGACACTCAACAGAGTAATACGTCAGAAAAAGAACGAAACAGAAACCTAACTGATCTATATACCTAAATGTGGATTGCTTCACCTCTTTTCTGATTGGCCTATCTCGATCCACGTATGGTTATAACAATCCGCTTGGTTTTTGTTTCGTTCTCTTTCTGACGTTTTACTCTGTTGAGTGTCTATCTGCCTTTCTTATATCCGGAACGTTGATGAAATCTATAATAAAACTACTAATCTTTACTTTGAAAACTCTAAAAAAATCTGATTGAATAGTTAACATATTTTTTCCACAAGCAACTGCTTTATGAGCAAGTCAGTACTCGATAAGACAAAAACTTAAACAATTCCAGTACCAGATAGAGGAATTGTAAGCAATTTGAAAATTTTAGTTCTGATCCCATTGTCCATGAAAATCGTGCAGCAGCTTTATAGAAGTAGGTTATAGTGGATATCAGTACTCCGGCACACTTTTGTATGCAAGATACAATCAACATTTGTACAACAACTTCTATAGTATTTTAAGCAACAAATGTTTAAGTGAAAAAAGCTATGTAATTGCTAAAAAATTTTGAGTTTTCAAATTTCCCTCCAGCTTTTTTTGGCACTGAGCTTGAGCTAAAATTACTTTAAAAAAAATGCATTTAGTTTGCTATTTAGTTTGTCAACTCCCACGTATTCGAATTTTGCAAGAGTGATAGAAACTGGGCAAACTTCATCTCTGTTCCACCAAACATGAGAGCTGAAGGAAGAGGGAGATAGATAACATTTTCCATTGAAGATTCTAAAAGGCTCTGTTGGCTGTGGTGGGTTTCATCAGCAATGTGGAGAGCTACGATCAGCACAATTGGGGATAAGCGTCGTTGCTTTGGAAAAATTATCGGGGGCAACCATTGTTCGGAGGGACCATGCTGTGAACAATTGAATTTTAGGATAACGGGGGGGGCAAATGCTTCCCTACCTCCCGCTTCCTACGGGCCTTCCACTAGTGTGGGAAACATTCAGTTTACATACTTCTGTGTTTAAAATTGTTGATATTCTTCAGACGTAAGACTTCAGACGCAAACGTTTTTTCTTCTGCTTTTTGATTTAGAAAGCGAGCTAATGCTCATTCAAAATTTATTAAAGGTCTCACAAAATACTGAAATTTGACATAACCTAGGTAAATCAGAAATCTAATTAACCAACAAAGTATGACCCGAGCTGTCTTTTCTTCTTGCTCTCCTGATGGCTCTGACATTAGTTGAAAGCTTTGTGTTGGATTGAAATTATTTCTGATCTTGTTAAAACATTGAATGGACTTGATCAATGCATTTTCTTGTTCTCTTAGGTTTTTTGAGACTGATTAGGGTGTTGTCATGTTAGGGTAGTTAACTATAGAGTGATATCAGCCTTTTCTGATTGGCGAATTTCGATCGACATCTGGGCATAATAATTCATTAGGCTTCGTTTACGGTCTTTGCTCTGACGATGTTTCGTTTTGTTTCCAATTTATCTCGCCATCTTCGTATTGAATGGTGATAATAACAGTCCAGATAATGGTTTGACAAGAGCGATTTCTTCTCTAAATGAAATGTAAACATTCTACTGGTAATTCAATAACATCAGTGGACTGGAGCTTGTTCAGTTATGTGGGGGATATCATCAGTGCTGTGAAGGATTTCGTTTACTGTGGCGAATGTTGAGTACTGTAGGACGGTACTATCTGTACATTGGAGGGTGTTCTATACCATGGAGGGTTTTTTACTTTGGGGAATGTTGAATAGCTATTGTGGGGTAATACAGTAGGTTTGAGGGTGTTCAGTACTCTGGGGGAATACGATCCCATTAGTGCTTTGGGGGATATCATTAGTACTGTACAGAGATACCATCAGTTTTGCTGAGGTTATTCAGTACTGTGTGGAAATACGCCAGCTCTGTGTAGCTAATACCTTAAGGCTTGTTGTATCCCACAGCTGTACTGAACATACTTCACTGTACTGATGGTACCCCCACAGTACTGATGGTATCCTTGCACTGTGTTGAACATGAACACACTACACAACACTGAAAACCCTCGAAAGTACTGCACAGACATTTTCCAAGGGTGACTCTGCGGAGGAGAGTTTCATCAGATCATAACAATAATCTTTTCCTGTAAATAATCAAGACATCCCACCGAGTTCTTAATAATGTAATCTTATACGCCTTAAACGAAGGCACGGAGATAAGCTTCAAGTCCAAACATCTTGACATGAATTTTAATGTTGCATTCTTTATCCATTTTAAGCGGTTTCGGGATAAATGATTTATTTCAGCTTTGTTCGTTGTGCTAAGCATCGGTAAGACAAGTCTTGTACTTAAATGTTTCTGATTAAAGTCTCGGAAGGAAGAGAATTGCCTGACAACATTTATTCTGAAAAGAATAAGTTATCGATGATTCATGCAAACATGTAATCACATCGCCTTGAGTCAGGTGTCGCTGTTGACTTGCTGAGCAAACTTTGTAAACATTCTTTTTCAGGTGTAAGTAGTTATGTTCAACTTGTTTAGAGTGCTAGAAGTTCGGCGAGTGGGAGACGTTGAATCGCCAGATGTTCCATACAGATGTCAAAGAGGATTCACCAAAACCTTGTCAGAAGTAGCTTCATTTTGAAGAAAATATGATGTGTTCTTAAAAACTTTATATTCGGTTACTGACCATCCTCAGAGTGTTAGGCAGTGAAATGTCTGACCGAATATGCAGTTTTATGAAAACAATCACTTTTTCTTTAAATGAAGTTTCTTGCAGAACTGTTTTCATTAAACTTGTTGCCCGAACACTCTCAATGGTCACTTTTCTAGGAATTAACCTAACTGCTATGCAGATGGTCATAGATATTATTGGAACACATATCAAATATCATTTAACATTTGATATGTGTTCGCGCACCAAAAACACGAACAAATCTCCATCATATTTCGAAGGCAGTGACATTTCTTCTTAGCTCATGTGTTCGAAGTCGATATTATTATTAAAGTCGATAGTATGTTAAAGTCGACAATAAAGTGTAAAGAGAAAATTTGCCAGCTCTCTGTGGTTAGATAACTCAACACATGCTCAAAGGGTCGTACGTTCAAACTCACCTTCCGACGTGTCCCAGAAAGTGTAAGGAGAGACTTTTAGTGTAAGGAAAGCTCTTTGTAGTTGGATCACTCAGCCCTTATTCCAAGTCGTATAGATTCAATCCTAACCTCAGACCTATCACATAAAGTGTTAGGTAAAAATTTGCCATCTCTCTGTAACTTCAAGTAAAATGAATCATTAGATCGAGATAAAGGACCAGGGCTAACTGCTCCATCAGTGTAGCTATTTAGTGGACCATTTGTATTTTGCGCTTATAACCAATACCTTACGATTACGTAAGTATAAAATAGTAAGCATTTTCGCCTATCAACTACATAGATTAGTCTACCAATTCAGTTTGGGGTCTTTGTGCTTTTACCTTACAACTACAGTGATCATATTTGCCTACACTGCTCAGGTCATTTCAATTCTCACAAATCATCTAGATTGATTATATTTGCCTATTGACAACCATCCAGGCCATATAAATGTGCACGTTATTTGATCAGCAGGCTCGAACGTTGCTCTCTTCAACCAAAAAGCCTGGTCAAACTAGTTGTTAAGATGTTATGGTAGCTGACGGAGCTAAGGCTATGAATAATATATGCCGTATTTCTTTCATTAGTCCAATGAACAGCGGCTTAAATCTACTTTTAAGAGTGTTTTGTAGTTTAAGTTAAAGGAAGCTTATGTCGATGAAGCAAAGCGGTCCTGTCAAAGACTGGTTGAAGGGTGGTTAGCGGTGACCAAGTTGCAGGTGGGTTTGCAATCCAGCGTTTTCCTGGCATGGCTGGGCACACAAGTGACATGGGAACCCCGTCCGTGCTGTTTAAGCCGAGTTCTTTCTTCGTAACCCCTTTTTCTCTGTGTTCTTCTATCCTGTCCTATTTTAACTTCTCTGTTCCTGACCACACATCCATTCTCCGTCTTGACTGGCCTTTTGCAACATTCTCATCCAGACCTCAATATCTCTTACCTGCCATGGTGTGTCCTTGAAGCGTAGCTTGAATTGGCTAATGGACTTTTCTGTTATCTCACTGAACGTATGAACCTAGCAGACCAACGTTTTACTCTAGCTCAATGTCTCTCCAATCAGATACACTGCTAATATATTCCTGGATGGCTTGAGTCTTTCTGGCACAGGTAATATTCAAGGGTGGGTTGAAGTTTCTAAGACGAATTCTTAAGGCTTATATTCAAAGGTAGGGGGTGGATTTAAAAGCTTTACGCGTACATAGATATTCTTTGGCCAACAAACAATTGTGAGTGCATAGTTTCGAAAGAAAACTATTGAAAATTGCTTGAAGTTATTTGACTAATTTGCTAGTAGAGCAGAATGAGAGTGGACACTAACAAAAGGAAACAATGCAAAATAACATCAAGTCATACGACTGATTCGCTAGTAGCTAGTGGTAGTATGAATTGCATTTGGTAGGCCTATCTTGTTACACTTTACAAACATAACTGGTGTCTTGATTGCCGTTGCCGTCGTAGAATCGTAAACTTCCTAATAACGACCGCTCCTTTTACTTTATTAGGCCCATTTTGACCCACAACACTCTATCTCCTTTCACTTTAGAAACATAACTGACGTGGCAGGGGGTGTGGCCGTTGTAAGAGCGTAAACTCTCTAATAGCAACTTCTCATTTTACCATGCATGGTCCATTTTACCCCTAGAGACCCTATCTTGTTTTACTTCAGAAACATTACTGACGTTCTGGTTGGCGTTGCCGTCGTAGAATCGTAAACTCTCTGAAAACAACCAATGATTTTACTTCAAAAGAACCTATCTTGCTTCACTATAGAAGCATAACTGACGTTCTGGTTGGCGTTGCCGTCGCAGAATCGTAAACTCCCTGAGAACAACTATATATTTAACCCAAGAAGACCCTATCTTGTTTCACTTTAAAAACATAATTGACGTTCTGGTTGGCATTGCCGTCGCAGAATCGTAAACTCCCTGAGAACAACTATATATTTAACCCAAGAAGACCCTATCTTGTTTCACTTTGAAAACATAATTGACGTTCTGGTTGGCATTGCCGTGGCAAAATCGTAAACTCCCTGAGAACAACTATATATTTAACCCAAGAAGACCTTATCTTGTTTCACTTTAAAAACATAATTGACGTTCTGGTTGGCATTGCCGTGGCAAAATCGTAAACTCCCTGAGAACAACTATATATTTAACCCAAGAAGACCTTATCTTGTTTCACTTTAAAAACATAATTGACGTTCTGGTTGGCGTTGCCGTGGCAAAATCGTAAACTCCCTGAGAACAACTATATATTTAACCCAAGAAGACCTTATCTTGTTTCACTTTAAAAACATAATTGACGTTCTGGTTGGCATTGCCGTGGCAAAATCGTAAACTCCCTGAGAACAACTATATATTTAACCCAAGAAGACCTTATCTTGTTTCACTTTAAAAACATAATTGACGTTCTGGTTGGCGTTGCCGTCGCAGAATCGTAAACTCCCTGAGAACAACTATATATTTAACCCAAGAAGACCTTATCTTGTTTCACTTTAAAAACATAATTGACGTTCTGGTTGGCATTGCCGTGGCAAAATCGTAAACTCCCTGAGAACAACTATATATTTTACCCAAGAAGACCCTATCTTGTTTCACTTTAAAAACATAACTGACGTTCTGGTTGGCATTGCCGTGGCAAAATCGTAAACTCCCTGAGAACAACTATATATTTTACCCAAGAAGACCCTATCTTGTTTCACTTTGAAAACATAATTGACGTTCTGGTTGGCATTGCCGTGGCAAAATCGTAAACTCCCTTAGAACAACTATATATTTAACCCAAGAAGACCTTATCTTGTTTCACTTTAAAAACATAATTGACGTTCTGGTTGGCATTGCCGTGGCAAAATCGTAAACTCCCTGAGAACAACTATATATTTAACCCAAGAAGACCTTATCTTGTTTCACTTTAAAAACATAATTGACGTTCTGGTTGGCGTTGCCGTCGCAGAATCGTAAACTCCCTGAGAACAACTATATATTTTACCCAAGAAGACCCTATCTTGTTTCACTTTAAAAACATAATTGACGTTCTGGTTGGCATTGCCGTGGCAAAATCGTAAACTCCCTGACAACAACTATATATTTAACCCAAGAAGACCTTATCTTGTTTCACTTCAAAAACATAACTGACGTTCTGGTTAGCGTTGCCGTCGCAGAATCGTAAACTCCCTGACAACAACTATATATTTAACCCAAGAAGACCTTATCTTGTTTCACTTTAAAAGCATAACTGACGTTCTGGTTGGTATGCTGTCGCAGAATCGTAAACTCCCTGAGAACAACTATATATTTGACCCAAGAAGACCCTATCTTGTTTCACTTTAGAAGCATAGCTGACGTTTTAGTTGGCGGTGTCGTCGTCGACTTTAAACTCCTTAATATTGTTTTTAGCATTAATGCTCGCGTCATCGATGATCGATAGCTCGGATAATGCTATTTCAATGAAGTTCTGATGCATTTTGAGATGAATAGGTTATTTTAAAAATTGATATACTTTATTTTGAAGAAAGTTTCAAATGCCTGTAGAAATGATTAAAGCTGACCTTTTATATTTCCTTCCAGGTCGTTAATTATTCATGGGAACCTTGTCGAGCACGTGAAGAATTTCGTGTGCGTCTTTGAGGGATAATCTCGCTTATTTTACTGAAGAAACAAACATAGTTCCGTCTTACTTGACTACACATGAATTTCGCAGAGCGACAGAAGGCTTTTGAAATATAAAAAGTTGCAACGCAGTCTTCATTCAGTCTGGCTATTTTGAGAGCAAAAGGTAGGATGAATATGAAATTCTCTGGATTTACTTTAATATCAGTTACAATTGTTCTGGTTATTTTGAGAGCAAAATTGAGATTTTCTGAATTTACTATGTTATCAGCTACAGTTCCTCTGGCTATTTTGAGGGCAAAGACAGTGTTAATATATGAAATTTCGCTATATTAAATATGCGATTATCACTGTTAGACTGCTGAAATAAGAAATATATGAACGATTAAATATATATTGAAACTAACATTTTCACGACTTAAGACTTTCAGTTTATGAATTAACTGCAGTATTAGCTTTTCCAAATACAGGATTATTTCTTTAAGATTTTAACTGTCTGGGGCTGATAACAATTATTGCTGGAATTAGAAGATTTTAATACGTAAAACCGACGATTTTGACGATTTAAGACTCGAATTTTATAGAATCACTATATATTTAGCTATTTCAAAATTTAAGATTACAAATCACTGTTGAATTCAAACTCTCTGCGCCTCATAACAATTATACCTGGAATTATGCGGATTTGAATATGTGAAACTAGCGATGTTATTAGCTATTCTTGATGTATTATATTCTCTGTTTGATTCTTAGTCTTCGATTCGAATAAATATAAAACAAACGATTTTCACGACTTAAGACTTTTAATTTAATAAATTTGCTTTATATTTTTAGCTATTTCCGATAAACTATGATATCTGTTTAATTAAACTCCTCTTGGGCTCATAACGATTATGGCTGAAATTAGGCAGCTTTGAATGTATATAAAACAACATATTTTCACGACTAAGTACTTTAATATAATAAACTTACTATATTGTTAGCTATTCTTAATATACGATATTATCTGTTTGAAACTTAGTCTTTGGGGCTTATGACGATTACAGCTGGAATCAGGCAGATCTGAATATATATAAATCAAAAGATTTTCACGACTAAGGAATTTTTTGATATACTTTATTAATACATAAAAGAGTATGTCGATGATATTGTTGAAATACTTTCCCGGCCTGTCGATGATATTGATAAAATACTTTCCAGGGTCTAACGATAAGATAATTAAGATACTTTCCAGGGTCTGTCGATTATATTGTTGAGATACTTTCCTTCAGGGTCTGTCGATGATATTGCTGACATACCCTCTAATGTCTGTCGATGATATTGTTGAAATACTGTCCAGGGCCTGTCGATGATATAAGCAAGATACTTATAATCAAGATACTTTCCAGGGTCTGTCGATGATATTATTGAAATATTTTCCAGGGTTTGTTGGTGATATTGTTGAAATACTTTATACGGTCTATTGGTGATATTGTTGAAATACTTTCCAGGGTCTGTCGATGATATTGTTAGAATACTTTAAAGGGTCTGTTGGTGATATTTTTAAAATACTTTACACGGTCTGTCGGTGGTATTGTTGACATACTCTCTAAGGTCTGTCGAGGATATTGTTGAGATACTTTCTAGGGTCTGTGGATGATATTGCTGAAATATCTGCGATACTATTGTTGAACTTTAGGGATGAATATATGCTAATGATACAATAACACTTTTGCTACGATTGAGGCACAGTTTATTGTTTACGATTTTGGACAAATAAGGGAAAGGTTACTGTCATGATAAGTGCTGACTATCATGTCGAATATTGTACCAGAAACGGGCTTGATAAGACCAGATGTATTAGCTTGTCCTACTTAATACCACAGGCTGGTCATGATAAGTGGTAACTATCGTGTCAACGTTGTCCTACTAAATATAAAAAGGCTTGTCATGATAACTGTTGTCTATCATGTCAAATATTGTATCAGTTACTTGATAAGACCGAATGTATTTGCTTAGATAAAAGGGCTTTTATACTTCAATTAGTACCCAATTGGTTCAATGTTTGTTATAACTTGCTCCTTTTATTATTCAAATAGGGTTTTTGATTACGAATTCACTTCGCTGCTCTCAACTAACACTGTAGAATGCTTGATGTAGAAAGCCTCTTAACATGTATTCATTTTGAGGAGCAGCAGAATTTGGAAAATCAATCGTGATAATTTGTGAGAATGAAAATGACCCGAGTAGGACTCGAACCCACGACCTCAGTTGCCCCGGTGCGCAGTGGTTCTAAAGTACGAATCTAGAGGTCGTGGGTTCGAGTCGTACTCGGGTCATTTTCATTCTCACAAATTATCTCTATGTATTCAATTGCTATTAACATTTGACACGACAAAAATAATCAGTTAATTTCATCCAAGAGAAAACAAATCAAATAGATAGTTAAGTAGTTCCAGCATTTGTATTTCCCATAGAATAATAAAGGCAAATTCCTTTATTGAAGATTGTTGGAGAAAGCCGATGGATTTCCTGTGCTACAACTTAAAAACACTTATTAAAAACGTCGTCAATTTAGTTATCATGTTCACTACTCTCTTCAAATGACTTTGAAATCTTGAGATATTCCATCATAAAGTGTATTTTTGGTTTTGTTTCTTTAACTTATTCCAAACTTCTCTTTTCTTAATTGTTTCTTAAGTTGGTACTGGAAAAGGTAGCTATCAAATGCATCAGGTAATTTTGACCAAGTAACTAAAACGGTAAATTTTTGGCATTGATGCAAACTACTTTTAGTGCTCTTAATAAGTATTATCAGAATTATCCACCAGTAAGTTGGTATTTGTGACATCGAGGTAAACTACTTTTAGTGCCCTTAAAAAATGTTATCAGAATGATCCACCTATAAGTTATATTTTGTGGTATCGATGCAAACTACTTTTAGTGTCTTCAAGACAATATTCTCAGAATTATCCACCAGTAAGTTGGTATTTGTGACATCGAGGTAAACTACTTTTAGTGCCCTTAAAAAATGTTATCAGAATTATCCACCTCTTAGTTGAATTTTGTGGCATCGATGTAAACAACTTTTTTAGTTTAGTTGGTTCAAGTCAATATGCAATTCTTGTGGCTTATCATATGTGCCTCCTTTTTCAATCGCATACGGCGTAAGTGATGAGCAAAGCAGTATTACAACCCATTAAGGCAGCTAAAGCTTTTCATGTCAGTTTCATTTGAAGTTTTTCATTTCTGACTACAAGCGGTTTCAAGCTAGTTGTAATCATTCAATGATTCTGCGTGTTTTTTTGTAAAATGAATGCACAATTATCTTGTTGAATATTTCATTTTATTTGTTATATTTTGTTAGAAATAATCCCAACATTTGTTCTTGAATGATTTTTGTTTAGACAAGCGTTCAATGAGGACGTTAGAGAAACAAAAACGTATTCTTGGTTTCAATGCGTTTGTCGGGACAGGTGCAACTCTTCTTTTTCAAAAACATCTTGTGGAGCTGACGCACTCTTTGGGCTTTTACTGAGTTTACTGAGATAAGTTCAAGTGGATTTTAAGGATTTTCGCAATCAGTGGAAACTGCAACATACACACAAATGTATAGTTACAAGGTTTTTTATAGGAATGAATTTGAATACTCTTGATAGGAATAAATTACTTGAATACCTCTGTCTAACACTTTTCCGACTATTGTAAAATAATCATGCGAAATTCCCATTAATTTGTATGGCTATTCTATACCCCTTCAAACTTTTGGCGAACATATTTGAGAGGTTTCTGTACGTGATTACAAGATCCAATGGGACCTCTTGGCTATCACCAGACTTGCCTTGTAGCCCCTCGTAATTTTACTCATGGAATGAGATGAACGGGTGCAGGGCCGTGGAGACACCGACTTGGCCCCAGGGTAAATGCGAATTCAATTGGTCTAAACTCAGCTACAAGAGATTTTATGATCAATAAAAATATATATTCAATGATATATATAAGAATGAACGTAAAATAAAGACTTTTTGGAATGCTAATAACAGTATTTTATTAAATCTCGACTAGTTTCGACAATCGTGTCATCGTCTGGAGAATGCCCTGGGGAATACATATAATGATATATAAAGCCAGTGTATTGGTTTTCAGAAGATAGTGCTCAATACATTGAAGTAGAGCATACACAAGCACTGATTGGCAGAAAAGAGACAGGAAACTACACTTTCATCTCGACAAGCCTGTTTCATGATTGCCCATTCAGTTTTTCAGTTTTTCATTTATTATCAATCCACCCTATATACAATTTTAAACACTTACAATTACAACTACTACAATAGAATACAATTAAGATACAAACATTATTACTGAAAATGAAATACACAAAAGAATACAAAAATACAGAACAATATAAGGAAAAACTACAATACTTTATTGTATATAAGATAGATTGAAATGTACTCAGGAGGAGATGTACTGAAACAGGCTTGTCGAGATACAAGTGAAGTTTCCTGACTCTTTTCTGCCAATCAGTGCTTATAATAATATATATACATATGATTCAACGGGCTCCTCAGGGGCAGATCCAGTTTTATGAGTGACTTTTGCAGAATGAATAAAAATATGGGGGTTTGTGGGCGTTATGTACAGTAAAGTGTAACCTAGAAATCAGACTGTTACAGCTGCCACCATTGCAACCGTTTGGATCCGCCCCTGCTCCTGGAATCCCCGGGGCCCCCTGGCTAAGAACCCTGGTAACCCCTGTCTCTACGGTACTGAACGGCATGATGGTAATTCAGCTTCTTAAGCACTATATAAGCGTAGAATAGTCGGCTGATCGTATGCGTGTACTGTGATTGTTGATCTCGTGTTGTGTTGATCACTTTTGTGTATCTGTTTGGGGGCCATAGTCAGTAATTATGCTTTAAAGGTGAAAGCCTAGAAAAATATTAAATCTTCATTGTTTCTCCCTGAAGAAAAATAGGGAGTCTCAACCTCCATAACGATAAAGATAAAGATAGGAAGATGATCTTCAATGTACGGTTATGCGAAAGAAGATTCACCTTACGTTACTGTTCAGACTCATCAATCTAGGACGATGGGAATAGAAATTAACGTTCTTAACAGAATAAGACAAAATTTCTTGCAATATTCAAAGTGAGGGAAGAAATTCAACCAAAAATAGCGTCCTAAGGTGTTTTTTCTTCCACTGTGTAGTCGAATTTGTCAACTTCTTGAAGACTCGTTTACTACATTTATGTAATATCATATCATTCTGCTTGTCTATGTTGGATAGATACAGTTTCTTATGTCTTAGGCAGTGCAGAATACACAGAGGCAGACTTTGCATAATGTTATGCTTCTTGAATGATTGAAATTTCTATAAATTCATGAAATGTTTCGTAAGGAATACTCCAGTCAGCAGGTTGAGAGTATTGGACAGGTGACGAGATAACGTAGAATAAATCATGTTGTGGATGAGAAAGAAATTTGCGTGCTTTACTGGAATCAATCAGAATCTCCGGCAGAGATTAAAAGAGGCCCGACAGACAAACACCCTGCTTATCTCACGAGAATCTCCCATTCAACTATCTCTATTGTGCCGACTTTGTACTTATCCGGTTTTAACGTGAGTAAGACCCACGCTTTGCTCGATCATGTTCTTCTTAGCATCGTATTTCAACTCGTCTTATGTTGCTATTTGGTGTGGTTGTATTTCAATGTCTACTTGGTCTCAGTCTTAATTCTCCTCATCCTAAAAGCCTTCGTTCTTTATGTCCTACTTAGTCGGCATTAATACTAAGCTATCAGACTTTGAGTTGATGAACACAGTGTTTATCCACCAATAAACCTTCGATTCGGGAAGGACAGATCCTTCTTAATACGATTCGAGGAAGTGTTCAGTTTGAAATAATTGACTGCGATAAATCACACTTCTCCAAATATAACTAGCAATTCAGCTCAACTCAACAGACTTCTTAGTAATTCAACTCAATATTTTATTTGGACTGCCCTGTGCAATGAGCCGATCACATGAGAATTGATGACCGCACAACGAAAGCCGTTTGTGCCAGAATTTGTCCATGTTTCTCAACCCTAACAGTTGTGAGGCTGGAGTGGTCATCATGGTGTATGGAGGTCATCGCCCTTCAGGAGATTCGTGTAGTTGTTAAGAACCTGGTCAGGTTATTCTCTGCATCGGGATTTAAATTCAGTGAGTGGTGGTGCAATCAATGTGATTGATATGACTTGGGTTGAGTCGGTGGATTAAATCGATTGCCCTTGTAGTTCAGTTGGTAGAGTGTTTGAGTTGCAGACTTTCTCGCTGAAGCATGTGGAAACGACAGCTATTATTCATGTAGGTTTGGAAGATATTTCAATTGGAACCAAAATGTTTTGGTGTTCTTTTGGAGATTTGAGGATTGTGTAGCCCAGGGCAAAACACGTCAAAAGGACCTTAATTTGAAGACATCGACCTTGTTTCAGAGTCTTTTCTTTTTTATCAAGGCTTTTTTCTGGTCATAAAAAGCGCAGAGCCATGCCTTTGGACATGCCCTTGGACCATCTGGAATCTCTGTTGTTTGTTTTCTTATTAACCCTTTATTGGCCCTTTATCCGTTGAGTCTCGTGGCTTCCCTAGAAGTAGCTGTTGCTTACCTTGTCTTTTTACAAAACTCTACTCAAATGTCATGAAGTTTCACACATGTTTTATGAAGGTCGAGAGCAGAAGCTTTAGACTTGGAGGAAGGTGGAGATATATTTGCAATTCTAGTATCAAGAAGCCGGCCATCTTCTGCGTAGTCACCTTGCCAGTATTAACAGAGTTGATTTAGCATAATGCTGCATAACACTGTGCCTAGACATTGGGTAAGGCCCAAGGTGTGTGACTTGGGGAAGGGATATCAGAATAGTGGTAGCCTACATGTGAGGACATATATCAGCTGCATACAGTTACGCCTGTATTTGCACAATCATTCAAGCATCTTAATCAAGAGCAAATTTATATGTTTTATTCAAAGGGGAAGTATTGGTTGATATCTTAAATGGGAACATAGACAGCAAAGGGGAACATAGACAGCAAATGGGTACATAGACAGCAAATAGGAACATAGACAGCAAATGGAAACATAGACAGCAAATGGAAACATATACAGCAAATGGAAACATAGACAGCAAATGGAAACATAGACAGTAAATGGAAACATAGACAGCAAATGGGAACATAGACAGCCAATGGAAACATATGCAGCAAATGGGTACATAGACAGAAAATGGGAACATAGACAGCAAATGGAAACATAGACAGCAAATGAATCGGACTATCTAGGGCCTCATTATATGAAGTGAGCTGACCCTGGTGGGCCAATAACATGTCCGCTTATTTCCATATAAACATGTGCCTGCCAATTCGCCTCGCGTTATGTCAACTTGCGTCACTTAATGTCCATTTGCCTCGCGTAATGTCAATTTGCCGCATCTTGGCCGAACTCAGGTCAGTTTGCCTCATCTAGGCCGAACTCAGGTCAGTTTGCCTCGTGTAATCAGGCCGTTAGATTGTATGCAAAACGAAACAATTGTTGTGATGGATTGACAGTCTCAGATTTAGAAACATATCGCAATTGTTTCAAGAAATGTCTTCTGTAGTTCTCTATGAATAAGGGAAATGGTTGTTGTTGTTTATACTGAATGTGACCATTTCTAGGCTACAACTAAAGTAGGTTAATTCAGAGCCAGGAAAACATCACCGAACATTACCGAAACATTACCGAAGGTTAAGAAAAAACTGAGAAACTGAGAATTGACTCCAACACAAGTAACCACTAAATAGTTTGAAAGTGCCTTTTAAAGCATTGTAAAGCGGTGAAATTTTAGCAGAATGGAAGTCTCGTTTGATGCTTTTACGATTATTTGATAAAAATCCTCTTTATTTGTCTCTGCGTGCAAATTATAATTTAACATTGCTAGTGCATAACCTATGCTGAGTGAGGAATGAATATAGGCTGCTTGAAATGTTACCTGGAGAAAGGTTAAAGACTTTTCTGGAATCTGATGAATTCCATTCTGGCAACGCAACCATTGAGACCGCCAGAACCGACTCATAGTTTCATCATAGCTACATTGTCACCGGTCTGAATGAAGTGAAGGGTCTCAATCAAACACCAGCAGATTGTATACTCAGATACAAATTCATTTGGATTTCGAATAAGCTGCATTTAATTTATTATTAAATATCTCCCGGAGTCAGCCATCATTCAGAGCGGAACCCGTTGTTCCTTGTTTGTCGCCGAGTCGCACATTAATTAATCTCCGCACTGCTGTTTGTCTGTGACAGAGGGACGCTGTACGGCTTTCGCGTTCGTGGGGAAAGAAATCCAAAGGTAGAAAGATAGATGAAGCCGGAGCATAAGAATTGTAAGTAAAGTATTCTGAATCTCACTGTTTTTGCTATAGGCGGTTATAGTCAGGGAAATTTGAAACAAAGCGAAACATAATATAATTCAAGCCGTTTTGTCTGAAAGTAGCAATGACTGTGCTTTATAGATTTAGGAAATGTTAGGGTATTATTTTATATGAATAAATCTTGCTTCCCTTTTCTCTACTTTTCACTTTAAATGTCTGGAACAGTTTTTTCATCATATGTGTTCGAGACTTTCAATTTTCAAATTTTTTAAAAAACTGGGAATCACAAATCAACTAAGATGACGTGATGTAGACAGCTTTTGATTTAGATTTCAATTCATTGATAAATGATAACCTTCACTATAAAAAGGAGCGTCGTCAGAACATATTCATTTGTCGGTTATAAGGATGAAACTAAAAGTTACAACTAATCGTACGATGAAACAATTAGCATGTAGATAAGGGAGAACGCTACTAACCAAACCACTTGCTTTATGCAGAATATGTTTTATTCAAAGAGGAAGTATTTGCTGATATCTTTCATGGTAATATAGATAAGAAATAAAGTAGATTGTTTAGGGCCTAACTGTATGAAGTTAGCTGACCCTTGTGGGCCAATAACACATACGCTTATTTCCATATATTCACACGTGCGAGCCGATTGGCCTCACCTATTTTTCCTTTCTCTTCTTGTATTTTAATCATCACTGCTGCAACTAGTCTATCTATGTTATGTTTTATGTTTTGCGACGCTACTTGTGTAGCAAGTAAGTAATTGATATAGACATTAATTAATTTTACAAGTTGTAAACTTCGCACGGATAAGCAATGTAGCACAATGGTTATGGTAACTGCAATGGTACTGTAATGGTAACAGCAGTAACAGTGGCAACATTTAGCAACAGCAGTACAGTATGTAGTGATGAGTGGAGCATTAATAAGACCCTTATTTCAAGACACGAGAATATGGTCCAGACTTTTGAGACCAAATTTAATGACCATTGCCTTTAGCGGCAATAACCTAAAAATAGAAACTGGTCGACATCAAGGCTTGTCCCTTTAAAATCACTGGAAATACTTCTGTTCTTAAGAAAATCTCGTACCCTTTAAAGGGAGAAATGCCCCTCGGTCAACTGAACTGACATCTTTAAAACACTTATTCAGATTTGATAACCCAGTGTTATCCAAGGTATCTGTATTTTTCGAAAACAAACTAGATATGAAGAAATAGGCAATTGAAACTTCGCAGTTGTCTTCTTACTCGTTCAGAACACCATGTATGCGTTTCAACTACTGAAAACGTTTAAACGCTCAAAAGCTAGGCATCAAAGTTAAATGAATATTGTTGATAATGTTTTCATTGTTGCTTTTATGTTTCATCAACTCTGTAATGTAATTTGTTTGAAACAAAATCTGACCAAACCTTCATCTTCGCTATATTCCTAACGTAATGATAACTGCTCTGTACCGGTCAAAGACTTCAATAATAACCATTAAAAACTATTGGCAGCTTTTGAGAAAACTATAGAAATACTGGGCTAGGACCGTGGTTAGCATGCTCGCATTTGGAGGACGAACCCGGGTTCAAGACCTGGTGATGGCACATGAGAACCGTGGCAGCCTACTTGGTGAAATACAATTTCCGTGTCAGCCCTCGCCTTACGAATTTATGCTAGAAATATCTTAAATTATTCTGATGAAATCGACTCATGCAAAAGATTTGCTTTTCACTTTCTAGTTTGTTCAGCTTGATCAACGTGAACAAATCGTTTCTTTGACCTGGGTCGTGATTTGCGTATAGTAGGTCAACTGATAGAAACCAATTCAGCATTTCTATAGAAGCCTGTATTGGCTCTTGGTGATATATTTACAAAAAGCACATGTTGGGACGGAAAGTGTCTTTGTGATTGCTTTCACCAAGACCAAAGCAATTATGGGGTGATTAAACGTGTTTTTCGCACCAACGCATTACCTACCTGCTGAGCATTGAGGTCTCGTTCACGAGTGAAATCCACTTTACCCTTCTGAGTTTGCACTGGAAATTAATTTCTGACAGGTTTAATGGAAAAATTTGAAAATGATTCATGGTTGAGTGGTAGCAGCTGGTTCAATCCCTCGAAGAGCATGAGCAAATACTCAAGAGAGTGTACTTGATGCCTCTTTGCTTAGCTCTTAAGCTTTGCGAGGCGTAGGTTGTTTGAAGGGGGATCGGGGGCATGGCCATAAACCACGTGCTTCATACATGCGTAAAGAGCCTCACATTGGAATAGAAAATGCAAAATACCTTCAAATTTGGTCTAATCAAGAACGTAGAGATGTGTCAGACCCTGTAGTTTCCATAACCACCTCAAAGAGCAGTGTACCGGAACGTGCAGAAGCCAAAAGCCACTAGGTTTGCACGGAAGGACTTTTGCAGTAATGTAGAGGGATGTTATGAGTTACGTGGAGGAATACCTTACTGTAATTAAGAGGGTGTTCAGTAATGTGGAAAAATATCTTACATTAATGTTAAGGTTTTTCAGTAAATGTCGAGGGATATCTTGCAGTAATGTGGAGGGTGTTCAGTAATGTGGAAGGATATGTTGCAGTGATAAAGAAGATTTTTAGTAATGTGGAGGAGGGATATCTTTCATTAATGAAGAAGGTGTTCAGTAATGATGAGGGATATCTTGCAGTAATGAAGAGGGCGTTCAGTAATGTGAAGAGATATCTTGCAGTAATGAAGAGGGCGTTCAGTAATGTGAAGAGATATCTTGCAGTAATGAAGAGGGATACTAGTCAGTTATATAGAAGGATATCATCAGTAAGCTGGCAGGTGTAGAGTAATGTGGATAAATATTGGAAGATAAAAAAGTACTGTAATCCTTCACATTACTGCAAGATATCTCTTCACGTTAATGATGATATCCCTCCACATGAATAGAAGTCCTTCACATTATTGAACTCACCTTGCATTAATCCGCATGTTAATGACAGGATCAGTTTTCTACCAGGTTGAATATTCTAGTAGTTCAGTTTCGTTATTTTGATATCAATTAATCTCACTTTGTTAGCGAATTAAAAAGCAATCACTCAAAAAAGTGAGAAATAATGAAATTGTTGTTCGAAAATGATAACAACTAGAACAGATGAATAGAGCACCGAAATCGCCTTTATAAATCTTGTTAGGTGACTTAAAAATGTTTATAAAATAACTTTGAAAACAAAAGGTTTTTTTGAAAATAAATTGGATTAGTAGCTACTTTTGCTGGTATGTTGTTGTTCATTGGAAACATAGAGGCAGGTGATTAAGACGAATTCGGATGTCTGAGTTCCTATTAAGACCAGCCCATATCACGTGTGTGCAGTCGTGCTTGGGATGTTCAGTAGTGTTTTTAGATGTTCAGTAATGTGTTAGGATGTTCAGTTGTTGGGGATGTTCAGTAGTGTGTTGGGATGTTCAGTTGTTGGGGATGTTCAGTAGTGTGTTGGGATGTTCAGTTGTTGGGGATGTTCAGTAGTGTGTTGGGATGTTCAGTTGTTGGGGATGTTCAGTAGTGTGTTGGGATGTTCATAGGGGAAGTGATGTTCAGTAATGTGTTCGGATGCTCAGTAGTTCGGAGGGATATCTCTTAGTTGTGTGGAGGGATGTTGGGTAAGTGTTGGAGGATTTCTCTAAGTAGTGTGAGCGTACAGTAGTGTTGGGAATATTCAGTAATGTGTGGTGTTTAGTAGTGTGGCAGGATGTTTAGTGGTTCTGAGGGTGCAGTAGTGTGGAAGGATGTGCTGTAAGTGTTTGGGTATATCTCCATGGCCCCGTTCACACTGCTCTGTATATGGATGAAAACGGAGCAAAACCTTTCCATTTCGGCCTTGCGTTCACACTGATACGCTTAAAATACGGAGCTGTTCGAATACGCAAACAAGTACGCATACTTTTGAATACGATGCGTATTGAATGCGCTCCGTTTTCAGTGTAAACACCAAATACAGAGACAATTGAAAACGACTGTATTCTTTTAATGAAAATATTTGTCTGGAAATGGCATTATAAGTACCGTATTTGCTCAGAGCAGTGTGAACACTCTATCATATTAATAGCGTATTTGCTTAAAAACGGAGCAGTGTTAAATAGGCACTGTTTTTGGCCTTCAAATACGGAGACAAACAAATACGGAGCAGTGTGAACGAGGCTTTAGTAGTATGGGGAATGTTCAATCGTGTGGAGGGATTTCAGTATTGTAGATTGATGTTCGTTAGTTTACAGGCGTATCTCTGAGTAGTGTGGGGTGATGTTCAGTAGTTTGGGGTACCTTCAGTAGTTTGAGGATACCCACACTACTCAGCGATATCTCTTCGCACTACTGAACAACTCCACACTACTGTAAATCCCACATTACCGTACAAACGTTGTATGTGGTGAAAACCCTACCCTACATGGCTCAATTTTTGGCTTTGTTCGTGTATTTTTGAATGAAATTTGATTATTTGAATTTAGCCTGCCTGTCTCACCCAGTGCGCAAGCGCGAAACTCAGAGTTAATGAAGAAAGGATTTGTTATAGTGGAGCGTATATGGCAGTGTATAACTATACTGCACTCGTGTATATCGAGCACTATAGTTAGGATACTATCTCCACTTAAAAAGAGTTTACAAGCAAGATATCAAACCACCTGCAATGTTCTGGCCATGTTTTGCTCTCATCCTCCCCATATTGCTGCGATTGCTCACTAAAAAGCCTTTGAGGTCGCTCACTCGTAAGGATGCCGCAGATGATAAGGTAATTACAGCAGAGCAAGCAACAGCGCACGCTCACCGCCGCTCATCTCAAATTCAAATTGAACCAGCAGAATTAGCATTTACCATGCAGGCCAATCATAGCCATCTTAGCTTTCTACACAGCTTTTGAAGTTAAATCATAAACGTAGACTAAACCAGTGTAGCAACTCAAAGTAGCAAGATGAGAGCTAAAAAAGAAAGGGAGAACTTCAGGTGACTAGCTCATCAGCCAACTAGTGGTATTAGCTGATCACCCTGGGGTACACCATGACTATTCTGGAGAAAAACCATAAGAACCGTGCAAGAATATTATCAGTACTGTGGAGGGATATTATCAGTACTGTGAAGGATATTCAATACTGTTGAGGATTTTCAGTATTGTGGCGTATATTGTCAGTACTGTCAGGGATATCATCCATGCATTGGAGATGGAGGGTGTTCAGTACTGTGGCCGATATCATCAGTACTGTAGAGGGTGTTCAGTACTGTGGCTGATATCTTCAGTACTGTGGAGGGATACCATCCGTATAATGCAGGGACATCATCAGTACTGTGGTGTATACGATCAGTACTATTGAGGATATTCAGTATTTTGTAAAATACGATCAGTACTGTGGATGGTGTTCAGTAGTGTGGGGGACACAATCAGTACTGTGGAGGTAACATATGAAGGTTCAATTGCTTTGAGCGTAACCTGAAAATGAACACTGATATTCATATGATCAAGTCTTTTGCAATTAATGGAAATCAAATCAATAAATGATATTTTCTTTTTTCAGGACATTGACAACGGACGATGAATCGACTGGGCCTATTTCTCTTCTGCCAACTTCTCAGCTTGAGTTTTTCATTTGTTGTCAAATGGAACAAAAATGTAAAGGAAGACAAAGGTGACATGCGAATGAGGCATGACCTCGTTTTCGTGAGCTCTGAAAAGAACATCAATACCACCGCGTTCAAGAATCACCACGAAAGATTTTCCAATCTCTCTTTCGAGGAGCGATGCATGACGGGAAAGGACTTATCCGTTGGTTTTATTTTGTACCGACCTTATGTCGAGAATATTGCAAGTGGTTAGTATTTCTTTATCTCTATTAGCTTTTTTACGCGGGAGAATAAACAGGATTTGGAAAACCGATGAGTTGGTACAGTGGTTGAAGTGCAGACTCAGAAGGATCGGCCAGTTTCAACTAGGTTGACGGTGTAAGCTCCCTTTGCGTTTTCATGAAGAAGGCTGAATTTAATCTCAACACGGGCTGAACTAATTTCGGCTTTTCAATCCGTGATGGGATTTCAACACAGGCTGAAATTCTCACATAATCTCATCTAAATGCAAATAGTTTTCAACCTGGGGCGTGTTGAAAATAAAGCTGGAACGCAAAGAAAGGAGTTCAATCCTATGACCTTACCCGCACCTCATCTCAGCCTGTGTTGAGTTTTCATATAAGTGCAAAGCAAAATAAGAGAAGTCAATAATACTCAACCTGTGCTGAGTTCAATACAGGCTAAGATTTTTCATGTGATGGGTCTCTTAGAGGTCGTTGTCTATCCGGGTCATTTTCATTCTCCCAAATTATTTCGAAGTATTTCATGCAGTACGATACCTATTGAGCAAAGTTGAGCAGGTAAAGAATGCAAAAGAAGGTTTGTAGATATATTACGAATGGCGAAGCACAATGGGGAGATGCGGCTCTAGTTTGTCCGTCCTTGCGCTCTTTTCCCACTAAACAGCAGAACAGTGGGAATATCTAGCACAATTGAATATCTGCTATTCCCTTATTCATGAAGTTTGAAAATACTATCATATGTCTATATATGTACAATATATCACTATAGCAATTGCGTTGTCTTGAGTCCGAATCTAGTGCTCGATGTACAAAAGTGCAGAGCAATGTAGATGAGAAACAAGAAAAGAGATTGGCCCTCTGTTACTCAAATTTTCATTTTCTCACTCTGTAGCTCAAAGTTTCATGGTCTGAAGATTGCAAGACCATTAGACTTTGAGTTACAGAGAATAAGCCTCCTTTTGTTTCTCATCTAGATTTACATTCATATATTATATGTAGATGAGAAACAAGAAAGAAGACTGGCTCTCTAGAGAAATATTGAAGAAAAACTAAAGAAACTTTGGGTTACAGAGAGCCTGTCTCCTTTCTTGTTTCTCGTCTATATCGCTCTGTGCCTTCGTAGATTGACCACTATGATGCTTTTATAGACAGCGTGATGCTATAGAGATAGGTATGAGTATGAAATTAATATCATTATTTTCAAGCAACTCAAACTATCTCAATTTTCAATCCGTTGTAAATGATGGAAATGTAGCTACCCTGAACAGATATTTACCTATCATTTTTTCCATCTCGAATCACTTAGGGCCGTTTTATACGTCGAGCCGTACCATGACGAATCAAGTGAATTCTTGTTGGTTCGGCACGGCACGGCTGTATAAAACAAAATTTTTACTTGATTCGGCACGGCACGACTGAGTCGAACCATTCGCCTAGAGCTCCTCGCCCGGTACGGCACGGCAAGGCAAAGTTCGACTTATAAAACGAAATGCCGTGCCGTGGCAAATCATGAATACGCATGTGCATTGTAACTTGAATCATAATCATAATCATATCATAATCATAATCATAATCATAAAAACTTATTTACAGTTGGTTTATTTGTAGTTAATAAAACTAATTGACACCAACTATCTACAATAATAATACAGAAATACTTTAATTTAATTACATAATAATACATAAATACTATAATTTAAGTGCAAATGTAGCACGTGCAGTTGTCGCCATCCCAGCAGCGTATTTCTTTTTTGAATTTCATGAGAGAAGTTGTCAATTTTAGATCATCACTAAGAGTATTCCACAATAAGCTGCCTCTAAATGATAGGGAATTTATTCCGTAGCGCTGAGAACTCACCGAGGGGATCTTGCATAGTTCTTTAGTCCGTAGGTTGTAGGGGACATCTTTCTTGACAAAGAAATCCCACATGTACTCAGGATTGAGATGATTCATTGATTTATAGATCTCAATCATGAGACTCTGAAGATTCTTTTTATGTGTGAACACAACACAACATTACGCATGCGCATTTGAGGTTTGCTTGATACGGTGCGACTTCGGCACGACTGTATAAAACCAAGGCTTTTCACGTGTCGCCCCAATGCCGAACCACATATTTTCAGTTTTGGCACGGCACGGCTCGACGTTTAAAACGGCCCTTATTGTTATTGTTAACTTCTGCATCAATCATTGATTCAAGATCGAACGACGCAAGGTACCATACACGTTTTTTTATTTGTAAGGAACCTTTTGTTTGAGTTGAGGCTGGAGTTCCTTAATTTTTAACCAAAATGAGGCTCATAGTTCCTTATTTGGTTCCTTGTTGTATACCACCTTGATGATGTTGTTTCATGTTATGTTATCAAAAAAATGTTTGTTCTTTCATCTGAGCCTCGATAGTTCCTTAAGGTTCCTTATTTTTAGGGGCATTCTCAGCCTTAGGTTCCTTATAAAGGTGTTCCTTATTAAAAAAAAAACGTGTACTGTATAGGGCACATTTTCATTCACGACACCGTTACCATCCATTACAAGCTTTAAAATAGACTTATTGAACAATTTGTTTTGATGCAACTATATTATTTGTTCTTGCAGCAAAATACGTGGTGCTGACCGGCATCATTCCTGGGTTGCTAAAACAACTTCTGGAGCACTGCTGCCCTAACAGCACCGTGACATATGGCGAGCTTTACGACTCGATTCGACAGGCGGAGGAAGACTTCGATTCCAAAACTGACTGGGACCTCACGTTTCCACTGTATGGTCTGCAAGGCTCGGCAACGAAAGAGTTCAAGGACAATCCCTTCATTCCCCTGGTGGAAGCCCCACGCCTGGTCCTCCTTGTCCCTGAATCTCTGTTTAACCTGAAGAATACTCGCACAATAGTCCTACTGAAGACGGTTATGAATGCCTGGCCGATGCTCATATTCATATCCGTGTCTGCTTGTCTTTCTGGCCTGATTCTCTGGTTTCTGGTAGGTAGTTTCGAGTTTTATGTTTATCCTCTTTTCTAAGTTTGAGAAAAATGCGACTTTAACTTTTGTGGCGTATTTCTATTGTTTTTTCTGATGCGATGAAATTCGTGTAGTGACGCCCGTCTTGTGTGGGGAAGCTTCAGAAACAAGGCTTTCATGAGTGCAATGTGAATAAGTAAGTATTTTTGTAATTTACGTTGTATTGATAAACATCTTATTAGAAGACCTCATTATAGAAACGTACTAAGCTGGTGTTTAAGTCTGAATTATCTATTTTTTTCATTTCGCCGCACGACACGGGCGTCATTACGCGGACCTCACCGCATCAGATAAAACAATAGAAATACGTCACAAAATTTAAAATCACATTTTTCTCAAACTTCCGCCAGAGAAACCCCCAAATTTTTTTTACATAAATCCCCGTTTCTTGATGCGCAGAACTCAAATATCGCGTCAAAATAGTGCCCAGGTTCCTAGAAATCCAAGAAATTTTCAACAAAATAATTTTTTTAGCCAAAACGGGCTAAAATTAGCCAAAGCGAGCTAATTTCAAAAAAATTAGCCCGTTCTAGCTTAGTATCCCTAGCTGTGCATATCAATTCTCTTTTGCACGCTGCTTCCATTCATGAGACCCATTCAAATTAAAATGGCCCCCATCAGATAATGGTCTTAATATTTAGATGTGAATCAATCGCTATAGCAACGCGTTGTCTATAAAAGAATCATATTGCTCGATGTAAGAAGGTTTTATTTGCTGTACCGTTAAACACCAGAACGCGACCATCTTCATTGGAAAATGTGGGGCTATAGGGGAAATCTCACATCACTGTATTAGTTGAAAAGGTAAAATGACAGCCAAATATGATAAAAACTTCGATGACAGCAACTTTCATTTATTCACCACTCATTCATGGTTCACAGTTAACCACACACACGGCCTCATGGCAGCCAATTCATCTACTGTTCATGTCCACCATAAATATCTAACAAACAGCTTGTTTTCAAACCAATGAATTCAATCTTATCGTTTGTTGTCAATGAAATGACAGAGAATTGTGATAGCGCTAAACATCAACCAGCAATAACCTCGAATTTTTTGGAAATTAACAAATGACAAACAACAATGACTGTTGTCAATGAATGATGAATAGTATTTTTGGTGCAAATTTGCATTTCCACCAAGCTGAAACTAATCGAAGCAATGAAATATTCATCTGATATCATTCGAGCCAGCACTTTGACCCGAATCTAATTACAACATGCAGAGAAATTTGCCTCGACTTCGATCCGTACGCGTTTGGGAACAGTTCCAACCGTTTACACTTAACCTAAATTAGCAGTGATCCAAATGAGTACACCTTGGAAAGCAATCCCAAATGGGTCCAGATAGCAGACCCAAATGGGTATGGATCCACAGGTCTAGTGTAAACGGGAGGCCTATCAGTGCTAGTTTGGATACGGATCCATTTTGATCCGTGCTAGTGTAAACGGGGTTTTAGAAAGATGGATCTGATTCGTTCTTCCACTGTAAACAATACAATACACGAGGGGAATTTCACTCGCTTTCAAAGCGTACGAGATTTTTTCAGGAACAATAGGATTTTCAAGGGATTTTCATTCGAACAAATGGATTTCCTCGAAAAGTGTACGAGTTTTAAGGAAATGATTTGCCTTTCGCTTATGCCTACTTTTACACGTTTCTCCGTTCTTTAGAACACAAAGATATTCGAGAACAAATTGCTTCAGGAAATATGGAATGAATAGAATAGCCTAAGGAAATTCATTTATTATCTAATAGGAAAAGGCTCAACTGAAGGTGGTAAATGACTGGAAAGTCCCGCCACAGTGTTCGATACACGCTTTTTTATCAAGAACTAATTGCAAGTCCAAGTACTAAACGTACCTTAAATTTTCTATTGTTCTATATTGTTAAAGAAAAAATTTGAACAAAAAAATCCGTTTTATTCTAGCAATCCTAGCTCTAGGTTCCTTATAAATTGGTCCCTTACATACAAAAAAGTGTAATTACAAAGTCATAATTCTGGGTGTGTAAATTTGCCGCAAATAGCAATTTTGCATATCTTATTAGAGTACCAAATAAAAAATGACATTTGACTACTATTCCAACATATGAAGTTACAGCATTCTTCAATCCTTTTCAGGACAGAAACAAGAATCCTGGAGAGTTCCCCCCTTCATTTTTCGTTGGTGCATGGGAAGGATTCTGGTGGGCCTTCGTCACCATGACAACAGTAGGGTAAGAATTCTTAGCTTCTTCAATTGTTTCCCGCTTCGTGAAAACCAGTTTGTAATCAGAGAAATTTGCTGTACAGTGGAGGGAATACGAACGAAGAAGGGTATTCAGTACGATGGAGGGATACCTACAGCACGATAGGGGTTTTTTCAGTACGGTGGAGGGTATGCAATACGTGGAGAGATATCATCAGTATAGTGGAGGGATATCTTCAGTAGCACGGAGGATATTCCAGTGTACTAGTTGTCCTCCGATGTACTGATGGTATCCCTCCACATTACTGAAAATTCTCCTATGTATGGATAATATCTCTCCGAAATACAAAATATCCTCCGATGTACAGATGATATACCCCGCAGCACTGAATATCGTCCGATGTACTGATAATATTCCTCCACTGTACTACACATCCATACTACGCATCCATCAACCAGGGTTCTTTTAACACTTTGATGTTTCCAAAAGACAGAAGAATGGTTGATTGTTAATTTATTCACCTCTCATTCATGGTTCATAGTTTACCGCAAACACACAGCTTCATAGCGGCCAATCGACTACTTAATCAGTATTCACCTCAGTCTTCAAACAAACTGCTTGTTCTCAAACCAATTAATTCTATCTTATTGTTTGTAATCATGCGATGACAGAGAATCGTGATAGTGCTAAACAGCTACCAGCAATAGCCTCGAGTTTGTTGGAAATTGAAAACTGACAAACAACAATGATTACTGTTGATGAATTATTCTATTAACGACTAAAAAAGCCGCAGTATGACCAATGCTTTCCCAGTAGTTAAGCAAAAAAAACTAAGAATTCCCCCAGCAGTTTACTTTTACTTATAGTATTCCTATCATCTATACTGGGGCTCTTGTTTCCTGAAGCTGTTAAATAATGGTAACCCCTTTTTCCTAATCCTCTTAAGACTAGCCCTATATACCCCAACCTTATATACGCTAGCCCTATAAACCAAATCCCTCCATACCCTACCCCTATGTACCCTAGCCCAATGTACGCTAAACCCTATCTACCATAACCCCATGTACCCTACTCTATATACTCCAGTCGTATGTACTCTAATCATGGAAACTCTGATTCTGTAGACCCTTAACCTAGACATCCTAACCTTATATACCCTAATTTTATTTACCCTAGCCCTATTTTCCATAACCTTAAAAACCATAACCCGGTATAACCTGACCCCCTCATCCTACAAACTCTGTCGTCTGAAACTTGATTATTTTCACGGTTCCCAGAGAGATGTCATTAGACAGAATTAACCGTAATTCTATTTTTGATTATAGGTATGGAGATCGGTCACCCAAGTCAATATTGGCAAGAATTTTTTGCATCTTTTGGATTTTATGTGGAATCATTCTGATATCGTTATTCACTGGGTTGGTGAGTGCTGCTCTATCTGTCAGTGCTACGCCCGTTTTCAACGTACCCGGAGCTAGGGTAAGTGCATTTCTGAAATTCTGCTTTAGCAAATTAACTTATAGTGCAACTGAGTGTAAGATACGGTTATATAACAACTTTACTTATAGCCCTTGCATTGAATCAAGTGCTCTTGAGTGCAGATTACGGTTAGAGTTAGGGTTTTTAGGTTTAGGGTTAAGGATTGAGTCATGGGTAGGGTTTGTGCTAGGGTTAGGGTCAGGGTTGGGGGGTCAGGGGTAGGGTTAGGTTGACGGTTACGGTTAGGATAAAGGTTAGGATTAGAGATAGGTTAAGGGATAGGTCTAGGCTTAGGATTAGGTCAAGAGTTAGGATTAGGGTTCTATTTAATGATATAAATGAAAACAAAATTGGCTTTGGACTCATAACACATAGAGGCTTATGAAATGTTACTATATCCAGCGTGAATTTCAGCCTTTTACAGGAATGGATTTGCCTTTAACACTATTTTTATGTTCTAATAAATCGTGTTGGTTTACACACAAAGTGCATGACCCAATAATTGGCTAGACTAATTGAAGCAGTACATGGATATTTGATTGGCAAATATTCTTACTATCTTTGTGGGGTTTTGATTTGAACGCTAAGTGCATGGCCCACTAAGTTTATTCTGTCTATGTTCTGAACATTACAGTAGCGTATAACAAGCGAATTCAACACTCAACTCTTATGTGATGCATTTTATTTGTTTATTTGAAGATTGGTGCAATTAGTGGTAGCAAGGAGTTTCAAATAGGAGTTGGATTAAATGCAGACATGAAAGGTATCGCTTATATTTTCTATCAAACAACCTGTTCAGTTTGTTTCCTGGAAGTCAATCTGGCTAACGGAAGTGGATCTGTAAGCTCACGTCAAAACGCCAGAATAACACATGCTCTGTTCAGTTTTTTGTATTAGCTTTAATTTAGGCCCGAGTTACACGACATCGGATTGGGTTCACTGAAGTTCACCGTTCAACGAAGTCGTGTTAATACAAGGAAACCGAAGTGATAATCGCTTCGGATTGATAGACCCAATCCGAAGTGAACCCAACCCGGCGTCGTGTAACTCAGGCCTTACTCTTCTTTTTTCTGTTTATTTATCTAAGTGCTCATATTTTTCACTAGTTATTTCATTTTTAACGGATTTCGTCAAAACACAAACAAAGTTTTCAGTCGACAAGTAATTATTTTGAGCCACACCCCTAGCCTAAACTTTCTGCTTCCCTTTCGTTCCCTTCTTCCTTATTTATCAACAATCCTTTTTTGGCAAAATTTGATTAAATCTACAAATAATTTACCTGTCTATTAACAAATATATACTGATTCAACAGATAGTGAGGAAAATGGCCTGCAAAGCTCAAATTAAGCTCCTTCCATTCTTCCTCCTCAACAAATTATATTTATTGTGTTACATTTTCATTTTTAATAATACTTCCATTATTATCACCAACCACTTGTTTTGAATTAATTAGTCATTGTGTAAAAGCAATTAATTGATTTGATGTGAAATGAAATGAAAACTTGAAACATGAAAAACGTTATAATGAAAAGGGCCTCAGCTCTCTACTTCTTAGGCCCTGTCTGCACTAGCCCGAGTTGACTACAACCGTTGCAAAGAGTCAGCCCTTCTCCAATGAAATCACTTCAAGGGTTTACACGAACCAGCTAGGTGGGTAGCCTGTCTCGAGGGTACGGTTGACCCGTTGAGACAGGTTGGCTTCTTTGGTGATTTTTCTATGTGAAGGCCAGTCCGCCAGTCAGCTAATTTTTGTTTGTGAATGTCAGTTCTATCAGCGAAGCTGGCCTGGACTGGATTAGCTTCCTTTAAAAGCAATCAACCTGTGTTCATGTGAACTATCGAATAACTTTTATAATGAAATGAGCTGCCCCAGGTCAGGAGCAAACCAGGGCTCGGGTAAACAATGTCTTAGCTAAATTCTCAGAGCTGGTCATGTGTTTTTAGCAATGAGCTCCTGGGGTTATGTGACTTACCGCTGGATGGGAGTCTCTCCTTACAGCTGTTTCATAGTTAGCCCATTGCATACATGTCTGTGGTCAAGGCTCCTCTGTAGTAATGAATTTTGTTTTCTCCTTAGCATTCGACCACCATCACGAACTATTTGAAGCCTTGACTGGCAGCAAGCTGGAAGGTGCCATTATCGACAATTTCATCCTTACCGCCATTAAACCCCAGCTAGAGGAGCACCAGCTACGTATCGAGCGGGAGATTCCCTACCCGGTCATGTACGGCGCTGCTATGAGAACCAATGCGCCTGGCGTGGAAAAGTGCTTCAGGAAATTCATTCGCCACCATCCACAAAAAATGTTTGAGAAAATCTCAGAAAGACTGGTTCCTGTGCGGGTGAGTATTTTTTGTTCAGGACAACCCTAGGTAAAGTAGCATCTCTCCCAGTCAAGTGTAGAGGTTGATAAGCACATATGCTTACTATATTTGTTAAGTATTGGTTTATGCATGAGTGCAAAGGACCCACTGAATAGGTAGACCAATTCAAGCAGTACATTGATTATTCATATGAAAATGCGCTTACTATCTTCGTATAAGGCATTGGTTTATGTGCGAATCACAAAGGGGAACTTAACAGGTAAACTAATCGAGTAGTACATTAATGGTTGATAAACAAATACGTTTACTATCTTTGAAAAATATTGGTTTATGCATAAGTGCAAAGGACCCACTGAATAGGTGGACTAATCGAGTAGTTCGACCCTAGTCTTTTCTCTCAACGTGACCAAACCTTGTAACTCCTTTTGCCTATTTGTCTGGGAGTAACGAAGAGCTGGAAAATTCAATTTCAATTTCTGTTACACGTTTGAAGTTGATAACGAACTCTCAACCCTTTGAACCAGAGTCGAGTGATCTAAATACTCGGCCTACTCGCTGCCAACATATCGAGAAACTATTGAAAAACAGACAACTCAATCAAGAATGACCTTAGAAAGAAGTTTCCAACACTTTCTACTCTACCGTTTCAAGAAAATAAATCCTGCTGAAAAAGGGAATGAAACCAGACGAAATTAAAGTTCAACAAAATACTGTATTTTCTTTATAACGCACTTTTTTCAATCTGCAATCATCCTGATTACGTCATCACTAGCAACAGCAAAAATTAGTCAACTTATAAATAAATTGATTATAATGATAATAATAATGAAGGCGCTTTAGTGCTATTATCGTATTCTTTTACTTCGAAATTTTATCGTTTTCAAGTGCGAGTCTTTTAAAGATCAAGCAATTTATTTGGGAATTTTGTTCATTTATTGTCTGATAAATCTCTGAAATCTCACAATTTAGTTAAAGTTGTTTTATTCATTGTTTCAGAACCCGACTGACGACGTGAGAGTCGAAGTGAAAGCTGCTGAAAAGTTGTTCTACGAAGAAAACAGTTTCAAGCTGGTTGTGTACGTGCAGACTGGATGCCTCGCCTTGTTTGTGATTGGCGGAATGATTTGGGAATTCTTTGTCAGAAACACACCAACTGGTGAGTCATTATCATTATCATGAACACATTACAGTTAGTTAGCTAGACTGAATCAATAAGATGACAACAGAGCTTTTATTGAAGTGTCAGACCTCCCCTCTTAGGTACACAAAAAAAGGTTTTAGGTCAAGTCTCTGATATTTAGTAGGGCAACGTTTCGAGAGAGATCCGTCTCCCATCATCGAGCAATGAGATGTGTTGTTCCCTGTTTTTAGCAAAGGTCGGATCAAAAAGTTGTGAACCTCAGAGGAGGTTTTTGAAATTTCAGCGCCCGATTTCTAACACTCTCGACCCGACCCTCGCACAAAATAGGGAAGAGACCACATTTCTCGTTTCCCGATGATGTAAGACGGATCTCTCCCAAAACGTTGCCCTACTAAATATCAAAGGCTTGACATGTTATGTGGTGACTATCATGTCAAATATTGTGTCAGAAACAGCCTTGATAAGACCGAATGCCTTAACTTAGTTAAGGTAAAGGTTATAGTTGAGTAGAGTTTCTGGTCTTTCACGTGTACCCTGCACAATAGAGCGGTAAGCATTCAAAATACAGCATTTAGTTTGCAATAATCGTCATTTTGCACTTACATGCATTAATTAGCATTAATTTGCATTAATCAACATTAATATTTTCATCGTTTGTTCTGAAGCTATTTTTTACTTGGTGTTTGCAGGGAAGTATGGTTTGTTCCATGCAACTGCACACAACAGAGAAGACAAAAATGAAGTTTTCAGACTCGAGCCTCGAAGTGAGCAGAAGAGCCTCACTCTCACCGACGTAGATATGCTAATTAACGAATACGACAGTTTCCACGACAACTGGATTTCCAGACTCCACTCCCTCAGGTATGAGCTCACTCACAATGGAAACGGCGACATTGAGCCTCTTCAGAACAACAACTGAGTGCACATTTTCAAAGGATGAATTGTGTTTTTAACGTCACCAAAGTTTCTAATAATTTCTTAGAGCTAGGCTTCATTCAATGAAATGGTTCTGTAAATATGATAACGTCAGGGAAGGGCGGGAGAATTGGGGTAAAGTAGGGTGCTTCCAATAAGTAATGATAAACTGTACATTATCAATATTAGCAACTAACTGTACATTATCTATTAATTTTGTCTTGTCCACTTACTCTACATTGTTAACTTACTGAGCTTTGTCTACTAATTATGATAATAAATCTTTAAGATATGTGGTTTCTAGTCATATTATAGTTCAATATCATCCTATCGTTTTATTTCAGGCTTGCCATGAACCATTAATTTTCCAAGATTTGTGCATTGACTGAAAATTAGAAAAAAGCCTGTTGTGTGGCTGTTGTGTGGTTTTCGTCAATATTTGGCCCAAAATGATTGGTTTCCAAATATACAATTGAATCCACTAAACAAATGTTCTGAGAGCAATATTAGGCTATGATAGCCTTAGAATACCCATTAAATCAACAAAAATGTTTCCTTCAAAATCAGCAAAAGATTGGTAAGAAGCATGATGGTTAGACCTTGGTTTTGGGTCAAGATTTGCCCGAAATGAATGGTTCCAAATAGGATTTAAATCCTCTCAAGAGAGTTCAGGGAACATTATTATGCTATGTTAGCCCAACTAAACACGTAAAATCACCTAAAAAAGTTCCTTCTGGATCAGCCGAAAATTGGAAAAAAGACCAATGGTTTTGGGTCAAGATTGGCCCAAAATGCATGGTTCCAAATAGGTTTTCAATCCTCTCAAGAGAATTCAGGGAACAGTATTAGGCTATATGTTAGCCAAACTTAAACGCATAAAATTACCTAAAAAAGTTCCTTCAAAATCAGCCAAAAATTAGGAAAAAAGACCAATGGTTTTAGATAAAGATTGGCCAAAAATGCATGGTTCCAAATAGGATTTAAATCCTCTCAAGAGAGTTCAGGGAACAGTATTAGGCTATGTTAGCCCAACTAAACGCATAAAATCACCTAAAAAAGTTCCTTCTGGATCAGTCGGAAATTGGAAAAAAGACCAATGGTTTTGGGTCAAGATTGGCCCAAAATGCATGGTTCCAAATAGGATTTCAATCCTCTCAAGAGAGTTCAGGGAACAGTATTAGGCTATGTTAGCCCAACTAAACGCATAAAATCACCTAAAAAAGTTCCTTCAAAATCAGTCAAAATTGACCCAAAATAAATAGTCTCAAATAGGATTTTATTGCACTCAAGAGTATTCAAAGAGCAATATTAGGCTATTACAGCTTAATAAAACGGAAAAATTCATTGAAAAAATGGCATTCAAAATTACCCAAATATTCCAAAAAAACCTGATGGTTTTGCCCATTACCTTATATCAAAATTGGCCCAAAATAAATGGTTCCAGATAAGCTTTTAATCCCCTTTGGAGTGTTGAGGGGATAATTTTAGGCTATAAAAGCCTTAGAAATAGAAAACGCCTTAAATCACCAAAAAAATCTCCTTCAAATTTTACCGTAAAATTGGAAAAAAGCATCATATTCTTTTGTCGAAATTGGCCCAATTTCAAATAAAGTACCAAATTGGTGATAGATGTATAAACACTGGCATTCCTAGCTTGTGATTGTTTTCAAAATCTGTCAAAGACTTTGAAAAAGCAGCCTTAAAAGTCAGTATTTATATGAACACTATAATGATTACGAAACTTTGAATATAATTTTCCTTACCTTTTTATTTAATGATAAGTATCACACATATTAAACAGGAGCTAGCACTGGAAAGAAAATCTTACAATTTGTATCAGAGTTAAACGATAGTTGGGCATGGTCTGTTAGTGCTGATTCATCTTTCGTTCACGAAAAAAAATCATTAATTTTTGATTATTCTAAGTTGATTATTTTTCTATTCCTAACAAATGCCACATTGGCATGCACTTCTATGCTTAAAATACCCAAAGATGAAACCGATTATAATTATTGTTTTGTTTGAAGATGAAAATCAAAAAATAACAACACCTCCAAACAAAGGTATGTATACTTTGCTCCAAAATACATAAGGAAGCCGAGAGACTATCAATTGAATATAGATATCATAGTTTTTACTTTCATTTTCTTCTTTCGTTTATTCCTTCGCAGCCAGTGCAATCCTTGTCAGTGCACTTAGTGAAGGGAGCACATTTCGGTTCAACTTGACGACGAGTGCACTTGACGATTTGCGGTTTCCAGGTCAGCTCCTTTTGGTTCACTCTCTCCTTCATCTTGAGTTCCAACTGCCACATACAACCACCTTTAAAGGCATCGCCGTTACTGTAGTTGTCACAGCTGAGAGTGGTCGTCTTTGTTTCTGTGGAGCTGGATGTCCATGCTGACGCCAGGGAAGCAGCAACACTGACCGAGGTCTTTGCTTTTGCAAAAACCACCCCAGACTCTATTTCAGCCCCAACCGTCACCGTCAGGGAGGCCGTGATTGTGTTTGAATACCTGACGGAGTTGGCTATGGCATGGGTCACCTTCCCATTTCCATTGCACGCAACCAAGTTCCACTTTGCTTTTGGAACTGTCCATTTCCTTGTTATCCACTTGAAACGCTGATCCGGTAGTGCATCGCAGTCGGCAGTAGCAATGTTTCCACTGCCTTTTGTCCCCCGAATGTCCATACACAAGCCTGACTTTCTATTTCGAAATGAGCAGAACTCTCCATCGCAAAGTTGGGTTGGTCGGGTCCACATCTGGTCTTTCACGTCTTCGCAAGAGTGCACCCCAATGTTGCCCCTTCCAGACGAACCTGATACGTCGACACACAATTTTGACTCCTCGTTCACAAGCTCACCGTTACGATAATACCGAAACCATTGATCCATTTTATCCTCGCATTCATAGGTGAGGACGTTTGTGTTCTTGCCCAGCTTGCCTCCTTGATCACCTTTGACATCAAGACAAAGTTTGGCTTCTTCGTTGATTAAGCGACCGTAGCCAACCTGGTCTCCTCTTGAACGGAAGTAGAAGTATTGGTCGTCCATGCCTTCGCACTTGTGAACATTCAACCTGCCTTTTCCACTGCTCCCTGAAACATCCAGGCATTTCCCGCTTGCCCTATTGATGATCTCTTTCGCTACTTGCTCAATGCCACCGTTGTCCCTGAATACTTTCGTTCTCCCGAATTCCCATTTTTGATTCTCCGGAATTCTTGGAAGGAGAATGCATCGAGACGACACAACCGACCCTCTGCCGACCGGTGTAAAGCAGAAGTTTCTTTGCTGGTTACGCATTGTGCCATCACCACAAAAAATGATCTGCTGGTCCATGTAGCCATCACATTTGCGAGTGCCGATTGCTCCATGGCCTTCCTTGCCTTTGATGTCAACACATTTCTTCGACTTGAGTACGCGCAACTCAGCAATGACAATCGGGTCGGTGCAATGGACTTGGCTACGTACTTGCACCAACAAACTTGACAACAGAATTGTAGGGATTATGAAACGAATCATCGTGCGCCAATGATACTGAAAAAAGGAGAATGCGAGTCACCATCAATGTCTACTCCTGTTTGGTGAACTAGCTAATTTTCCTAGGATCAGTCAGTTTTCATTAGTTCAACGGTGTTTTATCAATATTGTTTCTGTTCTTTATTTGAATAAGAAGGTCATGCACGATCTCGTTATTTATTTCTCGGTTTGTTGTTAGATACTGAAATGCTAAATTCATGTGCTGCTAAAACCTATTCATACGCCTCAAGCACTAATGGTATACCCCCACAGTACTTAAGTTATTCTTTCACAGTACTGAATGTCCTCCACATTACTGATGATATCCCTCCACAGTACTGATGGTATCTTCCACAGTACTGATGGTATCCCTCCACATTACTGATGGTATCCCTCCACATAACTGATGGTATCCCTCCACATTACTGATGGTATCCCTCCACATGGTACTGATGGTATCCCTCCACATTACTGATAGTATCCCTCCACATTACTGATGATATCCCTCCACAGTACTGATGATATCCCCCACAGTTACTGATGGTATCCCTCTGCAGTACTGATGGTATCCCTCTACATGGCACTGATGGTATTCCTCCACATTACTGATAGTATCCCTCCACATTACTGATAGTATCCCTCCACATTACTGATGATATCCCTCCACAGTACTGATGATATCCCCCACAGTTACTGATGGTATCCCTCCGCAGTACTGATGGTATCCCTCCACATTACTGATAGTATCCCTCCACATTACTGATAATATCCCTCCACAGTACTGATGATATCCCCCACAGTTACTGATGGTATCCCTCCGCAGTACTGATGGTATCCCTCCACATTACTGATGGTATCCCTCCGCAGTACTGATGGTATCCCTCCACATTACTGATAATATCCCTCCACAGTACTGATGATATCCCCCACAGTACTGATGATATCCCCCACAGTTACTGATGGTATCCCTCCGCAGTACTGATGGTATCCCTCCACATTACTGATGGTATCCCTCCACATTACTGATAATATCCCTCCACAGTACTGATGATATCCCCCACAGTTACTGATGGTATCCCTCCGCAGTACTGATGGTATCCCTCCACATTACTGATGGTATCCCTCCTCAGTACTGATGGTATCCCTCCACATTACTAATAATATCCCTCCACAGTACTGATGATATCCCCCACAGTTACTGATGGTATCCCTCCGCAGTACTGATGGTATCCCTCCACATTACTGATGGTATCCCTCCACATTACTGATAATATCCCTCCACAGTACTGATGATATCCCCCACAGTTACTGATGGTATCCCTCCGCAGTACTGATGGTATCCCTCCGCAGTACTGATGGTATCCCTCCACATTACTGATGGTATCCCTCCACATTACTGATAATATCCCTCCACAGTACTGATGATATCCCCCACAGTTACTGATGGTATCCCTCCGCAGTATTGATGGTATCCCTCCACATTACTGATAGTATCCCTCCACATTACTAATAATATCCCTCCACAGTACTGATGATATCCCCCACAGTTACTGATGGTATCCCTCCGCAGTACTGATGGTATCCCTCCACATTACTGATAGTATCCCTCCACATTACTGATAATATCCCTCCACAGTACTGATGATATCCCCCACAGTTACTGATGGTATCCCTCCACAGTACTGATGATATCCCCCACAGTTACTGATGGTATCCCTCCGCAGTACTGATGGTATCCCTCCACATTACTGATAATACCCCTCCACAGTACTGATGGTATCCCTCCACATTACTGATGGTATCCCTCCGCAGTACTGACGGTATTTCTCCACAGTACTGATTGTATTCCTCCATAGAACTTATGGCAGTGGTAGAAATTATGGGTTGGGGGGGGGGGCAAATGCCATTCAAAATGAGTCGCAAATTTTTCTGAAAGTCGGAAATTTTGGTCCTGGAAGTTCAATTAGATATCCAACTTGAAACTTTTGATACCTGTGATTTAACAATTTATTTTGAAAGAGCCGGATTATTTTCTGTAACACTTGACTCTATTAGTATATTAGTCGATATCAAATATAGTATCTTATCAATTTACTGTTCATGGTTTATATTTGTACTTTTTCTACATGGTTCGCATATATATAGTTCTAAAATGTAGAGGATTCTAAACCAGTTTAAGCCCTCAGAAAAGGCTCAATCTCAAGAGCTTCCGGGGGCTCCCCAGACCCCCAGCTGTCAGTGCATGCTGAGCACACAGCTTCCCCCTTGCCAGACGATAAAAATGACTTGGAAAATTCACCATAGTTGCCCCTCCACTCAAAATGCCCAATTTCCGCAACTGACTGATGGTATCCCTCAACAGTGCCAACCCCCAAAGAAGTAACGACTAGTTACTAGTTCTGAAGAACTACGAAGGAACCCACTTTTGAGGTTAAAAGTAATAAATTTCAATAATCAAATAACAACGTAAACAGAAATACTGTCATAAATAAGAAAAAGCATTGTTGCAAGGCATATGTATGATTATGGTACTGCGTAGCAGTTTTGCGTAAGCTCTAACGCATACGCATGCGCGGGATCTGGAGATCAAAATATCCGTGACAAGATGAGAAACGGTCACGCTATCATGAAAAGAAGTCTTGTAAATAGTTTTATAGTTATGTAGTCACATATATTCTAACGAAGTCATTTTTCTTATTGGAATCCTGCATGGTCCGGCCCAGTAAACAGCAAGCATAAGGCTGTTAAATATACCTAGACTCTGTTTAAAGGTCCATTATATTTATTAGGTTATTTAAGATATCAATAAAACCGAGGCTGAATGCTTCGATCTTTGATTAACTTAGGTCAAAGAACTTGAGCGAAAAATGAGCGAAATACAAAATAGGAAAGAGCAATGACATTTGAAGCAAGAATTCAAATTGAAGACAAGACACTTGACACGATACCAGCTTCAACAATAACAATGGAAAACAAGAAATTAAAAAGACAGTGAAAAATTAACCAAAACAGTACTTACATATCGTAGCCTTCTTTCCTGATATGCAGCCAAGGAATGCTTGAAAAATAACTGACTTATAAAACTTATTTTATAAACACAGAAAAACACATTCACTGAAATTTGCAACACGCACCAAATGAGAATTGCTTCACAATGCACACGCTATAAAAACACTTGGGCAAGTAGTGCCACAAACTAGACTTCAATGACTCACACGGACAGAGTACACGGAAACCTCAAAAGAAACAGCATTTGCTGCTGTCCACCACACGAGTACACAACAAGTGCTTAAAACAGCGGGGTGCATACAGCTTGATGCCAAATTCCTCATTTTCATGCTTGTATTCTCCTGCACGTGTTGCACCACAAGCAGATTATTGTGATGACTTGATGATAGGTCATCTCAAACAGAATGTCAAAAAAGCCAAATGACGGTTGCAAGATGCCAACAACAAGCGTTTTCAATCCTTCCTGACAGCTGAATAAGAACATCGATGAGCACCTCCAAGGGATGTTCAACTTGCTCCTTTAATCCGTTCTTCAGAACGTCAAAGTTTTCTAAATGAACTATGCACACGATGCAGTAAGGTTACCGACCGCTAAAGTACTTACGCATAACCGTATTTAGGTCCGTGTGGATGGTACCCACAAAAAACGCTCTTTGTGTAATTTGTAAATCTTGAAATTTGTGTAACTTGTATTCTACCTTACGTATAAATGATACAAAAGTAATATCTTTCTCATTAAGAAAACTCCGTTCTCCCAAGAAGACTAAACCTAAGTGCTGGAGATGTTCGACTCCTCGTAAGGTAACAATTTAAAACAATTCTAAGATTTATAATGCTTGGTAGTAAAAATCATATAAAAGGAATTCCTCTCTCATCAAGAAAGTTTGGATGGCCGAGTGGACTAAGAAACATGAATTCTATACTCGGACCGTTGTTCGACTCCACGTATGGTAAGAGATTTCATTATTAAGGTATTCAATTATTCAAAAGTAATACCTCTCTCGCTAAGAAAACTTGGCTGGCTAAATGGACTATGCCAAGGGCTTTAGATGTTCGCACCGTCGCTGGCCTCATCGTAAGGTAAGACTTTTAATTTTAAACTTTTAGTTTTAATGTGATAGAAAAGTAGTTAAAATATGATAAAGCAAAGTTTTCATCAGTAAATGTTTTTGGTTGAGTTCAAAAATTAGGCTAGTCTCGAAACAGCACTGCCTTTTTTCCTGCAATATTTCGTATAATACTTATTTCACTACACTGTTGTAACATGACTTGGCATGAAATTAGAAAGTAAAATGAAGGTTTATCCACGGTTCAAGAGGTTCAGAGATTCACATTTTGAAATAGTTTTTATTTTTACATGATACAATCTTAGACTTTTATAGGAACTGGTAACGAACATAATCTATGATAGTGCTTTCAATTAAAAGAAAATTTACTTTTAAAAAGGAACGACATTACCTTTACCGAGTTAGAAATTCCCTTAAAAGGCAATTGCACTAAAAAAGCAATTCTAGTTTTTAACCAAGGTTTCCTGAGAAAAATATCGTGAAAAAATCTATGAGGAAATACGAGAAATAGGAAAAAGAAATTTGAGAAAAAGGAATGGAGAAATTACGGAGATTTTCCTAAACGCAATGAAAGGAATTTTTCCTGACGTAGTGGAAGGACATTTGAAGGGAAAGCACTGAACATTCCATACATTCCAGAAGCTATGAAGATGCTAAAAACTCCATAAATCCCTAGTAAATTCCGTTTGAATTCGTATAAATTCCATTATAACCATAAATCCGTATGAAAACTATGGTTTATGGTAAAAATTGGAAAGAAATAAGCGTTTTTGAAAATATTTTCGATTTTTACACGAACCGATTTTACCTGAAAACGATGAAAACGGACTTGATAGTTTTAACAGTGCTTCCACTAAGAAGGAAATTTCCTCCTGGAAGAAATTGGCTCTTTCGAAGGAAAAAGAAGAGGATGAGATTTTGTTGTATTTCAGCCCAATATGGCTGCCCTATATACTGATTCTAAAGCTTATTGGGAAACATTTTCTAGCAAATTTTAGCTTCGACAGTTTTTTTTTCTAATTTTCCTTCATTTATCTTTGAAGTTTACTGTGTTTTGAAGCGAGAACTGTGGCTACATGACTAGCCAATCACTTAAAAACCAAATCAAGTTTTTATCCAACGTCTCCCGAGAAAAATACCATGAAAAGAATCTATAAGGAAAAAGAAGGAACAGAAAAAAGAGATTCGAGGAAAAAAAAGGAAGAAACAAAGGATATTTTCCTTAACACAGTGAAAGGAATTTTTCTTGACCCAGTGGAAGGACATTCGAGGGGAAAGCACTGAACATTCCATACATTCCAGAAGCTATGAAGATGCTAAAAACTCCATAAATCCCTAGTAAATTCCGTTAGAATTCGTATAAATTCCATTATAACCATAAATCCGTATGAAAACTATGGTTTATGGTAAAAATTTGAAAGAAATAAGCGTTTTTGAAAATATTTTTGATTTTTACACGAACCGATTTTACCTGAAAACGATGAAAACGGACTCGATAGTTTTAACAGTGCTTCCACTAACAGGGAAATTTCCTCCATGAAAAAATTGGCTCTTTGGAAGGAAAAAGAAGAGGATGAGATTTTGTTGTATTTCAGCCCAATATGGCTGCCCTATATACTGATTCTAAAGCTTATTGGGAAACATTTTCTTGCAAATTTGAACTTTGACACTTTATTCCACTTTCCCGTAGTTTATCTTCAAAGTTTAGTGTGTTTTGAAGCAAGAACTGTGGCTACATGACTAGCTAAGCACTTAAAAACCAATTCAAGTTCTTATCCAATGTCTCCCGAGAAAAACATCATGAAAAGAATCTATAAGGAAAAAGAAGGAACAGAAAAAAAGAGATTCGAGGAAAAAAAAGGAAGAAACAAAGGATATTTTCCTTAACACAGTGAAAGGAATTTTTCTTGACCCAGTGGAAGGACATTCGAGGGGAAAGCACTGAACATTCCATACATTCCAGAAGCTATGAAGATGCTAAAAACTCCATAAATCCCTAGTAAATTCCGTTTGAATTCGTATAAATTCCATTATAACCATAAATCCGTATGAAAACTATGGTTTATGGTAAAAATTTGAAAGAAATAAGCGTTTTTGAAAATATTTTTGATTTTTACACGAACCGATTTTACCTGAAAACGATGAAAACGGACTTGATAGTTTTAACAGTGCTTCCACTAAGAGGGAAATTTCCTCCATGAAAAAATTGGCTCTTTGGAAGGAAAAAGAAAAGAGAATGAAATTTGCTTGTATTTCAGCCCAATATGGCTGCCCTATATACTGATTCTATAGGCTATTTGGAAACATTCTCTAGCAAATTTGAACTTTAATAGTTTTTTCCAATTTTCCGTGATTTATCTTCAAAGTTCCATACATTCCAATTTACATACATTCCAGGAACTCTGCAGATGCCAAAACTTCGTAAATTCCGTTTAGATTTTGTGTAAATTCGTTATAATTGCATATTATCCATAAGAATATATAAACGCTATGGTTTCTGGTAAAGTGGTAAGAAATAAACGTTTTCAAAGATGTTTCTACACTCAACTCTTCGATAACTGTTCTAATGTCTTAACCACTTGGCCATCCCTGCCGCCGACAGAACAAGTTTGAAGGTTGATATCATTTTTGATTGAGAGGTTAGTAATCAAAATTCTTACCTTCCGAGGAGTCGAACTACGGTCAAAATGTTTAAATTCCGTTGTTTAGTCCACTCGGCCATTCAAGCTTTCTTCTTGAATAGAAAGGTAACATTTTTGTACCATTTTTGCCAAACTTTATAAATCTGTAAAACCACTTTCCAAGGGGGTTTTACTGTGTGGGTTCAGCTGGTTCAGCAACAGACGACGAAAACAAATGAAACTCAAATTATAAGAAACTCAATTTATTTAAACTATAAAAATCTTAACGTTTCAAAGACAAGAGCAGTTCGGCTCTATTCTTAACAAGACCAGTTCGGCTCTATACGTAACAAGAGCAGTTCGGCTCTATTCAACACAAGAGCAGTTCGGCTCTACGAGTTCATACAACAGTTTATAACATGAAAATACGTCCTTTAAAATGTTCGAATGATTCTTACGGATTTCTGATAACGACTGACTTGCTAGCGAGGGATCAATTGTTTTACCGTGATGGCACCGCTGCGCCGAAGCTGTGAAAAATCAAACGTCACGAGAGATACAGACACGAATGGTAATCGTCATGGAATGGCTACTGTTGTTTCACAACAAATCTTAGAAATAAAAACTCTTACTTTACAAGGAGTCGAACTACGGTCCGAAATCTACAGCCCTTAGCTTAGTTCACTCGTACATTCAAGCTTTCTTAACAAGGGCGGTTTTACTTTTAAATCATAGTTTACCAAACGTCATAAATCTCAGAAATTTAAATTCTCACCTTATGAGCAATCGAATTGTTGTCCGTAAAACTAAAGCCCTCACATTATTCTGTTTGGCCTGAATTGCTTTGTGAAGGCACACAAGTCATGTAGCCAACAGTTTTTTTCGAAAACCTAGTTAAATTCAAAAATGAAATCGGCAAAAATTAAAAAAAAGCATGATGGTTAGTCCGTGGTTTTTAGTTCAAATTTGCTTAAAGTAATGTTTCCAAATAAGCTTTACATCCAATAATCGAGCAATATTGGGCTGCAATATAAATCCATGCTTTTATGAGAGAGACGTATCAAAAGTATCACCTTATGAGGAATCGGAGTTTAGTCCAAACAACAAATGCCAAAGGCTTGGTCCACTTGGCCATCCGTGCTTGGGGAAGATAGCAAAGGCAAATTAAGGCAAAATCTACTCTAATCTAAAGTTAAATCTATTTACAGATGGGGCAGTTATATCCGAACTCGTTCCGACTTTCGATTCTGAATTCATTGTTACTTTCTACAAAATTACATTGGTCTGAAAGTTTATTTCAGACCATACTACCCCGAAATGAGTCATTTCTATATATTTTTGCTCTTGTTTTTGGAAGCTGGAGGAGATTTTTTGTTTTTTAATAAATAATGAACTGTTATAAATTCCAAAATAGCCAGAAAATTCGGAAGCATAGTGAAAACATAGATTACTGAAGCTTTTCGTCTTACACTGAACTCAGAAAAGAGGTGACTGATTGGTGTCTTATTGATTGGTATTTGATTGATATTCACCTCTTTTCTGGCCTTTTGCGATCCAAATCTGGGTATAACAATTAGTTAGGTTTCTAGTTGGTTCTCTTTCTGATGTATTACTGAGTGTCAGACGTAGAGCTTAAGTAATCCATGTTTTCGTTACGATTCCAATTTTTCTGGCCAAACTGAAGTTTTGTACCGATCAAAGACTATCCTAATATAAATTCACAAATATCAAACAGGCGCACGTGAACTGTTGGTGTAAAGGAAGAACTTGAACTCTTTGAATTGTATGGCAACAATGGGGGATTCTCTGGAGTCATATTCGTATCCTTGAAACCCTGTTACAGCGTTTTAAACAGCCAGATCTGAATATCACTCATGATTACAATTACCAGCTGGTTGCCTGTTATTCCACCGCTTTGGGTGATCTCCAGGAAACTTTTGGGGATTCCTCAATTACTAGCTTTCATTGGTTGCTAATTCTCAATATGGTACAAAATAGTATTGGGTCTCTTGTCATTAGCATGGACGTCCCCCTTCGCAAAGGATCCTGGTTCTATGCACACCAGCAAAGAAGTGAGGCTCAACTTGGTTGACTTTCCGATGTAGCTTCCTGGAATCGATTTTTTTCCGGAAACGGTTTCTTTGAATTAGGATTAGCAACAACCGGGGAATTCCACATATTCTGATTGTGGTCCGTATTACACTTTTCAGGCAGCGCAAACGAGATCAAAATATTGTAGAGCTTTGGCTTAGGACATCGAATGCATTTATCTTAACTTACAGAATTTCAAAGGGGAGCGATCATTATATTTTCATGCGTAAACAACATCAGAGGGTAGTAAATAACGAAATCAAGAAAGTCTAAATATTCTCTGCTGTTCATATTCACGGCGACAATATTTCGGTTTTCAGCACTCACTCCCCCGGCTTCGAGTTCAATGATAAACTGCTCGACGCTGATGGTTCTATCAGACCTTTCGAACAATCGCTCGAACAGATTTCTCGTCTTGTGGGCATGCGTGTACATCGTTCCGAAGTTCGTTGCTCCGATGAAGTCTCTTGTGATTTTGCTGAAAACAAAGACATTCGGACCAGCGTCAGTACATGATACATGAAATTAATATCGGACTTTGAGAAGAAGCAGGATTCGGAAAATCAATCGAGCTAACTTCTGAGAATGAAAAATGAACCGAGCGGGATTTGAAACGACCAACACTGATTTCTTGCGTTATTACTCGACCAACTGACCTGGCAAATGCCTCTATAGCTCATCCGCTGGTCTATCGGTAGCACCAAAAGTGATCGTGGTTTCGAGTACGGCGAATGTTTGATGTTAGTAGCTACCATGATAGAGCTACTGATCAGAGGGAGGAACAGGAGCATGTTGAATACAAGGACATGACATCCAGAGTCCAGGAAAATCTTCAACCTTCTTTCGGGTAAAATTTCGAGTAGCCAATGTTCTTCCTCACTTAGCTTAGGTTACGTACTAGGAAGGTTAAGTTGTAATTTGCATGCAGCAGTCAATAAAAGTTATTTTTACCAATTAATCCTAAAAGCATTATAAAACGTCAATGCAGCTAGCATTGGCCACTTAACAATACTGTCAAACGGCACTTTCATATTATTACATTTCAATATGTTGGAACCCTTCCTCAATTTCTCAATATTTTCTTGACCTTTCTCCAGTCAATGACCGTGCGACCGTAATGTTTTCTCCTGACTCTGATGACATCATAACTGTTTCCATGATTCGAACCTTTTTGAGCCCAAAATCTAAGAACTGACCCTTTATTACCATTGCTGGAAAATATAACGAAAATAGTACCGATGGTCCCAACGAATTCTTGGTCTTCAGAAAGGAAAAAGTATCAATATTTCACAAAAAAGACCTCAATTTGGGTTTAAGTGTTTTAACATGGCTTTTGGCCCTCTCTCCGTCACATTCCAGCATGTGTTGCTCAATTATCTAAAAGATATCTGCACGAATCACTTTTTAAGTCCATCATGGTTGGAAATTTTCAGCCAGGATGAGAATATCATAAAAATTTTTACACCTGATTGAATGTTAGTAGTCGTTCCTACATTGAAAATTAACTGTTATAGTCAAATTTAACACCGTATGTTGTAATTTTTGAATTTCTTCAATATGCTCAGAGAAATTAGAAGAAAATCATGTTCCCAGAAACCAAAATAAATTTGATGTACGCGTTCCCGAGATTCAAATATGCACCATTCTGGACCTCTCTTAGATTCCAGGATTAGGAAGATCTTAGGTTCGAGTTAGGGAACTGCCAATATCATACAACACTATGACGTCATTTTAAGTATTTTTGATCCGCTCAATTTGACCTATCTCTAGATATGATAATTCATTATATCTCAATTTTATTTTCTTTCTGACGAACTAATCTGATTAGTCTCATACGCTTTGGTACTTATTATGTTTCGCTATGTTTCTGATTTTCCTCACCATCCTCAAGTTCTGCACCGATCATAAAGTATAAGGACTGTTCTCAATAGACCGTTAGTACTTACTCGACATTTTTCAAGCGTTCTGAAAAAGCAGCAATGACATTGAACGTTTTTTGGTCGATTCTGGTTTCGTTCGAGGGCTCAAACACGCTGATCATCTAGAAATAGAAATTCAGCAAAGACTTTTACGACATGCGAATAAAGATACAGTAAATACGAAAAACTTTCTAGTAGAGCAGAACGGAGATGCACATTAACAAAAGGAAAAATCAAAATCAAAACGATTTTCAGCTCAAACAATGCGCTATTGTTCGTCACAGGACTATGCTTTTTCTCATGACCGTTCTATTTGTATATACTCCAATTCAAAAAGTTCCAATACATATACAACAAAAAAGATACAATGAATAGGAAGATAGCATAAATAAAAAAGAAAAACATTTCATTAATTAGACAAGATAATCATGGTGGTTGAGTGACTTTTAGACGATTTTATTTTCCAATCGAATCGACAAGTATCGTGAATAAACCGCAGAGCTAGTAGGATAGTAAAAGTATTTGTTTATTAAGATGATCAGGGAGATATTTTCACCATAAAGCAATATCTGTGCTAAAACGTCTCATGACTACACGTTAAACAAATCTGCTTACTCACCTTCAAGATGTATTCCATTTCATTGTCTTTCAGGAGATTAAGATTCAGAGCTCTGAGTGCATTGGAAACAGTCGGCAGATCAATCGAACCCTCGCTGTCCTCGAACTAAGAAAGAGAACACCGTATAGCTAACAAGTAGAACCCTTATCCGACGTCAGGGGAAGGTCAGTAACTATCTACAATCACAGCCCGAGCCCCCCCTCAGCTCTATAACCTGTGTACCCCTTCCTGCCCTCTAAATGCCCTAATTATGGTCAAAAGCAGTCCGTTCTACCCTAAAACAGGAAAAAACTCTTTCAATCCCAACAATCCCCTCTCCCCTATACATAATCCATCTTACCTCATATTAACTAGAACCGAATGCTGCCCCTTACCAACCCTCAACATACCCCATCCGACCCCTCCTATCCCCTTACATACCCTATCATACCCCAAACGTACCCCATCCTCGTTACGAAACTATCACTAACTACCTAAAAAAATCTGAAATCTAAGCCAACATTGACAAAATCTGGCCCTACATATACATACATACCCTACTTACTCTACATACATACAGTCCTTATATCTTTTTGAATGAATTACATACACACATGCATACTCTCAAAAATCTTCATACATACATCATTAGCTACGACGGTACCTCAGGGCTATTGGGTAAAATTCACAGAGTTTATGAAAAACTAAAACAAGCTACATCACAAGAGGTAAGATATGCTATTGCAGTTTGCAAGGAAAGAATCCACTCACTAATACATGAGGTTTGCATGGGACACTATCACAAAGCAAAGCTACCAAAATAATTCTAGCAAAAATGAGCCATTTGTGGGGGTTTGCGTAGGACACTATCACACAACAAGACTACCAAAAGAACGCTAGTAAAAATGAACCATTTGTGGGGGTTTGCAGGGACACTATCACACAACAAAGCTACCAAAACAATTGTAGCAAAAGTACACTATTTATGGGGGTTTGCATGGAACACTATCACAACAAAACTACCAAAAGAAGGCTAGAAAAATGCACCGTTTGTAAACAACCAATTCCTCGAGATCTTTTGATGAATTGAAAATAACACGAACCTGGCTGAAAACTTTAGCATATAAAATCTTTTGGCTGTCTTTCAGTATGCAATACGTTGACAGGAAGTCATCTATAAAAACGAATAGTTATTTTTAGGAGATTTTACAAGGACTGTCAATAAATAGGAATGTCCGATTTGCCATAAGTGTAAAGTAAGGGGGCTTTGGGTATGAGCCTTTAACGGGAAATTTGCAGGGGGTTGTTGGCACTGGAAAAACGAAGGAAACAATCAAATTTCACTGATTGAAAAGCTTTAGACAACATTTGACCGTCTTGAGCATGTCTTCATCTTCCAAAACAGTTAGATAACTCACAAGTTAAAGATAATCCAACAAGTTACTATTGTCTTCATATCCGTCCCAATCTTATACACTCAATCTTAATGAAACAAGATCATTATCAACCTTTATATAATTTTTTTGCTTTAAAGGCCTCAACCCCTAGGTACAAGTTAATACCTACTACTCTACACAAGAAATTACTCCAAAATGGGATGGGGGCTCAATGATTTACATAATAGAGTAAGTACTTATTCAAGGGGGTGCTTATTCCTGGGTAACAGTTATTCGATGCTTTATTGTTAAAGAGGTTTGAGATTAGATGAAATACATTTTATGTTACCTTCTGAATCAGTGTCTATTTGATCTGAAGAATTTTCCACTCCCTTGCATCCAGGTCTTGCGTGCTTCTCGATAGCATTTTGAAACCGCATTTTACGCCTGTCACCCAGTTGCTGTCTGGCCATTTCTTCCAAATACTTTTTGTCAGCCTCCTTTTTAAGTCGCCTCCTTTTCACCTCTGCTACCTGTAATACCTCTTCTTCGTGACTGTGTGCTTCTCCACACGGTTCAGCATCGGGAGCTTAGCAAACAGAATAATACAAACCGGTAAGTTCTATCATTCATTCAGTATCATTAAATTTGAGTGGGCCAGAGCAGTTGACTTAGATTTGATCGACGGTTCGAAACGCATTCTTTCGAAAAAACCATACAAAATGGGACAGACTTGCATCAGTAGCAGCCTTCTATATGGAGAAATTGATCATAATTTGATTTTAATTTGATTCTAATTTGATAAAAATTTGCATTGATGATAATTTGCCTCGAGGAATGGATTAAAAGTTAATGATATCTAGATGTGCCTTTCTTGAGGGAGTTTCAAGTTCAAATCATCTAGGATGCATGTTAATGGACATGTTTCATAATCTTATATCATATTTAAGGTAAATGACTCCTAAATCAAGAAAAAATGTTTAAGATTGCACACACTGTCTCAACTTAAACCAGCTTTGTAGGTATGCAGTTTTTTCCAACTCTGTATCAAGTAACAGTGCTACGAAGGGAAGAAAAAGCCCTTAAAAATAAGTAAATTCGAGTTTTGGGTCAAAAGCTAAGTCTTTTATACCATAGGGCCTAAAACATACCTTGTGTTCGCTCCATGAAATTCCCATTCACACCAGAGACTGCGTAATTGCTTGCCAGGATGGTTTCCAACGACGAATTAGTTTGAGATGCACGATCAACTACTGATTCATTTGCAAATATCTCTAACCCATCTTCAGTTAGGATAGTGCTGGCACTTCTCTGCAAAATATACATTATGTCTTTATTCATTCACATGATACTTGATAGCCGATAGGCAAATACAATTACTATCTTTGCGAGGTATTGGTTTGTACTCCAAGCACCGAATGCTCGCTGAATGAATAGACTAATCGAAGCACTGCATTCATAGTTGATAAGCAAATACAATTACTATCTTCGTTAGGTATTGGTCTATGTACAGAGCACAAAGGGCCAACTGAATAGGTACATCAATCGAGCACTGCATTGATAGTTGATAGGTAAATCACTTAGTATCTTCGTATCGTATTGGTTTATGTGCTAAACACAAAAGGCCCACTGAATATTTAAACTAATCGAGAAGTGAATGATAGTTGATAGGCAAATCACTTGGCTTCTTCGTATGGTATCGGTTTTTGCTCCAAGCACAGAAGGCCTACTGAATCTTTAGACTTATCAAGCATTTAATGGATAGTTGATAGGCAAATATGCTTACAATCTTCGTTAAGTATTGGTTTATGTGCAAAACACCAAATACCTACTCAATTTCTAAACTAATCGAGAAGTGAATTGATAGATGATAGGTAAATCACTTAGTATCTTCGTAAGGTATTAGTTTATGATCTAAGCACAGAAAGCCTACTGAATTGGCAAACTAATGGAATTGGTGCCTTGATAGTTGATAGCGAATACAATGACTATCTTTCAGGGTGTTGGTTTATGCTCTAAGTACTAGGCCCACTGAATGGGTAAATCAATCGAGAGTGCGACCCTAATCCTTTATCGATGTGACCACAACTTGTGATTCCGTTTGTGTTTTATCTCGAAGAACAGAGAGCATGGGAAAATTATCTCCTCACACTTTATCTGACAGGGCCTGAAGGACGGCCTAAGAACATTCAAACAAGAACCTTTAAAGCAAGGGTTGAGTAATATAACCTTTTGACCCTTTAAGGGCCACAATTACCCTCTCAATAAAACGGCTAACTAAGATTGGTAATCTCCTGATTTGCCTTTTACCCAAAAGCAGCTAACCCATATTTACTGTGAATTTTCATCGACAAATTCAGCCGAATACAAACGAAGGATAGAATACTCACTTTTGAGATATTCGAAGATTTCTCCAATTCATCGTCATTAGAATCATCTTCATCATCTACCAAAAACAGAGATGCATTGTTAAATCTAGAATTACCCTTTGTGGACCCTATAACCAGAGATGAATGGCTAGATAAAGTGCAGCATCAGATGTTGGCAATATTGTAATTGTTGCCAGAGATTACAGAGCCAACACAAAAATGCAACAGCTCATGAGTGTTAGACATTGCAACACCGTAAATACCAAAAGGATCCATCTAAGCCTTCCTGTATATACTAAAAACATACTAAGTCTGTGGGTCGGTTTTCAATGAAAGTGCTCGATACATAGAGTAGAGCTATAAATACTAAGAACAAAAAGGCCTGAAAGACAAAACTCTCCATCTCGACAAGCCTGTTTCGTGGCTACCTACTCATCAGGAGATCTGTATACTTATACATAAAAAGCCTGTGCTTCGATTTCAAAAAATAGTGCTCGATACACAATAGTAGAGCGTTGATTAAATTTACTAGTAGAAAAAAAAACAATAAACTACACTTTCATCTCGACATGCCTGTTTCGTGATTGCTCACTCATCAGGAGACATACTATTTTGCAGGGTTTACAGAAGTCAAAATACCATAGCCATGACGAATGAGCAATCACGAAACAGGCTTGTCGAGAAAAATGAGTAGTTTCTTGTTTTTTTTCTGCAAATCAGTATTTACTATAACCTATCTACATATAAGAAATAAATGTACCCTACATACCCTAGATAATCTAAATAATACGAGAACCTATTATCCTAGATTTATAAAATATTAATAGAAAGATTCAGAAATAAACCGATGCTTTAAACTAGTCTAGATAATCTAGGTTAGGGTTTAGGGTATAGGGTAAAGTAACTTAGTTTTAGGATGGAGGGTTTAGGGTTAGGATTAGGCAACCAATCCATTCTGAATAATGGGTAAGAAAGAGAGAAAAACCGAACGTACTTCTTAAAACATATACCGAAGCAGAGTCGTCGACATGGGAAGTATCAGCAGACTCCCGCACATTTGAAGAGGAACCCTCCATCCATGATCTGACATCAACAGGATCTGGTTCAATGTCTGATAAATCTCTTTCCGTCACTGATCCAACATCCATTGGATTTGATTCTGAATCAGATGAACACCTCTGCATCACAGACCCAGCATCGGAAGAGACGAAGTGGTATTCTGACTCTGCGTATCTCTGCGTCACAGATCCAGCATCTTCAACCTCAAACTCCGTGTCTGATTCATCTCCCTTATTCGAAGATGTAGCATCAATAGATCCAGTTTCTGAGACCGATGCATATTGCTGCGTAGCAAAGTCAACATCAGGGATGACAAGATCGTCCCCGAGGACTGTTTCTACGAGAAGTAACAAAAAATATACAAGCCACATAATAACTTCTTCTCGAGATAAGATCATCAAAAAGGGGCGTTTGATAGGGGCACTGGGAGCCGTATGATTCTTGCTCTTCGTTTGATTTTGCTTTTCAAAGGTACCGAAGGGAGACAATTGGCATCAGTAGACCTATTTAGCAAAATGCTATGCACCCCTCCTGGAAATAAGGCCCTAATTTTTCAGGCAAGTACGTTAAACAAAACTCACTCAATAAACGCACTTGGAATTCTGACAGCTATATAAAGCAATGAAGTGTATGCTACCATACCCCTACTGGAGGAGGACCTTCCTTAGTCAGGCTAGCACGTTTAACAGGAACTCACTCAATAAACACACTGGGAATTCTTTCTACTATATGTAATCATGAAGTGCATGCTACCATGTCCCTGCTGGAAACAAAGCCCTACCTTGGTAAGGCTAGCACGTTAAACAAATAGTCTCTCACTCACAGAGCCACCCAATGTCTTTCCATCCGTGTTTATGCAGTACGGAAAGGGGTACTATGATTGCTTTGGGGATACCATGATACCACGGCTCAGATAAAGTAAATTCATACCTGCAACGTCTAGCTCTGTCGCTGCTGAATTTGAACAGTTGGAAATCTCAGCTACAACTGAAACGTTATCCTCGGTTCCAGACTTTTCACTCACAACAACAACAGGAGGGATTATATTTTCAATAGGATTCGATTGTGCTGCTTCTCGTTTTCTTTCTGCTTCTCGTTTCTTTTCCATTAATTCTTTGACCCAGTTGGGATTTTCAACATGCAGAAGTTCTGGTGAGCTTTCAAGACTTGTCTCAATGTCCTAAAATGCAACGAAAGTGAGAGAGTTTCTGTTTAATGTGCTAGCCTGACAAAAACTAGGACTTGTTTCTTGCAGAGGCACTACAGCTTACACTACATTACTACATAGCTGAAGTAAAATGGGGTCCTAGTGTCTTTATTACACCCATGTGCCTCGTCTGTTTCATAGGTAAGGTATCATGCATTACATCACTACATATTGTGGTAAAATACCTAGTGTGTTTATTGCACCCATTCGCAAGTGAGAGAGTTTCTGTTTAATGTGCCAGCCTGACAAAAACTGGGACTTGTTTCTTGCAGAGCTTCTTAGTTTGATCAGGGATCAGTTTGAAAATGACATAATCCAGGAATCTTAAAGCAAAATAGTTCACTCCGACTTGTAGCCTGAATAATCACGCACGTAGTCAAAATCACATTTCTTCAGTGAAAACTGTCCTTATGAAATGTTTTTGAAAATACATGTGCGTGAGTTTCTATTTGACCAGGACGCTGGCTATTCCAACAAAGAAAGTTTAGTAAAGCTAGTCCGACTAAGACAAAAATATTGCACCAAAATTCTAATATATGGAGCCGGAGTATTTGACATCTAAAACGTTTTCTTTATCCAAAAGTTAAGATTTACGAGACAATACAATTAGGTTATATTTTCCTATTCCCCTAATTTTCTGGCTATTTCAAACAGTAAAAACTCACCTCTAGTTTCTGAAGTCCCCCGTCGATTTCATCTTCATTTGGCTCCACTAAATTAGAAATCATTGGTGATTCTGTAAGATCTTCAATAACAATTGCATCTGTCGCTTTCTTTACCGGGGGTAGCTTCCTCTGCTTTTCGGGCTTTTTACCACGACGTGAAGTGGTTTTAAAATTAAATGTATTCCCCCGTGCATTCGTCGGCTGTTGTGAGGAATTCTTCGACAACAATTCATTTCTGCTAGCTTTCTCTTTTCTGATCGCATTTTTACGGTTTTCAGAAATTTGTTTGATATTTTTCAATCGCTCTTGCTCTCGAAGCCTCGCTTTTACTGCATTCTCGCCTGTAAAAATCCATCGAAACATAAACATAAAGAGCATAAAGACATAAAAAACAACAAAATAGATTTTTTAATTCTTTTCGTATGGGAGAACCAAATGTACTTGTGATTCAGTAAGCATAAGACACCCTCACCAACAAAAGGTTCTTGCCTAGCAATTCAACTCTTCTCCAACCATCATAAGAAATAATCTTACAGAAATAATCAGAATATTTATCTTGTGAGGTATTCCCTGAACTAGAGGGGTTGTGCCAATTTTACAAGCATATTCCCTGAGAGTGAAAGCTCTCCCAACAGTCCCTAGTATTTGAAAATTCACATGCTGACATGGCCTGCCCACACAAATCACAGATGAAACAAACTTAAAGAAACTTACGAATTGTTCTTTTCAACTCTTCTAATTTGCTTTTTGCTTCGCTGATTTCTTTTGCTTGTTGTCTTTGGTATTTTTCACGAAGTCTTCTCAACCTCTCTGTTGCTTCTGTCGCGTTCTATCAAGGAAGAAAGTTTTTGTTAGTCTGTACTCATAGGATCCAGATCCAAAGGTTACTGCCCATAGTTATGGGGCAGGAGGGTAAGATGCAGCTTCTTTTTGAAAAATCTAGAAATAGACTAAATTCTGAAGATTTTTTACCTCCAAATATACTTATTGCTACAGAGTGAATGAAACCAAAAGATATCAGGGAAATTAGCTAATGGCGATTCAAGTAACAAATATCTTCTTTCCATCGTTCTAAGTAAAGGTCCTTTGCTATATATCTATAGGTACTTGTGTTAGCCATGTTGCAAGAGAAACTCAGCTTAGATTTATTTGATCCTATCTTATCAGGAACAACCACTAAAATATTATACATGAAAAGCTTACCCTTAAAAGGTACCTTTTGCCAAGCAAAAAAATATCTGACTCCTGTCACTTACTGGTGAGAAATGTTTAGAAAACTGATAAACTCTTTATCAAAATGTCTTTATGGAGAGCATTGTAAATTACAATGCTTGTCTACAATAGGAGATTTGGGCAGTCTGTGTGGGGTTTAGTATTTCATTCACATGCCATGACCTAACAGGTAGAACAATACCTCTATACCTTTGATTTGATTGCATGTGGGCTTTCTAACCAATAACTTTTATGTATTTTAATATCCTCATCTCCTAGGTAATCCCTACCCTTTTACGTGTGGCACTCTCTATCTTGCTCAGTTTAGAGGTTTAACTCCATTTTTAAGGTATCTCGTGTTGCAGCACGTACGCAATTGCTATTTTGAGTTTTATGTTTCAATATTTTTCATCAGAGTTTTTCCTGAAATCGTTTCCTGCTTGCCATGTGAGGCCACCAATGGCCTTCGGGGCCTTAGGGTCTCTTGTCATCTCAAGAGAAGATCTTTAAATTGCTGCGATTCGGCATCTGTGGCTGGCTTGGCTTAATTCATCTATTTACTTTGATGATGATACTACGTTATTGCATGTGAGCTGTCCTTCCTGAAATATTCAATTACTAACCTTGGCCGTGACGTCATTATTGAAATCTTGAGAGAGAACTGTTTTACAGTGGCAGCATCTTGGGATATGGGGTGTACGGTCCTAAAATTTAAAACACCGTCCATCACAGTATTTCTTATTAGCAATCCAATCAAAGTCTGTATAATCATATTCAACAGACAAGCTTAAAAGCGACTCAACTCTGTTACATTGGCAATAAGCCGAGGGGGGTTTACTCATATAGGCGACCTGGTATACATGTGCCTGTGATAATCCAAAAGATGGACGCATAACCCAGGCAATAATGAGGGAAATATTAAAAAAAAGGTACCCCATAATAACCAGGACAAACATTTGAAGACACAGCCCAGAATCTATTTTACTTGATTCTATTTTAGAGCATTCTTTTATATCAGTACCATAACCGGTGCAAATGTTAAAAAAATCTTGAAATATGACCCATAAACCTGGCAGGCACATACAAACCAGATCGCCTATTGAGGGGTACCCCCTCAGTATAAGCCCACTATTTCAATATCTGTTTAAAGGTGTTGAATCTAATATAACAATGATTTGAGGGAATGTTGTTTTTTTGGAAACGAAATTTTACTCTAAACTATAATTTAAAAATGGTTGTGATTTCCTTCTAAAACTTGAAAATACTTGTGACACGGTTTCTTGAAGCATGAAAGAAAATTTGTTTAGGAACTTTTCATCATTGTAAAGTATTCAAATCTGAAGATGTGGAGAGGACCAAAAATTGGTTTTACAGTTTTACCTGTTTAGAAAATATTTCCACATTTTAGGTTTATAGTATAAACTCTTTACCACTTTCCTATTAAGACCCATCTACCTTAATATCTTAATAATAAGAAATTGACTGAGGAGTAGACAGATTTATGTGGCCACATAGCTTCAAATACTCTTTCATCATCTCAATTACCTGGTTTTTATCACGCACTTTATCACACTATTTTCGGTATTAGAATTTCATTGTTTATTTTTCTTTTAATAGCTTTTAATTTCAATTCACGGCCTAAGCTAGATAAGCTTTGCTTTTCTTAGGTCGTGTAGATTACATATTTTTGTATCTTTGTATTCTGTATTATGTATTTTTGTATTCAAATGTAATTTCCAAGTAATATTGAATTGAATGTGCCAATCACTTCACTCCTCCGCAATTCTATTTCCAATCACGCTAATTTGTAGTGAGTCAAATGCCTTAACAAAATATTTGGTAGAAAAATTATGTCACATTTGGTAGCAATATTCTTGCTATAATGTTCCGCTATGTTTCTAATTTTACTCCCCACCCGGAAGTGTTGTACTAGAATTTCTCAAAAGTATATTTTTACAAATCTATGCTGAAAAGGAAAAGGTTTAATGCAAAGGAGGAAGTTTATCCGCAGCAGTGCATACAGGAGAGACAGAGTGACAGTAGTATCAAGCCATCATTGACTCAATCCCCGCAGCTCCTTTGGATTCATCATTTAAGCCGCATCGTGAGATAAATGACCTTAAATATCTCTTTATATGTCCCTGCCTGCTCGTATACTTCTTTGATCAACTGGGTAATCAATGTGAGAATTTTATATCAAATTCAAAACATTACCACATTAAATGATCTTGTGCCAAGCTTCACTTTTCCCCAATATTTTTCACACACTGCAGCCTAGAAAATGTGAGAATATCAAATTATCGGAGCTGTAACAGACTATCAATGCGGTTATTTATCTTAAAGACAAGTGGGGCAGGAAATAGGGTGTGGTAAAGACACTCCATTTTCAAGGCAAGGTCCCTGGGTTGCCCTGCTTCATATTGCGCTAAAGTTCTTATTTGTACCACACAAACTGTAGTTACGTCCTAATATGGTGTACCATTTTAGAGAATTTGATTACAAATAATATGCTGAACTCATTGGACAATAAAAATGAATTCAATGACTTATTTTTGACTTTGGGAGTGAGCAGGGCATGGGAAAAAATATCAGATAAGTAGGAAAACATATAAAGCTTTGGGATCTGAAAGTCACTGTTGTAATATCTCAGAAAGATAATAAATATTAACGCTTAATGAATTGATATGCGCTGAAGTGGATTCCATAGGCCAATAAGTGAGAGCGTGAGTGATTGGTATAGTGACCAATACACAACCAACCGTCACTACTAGGCAAGAAGAAACAGTAAACTGTTCACTAAAAAGCTAAGTTGGGAAAACAAGAGAGCAGAGAATAGATTTTCTAAGGGTCGGCAAACCATAATTTCTTTAAATATACTCTATTGGACAGTAAAAAAAGTAAAGTTATGTTTAACATACTGGCCAGCAAAAGGCAACAGGCATTGTTTCCAGCAGGGCATATGACCCCTAGATTAATGTCACTCCAAATGGATGGTAGAGTGAGTTTTTTAGTCAACACCTCAAAGGTCACCCACTCAGAGAGGTTGACCTAACATGGCCAAGCTTGTCTTTAGCTGCGCATAGTAAACAGCTCAAGCACCGCAGCAACTCAAACAATTAAAAAATAACAAGCCTGTCTATAAGGCTGACTACAACACAGGGCAAACTCTTGATTTGTAGAAAAAAAGAAAACTAGTGTCATTTAAAACAATAGGAAGATCTGACTTAATTTTGCTTACCTCACATGGAGAAACAAACATATTCAGAGGTTGAATCCAGACAGGATTTTTGGATTTTCCATGTTGCAGTTTTGACCTCTCTTTACACGTCTCACAAGTATTTCCACATTGTTCATCATCAGCAGTGAAGAATTCATCCATAAATCTGTCCCAGACTTCCTCGGAGGATTCACTGTAACAATACCATGCTGTTGGTTTGCTTGATACCTGCAATGTTAGCCAACCTTAAAAAACTGGATATTTCCAAAGTTTAGATTCAAAAACCTGGGCATTTGGCTAAAAACCTTGAGAATTTGCATCTAACGAAATCACTAAATGCGTATGATGGGTTTTTCCTATAGAATTTGCATTGTGCGAATCTTATTTAAAAGCAATGCAGCTAAATAGCACTGAAAATGAGAACAAGTAGGCCAGGAAGCATAAGGAGTTCACTTCAATGCAGTAATTCATTGGATTTAATTTCCATTCCCTTTCTGACGCACAACTCTGATGAGGGTCATACACCAAACTTTACTAGATATTATGTTTTCCTATGTTTTGGCTTTTTCTTTGTCATTCCCAAGTTCTGTATTGACCTGAGACTGTTCTGATATACTGCTCTGATGAGTGTCAGATGCTAAGATTTATTTAGCAGATAGTTATCCTTTGCTTTGTTTCCTAATTTTCTTTTCTATCCTTAAATTCTGTGCTAGAGACCAATCCAATGAGATCTCTTGATGTAAAACATAAATGGATTAGGTCCTTTTTAGTACCATTTACAGATTATCTATTGTTACATTTTTATTTTTAGAATTATCAAACAGTCACTATCATTGAGATAAAATTTAGGTGCAACTCTATTCTATTCATCTATATAGGTAGGTAAATGGAATAAATAGTTGTTTATGTCATCATCTTCAATATTCTAAGTACACTAAAATTATTATTACTCTATTGTCATTTCTAACGTTTTATTTGATCCTGATTTTTTGGTGAGCTTTCTCAAAGCCAGACTGTATATCTCTAAAAGAGATCCATCCAGAAAACAAATTGATAAATACACACATTTTTGTAAGCAACTGCTTTATAAGCAAGTCAGTACTTGGCAAGACAAAAACTTAAGTAATTCAAGTACTGGATAGAGGAATGCTAAGCAATTTGGAAATTTTAGTTCTGATCCGATTGGCAATAGAAATCGTGAAGCAGCTATAGAGAAGTAGGTTATAGTAGTACTCCAACACACTTTTTTATGCAAGATACCATTGACATTTGTTGTACACAAACTTCTGAGATAGTATTCTATAAGAAACATATCTTCAAGTATAAAAAACTAAGCAATTGCTAAGCAATTCTGATTATTCAAATTTGCCCTTCAGCTAAGCAATTTTTAGTACTGAGCTCGAGCTGAAATTACTTATAAAAATGCGTGTTTGTCATCCATCTCTGCTGACCATGAATGAACAAAAATTTCTGGAAATCTGCCAGGGTGGATTCCATGTAAACCTCACGCCGGACATCCGCCAAGCAGATTTTAGAGCCACGCCAAGGATACATTTATGAATTTAGGTCCTGCCAAAACCTGCGCCGGGAGGCGCATGCAATGACCGAAGGTCATTGCTAAACACAGCTGGGGGTCTGGGGGGCGCTGGAAGCCCCCCACCGGGTCCAGGGCGGAGCCCTGGTAGGGGTCCAGGGGGCGAAGCCCCCGGAAGCTCCTGAGATTTTGCCATTTCTGAGACTTCAAAGTGGCTTAGGATGTTCTAAATTTCTTTTTCTGCATATGTGTTAGAAAAGCAAAAGAAAAACACTAGCACCTGAATATTATATAGCCAGATATGTGACATACTGTATACTTGGTTTATAGTCTTTAAAATTGAATATGATGAATCACAAACAATAAAAGCCAAGCATGTGTCAATCATACAAAACAATAAACAGAAAAACGATATTTGATTTAATCCAGGGGCTACAAAGAAACCCATTAGAATGATCCCAGCATTCGAGCAACATTTAGTTAAATACTCTCTCAATACTGGCTGAAAAATATTAAGAAACATCACGTTTTTAATCGTAAGTTACCCCATTTTTGCAAAATAATGTGCTCTGTACTGACCAGAAAGCATACTTCAGTGCTGCCCAAAAAATAGGAAAATCTTTGAAAAAATTTAGTACTCAACTTCAAGAAAATAAGAAACTTTCACTACAGTACTGACAATTGGGCGCGTCTCAATGTAATGTTTTTGTGGCAATTGATATTGACAGATGTGGACTGTGGAAAATAGCCACTGAAATCTGCTTATATTTTGCCTGAAGATCGATTTAGAGGCTGCGGAATCCTGAAGTTTGGGTTTTGAAATGCAGTGATTCCAGTAGAAATGGATTGTTTTATGGCCCCTTAAATCTTAATCAAGAGTATTCTGAGGAATTTGTGGAGATAACACTTGAATTCGAGCACCTTGAAACTGATAGTTTTTCTAAAAATCTTTAAAAGTGGATATTAGAAGCACGTCTCTCTTGGTAGGGATGTCATGTTTGTAAAGCTAATAATTGGACAGCATGTGCTACAAAATGCTAAGAACAGAACCTTATTTAGTTAAACAGTTATAAATGATACTTATACTAGAAACAAAACTACAACATCAAACACTTGTTGCCAAAAAGGGACAGCGACCTGGAGCTGAGTCTACACGGTCCACAACCTTTGAAACATCGTAGCTTGCGTGTCTGCTTGAAAAGAATGTGTTTCTCCTGTGCGGCCTGATTTTGTCATCTCCATTCTGATATATGCTAACACTGTCAGAGATTATATCCTCACACTGTTTTAACGAGGGAAGACACCAGCTCAGCTTTGTTCTACGGGCCAGAGTTTCATTAGCTTGCCCTCCAGGTTGTTGCTGTGATCGCATTGTGCTGTAATAGCTTTCAGCTATAGCTTCAGGCCCACCTTTAGCCAAAACAATATCTAGCAAGGTACATGCCGGTGGTTTAGCAATCGAATAAATATCTTTATTTTTGTAGAAAGATCTGTAGACACTCTGTTCATGCAAACGAACTATTTTTGATGTGCCATCGTTAAACACCATTTTGAATGTTGCATCAAAGGGAGTTGACAGGTTCGATTCAATGCTCTCAAATTCCACAAGTGTTAGGTCTGCTTGTTTTAGAGGAACATTCTTCTCGTCAAGAAACCACTCGGGACAAAGGTTTTTCCAAATACCGGCAAATATTGATTCTTTTAAGGCATTCATGTATCTATGAGCAAGTCTTTGATCAAAGTCCATCCCAGATTCTTGTATATGTTTCATCCTTGAGACAGACATCATTATCTTTTTGCATTCCTCCACACCATATGAGTCGTAGTCCCCATCAGAAATTTCAAGTTGAACATCTTTCACCTTTTTTCCACAATGGAGATTTACGAGAGCTTGGGCATCGAATATTTCCAAGACTGCTAAAAACTCGTCTGAAATCGCAGATTGGATTCTTGTGCCAAATCAAATCTTCCGCAAAGGTAATTTGATCGTCAGTTATTTCTTCTTCTTCCCTCAGCTTCCAGGTATAAACTTTATTTTTCTTTGTACCTTCCACTTCTGTGATGAGCCAACCTGGAAGTAGTGTTACGCCTTTATATTCCTTCCCAGGCTTCAGCATTTCTCTGACTTTCTCTAATCGTGGGAATGATCCAGATTCTCTGTTACATTTCTTCTCCATCACGGCTTCAACTTTCGGCCACCAACATTTCAGCTTCCAAATAGGTGTATCCAGGGATTGCACCCGAAGCATGAGCTCAACTACTGGCTTCATTGTGTCAAGAAATGCAAGGAGATCAGATACAAAGTCAGATCCACCAATCATGTATTGGTATTCTTCTTCTTCCTCTCGGTTCGGGTACAGAATTTCAAATGCTTTCCAGTATGATTCGTAGCTTTTTTCAATTTTCAGCCATTGATCATAAGCAGAGCTCGTGAACCTTTGAGATGCATAAGAAACTGGTCGCCTTGCTGTTGAATCAACAAGCTGTAGAAAGGCAAACCCCTTACCATGTGCCATCACCGTGTTGAATATGTTGCAACGCTTCACAAATGTTTGGAAATGCTTACCACTGTTGGTTTTTGAATCTTTCACGTCTAGTACACCAAGGTTGATCAGATGAGCTGCATCCCAACTAACTGGCAAATCAAGCTGATTTTGTATGCCATTTTCAATTCCCATTTGCTCTAATATCTTCTCTCGAAAACCACTTGCTTGATACGGTCCATCTGCTGCAATGCCGCACAATCTGGAAATTACATCACTGGAGAAGTTGTCTTTAATAGCATTGAGCAATAACTCTGCAAGATAACTATACGAAGCAGGTTCAAAGTTTGAGTAAACCACGGGTGAAGCAACAGGAATTGGACATGGTATACCAGAAGCATCCCGTGCAACAATAATTGTTGCTTGATTAGTTGTCCGAGATGGTGTACCTTTGTCGACAGTGGCCCAAAAATGTGGAGGTAGCATAGTTGATGGCAAAGGTCGAGAAAGCCAATCAGTTGTTCTCTTGTTAACTGTTTTCTCAAGGCAATACAAAATGTCGTTGAAGTTTTTCCTGCCATGACCAACATTTCCAACGTTAACACCACACTGAGCCAGAAAAGATATCAGAGTCTCTAAATGTGTACCGGCAGCATTAAGTTTTAAATCAACAATAGCACACCGGAATATATTTTTTGAAGCCATTGATCTCTTTGCATCGATTTCAGAAATTTTCTTGTAGTTATCCATAGCTCTTTTGTGCGTAATGGAACCAGTGCCAATTAAAGACAAGTGCTCAAAACAGGAGTTTTTTAAGTGATACCAGGTTGTGTTGTGGCCTGTCAAGAGAAGGCGAGTCTTCTGCCGGGACATGAACATACCTGTTGCTAGCGTGCCTGTGGAGCTTGACGAGAGTAACTGTTGAGCTTTTAAGGGGTGCATGTTTTGCAGTGTTGGTTTTGCAATCAAATTCAATTGGTAGCATGGTAAACATCGCAGTACTCCAGTTTCAGCAACTTCATCATAATACCATTCAATGAGATTTGTTGCTTCTACAAGTTGGGAAATATTTTGCGCATTCTTAATTCTGATAATAGATTTAGATGTTTCACTATCCTCACATGCTAATTGTGTCATTCTTGCATGTTTTTGTCCAATATCGTCAACTTTTATTGTCAGCTTTTCAATGGCATCCACAATTTCCTCTAGAGAGACATCCTTGTCCTTACTTTCTGAAATTTTGAATTGCAATAATGACTTCTGGCCTGTTTTTTGATACGTTGCTGAGTAATTCATTGGCCCTGTATCATCCAAACGCAGTGGCACAAGAGTTTCATTCTTGCTTTGCTCAATAATGCCAAATTGGTCAACTTCTTCATGAACAACATCAATCTCATCATCAGAAACTGAAAGTTCTGTTGTCACTGTCTCTTCCTTGCGTTTTGAAGACATATCTTCTGATACTTGCAGTGAATTTTCAGGGGTGGCAGGTAATTTCCCCGACGAAGATTTGCCTGGCTTTATACTTACAGGCAATAGTCGTTTTGATTTATCATTAGTGGAATGGCTTTTCGAGTTTGAATAATTTCTTCGCAGTTCATGGACTTCAGAAGCATCTGATGGCACAAATGTACATGATTCTTTTTTTGGAGGACAGTGCCATCTTAACTTATGTCTGTCAACACTTGACTTATCAATTCTACAAATAGAGGCACATCTTTCTTCCATTTTCCCTTGAAGGGATGCTTCAAAACACTCAATGCAGTAAAATTTATTTGGGTTCTTTGCGTTCTGCACATTCTCAGGCTTGTTCTTTTTGTTAGGAACAGACAAATGCTGACTGCTGCTTTCAGGCTTCTTCTTTTTAATAGGAACAGATAAATGCTGACTGCTTTCTTTCTTGTAGTCCCAAAGTCGCTTTTGTTTCATCTCTGGTTTTTTCTTTGCAGAAGAGTCATCAATTTTCCTTTGTTGATGCAGATCTTTAGCATCATTTTCTGCAAAAAGCAGAGAAATTATTAGAAAATCAGACTGAAAACTTCGAAGATCATCAAAAACATAAATATTCTGGTTCATACAATAGAAATATTCCATATAGGTTAAGCAGAGTACTGAACCTGTGTAGCCCAAACAAGAGGTAGCTCTGACATCTTTAGAGTTTTTTTAAATTATAATAATTAGGGAAATTTTTGAAATGAGAATGTATGTGGGCAATTCCAGAATTATGTCACCCAAAATTTCTAAAAAAACTCATTTTTAAAGTTCTTAATTTAAGATTAAAAATTGAAAAAACATATCACAAAGGTATTAAATAATTCGAAAAGATAAATTTAAATTTTTTGAACACATTATTTTATTTATTTTTTTCATGTTTTTTCGAAGCTATTTTTACGTGCAATTTCAACATGAAAAAATAGCAGACAAAGAATTAAAAATTTTGAAGCACTGTTTGTTCAACAATAAATAGTATGTTGCTCTGTCAATATCAATTGAAAAGATTGATAGATTCTTACTAAATTCAAAAATAATTTTCTTTTTCTTTTTTTATATTTGAACCATAAAGTTGGTCTAAAAAACCATTGTACGTCCGTAACAAAAATTATCATTTTTTTTAAATATTTGTTTAATAAATTACTGGATGTTATTAATTATTTCTAGACTTCTAAATTTTATTACAATTAACAAGGCAACATCTATGGTTTTACATTCATTCACACATAAAATTCATAGTGTACATCTGTAACGTACGTCTGTAACGGGAGTTAACTAGTTTTATTGTTAAGAAATTTATTACTATAATGTATTTTTGGCCCAGTTACATGGTAATTTGTTTATTTATTCATTTTCACATTGTTTCCCAAAAAGATATTTTTATGGCTTTCTTTAGTTTCAGAAACTTTTGTTGTTAAAACTTTTGTTTCATTTGTTGACAAATTTCTGCGTACGTCCGTAAGAGGTACATTTTGATAAATACTGAGAAAATCAAAATGTTTATTATTATTTTCTAGGCAAAATAAAAATAATCTTACTACTAGGAGCTGAAATGAGCCCAGGATATAAAATATAAATTAAAGAGATACAAAAGTAAATTGATAATTTTACTCTAAATTGTACGTCCGTAACTATGGAATTGCCCATGTACGAAATCAAAACCTATTAATACACTTTCAAGTCAAGTAGTATTTTTCTGCCCAACACTATGAAAATTGATATTTTCTCTTCCATGCACACTTTTTAAAGCTAAGAAACTCTCATAAACTTGGGTTCCATACTAAGAAATCATAAATAGCTCTCCTTGCTCAAAACTTTCTAAGTTTCTTTTTACAAAGATGGCAAAAAGAGCTCTCATGCTTCATTGTTAACTAATAAAAATTTCCGATTAATACTCCCAATAGCAAATTCATCACAATGTTAGTGAATATTTTGTCCTGAAGGTGTTAATGCGACAAACTGAGAGCTTTGAATTTCACAACTGACAGAATCTACAGTGGGGAGGAAGCTCAAACTGCTGCTTATATTTAGAATTTTATGTTTATTTACTAACCTGCAGTTTCACAGTGTTTGCAAATACAATGTTGTCCATATCCTTCGCTTCCGATTTGCTTTCCACAAAAAATATGCACAAATTCTTGACATGTCATACATTTGTGTGCTTTGCCAACCTCATTACCACAAACGCCGCAAGAGTTATTCATCCTGGAAAAAGCAACAGAAACAGTTTTTCAACAACTTTTTAGTGCTTAAAATATGTTTCAATGTATCTATTTCGATATTTTTTTAAATATTTTTAATCTTTAACAATATTTTTCAACAACTTTTCAACACCTTTTAAATTCAAATCGAAATGACTATATTCAAGACACATTTTTACATTTGCCAGGCATATTATTACAATGTTGGCAGCTTGATTAGATTAGGGGAATGGGGGGGGCCGGGGCATTAACTGTCAGAAATCACAAAATTTCATTGTTCTAATTCACTTCACAATGACTATTGTTTTATTTGTCTCAAGCCATGGCTGCCTAACCAAAAATCTCATACTGGGTAGGCGTACGACATGCCGGTCCAAAATTAAAAAAATATATTTCACTATAATCTATTAGCATGATGAGATGCACTCTTTTTATGAGAACACACTTTATAAGAAAGCTGAGGCTTGATTTGAAATGAAAAACAATAGAAAAACAATAGCCTATTGTTCAGAACAATCGAAAAATAAGAATGTCTGAGCATGGACCAAAATTTACTGGTTCTTATAAAAAGAAGAATCTAATTCCATTGACCGCATTTGTGCATTTGCAGATATGAAGAAGACACATTATACAATAAAATAAAACTATAAAAAGATACTCAACCGACAAAAAATGTTTATTTGGCCTCAGGGCAGCCAAGGCCCACCACGGGCCCTAGGGCAACTTCAGCCTACAGGCCCTTAATTTCACAAAAAGTGGGCTTTGTAGTATCAAATTACACTCATTTTTTTTATAAGAAACTATGCAAAATTCTCATACCATAGTTTCTTAGCTTTAACCCTAATTATGGTACGAAAAGTTTCTTAGCAAGTTTCTTAACCACAGTACCTAATTTTCCTTAATTTTCTGTTCATATGAAAAAAGTGAGGTCTCACTTTATAAAATCTCCCCCTGTCCGAAATACAGCGCTGTAGCTTGGGTAGAATTATTGGGGGGGCAACCATTGTTAGAGAACAAAAGGAAGACCAGGGACCATGCTGTGAACAATTGAATTTTAGGATTATTGGGGGGGCAAATGCCCCCCCTGCCCCCCCGCTTCCTACGGGCCTGCCGAAATATTTCATAGAAACAGCCAGCTGAGGGTGAGATTCCTTAAAATTCTGTGGGAATGAAGTGCACCAGCTGTTTTTAACGTTTTTTCTTGTTAAGACAACATTAAAAGTTTCTTAACTTTTTTGAGTCACACAAAGTCTCCTACCAAAGTTTCTTAAGTTTTGAAAATATGGCCCTACGGTTTCTTATAAACGGTTTCTTATAAAAAAATGAGTGTACCCATTTTTAGTAAAACGTACAATAAAATAGTATACATTCAATCATAAAACTCCTGATTTTTGAAGATGAGATGATTCACAGGACGTTTCCTTGTACAACGATGAAAAATGTTAGACGGGCCCTCAAGTTGCTCTGGGCCCCTGGGCAGTTGCCCCCTTGCCCCCCTCTCAGTGGCCCTGTTAGGCCAACAAACATAAGAAACTCCCTTGGTGCCAAAAACAGACTTCTTCTTGCCTATTGAAATTGTAAGAATCGAGATAGATAGAAACAGAAACCCAGATCACCAGAATTGAGATACAAATAATAAATTGTCTTTAGGTGGGCCTACTTACCTTTTTCTTTTGTTTACTTGTACTCAGGGACTTGTACTTGTGCTTCTCCAGCTTCTCTTCCATTTTGCAAATTGTTCTTGATGACAGTCAGCCAGAGAGCCAAGCAGCAATGGGCTATTCCATTTAAAAACCATACAGGGGGATGGAAGTAGGATTTTGGGTAAATTTAGACCCCCTGGAAAATCACACAGTTTTTTATAGAAAACCCCTGGAAACTGGTTGATTTCTAGTGTCTCCCTCGGAAATGCATCTGCCAATGGGTAATGGAAGTAACATTTCGTAACTGGACCCCCTGGAAATGCATCTTATAGACAAATACCCACTGGAAAATCCCCCTTTATTTTCAAAAACCCCTCGGAAATTTCTTTCTTAGACCCCCCTGGAAATCTTACTTCCATCCCCCTGTATGGCTATAAAATGGAATAGCCCAATCAGTGACAGAACATGTGGATATCGAAGAACACAGGGAAGCAAGGAATGCAGCCCAGCCCAACCCAGCCATAACAATTCAATTCAATTAACGATCACAAAAGCAAGCGGCGCGGCAGCGGCAGAGACAGTACTTAATTAGTAGAATTGGAATCGTGCAGGGTAGCAGGGTTGTGTATGAAGTGATAAAATAACAAATAGTTAGCAGTCGTAACAATAATAAAATTTATTAGGTTTTTATAATAGATATAAAGTAATTTTAAAAAAGCTAATCACATCACACAGATACGCCAAGGCCAGAACAAAATCCTTACGCCAATACGCCAACACTCGTTTTTTATAGGATTCTACGCCAGCACGCCAACGGAAACTGGAAGGTCACGCCGGATATATCCGGCGTAACCAACACGGAATCCACCCTGGGAAATCTCTTTATACTTACATCACTTTGATCTCTTGTATCTTTGATAGCTTTCCCTGCATCACTCAAACGAAGTCGAAAAGGAACTGGAATTTTCGAGTTTTCTTGCTTAGATGACAAATGATAAGCCATTCTTCAGTTTTTGCAAATGCAATCGGAGCAGAAGAAGTGGGCCTAAGTTTCTCCGAGATGTTCCTCCTCGCACATTCGCTATTCTGAAGCAACGATCCAGCACAAAAGAAATCATCGTGCATCCGAGGATTGCAGCATCTCTTGAGAGTGCTTTCCATGGTGATAATTTCAAAGAAAGAAAGCAATCTAATCGTAAATTACAGCAAAGAATTCATCTGCCTTGTTCGCATTCTTTCATTTCAAATCTTGCCGCCATGACAGCTCGAGTCAATTGTGAGAGGAATTGAATTGCATTGTTTTTAAACATATTGAATTGAATTACATCGTTTCAAATACCAAGGAAGTAAATCAAATTCCTTGTATGACATTGTTTTTGCCATATTTGGTTGTGATGAGTGCGCTACAATGTACCATGGGTAAGACTCACTTCCCTTCCTTGCTTAGCTAATAATTTAGAAGTAATGCGTCTACAGATTTTACAGATAGGTACCTTACCAGGTCTTCTATCAACATCATTTACCAACTAAGAAACCTTTAAAAACCTAACAACATTTGGGGCTCGTTGGTAATTTTTGCACATGTTTGCTTGACCTAGGGTGAAGGTCGTGGATTCTCTTCAGATCCCTGCTGATCATTATTAACCGTTCCTATCAATAAACAAACAGAAGAGTTGTATCAATTTCCCAATTTTAGAAATTTGCATTTCAAATTTGTCAATGTCTTTTTAAAAACTCCGACCTTTCATGCCCTTGGAGCTTGGTTAGTAGAAGTATCCTACGAAGTCTCTAGTTTATTTTGTCCAAAGTATTTGGTCTAAAGTGTAGAAAATTTACTAGATTTTATGCCTTAAATACTGTCAAATATCAGAAACTTCCGGGGGCTTCACATCCTAGACCACCAGGGCTCCATCCTTGACCCCTTGGTGAGCTTACAGTGCCCCCAGACGGATCATTGTTTGTAAGTCTGTCAACTTTTATTTCTGTATCCGCCCCTGAATGTGACGTCAGGGTATTTCCCTGCTTCTGGAAGAATCTTTCGAGTTTGGGGCTCAGTTAGACTTATTACATGAGTCCCTTTTTATTTTGCTTAGTCATCCTTTAACCAATCAGGTTGGAGGAATTTTTTGCTTCTGGAAAATCTTTCGAATGTGACGTCAGGGGATCTCCCCAATGGGGATTCCTTAGTTTATCTTTCCAGTCTTCGGATTGAATGATAAAATAGAGCTTACTTTTAACTTAAAAGAGCAGCATCTCACCTTGGACTTCAGAAAACAGAGATTTGAGCGTACATTCGAACATTGCATTTGAAAGTTTTTGATTGGTTCTTTGAATTCAAATTCAAGCCGAGAACGTGAATTTGCCAGTTCCTCGATACTTTTGTATTTTCTTGCGATTCATTTCACAAATTCTTTTTCTTATCATCTTACACTCTTTTTTTATAAGAACCAGTAAATTTGATTTGAAGCTGGCTGTTCTTAAATATTCCTTTATTTTCAGGCTGAAATGTTCCTAAATTGTTCTTACTTTATAATGTTTTGGAAGCCTGTTTTCGCTATCAGTTGTGTTAATTGGTTCAAATGTGCTCTCTTTTGACTATCTGATATATCTGTATAAGACAAAAGAAAGTCCGAATATATTCATCTTGAATTCTCAATATATAAGAAGTAACAAAGATGTTTTATATATACAATATTTCGTACTCAAGCTAGTACATCATTCAGGTAACTCTGATATATCTGTGTGCTGTCAATCTACTTGTTTTGTAATTATTTGTCAGTCTCCTGGTTATTTCGTATTATTTTTATATTGACCTTGAAATGGTCAGCCTTGGTTTGTTCTTAAAATGTACTTAAGATTTGGCAAAATCTGGGGCTCGTGTTCTTATAAAATTGTTCTTATAATGGAAAAAGAGTGTATGAGTGCATGAAAAATATGAAATAATTCATTCCATATAATCAAACGATTTTTTTTATTGATGTAAAAATCATTTTCATAGACAAAACTGTTATTTAGTTATTGAGCTATTTATGGGTTTTTGATTAGCTTTCGCGATGTTTTGCCACTTAAAACTAAGTTTTTAAAGTATTGCCGTTATCGTTTTCGAAATTTTTTTATCATTCATAACCTTTTTGTACAACCAACATTTTAATAAGGAAATAATTATTATTAGAAACTGTGTATGAACATAAATTGCAGCATAATAATGATCATATTTACGTACTAACACCAACTTTATAGGACCAACAACCAGATGTCAATGCTGTGTCCGTTAGTAGAAGAAAACTGCTTCTGAGCATGAATGGTCTTGAAACCCTCCTAATGCCTCTGTATATGCAACGCTCATTCTGTTAACAACAAAATGCTAGTGCGCATGCGTGGTATTGCAACCCTCTTAAAAGCTTCTATACATATATGCAGCGTTAATTCTTTCACCATAAAAATACTAGTGCGCATGCGTGCGCCTGTAGCCCCATTTCTGTATCTACTGGTTCACCTTCGAGCCTACCCGAGGATCCCACGACAAAATAATGCTGACGTGACCAAAACAGAAAAATTTAAACAACGTGCTTTTCCTGAATACTATTAAGCAGATTTAGAACAAGGGGGAAAAATGTAAATATGCGCGCGCATTTTGAAATCGAGGCTGATATTTCGCGCCGATCACAAGCAAACGTCAGATGCACTGATGATGGAAAAAATGCTCCACAGCTTTTGGAATTTTTCGAAAATGGCAGGCAGGATGAAGATGAAAATGGAAGTCAGCCTGATAAATAGATACATAGATGCAGCATGAGAGTTAAAGCACTATTTGAGTTGAAGATGATAAATTATATCTCATGAATATGATGACCCTACGTAATGCAAAGCCGAATGGGTGGAAAAGAGATCAAGTCTGTGTTAGGTCTTCAAAACATTGATGATGAAGAATTCTCGATTCTCTGAAGATAGGCCCATGCTAAACAAGACCAAGTTTACCTAGTCTATTGGACTTTATTTGCTTTTGTATGATGGACAGCAGGGACCATTAGGCCTTACAGAAAGGAAGAAATGAGACGATACAAATGTACTCATTGTTGTACAAGGACTATGCAGTGGCATGGAAAGCCTCAAAATAGTGGGGTAGTCTTGGGGGGCATTTCTTAGGGAAATTTTCAAATCACTCCTGAAACATTCATGATAAAATTTCCATTGCATCTTTGCTAAAAACATTACTGCAACTCTTGGGTTCTTACCATAGAGCTTGACTTGCTTAGATATTTAAAGTTTTACTCTTAAATTCCCGTAATCTTTTGAGACTTTTTCATTTAGTAGAGAGGCAAAGGAGAAAGCATAGTATTAATATCTAACTTCTAAGAATGAAAGTCTAATTGTGATTAGAAAATATTAATTGAAAGGACTATTAAAATATAACATTGTCAAGATGCTTTTTCTTTTCTTTTAGCTTTCTTATGTAAATGTATAATATAATGTATAATTCTGTATTCAAAGAAGTTCCTTTTTCTCAAACACCAACTGCTGTTTTCTAGAACTGGTTTTTCACACAGGCAGCAACTTCTTATGGTTTTTTGCCATGTATTTTCTAAGTGCACAGCCAATGCTTCATCTGATGCTGAATTCTAAAAGAGATTAAATATATGTTACTTGCAGAGCTCTATACAAGGGTCTTTTTTGGAAGTGTAGAAAATTTATTTGAAAAATACACCAAGAACCACCCACTTCCTCGCATAAAGTAATTATTGATTGGTACCATGTTTTTAAATAAAGTCAAAAGCTTTGATCTTGGCTTCCCCCAAAAGAAGGAACAGAAAATAGAAAATTGCAAAGTAATTTCGAGTGCTCTCAGGAAAGCAATATTTTAACTACTGAGCCCTGCTAGATTTTATGACTATTGAAAGCAAAAATACTGTTAGTTATTGTCAGTCAATTCATTTGTGTGTATTTAAGAATATTAGGCTGCACAATACCCTTCTATCAGTGAGAAAAACAATTTTAAAAGATGAGCAGGCCTAAGTCACGTGATCATTGAAAGCGACAGTTGGACGAAACTTCGACAAATATTGAAGAGCTAAAAATCAGTTTTTCTTAATGATGGCGAATTTTCCCAAATATGCACGTATGTTTTATTAAAAGATGATATAATCTAGTTCTGAAAACTAAATTTTCTTTTTGGTTTCCCGGTAGGGTTTTTAAGAAAAATAGCAGCCAAGTTGGTGCAATCTGGCTCCCTTGGGAAATGCGATAAAACTCATTACGCAAGGAAAAGAAGGCTAAAATTCTTATAACGGTCAAAATCTGAAAATTGCTTGAATATTATGATAGTTCAAGAGTTTTGCTACCCTTTGAAGCCTAAATATTCCCTTCAGCTCGAATATTACTGAGGATAAGGGCGAAAATATCTTCGCAGGTATTAAATTAACTTTTCGCCAGATTCTCGACAACCCAGGATTGACAAGAAAACAAAATATGATGCCGGATTTTCCCACATATGCCACCTACTACAATCGAAAGAGTAAAGCGTAAACTTACCTTTAAAGAAAAAAACAGAAGGTTTCGTGGTGCAATTTTTTTTTTAATCCAGAATCCAATTTTCGTGTAATTTCGGCATGATTTAGGCCCATGTTATGCGCTCTTTTCACTCCGAGCTGCTCGTCAAGCAATGATTTGATCGAGACCATGAGCTCCGAAAATACATTTTAGAGTCCCAAGATATGATTGAAATCATAAATCACAAAGAAAATTCACATGACCTCACAGGGAGGGTCGGAGAAGTGTGCATGGTCATTTTTAGCTCACGCCGCTCCGATGAAGCATGTTTACAAAAAAGAAGGGTTCGCGGGCGCATAAGTCAGCGGTTGAAAACATTTTTCCCCCTTGTTCAGATTTAGGCCATTGAAATCTGTATATGACGTCATATTTATGAAGTAAAACCATTGCTCTACCCGTTATTTGGGGGACTCTAACCCCCCTCCACCAGCTCCCCCGCTTCCTACAGGCCTGATTTATACTGCATTATTAGCTTGCAGTCAGTACCTGACCTACTGTTACTACAGTAAATCCCCCACATAAAAGAAGCTCTGATTATCAAAGCAGGTTGTACGGTTTGTTGTGCAAAGGGATTATTTTCTCGCCAAATATGGATCAGTCATTACCCAAGGGAATTTAACAAAAAAGTCAATATTCAAGGTGGTTTATTATTTATAGATCCTTGTGATATCTAAAGTAGAAAAAATGAATTATCATAAAAGATTAAATTGTCCTCGAACTTTTAGCCTGCAGTGTCTTGTGCATCAATTTCTTTTATAGGGCAACTTACTGTAGCCTGAACGACCTGAACGACAAATGGATCTTCCCTTTGCCTTTGGAGATTCCCCATTGGGAATTCCCTTCTGTATTTGGATGTTCCCCTACGCTTAACTAAGTGGTGAAAAATCCCCTCTAACTTCCCATGAATTTCATTGCACTGAATGCAACAAATGTTTCATTCTAAAGCAGTTTGGAAAGACTAAGGATGCAGCAATTTGTTAACAATCTGGACTCTTCATTGCTGAGGGAGAATTTATCATCGAAAACACCACCTACCTACCTCAATATTTTATCAGACATGATTGGAGGGCGATTTGTTTTAGCTGAAAGAAAGGCACAGCTGCAAATGCCTGCCGAGCTACCTTACGGTAAAACCAAAGTGAAATGCAAACTATTTAGTCTTTGTACAAACAATAAAGATGTTACTTGTAGAAAAAGCATTCTGTGTTCTTGTGACGATTGTACGTCTCAAATGAAGGAAGGCCTAACACCAGAGAGAACATTTTTTGAACAAAGACGAACAGCTAAGCAGAGCAAGAAAGAGCAAAGCAAGAAGAAGAAACGAAGAAAGTAAAATCATGAGTTCGTGGAAAAATTGAAACGCTTGATCCATGAAGCTCCATTGTTATTTTATGTATATGGTGGCCTAATTTGCAATGAGACTGTTCTCATGGTACACAGGTACTCAGTTTTTGAATGATTCCAACGGAGAAGACAAAAACAAGGAAAAGAGAACGACCAGCATTAAAGAATTGAATGAAAAGTCTTTGCTGCGTGGTACTTTGTAGATGGACGATGATAAGATAAAATAAAACATTTGACGGCAACTCTTGATAACGGGTATAATCTTAAAACGTTGTGAATATTTCACCTATACTATTTTCGGTACTAAATTGTTGTATGTCATCGTGTTCTTTCTGAATTTTTGAGTTAGGTTACCTTTTTTATACGAGGCTCCATATTAAAATCTGGCACAAATTACGTAGAAAGAGAATGAAAGATAGACCCAATGAACTATGTGCTGACCAAACTATGTCATATTACCATGGGGAACGTCTTAACGGTACTGTGGAAAATGTTTAATACTGTAGAGGAATATCATCAGTACTGTTGGGGGATTCCATCCAGTTACTGTGGAGGGATGTCATCAGCACTATGGAGGATGTTCACTGAACATTGCTCAGTACTGTAGAAGGATATCATTGGCACAGTTGATGTTCAGTTCTGTGGAAGGATATCATTAGTACTCTAGGGGATACCATCAGTACATTAGAGGATATCAAGTACTGTGAAAGGATACCATCAGTAATATGGACTTAATACCCAAAGGCCCTCCACAGCATTGAGTATGCTCCACAGTACTAATAGTATCCTTAGAATACTGATGGTATCCCTGCACAGTACTGAACATCCTCCACAGTATTAAATGGTATCTCTTTAATTGTACTGATGGTATTCCTCCAAAGTACTGAACATCCACAACAGTTCTTCACAGGGTGATGCTAATTAAGGCCACTTTGCATTTGACGCTAATAGTTTCATCACTTTCTTGCTTTAAAAATATTTTTTCGTAAATAAAATGATACTGACGATCAAAAAGCTTCATTCTGTATGGTATACATATAAATTTGGAATAAGTACATGTAAATATGAGGTACATGTGTTTTGTGTACTGAGGTGTACTCAGAAAACTCACTCGGTCGCTTTGATTGGGATGGGTGGAGCAGTAACACAGAAATTCACAATTCTCCTTCCAAAGCTGTAAGCATCTTTTTACTTTCAACGTTGTATCAATCTTCATCTACCACCTTTAAACTATAAGTTAAATAAATTATTTGCGAACAAGATTCAAAGTCTAACATTCTAACACAGCAGACTTTTCAACCCTCAACCCTTCAATATATGACGTCATGAAAATGGTTTTTGAATCAATGACATCATGAAAACACGATTTTCAATATATGGCGCGATGAAAACGATATCAGGTCAATACCATTTCTTCAATATCGTCATCAATGAAACTGTCAACAGCCCTGGTCACCTTCTCGGCTTTATTGCGTGTATTGTCAAACAAGTTATTTATAAGGCCGTTCTGCTTGCCATTATCCTTATTTTGAGGAATACTAACCCCATCTGGCGTGCCGCTCTTTCCCTGCCCTTGCCTCCTTCCAAATCTCGGACCTTCATCTGCGAACGGGTCCGAATCCGGTGACACAATATCATTACTGTTTACAGACCCGGTATTTCCGAATGTTGGTTCGTAAGCGCCAAACACGCGTTTGCCTGATCCGACCGTTGATTTCCTACTTTTGGTGCTATCATTAGAGATCCGACCGGACTTGAGCTTATCCGGACCTTTGCCTCCGATAGTAAATAGCTGACTGTCGTCATCTGAGATACTCCGCGTACGGTTCCGAATCAGGGTTTGTTTCTTGTCACTGTTCTGTTTCTTTTCGTTGTCCGAACTGATAGTAAATGGTTTGTCTTTATCAACTGCAGTTGTAACCGGTATCGGAGCGGGTGCTTTCTTGGTATCGAAAAACAGAAAATCCTCTTTCTCTTTTTTCACCGCTCGTCTTGAATTCTCAACCGGTTGGTTCTTTTTCTTGGTGTCAAAAAACAAGAAATCTTCGTCTTTTTCCGCCGGATTTTCACTGGGTTTCTTGAACCTAGATACTCTCTTTGTACCCCCAGATCCAGCTGTGGGGCTAGATTCCCCGATCCCAAACTCGGCAGATTGTCTGTTTTTCTTGCCGTTTCCAATTGTATCTGCATGAGATGGCAGACCGCGATGAAGATTCTCATCGGATGGTTTGAAGTTATAGTCCGGTTTACTGCCTCTCCGTTTGGTGCTGAAATCAAACGGTTTGTGCTTGACCACCGCATCTTTGCCATCATCAACAGGAGTATTCTCTAGAAATATCGGCTTCTTCTTCTCTGCTTTCGTTGCAACAGGCACTGGTTCGATATCAAAACTAATGGTGGCTGAGTAAGGAGCTCGCTGGCTGACTTTGTTCGTATCTTCGACCACTTTTCCATTATCTATGGCGTTCAGGCGAGCGAGAAGAAGCTCTTTCTTCCTCTTCGCTTCTTCGTCAATAATCAAAATATTTTTCTCAGTTTTTAACTGCTCGTCCAAAACTTCGCGTCGAATTTTCTGCTCGGCTAGTTTTGCAGTAAAATCTATTTCCACCACACGTTCATTTTCCACTGTGCGTTTATTTTCTAATGATCTCCCAAAATGCGATTCTTCTTCAGTTCTCCGCCGCTCTGCCGCTTTCTCTTCCTCTAGCTGCTGTATCATTCTCAATTCTTCTTCCCTCTGCTTTGCGCGGTATTCCATCTCCCGCATTTTCCGCTCTTCCTCCTCTTTCTTAGCTGCCTCCTTTTGTTTTCTAGACTCCTCGCGGTTTTTATCAGCCAATTTTATCTCCTCCTGCTTCTGTTTGATCTTATCTTCCATTTCTTGCAGCATTCTCTTGTCTTCTTCAAATTGCTTCTTCCTTCGCTCTTCCTCAAGCATCTTCTCTAACTCCTCTTCTTTTTTGCGTAACGCACTAACCATAGTCTCTATATTAACGTCTTTGTTTTCCATACTTGACTCATTCACGTCCGCAGTTTTCCTTTCAGTTTCAGCAGCGGAGTTGTTAGTGGTAATTATCTCATCTTTTAGAGTCTGTGTGTTGTCACTTCTGGACGTCGAGGGAATGTCTTCTATATTGAAATCTAGTGCAGGCAGTTGTGATTTCATTGCTTTTCTTTTCAACGCGATTCTTTGTGAATATATATTCTGCGTTTGTAATTCTTTTTCTTTCTCCTGTTGACAAGAAAGGGAAATAAGGTCATATCCATAGGTGGTCAAATCTACTTGGGCTAGCTGAAATTATCGCTAGCTATCTAAGGTAGATGAATCCTAATAGGAAAGCACTTGAGTACTGTAATTCAATTAAATTCAATATTATTCGCAAATTACATCTTAATACAGTATACCAAAAATATGTAATCTACACGACCCAAGAAAAGCAAAGCTTATCTAGCTTGGGCCGTAAATTAAAATTTAAAGCTATTACAAAAAAAATAAAACATTACAATTCTAAAACTAGTACAAAGTATAACATAAATGCTACCTCGAATCATTATTGGATTCGATAAATTGGGGATGTGTGTGCAATCTTAAATATATTTCTTGTATTAGGAAACATCTTTCTTAATACTCCAAGAAAAGATTGTTAGATTAATCGTATTAATTTGTGAGAGAAAATTCTTTTTCCCAAATTTTACAAACCATTATTAGATTAATCAAATTAATTTGTAAGAAATAATGTCTTGCAAATTTTCAAATTCTCCAAATCCTGTTTCTTCTCAACATTATCAAAATCGATGAATTAAGGCTGTAAGTGCAATTAGAAGGAATTACCTTCTGCGTAACTGAAAGTTTAATTGCGAACGAAAATCAAAATTTCCCAAAGACTTTAGTAACAATTTTGAAATATTTACCTTGAATCTTTCCTGCAAATTTCTCTGCAGGTTTTCGAGTCTCCTTAATTCATCAGTTGCTTTTTTGTATTTTTCATTTCTTTCTTTCAATTCCCTCATGCGAACTTTTTCACTCAACCGGACGACTTTTTCCAGTTCCTTTAAAGAGATGGATAATGAATGATTAATACTGACGAATTCAAGTGGAACAAAATAAAGAGCAGTGGCGTTCCTTCCAGGTATTCAAAGAATACCCTAGAAATAATGCAAATGCATTTCTTAAATTTCTAATGCAGATGATCTTTATCTATGGTAGCCATCAAAATTTTTCTTGGTTTCTGAATCTGTTGAAAATCACATTCATAAAATTTAGTTTCATGTCCAGATTTTGTAAAAGCCGTCAAAAGAGTTATCTCTCTGTGCTTGTAAACCCATCTCCTCTTCTCGCGTTACGCAGTTATTCTGCAAACGAAGGGCTCTGGGTAAAATTTTCAAATTCAAAACCAATTGTTTTTCTCAAGTAAATTCAGTGGCGGTTTTAGGGGGGGGCCAAGGGGGCCATGGCCCCAGGCCCCGCGCTTTTGCTAGAAGAAAGGGGCCCCGCACCTTTCATAAGATAAAATATTCTCTCCCTCATAATGAAATATATAAGCTATACTCTAACGTTTTAAATAACGTTATGCTAAGACACAGCAAAAATTTGAGTTGCACAAGCTCTCTGTATCTGTAAAGAAAACGCAAAAAATAATATTAGGACCAAATTTTTGACCGGGGGTAGGGGCCCCGCAAATTTTTTCGGCCCCAGGCCTCGCAGTTCCTAAAACCGCCACTGAGTAAATTGCAATCCAAATTCATGGTTTCCCTCTCATCAGGAGAATGATGAGCCACTTTCTGATAGTTGATAGGTAAATACGGTTACTATCTTCGTAAGGTATTGGTTTATGTCCAAAGCACAAAAGGCCCACAGAGTAGGTAGACTAATCGAAGCAGTACATTGATAGTTGATAGGCAAATCCACTTACTATCTTCGTAAGGTATTGGTTTATGCTCCAAGCATAGCAAACCTACCGAATAGGTTGACTATAGAGCATTTTGATAGTTGATATGCAAATACACTAATCATCTTCGTAAAGTATTGGTTTATGTGCTAACCAAAAGGGCCCACTGAATAGGTAGACTAATCAAGCAGTGCGACCCCCCCCCCCTCAATGAGATCACACCTCATGATTCCTTTTGCTTTTTTTTCCTAGAAATACAGAGAGCTGGTGAATTCTCTCCTCGCACCTTTAAGCAGGTCTGAAGGTGGTTTCGAGCTCGGGACACTTTGAACAAGGGTCTGTTGCTCGAACCACTTTATCATCCCTGCCACATTTTCTCCATTTTCAGGTAAGAAGTGCCAAGACCTTTCTCAAGGACACATCTCCTGGTGAGTTGGAAATCACACAACGGGTCTGGCGAGATGAAGAGTTTTTTCTTTCGAGTCATGCCTTTTCTAGTACAGCTCTAATTCAATGTATCGAGCACTGTTTCGGTAAACCGAGATACAGACTTAAATAAATGTATGTATTCCTGCACTTACCTGGACACTTTTGATAGACAAAGCCAAAGACCCATAACATCAACATCTTTTTCTCAACCTTATTGAAAAGGCTTTAATTCTGAATTGCTAGCTCATAAGCGGATTTTGTTTTATTAAACACAGTGGGTTTATAAAATCCATGTTTTGCAAATTCTTAATCTTTATGGTAAAACGCTAATTAGCAACCTGAGTTAAAGATTTGTTAGAAGAATTATTACTTCTCTGGTTCATCAAGCCCAATACCTTACTAAAGTTGAGGCACTGATTGTGTTTGTGATTGTGTCTCCGGTTAAATCCTTCTTGAGAGCGATGCATAATTACACAAGTTCGTATGAATATATGAAATAAATAATCAACTCACGATAATTTTTCCTTCTTTTTCCCCCAGCTCTGATTCTAGTTTCTCAAGCTTATGCTGCAGTTTGTCTCTTTCATCGAGTCGTTTGTCTCTCACTATTTCTTCATATTTCTTAACTCTATCTCTTAATTTCATGATCTCCAGATCTTTCTTTTTCACCTCCTCCTGCGTTCTCTGCCACCCTTCTTTCTCTCGTTTCAGTTTTCCTTTCAAAGCCCGAACCTACAAAGTGAAAATTGCAATTCAATTTAAAGGACTTTGTTATGCAATCTCAAACACGTATTCAGAGGTGCTAAACGCATCAGAACTTGGGAAAATGGTTGCTAAAAGTTTTTAAGAGAGAAATTTGATGAAAGTTTTCTAGAAATTTCAGATTATTTATATTTGAGAAATCAAATAGATAGGATTTAGGCAAATAGGCCAGCTTCCTAATACATATAGCTCTTTAGAAATACAACTACTGCCTCGACATGATCTGTAGCTAAATCCTAGAAAGTGTTTTTCCTTTGTAAGACTAAGCAATTGAATGTGTTTTTATCTTTAAAACAAGCGTGCTCTCTCCTCGATTAGTTTAGCTATTGAGACGGTTCCTTCTTTAAGACATCCCCCTTCCAAAATGATAGCTTTTTGAATACATCTTAATTTATAAATTTATTTTTATACAGATTTTCCCTATTTTCAATTCATATTCGCATATTGGATGGAGTGGAATTTTAAAAGTAAACAAACTGATCTAACTGAACTGAGAAGACTTTTACAAGTTTGATAGCAATTCACCCTTTGGGCCCCGTTCACACAATGCCGGATTCATTTCATTTCGGATTCCATAGGCGATCCTATACGAAATTTTATCCTTTTCACATGATGCCGGATTCACTTTCATTTTCTGTTCACACGACTACGCTCCGCTCTGCACCCTTCAGAGCGGAGTGATTTAACTCCGCAAAAACGATGCGAAAAGTTTCGGACTGGCGTGGTGTCGTGTGAACAGAAAGGCTATCTGATTTGAAAAGCGATCCCAAACAATATGAATCCGGAATCGTGTGAACGGGGCCTTAATTACACATCATATCTAGGCAATAGTTGCATTTCTAAAGAGCCTTGTGATTGGGAAAGCATTATATTTGACATTAAAATTTGAAAAATTATGGACGCCTATTCCATTCTAGCTTTTAGTAATGCACTTCTCTTGAATTTCAATATTTGGACTTGCGATGAAGAGAGAAACTTTAAATCCAGGTGGCTTAAAGCTGATTATTCGTTGATAAGAAGACGTTAGTGGCATATTACTTCGAATATTCATTACCTCAGAGCTGTGTTTCTGTAGCAACAAAGGCAAATCAGCCTCTTCATCATCCAGCCTCTTAATGGCTTTCTCCTGGAGTCTTGTTGATCGTTTCAAATCACGATTCTCAATACGTAGCCGATCAACCTCATTCTGAAGCTCTAAAACTAGGTTTTGAAGAGTGTTGAATTTGTTTCTCTTTGCTGATAGCACTCGCTGTTGTATTATACTGCTATTCTGAGCTTGTCTTGGTGAGTACCCCTGAGGCGCTTTTCTGCGATCTGTGGATAGTAAAGAAATGACAGCAATGAAATACATAATGATCTCATACCACATTGAGTTAAAACCAATAAGAAAGACCTATTTCTATACCCCCTTCTATGCAAGAAATTACTTGAATGATTTATATTAGCTATGCAGGTTGTGGAACCGTGGAACGGATGAATGAGTGGTTAGATCACTTAACTCTTGTTTAAAAGAGTTGTGGATTCAAATTCACCTTTAGACTTGCCCCATAAAAATTAAGATTTCTTCCTTCCTTCCTCATATGTCTCCCACTACACTGAAATGTCTTCGAGGCAAACTCCTTTGCAATTCCAATCAAAGAGGCAAAAGAAATCATAAGGCGTCTACACAGACACATAGAGATGAGGGACTAGGGTCGCACTGCTCAATGATCTAACCATTTTTGTGTTTTGCAGATAAACCAATACCTTTAAAAAAGTAAGCCAATTTGCCAATCAATTATCAACAGCAATCCTCACCAAAAGGCATGAGACAGTGCTTGATTTCCAAATGATATATACTAACTCTCGACGAAAGAACCCTATCTCCCACTAAACAATGTTGTCTTTTGGCAGGATTGTAGCTAGCAACTGTCCAAAAAACGTATCCAAAATTTGTTTTACAAAATCTTTGAATTTAAATGAATCATTTTAGAATTTTCCCAGGTGAGGTATTCATATATTTTCTATATTGCCTCTTTATCCCTTCTTGGAATAAGTCGTTTTTGGAAGTTTTAAGTCTACACAAGTTTGGACAGGTAAAGCATGAATCCCTATACATATCTGAATTTTCTTTCAAATGAGCATCTCTGTTCAACCTGTTGTGGTAAAATATACCACAAAGGCTAGACAAATTTTGTTTTGATAAAAACCATCTGTGAAATGATTCCGGCTAAGGCTGAAATTCCTAAGAAGCTTTTATCGCTTGTATTCCCAAATAAAAATAAACTTCAAGGTGGTATGTAAATAGAAATTGGTTCACTTTCATGCTGAAATAGAAAATGACTATGTATTGTCAACACAATTGTGAGCAAATATGCTTACCTGCTAAGTTATTGCCAAGGTGCAAAGCAAAAAGGGGCTATAAACTGAGAAGGTAAACATACATTTCTTTTGATTTGACCACAACTTGCGACTCCTTTTGCCTTATTACCTGGAGTTACAGAGGGCTGGCAACCAATGTCCTTGCTTTGATAAAACTACACCTTTTTATTTCTTTTGACTTTTTGCAAGGAATAACAGAGAGCTTGAAAATCTCTTCCCTTCACTTCATGTGACAGGTCTGAAGGTGGATTTGAAACTGCGAGCCTTTGAACAAGGGTTGTTTATCCCACCAGTGGGTCATACCCCAATGTCCCAAGCAATCAGCAAAAAACAACACAAAAAAAATAAAATATGTGAGTGTAGCGGCAAGCACAAGCATGTTTTCCAACTAGGCTCACATGCTGGTCCTGTACCAAATTTTGTTCTTACCTTTCTTCCTCTTATGACTGCCAATGCTCTGAAATGTCTTTGAGGCAAAACCGTAACCTTTCCTTGTGCTCTCAACTGGTTCACTATAAACAGAACCATCGCGCCCGCCACTGCTATTCAACCCACCATAGACCTGCCTTAAGCTTTTTTCCTTTGAACTCTTTGCGCTCTTCCCTTTTTCAGAATCAGTTGACCTGTCAAAGTCTTCTTCGTACGTGTCTTCATAATCGTACTGTCCCTTTCGGATGAAAAAGTCATCGGCACTTTCTTCCAGATTGAATTTTGAGATAGGCATTTTGATGATAATTGACTATAGGTAAATACGTTTGATTGTTCTCAGTTTCTTCAAACAGCAATTGTCTTTATAATCATTAGAGTCATAAGAATTTTTCAAACGATCTAGCATTAACTCAATCATGAATTCACTTTTCTAGAAGCCAGGCTCAGATGTTATCAGCCAAGCAAGTATCCAGGCCATCATTCTCTCATGCAAACAGAAACAGCTGAACTTGGAATCAGTCACAGGCAAATCTTAGGCCAACAACACTTCTCCACGAATAGGATGGATCACCTCTTCTAAAGAGCATTTTCACATTCGCAAATGACTTTATCAGATACTTTGAGCTATGATCTACAACTAAGAATAGATGATATCAAGCGAACGTGGCTTTATTACAAGGTTTAGAAGACTTTATTTCGTCAAATCTTTTCACTGTCACCGGCCTTCAATGTTTTGCTGCGTTTCCTCGTCGAAATGGTCGAGGCACGAGAAGGAGGCCAGTAATATCATGTTGTCGTGACAACAAGATACACGATAAATATTAATGATTAGAATCAAAAACTGCTCCAAGCAACGGTCACACAAAAATGGGTCAGAAACTGATTCTTGGTAGGGGGCAAACTTCAGAAGCTAGCGAATTTGCTGACATTCCGTAATCTTAATCGTGTCCACTTTCTTGACGCCATGTAGGCTTTGCCCCTACTTATTGGGAAGGTAGAAGGGTGAATATAGGCATGTATACAAGGTGGGGTGTACAGCCCCAAGGGGGTTCTCCATATCTTGGGGGCATGCCACCATTTTTTCATTGGCCCAAAAATATCAAGCCTAATGTTACGACAACCCAAAATATTGAATCTTAAATTTTGTGGAGAACCCAAATATTAATTTCTTATCAAAATGACATATCGTGGTCATAAGAAGGGTCACTAAAGAAAAACACCAGGTTCTACATACATACGATTCTCCTTTTTCGGGCTTTTTTTATTACCATAAATGCACCATATTTACAAAGCATGGCGGATTACTGGACCCAAAACTAGAATTTTGACTATGTCGTATTTCAGAACAACAAAATATTGATTTTACGGAAAAAACTCCAGACCCCAAATATTAACATACACTACACTCTGTATACCCTCCCGTATTGAAAGTCTAGGACTACCTGCCTTGAGGGTACAGTGAGGCACTATCCTGTAGGGGAATGAGGTGCGTTACTTTGTATGGGTGGGCTATCTGGGTTACCCGGCACTTGATGATGATGTCCATCTACAATAGCTAATGCCTAGTGTGCAGTATGACATAGCCACATCAGTTACGGGGGTATTAATCCGGTATGTGATAATGCCAATGCCCCACAGCCTTTGACGTTCTGCTCTGCTTAGCCTGTGTGCAAACTTCACAAAGAGCCTCTTACAATTCCCTCTTCTCTTTGTTTAGTTTGCACGCAGGCTAGCTCTGCTCTGCTTCCTATAAAGCTGCCGTTGCCCAGGGGGAGGTACTCTCCAACTTTTGTGCCGGGGGTGATCATGTCAGGCCCCTTCTTCAGAACCTCAAATATGTTGACAAAATATTCAAATACCAAAAATAGGTTATCCAATATATAAGATTTTAATAATACAATGTTATATAAATTTGCAATGTGTAATTAAAAGATATTTTTGACCATCAAAATGTCAGGTCCCAAATGTATTGACTGTTCTTATTAGGCCCAAATTGTTTTTTCAGTCTTCCAAACTGCAGACCCCCAATGTTTTGTGTGCTAAATTTCAGATGTACAAATCTTTGTAAACAACACATGTTTTTTCCTCATTCAATTTTTGTCAAGATTCCAAACGGACACGTTGCTAATTAAAAAATGAAGATAAAAATAAGTCATGAAGGGAAAAGAATAGAGTCCCACTGTGGTTAAAGCTGTAGATCTCATTTATGACAAACGAGTGATGGGAATTATCATGAAATAATTTGATTAATAAACAAGTTTGTCACATCTGTAAGTTGCTGTTTGAAGTAAAAGGTTGCGCATTAGGGGAATTTATCAAGGACGTCAGATCAACTTCCGAATCGTACTACTGTCATTGAGATTCGAGATCAGCTGAGTTCATTTTTTTATAAGAAAGGACTTTGAAAGAAAGTGGTATACGTCTCTTATAAATAAGTCTCAAAAGATCTCAGCACAGTACTGAAACTTTTTTAAATCTCATTTTGTTTTCTGTTGTTTTGAGAAAACCTTTTTGTTCAGTCACAATTAAGCCAAAAAAGGGAAAGTAAACTTTCTTGGGTTCATCAACCAAGAAAATTCAGTCCTTTCATAACTGATGAGGCTACGGTGCATAAAGAAATAGAATAGAAAAAATAATATTCAGTAATTTGGACCAAAATCCATGGCTAATCATTATAACTTTTTAATGTTTCATTTTGAAGGGAATTTTTTGGTGACTTCATGCGTTTTCTAAGGTTACTATAGCCTAAAATTGCCCTCTGAAGAATCCATGAAAGTTTTGTGCGGAGATTGGCAAATTTCTAACAAAAGTTTCAGACTTTCTTATAAAAAAACTTATGTTTCATATAAGGATACTCGTGATAAGTTCAAATGGATTTTTGGAGCTGTCAATTTGATGAAGTTTGAAGGTAACAAAAGAGTGACTATTTAGAGAATTACAACTTAAGCAGTGAAGAGTAAAGCTCTATAATTCTATTATAAAACTGAAATAGTGAGAGTTGTACGTAAGGGACTACAAATATTTACTCTAATAGCAATGGATAGACGCTTACTAAAACCGCTACCTGTACAAGAAATCTTTGGAAAAGCCCCTGATGTTAAAATATTGTTCCTGGGAGCAAGAAATGTTGGAAAAACTGGTAAGTTCACGAATTTGGTATAACTATAGGTATAGTAATCGCAACTTCAGTATAGATATGGGTTTCAAGCTTCAAAAACTTGTAATGACAGGGATTTGGTTATCCCTTTTCAGGATTCTAGTTTACCTTCACGTATAAATTTACGAGATTTCGTACAAATATAGATATAAAGCATCGACAAGGGTATACAATTTGCTCTTTGGTCAGTTTCTGTTTAGACACATCGACGTCATAAGATAGAGGTTTAGTCTGAAAGAGAACAATGGTGCACTGCTTGAGGTTTTTATGCTGAAAATCTTTCCTTGTTTTAATTCTTTCCTTTTGCAAGTGTGCACTTTCATTCTGCTCTACTAGTAAACTGATCAGCTTGAAGGAACGCCTGTGCAGTACTGTGGGGGATGCTCATCACTATGGGGGATACCATAAGTACAGTGGAGGGATAAGGATACCATCCAGTACTGTGGAGGATATTCAACACTGTGGAGGGAAGCCACAAGAACTCTTGGTATTACCTCCACAGTCCTGATGATATCCCCCTCACATTACTAAACAGCCTCCACAGTACTGATAATATCCCCCTCACATCACTGAACACCCTCCACAGTTCTGATGATATCCCCCTCACATTACTAAACAGCCTCCACAGTAGCTACTGATGATATCCCCCTCACATTACTGAACACCCTCCACAGTACTGTTAGTATCCCTTCACATTACTGAACACCCTGCACAGTGCTGATGGTATCCCCCTCACATTACTGAACACCCTGCACAGTGCTGATGGTATCCCTCCACATTTCTGCAAAGATTTACCCCAGGAAAAGTTGACATAGACAGTAAGATTTTCCATCAGGGATAGTTGTTTGATGTTCTCTCAGTTCTGCAGAGATTTCTAAACGGAATGTGGGTGGACCCTCTCCTTATGTTCTTTGTGTATTCTATAACCTTACTTCGGTGAAGGAACAATCTCTCACCATGTCCCCTTGCCATTAACATATTTAGTTCTTAAAGAAGATCAACTCCAGAAATCTAATGCGATTATGTACATTGGACTGAATGAATGAAAAGTAATTCGATTAAGAGGGACAAAGCACACCACACCGAGTTTCGACTTGAAGTTTCGTTTCAAGGCTTATGAAGGAATAACATGAACAGCCTGCCAAACCAACATATTATCATACTGTGCTGTACTGTTCAGGATGTTCAGTACTGCGGGGATAGCATTAGTATTATGGAGGGGGTGCTATCAGTATTGTGGGGCAGGGGCGTAGCCAGAAGCTCTGAAAGGGGTGGAGCCGTTGAGCACTTGTGGAAAATAACCAATAAAAATTGATAACAACACACAATATGTATAGCCTTTTCTTCAAAGGGGGGAGCCGCGGCTCCCCCAGCTCCCCCCTCTGGCTACATTCCTGTTGTGGGGCTTACCATTAGTACTGTGGAGGATGTTCAGTAATGTGAGGCTTACCATTAGTACTGTTGAGGATGTTCAGAATTGTGGGGCTTACCATTAGTACTGTGGAGGATGTTCTGTATTGTAGGGCTTACCATTAGTACTGTGGAGGGTGTTCAGTATTGTGGGGCTTATCATTAGTACTGTGGAGGATTTTCAGTACTGCGAGGCTTACCATTAGTACTTTGGAGGATGTTCAGTATTGTGGGGCTTACCATTAGTACTGTGAAGGATGTTCAGTACTGCGAGGTTTACCATTAGTACTTTGGAGGATGTTCAGTATTGTGGGGCTTACCATTAGTACTGTGGAGGGTGTTCAGTATTGTGGGGCTTACCATTAGTACTGTGGAGGATGTTCAGTATTGTGGGGCTTACCATTAATACTGTGGAGGATGTTCAGTACTGCGAGGCTCACCATTAGTACTGTGGAGGGTGTTCAGTATTGTGGGGCTTACCATTAGTACTGTGGAGGATGTTCAGTATTGCGAGGCTTACCATTAGTACTGTGGAGGGTGTTCAGTATTGTGGGGCTTACCATTAGTACTTTGGAGGATGTTCAGTATTGTGGGGCTTACCATTAGTACTGTGGAGGATGTTCAGTATTGCGAGGCTTACTATTAGTACTGTGGAGGGTGTTCAGTATTGTGGGGCTAACCATTAGTACTGCTGAGGATGTTCAGTATTGTGGGGCTAACCATTAGTACTGCTGAGGATGTTCAGTATTGTGGGGCTTACCATTAGTACTGTGGAGGATGTTCAGTATTGTGGGGCTAACCATTAGTACTGTGGAGGATGTTCAGTACTGCGGGGCTTACCATTAGTACTGCTGAGGATGTTCAGTACTGCGGGGCTTACCATTAGTACTGTGGAGGATGTTTAGTATTGTGGGGCTTACCATTAGTACTGCTGAGGGTGTTCAGTATTGTGGGGCTTACCATTAGTACTTTGGAGGATGTTCAGTATTGTGGGGCTTACCATTAGTACTGTGGAGGATGTTTAGTATTGTGGGGCTTACCATTAGTACTGTGGAGGGTGTTCAGTATTGTGGGGCTTACCATTAGTACTGTGGAGGATGTTTAGTATTGTGGGGCTTACCATTAGTACTGTGGAGGGTGTTCAGTATTGCGAGGCTTACTATTAGTACTGTGGAGGGTGTTCAGTATTGCGAGGCTTACTATTAGTACTATGGAGGGTGTTCAGTATTGCGAGGCTTACCATTAGTACTATGGAGGGTGTTCAGTATTGCGAGGCTTACTATTAGTACTGTGGAGGATGTTCAGTATTGTGGGGCTTACCATTAGTACTGTGGAGGATGTTCAGTATTGTGGGGCTTACCATTAGTACTGTGGAGGATGTTCAGTACTGTGGGGCTTACCATTAGTACTGTGGAGGGTGTTCAGTACTGCGAGGCTCACCATTAGTACTTTGGAGGATGTTCAGTATTGTGGGGCTTACCATTAGTACTGTGGAGGGTGTTCAGTATTGTGGGGCTTACCATTAGTACTGCTGAGGATGTTTAGTATTGTGGGGCTTACCATTAGTACTGCTGAGGGTGTTCAGTATTGTGGGGCTTACCATTAGTACTGTGGAGGGTGTTCAGTATTGTGGGGCTTACCATTAGTACTGTGGAGGGTGTTCAGTATTGTGGGGCTTACCATTAGTACTGCTGAGGATGTTTAGTATTGTGGGGCTTACCATTAGTACTGCTGAGGGTGTTCAGTATTGTGGGGCTTACCATTAGTACTTTGGAGGGTGTTCAGTATTGTGGGGCTTACCATTAGTACTGTGGAGGGTGTTCAGTATTGTGGGGCTTACCATTAGTACTGTGGAGGATGTTTAGTATTGTGGGGCTTACCATTAGTACTGTGGAGGATGTTTAGTATTGTGGGGCTTACCATTAGTACTGTGGAGGGTGTTCAGTATTGTGGGGCTTACCATTAGTCCTGTGGAGGATGTTTAGTATTGTGGGGCTTACCATTAGTACTGCTGAGGATGTTCAGTACTGCGGGGCTTACCATTAGTACTGCTGAGGATGTTCAGTACTGCGGGGCTTACCATTAGTACTGTGGAGAATATCCAGTACTGTGGGGATAGCATCAGTATTGTTGAGGGGACATTATCAGTATTGTTGGAGCTACCATTAGTACCGTGGAGAATATGCAGCACTGGGGGATACCATCAGTATTGTGGGGGCTACCATCAGTAGTGAGGAGAATATCCAGTACTGCGGGGCTACCATCAGTATTATGGGGGCTAACATCAGTACTGTGGAGAGTACCTAGTACTGCAGGGATAGCAGCAGTATTGTGGGGACTACCATTAGTACTATGGAGGATATGCAATACTGGGGGCTACCATCAGTATTGTGCGGGTTAACATCAGTATTGTGGGGGCTAACATCAGTACTGTGGAGAATACCCAGTAGTGCGGGGATAGCAGCAGTATTGTGGGAGCTACCATTAGTACTATGGAGGATATGCAATACTGGGGGCTATTTTCAGTATTGTTGGGGCTAACATCAGTACTGTGGAGAATACCCAGTACTGCAGGGATAGCAGCAGTATTGTGGGGGCTAAAATCAGTACTGTGGAGAGTACCCAGTACTGCGGGGATAGCAGCAGTATTGTTGGGGCTAACATCAGTACTGTGGAGAGTACCCAGTACTGCAGGGATAGCAGCAGTATTGTGGGGGCTACCATTAGTACTATGGAGGATATTCAATACTAGGGGCTACCATCAGTATTGTGCGGGTTAACATCAGTATTGTGGGGGCTACCATTAGTACTATGGAGGATATGCAATACTGGGGGCTATTTTAAGTATTGTTGGGGCTAACATCAGTACTGTGAAAAATACCCAGTACTGCGGGGATAGCAGCAGTATTGTTGGGGCTAACATCAGCACTGTGGAGAGTACCCAGTACTGCAGGGATAGCAGCAGTATTGTGGGGGCTACCATTAGTACTATGGAGGATATGCAATACTGGGGGCTATCATCAGTATTGTGCGGGTTAACATCAGTATTGTGGGGGCTACCATTAGTACTATGGAGGATATGCAATACTGGGGGCTATTTTAAGTATTGTTGGGGCTAACATCAGTACTGTGGAGAGTACCCAGTACTGCAGGGATAGCAGCAGTATTGTTGGGGCTAACATCAGTACTGTGGAGAGTACCCAGTACTGCAGGGATAGTAGCAGTATTGTGGGGGCTACCATTAGTACTGTGGAGGATATGCAGAACTGGGGGCTACCATCAGTATTGTGGGGGCCACTATCAGTACTGTGGTGTATCTCCAGTACTGCGGGGATAGCATCAGTATTGTGGGGGGAAACTATCAGTACTGCTCAGGGGTAATATCAGTACCTTGGGGGTTGCCACTAGTACAGTGGATGATATTCAATATGCTACCACAGTTCCTTCACGTTTGCCCCCTCCCCCCCACTACCATCTTGGTTTCTGAGTGAATTCAGGCACCGGGGCATTGAAATTTGCAAAAATCAAAGTCCGAACATTGTTAACGGAGGGAGGGGGTGACAATCCATCATGTATAACAGTATTTTAAGAAAGGCTCCCAGCAATTTTGTCTAGGACTGTAGTTTTTCAAGTCTAACCAGAAAACATCCAGGATCCAAATAAAATCGAAGCATCACTGAACATGAGCGTTGGTAACTGTAAAATTTGCTTTTTCAGCATTGGCCGTCCGATTCCTCACGCGACGGTTCATTGGAGAATACGATTCTGCAGGTAAGAGCTTTTTGAATACTTGCACACTGTAAAAATTTGAGTTCTCCAAACAATTCTGCCCCTATCATCAAAGACTGGGGATCATGTTATAGGTTTGTCTGTGACCCATTCACGATTCGTGAAGGAGCCAGGATAGCAAAGGTTCTATAGTTAAAGTCGCTAGATCACTAACCCTTGATCAAGGGTTCATGGTCTCGAATCCATCTTCAGGCCTGTCACATAGAAAATGAGAGTGCAACAACTTTCTGTAACTGCTGGCGAAAAGACAAAAGGTGGTGACAATGAGAGGAAAAATCAGGGCCGATCAGTATTCCTATTCAAAGGGACCTTTGTGCCAAGCACGTATCAACACCATAGTAAACCTATTTGCCTATCAACTAGCAATGCAATGCTTCAATAAGTCTACCAATTCAGCAGGCCTATCGCGCTTTGCACATAAACAGCTACCTTACGAAAATTAAGCGTATTCGCATATCAACTTTCAATACATTGCTTGATTAGTCTACCAATTCAGCGGGTCTATCGTGCTTTGCACATGTGTTTGTTTTTTTATGAATGTCCCAAATTCAAATTTTGAAAACGTAGAAAAATACATTTTTAGCCTCAAATCTCACAAAAGTTGATATTTCAAGTCGAAGTTTGGTCACGTGGTAAATTTTTGGTTCATACACAAGTCTTCTTTCTTTCAGAGAGCATGTCAGGTGCAGTTATTCCATGAAATGTATATTTGAATATTTGCACCTGAGGGGCTCTCTATTGAAGCAATCTTGGTAAATTTTTCAAAATATATATCTTTAATGATGTAAATTTATGGAAAAGCTTTGAGGAGCACTTTTCTGAGCATCCAAGGTGTCGTATATTCCAATTCAAAATTATGAAAAATTACTCTCTCTTATTACTTCGATTGGAAATTTCGGGATTCCCAGGCAAACATACAAGTTCTTTAAGGCTGTTTTTGTATCTAATAAGAGCGTTCGAGTCTTGAGGAGCAATTTATGTGCATAATATTATATTTCCTGTAGCCAAACTTGGACACTATATACAAGCCAATTCACACTTTAATTATAGACGATCTTCCTCACCGTAAAAACATTGGTACAAGTATAACAACAAACTTCAAATAAATGGAGCATTTTATGTGTAACAAATTCCAAGCTTAACATGTTAATAATACAGTAGACTCGACATAGCGTCAATGGCACCTTTACCATGTCCTGCAGCACCATATGTTCGAATGATTCTAAAGTTGAATTCATCTGCCAATTTCTGAAGCAATGCAAAGGCTTGGCGATTCTTAAATTGTGTAGGTGCATTATCGGATTGTATCATGACATCCTCGTTCCTTATATCATACTGTCTTATTAAATCTCGTAACACTTCATCAACAAAGACAGGGTCATAAATTAAGTATATACATTGAAATTAGAATAGCCATACAAAGAGATAACATTGGCAGATTTTTTTTTTTTTAGTATTTAAGATTTTAAGACCAACTTTGGGAAATGGAATATTTGCACCAAAAGTGCTCCTAATGTTTGAAATTAGGTTCAGACAAAGAATTCTTGCTCGACAGGGAATCACATCTCTTGCCTCACTTTCAAACGCATTCTACGTCATTGTGAAAGGGGTCTATCAAAACAAGCCAAGATTAAGGAAAGACTATAAGTTTATTTGACTATTTAGTCTTTTCTTAATCTTGGCTATATAGTTTATTGCAATTGGAATATCTCTTTAGGCTAACTATCCGGAGGATATAAGTTCTTAGTTGCAGGTTTTTACTGTATTCGATTCATTATGGGTTATCAAAAGTGTCTGCATACGGTACATTGGCAGATTTTATTTTTTTTTAGTATTTAAGATTTTAAGACCAACTTTGGGAAATGGAATATTTGCACCAAAAGTGCTCCTAATGTTTGAAATTAGGTTCAGGGCACTATTACTAAGAGTCTGACATGCCCTGCATCTTAGTAAAGTTTCTATATTAATAGAAACTCGTTTCTTTGTCTTGTCTAATTTAGTTTGTTTTAAATGCAACATTTAAAAATTTGCTGAATTCTTGTGGAATGAAATTCACTTGTAATGCTCCTGAATCAAACACGCCAAAAATAATCAAAAACAGTAAGCCATCAGGACAAAAATATCAAACATTCAACTTCAGCATAGGAGTACTTTCTGTGCAACATTGCATTTTACTTTAGGCCCTTTTTTATCAAAATGGAATATTTGCACCTGAAGAGCTTTCTAAATTTGAATTTTTTGCCAAAAATCTACTCTTGGTTGTTTAATGAAACTTTCCATTGATTTTTGCACCGAAATTCCACTTCAAACTGCATATTTCAACGGTGGAATATTTGTAGCATTTCTCAAATGGAATATTTTGCACAAAAAGTGCTCCAAACTTTAATCACTTATAACTTCTTAACATCTTATTGTATTGATTTCAAAACAATTGGAAGAAAACATTTAGTCTTTCGTACATATGTAAAAAAAGGTATAAGACGCTATTTCAAATATTAAAACTACTGTGGTATAATAAAGTCACTTAGTCAAAAATCACGGTTTGGGACATTCATAAAAAAACAAACACACATAAAGAGCTACCTTACGAAAATTAAACGTTTTCGCATATTAACTTTCAATACATTGCTTGATTAGTCTACCTACTCAGTGGGCGTTTTGTGCTTTGCACAAAATCAATACCTTAGAAAGATAGGAAGCGTATTTGCCTATCAACTCTTTCAGTGCACTGCTTGATTAGTCTACCTATTCAATGGGCCTTTTGTGCCTTGCACATAAACCAATGCCTAACGAAGATAGTAGCTAAGCACACTTCTCCATCAACAACAATCGTGAATAGCTTCTTTTGCATGTAATGACAATAACCGAGGTTGAATTCCGTCTAACCTTCATTTACATTTCAGATGCAAGTTACTGCAAGCAGATAACGATAAATGCACAAGAAGTTGGTATCGAGATGCTCGATCTACACAGTGAGGTATTCAGTTGCACATTAAGTTTAAGCAAGATCAGTTTTTCGCAAAGCTGATAGGTACATATTCTATTCTGGCTCAGCAAACACCATAGCCCTCCCAGAAAGGCCTAGCCTCGATTCGGCAAGCGAGTTGAAACCAAAACCTCTCAACTTAAACCGAAACAACAAAAACCTGAAAAACAAGGTTAATTAGGCTGTTACTAGATTGTATAACATTCGTTATTACAATTCACGGAAAATTAAAGAAACTAAACAGCAAACACTCATAGAAACAATAAACTAATAACATTTTCATTTTAAGCATGTTTACAGCACGTTATGATTAAACCTGTTTCAATATATGCTCATAATGAAAATCTTGTTTGTTTGAAAATATCTCCCAAACCTAAAAATTGTAATTCCCGAAATAAAAAAGTAGAACTAGGATTGGGATTGTTAAACATGTCAATATTGTGGAATTTTTCTATTTTCTTTATTGGGATTGTGATTTTGAGTATTTTGGAGCTATGGAATGGGTATCAGTACCCCCCCCCCCCCTTCGGGCCCCTATTTGAAGATTTTACGATATTTTCTGTTTTTTTTAACGCCCCAGTCTCGATAAGCTCCGCTTCTTCTGGGGCGTATGAAACCATTGTTGTTAGTTCTAAATTACATATTTCATGAATCTTCATCATCATCATAATCATAATCACTATTTCATTACTTCACAGGCTTGTGAGGGGTACACAAAAGGGAAAATAGACTGGGCTGACGCAGTGATTCTAGTCTACTCCGTCACCAGCAAACGAAGTTTCCACGACGTCAAAGCTCTCAAACAAACGATTGACGAATCAAAGCAAGCTAAAAGAATACCCATTGTTTTGATAGCCAATAAAATCGATCTAAAACACATGCGCAGCGTATGGGTGGAGGAGGGTCAAGCACTGGCAAGCAGATGGGGGTGTTCCTATTACGAATGCTCCGCCGCAGTGTACATGAATGGATACGAGACAATATGCGCAGCTATTGTTGAAGTCTGTCAAGAAATACTCCGGCAAAAAGAATCGTCAAGAGCAGCTGGCCGGATAGGAAGGAGGCGAGCCTCTTTGTCGCCAAGACCGTTTAGAGATGCAATATTCAAAATGTTTGGGACTACAAAGGATGATATCATAACTTGTAGACATACTGATTTGTAATTTTAGGATGGGCCTGACATGAGCAAGGACAAAGCAAGTGGTTCAAGAGGCCATGGATGGGTTAAACAGATTGTGCAATTTTAGTGAACACCCTGGGGAACATTTTTGCAGCACTGTGGAGGTTTCCAGTACAGTGGAGAATATTTAAGTTCTTGTGGTTTCCCTCAAAAGTATTGAATATCCTCCACATTACTGATGGTATCCTCCAATAACACTGAACACCTTCCAGGCTGGTTTGACTGCCAGTGTGAAAACGTATTTGTGAGATTGATGAGACTCAGGGTTGGTTGCTTTAATGAACTGCCCTGATAGTTGTTTGATGCACTGCTTGCAATATACCTTTTGTTAATTGGTACTCTTGTTCTGCTCTACTAGCAACTTAGTTATTGATGTGACTTGATGTGATTTTGCATTGTCTCACTATGTTATTGCGCACTCTTCTTCTGCTCTATTTGCAAATTAGTCACATGACATGATGTAGTTTTGCGATATACCTTTTCTTAGTCTGCACTCTCGTTCTGCTCTACTAGCAATGCTGTCACATGACTGGATGCGATTTCCAATAATTGCAGGCTGATGCAATGAGAATACAATGCCTGTTGTTTTGATTTCTAGACTACCTTTCTAAAGACTATGGTTGAAATCTACTACGGAAAATCCTCGAGCTTTAAATCCCTAGAGAGTTTTTCATAAGCATTTTTTTATTAAATGGCGTTTCAAACCCTCAAACTCCCCAGTTAGGCCTACTCGACACTAGCAAGAGGGAAGCTTACATCATGTTTTTCCACTCACTCCTCAATTTCCAGCCCGGCCGTCAAGAACAAGCTAAACATTTCAACCCATCGTGTGTGCAATATCTTGAACCGGTCATAGAGACACCCCCAAGAAGCTTGGCAGAAGAAAGCGTTACCCGACTCAAGCTGCCACAGAAGGCCAAGAAACACAAGATCTTAAGCAACGGTGCACTGCTGCTACTATACGAAAACGGAGAGGAAGAGAATATGGTGCAAAGACACTTCAAGCAAGCATTGACGAGAATTGGTAGGCCGGATGTATTATCTGTGCTGCCGAGAGGTATCCCCAGAAACGTGCAATTTGAAAGCTTTGGAAAAAGTGATGACTGCGAGAAGATGTTGCTCGATTCAGGTATCTTACGATGAAGTGTAGTTTAAATGTTGTTATTTTGAGAGTTGATTAATTCCACAATCAACGTGCCTTTAAGCTAGTGTAGTATTGTGAAGTACTATACTAAGAGGTCTATCATCCTTACTGTGGGGTGGGGGGATATCATCATAACTGTGGGGATATCATCAGAATATTGGAGGGTGTTCAGTACTGTTAGGGATATCACTAGCACTGTGGAGAGATATCATTCAGTACTGTGGAGGATGTTCAGCACTGTAAAGGGATACCACCAGTACTAGGGGGATACGATCAGGACTGTGGGAGGATACTTAAAGTACATTGGAGGGTGCCCAGTAATGTGGGGAATACCATCAGTACTGTGGAGGGATACATCAGTAATGCAGAGGATATTTAATACTGTGTAGGGAGAAAGCACAAGCATTGGGAAAATTGATACCCAAAGTGCTTTGATTTTCCTACACATAACAATAATAATAACAATAACAATAGTACTCGTGATATCCCCTACAGTACTGATTATAACCCCTTAAAGTCCTGAACATCCTCCATGGTACTTCACAGACGTTCCCCAGGGTGTATAATATTTTTTCTGTTGCCCATTCTTTGTGAGCAAACTCCAAGAAAGTATAAGCTTTTCTGGCCTAACTAATATATGACAGAATTTTCTCATCCCCAGCATTATTTCCTGAAATAAGCAATGAAAAGGAGGCCGCCAAAGCAATCACTGCTTTTTCAATGAGAGCAGAGAAATCGAGGCTGATGCAACTGGCTGAGGTGTCTCAAAATACAGAGGAAGCTCCACAACAGCAACAACATATGCTGCAACCAATACCTGACTGTCAACGAAAAAGAGCTCAGTCAGAACACCCACAGGGGCCCGAGGGTGAAAGGAATTCTGGGCCAAGGAGTATTGTTGACCAAGAAATGCCAATGGAAAGGAAATACACGAGAGAGCAATATTCACAAAGCAACGGCAGGTAAGATACGTAGCCTTAGAAGTGTTTAAGTGGAATAAGTAAAAGTCAAAGTAAAATGGGAAAAACCGAATGGTTTTAGACGATGTTGAAGCATGTTTAGGAAGGTGAGATATGGTTAGGAGCTTAACCATTAGTGAAATGTGGTTAGAAAGAGGAAAATAAGAAGCTTCATGGTTTTTCATCAACGTATTGACCTTAATCCAAAGGTCATCATCAGAGATATGATATAATAAATGTTATTTCTCGTGAATATCATATCCCTGATGACGACCTTTGGATTAAGGTTGAACATATTCATAACATATCATGAAGCTTCTTGTTTTCCTTTTCCTTATCAAGTTATCTGCCCGAATCAACACATTCAACTAATATATCATTGTTTTCTTCATTTTTCCAATGGAAGGGGGGGGCTCGGAGGGGGGGGGGGACGGACATGAATTTCCCATTATGGGCTCGAGCCCAAAAGCCCCCCTAAATTTCATTTGTATAGTTACTGCATTTATATCATGCTGGTAATGTGATAAGAAATACTTCCAACTGATATTCCCACACCTAGAGTAGTTAGGTATCAAGTCTACGCCTACGCCATAAATGCTACTATAGTTTTGTGTAGCAATCGTTTTACGTTTACATCTCAGTTTTTAGGCCCATCTGCTCAGGTCAAACTTAAAGACTAGTTCCCAGACTCTCCCATCACCTCCTTTGACACAGGGGACCAGAAGACATTCTATAAATTCTAAAGTTTTACTATTTTCTATCTTGCTATTCTCGTTGGATGGTATTTATAAGCCTACATAATTTTTGCGTGTTCATCTTTCTTGATTATCTAACCTCCTAGCCTTACTAGCGCTAATTAATTCTTTTCCAGATACTACTATGATGAGAATTTGATCAACAACAACCACAGAGGAGCAGACGTTAAATTGAATTATGTCCCCTGTGAGATAAAAAACGGAAAATACCAACTGAAGCGTATGCTCGAAAATGGAAACGGCCATCTGTTTCACAGCAACTTATGGGAGAGAAAACTCTGTTTGAATCAATAAAACAGGCTTTGTAAGTATTCATATTTGCAGTTGTTGTTTTGCATTGCAGTTGTTGTTTTGTTAATGTTGTTTTTTTAAATGTGGCGTCATTGCACTGATTTCAAAAATGAATACTAAAACTTGGATTGCTTGTGTAAAGATCACTAATCTTACCCATCTTTCTTCGGTAGACCCTCTACAATAAATCGAAGCACCACAGAAAACTCGGTCACCCTGGGGATAACAACAAACACTGTGGAGAAAACACCCAAAGTGCTGATGGTATCCTCCATAGTACTCAACTTCCTCCAATGTACTGATAGTATCTCTCCACAGCACTGATGGTATCCCCCACAGTACTCAACTTCCTCCAATGTACTGATAGTATCTCTCCACAGTACTGATGGTATCCTCCATAGTACTCAACTTCCTCCAATGTACTGATAGTATCTCTCCGCAGTACTGATGGTATCCTCCACAGTACTCAACTTCCTCCAATGTACTGATAGTATCTCTCCACAGTACTGATGGTATCCTCCAAAGTACTCAATTTCCTCCAATGTACTGATAGTATCTCTCCACAGTACTGATGGTATCCTCCACAGTACTCAACTTCATCCAATGTACTGATAGTATCTCTCCACAGCACTGATGGTATCCCCCACAGTACTCAACTTCCTCCAATGTACTGATAGTATCTCTCCACACTACTGATGGTATCCTCCATAGTACTCAACTTCCTCCAATGTACTAATAGTATCTCTCCACAGTACTGATGGTATCCTCCACAGTACTCAACTTTCTCCAATGTACTGATAGTATCTCTCCACAGTACTGATGGTATCCTCCACAGTACTCAACTTCCTCCAATGTACTGATAGTATCTCTACACAGTACTGATGGTATCCTCCACAGTACTCAACTTCCTCCAATGTACTGATAATATCTCTACACAGTACTGATGGTATCCCCCACAGTACTGAACTTCCTCAAATGTACTGATAATATCCCTCCACAGTCTTGAATATCCTCCAGAGTATAGTTTGTATCCTCAACCACTAAGCATCCTCCATAGTACTGAATGATGTCCCTCCACACTGCTGCGTATAGTGTTGTTTTGTAAATGTTGTTTCAATGCACTGATTTGAAAAATGAATACGAATTTCTAGATTCTATGTGTAAAATCACCCATCTTTCACGTATTTTTCTATAAGTAAGTGCTTTACAAGCAAAATGCTAAGCCAATGGAGAAACTTCTTTTTAAATACTTAACTAAAAATGTGTTCTGATATCAACTTCTTTACTTAAGCAATCGGTATTCCTATTGCATGTAAACGTTTCCACGAAATCGTTGGTTGAAATTCGGAAAGATGTATCTGCCAACAAACTACAGGCTCTGGTGCAAAGAAGAAAAGATTCCCATGTCCTTTCTGAATCACTTCTGTAAATAAAGGACACTTGATAGGTACAAACTACGTAATAGAGTAAAAATAATGATGATGATGATGATGATCATAAATACAAAGATCTTCGAATAGAACTAAGCAGGTTATGGAACAAAATAGCGACCGTCGTACCCATTGTTGTTGGAGCTCTGAGTAGTGTACACATTACGTTGGAAACATCTCAGAACTGTCGGGTGTGAAAAAACCATTCACAATATTCAAAAAGCTGTAATACTTGGGACATCGTCTGTTATCAGACACTGTTTAGGTATCAGATCAGAGTAGAAAGCTCAACTGACTGACAAGACCGAAGGGAGATTAGATATCTATAATTGGCTACTGGTTGTGAGTCGATAGTTATCTGAAGTTTCCGGCATCAAGCAGAGTGGTTTAAAAAAAATGATGATGACGATGATGATGATTTGAGAGGGTCTGGTACCAAGGGCACAGATGAACTTTAGAAAAATGGAAATTCTGAACTTGTGATTGGTTGATGAGAATTAACACGGTTCAGATTGAGGTTTCCAGTTCCAGTATTTATCATATACCGTCATATTGCTTCCTTCTTGAACTATTAAGAAAGCCATAACTATCACCTCCCTCTACAGTATGGATCATTGGCTGATGAACTATACTTACGTCTACAATATGTTCAACATAGATTGAAATACTTCTTCTAAGAATGAGGAAGAAATGAGGCAAACTGTCCAAATAGGATGCGCATGTGTGAGATGCGAATGATAGAAGGGATGTTTACATGCAGGGACTGAAAACCTCGATCTGAACTATGTTAGTTTTCAATAACCGTGATTGTCGATGTGAAATCAAGGTTTGATCTGGACAGATGTTCAGTTTATCAGATCAACTGAAACCAGTTCAGGCTTATATGCAGAATACGAACGCCCAGTAGATTACGCAGAACTGAATATCTCATCAGCAGCTTGACAAGCTTAATGAGCTTGCTCGGCACTGGAGCCAAGTCAATCGATAGTACTAACGGTATCCCCCACAGCACTGAATATCCTCCATAGCACTGATGGTATCCCCACAGCAATGATGGTATCTCTTTGCAGTACTGATGGATGGCATCCTTCCACAGTATTGATGGTCTCCACTCACAGTACTAAATATCATCCACAGTATTGATGGTATCCCTCGACAGTACTAATTGTATCCCCTGACAGTACTGAATATCTTCCATAGTACTGATGGTATCCCTCTACAGTACTGATGGAATTTCCTTGCAATACTGATAGTAGCCGACTCTACAGTGAACACTGATGGTATGCCTCCACAGTGATAGATATCCTACACAGTACTTATGGTATCCTTTCAGAGTACTGAAAAACTCTGTAATAATGATTGGAATCCCTCCCCGGTATACTTATGATATCCACCTATATAGTACAGAATAACCTCCACCTTACTGCACAGACGTTCCCTAGGGTGGTCCTTGTAAGTTCTTTCACACGTCTTAATTGTAGCGTAGCAGTTCCTTTAACTAGAAGGGAAGTAGTGCTAGATGGTTTTGGACGTTTTTGATATATTAGAGGTCATTTTCTTATAAAGGGGTTCTTTTCTTACAAAATATATGTGTCTACTGGACCAGCTCGATATTACCTACAATTGGCTCGATATTTCGCTCTAAGATACTAAAAGATTTTCGTCATGTTTTTTAACTAACTCGTAATCTTATAAAAGAGGTTTTGGCAAAATAAGGTGTTGTTACAAAATGCTGAATCATAGATTTTTCGAGACTCAACAAAATCAAGATAACCAAATGTTGTTAGTGGAATCTAACAGCACACAACGCAAACACAATATGGTTCCACATTGAGTTATTCTTCTGAATTTCATTAAAACTGGGCTAGTCAAAATTTAATCAAACATTTTGTTAATAGGCGTATGGAGACGTAGCGGGATATAATGTAGAACCGGCTAATTCAATCTTGCATTGATGATTATTCATTGCTTGCTACACCTTTTCAATAAGCAACCAGTCAGAAAAATTTTCTAGCTGACCCAATCTGGGGCAGGGGTGGCCGGGGTATAGTTAGATCATTCTACTTGCGTTCAAAAGATCGTGGGTTCGAGCTCATGCCTAGACGTGTCACATAAATTACGAAGAGAGAATTTGCCAGCTTACGATAATATTTGCTTAAGCTAGGGCCTAAATATCGTTGCTGTCGTCAAGGAATCGTTAGTTTTGGTAGCTTTGTGTTGCTAGGGGGAATATTCCAATCATGCACTGCGCGAAATGACATCCACCTAGCACAGAAGCCTCGAGTTTTACCAAATTTCAAAAGCTAAGAACAAGCTAAGGCCAATATCTGAAGTTCGAGAAGTAACCATAAGACTGGGAAATACATTCGAAACAAGCAGATTCAACAGCACACAGATACGTCAGACGGGTAAGGCGAGCTTAAACTTGCAAGAATCAACATCTGAGATCAGAAATAAGCTTCCATCCAAAGAATAGTTTAAAGTAAAACATTTCAGCCTGACCTTTCAGGCTACAGCCAGCCTACAATGAAATTTACTGGTTCTTTTAAAAAGAAAGGAGTGTATTCAGAAATTCCAGAAAATTCAATTCTTAAATTGGGATTCTAAAAACCACGACTTTTAATTTTGAAAACAGAACTAAGCAAACACGCAGGGTGTCCACAGCAGAATGAATAGAACGATTCTCGTCCAGATGCGGATGAACGGAACAACGGGTGTCCAACTCATCAAATATTTATATCGTTTTAATGTGAAAACCTCCTTAATTAAAATTTCAATTTAAAGAAGGGCATAAGGACGATTCTCAGACATATCAACTTCAAAACAGACACTGACGAATTTCACTATTGTTTCTCGCTGATGAGTTATTATCATCATTGTAAAAATCGATACGGGAGCAGCTCACTGAAAACATAGTCAATCGAGGGAATGGTTTTGAAGCCATTATCATATGTTTTACATTATTATTATATGTTTTAGTGAACCTTTTTCAACTATGACCATGCATAAACCTCTTGTCTTGTTGTCATCGTTTGATCCAATCTTAATCAACATAGTTGAGCGACTGAACCAGAATATTTTTCTCACTGGATTTTTATGCACTCTTTTGAAATATCATACTGAAATATTTCAATTATTCGATGGAGCTTTCTGTTAATTCATATCAGCCATATTCTATAGAATTTAAACATATTTTGTGCACACTAAATACCAGTTAAAAGTCTAGTATAAAACAAAGAAATGAAGCAAAACTCTGCTGAACCATTCCCCTCTATTGATTAATGCTGAAAACCGTTATTGATAGCCTGATATTGTCTATCAGACCAAAGTGTATCAATATACATTCATGCGGGGCTACCACTTATAGGGGCTCCTCTCAGCCCCCTACTTATTATCTAAATATACTTCGAAAAGGAGCTGAAGGAAAGTTACCATGGGGATGGAACAGGTTTTAAGAAATTTGGAAAATGTATATTTTCACTTTTATCTTGACGTCAAAATATTCAAATTCTAAACCCAACGAAATATCTATGTACATAATGCTGGTAAACATATTCAGCTTTATCAAGAAATATTTTGTTTGTTTTTCTTAAAGGCGTGACATAGTTGGACCAAAACTACGCATGTGCATGGCTCAACCATGTACTACGTTAGAGGCCTATCAATGGCATTTCCCGAATTAGGTTTGGAAAAGAGGCCATCATTGAATTCCCATTACGCGTGAGGGATTCAATGAAAGAAACTTCATTCGTTGTTTAACTGCAGAGAAACTGAATGCAATACTTTTGGTATTAAACGTTTGTGGGAATTCTCATTGCAAATAATCGAGGCTAAGCTTGATTCGCTTCAGTTTTAATAGAAATGCAGCAAATTCAGGAAAGGTCTATTAACACTGTCAACGTGCTTACAGCAAGCTGAGTACTCTGACCACTACAGAGAGCCTTTTCAAGAAATGCCCAACCTCTACATACTTCAAAATGTCTTGGAGTGACCTGACGGCAATCCAACATTTTCCTGCTTAAATCCTAATCTTTTATCAGCGATGGTTCTTTCAACGTTGTGAAGTTATCTTTTCTCGGTTAACGACTGACTTAGCTATTAAACAAGATGAATACAGCTTGAGCTTGCATTCAAAAATGCACTCATCTGATTGGCTGGTTATCAATTGGACTCTTATACACCAGTAAAACTAAGCAGATAGAGCACGAACTTGACGGGGGTCGCTATGGTCGGGAATCAACTCTGAAATTTGCGGAAAATAGCAGGAAAATCAATTATCTTCAAAATGCATAGCGCATCCATTCAGGAAGAAGGTTTATCCTTCATTCTAGGATGGTCATCCTACCAGAAGGTGTAGAACGCAGTTCCCCTTAAGATGAAAACCTGACAAGCTAGGCTGACCCTAGGAGGAGGGCTATGAGTAAGCTTGTTGTGGTTTTCTTGCCATCTAATAACAAAAGATTAAGGACTATAAAGATAGCCCTACCCCTAGGCTCAGCTTACACGCAATTTCAGCTCGAGCTCAGTACTAAAAATTGCTTAGCTGGAGGGCAAATTTGAGTACTCAAAATTGCAAATTTCCCGATTATTTAGCATTCCTCTATCAAGTACCAGAATTGCTTGAGTTTTTGTCTTGTCGAGTACTGCCCTTGCTTATAAAGCAATTACTTATAAAAAATGCGTGTATCTTGAGGGTTTACATGGCTCAAATCAACAAAATGTTGGCTCTCCTAGGAGGGTGCCCTACCTACCTGATAGGATGACACATCCAAGTTGATGGGGTGACCCTGCCCCTAGCATGACCCTTCAGGATATATAAAGTGAACCAGGAAAAACAATGAGTAGGCTGACCCTCATAGGGGGGTGACCCTACCAGCATATAAAGAGGCCCTGAGGGGGTAAGCTTAGCCTCATAGGAAGGCTGGTTTTCTCCCATGTAAACAGGACCTTAGATTCTCATAATGGAAAATCAGAAGAGGGCACCATTGACGTCAATTAACCTCTCCGCTTTGTGATGAATAATTGAAACTAATTGCTGATCGAATCACGTCTCGTTCGATATCTTGTCTCGCCAGCACCAGCAAGACCCCCGTCTCCAACACAATAGCGTCCCCGTGACAGGTGGCAGGTAGCCCGGCTTGCAGAGGACATAAAAGAGCATCTTGGCTGCACAACGTAAGCTTACAACGCACAGACCGAGCCGTGATCAACAAGGCGGTGTCGTCCAGAGGGAGGCTAACACAGTCGACTTCTGCGTGTTCTTGCGTGCAATTCTGCAGGCAGAGCGCGGGTGCATAATTTTTGTTTGTTCAGGGGAGGACCTGCGTTTACGCTGTGACCTTCCCACCGAAAGTAAAAAATAAAACTAAATCATTGTTGTATTGTATTGGATATTGTTGTATTGCATATTGTTGTATTGCATATTGTTGTATTGCATATTGTTGTATTGCATATTCTTGTATTGCATATTGTTGTATAGGCATATTGTTGTATTGCATATTGTTGTATTGCATATTGTTGTATTGCATATTGTTGTATTGCATATTGTTGTATTGCATATTGTTGTATTGCATATTGTTGTATAGGCATATTGTTGTATTGCATATTGTTGTATTGCATATTGTTGTATTGCATATTGTTGTATTGCATATTGTTGTTAGGCACTGGATTGTAACACTTGTCAATTTGCATTGCTCTGTATCGTGATAGTGAGTTGTGTGGCATTGGAGTGTTTTACGCTATCAAATCGCTTAATATTGACTGCTTTAACTTGATGTAACATGTTGTATTTCATAGTAATGTCTTGATCAGCTCTGTATCATATAGTTTTAGTGTTGCATCATTTTGCATAGTATGGTTTTGTGTTGTATTGATATCACGTACTGCATTTTGTTGATTAAATTTTGACCTAATTACTAATTGTGTGGGAAGAAAATGTAATCAAAAATAGAAATATTCTCATTCATTTTGCTTAAAGTTGCAAAAGTTCCTATAGGCTTCAGACCTTCTGCATGTAGGTTCCTTATAAACCGGTTCCTTATTAAAAAAAGTGTGTACTACAACTTTCTCAACTGTTTTATATTTACTGCATTGCATTGCATTGGGTCTTCTTGTACAATATTACATTGCTCTATATATGGCTGTATTGCACTACATTGCACTATATTGCATGGTATTGTTCTATGTTGCAATGAATAACTTCAACTATGATGATGACGCAGATAAGGTATTTTGAAATACATTGATTAGAATACAAATAGAAATACATGAATTATTAAGCCTAATATCATCACGGTACAATGACTAATTCAAACAGTTATTCAATACTTAATGTAGTCGTGGAAATAAACATTAGTATTTTGTTTGGTTGTATGGTATCTTATTTAATTGTATTAGTTATACATACTTTTTTAACAGTTCCGCTATACACTTGGCTTTTAGTGCACTTGGCTTTGGCTATGCAAGCACAAATACACTTGGCTTTCTTCTAACTTCACTATGAAATATTTGCTCAGTTCTGAAACTTAAATTTATCTTTTTGTGTATCGCTATAAAAAGCTCGGAGAATAAGGCAGATGGAAGTTAGGAAAATACAAAAATTATTAATTATTCAAAATTGATTACGATTTAAAGAGTTTATTCATACCAATATAAAAGGACGTAAAACTTGTTCAAATACTCTTAAGATTATATATCAGGCTTATGGGCAGAATTACAGGGAATACGTCTGATTCAACAAGACATCAGCTTATTTGAACGAAACCAGGAGTTGAACGTCTGTTTCTGGTTTCAAGCATGTGCTGTCGTTGAAAATTGTATTTAAAGAACAGCTTTTGATGAAAATAAAGAGAAAGAAGATTCGTAACTTGGTAGAGAATGAATTGGCAGATTGAGTCATTTTATCGACAATAGAGTTAAACATTCAAGATAGCACAGCTAGACAGCTAATGATGAAGTTAAAAAGAAAGAGATTTTAGTTGTTATCTGCAACAGTTATAATAAAATGAAGATTGGATTTTTACATCGACAATTGAGTTATACAATCAAATGATATTACAGCCAGAAGTTACATTCATCATAATTGAAGAACAACTAATGATGAAGTTAAAAAGAAAGAGATTTTATTTGTTATCTACAACAGTAATATTAAAATGAAGATTGGATTTTATATCTACAATAGAGTTACAAAGTCAAGATATTACAGCCAGAAGTTACATCAATCATAATTGAATAACAACTAATGATGAAATTAAAAAGAAAGAGATTTTAGTTGTTATCTGTATATATGAATATTGGATTTTTATTTCGCAGAGAGGTAGTAGGTAATGAAAGAAATTAAGACACTACAAGCATTGTGGATGTTTCTCCTATCGTCTGGTTTTCAGGTTTTTCAAAAATTGAACTTCAAAGGATCGAATCTTTCGTTTCTACCAGCCAAATTCTATGAACAAGGTATCTTTGTCTAAGTTAACACAAGATGATTCGATTGATCTTTCTTTTATTATTCTAAAATTCCCATCTTTTGTAATATTCCTAAACAAAGAGGGGTACTTCTTTTCGAGACACCTCGCAGAAAGTCAGTTGAAAATTTGTGAAAATTGGCACTATGGAAGTTTACTCTAGTCAAATAAGACAGCCACTTTGGCAGTGCAAAGAATACACCATTTCATAAACTAGTTAGGAAGAGTGCTTGTTTGTTTTCTACAAAATACAGACCTTTAAGAAGTTTTTTCCCCCATCTCATCGAATTGAAATTCGTTCAAATAGCTAAGAAAAGATCTTACTTGGTCAAATATTATCATAAAATATACCTACTCAATGACTCTAATGTGTTGTTAACCCTTTTCAGCGAAGGAAATGAATTTAACATAGCAAGTCATGTTGTAAAGCTGTAATTTCAAGTCTTATATCTAGTTCTAGGAACCACCTAACCGAATTTACTTAATATTCCCCCAGTCCTTCGTTACATTGCAGGGTGCAGCCATACACGGCGCTCATAACTACTGACCAGCTACTTATTTATACTCCTAGATGGAGAGAGGGACAATTGTGTTCCCATCCTGCCTATTGATGTTATCCTCATTTTGAAAGGGCTTGGTTTTGAACCCACTACCTCTCGGTTGCGAGTCCAACACCTTACCACTTCCGAGGACCGCATGTTGTAAGAAATGAAAACCAAGTAATTTGGTAAAACATTTGAACATGTGAGCAGAACCTACATTCCTAACGCTCAATACACAAAACATTGGATTTCACTAAGCAACATAAAAGAAAAAAGTCTTATCGCATATTAACTATATTTTGATATAGAAACTAAACCAAGAAACTATATTTTGATATAGAAACTAAACCAGGAAACTATATTTTGATATAGAAACTAAACCAAGAAACTATATTTTGATATATAAACTAAACCAAGAAACTATATTTTGATATGGAAACTAAACCAAGAAACTATATTTTGATATGGAAACTAAACCAAGAAACTATATTTTGATATAGAAACCAAACCAGGAAACTATATTTTGATATAGAAACTAAACCAGGAAACTATATTTTGATATAGAAACTAAACCAGGAAACTATATTTTGATATAGAAACTAAACCAGGAAACTATATTTTGATATAGAAACTAAACCAAGAAACTATATTTTGATATAGAAACTAAACCAAGAAACTATATTTTGATATAGAAACTAAACCAAGAAACTATATTTTGATGTAGAAACTAAACCAAGAAACTATATTTTGATATATAAACTAAACCAAGAAACTATATTTTGATATGGAAACTAAACCAAGAAACTATATTTTGATATAGAAACTAAACCAAGAAACTATATTTTGATATAGAAACTAAACCAAGAAACTATATTTTGATGTAGAAACTAAACCAAGAAACTATATTTTGATATGGGAACTAAACCAAGAAACTATATTTTGATATATAAACTAAACCAAGAAACTGTATTTTGATATAGAAACTAAACCAAGAAACTATATTTTGATATGGGAACTAAACCAAGAAATTATATTTTGATATATAAACTAAACCAAGAAACTATATTTTGATATGGGAACTAAACCAAGAAACTATATTTTGATATATAAACTAAACCAAGAAACTATATTTTGATATGGAAACTAAACCAAGAAACTATATTTTGATATAGAAACTAAACCAAGAAACAATATTTTGATGTAGAAACTAAACCAAGAAACTATATTTTGATATGGGAACTAAACCAAGAAACTATATTTTGATATAGAAACTAAACCAAGAAACTATATTTTGATATGGGAACTAAACCAAGAAACTATATTTTGATGTAGAAACTAAACCAAGAAACTATATTTTGATATATAAACTAAACCAAGAAACTATATTTTGATGTAGAAACTAAACCAAGAAACTATATTTTGATATATAAACTAAACCAAGAAACTATATTTTGATATAGAAACTAAACCAAGAAACTATATTTTGATATGGAAACTAAACCAAGAAACTATATTTTGATATAGAAACTAAACCAAGAAACTATATTTTGATATAGAAACTAAACCAAGAAACTATATTTTGATGTAGAAACTAAACCAAGAAACTATATTTTGATATAGAAACTAAACCAAGAAACTATATTTTGATATGGAAACTAAACCAAGAAACTATATTTTGATATAGAAACTAAACCAAGAAACTATATTTTGATATAGAAACTAAACCAAGAAACTATATTTTGATGTAGAAACTAAACCAAGAAACTATATTTTGATATGGGAACTAAACCAAGAAACTATATTTTGATATAGAAACTAAACCAAGAAACTATATTTTGATATGGAAACTAAACCAAGAAACTATATTTTGATATATAAACTAAACCAAGAAACTATATTTTGATATGGAAACTAAACCAAGAAACTATATTTTGATATATAAACTAAACCAAGAAACTTTATTTTGATATATAAACTAAACCAAGAAACTATATTTTGATATATAAACTAAACCAAGAAACTATATTTTGATATATAAACTAAACCAAGAAACTATATTTTGATATGGAAACTAAACCAAGAAACTATATTTTGATATATAAACTAAACCAAGAAACTATATTTTGATATATAAACTAAACCAAGAAACCATATTTTGATATATAAACTAAACCAAGAAACTATATTTTGATATGGGAACTAAACCAAGAAACTATATTTTGATATATAAACTAAACCAAGAAACTATATTTTGATATAGACACTAAACCAAGAAACTATATTTTGATATAGAAACTAAACCAAGAAACTATATTTTGATATAGAAACTAAACCAAGAAACTGTATTTTGATATAGAAACTAAACCAAGAAACTATATTTTGATATGGGAACTAAACCAAGAAACTATATTTTGATATATAAACTAAACCAAGAAACTATATTTTGATATAGAAACTAAACCAAGAAACTATATTTTGATATATAAACTAAACCAAGAAACTGTATTTTGATATAGAAACTAAACCAAGAAACTATATTTTGATATGGGAACTAAACCAAGAAATTATATTTTGATATATAAACTAAACCAAGAAACTATATTTTGATATGGGAACTAAACCAAGAAACTATATTTTGATATATAAACTAAACCAAGAAACTATATTTTGATATGGAAACTAAACCAAGAAACTATATTTTGATATAGAAACTAAACCAAGAAACAATATTTTGATGTAGAAACTAAACCAAGAAACTATATTTTGATATGGGAACTAAACCAAGAAACTATATTTTGATATAGAAACTAAACCAAGAAACTATATTTTGATATGGGAACTAAACCAAGAAACTATATTTTGATGTAGAAACTAAACCAAGAAACTATATTTTGATGTAGAAACTAAACCAAGAAACTATATTTTGATATATAAACTAAACCAAGAAACTATATTTTGATATAGAAACTAAACCAAGAAACTATATTTTGATATGGAAACTAAACCAAGAAACTATATTTTGATATAGAAACTAAACCAAGAAACTATATTTTGATATAGAAACTAAACCAAGAAACTATATTTTGATGTAGAAACTAAACCAAGAAACTATATTTTGATATATAAACTAAACCAAGAAACTATATTTTGATATGGAAACTAAACCAAGAAACTATATTTTGATATAGAAACTAAACCAAGAAACTATATTTTGATATAGAAACTAAACCAAGAAACTATATTTTGATGTAGAAACTAAACCAAGAAACTATATTTTGATATGGGAACTAAACCAAGAAACTATATTTTGATATAGAAACTAAACCAAGAAACTATATTTTGATATGGAAACTAAACCAAGAAACTATATTTTGATATATAAACTAAACCAAGAAACTATATTTTGATATGGAAACTAAACCAAGAAACTATATTTTGATATATAAACTAAACCAAGAAACTTTATTTTGATATATAAACTAAACCAAGAAACTATATTTTGATATATAAACTAAACCAAGAAACTATATTTTGATATATAAACTAAACCAAGAAACTATATTTTGATATGGAAACTAAACCAAGAAACTATATTTTGATATATAAACTAAACCAAGAAACTATATTTTGATATATAAACTAAACCAAGAAACCATATTTTGATATATAAACTAAACCAAGAAACTATATTTTGATATGGGAACTAAACCAAGAAACTATATTTTGATATATAAACTAAACCAAGAAACTATATTTTGATATAGACACTAAACCAAGAAACTATATTTTGATATAGAAACTAAACCAAGAAACTATATTTTGATATAGAAACTAAACCAAGAAACTGTATTTTGATATAGAAACTAAACCAAGAAACTATATTTTGATATGGGAACTAAACCAAGAAACTATATTTTGATATATAAACTAAACCAAGAAACTATATTTTGATATAGAAACTAAACCAAGAAACTATATTTTGATATATAAACTAAACCAAGAAACTGTATTTTGATATAGAAACTAAACCAAGAAACTATATTTTGATATGGGAACTAAACCAAGAAATTATATTTTGATATATAAACTAAACCAAGAAACTATATTTTGATATGGGAACTAAACCAAGAAACTATATTTTGATATATAAACTAAACCAAGAAACTATATTTTGATATGGAAACTAAACCAAGAAACTATATTTTGATATAGAAACTAAACCAAGAAACAATATTTTGATGTAGAAACTAAACCAAGAAACTATATTTTGATATGGGAACTAAACCAAGAAACTATATTTTGATATAGAAACTAAACCAAGAAACTATATTTTGATATGGGAACTAAACCAAGAAACTATATTTTGATGTAGAAACTAAACCAAGAAACTATATTTTGATATATAAACTAAACCAAGAAACTATATTTTGATGTAGAAACTAAACCAAGAAACTATATTTTGATATATAAACTAAACCAAGAAACTATATTTTGATATAGAAACTAAACCAAGAAACTATATTTTGATATGGAAACTAAACCAAGAAACTATATTTTGATATAGAAACTAAACCAAGAAACTATATTTTGATATAGAAACTAAACCAAGAAACTATATTTTGATGTAGAAACTAAACCAAGAAACTATATTTTGATATATAAACTAAACCAAGAAACTATATTTTGATATGGAAACTAAACCAAGAAACTATATTTTGATATAGAAACTAAACCAAGAAACTATATTTTGATATAGAAACTAAACCAAGAAACTATATTTTGATGTAGAAACTAAACCAAGAAACTATATTTTGATATGGGAACTAAACCAAGAAACTATATTTTGATATAGAAACTAAACCAAGAAACTATATTTTGATATGGAAACTAAACCAAGAAACTATATTTTGATATAGAAACTAAACCAAGAAACTATATTTTGATATAGAAACTAAACCAAGAAACTATATTTTGATGTAGAAACTAAACCAAGAAACTATATTTTGATATATAAACTAAACCAAGAAACTATATTTTGATATGGAAACTAAACCAAGAAACTATATTTTGATATAGAAACTAAACCAAGAAACTATATTTTGATATAGAAACTAAACCAAGAAACTATATTTTGATGTAGAAACTAAACCAAGAAACTATATTTTGATATGGGAACTAAACCAAGAAACTATATTTTGATATAGAAACTAAACCAAGAAACTATATTTTGATATGGAAACTAAACCAAGAAACTATATTTTGATATATAAACTAAACCAAGAAACTATATTTTGATATGGAAACTAAACCAAGAAACTATATTTTGATATATAAACTAAACCAAGAAACTTTATTTTGATATATAAACTAAACCAAGAAACTATATTTTGATATATAAACTAAACCAAGAAACTATATTTTGATATATAAACTAAACCAAGAAACTATATTTTGATATGGAAACTAAACCAAGAAACTATATTTTGATATATAAACTAAACCAAGAAACTATATTTTGATATATAAACTAAACCAAGAAACCATATTTTGATATATAAACTAAACCAAGAAACTATATTTTGATATGGGAACTAAACCAAGAAACTATATTTTGATATATAAACTAAACCAAGAAACTATATTTTGATATAGACACTAAACCAAGAAACTATATTTTGATATAGAATGTATTCTTAGTAGTTATATGCGCAAAAAGCCCCTAGAATCAAATAAAATGAATTCAATACAGCAAGTCGTGTTGTGAGAAATAAACGAATCAAATGCTAGCACACTAAGATATCACACAGCCTATATTCGCAACATTGAATATATAAAAACAGCGGACTTTACAAATCATTTTGAAAGCAAAACAATGCTTAGTAGCTACGTTTCAACCAGACAATCAAGTCTATGTTAGTAGAGATTGACAATTCAAAAATAAACTACATCTTTGAATATTCAAAAGTTTAAAGAGAGTTTATTTCTGAATAATTGTTTATATATTTCTACTTAAGATAGCAGGCTCTCATATTGTCTTAATATAGAATGTGAATTCTTCTTAGTTATACATAAAGTATTCTTCTCAGTATAGTATCAAATATAAAGTATCAAGCCGTGCAAAAAGCCCCGATAGCGAAGAAAATGAATTGGGTACAGCAACCTGTGTAGTACATTGAATATTTTCAATAGACTTGACAGGTCTCTGTGAATGTATCTTGAAAACCTTCAAATGGCAATTTACGACTGAATGCGAGTACCCAAAACACCGTTGTTTCAGCTGAATACATATCAAGCTGTTAAAGAATAGTGTTTATGAAATAACATTAAGGCATACGTGTCTTTTTATAGGTGGTTCCTTAATCAGCAAATTTACTTGATTTCGATAATCATACAAGAGCTGAAGTTTCGAATAGCGAGTTTCAGTTCGAGTCGTTTGTAGACCGACTGCTGAACACCCTGGGGAACGACTTTGCAGTACTGTGGAGCGTATTAAGTAAAGTGGGGGGATATCATCAGTTCTGCGGAGGATGTTCAGTACTGTTGAGGATGTTCAGTACTGGGGAGGATGTTCAGTACTGTGGAGGATGTTCAGTACTGTGGAGGATGTTCAGTGCTCTGGAGGATGTTAAGGACTAGGGGGGGGGGGGGGGCGTTCCGTACTATGGAGGAAGTTCAGTACTGTGAAGTATTTTCAGTTCTGCAGGATATTATTAGTGCTGTGGGGAAAATGATCATTGGATGGGAGGGTGTTCAGGGGTGTTCAGTACCATTAAGGATTTTCAGTACTGTGGAGGGATACAATCCTAACGAGAGAATCTGTGCTTTAAGTGGATCTGTCGTCGTATTTCTTGGAGTTACGTTAGATTATTACTTATTGCTGAAATTGCAGATCGACCGATGGTATATTCTACCAACTGGTATTGACACAAAATGATTCTAGAGTAAATACATTTGGTCTTATCAAGGCTGTCTCTGACACAATATTTTACATGATAGTCACCACTCATCGTGACAAGCCTTTGATATTTAGTAGGGCAACGTTTCGGGAGAGATCCGTCTCCCATCATGGGCAGTGAGCAATGTGATTTGCATTAATAGAGAAGAAACCATATTTCTCATTGCCCGATGATGGGAGACAGATCTCTCCCGTAACGTTGCCTGCCCTCCTAGATATCAAAGGCTTGTCATGATAAGTGGTGACTATCGTGTCAAATATCATGATTCTAGATCTTAGAAAAGTGGTATGTTAGTGTTTAGAACGTGTAGACCCAGCACACTCTCTTCTTTAAAATATTTGAAGACTTCATGTTATAGATAGAATCCAAACTTTTCTCTAAAAAAGTTCTTACTTTCTCAGTTCTTAAAAACTTAAAGCGGTGACTTAGCAATTAAGATTACCAACACTCTATGCAGCGTAGACTCAATTATAATAAGGTATCATAATTAAAATCAGTAGCTACCTTGCTCTTTTCAGTTTTTCTTGAAAGAACACTTTGCATCTTATACTCAAGAGTTGAGAATGATGCATCGAATCCATTTCGTGTTAAGGGACTTGTTTGGATATCATTTGCAAAGACGAAAAAGGGGAAAATTCAAACTCACAATGAAGGCTCTCAGCTGCGTACCTGAAAATAGAATTGGAGAAATATTAATTGGAGACAAGATTACGTAAGTTTATGAAGGTAATTTAGAGGTATGGCCAAGTCAAATTTTGATTAGAAAAATCTAATAGAACAATCTTTGGATGGTACAAAACTTCAAAATAGAATACATAGATTACTTAAGCTTTTCGTCTGACACCCAACAGAGTAATACGTCAGAAAGAGAACGAAACAGAAACCTAACTGATTCATATACCCAGATGTGGATCGAAAAAGGCCAATCAGAAAAGAGGTGAATGATCGTGGGTGTTGATTGGTTTTCATTTACTATACCAATCATTCACCTCTTCTCTGATTGGCCTATTTCGATTCACATCTGTGTATGATAATTTGTTAGATTTCTGTTTCGTTCTCTTTCTGAAGTATTACTCTGTTGAGTGTCAAACGAAAAGCTCCAGCAATCCATGTGTTCGTTTCGCTATGTTTCCGATATTTTTAGCTAAAAAAATCTTGTCAGACACCAATCGTCAACGGGAGTCGAGTGTGACGAACAATCACAGTTATTGAAAGAGCCTAAATAGAAAAACGAACTCTTTCTGTCACACTCGACTCCTGGTGACGATTTGCTGTTTCTCATAACACCAATCATCAACCTCCTTTCTGATTGACAAATTTCTATTCTATTACATCTGGGCATAATAATTCGTTTGATTTTAGTTTTCGTTCTCTTTCTTACATACTATTCAGATAATTTCAGCCACAAAGCTTGGAGTAGTTATCATGTTTCGTTATGTTTGATTTTTCTTGCCATGCTCAAGTTCTGTACCAATCAAAGACTGTTTAACAAAATATCCAAAACAACAAATTTATGAATTGAGAGTTTCCAGTCTCTTTCAAGATTGGAGTTGAAACATCTTTTATTGGTTCAATGCAGACTTGTTCCTTAACTTTATTCTTAAATTTCATTTGAACGTATCAGCCTGTTTCATGAAAATTTTTCGTTTTGATAGGAAGCTTAACAGCGCCATTATGTTATGGCTCTCTGCCATCATGAATAACTCTCTCCCCAGGCTCCCTGAACCGCGTGCGACTTTTTTGTGGCCTAAGTTTTTAGTTGTGTGAATGTAGATGTGCTGTGTCGCCGCCTGCATCTACATTGATATTGTTTTAGTTATATAGTCGTGAATCTGTCGATACTTCATTATTGACTCCACATTCTGTCCTAACTTGCGCAGGCTTTTTTGAAAAACTGGTTTCTATTTCACGGATTCTCACTACACGAGTTTAAAAATTTAGGGTTCAAAAACACCACCGTCTTTTATCTACCTCTGGCTCCTCAGTTGTTGCTGTTGTTGTTGATGTTTCGTCATCTCCCTGCGCCAGGAACTCCTCCCATTCTGTCAACCTCTTTTTCAAGTCTTCCTCAGTCTCAACTACTTGGTAATTAGTCTTCCCATCATACAATTCGGCAGATATCTTTGAACCGGCATACCACCGACCATTCAAAGCCTAAGGTTACAAAAGGCATGAAAATAAGAGTCAATCGAGATAATTTGTGAGAATGAAAACGACCCGAGTAGGACTCGAACCCACGACCTCTAGATTCGTACTGCTTCTCCTCAAAAATAAAAGTATGATTAAATCTTATAATGAATGTCTTTAAACAGAAAAATATTGGAGCCTTAAATAGCAACTATCCCGGATAATGAAAGAACCTCACTCGTGGCAGTGCATCAGAGCCTACATTCAGCTTTGAGAAGACATTGGGAGATGTAATGAGACATCCTAACGATCTTTTCCACTACTGTGAATAATGCTCCTACAAGTGGCAGATTTGACTTGTATCCTGCACCCAGAATCCATTGCAATCCACCCTAGTAAATGATACAATAGCACTCATCTCAATTACTAAAAATAGATTATGATGTACTCATACAAAGCATGATGGGATCGAATTTCGGACAAATGTTTTGCATGATATCACAGGAGAACAATAACAAAAAATTGATTTCATTACATGCACACAAAGCATGATGGGATCGAATTTCGGACAAACATGCCACATGATGTGATTTGAGAATAGTGCTATTACAGCCACTTTCAACCTTTTATTCACTCATCGCTCGAGGTTCAAGAAAACCTTTATCCGTTTTACTTTCTGAAAGCCTAAAAGAGTTCCTAGGACTACTGGTGCATTGGTCCGCTATATTCTCCATCCCTGATAAAAATATACTCAAATACACTGGGATTATAGTCAATCTACGATTTTGTGAAATGAATTTGGATATGAATTTGCAAAGAAAATTTTTGAGCCATTCCTGAAAAGCAGAACGTATTGAAATTGACAAGGATACACTTACAGCAACACATTCATCAGACATTTCTGCTTCTTTGAATAGAATGGAGCAGACGCCCTCTGGATTGCGCTGAAATGTAGAAATAGCTAAAAAAATCAATTCAATCATATTCAAAAATTTTGACTTAAGCTAGAATAATCCGGTGGACTAGTTCCTCATATTGGGGTACATAACTTCAAAAATATTCAGGCTTTTATTTGCTGTAAGTGTCTTTCTTGTATGGTGGTTTTGAAATATGCTTCTAATTTCCCTCGCCATCCCGAAGTTCTACACGAATCGAAGACAGTCCAACCACAGATAAATCAAATGAAATCAGTAAGAACTGAGGGCACGGTCAAACGCATTTTTCCACCTTTCCATTGCGTTGTTAGTTGAGTTAACAATTGTAAATTCAATCTGTCTTTATGATACTTATACTTCGTTAAACGCTGCAAATCAAATGAAAACCAATACTTACGTCAAATATCATTACTTTTTTGACAATTCCAAATCTTTCGCATTCTTTCCTCATTTCATCCCGAACGTCGATTATCAATCTAGGGTCTCGCTGTAAAAGAAAAGAGCTTTTAACCAAGTGTTTGTTTCTGTGTTTTTCATAGATTGCTGAATACATTCGCAGAATGTTTATAGTAAATAGACAAAGAAAATATATTTTATAAATAAATGTAAATTTCTTAAATTTTTATTCAATTGTACACCTTTATCCCGCTGTGATCTATATGGGGAAGACTGCAATTTAGCTGATCGATTCTTGTTACTGATGACAGGAGCGAATTTATCCGTCGCAAGAGTCAAAACTCAAAGTTGAGAAATGAAAAAAAAACTCACCAACTGGATAAACTAGTCCCCTTCCCAGCCTTAGCTTTTATGTTGCGTAGAACAATCGACGAGGCTCTTGGTTTCGAACCAAGAGGTTGTGAGTTAGATTCCTACCCCCTATACTATCGCACTAATCATTCTCTAAAACCACGCGTTTCTGTCTTCAGCAGAAGCATATGTCCATTGCATGAGTCAAAACTCAAAGTTAAAGAGCCACTCCAGTGAAATATTTTTATTTGATGAATAGACCAATTCTGACCTGAAACGAACGAATTCGCAATTATTTTTTTGATATCTCTAACCGTTTTCTAACAATAAGCCTCCAAAGTTGAAACTCGCCGAAAAAAAACGAAAAAAAGTTTTCGTTAGATGGGGTCCGTGTGACGTCACAAGGACCCCATATTTTGTATGGCAAATTGAGATTGAACTCTCGCCGTAAAACTCGCCCGTTTTTCCTTGGTTCAGCTGTTTCGAGAAGAACGACTTTTTTCGGTTTTTTCGTGTTTGGCAGAACTTGCACCAGGTTTTGATTTGCAAGTCGAGGAAGCAGTGGAAGCGATGAGCAGATGATCCCTTTACTTCGTGTCCGTCAGTATCGCTGTAAAAGTTGCAGAATTTAGTAGTTTGAAGTCGAGCTATGCTAGTGTTCACAATTACTGCAATACATTGGTTGCAAACGATTAAAAAGCTGCAAGATTTGGCTTACAGTCGCGTTGTTTGATTGAGCCATTCACAGCAGAGACACATTTGGCATTTAGAGATGGGTGAGTAGGCTTAAGTTTGTCTAGTTTCATTCTGTTGACTTTAATGTAATTCCCCACTTAGAAATTACCCGAAAGTGAGGGCCAGGGGCGTGTGGAAAATGGGGGAGCATAAGAAAAAGGGACACCTTTTAAAGAAGCTTTTACATACAGGGGTCAAAATTGAGGGTTTAGACTTAAAAGCAGCTACCTTGGCTCTCATGGCCTCTATTCAACAAGAATTTAGCGAGAAATCAGATATCCAAAAAGAAATGTAGCAAAATTTCTAAGACATGTGACAGGAGCATAATTTCTGGCTTGAAAGTTGGGGGGTTGGTGCTTATGCCACTGCAGTGAGGGAGACCTTTCTATATTTGCATGAATTCAGCATTGTAATACCAAAGGGTGCCAACTGAAACCCCAACCTGGTTAATTGCCGCCTCCATTTTGTACTTCTGGGGGAAGGTAAATCTAATCTGGTGTTAAGCTGTTTCCCTCTTGCCATATTTTCCCTTGCTTATTTTCCTTTGCTTTGTTTGCGTAGAAAATCTTGCACAATGAAGTCAATACACCTCAATTACTTGTTTATGGTTTTCTAAACTATTTAAAAACACCAGGAAACAATTAACAGATGCATTATTTATTGTAATGGTGCTCAATAGATAAAATGTTTCAATTTCTTTTAGGGGATAAAGTCAACAAAAAGAAAAACATGAATCCAGTGGCTAAAATCATCCAGAATTCTACCAACTCTAGTTCATTTTTTTTTAAGTACATCATGAAATCAAAACTACTTTCTCTGGCATCATTATCTTGTATTGACTGTATGAAAACCTAAAAAGGGGAATTATGAGAGTTATATATTTCAAAATAAAAATAGAAGTGATGAGAATATAAAAGCATGTTGTCTCTCTTTCCCATCCTAATAAAAGGGCTGGAGTCTGGTCACTCCCCTGACAACCCCTCAAGCAGGGTGGCAAAAATATTATCACATTAATCTTCTACAGACAGATGTTTTTCGGCAAGATGCTTTATCCAAGTCTAGAATAGGCAAGGCATAGATTTTCAATTGAATTAAATTAGTAAGCTCAGAGAAATTAGAAAGCATCTCAATTTTTTTGGGGGGTACAACACTTCAAAGGTACTTTATTCATAAAGCACCATGGGCCATTTCTGTTAGTAAAGTAACAACATCAAATCCTTTTTTCACGAAATCTTGGGGTGGCCCCTACGTCCTTGAATATGCTACTAAACTGTCAATTCAAAATAAAACTTTTATTATGGAAATATATGGTGGCTGAACCCCCTAGCTCTCTGCCTGCTGTATGTCCAGCCAGTTCATGTGGAAAATGATATTGCTTGTTTAAAGTCTATACAAAATCTTTATTGTAGACTACATTTTTCAGTGAAATACACTTTACAAGAACTAACCATTGCAAATCTCTGATAGTCATTGTCTTGCGTCTGTAGAAAAATCCTCAGTTTCTCTTTTCTTCTAGTGGTTTGCTGCTTGCTGCTCAATGGCCTGTCACGCTTGGCCCCTGGCATTGGCCTAAACCATTCTACTCTATCCTCCCTTCTTGATCTCAAGTCCACAATAAGCCGTTTGCGATTTGTTTGTACCAGAAGTTGAGAGTTGACTCAGCATACTATGCAGACATTCCAATGTGAAAATTGTTTGAAGATTGAAGCCAACCTTCCCGAATTAGATTATCTGTTCTCGCTGCAACTCTCATTTTGCATTTGGTGGGGTGATGAAGTTTAGTAGCGGTCAGAGCTGTTCACTTTCGCACATGAAAAACGACAGAAGCGAGAGTTGACAACGAGAAATTTCTCGAGTGTCGAAATTCCGTGTGACGTCAATCCGAAAAGCACCGAAAACTTTTTCAAAAACAATTCAATTCAATAAGATTTATACAAATGCTTATTGCGAGAAAACAGTAAGAGATTTACAAAAAATAATTGCGGATTCGTTCGTTTCAGGCCAAAATTGGTCTGTTCATCAAATAAAAAAAGTTCACTGGAGTGGCTCTTTAAGAAATAAGAAATGAAAAATGAAAAAGTTATCACACCAACTAGATAAACTGGATTCCTTCCCAGCATTTGTGCTGTATATATCACATTCGCACAAAGGCGCTCGGTTGCTGACCAAGGGATTGTGAGTTCGATTCCTACCACCGATATTGACTCATTCTGCTGGTACCAGGCGTTCCTGTCTTCAGCAGAACTGCACATAATTGTTTTATCAGTCAAACCTCCTCACAGTTGAGAAATGAAAAATCAAAGGGGTTAACAATTTCATAGTGTTAATTTAAGGAATTTGAAAACTATTGTTTAAAAAAGGGAATTAACAAGGTTAAAGCTGGCCTGTCACCATGTGTTATTGTGTACATAGTGATGATAACCATGGGCCTCTGGGTGTCTCTTGGGCCTATTCATAAAAGTATTGTCAATACAATATGCCAGTTCCCTTAAATTGGTATTTTGCAAAAATTGATGTAGTTTATGCTAACGTGGCTAAGGCGAAATACCAGTTCACTTCGCAAAAATTCGGAAACGGAAGGCAATGGAAACGTTAAAATGGTCAAAGTAGTGAAAAAGAGAAGCACAAAATGATTTTTTTTTATATGAAAGCGTACCCAGCTAGGCCTAAAATTCAAAAGGTTTCCAAACTTTTGCGAGGGTAGTGTGTTACTCACTTCAAATTCTTTCGAGTCGAAGACGTGTTTCAGGATGACTATGCGATCGAACTTGCTTCTTTTCTTCTCGCGATCAACCCAATCTAACAACCTGAAACAAAGATGGTGCTGACAATAAAAATTTTGCCATTTTCGAAATGAATTGAAAAAAATATTTATTAACAAGAAAAAATAATACGCAAAAGTTGTGTATAGCACTGAAGATGGACATATTCCGAAAAGCTTTTACGTATTATTTTTTCTTATCAATAAATATATGTTTTTTAATTCAAAGATGGTGCTCTATTTTCAAAACCTAAGTGTTATGAAGAGTAGATGTATACACAAAGTTTAATAGATTAATAGATGATTCTGCGAAAGAAGTCAGACCTCATTTCACGTAGTGACCATCCATGCTAAGAAAATGTCCTGGCAACAGATATTTCCGCAATGCTCAACGGCCCAAATCTTCCGTACTCGCAGTCGTTAGTTTTGGTAGTTAAGGGTTGCTAAGGACATATTACCATAATGCATTGCGTGAAGTAAGAATTTCGCACCTTTGGAGAATCATTTAATACAGTAAATACTAATCAAGGCCTTATCATTTGCAATCCCTACGATGATGGATTTTCTACATGTGCAATTGGGTGAATATAGATTGATAGATTGTATGGTTAGGGTTAGAGCAACTTATGTATGTTTGATTATAGATTGTACATACAGTGACTATGATCTAGAATTTACCGTGTACTGTTCTCGATCCAAATCACCTTGCTCTGATACTACATTATATTAAAGATAAACCTGGGTAGTCTTTTTAACAGAAAGTCACAACCTTCAAATAGTTCTCTCAGAAACACAGATAGTGACCAGGCTGCCAAAGAAAATATCTGCTAATGGGCAAATGTGTTTTTCTTTGAAGGGGGCTAAATTGTGAAATAGCCTTTAGGTAGAGTCAACAGAACATCTTCTCTGAATATCTTTTAGAATCTTTAGCACATTTTCATCAGTCCTGGGATTTTATTCCTAACCAAGCACAAAGCTGTTTTAGGGATAAAGCCACATTACTGCAGAGATTTTGAAAGTGTTTCAATAATTTTAAGGTGAGGTTCTTAAGAGAGGCGGACCTTTTCATTTGACTAGAGCGATAACTCTTAGCTCTCGCCAGCAAGCAAGTGACGTAACAACTCGAGCTGGTAAACCAAATGACCAGAGCAATAAGCCAGTCTCGTGAAATGTTCTTCCTGAAAAGACTTGAAGAAGTGCTTCATATATACAGACTTAAACCAATTTACGCTTTCACCTTCTAACATATATTAGACCAAAGTAAAATTTCATATTGTGCGAGTCTATGAAATATATTTGAAAACATATGATTATTCCTATCCCACCTGCCATGCGAGAAAGTGGTTTCAACAAAAACAGTTGCAATGAAATTTCTAATGAATTTGAAAATTTAATGAATTTAAACTTACTTTTCCTGTCCTTGTTTTTTCTTTTTCTTCTTCTTTTTCTTAGGCTTTAGAGATGGATTGTATTGGCCTTTTTGTTCGAATACAGCCTGAATCAAAGCAATTCAAGATTTGAAAGGGGTTGGAACAATCATATTCAATTTTCGACTGGGAAGTTGATATTAATGTAAGTAAAGTAAAGATTAGGGGGGCTGGTAGGAATAGGCTAGAAGTAAATGGATGCTATTAGGAAAGTGGTTGAGTTGGTGTAATGTTGATAGGCAAATACGCTTACTATCTTTGTAAGGTATGGGTTTATATGCTAAGCACAAAGGGCCCACTGAAAAGGTAGACTAATCGAGCAGTGCGACCCTAGTCCTTCCTCTCGATGTGAGCACACCTCGTGATTCCTTTTGCCTGGAATTACAGAGAGCTAGCTAATTCTCTCGTCACACTTTGTGACAGGTCTGAAGGTGGTTTCGAACCCGGGACCCTTTAAACAAGGGTCAAGTTATCTCGGTTATCCGCGCAACTAGTATAATAAAAATTCAAAACGTGTTATCTTAAAACTCATTGGAGATGGTTCTGGCAAATCTTCAAGGATGACACTTCATACCTATTGCCAGGTATTGATACAAACAAAGCCTGCCAACTTTATTTCATTCTTTCAAAATATACATCTAAAGATCACACAAGAACAAACCATGCTTTCAGACGTTTCGATAATTAAATCTTCTTCGGTACAATAATATATGCACTGAGGAAAACATATAATTGAAACTTCTTAAAAGATGGTTGTTCTTGTCTGTTATTTTATCATTTATTAACTCAGATGAATCGGCTCTCGTATCAGTATCTCTAAAGATGAAACTTTTAGTTAGTTGTTTTGCTATTTTTTAGGTTAATACCTCAAGATCTGAACCCTTTTTAGTTTAAGTTTCCTTAAAGTTTCAGGTTTCAATTTCATCCATGCTCTATGACACTGTGTCATGAATATTTACAATTTTTGGACCACGCTCGCCAACATTTTGTTACTCTAGTACCGAAGTTTTCTTTTCAAAAACATCTACTTCCCCTCAAATCATTGTTAGATTTCATGAATTACTGCTGCATGTACAATGGAAATATTTTTCTTGAATAAGGATTCATCAACATTGAAAAAGTACATACAGACTGCTAGGGAGGGAGAGGCAGTCATGAATTTGAAACATAAATTTAAAACTCACCCGCTCAACGTGTATTGTATTTCCTTTGTAATCTGACTCATCTAATAATTCCAACGCAAGGGAAACCGATTCTCCCTACAAAGGCAAACAGTATGATTTCAAAGTTTTCAACATTTCCACTGACGTAAAGTTCGTACACTTTTGAAAGAGCCCCACCCCTCCCAAAAGTGAGAAGAACTTAATTCAAGGAATAACACACTGTACAAGGATACTATCCAAACTTAACAAGCATGGATTCCAAAAACGAGCCCAGAATCCTACTGTCGTCAACCAGAAAGGGTTGTCCCCCTAAAAAGTATCATCAAAACTGATGACAAAAAAAAAATGCACATCACATCACATCACATCAAAGTACAATTTGCATCTTAGTCTCACAGGCCCTTCAATGTATGAGCTTGCCCAAGGGTGTATGAGCTTGCCAATAATACGATTGTTGGGGTCGGAGCTATTTGGCAAGGTCCCTTAAGCAGCTCTAGAAGTATCAGGTCTGCAAGGTGATTTGAGCCCAAAACTCTTTGATCAAGTTAAAATGGTTTTCAACCAATTGGACATCACTGCCACATTACATTAATATAAGATATAATTTGACTATGAGATTAGAAATCTATCCGACAAAAGAACTTACCCGCAGATAACAGCATCTTCCATCACCTTTTACTTTCCCATTGGCATCTTTGTAGAGTTTGACCTTCATTTTTTCTACAACAAAATCAAAGCAATAAAACTTTAGCCATTGTTATCGAATCAACTGCTCTAGAGAGATTTCAGTTGAAACAGAAGTTTAGTGATCGCTTACAAGATAATACAGCAACCTAAAGAGTATCTAGCACTCAAAAGATATCTTACCCATAGCAAGCGCACCGGTCAAAAGAGCATAAACTATTTTCATTTCAATATTTCATTTTATCTTATTTCACAACAGCCTCCCATCAGCTACTGCAGGGACCCAGAGTCCGACACATTTTCTGATAGGCCTAATTTAGTTTACCATATCGTTTTTCAATCAAGATAATTTGTGAGAATGAAATTGACCCAAGTAGGTACTCCAACGCACAAACTCTAGATAAGTACTATAGTGTGCTATACTGCTGGGTCATCAGGGCCTCAAGAAAACAAAAGGCCATTCCACTCACACATGCCTCTTATTAATTTCATACTCACTCATTGATTAGTTTCTCTGAATTTGGATTGTCAATTATTATCATAATTATCAAAACTGCACGTACGTGTTTCCGGGTCTTGCATAATGATACCAAATTTACTCATGATTTCAATGAATTCTTCCTCTGTTGTAGTTTGTGGCAAACCTATGGAAAAAAGTAAAAACAATTTATCACACAAGAAATGATTCCTGGTGATGATCACTTGACCCTTGCTCAAAGGGTTGTGGATGTGGAGTCCAACCCCAGACCCAACAGTGTGGGGAGAGTGAGAATATGCCAGCTCTCTCCAATTCCCAGCAAAAGGAGTCACAGAGTGTGGCCACATTTACAGGAAGGCAAGAGTCGCACTCCTCATTTAGTCAAACTATTCAGCAGGCCCTTTACACTTTGCAAACAATATGAAGATTGAAAGCATATCAAAGGGAAAACATAGAATTCTTTAAGCTTTTCTTCTGATAGGGTAAAATAAGTGAGATTTTTGTTTAATTCCCTTTTGGATGTAAGTAATCCATGTATTCTAGCTTTATTGAAGTTTTGTTCTGATCAAAGACTGTTCTAGCATGAAGATAGTAATATATGACTGATTGCACTTCATGTAATGGACAGATACATAAATATGCCTCTCAAGACAATGCCTCAAAGATCAAGAAGCGCATACATCTTATACGAACCCTATGCTCAAGACACAGCTTTATCAATACAACCTAAATATCTTTTGCAATCACTGCAATTATTGTATTTCACTTTCATGTTATGCCCCTTTTTCAAATTATTCCGATTGTAAATTTTTTAACAAGTGTCCTTTTTTATGCAATGTGTTATATGCTATAGCTTAAACTAAGTAATTCCAAATCAGCTCCATTCTTTAATAAACAACTGAAGATCGATTGTTCCAAACATATTTTGTTGATGGAAATTGTCATTTTTCCTCTGAAATTTCTCTCAAAATCTAAGTAATTTTCTCACCAGATACATAAACATTCTGGTTCTTTTCTGGGTCTATTTCAAACCAACCTAGAAAATAGAAATTGAAAATAATTTGAGAGGATGAAAATGGCAAAAATCAATCTGGCAAGGTGTTTAAGATAAAATGTCAAATGAATAAAGGCAAAAAATAATTTACCGATATCCTCTGCTTTTCTTTTCTGTCCTGGTACTTTCTTTTCTTCTTTTTCCTAATATTGAAAATTCCTCATATTATCAATTCTCACCAAGATTCATGTCAAAGAACCAGAAGAGGTTTTACAATACAAATTAATAGTGATGAGATTCAAAGCAATAACACAGATAAATGCTGTCACTTCCAATCTGTAAAAGGAGGGACAGGGTGGCATTAAAAGTTTAGAAATAAAAGTGGGTGAGGGGATAAAAAAATATCTTAAAATCTAAACTATTCCCCTGTTGGAAACAGAGCAAGTCTTAACCAGGCTATAAAGTTAAACAGCAACTTTCTAATTCTGATCTAAGACTTTTTCAAATAATAGTTTACTTACATTTTTTGTTTTCTCTTCCGTTTCCCTTGCTTTTGTGTTTTCTAATATTTTCTCAGGAGGTAGAGGATCTCCTGATTCAGTGAACCCATAAGAAGCTTGATAGGCCGCGATGAAATCTTCATCAATCTAAACAAAATTTTGATATAATTCATAATAATACCAATCGTTTTACCGTTTTCTGAGCTATGGGGTAGAAAAATAGAGTGCTGAAACCCTTTGAAACTACTTAAAGAGCACATGAAGCAAAAACTTTTATTGGTGGAAATTATAGGTAATATTGAATAATAGAGAACACAATTTAAATTATTTTGATACCTTCTTTTGCTTTCAAATTATCCACTAACTTGAAGTATCAGAGGATGACGTCATAATGTTTCCACATTATTAAGTTTACATATGGGGATATAGCTGTATCTCATCATGTAAAGATTATAGTTGCAAGAAATCTTGTTGCAGAGCTGCATAAATGTAATGCAGGTTATTTACCATGTATACATGATTTTTTCGGAAAGCATACTGATCGATAAGAAATATTGTGATTGCATTTCCCTCGGAAATGGAGTCAGCGTGGCATATTTTCTGGACCTTTTATAAACAATGTGACGTCATCAGCAAATCCTACAAAATGGTGGACAACTTAAAAACCAAATGAGATATCAACAAACTTTTCACAGAGTTTCTCATCATTTAACAGTACCTATCACTTCCACCAATACAATTTTTTGCTTCATGTGCTCTTTAAAAACTCTATACTTTTGATTTGGTATAGCTGGGAAACTATTCTTCAAATCAATCTGAAATTGGCTCAAAATGTTTTGATGAGAATGATACCTGCCTTTCCCCTATCCATCCTTGACCTAAAAAGCTCAAATTTGTTCTCCCCCTCAAATCAGAGGGTGTCTAAGAAAAAATCCCATGCATTTTGCAAATGAATAAATTTTGAAAAAATATTTTTCATCTTAATCTGAGATTAGCTAGACGGGTTTCAATTCTATCAAAACATGCAGAACAATAACCCTTCTAACATAATATTACAGCTCTAGGATGATCCCCTCTCCAATCTTAGCAAAAGGCTGCAATGAAAGATATGAAAGCTAAATGTTGACCGCCCTTAATGCAAAGATCCAGACTGCAGAGTATGTGAATGATGCCCCCATAGTCTGAATTAGGGCAGTACGTCAAAGAACAATAGAAATTGTTTCATCCAAACTTAATGCCCAAGAGATATCTTAGAATCATACTGGCTCAGCGTACACAAGATCTCAAAAATTCTCTCATCTGCCAGTAAGACAAAGACAGAGTTCGTTATTTAATAAGGGTATGAATAGATTTTAGGTAACATTATAAGAAAAACCTTAGGGAACCATGCCCGTTTCTCTTCATCCCATTCATAAACCGTTCCGTCATTTGGATCCTTATATGTGTAGCTCTGCGAAGACTCTCTCTCTTGTAAATATTGCTGCCATGGCTCCAACTTTTCTTTCTTTTCTTCCGGTTTCTGCTTTATTATCCCTGCTCTTTGTTGCAGTTCTGCAAGAAGGCTTGCTTCATTTCTATCATTGTTTATTTCGTTATAATAATCAAGTAACTCTGTGTCTCCAGAGGTAGTTGATGCTGTTGGTTCAATGTTAATAGTTTCTTCTGTTTTCTGCCCTTCATTTTCACTATCTGTGTCATGTTCACTCTCAAAATCACTCATTCTGCTAAACTTATTTCCACTTAGACCAACTTAGGCCTGCCTAGGCGGAATTTGCTGGCCGGCAACAAAGGTAAATTACCAACTTTCTAAAGCTCCCTGGATTTTTTCACGACTTAGATTGAGATTGATGTAAAGAATGAGCAAAATTTTCAGAAGCAAGGGCTATTCTGTGAAAAACACCGCAAACTCTTCTTTTTCGTTGTTACAACGTGCTGCTGATCCGCCATTGCAAAATTTCTTCAATTCAACTGAATTCGCCGTTCACCTTCATGTATCATTCACGAATAACCAAGGTAGCAATTACGAAAACGAGACTGAATGAATATTCCCCACGGTAGAAGGTGGAAAAATGTTTTTGACCAACCAGAGCATTCTTTTTTTGATATAATTGAATTTTTAAAACTTGACAGGACACAACAGTGTAAAATTATATATAATGGTAGGCAGGTATTAATTTGAAATGTCCAAATGTCCTGAAACTGGGTCTTCTCATTTATGGATTTTTCCAACAACGTTCGTTATTTGAACTTCTGATAAATCCGCAGTAACGTTCGATTTTATTGAGCGAGAGCCTCTGATGCACAAAACTGCAGATCTGGTTAGATGGAACGATAATTTCGTTCGCAGCCAGTAAACGATTTGGGAAAGTGGAATGTCCTTTTTCTCAGATAATTTGGCTGACAATTCCCTGATGAAACGTTCTGCTTCTCTACCGCTGCCTCCATACGGGGTGAAAACTAATGGGTTAAATGAACCATGTTCAATGTCAATCACTCGCTGGTTGTAAGCACGCTTTTTCTCCCTTTCGTTATTGGTGAAAGCGTTCTCCAATTTCTGGCTCAAATGGCATTTTGCGAATGGGTTGAACACCCTTACATCAAAAAATGCAATCTGACCATGTTGCCAGAAACTTCGTGCACTGACATTAAGACGAGCATCGTCGCTGCTGTTGGCACGATCCTGAAGACGTTCTCCTGTGAGTGGTTGAAGAGGTGGCTCAACTCTGACGTCCTTACAAACTTCACTTAGCAACTTGGCAAAGAAATCACGAATGTCGTCGTGGCGTTGATGAATAAAACCACCAATCTTGCAATTCAAAGCATGATCCACGCTAAAAGGATGTCCACAGGCACACGTTGATGGCATGTAACTCATTTGCCAACGATATCTGATGCAGATTGCGTCAAAAAACTCTCTTTTATTCAATCTGAAATGTTCAGAAGCAAGAGGAAGAGATGTCAACCAGCTAGAGGCGCCTTTCATTCTGGATAAAGCGTTGGCACGGAGCTGTTCCTTCGTCATTCTAGACTGAAGTTCTTGTAGAATTTCACTGCACCTGTCTTCTCGGTCTTTTATCACGATCCTTTTAGCATTCCGTAATTCATCATTATCAACTGCAGTAGACTTGTCTTGTAGCTTTATGAGCGATGTCAGTTGCTTAGTTACTTTCTTAGAGTTGTTATGCTCAAAGTTTGCAATGCTGCTGAATATTGGAATGGCGAGACCACCATATCTGACTGGCAGAGAAACTAGCAGTCTTTCGTCAGGTGTGCATAAGTGTCCACCAGTCAACGCAGGAATCAGTTCCTTATCTATTACCTCATCGAGTGTTTTCAAGTGCTTTTCAATGTTGGGGATTGTGCGTAAGAAGTACGTCAGGCGATGACGAAAGCCACTGACAAACGCTGTGTAGGCTGCATGAGGTTCTGATTTACCAATTTTTGAGAGAACCTTTAGCTGACTGCACCACTCATCAATCTTCTCTTTAACATATACTGCACCTTCCCCTCTCCACTTCCAATGAAACTCCCCAAGTACCTTCTACCATCAGCTGTTATCTGGATAACCGTACCATCAAACACAATTTTTGCCAAACCTTCAACTTCACCCTTAACAACCAACCAAGACTTTCCTGCATTAGGATAATATCCTAACCTCGGCCCAAACTCTTGAACTCTCAACCACCAAGAAAGTAAAGCCTCAAGGCTCCCAGCTCCACCAATATCATCCGCAAAAGCTGCATGCCTAACATTTATGTTGGAAGGATTATCGTGAACTGTTGGAATTATTGCACAAAGGAGTGGAGTTATTCCGATCGCATATATCGGCATAGCAAGAGGATCTCCTTGAGTAGTTCCTTCACTTGAAGATATTTCAAAACCACCCGTAACAAATAACCTGGAAGACATACTGTAGCAATTGGTGACGTAGGTTGCCATAGGAGGACAGAGATACTTGATATTATTTAATTTTTTTGATTATTATTTTCCTCATCAAAAATGTCAGTCATAGCATGAACCGATGCTTCGCTACCACCTTGCTGTCCTGTGCATAACTGCAAATTTCCTACACTACTCATTATCTCTGGTTTGATGACGAACACAACCGCTTTGCCAACAATCCGCCTCAGCACCTCTCCTACTCCAATCGGCCTCACACCCGGATTTTTGTCCAATGGAATCAATCCACAAGCAACAAATGCTTCAAGAGATCTTAAACCGTCAGGATCTAAACTACTGACACACATTTTCCTCGCAAAAGCAGCAACAGTTTCGCGTAGCAAATGTCCTGCATTTCCAAAGTTTTTGGATACCAAAATTCTGCACCAGCTTTCAGCATCAAAGCCAGATGGACCACTAGCACCTTTGGTTTTCAAGCTTGCATTCATTATCATTTTAGCATCAATACTCTGGTACAAAACTGGGTCAACAAAAGGAACAGGACCATTCATCATAACTGACTCATGTGCTTCACTTGCTGTAGGGTGTTTCTGTTTGAGTTTTTCAATTGTGTCCGGTGACAGTGGCAGCACGTTTCCTCTTGATTCTGCCGTATCTAAAAGACGCAAAGCAGAATTCACTTTTCCCTCGAACATAAGCTTGGCGAAGCGCTTAGCCAGCAAATCCTCACTTATTTTCCTCTGACCGGTCGGCAACTTCGATTGTATTGTTCTCATTTCGTGGAGCAATTGATCAAATTCACCTTTCTCCCACTGTCCGAGACGTCTTTCTAAACATTGACTATGCTCTTTTGATGTGGACTTAAAGGATGGCTTCTGCAGAAGAATTGCCGGCATGACCATCACAACTTTTAAGGCAATGGCCATGTAGTCATCACTTTCTTGGTTCCTAAAGTTTAGCCATTTAGCAATTTCATTAACAAATTTCTTTCCAGAAGCTCCAGTAGGCACCATGAAAATATTTCTTCTCCAAAGAACAATCTCTTCATAAATCGCGTTAATGATCATTGATACATCATCTTTTGTATGGCTCCCCCAAATTTTTTGTTGCGTCAAGACTGATTGTTGCAATGCTTGCTGCTCCGCATGAGGCATATTACCATCGATTCCATTCTGATCGTTCGAAAGATCTGGTAAATTCGAGAATGGAAGAGACGCCACATTTGCTTGCGCCACATTCGATTGATTGAAGAACGAAAAATCGCTAGCATCAACGCTTGGTTCCCTAGCTGATCTTGAAGCTGAATCGGCATTGAAATTATCGCGAAAAGCAGCATATCTGTGAGTTTCAGTAGATGTAGTAGGATCCCGTTCTTTAATTCGGCAGGAACGCATGTGTTGATTTAAACCCCGCTTACTTTTAAACATTCGGGCACATAAATCACAAGCAAATCCATCTTCGAGAGGCTCAGAAGTGGAGCCGGAAGAAACAAAAACCGATCTCGCAGATAAAGCCGCATCAGATTGTTTATTGATCTCTGACAGTTCTTCATGCTGATTATCAACCGTAAAAGCAGGCGAATCTTGATAAAGCGTAGACTGAGACATCACCAATTACCATCACATACAAGTTCTCTTATCCAGGTCTTTCACATCAGATAAAAACGAGCACAAATACGAGCTGGAATGTACCAAACGAACCAAATAACTTGAATAAATCTTTCCGTTAATGAATGCTAACAAAGAGTGCTATCACCAAAGAATTTAGGAACAAAAACGATTCATATTAAGTTATTTTTGCTCCGGTGAGAAAAACACGTCCGCTCGGTAATGCGACGTCGATCAATGAAGCAATTGATTTTGAACTAAGAATTCATCCAATCAGATCGCTGAAAAGACTTCGAAATCGCTGAAAAGATTTCGAAGATTCAACAGCTCAATTGCCCTGAAAATGGCGGAAAAACGCGAAAGCTGTGGCAAAAATAGCTTTCAGGGTTCTGTTTTTCTGCTGTAAACAAGTAAACTGTAGGAAACCATTCTTACATTTCTCAAATCTATGATAGTTTATCTAATTTTTTACCGCTTACGAGATTAATATTTTACGTAATTGTTGTAAAAATCGATTCGACAACTCGCTCAAAAATGATCTTAGCTTTGAATCGCGAGTACGGCACAATAAACTAATATTTTAAATAATAATCTATAACTAATATTTCTAATAAACTAACACTTACCTTGCCAGAGCCCTTACTTTTATTTTAAAACAACTCTACCATCTTTATAAACCATTATTCATTACTTGCAGCTGCTTGAAAATTTCAGTTTTAGTTTCCCGCCGTACAAAATTCGACGTCAAAAGTTATGGTAAAGCTCGGACACGCCGATGAATGAAATTGAGCAACGGCAAAAAACGGGGGTCGAGAGAATTCGCGCAATTATTATTTGAAAATTGAAATTGACATGTATTTTACTCATTTTCTTTCATAAGTTTATTTAGAATTGACTAACAAAATAAAAAAATCATATTTGATGCATAAATAGATTTCTAATTACCTACATAAAGATGCTATTTTTGCCACAGCTTTCGCGGTTTTCCGCCATTCTCAGGGCACTTGAGCTGTTGAATCCTTGAAATCTATTGTCTTTTCAGCGATCTGATTGGATGAATTATTAGTAAACAAATGCCCTGATTGGCCAAAACATTTTTCCACCTTGCTCATGGTAGATTTTTTCGTAGAAAAGTAATCATGTGACCTATCAGGGTACAAATGAAATTGTAACCTCGGCAAATTTATCCTAACCCAGTTTACATGATCAGTCACATAAATTGCATCCCCATTCACCATTCTGAGAAATTTAGAAACATCATTGTAGTTGATAGAGACAATTCGGCTGAATGAAAAACGACGCAAGGAGTATGAATCCCTACTGGTGGCAAGACTTTTCAGATCCAGAAAGGCGAGGGGCAAATCACTCAAAAAGATCAGGTACCCTTCTGGCTCAAAATCTTTAAATATCTTGAAAAATTTTAATAAATCTGAAAATCTCTACAAATTTTATAAATCGTCAAAAATCTTTAAAAATGTCGTATACTTGAAGTGATTTGCCCTTCGTAGAAATGTCCCAATAAGGAAAAAGGAAAAGAAGGAATACATTACGTAACCAAGTTCATTACTATAGAAATTATCACCCCATGTAATGTGTGTGCAGTACGGTGGGGGTTGTGCAGTACGGTGACGGATGTTCAGTACATTGGGGGGATACCATGATGCGTGGGGAGGGATACCAAGATTGCTGTGGGGAGGCATCATGAGTGCAGTGGCGGATATTCAGTACGGTGGCGGGATACCATGATGCGTGTGGAGGGATACCATGATTGCCGTGGGGAGGCATCTCGAAGTACAGTGGCGGATGTTCAGTACAGTGGGGGGATACCATGAGTGCGGTGGTGGATATTCAGTACATTGGGGGGATACCATGATGCGTGTGGAGGGATACCAAGATTGCTGTGGGGAGGCATCATGAGTGCGGTGGCGGATATTCAGTACGGTGGCGGGATACCATGATGCGTGTGGGGGGATACCATGATTGCCGTGGGGAGGCATCTTGCAGTACAGTGGCGGATGTTCAGTACAGTGGGGGGATACCATGAGTGCGGTGGCGGATATTCAGTACATTGGGGGGATACCATGATGCGTGTGGAGGGATACCAAGATTGCTGTGGGGAGGCATCATGAGTGCGGTGGCGGATATTCAGTACGGTGGCGGGATATCTCTGAGTACGGTGGGGGATGTTCAGTACGGTGGGGGTGTAATATGATCTAATCCACTAAATTATCGTAAATCAGAGACGGGGGCTCGATTCATCTGCTCCAGTAGTGTGCAATCTTCGAAACTTTTTCAGCTGCTCAGGCGTTTACACTCTTTTTTTTATAAGAATAAATTTTTATAAGAATAAGGAGGCTCAAAATTGGTGAAATTTAAGAATATTTTAAGAATATTGTCAGGCTCAAGATTTTCAGAAACTATCATTTTAGGATTTCGTTTATTTAACTTTCGGCTTCTTTTGTTGTTCCAACAGCTTTCTTGTTTCGATTCCCCTTATAACCAAATTGCTAGAAAATGCTACTCTAAGAATTTACGAAACTATTTAAAAATTATTCATGGCTTGCAAAAATTATCAAATCTTTCAAGATTCAAAGACAACATTTGAAAAGATCGAGGCGGTATAAGTGGTAGGGGTTATAGGGAAAGACTCTGTTTGCCTTTCAAAATTTAAGCAACTTTTAAGCAATTTAGTCTTTAGATTGGAAGACTGGAAATCCAAAATCTTTGATGCAAGTTTGAGGCTGGATTACAGTCCAGTTGCTTAGCGAAAAAGTGTAAACAAATGTCGTGCAATAAGAACAGGCATTTGTTAAAAAAAAGCCCTCTTTGAGAAACTGAGACCCCTCTAAGGTATAATTGTTTCAATTATCAACTTTATTCTGGTCATAGCTTTCAAGTTAGTTAAATATTTTGGGTTTTCAGCCCTCAAACTTGCATGGGAATTTCAAATATTTGCTGTATTTGCTTGGGGTTTATACTGTTGTTTTTATTATAACTTGAATGCTCTACCTTTGTCATCACATTTTGCAAACATTTTTGTTCAAGGAACTACCTGAGTCTCAAAGAAGTACACTTATATTTTTTATAAGAAACTCGTTATAAGGGGTTGTCTAACGGTCAGTCGTTTTCAAATTATAAACTTCTGTTGCATAAACGGGAGCATTAAACATACTAGGACCTAATACACTACTACATGTAGTGATGTGCACGATTTTTATAAGAACAACCTTTATAGGATACACTAGGCTGAAATTTGGGTCAGACATTTTTGCTATCTCCAAAACTAATTGAGATAAACACAATAAAAGTTCACCAACATAAAGCCCCTGCCTCGAAACGCATTCTAAACACATTTTTGAGAAGGGTAGGTGGTGAAAAGTTGGTAAAAAATCACGTCAAAAATAAGAGACAGGAGGGCCAGCTGAAATCAAAGCCAAGTATTCTTATAAAAAAGCATGTAGAGCATGCTATCGTGCTCCTGCTGGAAGTAAGGTCCCTTGGGGCCTTTCACAGGCCAGCACGTTAAACATAAACTCGCTCACTTTCTTAATTGTTGTAGCACAGGGGTCGGTACTCAGTACATTTTCTTACATCCAGAAGTTTTCTTATAAAAAACTGTTGCGTTGCATTGCGTGAAATTCGTTTACTCAAAGTCTTAGGTAACTAGTACAGTAAACCTAAGTAAATAAGCAAGCTATAAGAAAACATTTATACTCAATAAAAACTGGAAACTTCGTTGATAAAGATGTTCAACTAATAGACCAGAGGCTAGAGGGGGAGCATTACCACCCGAGCTGGCAATTTACCAGACCAACTTTTTCTGACTCAGTTTTTTGCGTAGATTACGAATCCGGGTGTTGCTTTTCCGGTTAGGGGGGCGTTTTCCGAATATGGGGGGTCAAAGTCCAGATTTGTTACAAGTGTCTTAATTCTTGGAAAATCTTAAAACTGTCTCTGGAAAGTGGTACTGTGTAACTTTTCTAGCTCAGCTTTTAGCGTAGATTACTAATGTATGAATTGCTTTGTCAGTTGAGTGGGGGGCGCTCAAAATATGGGGGGGTCGAAGTCGAAATTACCGAAAAAATTCTAAAAATCCTGCATAATTAGCAAAATCGCCTTGAAAGTTTTATTAAGTTGGTTTCAAGGTAAGGTCTATGTGTAAATTGTGAATTTACAACTTGTTCGGGTGTTATTCTGCTCCCCATTAAGGTGTTAAGGTGGGAAATATCTCTAAATGATAAAATATTTATGGCTTTTATCAGATTTTGTACTGTGCCCAAAAGCTTCAAATGCCTCTTTTTGAGGTAGAATTCGAATATTGTACATACAGTTAATTACTCCCTTCTTCTTCTATTTCTCTATCGTTTATCAACAACACAGCAATATCCCCAGGTCACACAGTCCATCGTCATATCTTCTAACCAGCCGTAATTTACTGGCTCTTGCACATTGATGATGCTTTGTGAGGCTTTGTCTCCAGATTCTTGCTACTAAATTTGTGCGAGCAATGTGCTTCTCGAGGCTACATTTACATGGCGGTAATAGTGACAAATCAATCACCTTGTTGTTCTTTTCAAAACTTCGCCAAAATATTGCTTGCCTTGCTTCATTCACAGACTCTAAGTGCCTTTCTCCATAGAGTGTGCAAACAAACGCTTCTAACTGAAGCATCAAGCTTTCACTAACGTCATTATCTCTGCCAAGCTTACCAAACATGTCTTGGAACATTTTGCTGTTTTTGACCAGCTTCCAAAACGCAGGTTTTCCTTTTCGTAAGAAAGATGAAATAAAGTCATTTCCGGAAAAAGCATGCATACAGAGCAGAGCCTGCTTCGGTGACTGGGACAGTGCACACGCAGTAAGATCAAGCAGTTACCTGTTTTTTCCTGTACCGTTATCAATGAATACGTGCAAATGTTCAGCTTCATTGGCCAAAAGAATAATTGGAATGTCCACATCTCCGGAACTAGATCGCACAACGCGAACTGTTTCCTCGCCATTTTTCAATCGAAGGGCGTGGTGAAGAAGGTAGCAAATCTTTGTATCCGCTTCTTCATGGTTGGTCTGTAGAGCATGCTCACGAGTCACTCCTTCCCTGCTTATCCTAATGCACGAGTCCTTTCTTGCAAAGTAAACTACTTTATTTCCAAAACGTCGAATAGCCTCTCTCTGTTTGTGCCGTTACTCATGAAATCCCTAAAGTTGGGCGGTATTCGTATATCTGTATTGCGTATCACGAACTGATCAGCATTTCCTCTTAAATCTTTTTCTGAACCTTTAATTGAACAGTCAGCATATGTATCGCAAATAAATAATACTAAAAGACTCGGATAAGCCAAAAAGTCGATAAGCTTTCAATAAGATTCGGATAAGCTTTTTGGCTTATCCGAATCTTTTAGTATTATCTATTTGTCTTTGTTATACCAATATATCGCAAATAATATAAACATTTCGGTAATGACGAGGCATTTCTAAAAAAATGTTTTGTGCGAGTTCCTGGAAGGTATCTGGAATTTTTACTATGCTCCTAAGAGATGCCGCAAGGTCGATGATGTAGCAGCTTGCATTAGCCGGGGGCTCTTCGTCACATTTAATTGATTTTAATACGGAATGCAGAAGCTTGCTTTTTGCAGTTTTCCGTCTGTATCCATCACTAGTTACAAGGGCTAGTGGCAATAGGGCGAGAGAGTATGTAAGAGCTTTATCGATGTCAATTGATCCTCCTTCTTTGAATGATGTCGTTAGTAACAATACAAGGATGTCACTCTGGACTGCAACATCTCTTGTCTTATTGCCGACTGTAACTTTAACTTTTTTAACTGCTTCGCTGAAGCCTTTCCACGGAACTCTTTTAATAGCTCACTATTACCGCCATGTAAATGTAGCCTCGAGAAGCACATTGCTCGCGCCAGTTTAGTGGCAAGAATCTGGAGACAAGCCTCACAAAGCATCATCAATGTGCAAGAGCCAGTAAATCACGGCTGGTTAGAAGATATGTCGATTGACTGTGTGACCGAGCCATATCCTGGGGATATTGCTGTGTTGTTGATAAACGATAGAGAAATAGAAGAAGAAGGGAGTAATTAACTGTATGTACAATATTCGAATTCTACCTCAAAAAGAGGCATTTGAAGCTTTTGGGCACAGTACAAAATCTGATAAAAGCCATAAATATTTTATTATTTAGAGATATTTCCCACCTTAACACCTTAATGGGGAGCAGAATAACACCCGAACAAGTTGTAAATTCACAATTTACGCATAGACCTTACCTTGAAACCAACTTAATAAAACTTTCAAGGCGATTTTGCTAATTATGCAGGATTTTTAGAATTTTTTCGGTAATTTCGACTTCGACCCCCCATATTTTGAGCGCCCCCCACTCAACTGACAAAGCAATTCATACATTAGTAATCTACGCTAAAAGCTGAGCTAGAAAAGTTACACAGTACCACTTTCCAGAGACAGTTTTAAGATTTTCCAAGAATTAAGACACTTGTAACAAATCTGGACTTTGACCCCCCATATTCGGAAAACGCCCCCCTAACCGGAAAAGCAACACCCGGATTCGTAATCTACGCAAAAAACTGAGTCAGAAAAAGTTGGTCTGGTAAATTGCCAGCTCGGGTGGTAATGCTCCCCCTCTAGCCTCTGGTCTATAAGGGCTGGTACAGAATTTATTCTAAGAGCGCTGTCGGAATCAAGGAAATTTAAATAAACGAAATCCTTGCATCCTATGCGAGAAAATAAACGCCCGAGCAGCTGAAAAAGTTTCGAAGATTGCACACTACTGGAGCAGATGAATCGAGCCCCCGTCTCTGATTTACGATAATTTAGTGGGTTAGATCATATTACACCCCCACCGTACTGAACATCCCCCACCGTACTCAGAGATATCCCGCCACCGTACTGAATATCTGCCACCGCACTCATGATGCCTCCCCACAGCAATCTTGGTATCCCTCCACACGCATCATGGTATCCCCCCAATGTACTGAATATCCGCCACCGCACTCATGGTATCCCCCCACTGTACTGAACATCCGCCACTGTACTGAAAGATGCCTCCCCACGGCAATCATGGTATCCCTCCACACACATCATGGTATCCCGCCACCGTACTGAATATCCGCCATCGCACTCATGATGCCTCCCCACAGCAATCTTGGCATCCCTCCACACGCATCATGGTATCCCCCCAATGTACTGAATATCTGCCACCGCACTCATGGTATCCCCCCACTGTACTGAACATCCGCCACTGTACTGCGAGATGCCTCCCCACGGAAATCATGGTATCCCTTCACACGCATCATGGTATCCCGCCACCGTACTGAATATCCGCCACCGCACTCATGATGCCTCCCCACAGCAATCTTGGTATCCCTCCACCAACACATGGTTTACTGAAAATTACATGATATTAAACGGTGATAAAAGCAAACTAATAACCTTCCAAACTAATCCAGTAAGACAAGATGCAGCGCAAATGAATATTAATGGTCATGTCATAAAAGAAAGTAACAGTGTCAAACTACTAGGAGTAACAATAGATTACCAAATTAAAATGGATGATCATATTAACAAACTCTGCAAAGAAGCTGGAAAAAAAGTTAACGCCCTTGCCAGAGTCTCGTATTTTATGGAAGAAAATAAACGAATTCTTTTAATGAAAACCTTTATTACCTCATACTTCAATTATTGTCCCCTTGTATGGATGTTCTGCAGCAGAAAAGGCAATAATCGTATAAATAGGAGACACGAGAGGGCAATGAGAATAGCCTATCGAGATTACCAATCAACCTTTGAAGAACTTTTAATTAAGAGCAAAACTGTTAACTCACATACAAAAAATTTACAATATCTTGCAACAGAAATCTACAAAACAATAAACGGGTTGAACCCAACATTCATGAATGAAATATTCTCAATAAACACGAGTCCTTATAATCTTAGGCACTCGCAATTCAAAAACATAGAACCTAATTATAAGATATACGGTTTTAATACAGTCTTTTTTTTTTTTTTTCTTTCTTTCTTTAAAGTTAGTTATAACGTAAACGAAAAAACGAGTACATAGCTTTTAAAAAGTTAAAGCTAATTCAAACTAACTAGCAAACAGAACAAACAGGGTAGTGAGATTTTATATAAATCCCACATTATGAATATACTGCTTGCATATATCGCAAGTACATTTGAATGAATTAAAGGTCTTGATTCTATTCTTAAAAGAATCAAGTGAGGGTGAATTTTTTACCTCCACAGGGAGGGAGTTCCAGATTTGATTGCATCTATATGAGACTGTATTAAAACCGTATATCTTATAATTAGGTTCTATGTTTTTGAATTGCGAGTGCCTAAGATTATAAGGACTCGTGTTTATTGAGAATATTTCATTCATGAATGTTGGGTTCAACCCGTTTATTGTTTTGTAGATTTCTGTTGCAAGATATTGTAAATTTTTTGTATGTGAGTTAACAGTTTTGCTCTTAATTAAAAGTTCTTCAAAGGTTGATTGGTAATCTCGATAGGCTATTCTCATTGCCCTCTCGTGTATCCTATTTATACGATTATTGCCTTTTCTGCTGCAGAACATCCATACAAGGGGACAGTAATTGAAGTATGAGGTAATAAAGGTTTTCATTAAAAGAATTCGTTTATTTTCTTCCATAAAATACGAGACTCTGGCAAGGGCGTTAACTTTTTTTCCAGCTTCTTTGCAGAGTTTGTTAATATGATCATCCATTTTAATTTGGTAATCTATTGTTACTCCTAGAAGTTTGACACTGTTACTTTCTTTTATGATATGACCATTAATATTCATTTGCGCTGCATCTTGTCTTACTGGATTAGTTTGGAAGGTTATTAGTTTGCTTTTATCACCGTTTAATATCATGTAATTCTCAGTAAACCATGTGTTAAGGATTACTACTTCTGATTCTAAGTCGTATACTATTTCATTTTTGTTTTCATTTGTTACCCAGATAGTGTTATCGTCTGCATAATTACAGAGTTTACTTTTATTTAGAACGAGAAATATGTCATTAATGTAGATGTTAAAAAGTAAGGGTCCCAGGATTGAACCTTGAGGAACACCTTGTTTTATTTCCATCCATTCGCTAAAGTTGGAGTTTATTTTCACCCTTTGTATTCGTTCTTTTAGATAGCTAAGCATCTCATATAGATGCAATCAAATCTGGAACTCCCTCCCTGTGGAGGTAAAAAATTCACCCTCACTTGATTCTTTTAAGAATAGAATCAAAACCTTTAATTCACTCAAATGTACTTGCGATATATGCAAGCAGTATATTCATAATGTGGGATTTATATAAAATCTCACTACCCTGTTGTGTTCGTTCTGTTTGCTAGTTAGTTTGAATTAGCTTTAACTTTTTAAAAGCTATGTACTCGTTTTTTCTTTTACGTTGTAACTAACTTTAAAGAAAGAAAGAAAAAAAAAATCATGGTATCCCCCCAATGTACTGAATATCCGCCACCGTACTGCGAGATGCCTCCCCACGGCAATCATGGTATCCCCCCAATGTACTGAACATCCGCCACCGTACTGCACAACCCCCACCGTACTGCACACACATTACATGGGGTGATTCTAGAATTACTTACAGCACGAGGTGTAAACAAAAAATTTACATTTGTGGTCGGATAATAATTTTGGCATACTTTTTCAAAACAAGCCGGAAACGAGAATTTTTTGTTGGGCAAGCTTGCTAATTACTTTTTCGAGCACCAGTGTACATCGCCACTATGAAAACTGTGATACCCCCTGCAAGGACCGAGGTCTCTTCTATAGCTTTCGGCAAGCTAAAGCGCCTTTGTTAAGCATAATGAGCGGCGTCCCCTGTTTTTGAGTTTGAGGTAGGTTAGCTATCCTTCATTGCCAAAGTTACATAATATGCTAGCGAATGAAGGTGAGACCGAATCGAATACCTTAAACCAAACAACAGCAATCAGTTTCGCGACTATCTAGAAATGGAGGAGCAAAAACAGTCAAAACAAGGCTGGTCGAGTTTGATATTTTGTTTGACTTGCTTTGCAACGTTTAGCGTGACATGTTACGTTATACTGTTGCAGTCGAAACAAACTACTTTGATAAGCAGGCTGGAGTCTCAAGTGGCGCGCATTGAGACAGAACTGTTTGAAAAGCACGCCTGGTGCAACGGCAAACCCGGGAGAGACGAGTCCAGTGCTAATAAGAAAGTTGACTCAGGTAAAATTGATTGGATAATCAGTTATACTTTACGAGTTTAGTAGGGTGGGTACGGGTGGGTACAACTTGCCTGTCAACAGAGTCTCAATAAAGATACAAAAATCACTAGGACCACTTGCAGACATGCGGAATAATGGGAATGATGTACGAGCTGGTGGTGGAAAATTAGAAGGGGTTCAAATAAACGGGGTGGAAACTTTTTGAAAGTTTGGGCGGATCCAAAAATAAACGGATGAATCCAAAAATAGGGTCTAGGGGTATGATTTTGCTTTTTACAAGGAGAGAAATCGTAGGAGTAGTTTCTTATACAAACTAATGTGTACTTAATTCTTCTCGTTTCGCTTCGTACCGAATTTCAGTAAAGAGCGATTCGTAATTTGTTGAAATTGGTCGTTCCTTTTTTTACGTTCCGTGCCGCATTTCATCTGGAGCCGGACGTATCTATTCACAAGGGCCGGTCATATCTATTTTCATTGAGTTTTAGAGGGAATTTTTGGGAAGAACAAAGGAATATCTTTGGAAAACCGTAGGGTACATATGCACCAGGGCTACGATGGGGTTGACAGAATCAATACAAGCATACACGCTTTTTTACAAAGAACCTAGTTCAGGGCTTTCTTCTTTAAGTTCCTTATTTTGAGACCTCTTTTGACCACTTTGTAGTTCTACAAGTCCCTTAATAGTTCCTTAACAAGTGCTCAATTTCTGGATGGGAATTCGTACCGACGCAAGAAAAGTATTAAAATTCAACATCATACATTGAACTTGTGATAAGGAAACATAAAACATATCATAACATAAAGAAGCTTAGGCGCTTAGGCCAGGCCTTAATGACATAAAAGTTAATAAGAGTCATGAAAGAAATTGCATATCAACTCCAGATAAGTTCCTTAATGATCTAACTTATAGTACACTCTTTTTTCTTTATAAGAACACACTTTATAAGAACACTTAGCCTCGATTTCTATTAGAGAACAATAGAGAAAACAAAAGCCTATTGTTTAGAACAATAGAAAAAATAAGAACATCTGAGCCTTGGCCAAAATTTACTGGTTCTTATAAAAAAAAAAGAGTGTAGTAGAAGTTCCTTAATTTTTTCGACCCTCTACATGTAGGTTCCATATAAAAATTTCCTTTTAAAAAAAGCGTGTAGCATTCTTTGAACACAATGTGGTTTTTGCACAAAGTGAATGCTTTTGTTTACGTTGTAAACATAAACATTGCATAACATAACATCACGATCCTCAGTTTGGTAATTCCTTTTAATTTCTCGCACTCAGCTCTGCAGGGACTTAAAATCATCATTATCTTTCAGGGGGTTAGCACAAATGGTGCTGCAACTCGTAGCTGGATTCTCCTACAGAAGGAAAAGCAGGGCTTTTTATTCTCCTACAGTAGGAAAAGCAGGGATTTTTAGGGAGTAGGAGAATTTGATTAGTCATTTTTAGTCCAGTCTGACAGTACACGCATTTTTTTATAAGTAATTTCAGCTTGGACTCAGTACTCAAAATTGCTTAGCTTGAATGCCAATATGAGCACTCAAAATTGCTTAGCAATTGCTTAACTTTTTGTTCGTGTTTTTTTGGAAATAGATTAGAAAAAGGTAAATATGGGGCAACATACATGTCAGAAGGCACAATCATTGCAAGATGTTGAAACAAATTAATGATTGATATTGTTAGCGCTTTTTATTCATGAACACCAACTCAACCAAGATATTAGCTCTTTCTAAAGTTATTTAGCGATCTGCCCAAAGCTCCATTCCCAAAATCCACCAAAATTTTTCAAATTGCTTGGCAGTCTTCAATCCAGTACTGAAAATTGCTTAGCTTTTTGGCTTGCCCAGTATTGACTTGCTAATAAAGCAATTGCTTATAAAAGAAATGCGTGTGCTGTCTAAATTTTGTGAAGTGAATTTCTTTTCTCTTTCAGTTCAAGGCAAAGCAGATAGCAAACCTAAAGAAAATGCGAGTGACCCTGTTGCTGCTGCCTGATTGCTTCATACCAGTGAAACTCACGTGATCAGAGAACATCTAAGTGGTGATTGATATATATGGAATGATTCTCTCCTTCCTTGGTCTGAGACCTCGTGATCCAATGAATTGGACAAAAATATATTATTTTGATATCATACCCCTAGAAAGCCTAATTTTTTTATTGATATGTTAATAATGAAAAACGATATTCTAAAACAATTTATAAAGATTATTCAAAATTATAAAAAAGATGTGATTTCTTATACGATAATAGCTTGCTTTTATAGCTATATTTGCTGTTGGTAAAACAGTATTTTGTTCTAATTAGCAAATTCTGAGGCCTCAACGCCAGAGAAAGGCCCTAAGAATGGGAGAAGAGGAACAATTGCTAGAGATAAATAGAAACACAAGTCACCTTACTCATAACAACAACATATATTTTAGGCTTTTGGGGAAGGTATCCACCTGCCTGCTTCGTATGCAGCCTTAAAAGTCCTAATATTTGGTATATTTTCCCAGGCAGGAACTGATTCAATAAATGAAAAGGCAAACGACATAATTATGGCTGCCAGTGCAAAACTAAGCTAACTTCATCAAATCTTAAAACACATTTTATAAAGGCAGAACCAATCAAAGTTAAGTACAGAGACTATAAGAACTTTAATATTGAGATTTTTAATGCTGAATTAAGTATTAAATTGGGTAATCTTAACAATGCACAAGGCCCAACATTCAAAAACTTCTCAGAGGCTCTATCCAAAACTCTACAAAGCCATGCTCCTCTAAAGTACAAATAATGCTCCATTCATGAATAAAACTTTAAAGAAGCTGATAATGGCAAGATCTAAAGCTAAGAATAAATATTATAAAGTTAGAACAACTCAAAACTGGGAGATTTATAAGAGCTTAAGAAACCACTGGGTTAAGATCAGGCCCGTAGGAAGCGGGGGGGCTGGGGGGGCTTTAGCCCCCCCAATAATTGTCCCAAGTAAGATATTTGATATGGCAAAAAAATTTTAATTCTGTTGTTTCTCCCCAATAGCCCCCCCAATCGAGAAATGCTTCCTACGGCCCTGGTTAAGATGACAAGAAAAATAAAAAAGTCTTTTTTCCAAAACTTGGACATTAATTTCATCACTGATTGCAAAAAATTTTGGAATACTGTAAAACCTTATTTCAATAATAAAAGCCTAACACAAAATAAAATCATCCTAATTGAAGATGATAAAATTATCTCAAATAATCAAGAAACAGCTGAAATAATGAATGAATATTTCATAAACATAACTGATTCTTTAGATATTTTGGCATATCAACCATCATTAGATAATGATTCAAATGACATCAATAATAGCAACATTAATGATCATCAAGATAACGATGAAATAGCTAAGATAATTGAAAAATATAAAGATCATATAAGTATTAAAAAAATAAAACAATCTGTAGGACAATTAAGTAATCTTCTAATTTTTGAGAAAAGTACTAATGGAGAGATTAAAAATGAAATCACAAATCTAAATGTAAAAAAGGCAACAGGTGCAGATAATGTCCCATCTAAACTCCTTAAAGCATCTGTTAAATGTATTAAACCTCACATTAACAATATATTTAATGAAATGATCACTAACTGTGAATTCCCCCAAGAATTGAAATGTGCAAATGTAACACCAATCCATAAAAAAGGCAGCACAACATCAAAAGTCAACTACCGTCCTATTAGTGTCCTTCCGTCGGCCTCTAAAATTTATGAAAGAATACTGTCAAACCAAATTTGCAGACACATGGAGGATAAATTTTCCCCTCTCATTTGTGGCTTTAGGAAAGGATACAGAACGCAACATGCCTTAATAAGATTAATTGAGGATATGAAAAGAAACGTGGATCAAAAACTAAAAAATGGAATGGTCCTTATGGATCTTTCCAAAGCTTTTGACTGTCTTCCACATGAATTGCTCATTGCCAAGCTTGAAGCATACGGCTTCGGCAAAAACGCACTAAAATTAATGAAAAGTTATCTTCATGACAGAACTCAACGAGTCAAAATAAACTCTAGTTACAGCACATGGATGCAAATTAAGCAAGGAGTGCCTCAAGGTTCAGTATTGGGCCCCTTACTTTTTAATATATTTATAAATGATCTTTTTCTTTTTATGAAAAATAGCAAACTATGTAACTATCCAGATGACAACACAATCTGGGTAAAAAGTAAAGACATTGACCCAATCGTTACAAACCTCAACGAAGAACTAGAGATTTTGAATAATTGGTTCAAGGAAAATTAAATGCTTCTCAATGAGGATAAATGCAAACTAATGATTGTTGAATCAAAACAAAATAAAAGAAGTGATAAAGCAATGATAACAATAAACAACAATCCAATTGTAGAAGTAAACGAAGCTAAACTACTTGGAATAACCTTCGACAGTCACTTAACCTTCGATAAGCACGTCAAATCAATTTGCAAAAGTGCAGGAAAGAAGCTCAGTGCACTATCGAGGCTAGCCCCTTACTTGGGATCAAACAAAAGGATCCTACTTATGAAAACATTTGTTTTATCGCATTTTAACTACTGCCCCCTTGTATGGATGTATTGCAACAGAAAGAGTAATAGTCTCATTAATTCCATACATGAACGAGCTTTACGGATAGCCTATAATGACCAATCCTCTAGCTTTACCGAACTACTACAACAGGACAAGTCTACAACCATTCATCAGCTTAATATTCAAAAACTATTGATGGAAATTTACAAAACAATAAATGGCATGAATCCAACTTTTATGAAAGAGATTTTCTGTATACGTGAATCTTCTCATAATCTGAGAACATCCCATTTTGAGCTAATCAGGCCAAACACAAATAAATACGGCACTGACACGATAGCCTTCAAAGGTAGCTCAATATGGAACTCACTCCCAAAAGACGCGAAGAACTGTACTTCTGTGCCAAGCTTTCAGCAAACAATTGATAATAATCACGAGATTAGGAATTTATGTAACTGTAGGCTTTGTACAGAGTTCATACCAAACATAGGCTATGTCAATGTAACCCATACATAGTCTATTTCGGCGTCTTTGTCAAATTAGATATATTTGATTTAATCAGTTATGACGTTATGGTTTTGTCATTACAACAATTATTATTGTAATCTTCGATTATTTAGTTAGTTAGTTAGTTGGTTTGAATTAGCTTATGTAACCCTATTAATTACGATTAGCTATTGTTATACCAACTTTAAATAAAGTTAATAAAAAAAAAAAAAAATAGCTATTGGAATTACGAACTTCAGTCTGAAGCATAAGAAAGAGAATGTTAGTCTAAACGTCTAAACATTTTAGACAACATTCGTTCTCATTTCAGACATGAAAAAAGACAAGACCATTTTAGCTTTTAAATAAAAAATCAACGTTTCAAATTTTGTATCAACAGTCTTGGTTTGGTTTATTTTTTTCATCCTCGAACTTCTTCAGCTAAGAATTCTCAAACTTTGAGCATTTAGACAACGAAAGAATGGAGACTGGTACCGAGTAATCGGCATTTCTCAGAAAATTTCAATTAGCTATTTTTGTGGAATTATACATTTTCCTAAGACAAATCATCCAGGTAAATTGCTATAAATAAGAGCTTATCATAAATAAATTGACTAAAACAACAACTATCAAATACTTGCGACTGTTTGAGCTAGTGTTGTAGTTATACTCACTTGAGGCTTGATAAGTGAGTTAATTCAATCGCCGTCATTACTCACATTCTCATCATCGCCGTCTTCATCGCCATCTTCATCGCCGTCTTCATCTTGATCCTGCTGACGACGTCGCAGTCCTACAAAATAATCGAACCGGTTTAGTGTTTGGATCGTTTGGAAAGGTTAGAACATGTTGAGTATTGTGTCAAGTATAAAATCAATATTCACACCACCCCGATCTATACCACAATGTGAGACATACCAATAACTGTCCCATTAGGTTGGACATCTCTCAACCGGTTATTGTAAGAAGTGGCAATTACTATTAGGGATATCATAGATATCTTAATACTACTGATGGTATCCCCAACAGTACTGAAGATCCTTAATTGTCCTGACGAAATTCCCCAAAGTGCTGATGGTATCCCCCCTACAGAACTGAACATCCTCTAATGTACTGATGCTATCCATCCACATTACTAATGGTATACCCAAAAAATTGAAGATATCCATCACAGTCACAGTATTGAACATCATCCAATGTACTGAGGATGATATACCCCTACAGTAATAATAGTATCCCAAACAGTACTGAACACCCTCCACAGTACTGAACACCCTCCACAATACGGAACATCCTTCACAATACTGAACACCCTCCACAGTACTGAGCATCCTTCACAGTACTGAACACCCTCCAGAGTACTGAACACCCTCCATAGTACTGAACACCCTCCATAGTACTGAACACCCTTCACAATACTGAACACCCTTCACAATACTGAACACCCTTCACAATACTGAACATCCTCCAGAGTACTGAACACCCTCCATAGTACTGAACACCCTCCATAGTACTGAACACCCTCCAGAGTACTGAACACCCTCCACAGTACTGAACACCCTCCATAGTACTGAACACCCTTCACAATACTGAACACCCTCCACAGTACTGAACACCCTCCATAGTACTGAACACCCTTCACAATACTGAACACCCTTCACAATACTGAACATCCTCCAGAGTACTGCACATACGTTCCCAGGGTGGATATGCTCTACCAGAGAACACTTCTTACTAACCCCTAACTCGGTTGATGGATGCCAGCATTCTGAGCATGAAGGATGCTGGGATGGTTATCATTCCACGATTCTCCTCCAGCATCCGCTCGTTTCGCCGGATTATCTGAAATAAAAATCACAATATTATAGTCACATGATGGAACAAAAAAAGAAAAAGGGCAAGCTTTCATGCTGTCACTACTAGTTTCTCATGCTATGTAATCTTCAGACAGCAATGAGAGTATGTGATTGTCCGCAGATTGCATAAAGTATGAAACTAGTAGTTACAGCATGATGGCTTGCTTTTTGTTTTATATTCAATAAATACTCTGATTTAAAAGCCTTAACCACTTTTACCACTATCATTATCACTACACGTCTATTTGATTAATGATTTGATATGAATTTATAAAACAAAACAAAACAACACAATATCGTGAGCACACCAAGGAAAAAGCTAGTAACCGCAGGAAATCGAGCAACTCCCAACTTCTCTGGAACAGACTTCCATTCAAGTTTAGATCGACAGGGTCTTATGAACCTCTTAAGAGTGACTCGAAGCGTTGCTATTTCAAGAATATGTTCATTTCCTTTTTTTCATTCTAATTGAACTTATACCTTTCTTTGTAATTTCATAGATATAAACGCCTTTTTCTATAAGTAATTTCAGCTCGAGCTCAGTACTAAAAATTGCTTAGCTAGAGGGCAAATTTGAGTACTAATGATTGCTTAACAATTACTTCGCTTTCTATACTTGAAGATATGCTTCTTAGAATACTATCTCAGAGTCTTTTGTACAACAAATGTCAATAGTTAGTATCTTGCATACATAAGTGTGCCAAAGTACTAGTATCCACTATAACCTACTTCTCTATGGCTGCTGCACGATTTTCATTGCCAATTGGATCAGAACTAAAATTTTCAAATTGCTTAGCATTGCTCTATCCAGTAAAGGAATTTCTTATGTTTTTCTCTTGTCGAGTACTGCCTTGCTTATAAAGCAGGTGGTTATGAAAAATATACATGTATACGTCTTTATCTATTATCAGTGTTTGACCATGCCTCGTGTATTTATGTAATTACATACGTGGCTTCGAAGAAGAATATACCAGACCATCCACATAGAAATATGATGAAAAAAATGAAAAACACGAATTTACCTCTTCTGCATTTTGTAGTATTGCAGGCTGTTGCAAAATGGGTGCCCAGACTTTAATATCGTAGTCGATTCCACTTGTTGCTAAAACTAAAACAAATATTGAAAATATTCGACAACTTTGCCATCATTACCTTCGAAATTTTACATGGTTATCAAATCTTGATGGGCCACAGTTGCCATAGGGCATTTAAATATTACACTGAATGTTAAACCGTTTATGTTTCATAGATCAAATTTGATAAGGCTTCTTATATCTAGCCAACATTTCCTGGCCTTACCCGAAAGTGCAAAAATATGATTTTTCCTGTGAGAGATTGTTCATGTTAAAATTACTCTGAAAAAGTGTGCAATGCTTTACAACCAAACAATTTGAGTGCTATTGTGATATTACTCAAATTGTATTAATACAACTTGTTCAAATATTGAAAATAGTTTGTTAATTTTCAAATGATCCTGGGAAAGTGTGCAATGCTTTGTATCTAAACCATTCGAATGTTGGAAATATTTTAAAAGAAATCTTAAAAAAATCATTCTTGTTTCCTTTTAATTCGATCAAGAGATAGTTCTTTTTTTATTCAAATGTGAAATGATAATGCTGTGCGAACACACAAAAATACTTCCAATAATGGGGGTGCTATCCTCTCGTTAGTCTCCGGACTACTTGGAGAGTTCCTCTTAAGAAACTTCTTTTATGTGCAAATGAAAGACCAAAATTTAACCTTTTTCGGTTATCGTTGTATTTCATTCCGTTATATTGTATTTCTGTCTGATTGAATCTATCAAGTATTGTGTCCTTCGTATTTCAATGGAATTTCAAATAAAAATGAAATGGAAAATGAATACTGAATATCTAGGAACCAAAGTGCCTACTGGAGTGTCCCCCAGTAGACCAGACTAGTCAAGACCAGGCCTACCTGGATTGGCATTGCAGCAATTTAGAAACACCTCTGTTTGGCTGGAACCCCTTGCCAAACTATCAAGGCAGCAAGCAAGCATATTTATTTGACAACACAGCTCGAGGTTATGGAAGCTTTACAGCCAGGGTTTTTTAAGACAAATTTAGAACTGCACATGTTTCTTGTCTGGAAGGTTTTTGAAAAAAAAATCTAATTACGTACTGTCTTTTTCTTGAGAAAGCTACCACCAATTAAAAATTCAAAGCTTCGTTTTCGAGTTTCCTCTTAATGTGCAAAACAAATATATCGATTTGATTCAAATTTAACATAAACTTGCTCAAGATTAACTCAGCAGTACGTACAACATTTTCCTTAACCTTATGCCTCCTTGTGGAAGCAACATGTTTGCTGTTAAGGGTAAGAACATTCTTTTAATTTTGTTGCTTGTAGATTGCCTTGAAATGTTTTATTTGACGTTATTTTCATTATCATTATCCTCTTTTTTGAAATATCTAGAACTGCACAATATTTTCTTTAGAACTGAACAACAAGGGTTAAGAACTGCACATATTGTATAAAAACAGCACGTTAAAAAACCCTGTTTACAGCTGATGTGAACCTGCAGCTTGTGCCCTCAGAAATAATATTCTAAAACGAATATCCTGGGTACTCATTTACCGACCTCGGTAGGATGGACACCTTACTTTTTAGCTGACAGCTTTTAGTTCATTATTCCGACCGTAAGGGATTCGAACCACCGAGGCTTGAATCCCTCAAGGATTTAAACCCAGCGTCTCAACCATTAAAGTTTCGCTACAAACTCTACTAATTGTGGTACTCAGAATAATTGAATTTCTATTCAAGGCTTACCTGGGTCGAATGGGTGGGGCTGCACACAATTAACCACGTGTTTATCGCCTTCCAGTAGAGAGACGAGTATTCCGGTGTGTTTGTCCCATATGAAGATACGGCCACAATCACTTCCACTAAGCACAAAGTTGTCACCCCAAAAATTCGCTTCTTTGATCTGACAAGAGATGGACAATTTTATTGCTGCTGTGAAAGCATGAGAAAAAACAAAGAATACTTAAGATCAATGTCGTTCAAGCAACCATGTAAAGTTTTCTTGTATACAAAGCAGAAAACTATACTGTAAGCGAATAACGAACAGAGTGAATGATCCGAAGAATAGGGGCGCACATCTAACATTTCTTTTGGGGGGGGGGTGTTGACGGATGTTGCACCGAGCTTTTGCTTGAAATGTTTTTGGACCGAGGGAACACATGTAGGAAGTTCGTGATAATTGGTTCGTGAGAAGAATGGTTTCGAGCAGTTTGAAATACCGCATGCCCGGAGAAGAATTAAGCTACCTGAGGCGACAAGTTGCCGCCGAAGGAAGAAATATTTGATTTTCAAAAACGTTAGTGATGAAACAAATTTGAAACAACTACTGGTTTACATTCTATTGTTCTTTCAAAAGGGACCGACTTTTTGAAGACTTTTTAGACGGACTAGGAAATTATTGCTTCACCCCACATCCCCCTAATGTGTGCCCCAGCCGGAGAATACCATGGAGAGAGCATATTTCCAATCGTCTAGTGTACGGAAATCTTGCGAAAGTTTGACAAAATGAAAGATCAGAAAACAGCGCTTCGTTAGACACACTTGGGGAATAACGATTGACTGCTTCGTTAAGTTATAATGGCAGCCAAATTACAGACAAAGAATAAGAGGGAGGCCTGCCATCAATTAAACTTCATTTTTCTCTGAAATAAATAAGCCCTAGACTTAGGGCACTTTTTCAACAAATAAGCATTGAATGAAGGCTACTACTCTCTCTTGTTGCTTTACTTGCTTCTTCTTACCAGGCAAATACTAATAAACAGATAATTAAGGGGTAGGTAGCTTCTCTGTCGATTTTAGCAAAATATCAAGGAACAGCAATAGTCTAGTTGCTTTTTGATAAAAAAGTGCATCTCAAATGTTTTCTCTAGAAAGAGTTTAGGATGTGCATTATAGAAACATATGAAAAACAGTGATAAAATCCTCACCGTAGTTCTTGCGTTCCGGTGTCCACGAAAGCACATTTTAGGCTCCAACTTCACGAAAACTTTACTCTCATCAATAGATGGCTCAGGACAACTTTTGCGAGACCTGAAATACCGCTGAATTCTAGTTGCGGCAGCCGTCCGGTTGCTGGAAGATCGCGCTCTCCGGGTCGTTGATGCTCCTGAAGAAACACTGGTGTGAGATGTACGACCATCTTCAGACTGTTTATTTTCCGCTTGCAGAGCGCTAGTTGCTTCAGGAAGTTCAGTATCTAGTTCTGAATGAGAGGGAACCGGATCGTCACTTGCAGACCGTCTATTATCACACTCATGTCCGGAATCTGCTGTGTTAGACATTACCGTGCCGGAATCATCAACTATCCTCTCGCTGCTTTCCTTGACTCCTTGATTCCCTGTCATAGAGTTTCCTTGAAATGTCGAACAATTCCCAGAAAGGAGGTCAGATTTTGAAGAATCATTATCATTTGAATCACGTTGATCGTAAATTACGCGTCGACTCCTATTTTCATTACTAGAACAACATGTAGTTGATTCGATATCATCATTCGTAGCTGCAGTATCTGTATGCTCATTAAGTTTACTATGAACAAATGACCCTTTATTCCTTTCAGCTGGAATTTTTCTTGAGGTTTCATCAATCTTACGCTGTCCATGAATAATGATGGGTTGATCAGAGGAGCCAGATCCGACATTTGCACTCTTAACGTTTATCGCGTTAAATTCACTGCATCCATCAGAAGCATCGTTACTCCCAGGCCTCGAAGAAAATTCATTACTCAGAGTTTTTCTATAAGGTTCAGTCCCTGCAACTTTGCATGCACAATTGTCAACAGTAGCTATAGATTGCTTGGTAATATCTCTAGCCATCTTTAAAGCAAATGTCTCATTTATATCTGACTTTTTCTTAAAGTCTCCTTCACAATCCTCGTCGACTCCAACATGACTTTGGTCCATATTTTGACTCTCTTCTTTTCTCTCAGCTCCCAAAGTTTGTTGGCTTGGCTTGCAATGCGTGAGGTCTGTAGTTTCAACCTTACATAGATTCATATTTTGATCCTTACTATAAAATTCATCTCCGACCAAACTCAAATCACATTCTTTGCTATTATCAATGTGACCATCAAATTTATTCCTATTTTCGACTACACTTTGCTTTTTGCTCTGCTCACCTTCACATTTTATATTTCGGTCCTCTCGTTGATCCACACTTCTTTCTGCATTCATTTCGGCATTCTGGAAAATATTTCTCTCCATATTTTGGTCCACAATTTGTTCTTCATTTTGGTTCATATTTTTTTCTATATTTTCGTTCACATTTCCATCCATATTTCCTTCTATATTTTTGTCCACGTTATTACTCATATTTTCATTCCCATTTCGGTCCAAATTTCTTTCTATACTTGGGTCCACATTTCTTTTAATATTTTGGCCCATATTTTGGTCCATATTTCTTTCAATATTTAGGTCCAACTCTTTTTCCATATTTTCGTTCATACTCCCAGCTTCATCTACAACATCTTGGTCTGCTATTTGCTCTAAACTTTGACCTTCATTTTGGTTCACGTCTTGACCCAAATATTGGTCCTGGCTTTGGGACACATGTTGAAAGGCTTGATCTTCGACTTGTCCCTCATTTGTATCTTCACAGTGGCTCTCTTCTTGACGTCGTGAATCTTCTGCCTCATCTTCTTCCAAATTAATCTCAACTTCTTCTTCTTCATTTGCAGCAGAAGAGTGTGCCAAATTAAAAGCCTCTTCAAGAGATTGGCTGAACACACCGTAAATTCTTTGCATGAAGGTCCCACTTGCATCTTCTCCTGTAAAATACATTAATAACAACTAAAGCTAGAACAATATATAACAATTAAACAATAAGTAGTAAATTATACTTTAGAATAGGGAGTAAAATCGGAAAAATAACGAAACATAATAACTTGTAGATATTTTTGTGTGGTCCCCGTCAGATAAGTACATCAGAAAGAAAACAAAAGTAAACCTAACGAGTTGTGAACATAACGATTTTCCTCGTCATCAAGGAAGTCTGTATAAAGCCTGTAGTTCGGTTGCCAGAGTGATCTATTTAGCGTCCGTTGTAGTTCATTGTACTCATTTTGATTCCAACTTTGTAAAATGATGTTCTTCAAGAGTAAGTACAGTGACGATGACGAACATAATCTTACCTCTCTCGCTCTCCTCTGCATCTCGGTCACTTTCCGGCATTGCATTAGGACCAGTGTCAGACCAGTCTCCACGCAAGCGCAGACGCTTTATTGATGGTAGATCTGATTTTTCTTCATTGTCTCCACTTTCCTCTTGTCCACATTCCAGATTCTCTTTTTCCAAATGCCTGACCTCGATTCTATTAAAGGCATCTTTTAACGAGAATAGGTAGACATAGTCTGTGCTGTAACTCACTAGAATTTCATCACCATTGTTGCTAAAAAGGTATGAAACACTATTTAACCGATATAATTTGTGAGAATGAAACATTTTTAAATGGTACATTTTTCGTTGTTAGACCATTGTTAGACTAAAAAGTATTTTTGAGGAAAGGCAGGATTAAGAAAATGAATCGAGATAATTTGTGAGAATGAAAATGACCCGAGTAGGACTCGAGCCCAAGACCTCTAGATTCGTACTCTAGAGCGCTTCCACTGCGCAAAATTTATCCCGGTTCCGCAGTGGTAGCGCTCAAGAGTGCGAATCTAGAGGTCATAGGTTCGAGTCCTACTCGAGTCATTTTCATTCTCACATATTATCTCGATTCGTTTTCTTAATCCTGCCTTTCCTCAAAAATACTATTTAGTCTAACAGTAGTCTAACAACGAAAAATGTATCATCTTACCTCGGTATCAATATTGTTACAACAAATGAAATAGTTTCCCTTGGTCTCTTCATTATCATTGCGAATCGATAATTTCTGGGCTCTAGGATGATTTAGCTTCATGCTAAAGGGAAGGGACTACAACCTCAAAACCCTCTCCGTTCTTAGATGCACTCCTATTTCCTGAAGACCTCACCTGTAATGGAGTGACGTCACTCGGCAGGATGCTCCCTTCAGCTGAGGAGGTTTGAAACTGCATAATAATCCGGGACTTGCTTTCTGAGATTTTCTATAGAACCCTCTCTCTTTCGCTTCACCAAGGGCTCTTATGTCGTAAACACGAACGATGCTATCGTCGCATCCTACTGCCATGCTACAAGGGTTCATGGGGTTGACACACAATGAAGTGATCGCAGGTTTCACTTCAATAAGAATATCCTAGAATAGAAAAGCATTACCTGAAATATAGTTTCTATAATCTCCCTGGGAAATGTTTCTTCAGTATTGTGGATGATGTTCAAAACTGTGGATGATGTTCAAAACTGTGGAAGATGTTCGGTACTGTGGAGAACGTTCAGTACTGTGGAGGATTTTCAGTACTGTGGAGGATATTCAGTACTGTGGAGGGTGTTCAGTCCTGTGGAGGATGTTCAATACTGTGGAGAACGTTCAGTACTGTGGAGGATTTTCAGTACTGTGGAGGATATTCAGTACTGTGGAGGATATTCAGTACTGTGGAGGATATTCAGTACAGTGGAGAATGTTCAGTCCTGTGGAGGATGTTCAGTACTGTAAAAGATGTTCATTACTGTGGAGGGTGTTTAGTACTGAGGAGGATATTCAGTACTGTGGAAGATTTTCAGTACTGTGGGGCTATCATCATTAGTGAGGGAGTAACATCAGAAATGTGGAGGGATATAGGATAATCTATGAAAATAAATTTTGGTGTTCGAATAAGAGAATTTCATTGGCACAACAAAGGAATTCTCCAGAAGTACGAACACTGGGAAAGGCATGATTTACATTCTTTACACAGTACTGAGGAGGGATACCATCGGTACTGTGGATGTTATTAAGTTCTGTGGAGAGATATTATCAGTACTGTGGAAGGATAAAACTTAATCTATGAAAATAAATCCTGTTATTCAAAAGAAATAAATTGTTTGCACATCGAAGGAATTCTGACGAGGTAAGGTCCAATTCTGATTCTGATCGAGGTAAGGTCCAATGAATGAATCATATTATTTTCACCAACCTAAAAGCAGGTAGAGATCTAATCTTAATTTAAAGATAATCCAAAGGATAAAACAATGCCTAATAGAACTCTTAGTCAAAAATGTAAACAATCTGAAAAAAAAGAAAAGAAGAACCATAGCTTACCTCTCGGCATTCTTGACAGTAGCAATTAGACTTCAGACGGAGATCAAAATGCCGTACTGTCCCGTCCTCTCCACACGTCATAAATGAATTTGGGTCTCCAGGCAATGTAGCAACCTAGAAATAAGAGTGGAAAGAGCCATCCTTACTCTTTTCTTTCGTTTTCTAATGGATATGAAACAGGATCTGTATGAATTCAACACATGTATTTATTCAGAAAAAATTAGTCAAAAAGTCTTCCCAAGCCATGAGATATTGGCTCTGATTTTTAACAATGCCGGCAAAATATGGGTCAGAAGTATTTCATAAATAGTCTCTGTGTCTGTAGTACAGCCTGCAAGTAATACGTGGATAGCATTGATTTTACAAAGTTCACAATCGCAATAAAGTTGCATTTCAACCTGACCCTGCAAAGGAACAAAATCATGTTTTACCAACCCTTATAAAGTCATATTATGGATTAATTAAAGGGTTTCCCCTTCGGTGTCAGCCAGAAGCACAAATACTGAATTTTCATATCATTTGATTTTAATTGATCTATCTAATTCCGTTTAAAACAAACTACTTCACAATATGCCCTGTTAAAAACCTAAACTAATTAATAATATACTTTAAGAAATAAAAACTGGAAACTAATAAACATTTCAGCAATATTGCAAAAGAGAAAAGTTTGATGCTATGAATCAGCAATTTTAAATTTGTTATTTAGATTATTCCACACAGTCACACGTGAATGTGAGAAACTACGTTGCTCGTAAGAGGTTGCAAAGCAAGGTATTCTGATATCAGTGTCAGTAGTACGAAGATACCATGAATTGTTAATGGACAATTTAATAAACATTAACTACATATATTCAGGAGATAATCCATGGAGGCACTTGTAAACTGTAATTGCAGTTTCAAATTCAATCATTTCTTTTATCGTTAACCACCCTAAACTTCTAATCAAGGGAAGAGATGGTGTATAAAAAGGGCTGTTTGTAACAATACGTGCTGCTTGGTTTTGTAGCTTTTGCAGCTTACTAAGCAGAGTTTCTCCACAACAACCCCACGCCGAGCAGCAGTTTCTGAAATGGGGTTTGACTATACTTATATACATATTTTCTTATTTATATACTTATCATCATATTTATTGGTAAATCTTTTTGCATATTTAAGCATGCCCAGTGCTCTAAAAATCTTCCATTTCCTCTCTACTTAAGTTCTGAATCAATCTGAACATTCCCTGAATATAAAAACTCAGTTTATTGAATGATCTGTTACCTCGTAAGTGGTACCAGCATGGCAGTTGAAGTAATTGTGTCCATATAAGGTCTCGACCCCAATTTCATTGTAATGAACCATTCCACTTCCACAGCAGGAAACTATCTGCAGAACAATACAAAAGCGAATCAGTAGTGAGAGTTGACCAATGGGCGATTCCATAGTGTCGGAAGTACACTTCGCACAGTTAAAATGTGTTTTTCGATTGTTGTGGCAATATTATGTTTAGGACTTTATGCCAGAAAGATGTAGTTCAAGTGCTCTACTGATATTGCAAATAGGATGTATTGCTATCAATACCGGTCACTTGGTTAGGGCACAAAAAGTACTGGTGTTGGACGTACTCAAACGATTTGTGATTTTGATCACAATGAGTTTGTATACAATTTTCTGTGAAGTGAGAGGCGTTCATGAAAACTCTTTTCTACTGCTCTGCTTACTAAGCCTTGTGGGGCTTTGTGATAGCAAAATAATGTTGTGAATATGCTGCAGATGTACATGTTGAAAAGTCGAATCTTGCGAATTAAAAAATCTGTTGACATGAAAAATCTTTCAAAAACAACCAAGTATAACAAAAGCGAATGTTGAAATTGATTTTCTGGACTGCTGCTTACATTACATAGCATCCCAGATGTTTTGGTAATATTTTGTGAAATTAAAAGATAAGACATCATGGTACAAGAAGTTTGATGATTATATCTTCTTTGTCAATTTGATAAACTTAGTTAAATTTGCTCTTTTGATTATTAAATTAGGTACCTTTCAGATAGCCATGAAAACCAGCCCATAATAGTAGCGATTGCAATAAATTTTTATTTTACATCATCAAAAAATATCATAAACTGTTTTCTATTGTCCAGAAGCCCTCCAATCCATGATTCCTTCCTACGGAGGTGTTCTATACACTTGCAATAACATTGTGTTATCATCATTATCATCATTATCATCTTAGCTAGTTTTGTCCTACCTTCAAATCTTGGGAGCATGGCAAGAACTTGGCGCTGAAGATGTTCGCTCGATGCCCTGATCTGATAGAATGTAGAAGCTAAAATAAAAGAATAAACATAAAACTAGATTTGAAATCTTAGAGTAACAGATAGCAGTCACTTTTTTCATTTATTTTAAGGGTTGCTCCGTCAACAGAAGCTGGATTTTGACAGGCCCTAATGATATTTTGATAAAGCAACCTGAAGAAATCATATTGTATATGTTTCTCTTTTGCCGCAAGCGCGGTGTCTCCTCAGTTAGCCCATTTGTTTCAAAACTGTGCGTGCCAATTCATCTTCTCGTTGTCTCAGAAAAAGAAAAAAGTATCAGAATTTGAGAGGCCACAGGATTTGAAAAATTCATCAGAAGATGATTTGTGAGAGTTGGTCAACGTGGGTTTGTCAATTAAGTCAGCAGCCTTGATAGCTCAATTGGTAGATCAATGACACACCACGCCAGTGATCGTCAGTTGGAATCCTGCACGGGCTAGTCGGGCCATTTTTCACTCTCATAAATCATCTCAATCGAGCATTTGAATTATTTGAATACGAGTTACAAATAGTTACTATTAGGCAATTATTGCAGTGAGGAACAAATGAGGTTCTATCTTCCTTAGAAATAGCAATGTCGTCCTTTTAGAATAATGAACTCCCTAAACATAAGGAAGAACAGAAAATTTCATGTAAGAAACAATAAATTGATATGAATAATACCTTTAAAAAGATTCATTTCATCAGGTCAAAAACAATATCAAATCTTACTTCGTTTTTGGCAACATGAAAAACATTGAGTTTGCAGTCATCTGAGCCAGAAAGTATTTTGTCTCCGTTTTCGTTCCACCATATTGTATTCACCTGAAACAGAAAAGGAGAAAAAACATCTTTTAAGAAATAATATACATGGTAGCAAGCAGGACTCGAACCTTCTATCTTAACCCTGTTGCTCGACAGCTCAATGCTTAGGTCATTGACATTGGCGAAATTCAATCATCCTGTTTGAAATATGACGGCAAGAACAAACACGAGTTCGTAACACATCCAAGTCTTGCTCCACTGAGAAATGGCAAATTCATAAAGATACGGCATTTGGAAAGTATACAAATTGTCCCCTTGTGCGGGAAAATCTCCACTTTTAGGTAGGTCCCTTAATGAGTTACCATGGGTCATTTAGTTAATGGTGGTGCAAATGGTATGATTGACATTAGTTTGAACTTTCCAAAATAGCTAAATTGCAGGAGCATAGGAGGGTACTGAAAAAAGGGGGGCATGTGGAAAAGGGGCACTCTATAAGAATGGGGCTGCACCTAAATTTAGGGGTCCAAAAGCATGCTCTCCTAGAACATTCATCACACCAAAACAGCTACTTTGGCTCTTATGGCCTCTTTCCGACTGAAATTCAAAGTTCCATACCCTAAATATGTACACAAGCACCTTCATCATTAAAGTCGACCAGTGCCTCTCTTGGGATGGAAAGTTGTTTACGGTGCATTTCATTTATGAAAGCTTCACACAATAATAAAACAACAAAGAGTATAATCAATAGTTTCTTACACATCCTTCATGGCCATTCAAGACTCTCCACCTACCAAGTCTTTTAATGACATCTTTACTCCCTAAAATGTTTCGAGACCAATTTGTTAATTCTAGTAGATGAATGCAATTATTTCCTAATCAACAGTATTTCACATGATAGAAACCACTGTGGTAGGACAATGTGGTAAATACGTTCCATCTTCTCGAGGCCGTTTCTGACATGGTTTTTGACATGATAGTCACCGCTTAGCATGATAAGCCTTTTTCATTAAGTAGGGCTACAATGTACATATATACTGTCTTGTAAAGGCTATCTCTGATATAATATTTGACATTACAGCTACCACTTATCGTGACGAGCCTTTGATCTTTAGTAGAACAACATTGTAGATATATTCAGCCTCATCTCACTTGCAAAATATCTGTTGGAATCATTTGTGAGTTTGTCAGGAATATTTCACGGCTTTTAAAAGAATAAAACTCTCAATAAATATGTCAAAAATCTTTTAAACAGTGTATCGTTTATCCATTCTCCTACCATTCTGCACACAGCGGCTATCTATAGGAGGATCATACCTGAACTTCTCAGCCAATTAGAGTAATGTTATATTAACATCTCTGATATTCAGGACACCATAGCCTAAATCCTTTTGCTTGCTACGCTTCCTTTCTCTTTTTCTAGACACAATATTTTTTTCAGTGGCAGCACATCCAATCGGGCAGTGTCCTACCTGGCATTTCCATGGAATGATTTTCAGTTGTTATTCTATTGTTTGAAATGTTTGAAATCTTTCACAGAATATAATAGATGGCCTATATATCTATTTCATATTTCATGCACGTCATTCCATTCACAACACAATACCTACTTTCTCTACTCTTTGATGCCCTTAATTCGCGGTAATAACTACCTACCTACAATTCACCATTGAATAGAACAAGTGATAACAACATAAGATTACATGAATATCAACTGTCAACCAGACATTGATTGGCTTAGGAAACACAAAGAACTTCAGATGCTCTTCACATTGTGGGGCTGGCCCGGCGTAACGTAATATCTGAACCATCACTTCCTAGAATTTTGTTTTGTCATTCAGCCATCTGCTTGCTTCTGATTGACCTTTAGCTTTCTGTGATCACCGGGGCATATTTGAAAGTGCCCCAAAGTCATTCAATTCAATTCTGAAAAATCCATAAACGTGTAGATATGAAAACACTAACCACAACAATGCAAGTCTGATGACAAATGACATTATCTCTTGTAACAAATGTCATCCAGTTCATCTAATTGGCTTATCTTCAATGACAAAACTTTGGGAAGCAGTGTATGAAGCAAATCTGTAAGCTCCCCATCAGTGTAAAACTTTTAGAAATAAGATTATAAAAATTAAAGAAAGAGAAAACAAAGTATATGTTTTTGCAAATATTAGTCTAGCTCAAATGGATACCATCGTATTTGAACATTAATGTAATTCATTGTCTGCCTAAGAAAAACAAAAAAGGTAAAAGATTAGGGGTACTTTTCTAAACCTGTGCTTCACCAACAAAATTTGTCACGCACTGCTACTTATAAGATAATTTTAACTTTTCTAGAGCCTTGACTCTTCTATCGTTTTTTTCTTAAATTTCCATTGTTATTTGGTGATTTTGAGCTTCAATATATTTATATAGTTTATTCTTATAGAGAAAAAGAGAGCATCTCATTTCATTTTCTACACAGAAGGCACTTTGATTCAATATTTATTCGCAAAAACATGACTATAATTTCTAGACTGTATCAATATTCAGTAAAAAAAGCCCCCCTCCTCCTAAAGAGCAGGTCCCACCCCCTATTATCATCAACCCCCTACTATTCGTAAAATGCGGTAGAATATTTCGGTACATAATGTAATTGGTTCGAAGTGTATGGAGCAGATCACAAGTTTGGTCACACTGATGTTGAATAAGATAAATGAATATGAACATTCCTGCAAGAGTAGGCCTAGGCCTAAAGCAAATAAGATCAAATAGAAATCATTTCCAACATTACATTAGTCCTCACCTCGAAGTGCCTCAAATATTTGGTATTGGCTAACCCCTCCAGCTTCACGCCTTCTGAGATTTGAGAAGACATGTTGTGGCTTGTTACTTGACATTTCAGTGTGACTCTCCGACGGATTATAAGAAAATTTCGCCTGTTTCTGTGACCATCTGCAATGTCAAATTTTGGGTTCCTCTCTCCGCCATTTTGTTAAAAAAATTTGTTTTGATTCTGTGGCGCCTTCGCATTGCCCCGCAGTTGTGCTAATTATCACGTGATCCGAATGTGATGCTTCATCAACAACATTATTCTCGTTTAACCCGTTTTCACAGCTACGGATAACTTTTTGATCTGTATCAAAAGTGATACGGATTGGCCTTCCGTTTACACCACACCTAGTGTCCTCAAAATCATGCAGAACAAGCATTTTAGATTCTTATCATTCATTATTCTTCGTGTTCTTGATATTTCCGCTAAGTAAGAGTAACCAGCCGAGCCCTGTTTTTTGAACCTAAGTTGATAGTTAAAATATTGGTTCTATCTTGCAACTAAATTCTAGTTTATTTCCAAAATGCTGTACTTTCGTACCAAGGAAAAATTGACCGAAGTAGATAGGCGGTCGTGAGCCAGGTTAGCTTTAAACTACCGATGAAGTGCTTCTTTTTGGATTTGCTTGAAAAGCAATGGCCCGAAGCTACCATCTGTTGGATAATGACTGAATTCCTCAAAGTCAGAATCCGTGCTAGAAAGCAGCGATGACTTCTGGACCACCTTAGACGAGAAAGAACATGGCGGACACTCATTCACTTCACAGTACTTCTGTCATAGAAAAAGCAGGTGTAGTTTGAGGGATTCCTGTAATTGTTTAAGTTCAACCTAATTACTTGAATTGAAAAATTCAGCTTCGTTTGCACCAAGTTTGTTCAATCTCGCTTCATACATAGAAAATCAGCTGGGTATGGAATTAAAATCGTTATTGCACATTACAATGAGAATCACACCAACCAATAACAACTTGAAAACGCCAGCTGCATTTGAACTAAATTTTTCCAATATTTTGTAATAAACGTAAAATTCTGCTTGTCAATTAATTGTGATCCCTACTACATACTATATTAACGTTTCTCATTGCAATGAGATCTATAACTTACCAAAACTTCATAAGCCGAAACTCCACATATTACTGTGGCGTTTAATTGACAATTGTGTTTTCTTTTGCCCACTCAAATTTAACTTATTAAGAAATTGGTAAGGCTTTGAAGCTGAATCGGTAAACAAAATTAAAGACAGCACAGATAGCAAGACTTGGAATCTTTTACTGATAACACGTGGTCATTTCATGTGATCAACACGTGTAAGACAGTCAATCACCGTTTTAAATATTGGATTGCACGTGATCGAACTCCCACCAACGAATCAGAGTAGAGTATTTCCATATTTGGTGTCAGCATAATTTGACCTAAGGGTAAACTCATTCGAACAACACATAGGCCAAATCAATTTACCAGGTATTCATTTCTTCGCTTCCTAAAATGGCTGCAGTCTCAATTTGGTTTTCGTTTTTTCTTCTCTGCCTCGTTCATGTCGCCTCATGTTCAGGTACGTTTTATCGAAAGGTGTCAGACGACGAAGATGATGCTGACATTTCTACCAGAGGTTTCCATCAATGCAGCCTGATAAACGGCTGTAAAATTGTTGGCATACCGGTCGCTGATGCCGGCAGCAAAGTCTACTCCGCTGCGACTATGAAGGAACTCGAAAATGTCGGCGAGAAGTTGGGAATTTGGAAAAAGGTTGAACTAGAAGATTCAAAAGAAAGCGTTGAAGGTAAAAACAACATTTTATTGAGGACGAAAATCAAGTCAGACGAGTTTGTTATTCCGAGAGGTGGAGCGACATTGGGCAATAAGGAAGGATGTGTATGATAATTACTGTATAGTACAAAACCAACCAATTAAATACTAGTGGGAAAACGAACTTCTTCTACCCAAGCAATATAAGATCCATGGTTTTGATGTAGACGGATTCCGAAATTCCTGAGTGAAAAGTGTACATTAGTTGTTAAATGATGCAAAAAGTCCCCACTGTAGTTTTGAACGAATTCTTGAGTTTTTCTTGACCTATAAGAGGGTAACGTTATGGTGTTTTTAAAGTTTTAGACATGCGAGAATATTTTTCTCGATGTGGAACAGATTTAGATGAATAGTTGAGGTGGCTTGTTGTTTGATCCGATGAGAATTTTTTGTGTGGCGGAAAAATTGTCTTTGCAGATCACAACATACATTACGCTCTATGCTTATGTATCAAGTATGCTTATGTATCAATCACTGTTTTAGGGAAAATCTATATAGTGTATCTATATATTTGTAAACAGCCCCTTGGACGTTCTGGAAAGATAAAGAAATGATTTACATTGCTTTTTAGATTTGAAAAGCTGCAAAGACGCCATGAATGCTGGCATGAAAGAGAGTGGGACAGTGAAAATATCCTCGTCAAAGAACACAAAGATTGAAGTGTTCTGCGACATGAAGACGGACGAGGGCGGATGGATTGTCTTCCAAAGAAGAGTTAACAGCAGCGTCAGTTTCGAGAAGAATTGGCAGGCCTATGAGAATGGATTCGGCAACCTGAAGGGAAATTTCTGGTTGGGCCTAAAAGCCTTGCATAGCCTTACTTCCTCTGGACGCTGGACACTGCGAATCGATTTGAAATCAGCGAATGGTGACAGAGGCTATGCTAAATATACTGACTTCAAGATTGGAAGTGAGGAATCCAAGTACAAGCTGATGATTGGTGAATATTCAGGCAATATTAAGGATGGATTAAAGCCCAGCAAAGGAATGAAATTCACTACTTACGATAATGACAATGATTTGCATTCAGGAAACTGTGCTTCTATTCATAAAGGAGGATGGTGGCACAAGTGCTGTTTCGCTGCCAATTTGAATAACTGGCACCCTACAAAGAAAAACGCTGCACGTCTAGATGTTTCTTGGAGGATTTCTTGGCAACCCTGGAAGAGCGTATGGGGAGGCATCCTTTTTTCAGAAATGAAAATGAAAATCGAAAACTGAGCTCCTTCTTCAAATTAATAAGCACAAACTGAATAATCTTAAAAACATATATTAGACCGAGGTTGTATGAATAAGGGGCACTTAAACTGTAAAATACTTACGTCACAAGCACTTCTGTTATGGATTTCTTACCATTAATGTTATATTACTTAAGAATATTAACCCTATATTATTAGCTTAGACTGAAATAGATTATCCTAAAAGCACACGATGTTGCATGACTAAGAAGCACTTACTTAAAGCACTTATGCTATCCTTTACTTACGATTATTGTTATATCACCTAGGGATATTAACCCTATATTATTAGCGTTATCATTAACATTATAAAGCAGTTATTTCAGAAGCATTTATGTTGTCAATGTCTTACGATTATTGTTATATTGCTTATGGATATCAACTCTATATCATTAGCATTCACTAACTTAAATATCTTCAATATATCTTAATAAAATAAACAAATATGGAATTAAAGATCAAATGGAAACTTACAGTTACTGTCATATCACTCAAGGATAAACTGCGAAATTGAACCGATTAAAGGATCATTGTAAAAAAGACAAAATTTTTCAAATATAACAAAACTTTCTTAGTATCTCGATAGAAATTTCGGATAAAAATCATAAGAAATAAATTATCACTAAATGCAGTTTTGCAAATAGATGTAAAAGTGTTTGTTTTGAAGATAATCGAGTATGCACGCCGGGTTGCATCAAGGAACCTTCAACTTTTGTCTCCTTTTTACGTCCCAGTTGTACACACGTGCCATGTCTGAGCAGCATTAAGGACTTTATCCGATGTGATTTGTTTCTCAAGAAACTGGGCTATTTGGCAAACCAGCCAACCCATGTTGCTTGAGCTAGGGATAATGCTATGATCGGTGATACAGAATCACAAAGTAAATTCCGGCTGGTTCACCTTGGTCGAGGACCGAATGGTCAACGTCCAATTAAAATAAACAACAACTAAAATACTCAAAAACCAAAAGAAGTCGCGACCTTCCTGATGGAGAGATTTTATTTAGCTAACGACACTAATGCCGACTAACTTAGGAAACAATTATAGTCAACAACAGAAACACCGCTGCACCAGGATGGACTAACGCGAGAAGATGTTGTCTGAAAAATGACAAACAATGTTCTTTTTTGGCACCCGCCCCGACATCAACTTGTAAATTGACTCTACGCCGGGGTAAAGATACTTTGAGACAAATAACATGATTTAATGCACCTTGTTTTTTCAAATCTCCTATGCATATCTACCATTGGGGTGAAGTACTCAACCTTTTTTCAATTGAAAATCAATGATACTTTGAAGATTAATGGCGTCTAGGGATTTTGTTGCCTTTCAAACCTGGTATGGGAATCCAATATAAACAGTGCTGGAGATTTATGTAGCTTGGCAGCCTCTCTGGCAGCTTAGGTACTTCCGCTCATATAAATGGGCCCTTAAACAAGTTTGTAGGCAAGTAACCTATCTCTAACCAATCTCCCAATTTTTCAACTGGCTTTGCTCCAAAGATGATAAATGCAGTCCAGTAGTTGAAGCTTTATGAAAAGGATACTGACTTCAGAAGTTGTAATTTGATCTCTCAAGAAATTTAAATCATTTTCCACATCATTGAGACTGGCTTTGGCTGTTTCGATGTTTTTGGTCAGTAATTTTGATGCATCTCCGATGTCATACTCTAACATCACATTAGCCTGCGAATGAATAATCAGACAGTCTGCCATTGTTTTCAACTTCAGAATAGCAAAAAAATAGAAAAAGCGTTAGGTCTAACCCTCATCTGAGGATGCAGTTAATTACCCTGTGACGAATTTCCAACAAATTCCGAATTGAAATAAATTCAGAACAATAATATGCGGACAATATCTGTACTCAGGGGAAATTAGAGGGTTTTGTTAGGGTTGTAGCCATAGCTGCCCTATAAATTTTGCTAAACGCTCTACCAAAAACAGAAGAATCTGGTATTTTCCCATAAGCAATACACAGATCAGCTTTACTAATTGAGGGGTAGTCTGCAAGTGTATTTCGATGCATACTGCTGCTATTTCTTTTAAGAGGTAGGCCAATGTTTGGTAAAAATGATTATCTAAGAATCAAACACTTGATGCCCTAAATTGCTCTATAAAATTGAATAAATTTGCCCTACAAAATCATGTTTTTTCTCGTGGGGGAGCGGGGTATCACAACTCCCCAAACCCCTATGAGTTTTGCCCCTGTCTGTACTGTAACTTGTGGGTACTTACCCCAAGCCAAAGACAGACTGTTTTTGTTGGAGGAATCTCTGCGTTAACATATAGTTGATCCGATAGGAGAAATTCAGTTTTGATTGCATCTTGCGTTTCCTAAAAGTATGAAAACATGATAAAAGTATGAAAATATGATAAAAGTATGAAAATATGACAAAAGTATGGAAATATGATAAAAGTATGGAAATATGAGAAAAGTATGAAAATATGATATTCCATAGTTAAAAAAGACAGTAATTCAAGAATAAAAAAGGGAGTTACAAATGATGCAGGGAATGCCTTTAAGATTGCATTTTGGGGATTTTTCTATGAAATGTCAGTTTTCAGTTTTCAGATACAAATTGATTCCCGTTCAGATTACCCTAATCATTTGACAAATTTCCAAGATGGATCAACACAATGTCCTAAAGCGAAAGCAATGTGGATATAAAATCTTGCTTTTGCCATCTTAGTCTGTTTTAACCCTTCTAATCATCTGAGGAAAACAATAAAAATAAATTTTTGGAATACTTTGAACATGAGCTTTATTTTCCGGTAACTTTTGTAGAGATTTGCAGACAAGAGTAAATGTGATTTTTTCTGTTGCATACCTTTTTAGATTCGAGGTATCCAATAGCATCAAGTGTGCATTTTATTTCAGGAATCTGACTCTTTAGCCTGCAATATAGAGGTTGTTACCGTAGTTTGGGGTTAATAAGAAAAGGAAGGTGAATAGGGACAAAAAGGAACAAAGAGTTTGGACTTCAAAAATTATAGAGGGCCTTCTCATTTTGAAACAATTTGATCTTTATATCATACATAATATTGTTGGGTCACAATCAGAAACCTGTACCCTAATCTTCAATGTCAAAATCTTTTGTTCGTTTTTGTCCCTATTCACCTTCCTGTCCCAATCTGCCCCAAACTACTGTACATAAAATATGCAGAGTTCTGAATTACTCAAAAACAGAATTGATGAAAGTCAAAATATGATATATAATGCTAATGGCAGGGATGCTCAAGTGGTTGGATCCCTCAAATCTTTTATTTCAAGGATCATGGGCTGCGAGTTACCTCTGCAGACCTGTCACAAGTGTCAAGAGAACTTGCAAGCTCTCCAATACTCCTGGCAATAGCTGCTTTACTCATTTCTGGGCCTGTTCTAGCCAAATATTTGCTCCTGATACCGACCTGTTTTTTACCATAACCACATATTTGAAATACATATGATACTGATAATGGTTGTAAATCCTCTAGGAGTTAACTATTGAAGATTGAAGATCAAGAATGAAATTGGAATCAATAGACGACAAACCTGGCTCTCTTTTGGATGAGATTGACTTCCATGAATTTATATTTTTGATATTGTTCATCTAGTTGTCCTAACACAGCCTCAGCTGTCGTGTTGCCGTCTTTCTGCATGTAACTGTCCACATCGTCCTGAAAGTTTACAATATTAAATATCATTCCTTTATTCCTGTTGCGCCAGCCATCCTGGTTTACAAGTTACCACTCTTAAATAACTGAGAATGGCTAATAGACACTAGACGACTAGCTGAGTGGTTAAAGCATCTTTCACTACCTAACTTAAAAGCTTTTTTAAATTAAGCTTCTTTGTTGTTCATTTTCATTTACTATCATATTCTGTAAAAGTTATTTTCAGTGCTTCATACCAGGAAAAGTTTTAGATGACCATGGCCCTTTCTGAAAATTCTTGGGTGATCACGCTTATGTTTTAGTTTGCGCTACTGAATCTGAATGACAAGAATCTGTATGCAGTATGCAGTTGGCTCCATTCCAGGGTGGAGTCTTTGCAATTTGCCAGAGATATCCAGCGGGCTTTGACTATAACAATGGCTCGTGTATTCTTTTATCATTACTTGATGTAATATCCGGCACAGCTTTTTATATGGATTACGATTCCACCCTGCCCCTGCCTTGGCACAACTCTTGTAGGCTAAGATTGGTCTGTAATTCATCCATAATCCACTTTTTTCCCTACTTGTGGTCTTGTTAAGCTGTTAAGGGCAGTCTGGCCACAATAAACTTAACCAAGGCCTAGCTATTACTTTCTAGGGCCTACCCTTTCTTGACTCCTGCTCTCTCAGGCATAACACGTACAAGTTTTAGGCCCTCATCTCACTCCGTCTATTCTTTTGGTCTCTTTTAAAGATGAGAAAAACACTTTAGCTTGAACTACAACAAAGACGATAAAGGGAGGGATTACCAAGAATATTGCTTCGGGGATTCCTCTATGCTTCTTTTTCGAGACTTCACTGCCACTTGGATCCTTGGCCTCGCCTTTTTCGGTAGCCATTTTGAATATTTTAGAAGTTCACTGGCCAGGGTCGCCACATGCTATTGAGCCCGCTGAATCAAATTGGAGATGAAATAAAGCCAGATTAAGCCAAAATCGAATACGAGGCTATAGAACAAAATAAATTAGAAAATCCTTGATAAATGAAAAAGGCTGCTGTGATAGGAGTGCAGTGGCCGGGAGGGTAGGGGGAGCTGATCGTCCCCCTGGCCAAAATTGTGTCGGAATTTTCAGAACATTCGTGAGTTTATCGTAAATTTTCTATTGCTTAGTTATAAAGATGAACTTTTCAATGAATATGTCACAAAAAAATCTTTCGTTCAACCATTCTACACAAGGATGCATTTATAGGAGGATTTTTGGAGGATTTTTCATGGTCAAGCCTGAACTTCTCGGTGAATGAGAACATATTCGCCCACCCTCATCTGCCCTGTTAGCTTTAAGATAAACATATCTGGCATGGCATCCAGGAAATATAAACATTTTGTTCGCTACGCTCGCTTTCTGTTTTTCTATCTCATCTCATCTATATGGAAGACACTTTCATATTAGATCTTTTCGATTCGTAAAAACATTACTATAATTTCTAAAATGTACTGCTTGCTGCTTGAAATTTAAGACACTACTATGTTTTAGATTTCCAATGGTTTTTCCTAAGCTTTTGCCTAAAAAATCTAAAATGTTTCGCTCGCTACACTCGCAACCATTTTGCTACCCAAATACCAACTCAGACCTGTGAGGCTAAATTACGTTATGAATTTGAATATTAGCAATTTGAGCATTTGAACGAGCATTTTAAGACCATTTGGAGAGCCCCTGGACACCCTTTAGTACAAATAATCAGTAAAAATTTTCACATTTACCCCCCTAGAAATAAGGAACCTCAGTATAGCCAGAAATAATGAGACATAATGAAACGAACACAAAGATTACTAAATAAGAAACCACTGCGACCCTGTCCTGTATGCTATCACCAATTACAAAACTGTGAACTGTGATAAAAGAAATTCAAATATAGATGAAAGATGTCAAATAAAATATAAACTTCTGATTATCAATTAGTAGCTCGCCAGGTGTTAAGCTTAATTCAGGAAAGATGAGAAATTTCCAATAAAAAGCCAGATTGAGTGATTGAGCCAAGTTTTAGCTACAAGCCAAATCATTTTTACTAAGCCAAAAGCACTTTCTAAAAAAGCCAGATTTGTGAGATTCGGCTGAGAAAAAGCCAATATGGCAAACCCTGGCAAATGGCAAACTTGCAGGTGCGTCATGAAAGTGAGGTAATTCTGCAAACGAGGCGGAAGTAATGCAATGCAATTAAAATCAATTCCTTTTTCTTTTGCACTGCGTTTCTTAAGTGTGCTGTAAAAATCGTCTAAAGACGAAAAAAGGAATCTTTCAAAATGCCGAAGAATAAAGGCAAGTAACTATAAATGAATTTGGAGACAATGTAGTCTCATCTGATTGGTTATTTAGTTATCAACTTGTTTGTAATGTACGAGGAAAATTAGGACTTTTTTGTGAGTTTAGGTAACTAGGCCATTTAGTCTCTGTCTCTGTTTCATTAATCTGAAGATGAAGACAAGGTGGTGGGGAGGGGAGGATGATCGACATTAGAGACGGAGGGCATGATCACTGGTATTTTTCAAGGGGAAGGGCATATTCCCAGGCCCTATGCTGCTGTATATTGGCAGAAAATGCCCTGCAAAAAACTCAAAGTGCAAAATATCGAAACCAGCAGATTCAATCAAATCAAGGGCCAAGAGATGTGCCCCAGACTCCAGCCCGCAGTCTCTAAAACCACCCCTGGGCATGATGGATGAATATTAAGTTTAGAGAAGAAATTTGTTGAATCAAAGTTTTCTGAAAGGAGCAATAAATGTCATCCATATTTAATGCTGAATGCAAACTTTGCTCAGAATCAATTTTCAACTAAATGGGGCAGCTGCCTCAATGAAATTTCCAAAAGTGCCTGTTCTTTACTAGTTCCTAGAGTTAGGGAGGTGCGTGTATTTCCCCGCTCCTCCACAAAAAATATACTAAAATTCACGCCCCTCATTTTTGTAGTCAACTCATTTATTCAATAGTAGGATTTTCCCTCCAATTCACATGCCTCATTTTCTAGTCAACCTGTTAATTTATTTCTCGAAGATCATCAAAATCTTTACAATTATAATGGCTTCATAACAAGTTATCAGCACTGATGATACTTTATAGTTGGTCGGCATGATATTTAAGATCAGATATCAATGGTTGATTTGCAAATACGGTAATAAGAATGGCCCAAGGAAACAACAAATTCTAGTCACACAATTTAAGCAATTTACACAACAGACAATGTAATCTTTCGTCCAAGTTTCATCATTCAAGATGAAAAACTGTCAAGGGCTTTCAAAAGGCGAAAAGACATACTCTGCCGTGTAGTGAAGCTTTACTGGTAAAGAAACGATGGTGAAATCAAGGGAGAAATTTATACTTCTGCAATTGACATGGATATCATTTTGTCATTAGGTTTTATCACATCCCCCTTTTAAGATAAATAACAGATTAAGAACTTAAATTTGTATCCTTTTTAAATCAATTTCTATTTTCATATATTCTTGCTTTGACACAATGCAATTAATTACATATTTTTGGTGTCATCAGTTAGCAATTGGCACTTTTGAAAATCAGGCCCCTCAACTTTTGAAGCGTGTGATCAGTTGCAAAGCTGACAAGTTCCGCTTTTCTAAAGAGGATTTTCTCAACAATTCTTCAAAAAGTGCTTCAACAACAACAACAGTGCTTCATTGCCCCTCCCCCTAGCAACACCCGGATGACCATTTACTGAATTGATTGTTTCTGATTGATTAGGATTTTTTGATTCTAGGTAAGGGAGGAAAGAATAGAAGAAGAGGAAAGAATGAGAATGAGACAGAAAAACGTGAATTGGTTTTCAAGGAGGATGGACAAGGTAATTTCTTGCTTCCTTAATACTTAATACTTAATACTAAATAGACCCAGGCCACCTAGGGACAGGAAGTATGGTCTAGGCCAGCGATTGTATGTAGACATCATTTGGACTTTGGAAAAAGGACCAAGTAGAATTCAAAAGCCAAAACCGCTGATTCGGCACATCAATGCTCCACCACATGATCATCAGGGCAGTTGATTTCACAACTTAAATAACTTAATCTCACCAATCCCACCACTACAGTAGGCTCCTGCATATAAGAAACCAATTATTGAATTCAGACCTGATAATGTTTCTTATTTGAAGGCTCCGTTTTAAAACCAGGGTTAAATTTTCTTATATAAAGGCTACATATTATTTTGAGAGGCAACAATGCTTTCATTTCTGGTTATGCTAGTTTATGTTATTTGTTATCAAAGAAACTCTAATAATTAATATCTCTTCAAAGGTTGCTTTGAATTTGTAATGAAATTGCACCTTTAGGTAGTCTTAAGAACAAAATATGGGGAAAAGAATCAGAAGAAGAAAATAAGGAGAAGGGGAAGAAAATACTGTAAAAATATTTCTTGACACGCATGAAAATAAGAAACTTTACAATTTCAGACCTGAATTTTGTTTTATAAAAGGAACCTTTTGGAAAGAATTTCAGGCCGGTTTCTTATACAAGAGGCTTTCTTATATGCGGGAACCTACTGTACTTATCTAATGCAGAGACAAACCTATCCACACTCACTAAAAACTACAAAGGACCTACCAAAGTGCAACAAATTTCGCACACCAGGAGAACCATTACAGCCACACCACTGGATAGGGTGCAGAAGTAAGCACAAGAAGCAGCTGAATTTTGAAAATCAAACTAGAAATTTTTTTAAAAGGAAAATGAATCCAAAAGGCTCCAGGCTCCAAACCCACAGCCCGTAGATAAGTACTCTAGTGCAATAACTGCTTGGCAATCAAGGAGCCCTTCAGAAACCAAAGCCATCTCAACGACAATCTAAATTTTTAGAATCAAATAGATTCCAAAGATTTTCATTGTTATTTATTTAAGAGTAGCTAAATGACAGGAGACTTATTTTCCCCTAGAATATGCTCAAGTTCTGAAAATGCTGGGAAATGGACGGTTGGAAGCATTTTGCTTTGATGGAGCCAAGCGACTATGTCACATCAGAGGAAAGCTTCGTAAAAAGGTATCTGATTGATTTATGAAATATATTTTGCATTTCAAAATGTATGGGAGTGCATAAAATGAAACTAACGCTATTTACAGGGTCTTTTTCATAAGATTGCATTTGTATTGCTGTATTGGAAGCTTGTTGAAACTCTAGAGTGCTTTATTTTCTGCAATGCAACGAAAACCCCTTCAGGGCATGTGGTTGTCCCTCTTACAAGAAGGAAAATAATTCAGAATCTATGGCTTTATGACATTAATGTTATGATGCCCAGGAGTATTTTTTGAGCTTGCTTTGTATTGTATTGTTTAGGTGAAAGTCCATGGAAAAACCACATAATACAACACTTCAACTAGCCAGGTATTTGGAGGACTGGGTCAAATTCTAGGGTGTAAAAGCTAGTCTTTGACATTTCTCAGCCAATATTGACTATTTCCATAAACAGAGTAGGCTGAATTACCATGAACTATGTTTGAGAACACCTATTGAAGGGCCTGATAATAAAAAGCTAATAGAAAGTGGCAAATTGCAATAATTTTGTTAAATTTGAGTAAAAATGTGATATCTGATTGGTGCTTGCACAATGCCTACATAAAAAAGTGAAATAGTGTTTCATCCTCAGTAGTAAACTATAGAAGAAGAGCTTTTTACACCCCACAACTTGAACTAAATAAACTCAGTTATCTCCCAAATACACGGTTAGTACTTTAGTACTTCTGCATTGCAACAAAAACCAATTTGGAACATGTGATTGTCCCTGTAAGGGGAAGAAACCTAAGTCTGAATTGACAGTGGCTGCGCCAGCCTTCAAAAAATGGGGGAAATAAGGTGTGGTCAATACTTTAAAGCCCATGACGACACACTTTTTCTCCCTCATATTTTCTTATTAGATTTGGTCTATAATCGAGGACCAAGTTTGCAAAAAGTAGGGGGACTAGTCCCCCCATTTCCCCCTGGCGTTGCAACTGTGAATCAATTGCACTATGACATAACTGCATTAGCATCGCTTGGGCATTTCTCATGGTTATGCTTTTGCAATTATATTTTGTTTTTGTTTACAGGTTTGGATCAATACTGGAGACATCATACTGTTAGGATTAAGGGACTACCAGGTACATACATCATTTTATTAATGAGCTGGTAAATTAATGACAGCTTGCAGCTGATTTGTACCTGCTATTTAACATACTAAACTTAATGTCACTGGTAAGCAATATTTCTATCTTTATAAATCTTGAGCGTTCTATTCCTTTCAAGAAATTCAAATTCTGAATGTGAGTCCTGTGTTTCTTTAAATGTACTGTAAAAGTTTTCAGTTTTAAATTTTCTAGTTAGCTATTCCAAATAATTGGTCCCCTAAAAGCTACAGTGTTTTACTGATATCTGTTCTAAAATAAGGGATCTTGATGACAGTTCTTCTTCTTTGCTAATAATGAGGCTACTTCACTGCTTTCTACTAGGCCAATTTAAAAGATATGTTTGGCTGCATATGTCATCTTTTATCTCTGCTTCTTGTGATTTTATACTTTTAGCATTCATCTAAGAAATTTTCATGAAAGCGAGACAATAAAACGTGAAAACGAGGTCAAAGGCCCCACCTATCGCCTGAAAACCAACCATTTTTTTACTCAACGCCCTAAATTGACTAACTTTACTACTTTCCTTAGTTAATTAAGTCCATAATTGCTTTCTCGGGGGTTTTCTGGGGCTCAACGGAGTGACAGATTATAGGGGTAGCTGGGGTTGGCTTTGGAAGGAGGTGGGCCGTATGCTTAGTAGATATAGTCACGGGCTCTAAATCTTTCAAAACTTAGGAAATCATAAACTTTCATCACATAGTTTCATCAGGGAGGCCCTCCCATATTTGTCTGTGAAGCGTTATTTGGCATATTTTCGCGCGTGATTTCCTGATTTAGATATTTTCAGTTCGTGAATCCGTGATCAAAGAATCCTTTGTGCAGCGTGATTTGTTGAAAATGAGGTCGTTATTCCGTGGAAAGGAGTTTTCAAGTGCGTGATTGCGTGACGCGTTCTGGGGCTCAACAGAGTGACAGATTATAGGGGTAGCTGGGGTTGGCTTTGGAAGGAGGTGGGCCGTATGCTTAGTAGATATAGTCACGGGCTCTAAATCTTTCAAAACTTAGGAAATCATAAACTTTCATCACATAGTTTCATCAGGGAGGCCCTCCCATATTTGTCTGTGAAGCGTTATTTGGCATATTTTCGCGCGTGATTTCCTGATTTAGATATTTTCAGTTCGTGAATCCGTGATCAAAGAATCCTTTGTGCAGCGTGATTTGTTGAAAATGAGGTCGTTATTCCGTGGAAAGGAGTTTTCAAGTGCGTGATTGCGTGACGCGTTCTGGTCGTTAAAAAACAATTTCTTGAATAATTAGATGGAAAAGATCGTGAAAATTCTGTTGTAAGGTCCCTGATGGCATGATAAACGAGAAAGTGACGCGTGAATCCGCTATCCAGGGGGTACTATGGGGGGGCCTCATCAGGTAGTTCTTGAAAAAAGAATTTGAAGCTCTCTTGTATCTTGCCATTAAATATGTCATGTCGGAAACTCTATTTATCTATAAATTATTTTGAGTCAATGAAATTAATTGAATAAATTTCACATATTTCTGTTTATTAGGATTCCAAAGCTGACGTAATTCTAAAGTATACTGCTGATGAAGCCAGAAATTTGAAGGCATACGGGGAACTACCGGAGAACGGTATGTAGAATTTGAGCAATGCAGTTTTGATTCCATTTATTTACTTTCTTTCGATTATCTGTTTAGGATATAACTCCTTTATCCATTCATTTTCACAAGTACTTGATCGTCTTTGATCGGTACAGAACTCGAGGATGAAGTGATAGTTGCTTTTACCCTTACTGATAGTTACTTTCAGCCCTAAGATATTGAGAGAATTACAATTTTCAATTTTATTCATAGCATAAAATCCTAATGATACAAAATATTTCATACTTAACACCCTAAAAATTTATACTTCATTAGTTTCATCTTTAGTGAATTAATAAGACCATGAGCCACTTGCCCATTATTGAACTCTTCATTTCGTGTGCTACGTAGAGAGGCACAGAGTATTAATGTTGAACATTTATTCATTTTAGTGAAAGTTAGCGAAGGTGCCGGAACTGAAGATGCAAATGAAGGAATCGAGTTTCAATATGGAGAGGATTCTGACGATGAAGATGGAGATAATATTGATACTGTAAGTTATTCATTCAGTTTCATATTCCAAGTAGGCTGTTTTAAGACAGTAGTTATCCGGCTCCTCTTTTATTGGGAATATTACTGATCTGAAGAAGGATTCAATCCCAAACACAAATTAATGTATCACTGTAGATATTCCTGATGCTACAATCCCCGCCAAAAGCAGTTGGAACACCCTTGATTTTTTTACCAAATAACTACAATTTTAGCTTTCCTAGCCTTTTATTTCCAATCAAGCTCCCTTTACCCCCTCAAAACAATGTTGTTTACAAAAGGAACTTTATGAGACCACACCAAACACAAGCTGAATGTTATTGGGCTAGTTTGTGTTATCAGAAACAACATTGTAAAGGGGGAAGGGGAGGGGGGGAAATGTAGAAAACTGTAAAAATAGTGCAATTTTTCCAAGATTTTTGGCGGGGATTGTAGATAGACCGAAGGCTGGTTAGCCTGCTTTGCTAACTAACTGGCGCTAACCAATAGTCTTGGTTTAGGACAGTGGTTTATGCACTTAATCCTGGGTTTGAGACCTGCTGATGGTACATATACATGATATGACATTTTTGGTAGTTCACTTTGGTTAGACATATTCCGTGTTAGAGCGTGCCTCATGAATTTATGTTTTATTTTATTTTGTAGATATAATTGTGGATATTCGGCCCAAGAAGTTTATAACCGACTGGACGGTACCTTTGCAGTGAAAATCGGACTTGTCGTTAGGCTGACTTATTATTGTCAAATTAAATCATTTATCTACTAGTTTATTTATGGATTTGACGCATGCTTTTTCTTACTGTGTAGTACATAAAGATATGAACTATTTCCCTGTAAGCTTTATGTTTGCACAAATCTATATACAGTGGAGGTTTAAAGGCAGGGAGTAGAATGACACATATATGGGGCCTCTCTAATTCATGGACAAGGTTTTGTAAGGCTGCACCAAGCGGTTTGAGCCAGATGGGCTGCCTTAGGTGGCACACTGGTTGCTCAGATGGCAGGAAAATTTAGACAAATATTTCTTACATGAAGATTATTATGTTCAATAAAGAAAAGTTTGTGTGTTGGTAATTGTGACTTGTCGAGAAGATCTCAAGAGGCCTGCTTGTGTTGTCTCTAATCTTACTCTGCTATCACCATAACAGTGACTTTTTCTAATCTAGTAGAGTTTTGCAATATCTGCGTTCAGGGAGGCTTTCCCTAGCTTTTCCAAAACAAGAAAAACTTTTCTGGGTGAGAACTTGTAGGTAGCACAAAGTATGTGAAATATACCACGTAAATACCACGAAAGTTTATTATATAAATACTGTAGTTATCATATAGGTTTTTTTGCATGTTTGAATTACAGTAAAAACTTGCGTAAGAATCTGGGCTTTGAAAATCTGTTAGTCTAAGATTCCTTCACTCATGAAGGCAAATATTGGAATTGAGGATCTAATTAGAGAAGTTGGATTACCAGAGATTTACTATTGGTTTTTACACATCCTTTTCAAGAACTTTGTAATATGAAAATACGAATCTGTTTGGAAACCCCAATGATAAGTTCGATTTCAAGTAGAACCTATATTTTATTTAATCTTCATATTTTGAGGGTCTCCATTCAAAAAAAGCTGATTTTCGTGGGAACCTGTTAACTATGAACCTGTTCATGATAACTGAAAAACTACAGGTTCTTATAAGTGGGTTTTTACTGTACGAATGATTTTTCGTTAGATTTGTAGAACCACCACAGACTGTAAAACTGTTAAGAGTTTCCGATGAAATAGAATATGAAAGTGAACTTTGCATCCTGCTAGTTTATAATTTATATTATTTCAAGTGTTTCATTTTGCAGAAATGATTGAAGTGTTTATAGATTCAGACCACTGTAGCTTCATGAGCAATACTGACACTGATTTACGGTATTTCTACAAAGTATTTCTACGGTAACTCTACTTGTCTCTCCTCCCTATCTGTTTTCTGCTCTCTTTGATTGTCTCATATTGAAATTACAGATTTTAGGGTAATTCCTACCTGTTTTTCTCTTCCCTTCGAATTCTTCCTGTGATGTTGGTACCAAATAAGCCTTTGGTCTATCGTATAGATTTTGATTATCCCATGGTCCAATAACAGATTTTGATGCTATTTCTAATTGTTTTCTCTTCCCTTCGAATTCTTCGTGTGATGTTGGTACCAAATAAGCTTTTGGTCTATCGTATAGATTTTGATTATCCCATGGTCCAATAACAGATTTTGATGCTATTTCTAATTGTTTTCTCTTCCCTTCGAATTCTTCGTGTGATGTTGGTACCAAATAAGCTTTTGGTCTATCGTATAGATTTTGATTATCCCTTGGTCCAATAACAGATTTTGATGCTATTTCTAATTGTTTTCTCTTCCCTTCGAATTCTTCGTGTGATGTTGGTACCAAATAAGCTTTTGGTCTATCGTATAGATTTTGATTATCCCATGGTCCAATAACAGATTTTGATGCTATTTCTAATTGTTTTCTCTTCCCTTCGAATTCTTCGTGTGATGTTGGTACCAAATAAGCTTTTGGTCTATCGTATAGATTTTGATTATCCCATGGTCCAATAACAGATTTTGATGCTATTTCTAATTGTTTTCTCTTCCCTTTGAATTCTTCCTGTGATGTTGGTACCAAATAAGCTTTTGGTCTATCGTATAGATTTTGATTATCCCATGGTCTAATAACAGATTTTGATGCTATTTCTAATTGTTTTCTCTTCCCTTCGAATTCTTCGTGTGATGTTGGTACCAAATAAGCTTTTAGTCTATCGTATAGATTTTGATTATCTCATGGTCTAATAACAGATTTTGATGCTATTTCTAATTGTTTTCTCTTCCCTTCGAATTCTTCCTGTGATGTTGGTACCAAATAAGCTTTTGGTCTATCGTATAGATTTTGATTATCCCATGGTCCACTAACAGATTTTGATGCTATTTCTAATTGTTTTCTCTTCCCTTCGAATTCTTCGTGTGATGTTGGTACCAAATAAGCTTTTGGTCTATCGTATAGATTTTGATTATCCCATGGTCCACTAACAGATTTTGATGCTATTTCTAATTGTTTTCTCTTCCCTTCGAATTCTTCCTGTGATATTGGTACCAAATAAGCTTTTGGTCTATCGTATAGATTTTGATTATCCCTTGGTCCAATAACAGATTTTGATGCTATTTCTAATTGTTTTCTCTTCCCTTCGAATTCTTCGTGTGATGTTGGTACCAAATAAGCTTTTGGTCTATCGTATAGATTTTGATTATCCCATGGTCCAATAACAGATTTTGATGCTATTTCTAATTGTTTTCTCTTCCCTTTGAATTCTTCCTGTGATGTTGGTACCAAATAAGCTTTTGGTCTATCGTATAGATTTTGATTATCCCATGGTCCAATAACAGATTTTGATGCTATTTCTAATTGTTTTCTCTTCCCTTCGAATTCTTCGTGTGATGTTGGTACCAAATAAGCTTTTGGTCTATCGTATAGATTTTGATTATCCCATGGTCCAATAACAGATTTTGATGCTATTTCTAATTGTTTTCTCTTCCCTTCGAATTCTTCGTGTGATGTTGGTACCAAATAAGCTTTTGGTCTATCGTATAGATTTTGATTATCCCATGGTCCAATAACAGATTTTGATGCTATTTCTAATTGTTTTCTCTTCCCTTCGAATTCTTCGTGTGATGTTGGTACCAAATAAGCTTTTGGTCTATCGTATAGATTTTGATTATCCCATGGTCCAATAACAGATTTTGATGCTATTTCTAATTGTTTTCTCTTCCCTTCGAATTCTTTCTGTGATGTTGGTACCAAATAAGCTTTTGGTCTATCGTATAGATTTTGATTATCCCATGGTCCACTAACAGATTTTGATGCTATTTCTAATTGTTTTCTCTTCCCTTCGAATTCTTCCTGTGATGTTGGTACCAAATAAGCTTTTGGTCTATCGTATAGATTTTGATTATCCCATGGTCCAATAACAGATTTTGATGCTATTTCTAATTGTTTTCTCTTCCCTTCGAATTCTTCCTGTGATGTTGGTACCAAATAAGCTTTTGGTCTATCGTATAGATTTTGATTATCTCATGGTCCAATAACAGATTTTGATGCTATTTCTAATTGTTTTCTCTTCCCTTTGAATTCTTCCTGTGATGTTGGTACCAAATAAGCTTTTGGTCTATCGTATAGATTTTGATTATCCCATGGTCCAATAACAGATTTTGATGCTATTTCTAATTGTTTTCTCTTCCCTTCGAATTCTTCGTGTGATGTTGGTACCAAATAAGCTTTTGGTCTATCGTATAGATTTTGATTATCCCATGGTCCAATAACAGATTTTGATGCTATTTCTAATTGTTTTCTCTTCCCTTCGAATTCTTCCTGTGATGTTGGTACCAAATAAGCTTTTGGTCTATCATATAGATTTTGATTATCCCATGGTGTAATAACAGATTTTGATGCTATTTCTAATTGTTTTCTCTTCCCTTCGAATTCTTCCTGTGATGTTGGTACCAAATAAGCTTTTGGTCTATCGTAAAGATTTTGATTATCCCATGGTCCAATAACAGATTTTGATGCTATTTCTAATTGTTTTATCTTCCCTTCGAATTCTTCCTGTGATGTTGGTACCAAATAAGCTTTTGGTCTATCGTATCGATTTTGATTATCCCTTGGTCCAATAACAGATTTTGATGCTATTTCTAATTGCTTTCTCTTCCATTGGAACTTTTCGTGTGATGTTGGTACCAAATAAGCTTTTGGTCTATCGTATAGATTTTGATTATCCCATGGTCCAATAACAGATTTTGATGGTATTTCAAATTGTTTTCTCTTCCCTTCGAATTCTTCGTGTGATGTTGGTACCAAATAAGCTTTCGGTTTATCGTATAGATTTTGATTATCCCATGGTCTAATAACAGATTTTGATGCTATTTCTAATTGTTTTCTCTTCCCTTCGAACTCTTCGTGTGATGTTGGTACCAAATAAGCTTTTGGTCTATCGTATAGATTTAAATTATCCCATGGTCCAATAACAGATTTTGATGCTATTTCTAATTGTTTTCTCTTCCCTTCGAATTCTTCCTGTGATGTTGGTACCAAATAAGCTTTTGGTCTATCGTATAGATTTTGATTATCCCATGGTCCAATAACAGATTTTGATGCTATTTCTAATTGTTTTCTCTTCCCTTCGAATTCTTCGTGTGATGTTGGTACCAAATAAGCTTTTGGTCTATCGTATAGATTTTGATTATCCCATGGTCTAATAACAGATTTTGATGCTATTTCTAATTGTTTTCTCTTCCCTTCGAATTCTTCGTGTGATGTTGGTACCAAATAAGCTTTTGGTCTATCGTATAGATTTTGATTATCCCATGGTCCAATAACAGATTTTGATGCTATTTCTAATTGTTTTCTCTTCCCTTCGAATTCTTCGTGTGATGTTGGTACCAAATAAGCTTTTGGTCTATCGTATAGATTTTGATTATCCCATGGTCCAATAACAGATTTTGATGCTATTTCTAATTGTTTTCTCTTCCCTTCGAATTCTTCCTGTGATGTTGGTACCAAGTAAGCTTTTGGTCTATCGTATAGATTTTGATTATCCCATGGTCTAATAAAAGATTTTGATGCTATTTCTAATTGTTTTCTCTTCCCTTCGAATTCTTCGTGTGATGTTGGTACCAAATAAGCCTTTGGTCTATCGTATAGATTTTGATTATCCCATGGTCTAATAACAGATTTTGATGCTATTTCTAATTGTTTTCTCTTCCCTTCGAATTCTTCGTGTGATGTTGGTACCAAATAAGCCTTTGGTCTATCGTATAGATTTTGATTATCCCATGGTCCAATAACAGATTTTGATGCTATTTCTAATTGTTTTCTCTTCCCTTCGAATTCTTCGTGTGATGTTGGTACCAAATAAGCTTTTTGTCTATCGTATAGATTTTGATTATCCCATGGTCCAATAACAGATTTTGATGCTATTTCTAATTGTTTTCTCTTCCCTTCGAATTCTTCCTGTGATGTTGGTACCAAGTAAGCTTTTGGTCTATCGTATAGATTTTGATTATCCCATGGTCTAATAACAGATTTTGATGCTATTTCTAATTGTTTTCTCTTCCCTTCGAATTCTTCGTGTGATGTTGGTACCAAATAAGCCTTTGGTCTATCGTATAGATTTTGATTATCCCATGGTCTAATAACAGATTTTGATGCTATTTCTAATTGTTTTCTCTTCCCTTCGAATTCTTCGTGTGATAATGGGACCAAATAAGCTTTTGGTCTATTGTATAGATTTTGATTATCCCATGGTCTAATAACAGATTTTGATGCTATTTCTAATTGTTTTCTCTTCCCTTCGAATTCTTCGTGTGATGTTGGTACCAAATAAGCCTTTGGTCTATCGTATAGATTTTGATTATCTCATGGTCTAATAACAGATTTTGATGCTATTTCTAATTGTTTTCTCTTCCCTTCGAATTCTTCCTGTGATGTTGGTACCAAATAAGCTTTTGGTCTATCGTAAAGATTTTGATTATCCCATGGTCCAATAACAGATTTTGATGCTATTTCTAATTGTTTTCTCTTCCCTTCGAATTCTTTCTGTGATGTTGGTACCAAATAAGCTTTTGGTCTATCGTATAGATTTTGATTATCCCATGGTCCAATAACAGATTTTGATGCTATTTCTAATTGTTTTCTCTTCCCTTCGAATTCTTCGTTTGATGTTGGTACCAAGTTAGGTTTTGGTCTATCGTATAGATTTTGATTATCCAATGGTCTAATAACAGATTTTGATGGTATTTCTAATTGTTTTCTCTTTCCTTCGAATTCTTCGTGTGATGTTGGTACCAAATAAGCTTTTGGTCTATCGTATAGATTTTGATTATCCCATGGTCCAATAACAGATTTTGATGCTATTTCTAATTGTTTTCTCTTCCCTTCGAATTCTTCGTGTGATGTTGGTACCAAATAAGCTTTTGGTCTATCGTATAGATTTTGATTATCCCATGGTCTAATAACAGATTTTGATGCTATTTCTAATTGTCTTCTCTTCCCTTCGAACTCTTCGTGTGATGTTGGTACAAAATAAGCTTTTGGTCTATCGTATAGATTTTGATTATCCCATGGTCCAATAACAGATTTTGATGCTATTTGTAATTGTTTTCTCTTCCCTTCGAATTCTTCCTGTGATGTTGGTACCAAATAAGCCTTTGGTCTATCGTATAGATTTTGATTATCCCATGGTCTAATAAAAGATTTTGATGCTATTTCTAATTGTTTTCTCTTCCCTTCGAATTCTTCGTGTGATGTTGGTACCAAATAAGCTTTTGGTCTATCGTATAGATTTTGATTATCCCATGGTCTAATAACAGATTTTGATGCTATTTCTAATTGTCTTCTCTTCCCTTCGAACTCTTCGTGTGATGTTGGTACAAAATAAGCTTTTGGTCTATCGTATAGATTTTGATTATCCCATGGTCCAATAACAGATTTTGATGCTATTTGTAATTGTTTTCTCTTCCCTTCGAATTCTTCCTGTGATGTTGGTACCAAATAAGCCTTTGGTCTATCGTATAGATTTTGATTATCCCATGGTCTAATAACAGATTTTGATGCTATTTCTAATTGTTTTCTCTTCCCTTCGAATTCTTCCTGTGATGTTGGTACCAAATAAGCTTTTGGTCTATCGTATAGATTTTGATTATCCCATAGTCTAATAACAGATTTTGATGCTATTTCTAATTGTTTTCTCTTCCCTTCGAGTTCTTCGTGTGATGTTGGTACCAAATAAGCTTTTGGTCTATCGTATAGATTTTGATTATCCCATGGTCTAATAACAGATTTTGATGCTATTTCTAATTGTTTTCTCTTCCCTTCGAACTCTTCTTATGATGTTGGTACCAAATAAGCTTTTGGTCTATCGTATAGATTTTGATTATCCCCTGGTCAAATAACAGATTTTGATGTTATTTCTAATTGTTTTCTCTTCCCTTCGAATTCTTCGTGTGATGTTGGTACCAAATAAGCTTTTGGTCTATCGTATAGATTTTGATTATCCCCTGGTCCAATAACAGATTTTGATGCTATTTCTAATTGTTTTCTCTTCCCTTCGAATTCTTCGTGTGATGTTGGTACCAAATAAGCTTTTGGTCTATCGTATAGATTTTGATTATCCCATGGTCTAATAACAGATTTTGATGCTATTTCTAATTGTTTTCTCTTCCCTTCGAATTCTTCGTGTGATGTTGGTACCTAATATGCTATTGGTCTATCGTATAGATTTTGATTATCCCATGGTCCAATAACAGATTTTGATGCTATTTCTAATTGTTTTCTCTTCCCTTCGAATTCTTCGTGTGATGTTGGTACCAAATAAGCTTTTGGTCTATCGTATAGATTTTGATTATCCCATGGTCCAATAACAGATTTTGATGCTATTTCTAATTGTTTTCTCTTCCCTTCGAATTCTTCGTGTGATGTTGGTACCAAATAAGCTTTTGGTCTATCGTATAGATTTTGATTATCCCATGGTCCAATAACAGATTTTGATGCTATTTCTAATTGTTTTCTCTTCCCTTGGAATTCTTCGTGTGATGTTGGTACCAAATAAGCTTTTGGTCTATCGTATAGATTTTGATTATCCCATGGTCCAATAACAGATTTTGATGCTATTTCTAATTGTTTTCTCTTCCCTTCGAATTCTTCGTGTGATGTTGGTACCAAATAAGCTTTTGGTCTATCGTATAGATTTTGATTATCCCATGGTCCAATAACAGATTTTGATGCTATTTCTAATTGTTTTCTCTTCCCTTGGAATTCTTCGTGTGATGTTGGTACCAAATAAGCTTTTGGTCTATCGTATAGATTTTGATTATCCCATGGTCCAATAACAGATTTTGATGCTATTTCTAATTGTTTTCTCTTCCCTTCGAATTCTTCGTGTGATGTTGGTACCAAATAAGCTTTTGGTCTATCGTATAGATTTTGATTATCCCATGGTCCAATAACAGATTTTGATGCTATTTCTAATTGTTTTCTCTTCCCTTGGAATTCTTCGTGTGATGTTGGTACCAAATAAGCTTTTGGTCTATCGTATAGATTTTGATTATCCCATGGTCCAATAACAGATTTTGATGCTATTTCTAATTGTTTTCTCTTCCCTTCGAATTCTTCGTGTGATGTTGGTACCAAATAAGCTTTTGGTCTATCGTATAGATTTTGATTATCCCATGGTCCAATAACAGATTTTGATGCTATTTCTAATTGTTTTCTCTTCCCTTCGAATTCTTCGTGTGATGTTGGTACCAAATATGCTATTGGTCTATCGTATAGATTTTGATTATCCCATGGTCCAATAACAGATTTTGATGCTATTTCTAATTGTTTTCTCTTCCCTTGGAATTCTTCGTGTGATGTTGGTACCAAATAAGCTTTTGGTCTATCGTATAGATTTTGATTATCCCATGGTCCAATAACAGATTTTGATGCTATTTCTAATTGTTTTCTCTTCCCTTCGAATTTTTCCTGTGATGTTGGTACCAAATAAGCTTTTGGTCTATCATATAGATTTTGATTATCCCATGGTGTAATAACAGATTTTGATGCTATTTCTAATTGTTTTCTCTTCCCTTCGAATTCTTCCTGTGATGTTGGTACCAAATAAGCTTTTGGTCTATCGTAAAGATTTTGATTATCCCATGGTCCAATAACAGATTTTGATGCTATTTCTAATTGTTTTCTCTTCCCTTCGAATTCTTCCTGTGATGTTGGTACCAAATAAGCTTTTGGTCTATCGTATAGATTTTGATTATCCCATGGTCCAATAACAGATTTTGATGCTATTTCTAATTGTTTTCTCTTCCCTTCGAATTCTTTCTGTGATGTTGGTACCAAATAAGCTTTTGGTCTATCGTATAGATTTTGATTATCCCATGGTCCAATAACAGATTTTGATGCTATTTCTAATTGTTTTCTCTTCCCTTCGAATTCTTCGTTTGATGTTGGTACCAAGTTAGGTTTTGGTCTATCGTATAGATTTTGATTATCCCATGGTCTAATAACAGATTTTGATGGTATTTCTAATTGTTTTCTCTTCCCTTCGAATTCTTCGTGTGATGTTGGTACCAAATAAGCTTTTGGTCTATCGTATAGATTTTCATTATCCCATGGTCCAATAACAGATTTTGATGCTATTTCTAATTGTTTTCTCTTCCCTTCGAATTCTTCCTGTGATGTTGGTACCAAATAAGCTTTTGGTCTATCGTATAGATTTTGATTATCCCATGGTCCAATAACAGATTTTGATGCTATTTCTAATTGTTTTCTCTTCCCTTCGAATTCTTCGTTTGATGTTGGTACCAAGTTAGGTTTTGGTCTATCATATAGATTTTGATTATCCCATTGTCTAATAACAGATTTTGATGGTATTTCTAATTGTTTTCTCTTCCCTTCGAATTCTTCGTGTGATGTTGGTACCAAATAAGCTTTTGGTCTATCGTATAGATTTTCATTATCCCATGGTCTGATAACAGATTTTGATGCTATTTCTAATTGTTTTCTCTTCCCTTCGAATTCTTCCTGTGATGTTGGTACCAAATAAGCTTTTGGTCTATCGTATAGATTTTGATTATCCCATGGTCCAATAACAGATTTTGATGCTATTTCTAATTGTTTTCTCTTCCCTTCGAATACTTCGTGTGATGTTGGTACCAAATAAGCTTTTGGTCTATCGTATAGATTTTGATTATCCCATGGTCCAATAACAGATTTTGATGCTATTTCTAATTGTTTTCTCTTCCCTTCGAATTCTTCGTGTGATGTTGGTACCAAATAAGCTTTTGGTCTATCGTATAGATTTTGATTATCCCATGGTCCAATAACAGATTTTGATGCTATTTCTAATTGTTTTCTCTTCCCTTCGAATTCTTCCTGTGATGTTGGTACCAAATAAGCTTTTGGTCTATCGTATAGATTTTGATTATCCCTTGGTCCAATAACAGATTTTGATGCTATTTCTAATTGTTTTCTCTTCCCTTCGAATTCTTCCTGTGATGTTGGTACCAAATAAGCTTTTGGTCTATCGTATAGATTTTGATTATCTCATGGTCCAATAACAGATTTTGATGCTATTTCTAATTGTTTTCTCTTCCCTTTGAATTCTTCCTGTGATGTTGGTACCAAATAAGCTTTTGGTCTATCGTATAGATTTTGATTATCCCATGGTCTAATAACAGATTTTGATGCTATTTCTAATTGTTTTCTCTTCCCTTCGAATTCTTCGTGTGATGTTGGTACCAAATAAGCTTTTGGTCTATCGTATAGATTTTGATTATCCCATGGTCTAATAACAGATTTTGATGCTATTTCTAATTGTTTTCTCTTCCCTTCGAATTCTTCCTGTGATGTTGGTACCAAATAAGCTTTTGGTCTATCGTATAGATTTTGATTATCCCATGGTCCAATAACAGATTTTGATGCTATTTCTAATTGTTTTCTCTTCCCTTCGAACTCTTCGTGTGATGTTGGTACCAAATAAGCTTTTGGTCTATCGTATAGATTTTGATTATCCCATGGTCCAATAACAGATTTTGATGCTATTTCTAATTGTTTTCTCTTCCCTTCGAATTCTTCGTGTGATGTTGGTACCAAATAAGCTTTTGGTCTATCGTATAGATTTTGATTATCCCATGGTCCAATAACAGATTTTGATGCTATTTCTAATTGTTTTCTCTTCCCTTCGAATTCTTCCTGTGATGTTGGTACCAAATAAGCTTTTTGTCTATCGTATAGATTTTGATTATCCCATGGTCCAATAACAGATTTTGATGCTATTTCTAATTGTTTTCTCTTCCCTTCGAATTCTTCGTTTGATGTTGGTACCAAGTTAGGTTTTGGTCTATCGTATAGATTTTGATTATCCCATGGTCTAATAACAGATTATGATGATATTTCTAATTGTTTTCTCTTCCCTTCGAATTCTTCGTGTGATGTTGGTACCAAATAAGCTTTTGGTCTATCGTATAGATTTTGATTATCCCATGGTCTAATAACAGATTTTGATGCTATTTCTAATTGTTTTCTCTTCCCTTCGAATTCTTCCTGTGATGTTGGTACCAAATAAGCTTTTGGTCTATCGTATAGATTTTGATTATCCCATGGTCCAATAACAGATTTTGATGCTATTTCTAATTGTTTTCTCTTCCCTTCGAATTCTTCCTGTGATGTTGGTACCAAATAAGCTTTTGGTCTATCGTATAGATTTTGATTATCCCATGGTCTAATAACAGATTTTGATGCTATTTCTAATTGTCTTCTCTTCCCTTCCAACTCTTCGTGTGATGTTGGTACAAAATAAGCTTTTGGTCTATCGTATAGATTTTGATTATCCCCTGGTCCAATAACAGATTTTGATGCTATTTCTAATTGTTTTCTCTTCCCTTCGAATTCTTCGTGTGATGTTGGTACCAAATAAGCTCTTGGTCTATCGTATAGATTTTGTTTATCCCATGGTCCAATAACAGATTTTGATGCTATTTCTAATTGTTTTCTCTTCCCTTCGAATTCTTCCTGTGATGTTGGTACCAAATAAGCTTTTGGTCTATCGTATAGATTTTGATTATCCCATGGTGTAATAACAGATTTTGATGCTATTTCTAATTGTTTTCTCTTCCCTTCGAATTCTTCCTGTGATGTTGGTACCAAATAAGCTTTTGGTCTATCGTATAGATTTTGATTATCCCATGGTCCAATAACAGATTTTGATGCTATTTCTAATTGTTTTCTCTTCCCTTCGAATTCTTCCTGTGATGTTGGTACCAAATAAGCTTTTGGTTTATCATATGGATTTTGATTCTCCCATGGTCTAATAACAGATTTTGATGCTATTTCTAATTGTTTTCTCTTCCCTTCGAACTCTTCGTGTAATGTTGGTACCAAATATGCTATTGATTTATCGTATAGATTTTGATTATCCCCTGGTCCAATAACAGATTTTGATGCTATTTCTAATTGTTTTCTCTTCCCTTCGAATTCTTCCTGTGATGTTGGTACCAAATAAGCTTTTGGTCTATCGGATAGATTTTGATTATCCCATGGTCCAATAACAGATTTTGATGCTTTTTCTAATTGTTTTCTCTTCCCTTGGAATTCTTCGTGTGATGTTGGTACCAAATAAGCTTTTGGTCTATCGTATAGATTTTGATTATCCCATGGTCCAATAACAGATTTTGATGCTATTTCTAATTGTTTTCTCTTCCCTTCGAATTCTTCGTGTGATGTTGGTACCAAATAAGTTTTTGGTCTATCGTATAGATTTTGATTATCCCCTGGTCCAATAACAGATTTTGATGTTATTTCTAATTGTTTTCTCTTCCCTTCGAATTCTTCCTATGATGTTGGTACCAAATAAGCTTTTGGTCTATCGTATAGATTTTGATTATCCCCTGGTCCAATAACAGATTTTGATGCTATTTCTAATTGTTTTCTCTTCCCTTGGAACTTTTCGTGTGATGTTGGTACCAAATAATCTTTTGGTCTATCGTATAGATTTTGATTATCCCCTGGTCCAATAACAGATTTTGATGCTATTTCTAATTGTTTTCTCTTCCCTTCGAATTCTTCCTGTGATGTTGGTACCAAATAAGCTTTTGGTCTATCGGATAGATTTTGATTATCCCATGGTGTAATAACAGATTTTGATGCTATTTCTAATTGTTTTCTCTTCCCTTCGAATTCTTCGTGTGATGTTGGTACCAAATAAGCTTTTGGTCTATCGTATAGATTTTGATTATCCCATGGTCCAATAACAGATTTTGATGCTATTTCTAATTGTTTTCTCTTTCCTTCGAATTCTTCGTGTGATGTTGGTACCAAATAAGCTTTTGGTCTATCGTATAGATTTTGATTATCCCTTGGTCCAATAACAGATTTTGATGCTATTTCAAATTGTTTTCTCTTCCCTTCGAATTCTTCGTGTGATGTTGGTACCTAATATGCTATTGGTCTATTGTATAGATTTTGATGATCCCCTGGTCCAATAACAGATTTTGATGCTATTTCTAATTGTTTTCTCTTCCCTTCGAATTCTTCCTGTGATGTTGGTACCAAATAAGCTTTTGGTCTATCGTATAGATTTTGATTATCCCCTGGTCCAATAACAGATTTTGATGTTATTTCTAATTGTTTTCTCTTCCCTTCGAATTCTTCCTGTGATGTTGGTACCAAATAAGCTTTTGGTCTATCGTATAGATTTTGATTATCCCATGGTCCAATAACAGATTTTGATGCTATTTCTAATTGTTTTCTCTTCCCTTCGAACTCTTCGTGTATTGTTGGTACCTAATATGCTATTGGTCTATTGTATAGATTTTGATTATCCCCTGGTCCAATAACAGATTTTGATGCTATTTCTAATTGTTTTCTCTTCCCTTCGAATTCTTCCTGTGATGTTGGTACCAAATAAGCTTTTGGTCTATCGTATAGATTTTGATTATCCCCTGGTCCAATAACAGATTTTGATGTTATTTCTAATTGTTTTCTCTTCCCTTCGAATTCTTCCTGTGATGTTGGTACCAAATAAGCTTTTGGTCTATCGTATAGATTTTGATTATCCCCTGGTCCAATAACAGATTTTGATGCTATTTCTAATTGTTTTCTCTTCCCTTCGAATTCTTCGTGTGATGTTGGTACCAAATAAGCTTTTGGTCTATCGTATAGATTTTGATTATCCCCTGGTCTAATAACAGATTTTGATGTTATTTCTAATTGTTTTCTCTTCCCTTCGAATTCTTCCTGTGATATTGGTACCTAATATGCTATTGGTCTATTGTATAGATTTTGATTATCCCCTGGTCCAATAACAGATTTTGATGCTATTTCTAATTGTTTTCTCTTCCCTTCGAATTCTTCCTGTGATGTTGGTACCAAATAAGCTTTTGGTCTATCGTATAGATTTTGATTATCCCCTGGTCCAATAACAGATTTTGATGTTATTTCTAATTGTTTTCTCTTCCCTTCGAATTCTTCCTGTGATGTTGGTACCAAATAAGCTTTTGGTCTATCGTATAGATTTTGATTATCCCCTGGTCCAATAACAGATTTTGATGCTATTTCTAATTGTTTTCTCTTCCCTTGCAACTTTTCGTGTGATAATGGTACCAAATAATCTTTTGGTCTATCGTATAGATTTTGATTATCCCCTGGTCCAATAACAGATTTTGATGCTATTTCTAATTGTTTTCTCTTCCCTTCGAATTCTTCGTGTGATGTTGGTACCAAATAAGCTTTTGGTCTATCGTATAGATTTTGATTATCCCTTGGTCCAATAACAGATTTTGATTCTATTTCTAATTGTTTTCTCTTCCCTTCGAATTCTTCCTGTGATGTTGGTACCAAATAAGCTTTTGGTTTATCGTATGGATTTTGATTATCCCATGGTCTAATAACAGATTTTGATGCTATTTCTAATTGTTTTCTCTTCCCTTCGAACTCTTCGTGTAATGTTGGTACCAAATATGCTTTTGGTCTATCGTATAGATTTTGATTATCCCCTGGTCCAATAACAGATTTTGATGCTATTTCTAATTGTTTTCTCTTCCTTTCGAATTCTTCGTGTGATGTTGGTACCAAATAAGCTTTTGGTCTATCGTATAGATTTTGATTATCCCATGGTCCAATAACAGATTTTGATGCTATTTCTAATTGTTTTCTCTTCCCTTCGAATTCTTCGTGTGATGTTGGTACCAAATAAGCTTTTGGTCTATCGTATAGATTTTGATTATCCCATGGTCCAATAACAGATTTTGATGCTATTTCTAATTGTTTTCTCTTCCCTTCGAATTCTTCGTGTGATGTTGGTACCAAATAAGCTTTTGGTCTATCGTATAGATTTTGATTATCCCATGGTCCAATAACAGATTTTGACGCTATTTCTAATTGTTTTCTCTTCTCTTCGAACTCTTCGTGTGATGTTGGTACCAAGTTAGCAATTGATTCCATCATATAGATTGTCTCATATTCAAAACACAGATTTTTGAGCTATTCCTACCTTTTTCCCCTTCCCTTTGAATTCTTCCTTTACCATCCATTTTTCGATGCTGTCATCAGATGCTCCTACCACTGTAAATGTCGTTTCCATATAGAAATCTCGACAAGGCTTTGACGACCTGGCTTCTTCCTTACTGTACAATATTGCCAATAAAAGACCATTAAAGACCAAAATATATAGACCATTAAAAAGACAATTTTAGTATTAAACAGAGTAATGTAGCAAGTTACTGAGACACTGCTACAATTATAGTCAAATATAGTGGCCGTAGATTGAAACGCCACAATTTTCAACCTTCTCCACCCCCTACCCACAAATTCAATGTTGTTGAAGACCCACTGGCTTCAAAACGCTTCATTGAAACCGGGGGAAGGTGGGTTACCAAAAATGTTTACACTAAGTGGTTGGCTGCAAACTATTTTGACCAGGATTGTAGTTCCTCAGCAGTCTGCTTTTTCAAGGCTTACCCTTCAGTAAAACCCGCATATAAGAACCACTTCTTTTGTTAGGACCTTTCCCTAAAATTTCGTTTCTCGAGATATTTCTTAAGATATTTTACAGAACTACTATTTCGGAAATGAAACATATATTAGGAATTAGTCACTTTAGACAACCCATCCCAAAAACAAATATGTTAAAACGTCTTTAATAATCAAGAAAATTTTAGGGTGAAGCTAAAATATAGAGGTTCTTATCTGCCGATTTTTACTGTATTTACTGTCTCCACACATGGTGTGTTGTTAAACAATTTAAAATTTTGAAACAATATCATTTTGTTTAATATTTCACTTATACGATTCAAATTATCGTATTTTACAATTAGCTCAGCTTGTTTTACTACTATTCATAAAATTTTAGTTACTGTTTCAAAATTTGAATGTTTAAACAACACAATAGACAAGAGACAGTTTACATTGTTGCAAAAAGAATCGAGAGGCAAATAAAGTGTAAATTTTAAGTGTAAAATACTTTAATAGAAAAATACTTACAGAATTTACTTTACTATACTTAACTATCCAAACCTTACTGTTCATTTCCAGAATTTAACCCTTCTCCATCCCTTATTGTTCTTCTTTCTCAATCTTCTCACGTGAGCATCTTCTTCTAACTCCCTGGCGTAATCTTGAGCTTTCTCAAGAATCCTTTCCTGCTCCTTTATTCTATCTTCCATCTGTTCATAAGCAATTCGCAATCGGTTCATCTTTTCTTTTATTTTTCGGTTTGATTCCAACACCACACTTTTCTCAACTATCATATTCGACAATTCTTCGGCTAGTTTTCGATTCAAAACGGTTTCTTCGTCTCTCAGCATCTTCTCAGTTGTCAAGTTGAGACGAAGCTGTGCGTTGTCTTCTTCGATGGTTGCAATCTTTTCGTGAGCTTTGCACACCTGAAATAAGATTAGAAATTGTAAAAACCAATATAATAATAACTAATTTCAAAATCATTCTCCTCTTATCTTTATGGTATAATTTATTAAGGGTAATTGGAGAAGTTTTATAGCCCCCCCCCCTCACTCCGATAACATCCCCATTCTGAGAAGCCCTACTTTTGATCGATCCCCTATCTAACGAGTCTCCCTTTGAAGTGCTCGATTGTAAAAACTTGAAGGAAGAAAAGACAGGGCTGGATCCAAGAAGGGAGGTAAAAGGGTTAACTTATCCTTACTTTAGTTGCAGAGCCAAGTTTATTTAGCTCAAGTATACACAATGTTCCGATATATTGGAATCATACTTTTATATGCATGTTTCAACCACCTACGATCTCCCTCTAGGAACGCTGGATCCAGCCCTGATAGAGTTTGATGACATAAAATAAAGGCAAAAATGGTTAACTTGCTTTAGAGGGAATTGAAAGAAATTATAGCTGCAAAACGTGAGTATTACAATAAAGATGGAAACAAAGTAAAGTAGTAGTTAATAGAGAGTTGACTTAAGTAAAATGGTGGAATATGAATCAAGAAACAGACAAAGATAAAATGATAAATTACCTCACTCCTTTCTTCGTTCAGCTCTTTTTCACTTCCTTGCAAAGCCTTCTCGAGATCGGTGATTTTGTTCTTTAACAACTCTCTTTCTTTCTCGTGCTCTGCAATTGTTTCTTTGAAGCTGATTTCATACATCTTCATGCTATCATCGTGACTTCTTTGCATTCTCTCTAGCTCTTCTTTGGTGGCCGAATGATTCTCTGTTTCCTTCATCATATCCTTCCTCAGTCTATCCAGCTCATCCGCCATATCTTTCTGCTTCAGTTCCAACATTTTGCGATCTTCATCTGCAGCTGCCAGCATCTTTTCCAAATGATCTTCTTCATCTCTCATTTCATTTTCTTTTCTTTCGAAGTCTTGTTGCATTTCTTCCTTTTCCTTTACATTATTCCTCAGCAACTTCTGCGCATATTCCAAAACTTCATCGACCTTGTCTTTCCTTTGCTTTTGTATCTTGTGCAGCTTTTCGTTTTCCTTCTTCAGTTTCTGTACATCCAACAGCAAATCTCTCTTTTCCTCTTCCAATTTGGCGATTCTCTCTTTCAACCTGTTGGTTGCTATCCAGCATTTTTCACCGTGATAAACGATGTCGTGATGATTTCCTGGTTTACTCGATCTTCTTACTTGGAACTTTGTCTTTTCGCATGCAAGGAACTGAAATGAAAACAGAACTGAACTAAGCATTGATTTTATGCAAAAACTTTTGGCACTTCTTTGGGATGTTGAATTCAATGATTATTAGTTTGGAGTTGAATAGCTAAGAGAAGAGAAGAATTAGCAGAACCAATGCATCACCATAAGGGTCTATTGTTAGGGTTAGGATTTAGTGGCCCGAATAGCTCAGTTGGTAGAGCAATTACGCGCAAAGTCAATGGTCGAGAGTCCTGCTTGGGTTATTTTTGATTCTCACAAACCAATTCGATTAGTTGGAATGAATTAATAAGATTGTTGTACAAAGTTATTTAGAGGACGACCTACTAACCCAAAAGCATCGATCACTTTTTACAAGAATTAGAATATATCATAAGTACCCAAATCTTCCCTCTTATTGTTCAACTATTAAGTCATTTAACAAAATTTACTACCTACGTTTAAAGATATAGTTTGAAAATGACTTACACTTCGAGTTTTGCCATTCAATTGGTTGTTGCCTTTAAGCTTTTTGTTTATTTCTACGAGGTCTTTGATAGCCTCGACGAGTTGTTCGGTATACTTCTTGTCTTTCTCGTTCTTTTCTTGTTCAGATGTCAACTCGGCTTTGACGCTGCTTAGCTCCTCCTGCAATCTCGCGATTTCAACGCAAGAATCGTTGATATTTGGTTCGTTTTGCTCCATCGTGAAAATAGATCGATCGCTCTTCGAACACACGTAAACTGATAATCGACTAATAATCAATGTGAATTTGAAAATATTCTGATTTCAAAACGCGAAATTGTTGCTTTTGATTGTTTTGGTGAATTTTGTGATTGTGACGTCGATTCTGTGTTATTTGATTATCCGGCTGATTTGACGTCATATTTGAAAAATCTCGGGGCCTGGGTAATGTCGCAACATTTGATATCATTATACAGTAAAGTAACACCGTTTTCTCAATGCCAGTTAGACCAGCTCAAATTAAACAAGGTTTTTAATGGAAGACTCTGATTGGTCAATTAGACTGTTTAGATGCTATTGATTGGCTGTAAATGAAACCAACGTAAGACTACAAGCTAGTTTAAATGCAAGATCAAAAGTTGATATTTGTGATGGAGTTCATGGTTGAAATAACTTTAAAGGGAGTTCTGCAGGGAGGGTACTGATCCCAATCCCAAGCACTGAAATAATAAAAAATCCCTATCCCAAAAAGGAAAATAGGAAAATTCCCAATATTGACGTGTTTAACCATACCAATCTTAATTTACGTGGCATTCCCAAATCCCAGTCCCAAGAAGTCCAAACCTTTTTTCCCTTAAAAAAGTCAAAGTCCTCTTTTCGTGACCCTCTTTAGTAACCATCTGGGTTCGGCATGAATAAGTAATGCCTACAACACTGACTAAATTGTACCTATTTCTTTAAGTGCCCTAATTCTATCTATTTTACTCGTGTTGTTACCGAAATCTTCAATTTGAGAATGAAAGCAAATTAAGTATGCATACCAAGTTATCAAGCAATACTTTTGTGAGCCATTTGCTCGTAATTTCAGTTGAAACTGTTGAACATCACATTTTTGTACATTTTTGTAGCTTTGAATCATGTTGGTATGACAGTAAAGTCCTGGATCTAAGATCCTCATAAATCGTTTTATAAGGAGATTGCTTTTGCTCACAAGCTACCAATAACAAGAAAATAAAGGGTTAGAAATGGCTGGCTTATTCAGCTGAGCGAGTTTTTTTTAACCTGCTACAGAGACTTTTTTTTAATTACTTGGGAGGGGAGTAATTGATGAAAAGTTATGATAGAGGGGGCAAAAGATTGGGTCTCTCAGGTGCACATGAAAACCAAGACGTGTCAAAGGTACGCACTCTATGGCTGAAAGTCATTGCTCAGGGGTTGATCAGGGGGTTGCAAAGGGTGCAGATGTAGCCGTCAAATTTTGATAAGATAGATTTTGATGTTATTTGATATCTAATAATGTTCAAGCTTTGCCCTGAAACCCATCTTGTTTTGCACCCTTCAGTCTATAGTCCTAGATCCGCCCCTGCTCTCAGATAAATTTTGTTTGTAACATGAATTAACATAAATTAGCCAACAACCCAGAAAATGCGTCACTTCACTGTTGCTGTTGTTGTTGTGAGAACAAGGTTTGTAAGCAAGTACTTCACGCAGCTGGCACGAGACTGCGCAGTACGAAACATTTCAAAACAAGCGAAGCTGCGGCCTGGCCACGTACAGCGCTTGTAGATGGCTCCTAGAATATTCAAAATAAACCCGCTATCGTCCAGACTAAGCATGCGGAAGCGAGAAAAATGTATCCTTTGTATGATAGTTTCAGCCTTTTTAATGATTTGTTTCGGAGCTCTGTTCTTCGTGCCTGACATTCGTGAGAATTATCTGTCTAAATATGGCTTTGTGTGGAGTCCGCCTTCCGCTGCAAGTAAAAGTGCTGGGGAATCTGACAATTATATTGGCGAACCTGGACAACTGGTGCCTCCAGAGCAAGAAAAGAAAGCTTTTACAACAGGTTCATGTTATTTTTAAGTTTATATACTATATGAAGCTTAATAACGGTGAGCTGTACAAAGTGCTAGGCCTGTTAGCAGTAGCATTTAGCAAGCAAGAAAGCGGAAGGGTGTTCTGCTGTTATAATCATAAACACTCACTCAATCACTATGTTTTTGACATACTGGTGTTTAGGCAGTCCACCAACCTGCTGTCCTATTGTTTGAAACCCTGATGTCTCACCTGTAAAATAAGTTCTTACCAAGAGGGAGTAAATTGCCCCAGTTACTTTTATATGAAATCAAATATGATGACTAAGTACAATTAAATTTAACTGAGAGGTCATCATTGATGGATTTTATCCTTGCTTAGTGTAATTGGCAGTCGGATGCTAACTTTGAACCCCCTTACCCTTATTTTCAATGATATTTCAACAATATTTTCAACCATGTGAAATTCTTGAAGTATCAAACATTTTCTAAATTGTTTTCTTACAGAAATCTATAGCATAGACTAAGGAATTCACCTTTTCCTAGGATAGATAGAATTGTTGCTCTGTCCCCCCCTGGCCATGAACCCATTAAAGACAGTTTTCTTCTTTTACCTCAGGCATTTTTGCATTAATGTTAAGGGCTCGCAGAGTAGGTAAACTTATCAAGCAGTGTGAGTGTTACCCTTATCTTTCCTTTTGATGTAACCAAATCTTATCATTCATTTTGCATTTTTGTTTCAAATTAAAGAGGGCTGGAGTAACTACCCCGTACACCTTATTACCGGCCTGAAGGTGGGCTCCATATGTGACTAAACCTATTACAATAGGGTCATTATTCACAAAATGTTCTGTGACCCTTCCCTAAATCTCATGGAAACCTAAAGCACATAATGTAAACAGTGGTTTAGTCTGGTCAGCAATAGCAGGTCGTGTTTTATTTTTCATTTGAGGAGTTGTTTAATTTTTATTGTTGTTCAGGAACTGGTGTTCGAATAGTAACTAAACAATCAAAAGGCTTGTTTTATATGCTAATGATAGCAGCTGAATTTACAAAATAATATTCATGCAAGGTTCAGGGCCGCTGTCAGATAGTGCTGGGTCACGCATAAAGAAAACTGTTTGAGAAACACCCCTTACGAAAGAGCTCCTCTGATATTTAATCTACAAAACGACTGCCTATCGGCTAATTTGTGATAAAATAAATGATTTGACACCTTGTTTCTTGAATGCTATTACACTATCTGTTACAAGATCTTTATATTTCCCTTTAAAGTCAGACTTTCTCATTCTGAGTAAGAATCTTATATTCTGGAGAAAATCATTCCGATAAAACTTAATGGCATTTTATGGATTTCTTGGGAGATTTCAAAAAGTATCTATAGATTCTGATATTTTAAAGAATTTCTAAGATCGTAAGTCAGATTATGGCAAATAATTTTATTTTGATTTTGAATTTTTGTTTGATTTATGACTTTTGAAACTTTTAGTTAAAGTGTACAAACTTTTTTGAGTGCTTTATCCCTCGTTATTTGCTGTCTCCTTCCATAGAACTCTTGCTGAAAGTGGATTGATACTAAGCTCTGATCTTCTTTCACAGATGTACCTTACGAAGACCCAAGCACAGACCCACCCTTGGAAATCCACAATGCTCATGAATCTCATGAAGAATTAAAAAAACAAATAGCCATAGATAAACAGAAATTCATAGAAAAGAAAAATGCTGATAAAAGGGCAGAGGAAGAGAAGAAGAAGCAGGAGTTGCTGGATGCTGTACCTCATGCAAACGACGCAGCTCTCAAACCTGGAGGAGGGGAACCAGATGATTTGGAGACTACCAAAAGAAGAAATTACATTAAAAGGGTAATTGAATGTTGTTTATTGTTTACTTACAATTAAGCCCTCAATATGACCCATGTAAATAATTCAGTACTAATCTGTGCCAGCACTAAAATCCTGAAATCATCAGGCAGGAATGACCGATTGGTAAGATCACTTAACCCTGGTTCAAAGAGTCCCAGATTTAAAACCACCTTCAGAACTGTCACATAAAGTGTGAGGAGAGAATTTGCCAGCTTTCTATAATTCCAGGCAAAAAGGCAAAAGGAATCATATGGTATGAATCACTGGATAAACCAAACAGCTACTACACTAAGCTATTGACCTGATTTATTAAAGCAGTTAGCATACTTTGCCTAAGCTCCGCTATTTAAGGTTTTTCGGTGAAATCCTGAGATACTTGCTGGTGTTTCATGAGTTTCTTTGGAAGACACAATATTTGACATGATAGTCATCACTTTTCATGACAAGCCTTTGATATTTAGTAGGCCCTACTAGATACCAAAGGCTTCATGATAAGTGGTGACTATCATGTCAAATATTTTCCAAGAAACAGCCTTGATAAGACCGAATGTATTTACTTCTTTTTAAGAATCGGATAATTAGTATTGCTTCATTCAATCAATTTGACTTGCTAAACAAGGATTTTGTTCGGTCAACAGGACTATTTGTAATGACCCAAGCTGAATAATCCTGTTTGCATTTCTAATCTCCTTACATTGTATCAACACCACAATCCCAGACAGAATAATAAACATGGAAGAGAAAACATCTAATGAATAAATCTTCAACTAATTTATCTTATTTTGTATTTTAGATGATGAAAGTAGCCTGGGATGGCTACTCACAGCATGCATTTGGGCAAAATGAGTTGAAGCCAATTAGCAAGACTGGTCACTCCGCAGGGATTTTCGGAGGAGGCAGCTCCATGGGGGCCTCTATTGTTGATGCATTGGATACTTTATACATCATGGGATTAACTGATGAATACAAAAAGGGCAGAGACTGGGTTGCTCTTAATTTGAACTTTAACATTGTGAGTATATCATCTTGAAGTTTGTCAGAAAGGTTTTTAGACATCATGCAAAACCTCTTCTCTTAGGGAACTCCAATGCTTTCTATTTGCGAAAAACCTGTTCACTGGCTATGAAATAAGCTATGAAATAAGCTATGAAATAAGCTATGAAATAAGCTATGAAAAGTCTATAAGCTTTGAAAATGCTATTATTTCCTTCTACAATATTCTGATGTATGTAAACTCAGGCCTGGCGTAAGCTGTTTATAGTTGGTCTGGTTCGTGATAAACCATTGGGTCTTGGGTATACCCCTGAAAATTTTTAAATCTAGATTCTCTCAGATACAAATTTGTGCATTTACAGAACATGATTTACCTAAAAGAATGGAAATTTACCGTAAAAATCTAATTTTTTATGGATCAGATATTTTTTTAAAAGAGAGTAACTTAGCCCAATATTTGGTCCGGCCAAAGCCACACCGACTGCTTGCACTGGGACTGAAACCGAATAAAGAATCTTTATCAAGAAAACAGAATAAAGAATTTCTTTTCTCTGACAAGGTTATGTTTTGAGTTCTTCAGCTTTCCAATGGACCACTTTCAAATTAATGCTGACATCTTGGATAACTGCGATTTCGTCCCAAAGAAATCTTATATCAACCCAGGATGCTTGGCATGAACTCAAAGAAATCAAATGCAATGAACTAAGCTCTACACAGGGAGCAGAACAGCATTCATCATTATGGTAGAATTAATAGGAATATGATCCATTAGTAGGAACGCAATTTATTATCTTTGTTTTTGATTTGCTATGAGATTTCCCATATCTCTTCTGTCCTCCACCCAGGCCATTCTCGTCTTCTGATTAAACAAATGAAGGGAAAGAATACAAATCAAAGACAGAAAGTATTCACTGTGACCAGATTTGTCATGTATGACTTTTCTTTCATTTTCAGGGTGCTTATGTGTCCGTGTTTGAAATTGTCATCAGGTTTCTTGGGGGATTACTCAGTGTCTATGGTTTCACTAAAGATGAGGTAACAATTCATCATATTTTTGCATCTTACTGCCTGATTTTATCTTATTTCCTTGAAAGTGTCTGTTTGTTCCAAAATCCTGTGGAGAAGGTGAAATAGACTTGGTAACCAGCTGTATTGGCATAAGTCTTCTATTTTCCGTTTTAATTCAAAGCTCAGATTTCAGAAAGACATAAAAATATTCAAAAAAATTAATCACAGCCAAATTATCACGGGCCAAAAGATCTTATATATTTGTACTTTTGATTTTTTTCACTCTTTTGAAGCAATGAATATTTGTTTATTGAATCAAGTGTGTTTTTAACTGATTTTAGTTATCAACAATTAGTTATCTTTCATTGCTTCAGGTCTATAAAGTGAAAGCAAGAGAACTGGGAGACAAACTTCTGCCTGCATTTAATACCCCTTCCGGGATACCGTGGGGGCTACTCAATTTGCAAAGGTAAATATATTAATTCTATGTTTATGTATGCACCTGCAATAAATCAAATTTCATTAGCAAACATGTGAACCACAAGAGTACGGGAATCTGTCATATCATCTTGTATAGCTTATTTAATTTTGTGTGTAATCTTTAATTTACGATACAAGCAAGATAAGCATTCATCCATTGAATCCTCAAAAGTACTTAAAGTACTTATTTTTAAAATGATATTTTGTACCTGGATTTTTTTTTTTCAATTTAAATTGTATTTGATTGGATTGTTTTCTCCTTTATTATAGCGGTGGTGGAATGAATTACGGCTGGGCATCTGGAGGACAATCCATTCTCGCCGAATTCGGAACACTCCATCTTGAATTCACATATCTGTCTCACATCACTGGCAATCCTGTTTACGCGCAAAAGGTATTTTAACCTTCAGGTTGGAAAATTTTGCATAGGTCATTTCTAATCGCAGCTCATCGGCAAAAATTTCAAATCCTGTATAGGGATGAATTCCTCAAAAAATCCTTTAAACACAAACCCAACATTTACCTCATGATTACTAAGCGCCTACCAAAAGCCCAAAAAACTCTCTTAAACCCTAAAAAGACCATACCAGATCCTGAACCCTCCTTTAACCTTCACTGAATCCTTAGTGAACACCAACAGGGCCCTTATTTTTTATGTTATAGAATGGCAAAAATATGGGAAATACAGCCACACATGTAATACTTTGGAATGTGCGAGTCTGTCTGCATGGGAACCCTGCATCTCATAATATGTAGACAGAAGTAGTTTTTTTCCCACTAAGCCTGTTATGATTTCTCAATTTGCAATTTTCGCGTTCATTGTTAGTCTAATTAGACACCCTGTGATGATTATTTGTCTTGCTATACCAATCATCTAGCTCCTTTCCCATTAGCCAATTTCGATCCACATCTTGGTATAATGATCTTTCAGGTTTCGTTTTCGTTCTCTTTCTGACAAACTTCTCTGATGATTGTGAGAGGAACAGCTTTAGTATTTAACATATTTTTTGTTATATTTTTTATTTTTCTTGCCATCCTGAAAATCTGTACCAATCAAAGACTGCTCTTATGTTATCACATTGTAACGTTTCTAAAAAGACCAGAAACTTTATTTCTCTTACATTGTTTTTTTTATGAATATTCTAATTCAATGTTTATCCATTTTCAGGTAAACAGAATCAGGGAAGTACTTCGTTCTTCCAATAAGCCGAATGGGTTATACCCAAACTACATGGACCCCAGGTCTGGATCTTGGGGACAAGGTAAAATATGCTCCGTTAGAATGCAGTATTTCTATTGGAAACATTGATGATAATAATTATAATGATGAAGGCATTTATATTGCACCTCAAAAGGTGCATTACATAATTTACATAAAACTAATAAGGTAATATCATATAAAGTAATTACAAGAAATGCTAATAATTATTGGCAAAAATAAAACCTAATCAAAATGTTCTTTACAAAAATGTGTCTTCTGTCTACACTTAAAAGTTTCTAAAGAACTCGTTGATCTCAATGCGTATGGCAGTTTGTTCCAAAGATGTGGAGAGGCACTTATGAAGGCACGATCTCCAGCTGTCACAAGCTTTGCCTCGGTGTCTCCATTTTCAAGTTAACCTCGGTAGATCTTGTCTGTCTTGCTGCTGCCCTCTAACTCTGTAAGGTATTTTGGTGCAAGATTGTTGATACATTTGTAAGTTAACACTATGATCTTGTATTTGATCCTGTATGTTATTGGCAACCAGTGGAGTTGTTTTAACTCTGTGTGGTTATGTCTCTTAGCACCGGTCAAAATCCTGGCAGGAGAATTCTGAATTTTTTGCAACTTTTGCATGTTACATAATAATTTGCAAAGTCCCTTTTGTACTTGCATGTGTTAATCACCTTTTTCGTTTGATCCGCTAGCTTGATCAAAATATGTTCTTTTTTTCTCTTTATCAAAGGCCAGCAAACACATTTAAATACATAATTGGTCTTATTTAGATAATAGTTTTCTTTTTTCGATAAAGGTTTTTGAAAGTAACTAAATTACCTGACAACGTATTATCTATGGAGTTGGAGATATATCTTGGAAGAATGAAATAATGTAGAAGTAAAATAGTTATGTTTCTGTCACTTCCTAGCAATAGGTATGAAGGTTCTTCCTTGAAATTGGACACAACCATCTTCAGGGATTTCGAAAATAACACAATTTAAGTTTGCAGAGCTACGTCAGCCACTTCCAAATTAGGGCCCTTTACCTTGACCTACTTGCTTGATTAGTGCAGGGTTTTTTCAAAGGCTAGCTAGCACACTTAGATATATTTGAATTATATTATTGCCAGAAAAATCGAAACGAACACATGGATTACTTAAGCTTTTCGTCTGACACTAACAAAGTAATACGTCAGAATATACCACGTCTGCTGAGTGTCAGACGAAAAGCTTACGTAATCCATGTATTCGTTTCGCTATGTCTCTGATATTTCTGGCTATTTCGAAGTTGTGTACCTTCCAAAGACTGTTCTTTCATATTATTGTAGAATCTGTTTCACTTGGCGCTCTTGGGGATAGTTTTTACGAATACCTGCTCAAGTCGTGGTTATTAACAGGAAAATCAGACCTTGGTGCCAGAAAAATGTATGACGAAGCAATGAAGGTTTGTACTTCAAAAAGTCTCTAAACCTTATATCTCAAAATCTCATTGAATGCAAGTTTATTGCATACACTTGAGATTTCTTTTAGGGGTGTTCACCGGCTGCTTGTAGACACCCTGAGGAACATCTGAGGAACAACTTCGGGGGGGGGTTGTTAAGTACTGTGGAGGATCTTCAGTACTATGGAGGGATAACATCAGTACTGTGGAGGTAATACCTGAAGTGCTTCTGTCTTCCATCAACAGTATTGAATATCCTACACATTATTGAAAGTATATCCCCACAGTCTTGATCGTATTCCTGCAAAGTACTGAACACCCTCCAATGTATGGGTGATATCCTAAAAGTAAAATACCAACTCCGAGTAACACTATTTTGGTTGTATTCTTTGCGTGTTATGTTTGGTGATAGTATAATAATATTTAATTTGCTTACAGGCGATTGAGCCAGCGCTGATAAAAAAGTCGAATTCCGGCTTGAAGTATATATCTGTTTACAATTATGGAACAACCGAGGACAAGATGGAACATTTGGTAAGCCATATCATTAATTACACACCAATTATCAAAACATTATCTCCTATCGCTGATCGGTTAGAGGCACTTGGCATAATTGAAGGGTATGCATTTGTCGCGCGGACATAACAAGGGAGCCTATTTCTGCACCCAACTATGGCCCTTTAAATACCAATTCAACATACCTGATATCGAAAAATCGTCGGATCCAAATGGATCCGTACCCAAATGAGCACAGATAGGCCTCCCGTTTACATTAGACCTGTGGATCTGTACTCATTTGGGTCTGCTATCTGGACCCATTTGGGATCGCTTTCCTAAGTACAGTCTTTGGATGGTACAGAACTTCAGTATAGCCAGAAAAATCGGAACCATAATGAAACGAACACATAGATACTACTTAAGCTTTTCGTCTGACACTCAACAGAGTAATACGTCAGAAAGAGAACGAAATAGAAACCTAACTGATTTATATACCCAGATGTGGATCGAAATAGGCCAATCAGAAAAGAGGTGAATGATTGGTATGGTGTGGGAAAACCAATCAACACCCACGATACAGTGAGCTGACCAATAAGATTATTTCAAGAGTCCTAAGGCGAAAACGAACTCCTTCTGTCTACACAATAGGGGATCCCTGGTTTTTATGTAGACAGATTCCAAAATAGCTAAGTGAAAGGTAGATCTTGCTCTGCCAATTATTCGAAAGCAATTCTCACTGTAGGCTTTAGCACACTCTGGGTTGTCGAGCAAATGTTGACCTATAGCAGAGTCATGTTTTAGTGAACTTTTTGGTTTAGAGGCACGAGATGGTTGTTCTCGTTGAGGAACAGTTTTGTTGCGTATGCTAGACGGCACGTGTTGTTTAACCCTATCACATAACCGCTGAGATGTGCGACCTACGTACCTGGCATCACACCGGCACGAGTATTCGTAAACTACTAGGCTGTTTTGTGTGGTAGGCACACTATCTTTGCGGATGGATGGGATTATCTTCTTAGAGGAAAAGACGAGACGGGGGCTGACCGTAGCGTAGCACTTGGTTATGGCTGTTTTAATTTGTTTTTCGAATCGCAAAGAGACGTTGCCAATGTAAGGCAGTTTTAGATAAACAGGGCACTTTTGTGGACCAATCTTTTTGTCAGCCGAGAAACCTGCGATTTTATTACGAAAGCAAGCCGAAATGAGGTCTTCTGGATAACCATTGTTGATGAGGGTAGATTTTATTTCTGCCAATTCTAAATTGAGTTTTGGTTCGGAACAGATCATAAGTGCCCGGTGAACCAAGGTGTTAATCAAATTAATTTTGATTTGTTTGGCACAAAAGGAATCCCAACGTGTATATAGGCCGCTAAAAGTTGGTTTCCTGTAAACACTGGTAAGAAAACCAGGTTCAGTTTTCTCCACAGAAACGTCAAGAAATGGCAAGGAGTTGTTTTCCTCCTTTTCAAAGGTGAATTTTAGAGACTGATGCAATGAGTTGAGTTTGGCAAGAAAAATATCACATTCAGACTCTTTTTCAAAAACCGCAAAAGTGTCATAAACATAGCGAAAGTAAACAAGGGGCTTTTGATGGTAGTTGAAGAGTTGATGCTCATGGAAGCCGACAAATATGTTCGCTAGCGCTGGTCCCAAAGGGCTGCCCATGGCGACACCGTCCTTTTGGCGGTACATCTCATTGTTGAAACTGAACTCCACAGAGCTAGTTGCAGATTTCATCAATTCAATGAAAACCTCCTCAGGGAACGACGGCCTTTCAAGCTCACTTCGGTATAACGCGTCGGCGCAAATCTTTATCGTTTCATCCAGAGGAACATTGGTAAACAAACTGCTGACGTCGAAAGAGCACATAAAAGTTTTAGTGGGGTTGAGCTCTAAGTTTTGGATAAATTTGGCGAAAGTGAACGAGTCCGAAATGCAATTTTCAGAGTACAAATGGAGAACTGGTTCCAAAACCTCTGATAGCCATTTCGCAAGTTGATGTTGAGCCGAGCCAACCATGGATAAAATAGGCCTTAGTGGGATACTCTGTTTGTGAGTTTTGGGGAGACCATACATTCGTGGACGCTGCGAGCCAGTGGGTCGAATCCTGTCATAAATTCCCCGAGCCAACTGTTTTTTGTTGACTAACTCTAGAAGGCGTTTTTGGAGTTTCTGCTCTAGTCTAGCCGTTTTGTCAAACTGTTCGACGTCGCCAAGTTTTTCAAATTTATTAGTGTCGTTAAGGACATCACCCATTTTGGTAATGTAGTCTTTTTGATTCAAAATAACGACCCCGGATCCCTTATCTGGTTTTGTGATGAGGATATCCTTGTTATTGCGCAAAGATTTTATAGCCTGAAAGTGTTCCCTATGCATACGAAAATCGGTGAGGTCGATGGGGGTGCCACAGTAAGCGTGAGCCAAATCGCTTAGGCGGGCTTTTAGTGAGCTGAGCTCGTTGTCCGAAACAGGATAGTGCCTAGCAAGTTGAGCAATTAGAATCTCAAATTCAGCGAAAGTCTCCTCTCTGTTGATATCACGGGCTATTTTGGAATCTGTCTACATAAAAACCAGGGATCCCCTATTGTGTAGACAGAAGGAGTTCGTTTTCGCCTTAGGACTCTTGAAATAATCTTATTGGTCAGCTCACTGTATCGTGGGTGTTGATTGGTTTTCCCACACCATACCAATCATTCACCTCTTTTCTGATTGGCCTATTTCGATCCACATCTGGGTATATAAATCAGTTAGGTTTCTATTTCGTTCTCTTTCTGACGTATTACTCTGTTGAGTGTCAGACGAAAAGCTTAAGTAGTATCTATGTGTTCGTTTCATTATGGTTCCGATTTTTCTGGCTATGCTTTCCTAAGTGTGCTCATTTGGACCCGTGCTCGTTTAGGTCCAGTGTGAACGGTTTGGACCGTTCCCAAACGGGTACGGATCGAAAGCGAGGCAAATTTCGCTTTGTTTTGTAATTCGATTCGGGTCAAAGTGCTGAAAACGAGGCTGGACCTGGCTGTGGATCCCTTCCAGTTTAAACGCGATCTGAAATGGATCCGTTCCAGTGTAAACGGTAGCAAATATGGGCACGTTTCCAATTTGGATCCGTTCTAGTGTAAATGGGGTCTTATATAGCCAGTATATGTTTAACGGAGCATGACTGATTGACAGCTGTAAGCTGTAAGCCTATCATGATTCAATAATTTTCTAAGAATCTTATTGAAACAATCTGTCTTGTTTTTTTAAGGCCTGCTTTGCCGGGGGAATGTTTGCCCTAGGTGCCAAAGGGGCACCCCCTGGAATGGAAGATCATTATTTGCAGCTTGGAAAAGACATTACAAACACGTGCAGAGAATCTTACCGAAGATCAGGTTAGTTCGTATTTCTTAACCGGTTTTCACTCATTCGACTTTTTAAGACATTCACAGTCCACATCATTAAACCAGATGCATTTCATTATATGTATTTGCATTACTACACTGAAGAACGTCTCTATAGTACTTTAAATGATGTTCAGTACTGTTGGAAGATACCATTACACTCTTTTTTTTATATAAAAGCCAGTAAATTTGATTTGAAGCTGGCTATTCTTAGATATTCCTCTATTTTTAGCCTGAAATGTTCTTAAATTGTTCTCACTTTCTAATTATGTGGAAGCCTGTTTTTGCTATCAATTGTGTTAATTGGTTTAGATGTAGACTCTCTTGACCATCTGATATATCTGTGTGCTGTCAATCTGCTTGTTTTGTTATTATTTGTCAGTCTTATGACTATTTTGTATATTTCGTATACCGAACTTCAACTTGTCAGCCTCGGTTTGTCCTTAACTTGTTCTTAAGTTTTGGCAAAATTTGAGGCTCGTGTTCTTATAAAATTGTTCTTATAAAAAAAGTGAAATACATTTGAAGAATACCAGTATCACTTTAGGTATTACCTGCACTGCGCAGAAAGTATCTCTTCACAGTACTGAGCACCCACCACTATTCTGAACATCTCCTAGTGTACTGAATATCATCCACAGTATTTACCTTGTCTTGCTTAGGATTGCTAAATCTCACGTAACACTTATTGTGATGGGTCTAGAAATTGGGTGATAATATACAATTCAAATTATTCTTTTCGTAATTTTTCCTTTACTTTCCACTTTCAGCTACTGGCATTGGGCCCGAGTCGTTTCGTTTCGAAGGCCCACATGAAGCCATTCCGTTGCGGATGAATGAAAAGTACTATATACTTAGGCCGGAAGTGATCGAGTCGTATTTCGTTCTCTGGAGAGTTACCCATGATCCAAAGTATCGAGAATGGGGATGGGAAGCTGCCCAGGTGAATTTTCCTTTCATTCAACTTGCTTTTATAGGATGCTTTATCTACCTTGTAATATTGTATATTTGCGAGAACAGTCTGTGGATGGTACAAAACTTCAAAAAAGCCAGAAATTTCGGAAACATAGCGAAACGAACACATAGAATACTTAGGCTTTTCGACTGACACTTAACAGAGTAATACGTCAGAAAGAGAACGAAACAGAAACCTAACTGATTATTATACCCATGTGTGGATCGAAATAGGCCAATGAGAAAAGAGGTAAATGATTGGCTTGGGGTAGGAAAAACCAAGATTAAGTAATCCATGTGTTCGTTTTGCTATGTTTCCAATATTTCTGGCTATTTTGTGATATTGTATATTTGTGAGAGCGAGTGGCCTAATTCATAGACAAGAGAAACGCATGGAAGACGCAAATCAACTTTTAAATAAACAGGGATATATATGATAGTTCTTATACTAACAATAATAATGATAAACAGTCACTTTATTTCATACTCTTTTCTCTTAGCTTTCATTATTCATCAAATTTTACAAATGCTTTTAATTCTTTTAAGTTTTCAAAATTGCTTTTGCTTTGAATTTTTTACACCACCAACTCCTTCGAAAAAAGGTTATTGTCGGTATTTTAAAGACAACTCGTTCAATGTGGTGTAATTAGTTTTCAATTAGTTCATTTTCGTAAGTTGTTGAGCAGCATCAGCAAAGTCTCCTGCACCATCCCGCCAAAAATATGATTTTTTGAGCTTTCTGGCTAAAGTTGTGGTCATTCTAGTTTTGGCTTAGTCACGAAAATTCTGTAACTACAACACAATTTTGAATCTTGTGTTGCAGTACTAATAGATAGTGTACATTATAGTGAATATGTTATTATTAGTTTAGTAGGCCTTCAATGGAAGTAAATCAACCAATTTTCTCTGCCTACTATGATTAAATATGATGATGATGATGATGATGCACCCATAAAGGAGACAACGCCATCTGCAACCAAGCAAAGTGTCAAGATTTAATCAAGTTTAACCAGGCAGTTGTGGTTTGAACAATTCAAAAGAAACTGATGAAAAATGAATAATGATAGAGAGAAACAAGAAGGGAGACTGGCTCTCTGAGCCTCTCTGGCTCTCTGTGGCTTTCTGAGCAGTGAGCCAGTCTCCTTTCTTGTTTCTCTTCTATATCGCTCTGTACTTTTGTACATTGAGCACTACGATGCGGTGTTAGACAACGCAATCGCTAATAGGGATAATTATTATGATTCGTACTATGACACTCAGTGTTACACTGGTAGTTTTTTCCTTTAGATCTGGTTACAACCAGTAACCTAAGTTCTAAGGGTTTTTTGTTCAGTCCTAGCTTACATTTCCAAAGTTCTTCTTAATATTCTTGCAGTGCCAAGGAGCGTACTTTTCTGCAATGCCTCCGTTTTGATGTTAATACCAATTTTCTTTATCCACATGTCTAATTTCTTTGAAATCATGCCCAGAGCACCAACGACAATCGGGATGACTTCAGTTTTTTCATTCCCCAAAGGGTTGCAATTTCCCGCTCAGGTCTTGGTATTTTTCCACCTTTTCTTGCTCTTTATTCCCTACTCTCACATCATTCGGAACAGCTATGTCCATGATCTTGCATTCCTTTTTCTTTTTCTCAACAACTAGAATATCAGGTCTTCGGCTTTGAATGAGGTGGTCACATTGGATGGTAAAGTCCCATAGTATCTTGGCTTCTTCATTCTCTAACATTCTTCATTATTATGATAATTGTTATTAATATCATTGTTATCATTATTATTATTGTTATTGATTACAGGCAATTGAAAAGTACTGTCACATCGGAGACGGCTACAGTGGAATACGTGACGTGACAGATGTGAATGTTAGCCACGATGACGTGCAACAAAGCTTCTTCCTAGCAGAGACCCTTAAGTACTTATACCTCTTATTCTCTGACGATAGTTTAATTCCACTTGATAAATGGGTTTTTAATACCGAGGCACACCCGTTGCCGGTTCTTAGCAAAGCCACGCAGAAACGATAACATTTAGCAGCATCTAGATTTTCTATTCAAGTTTACGTTTTATCTCTGACTTCAGAGCATGGGGCTAAGGGATGCTCTACAGCCCTGTAAGAGTGCAGAAAGTGCCTCTGGTCATGATAATCATACCACCAAACCTTCCAAATGATCAGTTGGTAGCTGTAAGTGGACGTGGTCTATACATAAGGGTGGGACTTACCTAAAGGGTGTGGCCATGTAATGTATGAAGACAGTGGCGCATGAACAGCACAGCAATAGACATCACATATGATAAGGATGAAATAAACAGTTAATTGCAGACGACGCCTCTGATGAAAATAAGGTAACAATAACTGTGCCATGAAGTTCAATTAAAAAAAGATATCTTGAACTTCTTCAGAAAGCAAACCCTCATCCAGCTTACAGTGTTAGAACTATAATTTTGTCTGGACTCTGAATCTTGCCTTGCCACGAACGAACTCAGGACATGATTATAACTAAGGCTTTAGGCCAATACAGCCTTGCCAAAATACTGTACACCTACAAACCAGTTTGGATGAATGTTTTGACCAAAATTGACGAAGATTTGTTGGAAGTTCGCTAAAAACGTGTTACATGAATCAGCATTCTATTTTTGTATGGGCATGCTTCCTATAAGACGACTTTTACTTGGAAATACTTCAGCAAAGACTCATCTGCGTATCAGAAACTGATTTTTCCCATAAGGCGAATCATCTATCTAAACATTTTTGTCAACAGCTCGTCAATTACCTCATAGAAGCCTCTAATGGTAGAAATAGGCAGTAACCTTTAAGGCACTAAAGAAGGCCAAAACAGCCTCAGAGGAGCGCAATACATTATATGACATATTGTAATATTTGACATATATGATATATATGACACATATTATAATATTTGACATGAATAATACATGACATGTTGTAATATTTGACACAAATAATATATGACATATATTATGTCAAAATCTAGATGTTCTAGAGAAATAACTTCGCTTTTGGGGAGGATGAAAATATTTTTGCAATCCTGGGTTGTTACTCAGTGGAGCAGTTGGTGAAACTATTGAGTTTAGAGACAGGTACTACCACTAAGGGTTTCTGTCAGAAAAAACGAGTGTAAATCTTTATTCCTGTTATTGATAGAGTCAGCAGTACAAGCTTTTCTATAAGGAACCAGTTTATAAGGAATCTAGAGCAAGGGTTACGCGTAAAATACAATTGATTCTTCTGCTCTATCGTTTCCTTAAACAATAGAAAACAATTTGAAATTTAAGGAACTTTTAGTACTGGGGCTTGAGTAAGGCTCCTTTGAAACCAAAAACAATTTCTTCATTAGGATTCCTAAAATTTTGAAATCAGCCAGTTTTAGATGATTATATTGTATGTTTAATGAGTTATATTTGGTAATTAGATTTTTAGCACAGTTAGAATCTAAAATGATGTAAAAAAAATGATGTACACTGTAAAAATGTTATTACCAAATCAAATTTATTTGCTAATCCTGTCTCGCTCATTGGTCCACAAAACTTTATCTTTAATCATCATAACAAAATGATAACATGTTGTCCAATAGACATTTTTCGATAGCTGGTTCAGAAATTTCGTGAATACACGCATTTTTTATAAGCAATTTCAGCTCGGGCTCAGTACCGAAAATTGCTTAGCTGGAGGGAGAATTTGAGTACTCAAAATTGCTTAGCAATTGCTTAGCTTTTTCTACTTAAAACTTCGTCTCTTAGAACACTATATCACAAGTTGTTGTATAACAAATATCAATGGGATCTTGCATATGAAAGTGTGCCAGGGTACTAATATCAACTGCAACCTATTTTTATATAGCTGCTGCAAGATTTTCATCGCCAATTGGATCAGAACTAAAATTTTCAAATTGCTTAGCATATTCCTCTATCCAGTACTGGAATTGCTTAAGTTTTTGTCTTGTCGAGTATTGACTTGCTTATAAAGAAATTGCTTATAAAAAAATGCATGTATTCACCACTGCCTACCCTTTCAGCCCTGGGGTACACGCAAGTCAATTCAGAATCGTGGAAGGTGTTCAGTCGGATAGTCAATACTGAGTGGGATGCCATCAATATGTGGAAGATACTATCAGTAAACGGAGGGCGTTAAGTACAGTGGGGGTCAGGGGATATCATCAGCACATTAAAGGGTATTGAGTACCAGAGGGGGGATAACATTGGTACACATTGGAAGATGTTCAGGATTAAAAATACCCGGGCACATGGAAAGTGTTCAGTGTTGTGGAAGATATCGTCAAAACATTGGAGGGTGTTCTGTGATGTTGGAGGATATAACTAGAAAATGAAAGGGTTTTCGTTACTCCGGGATAACATCAGTACTAATCAGAGGGTGTCCAGTAAGTTCGAGCATATCAACATCTCGTTCCATATTGTTCTAGTGTTCCAATCACTATCAGCTATATCAGTGTCTTCAGATGATTTGAAGCTAACAGGCTACCATAACATGGACTAAGATGCTTTCTTTGTAATGGCAATGGATATAACTGGGAAGGATTATGGCTTGACAACGTCGAAAGAAGGAAAGATGCTGAAATTAGTCTTATCAGGTTTCATGCCTATTCACGTGTGACTATACATCAAGTTTCTAACTAAAAGATAAATCACATGACTCAAACACTGTATACTTGACTGAGATTCATCGCCAAAGGTTGTGTAAATACTTCAGAGATAGGGATTTGATAGCCGGCTCCCCCGCAGAGGTCAATCGTCTTAGAAACCTAACTTTGACCCCGATATTTCCCACACCCACCCCCACCCCAGATCACTCTTTACTTTCTCAAATCTTAATCACCATCACAAGGGCAACTCAAAAATCACAGTGGCGTAAATCCCGCACTGAAGTGGTACCTACCTCCACCACAGCCTGGTCTATGATTGAATTTTTACAATTCACTTATTTATTTGATATAAGCCTATATTCATGAAATGGAGCTAAAATTCTGGAGATCAACAATAGAGGTCAAACGACCAGAACAATGGAAACTGTGGGCGGAATAATACGAAAAATGGTAAACTGCAATAAATACTTATGACGCTCACGTGATACTCTCTTGAGAAGCTCAAGTAAAGTTGAGGAGTGAGAGTCTAGGTGTTGCCATTCGTAGGGAAAGTCCTACAGTATATACACTCTTTTTTATATAAGGACAATTTTATAAGAACACCAGTCTCAAATTTGGCCAAAACTTAAGAACAAGCTAAGAAAAAACCGTTAATACACTCTTCTTTCTCTATAAGAATACTTAATTTTTTCTGAACCACGATATTCAAAATATTTTGTAATTTTTAGCCTCAGAATTTTCCTTAGATGATTCAACAAAAACTTAAGCAATTCCAGTACTAGATCAAGGAATGCTAAGAAATTTGAAAATTATTGTTAAGATCCTATTGGCAATGAAAATCGTGGTTCAGCTATAGAGAAGTAGGTTTTAGAGGATATTAGCACCATGGCACCCTTTTGTATGCAAGATACCATTTACATTCAAGTATAAAAAGCTAAGCAATTGCTAAGCAATTTTGAGTACTCAAATCTGCACACCGGCTAAGCAATTTTCAGTAATGATCTCAAGCTAAAATTACTTATAAAAAGAAATGTGTGTTGTATGAAGGAGGAGTGTAGGGAGAAATCGTATAATTTGCTTTTGTGAAAGGATACGTAGGGAATCTCAAAAGCCACAACAAATTCAAAGAGTGGCAACAATGTCTCAGAGGAACACAATGCGATTGTCTGGTTGCTGTTGCTTCAAACCAGTTTGCAGGTAATTTGTCACTATGTAAATACGAGTGGGTGTGAAGGACACTAGTTCATCGGATAATTCAGCGATAAATGAAAATAGTGCAGCAAAGTTCGCAAGATTACAGAGTTTCAAGATGGAGGGTTCATGGCCAGAGCTTCCGTACACCGTCCTAACTCAAATCATTGGGTTGCTTGAAACCTCAGACGTTGTGAACTTTGCAAAAGTCTGCGAGAATTGGAGAAGGGTTGCAATTATGTCACTGAAGTCCGTGAAAATTGATGAAAGTTTACCTTTTGGTGGATCATGGATAAACTCAAACCATTGTAATTTGGAAGAAAATTCCTTGTCTCCGTTTTCTAAACCTATCATTGCTTATGTAGTCCAAAGTGTTGCAGATATCGCGACAAGCCTAGCAGAAATCACAGATCAAATCGAGCATTTATACTTCAACGGAAGTTTTATTCCTGCAAGTGCTTTTGAAGTGTTGTTCTCAAGTCAGAAAGCAATCAAAACACTTCATGTTAAGAAAGGGAGTTTCGAAACCCGGTTATTAACCAATTTCGATTCATCCAAACTGAACTTCGATATCCCAAGAGGGACTAAGGATGTAGAAGTTATAGAAACAGTAATGAGGGGTATCACTCAACATGAAGCTAGTCTAGAGGACATAAATCTTTGGATTGAAGGTGATGAACTCCAAAGAACGAAAACCAACTCTTCTTACAACTTCGGACCTCCAGTAAACTGGGGCCGTCAAGTAGAAGATGAATCTCAGTCTAACAGCTCTTCTGAACTAGAAGAGGAATCGCAGAGTAAGACCAGCTCTGAGCCAGAAGAGGAATCTTACAGAAATAGTTCCCTTCAACCAGAAGACGAATCTCAGTGTAATAGCACTGCTAAGCTAGAAAACAAATCCCTGTTACATATAAGCCCTCAACCAGAAGAGAAAAGTCAGTGTGACAGTACCATTTTGCCAACCGCATCACTTTCCAAAGAAGCTGTTCCGCTTTTAGGTGATAGAAAAAACTATTTTTCTAATCTCAAGTCAGTTTCCCTTATGACTACAGTCATGGGAAGAGAAGAGTATGTCCACCCTACTCACAATCCTGATAGCCTTTCTGAAGAAACGAGTATTGAAAACTTCATTTATGAGGATGTTTTTCATGAGAATCAACTAAAAAGGTTTGATTTGTTTGAAGGTCATACAAGAGGGGGAATCGATGTTGATAACGGTAACATTGGATGTATTTCTGATGATGTCTTACCATTATCTAATCGTATCAAAGAAGGCAAGTTTTCAAACTTGAGGGTACTCAACTTTCTTGTTTTTGATTTGAAAGATGAAGATCTTATAATTGAGTATTGCCCTCATATAACACATATATACTGTAGAGTCGGCCGCCATGATTATGATAATGATGACGGATGTCCACTTAAAATCATAAGACACTTTGGGCCTCAACTCCTCGGTCTTCGCTGCCCAATAGGTGAGCAGACAGCAAAGCATATTGAACAGTATTGCTGCAACTTGGAGAGCCTTGGATTGCTTTCTGACTCTTCTTTCTCATGTCTTTCACAGATGAAAAAGCTGAAAATATTGAAAGTGAATATCTTCAAAGATCCTACAGTCCTAGAAAATCACCTTGGTTCATTAATCGAGTTGGAAATTTTGAATTATGAATACGAAATTGATGCAAAAGTGTTTGATGTCATTCGACGAGGTGCCCAAAGTCTGCAGTACTTAAGAATAGAGTTTGGACCAGGAACATTTGCAGATTTTGTGTCACAAATGGAAAGATTCATTGAATTTTTAGAAGAATTTCATTGTCTTGAAAAACTACGAGTGATGTTAAGAAGTGATTATTGGTACGATTATGGTGGTGATGATGAAGAGGAAAATAGTTGGAAAGGGCATGATAAGATAACTGAGTTGTTACTAAAGAACCAATCAAAATTGAAAAGGTTACACTTAAGTCTAAAGAGATTTGTCTCTAAAGAAAACAAAATGACCCTCATAGAACAGATGCCAAGATGCAAAATAACATTTCATGATTATGATTACTTTTATGGTTAAAGACATTTTTATCATTTATAATTTGTTTTTAGGGGGTAGCTGACAATAGTATCTAGGATGTGGTAGACCAGAGAATAGGGGAATGGTCAACCTAGAGGGACATTTTTGAGATGAAATGCAATTGGTCACTTCAAGGGTGTTGATTTCGAAAATTGATGTGATGAGGGGTTTATGGGGGCCATCAGCCTCATTTTTGAGTTTAAAGTCTCGTTTTCATGTATCTGAAGCAAACCAACGAGAAAACAGTTTCAAGCAGAGATAACAAATATCCAAAAGTATTTTAATCATCTTTGCTGGGTGTGAATGCTGAAAATTGAATTTAGAACTGTAAAGGTGGGCGACAGCCTCATTTTCATGTTGTTAAAATTTTGCGATCCTACAATTTACATCTTTCAAGGGGCATCAAATTATGCCAATGTGCTAACAACACCTATAAATTTGTTACAGTTGTCCTCTATTGGGCTATGAAGCGCTATTAACTGATTAATACTAATGGTAATGCTACTAATACTAATATTAATACTGATCTTAATACTTATATCAATACCAATAAAAAATGTTTTAGGATTGAACACATGGCTATCATTGTAAAGCTTTCATTGAAAAAGATTTTATGTCATAAGATTTGTGTACAAAACAATTGTGTTTTTTATTACACTTATACTGTTTTTTAAGATTGCTTGTTTTATCTTTACATACTAATACCAAATACTGGTACCAATACCAATACCAATACTGATACTACCAATAAAAATTAATACTAATATCAATACCCATACCAATAATAGTTACCAATAGCCATACCAATACTAATATCAATACCCATACCAATAATAATGACCAATAGCCATACCAATACTAATACCAATACCCGTACCGATAATAATGACCAATAGTATTGGTATTAGTAATAATTTTTATTGGTAGTATTAGTGTTAGTATTGGTCCAATGCTAATACTGATAGTAATACTACCGATAAACACTGCTTTGATGCTGATTTGTCTTGAATTGATCGTTAACACTTATGGAAATGCAAGCAGACCATCTAAGCTGAGTCGCAATGTTCCACAGTTCTTCAAAATCGTCTCAACAAACACTGCATTTCCAACTGTCAACTTCAAGGGGTAGGAACAATAAGTCATTGTTGCGGGAATGGCCTAGTGGTTAGATCACTCGACCTGGGTTCAAAACTACCTTCAGACCTGTCACAAAGTGTGAGGAGAGAATTAACCAGCTTTCTGTGATTCCAGGAAAAAAGGCGGAAGGAATCATAAGGTGTGGTCACATCAAGAGGAAGGACCAGGGTCGTTCTGCTGGATAAGTTTACCTATTCAGTGGGTCCTTTGTGCGTTGCACATAAAATCACACCTTACAAAAATAGTAAACGTATTTGCCTATCAACTATCAATACACTGCCTTGTATAGTTTGCCTATTCAGTGGGCCCTTTGTGCGTTGCACATAAAATCACACCTTACGAAAATAGTAAACGTATTTGCCTATCGACTATCAATGCACTGCTTCGATTTATTAATCTATTCAGTGGGCCCTTTGTGCGTTGCACATAAAATCACACCTTACGAAAATAGTAAACGTATTTGCCTATCGACTATCAATGCACTGCTTCGATTTATTAATCTATTCAGTGGGCCCTTTGTGCGTTGCACATAAAATCACACCTTACGAAAATAGTAAACGTATTTGCCTATCGACTATCAATGCACTGCTTCGATTTATTAATCTATTCAGTGGGCCCTTTGTGCGTTGCACATAAAATCACACCTTACGAAAATAGTAAGCATATTTGCCTATCGACTATCAATACACTGCCTTGTATAGTTTGCCTATTCAGTAGGCCCTTTGTGCGTTGCATATAAAATCACACCTTACGAAAATAGTAAACGTATTTGCCTATCGAATATCAATACACTGCCTTGTATAGTCTTCCTATTCAGTGGGTCCTTTGTGCGTTGCACATAAAATCACACCTTACGAAAATAGTAAACGTATTTGCCTATTATCGACTATCAATACACTGCCTTGTATAAATTGCCTATTCAGTGGGCCCTTTGTGCTTAGTGCATAAACCAATACCTTACGAAGATAGTAGATGTATTTGCTTACCAACCACCCTATCGAAAACTCAATAGTCCTTTCTTTATTTGTAGACTATAATTAATCTTCTTACACATATCCTTGACATGTTTACTTCAATGCAATTGCTCGTCCAGCGTGAATCCTAAGCGTTAAAAGAGCTCAGATACTCGGTGTTCTTGTCAGCTGGAGTGGAATTTATTCGTGCCTCAGATAGGTTTTTTGACTGTTCTTGCTAAATAGTATGGATTTAGTTTTCTTACACCCCGTTTAAACTAGCACCGAGACGGATCAAAATGGATCCGTACTCAAACTAGCACAGATAGGTCTCCCGTTTACATTAGACCAGTGGATCCATACCTATTTGGGTCTGCTATCTGGACCCATTTGGGATCGCTTTCTAAGGTGTACTCATTTGGATCACTGTTAGTTTAAGTTGAAAGGGTACACGGTTGGAACCGTCCCCAAAAGGGTACGGATCGAAGTTGAGGCAAATTTCTCTGCATTTTGTAATTAGATTCGGGTCAAAGTGTTGAAAACGTGGCTGGACCTGGCTGTTGATCCGTCCAGTGTAAGCTAACTAAAATCGATCCATTCAAGTGTAAAAGCTATAGCAATTATGGGCACAGATCCAAATCGGATCAACTGATTCTACTTATCATTTTCTAGTGTAAAAGGGGTCTTAGAGTACATCACCAGATGGTCCCTAGCTTAGTATAAATCAATCTAATTCAAGTTTACTTGTGAATCATGTGACTTCAGTATGGGATATACCATGAGTTACCTAACATGAGTACACAGGAGAGAGTGCATTACTATCAGCGGGGTAAGACTTGCGTATGCTTCTATAAATTTTACGTGTGAGGGTTTGAATACACGGAGCCAGAAGCAGACATGTTCTTGTGACACTCACATACTATCTAAGACCATTTAGGACTGACAAATAAACATGGGATAAAATACACGGATGAGAACAATTGGAAAGAAAATAAGAAAGTTCATACATAAGGTTAAACGTGATAAAGAGGCTAGAGGAAGTGACGTATAGAGCAGTTTGTCCTACTACATTACTTTGGTGGAGGGGTAGACTGATTACATGCATGAGCCGCAGTTATCACTATTGATGAAATCGACGAACGCTCAAACTACAGTTTGAGCGGACCCGGTTTAGTGCTAGCATCGGTTTCGTGATGAGCGATTTCTAGGACTCATGTAAGTCTAGTGGAGGGGTACCACCTAGACGCAAGTTGAAAAATATAAACAACAGCAACAACAGCAGAATTACTCGTTACATCACGTGCTTGACGCTTGGCTTGTATATTCATCCAAATTAACTCAAATCACTTCCCTGTATTTCGAGCTTGCAGTCAGTTCGGTAATGGCGGACGCGAAGCAACCCACGAGTACCGAAAGAACGATTTCCACAGTGGATTTCGAAGATTCTGTGAATGTTGACATTAATGAAACTCGGGCAGGACCAAGCAAAGTCATCGCCATTCAAGATGAAGTCAAATATGAGGTCGTTTCGCCGAATATCGTCGAAGTTGAAGGAAAGGTGTGTCCAGTTGAGCTGGTAACCGTGTTTCTTGACAGAGCAGAAGTGAGCAGAGCTGTCGAAACGCCTGTGTCTGCTGGAGAAAATGAAATACTCATTACTGGGCTTCCTCGTGTTATGGACGAAGATTCTATTAGGTTTGCTTAAATTTTCTCTTTTGGAATTTATTGAATTCAATTATATTTCTGTCTTGCCACCTTAAGTATAGACTATGAAAACGTTTTCGAAAAGGCTATTGCTCTTGTAAAAAACATGAATTTACCAAATTATATCATCTGCGACAAAAAGTAGTTTAATCTGACTAATTCCAATCAAACCAAATTAAATTTGTTTCATTCAACAACAAAATTATTAGGCAAAATTACAAGTATCAGTGGTAAATACGTCAAATAAGAGTAATAAAACATTAAAAGTTATAATTTTATTCAGTGTTGTCAAGGACACTGAGATAAACCCAGAGGCCCAGTGCCCTTTATATTGAAACAAAATTATCTTAAGAATATCTAAGAGCATTGATTATTGAATTATACAAATACATCATACATAATTGCTGATTAAAAGACTTTTGAATTTTCAGTGATACTGTGACTTAAAGTTGTAACTTACATGTCTCTAAGGAGTTAATGTTTGGTTGACACTTTTTTCATTGCAGCATCAGTCTGTAGATAGCTTCATCTTGAAAATGCCTTAGCCTATTGTGTTTGCTACTGTGCCGAATGATGATGATGATGATGATAAATGTTCGACTTCCTTTTAGAGTTCAGTGCTTTGGGGAGGCAACCATCATTGAAGTTTCCTTGTTGGAAAAAGTGATAAAACATGAAATTAAGAATGAAGACAGTGGAGAGACCTCCAAAAATGAAGAAGCATTGCTTACAAATGAAAAATTAGAGCTGGAAAAGAAGAAAACACAGATTAAAGAACAACGACAAGTTCTAGAGAAGGAGAAGGAATTTCTCCTTAATTATGGAGAGAGACTGCGTCCCACTGATAAGGTTCGTCTGTTTTGAGGTTTACCCGGGATAAAATTTACAAACCAGGACGATACTTGAGAGGGGAGATTTCTTTGCAAGAAGAGCGTTTTAGGGGTTTGAAAACTACAAAATGTTTGATATTCAATTTCAGAAACAAAACAATAAATTCGGTCTTATCCAGGCTGTTTTTGACAAAACCTTTCACATGATGTAGGGCAATGTTTTGGTAGAGATCCATCACCAATCATCAGGCGATGAGAACTGTGATTTAGTCCCTATATGTTGCAAGACTTACATTGGAAAGGTTTGATAAAAGAATGAATCCAAAGGAGATTAAGAGGTGATTTATGGAGTTTTTGGTGATTTGTAGCAAGAAAGAACCAATGATCATATATAGAGAGTCCGATTAGACTAACAATTGATACAGCCAGAAATATCAGAAACATAGTGAGACAAACGCATAGATTACTTAAACTTTTACGTTGTTGAGTGTCAGACAAAAAGCTTAAGTAATCTATGTGTTCGATTTGCTATATTTCTCATATTCCTGGCTATATTGAAGTTTTGTGCCATCCAAAGACTGTACTAACAATTGACTGTAATTGAAAGACTTCGCCCTTGTGGGGTAAACAAACTTCTTCTGTCTAAAAATACATGGGATTCAATGGTCTTTTTAAAGACAGGCTCCTAAATATATGGATGACCTTCCTTGTTCTGAGAAGTTTCCGATTTTTCTGGCCATTGTCAATTTCCGTGGCTTTCAAAGACTGAGCTTCTGCTTCCTTTCAAACGAATAATAAAAATTGTGTTTTTGTGTAGGGTGTCGATAAGCTATCAGAAGCATTCGATAAAAAGAGCTTGGACAGTGTTGCCTCTTTCCTCGAGTTCTTTCATTCTAATTGCGAAAAACTGAATTCCAAGATTTTCGCTCTCAAAGAGGAATGCAAGAGAATTACAGAAGACATTTCGGTCATCGAAAATCGTTTATTAAAACTGGCACCAGCACCAAGAGTAGATAGTTCAAGTTTAGATAAGTAAGTTCATTTTAGCCTAGTACTTGAATCGCACAATATCATTACAAATTTCAAACTTCAAGTAAATGGAAATAGTTGGTTTGACTTTGAATCAGTTTTAGTAAAGGTTAATGATGAATGTATTCACTTGCCTTAGAATTTCCCCCCTTCTATTTCTGCCAACACTAAGAACCAAGGCCACACTTTGAGCCAAACACTTTTGATAAGCCCTGCCTTCAGTGAAACTACCTTTTGTCAAGGGCTGCTTTTTGTAGAAAGCCCTGTAGACTTGAGCGTGAACAAATCACTTGCAAACATTTAAATATGTTCTCCATTCACAAGTTTTTGGTAAAAGAAAACATTTTCAGCTTATACATTTACATCTAGACATTTTGTAGAAAACATTTCCTCTATGAAACACCACAAATGATTTTGAAGTCTGATTTTGAAAATAAAGCTGCTTCTGGAGACAAATACAGTAGATGAAAATTGTTCAAATAGATTTATTGAAAATTAATTTTGATCTCTATTGTAGACGGGTGTCAGTTCTCCTGGAAGTTCCAAGTGAAACTCGTTTGAAACTTGTCTTATCATATGTTGTTTCAAATGCAAGCTGGACACCCCTGTATGATTTGCGAGCATTCAGTAAAGAAAGCAGAATTGAGGTAAGTTATTAAATTTCATAGAGTTTATGATCTTGACTTGTCCAACCTTGATGCACATTGAGGCCCTTGTTACCCTACTTTGTTTTTGGATAAAAGCCTGATGGCAAAAACTATCTGATTTGCCTTGTGTTCACTGTAAAATTACATGGTTTTCATGTAGACAGACTCCAAAATTCTTACAAGGTGAAATGTTGACCTCAGTCTGCTGATTATAGAATATTATGGTGTCTTGAGTAAAAGTCGATCTATTGTTAAGTTTCAGTATCAAGCAATGTTTTTCTATGTTTCCGATTTCTTCCACCACCCTCCAGCCCTGTACCCATCAAAGACGGTTATAACGTTTCTCATTTTTCTGATTTCTTTGCTCTCCGGGGGCTCTGTATCGATCAAAAACTACCAAAATGGACTTATCAAACTTATAATATTCGTTTTAAATTGTAGTTGCTTTACTTCGGAACAATTCAGCAGCTTACTGGAGAAGATTGGGTAGATGCAAAGCTTTCTCTTAGCACCGCCATGCCAAGTGTTGGTGGCAGCCCTCCAGAGTTGGATAGTTGGAATATTCAGGAAGAAAGATCATATGCTAGGAAAACAGAGAGACCAAATTTGAGGAGGGGGTTCTCATTAGCACGTGAAAAGCGAAGTCGGAAGGCTTACGCTGCAAACTATGCTTATGATGATGTGTAAGTTAATTTAAGTTTTGCGGCCTAATTGAAGTTACGAGATGGGAGGAAGTCCTGATATGATAAAGCACACATTGAGTCCCCGCTAAGAAACTCGCATCTAGTTACTTGGCAATGTGTTTGTAGTACCGTGGAGAAGGTTCAGTACTGGGGGGGGGGGGGTTAATTTCAGTATTGTGTGGGATATTCAGCTTTGTTTGGTGATACCATCAGTATTTTGAGAATGTCCAGTTCTGTGGGGTGATAAAGAGATTTCATCTGCGAAGAATTGTGTCTTTTCCCTCTATATCTAGCACCTCATGTTGTTTTATTGTTGCCAGCTTACAAAAACAACAGGACTATAGGGGATGCTTAGTAAGGTGGGGGGAAACCATCAGTATTATAGGGGAAATTCAGTACTGTAGGGGCTACCATCAGTTTTATTTAGTACTGTAGGGTGATATCATCACAATTGTGGGATGATACAGAATCAGTATTATGGAAGATATTCAACACTTTGGAGGGATATCATCAGTATTGTGGGGAATCTTCAGTAGTGGGGTTATATCATCAGTGCTGTGGAGGATGTTCAATACTGTTGAGGCATATCATCTATGGGGAATATTCACAACTGTAGGGTGATATCATCAGTACTGTTGGGTGATATTGTCAAGACTGCATGGTGATATTATTAGGACTGTAGGGGATGTTCAGTACTGTGGCTTGATGTCATCATATCTGCAGGGTGATATCATCAATACTGTGGTGGAGCGATATGTTAATCGATGACCTGCCGCCGACCGTCTATCCTCTTATTGAAAATATCTTTATGCTCAACTTCATTTTTGAAGGGTGGATGAATCAATGTCGTTTCAGTGTAGCCTAATGGAAGCACCACCACAGGTAAGTGACCACCTGTTTTCAAAGGAATTCAGAACCACGGTAAACGCAATGCAATTTCTATTTTTCAACTTGTATCAAAAGAAAGTGCAAATAACTTAAGTTTTTAAACCTTGAAAAGTTTTAATTCTCGTAGTGTGAAATCACACGAACCAGCAAAATGTTGCGTGCGGTTGACAGCACGCGTGAATATTTCCTTGGAATATTGAGTTTAAGCTGCTGGGACGGTAAGTTCCACCAAAACGTCTGGCTTCCACTTTTTATGCTTTAAGTTCCCTTGAGAGATTTTTCCGTTTAAATGTAGAACTTATTAATTTCATTTCTGGTGTGTTATTTGTCAAGTCAGGCCTACTGAAGTGAATATTACTAATTTCAATAGTTGATGAAGAAAATAACTATGAATAGGTGACTTTTGAACAGAGGAAGAAAATCGTTGTAAAAATATTTGACAGGGTTTCGACGTAATGCATATACTATTACTTTGGGCGTCATCACACAAAATGACGTTCTTGCTGGTGTTGCCGTCCTTGCTCCTCAAACGTTCAATATCTTAATTTATGATTGCCTCTGTTGTGTTGAGAATATTTTTAAGTTATTGTAGTTTTAATGACAAAGGTAGGGTGAGTTTCTGTGATCGAATGAATCAAATGAACGCTTCTTATATATGAGTCGGTCTTTAATTATGAATCCAAGTGAACCAGCACATATTTTTGAAATCTCTTACACCTAAAAACGCTACCAATTACTATCGGCGTTATCATACGAAATGATGTTCTTGTTGGTGTATTCTAACTCGCTGCTTAAACTGCTTAATTTCTCGAATGTCTGAATACACCTTTGCTTCTGTTTTAGGCATCTAGTCGACCGTATTTCGAATCTGAAGTGATGGAAGGGGTCACGAGCACGTGCTTCGAAATCGCTCGCAATTCGACGATCAAGAGCGACAATACAGGCCATAAAGTGTCCATCTGCCAAATAAAGCTCAGTCCCAAGTTTGAATACTCCTCTGTCCCAAAGTTAGTTGCTCACGCCTTCCTCAAAGCAAGTGTCAAAAATACGTCGAATTATGCGTTGCTCGCAGGCCCTGTCAATGTCTTTCTGGATAACAATTTCTTGACCAAGGTTTGTTTACGATATTTTCAATCTTTCTCGCAAATTGTTGTGTCCTAAAGAAAAAAGTTGTTTAGAGAGAAAAATTATATCTTATGCGCCAGAAAAAATGGCTAGATACGTTCGATTTGCCACTGTAACTTTAATATTACCTCGAACACCTGAAAAGTATTTTGCTTTGATGCAAAATATACCAACTTCGATTCGGTTAGTTTTTGAGGTTTTTTTCAATGAAATTTTAGAATTAAGAATAGGCATTTCAGAGAAATCTATCTAGTATATTTCGGAAAGATTGTCGAGCTGTAGAAAACGGAATAAATGATTTCCAGTGTATTTTTCCTTTCGTCTGCAACATAACGAGCATTTTATTCAAGTTAGCTACAAGTATACTTTCCATTGATATGACTTTGATATTTAAGTGCATGTTTCCTTGCTTGCTGGGCCTGTTTACGTCTACTTTATTTGGAACTATCAAACTATTTGTTATGTTGTCTGTTGCCATACGATTTTTAAGATAGCTATGCTTGAAAGAACGTTTGTAAGCTCTAAAGCTATCGAAGTTTTCAAAGATTATCCAAAATATGACATGTATTTATAACTGGCAATTTCAACCATTTAATCTGAAATGTTCTCTTTCCCAGTTTAGTCTCATTTGGATGCAGTAAGTCCTTTGGAAGAATTCGACGTCTCTTTAGGAGTGGATGCGGCCGTGAAAGTGACCTACAAACCTCTGAAGAAATACAAACAGAGAACGGGGCTGGTTTCTAAACACATAAACACGCAATTCCACCAAGAGATCGTTGTTAAGAACACCAAAGCTTCAGCCGTGCGAATAACCATCACTGATTCGCTGCCGAAGAGTGCAGACGATAGGATCAAGGTCAGGATGCATTGGATTTCGTTTGTTGCTTTTTATGATTTTCATAGGTAAGAAAAAGAAAGAAGACTGGCTGTCTGTTACTTAACCTCTTCTGCTTACGCAATCACCAGACAGATAATAATGATCTGCTTACTTAATCACCAGACAGATAATAATGATTTTTATATGAGCTGATCATTATAGTCTGTCTGATGATTGTATAAGCATGAAACGTTAATTAACAGAGATTCTCCCATGGTGTGGTTGGCTCTTAATACTAAGCCCTATTAGAAATATAATGTATATACTCTTTTTTTCACAAGAAAAATTTTATAAGAAAACCAGCCTCAAATTTTGCCCGAACTTAAGAACAAGCTGAAAACAAACCGAGGCTGGTCTTTCTTGGCTTAATATAGAATTTCATCAAATCACCATGAAACTGACAAATAATTACAAAACAAGTAGAACGAGAGCATATAGATGTGTCAGATGGTCAAGAGAGTTAAAATTTACAACCATTAAAAAACTGGTAGCAAAGGCGGGCTTCCAAATCAAGTTAAAGTAAGAACATTTTAAGAACATTTCAGGCTGAGAATATAGTAATATTTCAGAACAGCCAGCTTCAAATGAATTTTACTGATTCTTATAAAAAAAGAGCGTAGAGCAATTAGTTTATGTATTGGATATAATTCCAAATCACAACCTTTCTGAATTCCTTATTTTTGGATTTTTATCCTACAAAGCAGCCTGTAGGCTCTCAAACATCCAGGTTCTTATCAGTGGTGTCTTTTTAGGATATCGAGTTTTTTGATTATCTTTTTGGACATGTATTGGTGCTGATCGAGTGAGTTTTTTTGTTCAACTTGTCTACGTAAGTCCACAACAGATCTTATTTCCATATAGGGCAGGATAGTACCCAGAATATTACTAGATATGGCTAAAAAAACTCCATCAGACCCAAGTTCAAGTAGGGAAGCTGTATCACTCACTTCATCACTAAACAAAGAAAAAAATGAGTTCATAGCCTCGTTTGTGAATTAAGATTTATGCGAAGTCTTTTCGGAGAAAGAAAAATACCAAGTACGACTTCAGAAGAATAAAAACGTTAGATATCCTAAAAGTGATTACCACGAAGTATGGGATCCAATTTTTAAGTTATCTTGGGCCTAGCATCTGGAATTCCCCCCGAATTTTAAGTTAGCTTCCTCTGCAAATCATTCAAATCATTGGAAATACTTGTTTACTTGATAACGTAGCTATGTTGCTGCTCCTTTTGCCAAAAATAACCTGTCATAAGAGCAGTCACCCTTGATATAACTTTTAGTTACCTTATTCTAGTTCATATTTGTCTCAGCACTCAGAAACAAGCAACGTTGAAAAATATATATTATCATGTTATGGATCTTACTTTACTTACAGGTAACCCTGGTGGAGCCTGCTATTCCCAACGCAAAGCAGAAGCCGAAAGGCGAAGAGAGTGACAAGGCAGTCAAACTCAACGATAAAAACCAGGTTGAGTGGGTTCTGGACATCGCTGCCTCTGCTACTAAAGAACTCAACTTCAAATACAGCATTGAACACCCGGCGAATATTCGTGTCTCTGGTATATGAAGTAGATGGTGCCAAGATGGTGGATTTTGAAAATCACGTCTAGCAAATTGTAGATTTTTTTGTTTCATATTTTGTATTGATGAAATAAAGTGAATTTTATATGGAATGATTGCTGAAAAAAATTGTGCCTTAGGCAATTAAAGTTAGGTAAGATTTTTGTAAGTTATGTTAAGTTAATTTATTTTACGACGTAAATTTGTATTGGTAATGACAAGAAACTAGGGAGTAGATATGCAACAAAGTAAGAGGCGAAAAGCACACAAATTTGATTTTTTCACTTTGATAAACTCGGTACATCTATGTTTATTAAGGGATGAACCTTGTTTATCATCAACAAATTTAACAAATTTTGATAAACTATGATTATAAATTGATGAATAAGGTTTATCAAAATAAATCGCCTTCAAATCCTCCCATATTTGTTTAAATTGACAAGGTTTACTCTTTAAACAGACAACTAAACAAATTAGTGAACCACATTTAATGCGCCATAAAGCGAGAGGCATATCACTCGAGAAAATCTCGTACACTTTATGTAAAAATCACCAAAATCATAGAAAAATAAAAAAATCACAGAAAAATCACCAAAATCATAGAAAAATGAAAAAAAAATTGCAGAAAAATCACACAAAAATCGCCAAAAGCACAAAAATCTCGTACACTTTTTTTGTGAGTGATAATCATCATGATAATCATGCGCCATAAAGCATACTTTTCGTTTTCATAGAATCCACTTTAGAAAATCATTTCGAGAAAAATCGAATTTGATAAGCCTATTTTTGATTCTAGTTCATCAAATTTATAGTTAAAACTTGGTTTGTCACTTTGATAAACTGAAATAATAAAAATGAAGTTCATGAAACGATAAACCTTAGCCATCGAGTTTAATCTGGTTTACCAAAATGATAATCCTTGTTAATCTGTGACAAACTAGGATTATCAGGTTTTTTGCGTGCCGTAAGAGGCAATGAAACTGAAATTGTTATTAGATTGAATTGTGAGAAGTTTAATTAACTTTACTGCCGCACTATAGCTGCACCATTATCCAATCTTGACTGTATTATCCATTACTAAGTTAACTTATCAACGAAATGCATAGTTTTCTATTTTCACACAATATTTGTATTATCACTATTAATGTTATTCAACGCACTAAATAATTGTTTTTAAAGAAATTATATTAATCTATCAATTTAACGAAGGAGGATTATTTTATAGATACACTGTATCATTTCTGGGCCTAAATTTCTTCAGCTATATTCGACATTATTTCTGATAAAATTTGCAACGTTCTTCGCTGATTTAATGAATAGGTCACAACATATGCACTGTGAGATGCACCTACTACCTTCGTCAGGTATTGGTTAATGTGCAAAGCACAAAGGTTCAACTGAATAGGTAGACTAATCTAGCAGTGCATTGATTTGATAGAAAAATACGCTTACTATGTTCGGGAGGTATTGGTTTTTGTGCAAAGTACAAAGGACCGTAATTCAATAAACGCTGTACAGCCGTAGTGTTTTGCGTAAAACTGCAAAAGTCACCTGTATACTCCTTTCATATGTTCCTATTCTTGATCGTGACCTTTCTCATGGACTTTGTCGGCAAATTTTAACGAAATTTAAGATCGCGCGGCATTTTCGAAGCTTCGGTTAATTCAGATAATAGGCTTTGGCTACCTTTATAGATTGCGCATAAGAAAAGCGAGTGTTGCTAATATTTTACCCCCTGACAGTATCACAGTGGTTTAAAAGCCCCAAATGATTTGATATTGTTCCCGTTCATCCCGCTCACTCATATTTTATTATCATTATTATTATTATCACAGCTTCTGCTCACTCCACTCACATTTTTGAAGCATTCAGGAAAACTGGGGGGTACATAGTATACAAGTATACAGTTCGTTTGGGAATGTGCTGCAAACGCAGGTGGGAAAATCTTTAAACGTTGGTTACAACAACTTGTGAGATTGTATTCTAAGACACAAATTTTTAAGTAAAATAGGCTAAGTAACTACTAAGCAGTTTTGAGTACTCAAAGTTGCCCTGCAGCTAAGCAACTTTTAGTACTGAGCTCGAGCTAACATTACTTATAAAAAATGCGTGTACACTCGAATCCCATCCCATTGAAGGACGTGTATCCCCCGTGACACCAGGAGGAGATCGACGGAAGAAAATTAAGTAGTATTTAGCCGTCAGCCGAACAGAATGAGGATGAATCCACCTTCCATTCAACATTAGGTCTCGTGATATGACGTCACTCCCTACCTAACTCTAGGTCGACAGCCGCTTGAAGCAGAGTGAGCACGAAATCATTAGAAGTAGATATGCTGTTCCGGTTTTTACGATAAACATTGGGTTATTGTAAAGGGTTTGAGTTAGTTTTAGGGGTCATGGTTAGATGTAGGTTAGATGTAGGATTTAGGGCTGGGGTTTAGGTTTAGGGTTAGGGTTGGGGTTACGATCAATTTTTGGGGTTAGTTTTTCTATTACTTCTATAGAATATCTAGAATAAAAACCAGACAAGGAAACCTACTTCTGGTGAGTGGGATTCCGTGCTCACTTTGAAGCAGACAGGTGGTTGTTCTATCGTACCCCTGTGTCCACTTGCTAGGCACTAGAAGGGCTGCCAGATCTGAATTTGTTACGCCAGATTCGTTGTATTTTGGCTTTCTCTCGGAGGGCCTTAGCGTTGGCGTGAAAATATTGATTTTGACTGTTTCCGAAATTCTGGCGGTTTTTGGCTTTCTCTATTAAAATTTATAATGGCTTTTTTTACACAACCTAGGTGTTTTTTTAAGCCCAAAGCAATAGGCATCATTTTGGTTTTCATGTGTAGCTGCATCTGCCATTGACCCCTAAAGAAGGGTTTGGAAGGACCCCTAGAAGGGTCTATTACTGGATTTTTCTTATTTAGAAATTTGCATGAAATGAATTATATTACTGTATTTTTTTAGGGATCTTAGCTTGCTTCTATCTACTATCTACCAATTAATGCAAACTTCAACAAGCTGAAGTTTTGGATATAAAAAAAAAAATGAAAAAAGAGAAAGATAAAGGAAATAAGATGATGTACCCCTCTGAGTAGGAAATTGTTGACAGGGAATGCAGCACATCGCTTTCTATTTAGTCTATTTAGTCGTGTATTGGCAATGTTTGGTCGATCCATTTTGGAGGTTATTCATAAGATTTCAAAAGTTGTTCCTGGAATTGGTCACAATTCACAATGAACCGAGCATAAAATTTCCTACTAAAAGGCGTAGATCAATATATTTGCTGGTTATTTACTTATTAATTAGTGTTAGTTTGCAAGGTTATTTTTAAAAGAAGTTATTGATTCAGTTAAAGCAACATGTTCTGGAAGTGCATTCCAGTCTATAACAGTCCTTGGATAAAAAGAGTACTTTCTGTAGTCTCTTGAGCAGGACATGGGGATGTAGGCTCCACTGTGTGTATTTCTTGAGAGTCTGTTTACTGCCTTTAGGTCTACACAGCTGATTTCAACTAGATTATTCCTGATTTTATAGAACATGCATAACCGTGAGTCCCTCCTTCTATCTTTCAAGCTTTTCCATTGAAGATGCTCTAGCATCTTACTAACACTTTCCGTATATTGGTATCTGTTCAGCGTAAAACGTGCTGCTCTCCTTTGCACCATCTCCACCTGGTTTGTAAGGTTATCTGTGTATGGATCCCATACAGGGCTAGCATACTCAAGTGAAGGTCTTACTAACGATTTGTATGCTCTTTCTTTTATAGCTGGTGAGCTAATTTTGAGGTTGCGTCGAAGGAAACCTAAGGTTCTGTTTGCTTTATTAGTGACAGTGTTAACATGTGTTGTTGTTGTCCATTTCAAGTCACTTTGAATTGTCACTCCCAGGTACTTTGCTGTTTTCACATGTTCCAGGGGTTGCCCATGTAATTGATATTCATAGTGAATGGGTGTTTTACTTCTTGTGATTGACAACACAGAACACTTATCTGGGTGGAACTCCATCCTCCACTCTCTCTCCCAGGATCCTAAACAGTCCAAATCTTTCTGCAGCTTCTTCGCATCTGATTGTGATTTTATTACTAAATACACCATTGTATCATCAGCAAACAAGCGTACTGTTGAGTCTAACTCATTTGCAATGCTATTGATATAGAATAAAAATAATGTGGGACCCAAGACTGACCCCTGGGGTACCCCTGAGGTGACAGGTCCAAAAGCTGATTTTTCTCCTTCAACTATCACTGCTTGTTGCCTGTTGCTAAGAAAATTTTTTATCCAATGATTCACACTGCCAGTAATTCCATAGCTGTTTAATGTGTATATCAAAAGGTCACGGTCAACCTTGTCAAAAGCCTTTGAGAAGTCCATAATTAAAACATCAGTCTGCCTCCCCTTCTCTAGGTTCTTTGACACATCATCAATAAAGGATATAAGCTGAGTCTCACATGATCGTTTAGTCCTGAAGCCATGCTGCAATGAATACAGGAGGTTATGCTCCTCTGCATATTTCATTATGTTACTGACAATTATGTGTTCCATAGTCTTGCTTGCTAAGCATGTCAGAGAGACGGGTCGATAATTTGCAGCCACATACCTTTGCCCTTTCTTAAAAATTGGTGCTTTGTGGGCTGTTTTCCAGTCAACAGGAACTAACCCCGTTGCAAGAGATTTTCTGTAGACTGCTGCAAGGCCAGGTGCGATATTCTTGGCAAGTTCCCTCAAGATTCTGGCATGGATTTCATCAGGGCCAGCGGCTTTTGCAGGATTCGATGTTAACAATTTTTCAACCCCATTTGATGTAATATTTATGTCCTCTATAACTGGCTGGTTTGCTCTAACATGGGATCTTCTTTGGAACATGAAATTACTAACAGAGTTCTTGAGAGACAGTGGTCTTTTTTGAATAAAAACAGACTGGAATTGGTTGTTCAGGATATAAGCCTTGTCTTTAGCAGATGACACTAATTTACCATCAACTTTTAGTGATGAAATACCATTGTTTTCTGTTTTCCTGTGCTTGATGTAAGACCAAAACCTCTTGGTAGCTGAGTACTCATGGTCATCTTCTGATGGTGTAAACAATTTTTCAACATATGTCCAATATGCCCTCCTTATTTGCCTTTGGATTTCCTGCTTAAGGCTCTTCAATTTCTTAGCAAATGATTGATCCTTACTTTTTTTGTAAGCCTTATACATTCTGTCTCTCCTCTTCATCATTTTCTTAATTACAGTGTTAATCCAAGGTTTGCTATTCTTGGGTTTGCAAACCTTATGGGGAATGTAGAGATTGATGCCCTCTTTGATACCTTGTTTCAGTATTTCCCACAAATCTTCAGAACTCACAGAGTGTTCCTGCTCCAGAACAGATTTCACAGATTTATCAATTTTAGCAGCAAGACTGTCCCAGTCTGCATTGCGGTATAAAGGGATTGATCTTAGCTTTTGCTTTTTTCTACATGGACTAATTTCAAGTTCAGCAAAGACAATATCATGGTCTGAAATCCCTGGGATGACTTCTAACCTGTTGACTAGACTTGGGTTATTCGTAAGCAGCAAATCCAGTGTGTTCTCAAAAGGCCTAATCAAATTCTTATGGATTAATAGGCCTAATAACAAGAACTGCATTCTAGAATTTTCTCGGAATCTTTTTTGATGCCGTTAACTAAGAATAAATGGCGTATTTCTCCGGAAAAATTGTATTTCGCATTCCCTTTTGGCTTGGGTAATCTGGCTTAGTTTTTCAACAAACTGGCGTTTTTCTAACTATTCGCATGTGGCAACCCTGGATAGCTGAAGAAGTAAAGGTCCATCCTCATCCTGTTTTGAAAGTTCTGCGGCCAGGCTCAAACGGAATCTGAGACCCAAAACCCTTCTTACCCGGCGTCAACAGAGTACCAACCTGTAGAAAAATAAAAACAAGATGCCAGGCTAACTACAGAGCAGTGAGATGGTCACTTGAAATGGCAAGAAGGCAACGAAACAGTTATAAAAAGTTTCACGTTATTTCGGCCTAGATTTTTCAGCAAACCGAAATGGGTATTGAAGGTAACGCGTTTATGATATTAATATTATCACTATTATTACCAGATTTAAAGATTTATCATTTAAGGGATGGACGACAGTTTGATGTTTACTCTAGGCAAGGGCCAAATTTGCCTCAATGTGTAATGACTATATGATCGAACGGGTATTGTTGACAATTAATGGTGCATTAAAAATCTTTTAGATAAGCTGAACAATAGCTTTTAATGATGGGTATTTCTGTCTATCAATCATCTTATCTTTTTATCGCCATCGTAAATGTTATCATTATCTTCAGCTTTGACATAGAGTGATGAGATTTCTCGTTCAAGGAATTTCTTCTCGTTCTCTTCCTTATCTTGCAAGTTGCAGATAATCAGTGATAAAAAGATTTGAATGCTGCTGTTTTAATCTGGCATACTTGTAATCTAACATTTATTTTAGTAGATATACAGCAGTGTCCCGCATACAAGAATGTCAACATGTGGTCTGAGTCCTTCCGATGCTTCTCTATTGTTAAATCATTGCTGATAGTTGATGTTTATATTGATATTGAAAGGCAGATACGCTTACTATCTTTGTAAGGTGTTGGTTTATGTGCTAAGCACAAAGAGCCCACTGAATAGGTAAACTAATCAAGCAGTGCAACCGTGGTCCTTCCTCTCGACGTGACCACACCTCGTGATTCCATTTGACTTTGAGCCGGGAAATTTTCTCCTCGCACTTAATGTGACAGGTGTGAAGGTGGTTTCGAACCAGGGCCCTGGGCCCCAGGGCAGAGTGATCCAATCCCGACACTGAATAGGTGTCTCTTATATTGAGGATATTTTCTGTGTTTCTTAAATAAGTGTTTCTTATGTGTGGAAACTTCTATTTTACTGTACACAAACACAAGGAAATAGCCTAAAATTCAAATGCAAAATGAAATGCATTGGACTCAACGATTCAAATTCATATTCATCTAATTCAGCAACAAATATGAAAGGTTTACAATTAAGTGAATTAGTCTTGCGGAAATGTTGCATCATAAATGAAGGAGATAGTTGCCTTCGACACTGAGAAAACTGACAGTTTTTGAGCCAAGCACTTGATAGTTAAGAGAGCAGTTGCTGTAGAGTGTCGCACTTGTACCATTTGGTTTAACAATAGAGCGATGGGGCATAGCAATCAAAAATGGCTTGTGCACACCCCAGATCCAGTAAAAACTGCCATACTCTCCAGACTGGAGTAGGAGCTAACAGTGTCACAAACAATTCAGAGAATATTTTGTGACAGCCTTTAACCTAAAGAATAACCAGGTGATAGTCACAGAATATTTTGTAAATGTAATCTGGTTGTCGGTGGCACCAAAATTCAATAATGTGACCACCCAGGCTGGAAAACTTGCTCAAGCTCTCAACAATGCTTGCACCTTATCCATTCTCTCAGATTGTTCTGGCACTTTTCCTATTGTTCTATAAAGAACCTTACTGCTCTGATGCTGTTACTTGCTGTGACAGGTTGGAAAGAATGACGTGTTTTCCAACCTCGACAACCAAGAGTGTCTGTAAACAAATTAAATTTTCTGGTGAAATCACAAAAAATTTTGGTTTTTTTAAAAAAGTTTCTACCTTTTTTTAGATTCTACCTCTCCACAAGGCTTTATTGAAGAAATTGTTTATGAAGAAATAAACTTTGGGAAAGTAAGTGCTTTTCATAAAATTTCTAATGTTCTGCTGATTAAGAAATTGAATTTGTTTTGTCATTATACTAAATAGATCTTGCTTTGGTTTCCAGTCAAAAAAAACAAATCAATCCAGGATCTGATTAAAGTGTCTCTAGCTAAATCAAGGAGCTTGATTGGGAAAAGTATTGTGGGAATAAAAAATGAATTGGGCAGGTTTCAAACCCAAAACAACTGCCTTGGTGCATCATTGCTCTACCCAACCACACATTTCAATATAGAAGATGATAGCTTTCTAATCTTCCAAAGCAATACACCAGAATATGTTTTAAATTGAAAAATTATTGTGAAAAGCTTAGCTTGGAGCAGAACCCTAAAGGCAAGTTTCCACTTGAATGTGTGCAGTCGATTCGATCGACATCGATTTGACATCGATCGAATCGACTGCTTGTTTCAGTGGAAACGGCATTGCTCAACGACTATCGACTGCTTTCGACCGAGCAGTCGATCACTGTTTAGGCCTATTTAAGAAAGCCAAATATTATTCCCATCAAAATCTTTTTAAATTGAATGAGAAATTAAGACCTGAGAATTCACAGTATCGAAATATCGTTTTCTCTTTCAGGACTTCTAAACTTTGTCAGCGAAAATCCTCGTTTTTTAGCCTTCAGTTTTAGGTTTAGGCTTTAGGTATGCTAAAGCTTCTTCGTAATCGCAAGGCTTGTTTATTAAAGGCATACTGACACGAGAACGTTAGAATATAATACAAGGGAATATCTTTAATAACAACAAAAGGTGGTTTAAATTTACAGGCAATAGGTAGAAATAAATTTTTACGCAGGTTGTAGAAAAAACTAAGATCTGAAATATTCCAAAATTGTTATTTTCAGTTACCCAAATCCGCATTTCTTCCTATCGTGACCACGTGCCTGTAACTTCTAAAATCTCATTGGTTGTGAAGTCTTTTGACTGCTCTCGATTGCTGTCGATCGATAAAAAGTTAGAATCATTCTAACTTTTTCTGCGACCGAATTCGATCAACGGCGGTCGAGGGTGAGTCCCAGAGAAATGTTGTGCACATGTGCAACATGAATCGAATTTGACCGAATCGATCGAATCGACCGATTTCGTTCAAGTGGAAACTTGCCTTAACGGCTACCAAACATCACCCTTACTTTAGCTCTTCAGGGGTCATTGTGCCAGAACACTTATATATCTTATTCATTCTTTATCTTAGATTTTCTAACATTTTAACCATTGTACGTAATACCTATTTATAGGTCGATGTACGGTAATTGTAGATAGATAGATTAATTGCTAAATAAATATAAAGTGCTGAAGAAAATTCTTTGAGTTTTTCAGTTCCATGAAAAATACTGGATATGGTCCAGGTTTTAACCATGCTTGAACTCTTAGTTTGAATACTGATGCCTTAAGCAGGGTGCAGGAGGTTTGGCTACTGCAGTACTAGCCTGCCACTGAGAAACTGACTTATAAGAAGCCAGAGAGAAGCGCATCTTTACTTACAAATTAGATTTTCTGCTTGAAAATTTATATTGCTTTGGAAAATAATTTCGATTGAAAAGATATGGCATCTCATGCAAACTCAGTGGCTGTCCTGTTGAATATGTTTTAGATTCTTCAACTTTTTTCATAACCTATAAGAAACCAGTTAGCTTGAGGTTTTGCAACATCCAATTTCTTAGTGGCGGCTTTTCGCACATCAATGTTCACTTTCACTTTGATTACTTTACAGTCATTACCTTAAAGAACACAGAAAATGTTTAGTTGACCTTATAAGATATTTAGTCACTACTCTAGCCACTCATCCATGATGCTTTGCATTTAAGGTAGTCGGAAGAGGAGCCTTTGGCATCGTTCATAAAGCTTTATGGAGAGGGAATTTGGTTGCAGTTAAAACCATAGAAGGAGAGGCAGAAGCCAAAGCCCTAAAAGATGAGGTAGGACATTATACACTTTATTTTCAGAAATTTCCTTTTTAAACAGATTAAATTCTTTAATTCAATTAGGAAAATGACAACTACTAAAAGTTTTTGTCCGACACTCATCAGAGCAGTTTGTCAGAAAGAGGATATGAAACTGCATAATAAACTGTACTCAGAAGTGGTTTTGGGGCAATTAAAAAAGACGTGTTGAAATGATTGGTATTTTGCAGAGACAATCCATCATGGATTGCTGGTGCGACAATTAGTAGGTAATCATCCAAGGATGCCTTGTGGCAAAACAGAACTCCTTCTTTCATATGCAATCAATGGTTTTGATGAAGATTCCAAAATTAAATTCTTTGTGAAATGCTAATCTTTTTCTGTCAGTGGTACAATAACAGGCATTGCTTTAGTTTAGTGATTGTTTATTTTATTTGATTGGATTTCCTACTTATGGCAGAGTAAGTAAAGTTTTCAGGGTACAGATGGTTGTTCTACTTTCTGAACAGTTGCACCTTAGTACTTTAGCAATCATTGTCTGCTTCTATTCAAGGTCCAACAGCTCTCCATTGTTTCACACCCAAACATAATCAAACTGTTTGGAACATGTTCAAGAAAACCAAAGGTTTGTTTCATTGAGGTTCTATTTGTTGAGCTCTGTTATTCTCAATATCCCAGTAACAGTAAGAACCCATCCACACGTATACGGATATTTTTGGAAACGCATGTTTATTTATCCGTTTTGGCCTTCCGTCCACACATAGCCGGAGTTTTCGGTGACGAAAACGGAACTTTTCAAAAACTGTTTGTGGGGTGAAGATTTTTGAAAACTCCGTTTTAATGTTGTTGTGTAAATGGTGAAAAGGTATGTTTTTGAAAACGACAAAACGATTTTTGTTAGTGATTCCTCCGTATCCGTGTGGACAGAGATTTTTTGAAATGCTCATCGTGTGGACGCAGATTTTTAGAAAACGGATAAATAAATATGCTTTTTCAAATATATGCAGATACGTGTGGACAAGGCCTAAGTCAGCAAAAAGTCCTCTCTTCCCAAATTCATAGAGAAGGATATAGACCATTTTACATACACAGTTTATAAAGAAATCAATAAAGACTATTATACATTGCCCCTAGTTTACTTGCAGACAGGATTACTAGACCTGATATTCAGTCATGTTGTAGGTAGGCTGCAAACCTGCGTCCTTAATGCTTGCAGGTGGACTAACCTTTAGTAGAAGTGTACTTCTGGCAATTTCCTTCAAATTTGATAAATGACGAGGGCAGCTCCTCACCTGGCTTGAGTGTTTGAAAAGGGCATTTAGGTGAAGCAGGACAATCGTTCACCTCAACTAGCCAGGCCGAGGACTTGGCTCACTAAAGCTCCTCTATATTCATGAGCCACCTATTTTTACCACTCTATTTCATTGATGTCCTTTGCTATGCTACCCCGCAACTCTCCTTCACTCCTGCGCAGTTCCATACACAGCTATTGTTTCTGGATTCGAATGGTCTTGGGCTTGACTAGAAACTTGTCAAAGTATTATGTTAGAAAGAGAAGGAAGATAAAATCATAATAAAGGGTTATACATAAAGGCTATCCCTATGTCAATGGTTAATAGATTTCAGAAATGGTAATTTGTTGATATATGTTTATCCCTCCGATATTTGAAATGAGTTATCTTTTAGGTTTACCTCGTAATGGAATATGCAGAGGGAGGCTCTCTCTATGATGGTAAGTCTTTTTTCTCTTCTATCTTGCACGTTATAGACCTCCTCGTGTTTAGATTTTTTACTATTACGAGTTCTGTTACTAACCATATTATCTTGCTGTGTCATGTAAAAATTGCATTATGATTTTACTCTTTACCTCATCTGTAATTTTGCATTCACATAGAAAACCTTTCACTTCTACAGTGAGTCTTCAACTCCTTTGAGGCAAAGTTTCGCCATATCGGTAGTATGGAAATTGTTTTTTTCAATATAAGAATGCAAACTGGGAAATAAATTGTAGTATGTAGGATGGTGAGATAGCAACTAACTTTAAGCCCATAACTTTAAGTACCATCCGATTAGCAGATTAACCTCCGAGAAGCATCCACTTCTGAAAAATGGCTTCTTTTCTTTGGGTCTAAAAGTGGCTGCTTTTAGAGGTTCGACTATGCTATATTCAAATGGCCCTTATCTCTTCTAGTATTGCATCCAAGTGAACAATGCACTCGCCCATGCTCATACAGTATGGGACATTTGATGAGTTGGGCATTACAGTGTGCGAAAGCTATGGAGTACCTTCATGGGTTAAAGCCACATGCCATTATACACAGGGATCTTAAACCTCCAAAGTAAGTGCTAGCTTCTTCTTAACTTTCTCTTCTGATAAAACTCTAAAATGGAGCTAACTGCAAGATAGGAATACAAGATGAGCCTAGAAAATGCACTGTTGCAGCGCAAGAAACTCCAAGGCAATGACCCTACATCCAAAGGGGATGACCCTGATCTTCACACATGCGCATTCAGTAGGCCCACTGTTTCTGCTGGATTGAAAATTGAATTACAAATCTTAGGTTGAGATGTAGTGATAATGGGATGACTTGAAGCACAGATCAACTTGTCAGGGAGGGGATAGAGGAGGCTACCTTGAAAAAGTATTCATTCATACTCACAGACAGGAATACATTTACAGCATAATCTTTGGTAGGGTTATGGTTAGGGTTAGTTGGGAAAGATGTGGGGTTATTGCCTTTGACTCATCGTCATCGCTTATAAAAAATCTAGGGACACTGTTGCACAATGATTTATCATGGAATTTTTAGGGGGCATTAATTTCTATTTATGATTTCTATCTATAAAAGCTATATTGTCTGGTATTTGTTGGATCTCCTTCGACTAATTGCATTTGTCGTAACTTTCATATGGAAAATGTGAGGCTTCCTGATGAGCTTTGGATTGCTATGCACTTGAATTTAGTCATGGATTAAAGCTACATTGTCTTATGTATAACATTCTTGAGCCACTTAAGCAAAGAACATTTCAAGGTTTTCCTGATTAGTCATTTTATTTTTCACATATTATCGCGATATCGCAATGGATTTTCCAAATGCTACTTCTCAAATATTCATGATTGTGTTTCTCTTTTAGTATGTTATTAACAAAATGTGGCACGGTTCTGAAAATCTGTGATTTCGGAACAGCCTGCTATCTACGTACTAACATGACAAGCAGCAAAGGCAGTGCAGCTTGGATGGCACCGGAGGTATTTGAAGGTATAGATAGCATCAATACTTTGATCGATTATTTTGACACTGTAAGGAGGTACCATCGGTACTGTGGGGCATCAATACTTTGTAGGGGCACCATCATTATGCAGGGAACGTTTAAACCACAAATACTTCAAGTATTACCTCCACAGCATGGCAGGCCCAGCAGAACCGGTCCAATTAGTGCTGCCGTTGGCCGGAACAACTTTTAGGCCAAAGCACCCTGCACCAACTTACTATGGAGAGCTTCCGCCGTGGCTGTACTGAAAATCATCCACAGTACTGCACAGATGCTCCCTTATTTTTCTATTGAGAAGGAAATTTTAACTCCTGAAACGAATATAGGAATCATTTAGGGAAGTTTAGATTGAGGAAATTTGCAAACTCAGGAACACAACACTCAGCAATAGACCGTAAGACAAGAGGTTTTGGGTTTGGGTCTTACACTCGTTATTTCTCTCTCAAATCACATCAATTTTTTTGCAAATCCTGCTTCTTCTCTCAGATTTTAATTTCATGTTTATTTCTCAGGTGCATTATACAGTGAGAAGTGTGATGTCTTCAGGTAATTCGCTGGCTTTTTCCATCTTCCTTTTGCGAATCTTGCCGTAGTAGTTTTCAAAAGTCTATATTTTAACAGTTAACTACACAAATAATTTCTTTCCACAATTTCATAGAAAATCAAAAACACCAAAAGAAAATTTCCTGCAGCTGTGTATTGCGCATGCACAGTCTGGATATTCAGGGGGTTGTACCAAACCTCTCAGACCGTCGAGTTAAAAACTCCCAACAAAACTAAGGGTTGAAATAGCAGCAATTATTTCAGTTTGTATTGTTCTCCTTTAGTTTTGGAATCGTCCTATGGGAGATGATTACCAGGAAAAAACCGTTTGAAGAGATTGGCGCTCCTGCGTTTCGAATCATGTGGGCTGTCCATAATGGTAATAAAACACTTTATTTTGGCCTTATTTTTGGCATTATTTTGGTTTTTTGGCCTCTATTGTCTTCTGGTCTTATTTTTGGCTTTTTATTCCCTTACGGCTGTTCTTTATCAGTTAGGATTTAATTGCAAATAGAAATGCATTATCTCTCTGAAATCTTTAATGGTTCTTTCACCTATTCCATCCCACCTTAAAGCTTTCATCCCACCTTAAAGCTTTCATCCCACCTTCCAGCTTTCATCCCACCTTCCAGCTTTCATCCCACCTTCCAGCTTTCATCCCACCTTCCAGCTTTCATCCCACCTTCTAGCGTTTATTCGAGAGAATTTCCTCCTGCCCTGATGAGATCCTCTCAACAAATGAGATCTCACTCGACCGGAATGAAACGTTTTCCATAATTACAGAGGATGAAAAATGCAAATGCTTGTATTCGAAGATCTCACTTCTAGGCTCAAGGGCTAAGACATAGAGGGACTCCGTAAACAGGGCCTAATGTTAATTTCTTTGGCTTTACTTTGGCTTTACTTTGGCTTTTTGGCCATCTTCTGGTTTTTTGCTTTAATCCTGTAATGGCCTGTTTCCAGTAATTTATTGGCCAAGATTCGGTCCAATCAGAGAAAACATAAGATGAATTGAATTGAAAGTGTGGAAATGTTGAAAAATTCATGGTATGAATCTCAACCATACTTTCATCGTTTCATAGGTAGAAGACCTCCATTAATTCGTGGTATTCCGAAACCCCTCGAACAACTAATGGTTTCGTAAGTATATCATCTTATTATATCCAACTTGAGAGGAGAATGCCTATCCTCGTGCTCGATATACGCGAGTATAGAGCAATCATAAAGCAGAATGAACACATTACTAAACAGACATGTTCTTCTGTATATATTATAGTGTGTGTATAATAAGTATGTATTATAATGTATGTACATACATTATATTTCATAATATTTCATTAAGTATTTATAAAGGGAACAAATTTCAGTTAGAGTTGGTTATTCATAAATTGACTTGTGCAGAAACAGAAGAACCTTGAATAAAAATGAAGGATGAATTAAAGGAAATATGAATTGGAAAATATTCAGTACTGGGAAGGGATACCATCTGTACTGTGGGGGATGCTTGGTTTTTTGGAGGGTTACCATCAGTACTGTGGAGTATGTTCAGTACTGTGGCAGGATACTATCAGTACTGCAAGGAGATTCCATTCACTATTATGGAGGATATTCAGTTCTGTGGAGGAAAATCATGAGCACTTTGGGTATTATCTTTACAGTGCTTGTAGTTTCCCTCGTGGTATTGAATACAGTAAAACCCGCAAGTAAGAGCCTACGTCTTTAGGAGCTAGCCTGAACAGGTTCTTAACTAAATCGTTGTTAACAGCAGTATTAATGATGGTTAATGGTTGTTTGTAGGTCTTTGGACACTCCTTAAATACCATTATCATTGTTGGTAAAAATTAACAGCCTTTAAACCTAAAATTTGTAATTCTTCACTTCAGATACGGTCAAGATTTTAAAATCTTAGGCTAAGAGGTTTTTAGGTTTTTATTTGCGGAATTTCACTGTATCCTCCACCGTAATGATCATATCCCCCATAGTTCTGATTGTATTCATCCACAGTAGCGAATAGTCTCCACAATACTGTATGGTATCCCCCAACAGTACTGACCATACTCTGCAGTCAGTCCTGACGAGATCCTCTCAAAGAGCGGATTGTATCCCCCAGCCCCACAGTTCTGACGGTATCCCTCCACAGTACTGATCATAACCTCCCAATATTGATGATATCCCCTACAGTATTGAACATTCTTTACAGTACTGCACAGACGTCCCTCTGGGTTATTAGCTTCAGTAAAGCTATCAATTGTATGTATCCAGCTTATAAATAAATTAATGATAATGATATTGATGATATTTCAGGTGCTGGCACAAGGAAACAAAATATCGGCCACCGTTCACCGACATCGTTCGATTCTTGGAGACGGCTTCGCAGGTAAGTTGAAAACTTAGTATTTCATTCTTACTTCAATTGGTGGGCCAGAAAAAACTACAGGGTATCCCAATAAAAATTTCCCTTCTTCCTTGAAAATAATGAGACTTTTTCAATTCAAGATCTTCATAGTAATGAAGATTATGTCGAGCCTTAAATAGCGGTCATATCCCAGTTTAAACGAGTGATTTTATTTCTGTGGGACGGTGACTACAGACAGGGGTGCATTTACCCCACTGCTATCTCCACTTTCCCCTCTACAAGCCTACTCGCTTGCACGGGCTGTGATTCAAAAACGGAGATTCTGTAAATGCGCAGTGACAGAGGTTTGCTTGAACTCTCTGCTGTGAAATTGGCATATTTCACTTTTTTTTGCTTAGTGGGTCAATTTTTTCCTGTCATTTCATCTCTGTAATTTTCCCAGTCATTTCATCTCTGTAATTTTTCCAGTTTACATCTCTGTACAAGTAACTTTTGTTTTCCATGTTTTAGTTTGTATCTGGTGGTGAGATTCCTCTGATCACGCCGAGAAGCTCCATCAGTACCTTGTCATCCGCGGAGAGCTCCACCAATAGTCTGATGCGAACAGATTCATTTTCACAAACATCTGAGGCTCGAACCTCGACTCCGCTAAAAGAAAGCATAAAAGAGGCTGAAGTTAAAAAGCTGGAAGAGAAGCCTGAGCTCCCTGTGGTCGGTGAGGAAAAAGAAGAATTTGATGACGGACCGACGGAGGTACCCAAAGATCCAGAAAAAGAAAATGTTGAACCGGAGAGGCTGAAACCAGCACTGAATATTGCTTCGGGAGAGAAATCGCTGGCTGCATCCCCGTCTCGTCTTAAGGATCAGTTGTTAGAGAATTTAAACCCGATATTGCAAAACGATGCGATGCTGCTACGCCAAGTCGAAGAGCCTATTTCTATCGATATAGCCAGACAGAGTGCTGCATATGAGAACCTGGGTAGCACTCAAAGAAACAGGCTTTCTTCCGCAGAATCGAACTCTCCGTCACTTATAGCAGGAAATTCTGTGCTGCCTAGTTCCCCACATCAGCAAGAAGCTGTGCGAAAACTCGACTTCGGCTACTCGAACACCGAAAACCAAATAAATCATGAAAATGTCGCAAAATATGTCCAAGAACCTCTTGAGGGGCTTCGAATCGTAGACAGCCCCCTGGAGCCTTCAGCATCACCCAGTCACCCACCAGCTACCCGGGTTCTTTCTCTGGATAGAGACAAGAAGCCGGCCCAAGCTAAGCGGATCAGTCTCGAAGAAACTTTCCCTTCTAACTACGGGCAACAAGACTATGTCCAGCCTCACTATGATCAACGGCAAACTGGACAGCCTACTTTTAACCATTCACCGTATGAGCAAACGCGTTTGGCGCGGCCTCAGATTAATATTCCTCAACCTCAGCCGCATCTTTTTAACCAGCCTCAGTTCGATAAACCTGGGAATTATTTACTTGGATTCGAACAGCCTCGTTCTTCACAACCTGTCTCGTCTCAACCCCCGTATCAGCAGCAAAATTTGTTCCCATGTACACAAACATCACCGCTCTCAAAAGACGCCATTGATCACTCGCCTCTGTCTGGACCGGGGGTACATTTGAATCATTTATCACCATTGCCACAAGATCCTAATCTATCTCTTGGAGCAGATTATAGGCAGAGCAGTTCGCTTACAGGTAAGGAACCTGTTGCAATCTACGACCCCCTGGCGGATTACGCAAGAAAGTACTCAGGATCACGGTCTAACACGGATCGGTTAGGCCCTGAATCTATGACCTCAGTAGCTCATAATTCATCTCCACTCCTAAGAGAGACATCACCTGCTTTTCAAAGAGAGGCTATGCCTAAATTTCAAAGAGAGGTTTCTCCTGCTTATTCGCAAGCAAACTTATATGTGAGCCAAATGGGATATCCGAATCAGATGCAGACTGTTAATTCGCAGCGCTCTCCCCACCGCTCTCCGACTTGGCCTCAGTCCGCGTTTCATGATACGATACACGAGGATGAGTACCAGCCCAAAGTCGCCTGGGCACAGCCTTACCCCCCTTCGTCGCAAGCTGGTTATCAGAGGACGCATTTGAATGCGAGCAACTCGAATACGACAAACAGTGGCGATACCATATTCAGCCCTCTGAAATTAAACAATCATTCGCAAAGTAATTCGCTGAGTTGTAGTCCGATGACGTCACCTTATCCTCCTCCGCAGAAAGTAGAGCACTCGACTGGGGGGCTGCGACCCCCTACAGAGATACACCGTGCACTGTCGAATCCGTCTCCCCCCAGTCAGGATATGAGACCCCATCACCTGAAAAAGCATTTCTCCGGTAAGTCTTTCCGGTATTTCCAGTATTACAAATGACGATTTCATTTCACGTAGCTAATGCATGATGAAAATATACTCCTTTGCAATGTGTAAATTCCTAAGGCTGTGGTTATTCTAAGGTGAATTTGATGGTGTTTCTTGGAGTTACAAAAAGCGTTGTGGATCTATGAATCAAATTTGGTGGATTTGAAAACATTCCTTCACTCTTCATTATCAAGATGCTAGACGCTTGATTTGCAATTAACTGGATTTGTTAGAATCGAAAGGAAAGCTAATAGAATCAGTCATAAAACAGGAATTTCATTCTTAGGTTATGTAGGAGTCCTGCATTTCTAATTTTTTGCAGGCTTACATTTCTTTCATTTCGGAGGAAATCAGAGATCCTCTTAGATATTTTTATTTTACGCAGAGTTTCAACCATCTACTCTCAAACCTATATTTGTTGAGTTGTGAATTTTCCTCGGAGTAATCACTGTCTTAAGGCATGTTCAAACACGGGGAAATGTACTCTCGCATGTGGGCTATCATGCTTGTGATATGCCTGCACTAGGTCTCGAACCTAGATGCAACCTCCTGCACAGGGGAAGAACAATTCAATGACGATGCAGGATATTGAATGTTTCCTCACCCGTTGGAGGTCGCACTGCAGACTACTCGAACCCAGGACCTTGCCGGCTGTAGGCCAGGTACGCTGTATGGAAATCATTTACTGTAGACTCCAAATGTCTCACGACAGTTTGAAGCTTCTTGTTTTCTCCTAATTTCGTCTCTATAATTGCTTGTGAAAGCCATAGCCCTGTAGCTCTAGATCATAAATCCTATTGTATTGCATATAATATTGAATGTATCTGAACCCTGAGCCTCAAGAAACGTTTAGGCCTTAAGTCAAACGTACAGGGTTTTTTATATTTGTTTGGCTACCGAATGTATTATGTCTTCATAATTACATACTTTCTTTTCTCAGAATCAGATAATTTGGAACAGCGAGTTTGGCACCTCTTAGAACCGGATTTAATGGTTTGTAATTTGCTAATGCCTAATTAGGGTTAGGAATCATGATATGGTTAGGGGTAGGTTATCAAAATGATTATGATTATTTAGCTTATCTGCTGTAAATACCAACTTCGACCTCTGTAATCAACTCAATACAAGAATTTTATACGTTTTTAGATAACATGTATCGAGAGTAAGGAACCAGCATCAATACATTGTTATTATTATTATCAATATTTAAAGATTTGAAGATATAATATCTTAAGGATTGACACTAAGATGTCTATCCCTTGAAAAAGATCCAATTTCGATCATCTCAACTACAGAGTTACCATCAGTTATTTCATGCAGGGCTTGTGCTGGAAATACCATGAAACAGTTATTATTCGGTACAAAACATCAAATGGTGAGGAAAATCGTACCCCCGGGTTCCGGAAATTGGTGCTGAGAGGGAAAACAAGATCCTCTTCCCGTTGCTGTATTTTCTCTTGTGTTGCATGTTCGTTGTGCCAAATCCTTCACCTTCTTGTTGGTATACATTTAAATCCTATGTAATCCTGTATTTGATCTTTTCAGCCTGTTAGACCAATCGGAGGCCACGATATATCCCTCAGCATTTACGAACAACACATTGCCGTAAGTCATTTTAGATATTTCCCCTCTTTCACTTTGCCTAATTTTCCAACGAGTTTCCAGAGTAGGCAAGAATGCCAGCCCTCGAAGGACCCTAAAAAGACCTGTGCTGGTTTATGATATATATATGTGCTGGATTGAGGAACGAAGTAATTATTTCTAATAGAACCCATTCTTAGGCATGGAACAGAATAGTTGCATATTGTGGAGAAATGAGTCAAAGACTAAACTCCTATATCATTTTGATTGGCCTATTTCACCGTTTCCCACTCATCAGGAGATGTACTAATAATGATACAGACCTGTCGAGATGCAGAGCTTAGTCTTTTGACACTTTACTCCACAATTTATATTACGCTCTACATCTATGTATCAAGAACTGTGTTAGGGAAAATGAAGACTTCTTATAGAAAGATTAGCCTTGAACTTATACTATTTGCCTGCATGTGCCTTATATAAATCTTTCTATTTTCTGGTAGACAATCCCAAACTTTTCAGACATAATTTCTTATCACACTCACATTTGACTTCAGTCTATCTTTCTTATTCTCGAAGTGACTTTTCATGTTAGTTAGGTTTCCAACTCGCAAAACATATTGTTTAATCGAGATGGTGTTTGTAGAATATACACAATATACATAACTACTGTGTAGTAAAGAGTTAAGAGACGAAACTCTGTATCTCGAAAAGCCTTTTACGTGGTTGACCACTCATCGGGAAATGTACTTATGTCTGATGTTGAATTCATGTATCAAGCAGGAAGTTATTAGTACATCTCTCGATGAGTGGGAAACCACGTAACAGGCCCCTCGAGAAGCAAAGTTTAGTCTCTTGACTCTTTTCTCTACAATTGATATCACGCTCTGCATCTGTATATCGAGCACTGTTTCAGGGAAAGCTGAAATACAGACTTCGAACAGAATAGTTATGTTGGAATATCATTTATCCTACAAGGGGTTTTCCAGGAATGGTATATATTTTATGTGGTGGATAAGCTTACAACGAGGCAGTATTCACTTCATTGTATGACTAATTCAAAAATAAACCATGCATTTAAACGTTTCGATGAAATCTTCATCAGTAAACTCAATATACCACCCCCTTGTAATCGTATCCACTGCAATAAGCGTGTAGGTTTCCTAGCGTAGCTCATGTCCGTCACAATTGCCCCACATTACCCCGTTTTCCATTCAAATTCAAAGATATGTGTTCTCCCTCTTTAGCTTGTGGACGAGTACATCAAACTTCAAAAGAACATGGAATACCTACTGGAAAGAAAGTGAGTTCCTTTACTCTTTAGTTTTTGGAGCTTTCAGTGAATGCCTTAGGCAGTTAAGGCCCTGGTTGCGAGTTGAAGACTAATGACGCATCGATCTTTGCAAACGTAAACTCTTTTCTGTTACCAGTCATTTTGAAAATTCTTAGAGAAATTCCAAAATCTAAAAAATTGTAAGTAATTCACGCCGAGCATTTTGATGTAGCATCTATTCGGGTTTGAGACCCTGCACACTGTCCACAACCGCTGCCCAAGAATCTGGAAGGTAGAAATATGTACCAATATTAGGGGTCTGGGAAGAAAAGAGTCAAACCTAAATAATTTTTCTTTGACAACAATTACAATTCGTAGAAAATAGTTCCCTATTGTCATTTAAAACTGAAAAACCCGCCAAAACCGAAATCCTTAAAATCTTTTCGTATAACTTTCAAGAGATAGATTTTCGTACAACCGATCAATGGTATATCCCTACCTTCAGAAGGGGATGTCTCTCCTCGATTATTCATTGCTAATTGTGTATTTAGATGATTTGTAATGGAATTTCAAAATACATGAAACTGAACTGGATTTAAATTTCAATAAACGATCCCACGAAGATGGCAGATCTCATTTCACGCAATACATTATGGGAAAATGTCCTTTAGCAACGATTAGCTACCAAGAATGAATTAATTTATCATAAGGTGTCAAAGATTGTTTGTCTATTCTGGTGCAGACAGTTTTTGAAATGTCCAGGATAGCTATGTCGTCGAACAAAAAACTTGGATTTCGAGACATCATACGTAAAACTATGACAGCTCTTCTTTCTCAAGGAATTTTTTTGCGAAAATATGAAACATCTTTGCTTGATTTTTCCATTTCTCAACCTTAAGTTTTGACTTATACAACGGATAAGTTAAGGCATTTGGTTTCTAAGTAAGGGGTTGCGACTCCTACACTCTTTTTTTTATAAGAATTTTCAAAATTTTCCTGAGCCTCAACTTTTCTATTGTTTATTCTTAAATTTCCATTGTTCTTTGACGATTTTGAGCCTCAATACTCTTATAAAATTTATTCTTATAAAGAAAAAAGAGTGTAACACCTGCATGAAGCATATTGTTTTCTGTCACCAGCTCTAACTCATCAAAATTGCCATGACTCCAGTCGTTATCATATTAGCTCTGTGCCTTGTTCTCTTTCTAGTAGCTCCTTAGGTCCGATGTATTTCGTTTCCCTGTGTTTTGTCTGCTCTCTTGGTTAAAGCGTTTTGCACACTGATCTCAAAATTGAGACTGGATCGAGCATTCTATTGTTTCTGGAGCCAAATGTTTGAACCCATTGCTTCGGCTTGCGTTTGGCCTCCAAATATAGCTGCCAAAGAAATTATGTCTCCTTGATTCTTTGATGACAATAGCTGCATTATTATTCACCCTTATGCTGATTATTCATGATATTCCAACAATCAGCAAGGAAAAAGCACACCCTTGTTGAATTTCAATGTATTGAATGGAGCCTTCCAATATGGCCGCCAATGGCTTCATTTTAGAATTACAGATGTTCAATCTAGTCTTCGTTTTGAGATCAGTGGTTCTGAACCGATTCAAACCTAGAATGAATAATCAATGAATAAGTTGCTTTGAATGGCTTGTACAGATGAATCATTTTGGATTTCTGGATGTGGGACGTTAGCCCCATTGGAAAACTCCGATTGGGATCTACTTTCTGTAATGTTAACTATTTTTGTTATTCTTAGATGTGACCTCGAACAACGAATAGACGAAGAAAACAAAGAGCAACAGAGAAATTCAATGTATTTGGAAGAATATTTAACGCTGCAAGAAGAAAAGGTTCGTTGAATCAATGGGTTATATCTTCAATACACCATCCTGGGGAACGTCTGTGCAATACTTTGGAAGGTGTACAGTGCAGTACCGTGGAGAATGTTGATGTTCAGTACTGTAGGGAGATCATCAGTACATTTGAGAGTGTTTGATACTGTGGGGGTATGGTATCCTTACTGCAGGGAATAACATCAGTGTATTGGAGGATGTTCAGCGCTGTAGAGGGATATCATCCAGTACTGTGGAGGATGTCTAGTACTGTTAATGGATATCATCCAGTACTGTGGAGGATGTCCAGTACTGTGGAGGTATACCATTTGTACTTTAGAGAATACCATCAGTGCATTGGAGGGTGTTCAGCACTGTTTAGGGATACCATTAGTTTTGAAAGATACTATCATCACTGGTAAAGATATTCAGTACTATCGAGGGAAACCAGCAGTACTTTGGGGGATACCATCAGCAATGTGAATAGGTACCAACAATACTGTGGAGGTATACCATCTGTACTGTACTGTGGAGGATATCAAGTACTATGGAGGGAGACCACAAGCACTCAGTGCTTGTAGTTTCACTGCACGGTATTGAATATCCTTAACAGTACTTCATGGTGTCACACAGTACTGATGGTATTCCCCACAGCACTTGACATCCTCCACAGTCCTGGATGTTATCTCTCCACGATACTGGACATCCTCCACAGTATTAAGATACTACTACATATCATCTGAATATCCTCCACAGCATTCGAAGCAGGCCTTAGTCTGTACCATGAAATTTTCCACAGTTATCAAACGGTCTACTGTTTTCAATATATCTTGTAATTCATGATTTTTATATTTTCATATTTCTACTTTTGCAGCAAAGCCTGTCATTGTTCCTCGCCAGTATCAGAACTGACCTGGAAAGAGAGAAAAGTCGAAGATGCAACGGAGAAAACAAATTTTTATAACATTTGTAGATAAGAACTTTAATAACCACACAACCGATTTCTAATATAGCTAGTGTGAAAATAATTAATTCACAGACCAGGTTCGTAACGCTGTATATATACAACTTATGAATTATTTGAACTTCGAGTCTTGGTCTGTGGATTGGGGTAGGGTGAGGTTGGGATGAATCTTTCAGAACTTGAAGGACCGGTTTTTATACGAAGCTTTTATTCCTAATACATATTATTGATGTAAGAACGAAGTAGGAATATTTTGACAGCTTCATTTGTTCAACCCAAGGAGTAGATAATCACCCTGGGGAACTTCAGTGCATTAATGTAAAGGATGCTCAGTGCCGTGGGGATATTCAGTTCTGTTGGGGAAACCATCCAATACTGTGGAAGGATGCCATCCAGTGCTGTGGGGATATTCAGTATTAAGGGGATATCATCAGTACTGTGGGGGATACAACCCAATACTGTTGGAAGGAAATCATCAGTACTGTGTATTGAACACCTCTACAGTACTGCACTATGACTGTATAGACGTTCCTCAGGGCGATAATTAAGAATGCGAACAACGTCTGAGGGGTCTAATTATATTTCCTGCTCCTTTTGCTGAACTTTTGGTGCAATGTACACAAATTTTGCACCATTAAAATCAGAATATCACAGAGAATCAAATGATATCAAGATTGTTCTTGAATTCCAGGAAATAAGACTTCCAGGCAGATTTAATCGTATCGATTTGATACGGTGGAAATCATGTCGAAAATCGTAGGTTAAGCCAAGTGTTTGGAAAAGAAAGAATTGGAATAGTATATGAATGTTAGAAGTCACTCGAAAGGTTTCGTTTCTTCTTGGCTATTGGGTATTGCTGATGTAATTGGTGCCCTCGTTATTTTCTTCAATATTTTAGAATATGGTGGAATTTTTTGGGCTTCATGTTATAAATCTTGATTTATTTGTAAACCTATGTGCTTGCTTTTTTGTTTCCTCCTTATCTCAATTTGAAAATACCCTAGCTTCAAAATTTTCAAAACTTATGAAACTGATGTAAGACCAAAGTCTTACCTTTAGATATGTCGTATTTTTTGAGTCGAACTCGATTGAGGGATTTCGATTCCCTATTGAGCATGATTTTTTCATTTCTGTAGCCACGAATTTGTGCACAAAGCATAAGGAAAGTATTGCAATTTTTAGACTTTTGATCTACTTCATTGTTTGGGGGTAACGCCCAGCCCAGTATAAGACCTTACCCTTTTTGGAAGAATCGAAAAGTTTTTATATTTATTCAACGCGAGGCTATGATATCAAAGAGAGACTATATCAAAATTTAGGCGAGAAGTGAAGAAGAAAACAAGAAACAAGGCGGGCAGATTTCTGTCTTCACAAGCTGTCAAACCGAGAGAGAAGAACTATTTACAGGTATGAACGTTGACAAATATCTTTCGTTCATTATCACCTAATTCACGCATTTTGCAATTCATCGCCCAAATGCCCTAAAAGAGCAAAGCAGTGAACTAAAAATGAAGAAAGGCAAGCTCAAGAGTCAAGAAGCGTAACACTTACAGAAGCAGGTAACTCCAACTCGGCCCCCTCACTCCACAATAACCCAAACTATTACCATCGGGGGTAACATTGATAAGTTTATTAGGAAACGTGATGAAAAACAAGATCCTGCAATTCTCTCAGCCCTCAATGATTGTTAACGTTTTAAGTTAACAAGGAGTGGAAAATAAAGCAATCAGACACGTTCCGATAAGAAGAAGTTGAATTGAAAATCTAACGCATTTTACATAACTTAGATTCAAACAAAAATTCAAAAGCATTCAGAACCTAAACCTAGTATATTACAATCACGAAAATTTAACTACGATATTCCAGGATGTTTGACCCAATTGTTGCAGAGCTTGTGTTCCCGGAGAAGATCCGATAAGTTAGGATCTTACCGTTGAAGCCTATTGATGATGCAATTTTTACTCTTCAGGACAGTATGATTAAATATCCAAGATATCAAGATCTGAGATACAGTAATAAGATATTCAAGAAATTAAGATTCCAGATAACATGATCCGAGATTCTAAGATCTGATGAAATTAAGATACAACATGTTAAGATCCAAGATTTTGAGATCCAAGAAATTAAGATCCAAGATATTAAGATCCGAGACACTAAGATCCAAGATATTAATATCTAACGAATTAGGATACAAATGTAAAGATCGAAGCTACTAAGATCCGAGAAATTAAGATGCAAGAGATAAAGATCCGAGATATTCAGATCCGAGAAATTAAGACCTGAGAAATTAAGGTACAAATTTGTGATAAGATCTTAATTTGTCGAAGTTTAATTTGTCGGATTTTGATACCTTGATATTTGGATTTTGGATCTTAAATCATACTGTCCCAAGGAGTACAAATGCATTACTGCTAGGCTTAAACTGTTATCAAAATAGAAAATGGTGATTGAGAAGTAAAAAAATCCAAGAGTTCTGTCATCAAGAGAAGGTTACAAACCTATCAATGCTACCCTACTTGAAAGTATTTTCGCTTATTTTGTGCCACCATATTGGTAACTTTAAACAGTTACATAATCTACAATAATTTAGGGAAACAAACTATAATGTTATTTGTTTTTAGATCTAAATCGTTCTTCACCATGGCCAGCAACATGGCAGACATGCTGGAAAACGCGCAGATGGGACGGGAGAATGCCCTACTGGGGAACTACGACACGGCCATTGTCTACTATCAGGGGGTTTTGCAGCAAATCCAGAAGTTGATGATTCAGTCCGGAGACCCAGGCAAGAAGCAAAAGTGGCAAGTGGTATGTTTTGCAAAACATTAAATTCCGTTTCTCTCACATTTTTCCCTGCATAGTTGCTGACTCTCCTCCACACGGTGCACACGTTAGATCTCACATGAATACGATATTTTATCTGGACTTTGTATACAATTTTGCATGTTTGAAATATCAATTTTTATTGAGGTAAGGACATTTTTGATTTCTTAGGCCAGGCAAGAGATTGCCAAAGAATATGAGTATGTGAAAGACATTAGTAAAGTTCTTGCCAACTTCAAACGAGACAACTTCAACCCATCTTCTGGTATGAGACATGGTGGTTTCCATGGTGAAGAACCAACTCGAGACCCAGATGTGTGGCCCCCTCCGACACCAGTGGAGAGAGATAGCAGGTAAAATAAATCTGATGATTATTATTATGAAATAAATAAAGTGGTTCTTATCATATTTGGGAGGGATGGACAAATGATGGACAAATTCCTGGCAGGGTTCTTCAATATTTTACATATTTAACATGCAACTCAGATGGATGTTTTTCAAGCCAAATTCTTTACAAATTGGTCTGATATTTTTTATTCTTTAGCATTATTCTTGTAAAAGTGTAAAAATTTTCAGATTACCCAGAAAAATAAGATAAACAGCTATTCAAATCAATTAAATTCTTGCATATGAGGTTGAAATTTATATTATACTGTAGGGGTTTAAAAGTATCGAAACGATGACGTAAACATGGCGGGTTAAGGCAAGAGCTGGGCTTAGGCCTTAAACTCCCAGTTATGATTTTTGAACCCTAGAAACATCCTAAATGAAAAATATCATCAGAAATACAAAAACAATAACCCACAGGAGCACAAAATGTTAATTTAGAGGAAATAAATCCTTTTAAAGTCCCTTTTAAAGATTAAAAGGTCAAGAGGGTTCAAAACCACAGAAATATGATAAGGTGATTAGAGTATAGCAATATAAATTAATAAAATGTAAACATTTCTTGAATATTTTGCTATCAAATGCAGTTAAGGATTTATATTGAAAACATTACTTCAAAATAAAGGGGTTTTATCCGAATTTCAGTGCTGCAACACTGAGAAACAAATCAAAATAATTTGGTGCAAGGATTGAACGTTAGGAAAAAATAATTTGAATTCTGAACACCAAAATTAAAGCTCAGAAGATATAAACTTTCACGACAGCCTTGAGAGAAAATTTACATTAAATGCAAAGAGAAATAAAAATGCCTCTTGAACAATAAAGTTTGGAGCTAGAAACTATCCGTAAACTACAGAGTAATGTTGACATTTGTTGGTGGACTGAAAAGGGGAGTTTTAAAACTTCCCTTGCCCTTTTAACAACAAAGTTTATTTGATGAATATTCGCTTTCCTGTTATTGATTCCTAGCTCTTGTGGTTAAAATTACAAAGTTAAACTTACGTTGAATTAGTTTCAGGAGCAAATAACTGAATTCCTTCAAATAATCAGTTCTTCATAATTAACTTTTGCGATACAGCTCGCTAGCCATTGAAAATATTCCTTCCACATACATGTTTAACCTCTTGGCCTTCAAACACTTTTTAGAAGCGAGGAAATAAACTTTGTGATACAATTTTAGGTTGTGAGAGAAATTGTTTTTGTTTTTGCGCGGAAAGTTTGAAGCGCGGACAAGTCACGAGGTCAAAAATCGCCAATGAAATTCAAGGGCCCTTAGGCCATCACAGTTTTGGCGGCCATGTTTACGTCATCGTTTCGATACTTTCAAACCCTTACAGTATATATACGCATGGGGTTCAAAATTTTGGTCATGGAAATGGGTAGTTTGGGTTATTTTTCATTCTAAAAAATTATATCGTAGAATATGAATAATATCACCAGAAGCTTCATGTTCATTCAGGAAAAGACGATGTTAAAACTTTTTCCAATACTATATATTCGGCCGTACAAACAAACGACCATCTTCAGAGTGAAGTTAACATACAATAATACAAGTTAAAAGCTAGAAATATTAACGAAATAATAGAATGCTAGCGACGATAATTAAAAGAACGATAAATCCGAAAAAAGAACGTCAATTAAAAAGTTGCAAAGGAGTCGATTTCTCTTGGCAATTGAGCACCGGTTTTTCCTTTTTAATCGTCAAAGATTCTGCTATAGTCCGAATAAAATAACTACTTAATTTTTTGTGAGAACATTAAGTTTACCTACGAACTGGAGAAAGAAAGCAGAATTTCATTTTCTAGACGTTTTACTGATTAGAAGTGCTGATGGTCCTGTTGAATCGACAGTTTTTCGTAAAAAGACGGACACTGATATCTATCTTAACTGGAAGTCGTTTGCTCCACTTAAATGGAAAAGGGGAACACTACGTACACTCCTGTTACGCGCCTACAGCAACTGTTCAAGTAATGATTATTTGGACAAAGAGATTGCACACCTTCGACATGTTTTCACTGAAATTAATGGATATCCACATTGGATTTTCAATCAAGAAAATCTTAAGATTCTGCACGAGCGACGAAGTGAAGAGGGTCCAGTACGAGAAAATATCTTGCCAAACGGTAACACGAACATGGAAACCACACTTGTAGTTCCATACCACGGAGACAAGGGTGAAAAATTGATTAAGTCCTTGGTTAAAGTTATCGAGAAAGTAGAGAATAATCACGTGACAAAGATCGTTTACACCGGTACGAAGTTAAGTACGTGTTTCAATGTTAAAGATAAACAAGCGAAAGAACATGAACACGACATCGTAGACAGGGGTGCATTTGCCCCACTACTATCTCCACTTTCCCCACTACAAGCCTACTCGCTTGCACGGGCTGTGATTCAAAAACGTAGATTCTGTAAATGCGCAGTGACAGAGGTTTGCTTGAACTCTCTGCTGTGAAATTGGCATATTTCACTTTTTTTGCTTAGTGGGTCAATTTTTTCCTGTCATTTCATCTCTGTAAATTGCCCTTGTCATTTCATCTCTGTAATTTTTCCAGTTTACATCTCTGAACAAGTAACTTTTGTTTTCCATGTTTTAGTTTGTATCTGGTGGTGAGATTCCTCTGATCACGCCGAGAAGCTCCATCAGTACCTTGTCATCCGCGGAGAGCTCCACCAACAGTCTGATGCGAACAGATTCATTTTCACAAACATCTGAGGCTCGAACCTCGACTCCGCTAAAAGAAAGCATAAAAGAGGCTGATGTTAAAAAGCTGGAAGAGAAGCCTGAGCTCCCTGTGGTCGGTGAGGAAAAAGAAGAATTTGATGACGGACCGACGGAGGTACCCAAAGATCCGGAAAAAGAAAATGTTGAACCGGAGAGGCTGAAACCAGCACTGAATATTGCTTCGGGAGAGAAATCGCTGGCTGCATCCCCGTCTCGTCTTAAGGATCAGTTGTTAGAGAATTTAAACCCGATATTGCAAAACGATGCGATGCTGCTACGCCAAGTCGAAGAGCCTATTTCTATCGATATAGCCAGACAGAGTGCTGCATATGAGAACCTGGGTAGCACTCAAAGAAACAGGCTTTCTTCCGCAGAATCGAACTCTCCGTCACTTATAGCAGGAAATTCTGTGCTGCCCAGTTCCCCACATCAGCAAGAAGCTGTGCGAAAACTCGACTTCGGCTACTCGAACACCGAAAACCAAATAAATCATGAAAATGTCGCAAAATATGTCCAAGAACCTCTTGAGGGGCTTCGAATCGTAGACAGCCCTCTGGAGCCTTCAGCATCACCCAGTCACCCACCAGCTACCCGGGTTCTTTCTCTGGATAGAGACAAGAAGCCGGCCCAAGCTAAGCGGATCAGTCTCGAAGAAACTTTCCCTTCTAACTACGGGCAACAAGACTATGTCCAGCCTCGCTATGATCAACGGCAAACTGGACAGCCTACTTTTAACCATTCACCGTATGAGCAAACGCATTTGGCGCGGCCTCAGATTAATATTCCTCAACCTCAGCCGCATCTTTTTAACCAGCCTCAGTTCGATAAACCTGGGAATTATTTACTTGGATTCGAACAGCCTCGTTCTTCACAACCTGTCTCGTCTCAACCCCCGTATCAGCAGCAAAATTTGTTCCCATGTACACAAACATCACCGCTCTCAAAAGACGCCATTGATCACTCGCCTCTGTCTGGACCGGGGGTACATTTGAATCATTTATCACCATTGCCACAAGATCCTAATCTATGTCTTGGAGCAGATTATAGACAGAGCAGTTCGCTTACAGGTAAGGAACCTGTTGCAATGTACGACCCCCTGGCGGATTACGCAAGACAGTACTCAGGATCACGGCCTAACACGGATCGGTTAGGCCCTGAATCTATGACCTCAGTAGCTCATAATTCATCTCCACTCCTAAGAGAGACATCACCTGCTTTTCAAAGAGAGGCTATGCCTAAATTTCAGAGAGAGGTTTCTCCTGCTTATTCGCAAGCAAACTTATATGTGAGCCAAATGGGATATCCGAATCAGATGCAGACTGTTAATTCGCAGCGCTCTCCCCACCGCTCTCCGACTTGGCCTCAGTCCGCGTTTCATGATACGATACACGAGGATGAGTACCAGCCCAAAGTCGCCTGGGCACAGCCTTACCCCCCTTCGTCGCAAGCTGGTTACCAGAGGACGCACTTGAATGCGAGCAACTCGAATACGACAAACAGTGGCGATACGATATTCAGCCCTCTGAAATTAAACAATCATTCGCAAAGTAACTCGCTGAGTTGTAGTCCGATGACGTCACCGTATCCTCCTTCGCAGAAAATAGAGCACTCGACTGGGGGGCTGCGACCCCCTACAGAGATACACCGTGCACTGTCGAATCCGTCTCCCCCCAGTCAGGATATGAGACCCCATCACCTCAAAAAGCATTTCTCCGGTAAGTCTTTCCAGTATTTCCAGTATTACAAATGACGATTTCATTTCACTTAGCTAATGCTTGATGAAAATATACTCCTTTGCAATGTAAAAATTCTTAAGGCTGTGGTTATTCTAAGGTGAATTTAATGGTGTTTCTTGGAGTTACAAAAAGCGTTGTGGATCTATGAATCAAATTTGGTGGATTTGAAAACATTCCTTCACTCTTCATTATCAAGATGCTAGACGCTTGATTTGCAATTAACTGGATTTGTTAGAATCGAAAGGAAAGCTAATAGAATCAGTCATAAAACAGGAATTTCATTCTTAGGCTATGTAGGAGTCCTGCATTTCTAATTTTTTGCAGGCTTACATTTCTTTCATTTCGGAGGAAATCAGAGATCCTCTTAGATATTTTTATTTTACGCAGAGTTTCAACCATCTACTCTCAAACCTATATTTGTTGAGTTGTGAATTTTCCTCGGAGTAATCACTGTCTTAAGGCATGTTCAAACACGGGGAAATGTACTCTCGCATGTGGGCTATCATGCTTGTGATATGCCTGCACTAGGTCTCGAACCTAGATGCAACCTCCTGCACAGGGGAAGAATAATTCAATGACGATGCAGGATATTGAATGTTTCCTCACCCGTTGGAGGTCGCACTGCAGACTACTCGAACCCAGGACCTTGCCGGCTGTAGGCCAGGTACGCTGTATGGAAATCATTTACTGTAGACTCCAAATGTCTCACGACAGTTTGAAGCTTCTTGTTTTCTCCTAATTTCGTCTCTATAATTGCTTGTGAAAGCCATAGCCCTGTAGCTCTAGATCATAAATCCTATTGTATTGCATATAATATTGAATGTATCTGAACCCTGAGCCTCAAGAAACGTTTAGGCCTTAAGTCAAACGTACAGGGTTTTTTATATTTGTTTGGCTACCGAATGTATTATGTCTTCATAATTACATACTTTCTTTTCTCAGAATCAGATAATTTGGAACAGCGAGTTTGGCACCTCTTAGAACCGGATTTAATGGTTTGTAATTTGCTAATGCCTAATTAGGGTTAGGAATCATGATATGGTTAGGGGTAGGTTATCAAAGTGATTATAATCATTTAGCTTATCTGCTGTAAATAACAACTTCGACCTCTGTAATCAACTCAATACAAGAATTTTATACGTTTTTAGATAACATGTATCGAGAGTAAGGAACCAGCATCAATACATTGTTATTATTATTATCAATATTTAAAGATTTGAAGATATAATATCTTAAGGATTGACACTAAGATGTCTATCCCTTGAAAAAGATCCAATTTCGATCATCTCAACTACAGAGTTACCATCAGTTATTTCATGCAGGGCTTGTGCTGGAAATACCATGAAACAGTTATTATTCGGTACAAAATATCAAATGGTGAGGAAAATCGTACCCCTGCGGGTTCCAGAAATTGGTGCTGAGAGGGAAAACAAGATCCTCTTCCCGTTGCTGTATTTTCTCTTGTGTTGCATGTTCGTTGTGCCAAATCCTTCACCTTCTTGTTGGTATACATTTAAATCCTATGTAATCCTGTATTTTATCTTTTCAGCCTGTTAGACCAATCGGAGGCCACGATATATCCCTCAGCATTTACGAACAGCACATTGCCGTAAGTCCATTTAGATATTTCCCTCTCTTTCTTTGCCTAGATTTATCGAGTTTCCAGAGTGTTGGTTTATGATATATATATGTGCTGGATTGAGGAACGAAGTAATTATTTCTAATAGAACCCATTCTTAGGCATGGAACAGAATAGTTGCATATTGTGGAGAAATGAGTCAAAGACTAAACTCCTATATCATTTTGATTGGCCTATTTCACCGTTTCCCACTCATCAGGAGATGTACTAATAATGATACAGACCTGTCGAGATGCAGAGCTTAGTCTTTTGACACTTTACTCCACAATTTATATTACGCTCTACATCTATGTATCAAGAACTGTGTTAGGGAAAGCCAAAATGAAGACTTCTTATAGAAAGATTAGCCTTGAACTTATACTATTTGCCTGCATGTGCCTTATATAAATCTTTCTATTTTCTGGTAGACAATCCCAAACTTTTCAGACATAATTTCTTATCACACTCACCTTTGACTTCAGTCTATCTTTCTTATTCTCGAAGTGACTTTTCATGTTGGTTAGGTTTCCAACTTGCAAAACATATTGTTTAATCGAAATAGTGTTTGTAGAAGATACACTATATACATAACTATTGTGTAGTAAAGAGTTAAGAGACGAAACTCTGTATCTCAATAAGCCTATTTCGTGTTTGACCACTCATCGGGAGATATTCTGATGTTTGATGATGAATTTATGTACCAAGCAGGGCATTCATAGTACATCTCCTGTTGAGTGGGTAACCACGAAACAGGCCCTTCGAGAAGCAGCAGAGTCTAGCGAGTTTAGTCTCTTGACTCTTTTCTCTACAATTGATATCACGCTCTATATTTATGAATCGAGCACTGTTTCAGGGAAAGCTGAAATACAGACTTCGAACAGAATAGTTGTGTTGGAATATCATTTATCCTACAAGGGGATTTCCAGGGGAATTGTATATCATGCTTATATGTGGTGGATAAGCTTACAACGAGGCAGTATTCACTTCATTGTAAGACTATTTCAAAAATAAACCATGCTTTTAAACGTTTCGATAAAATCTTCATCAGTAAACTCAATATACCACCCCCTTGTAATCATATCCACTGCAATACCCAGGCGTGTAGGTTTGCTATTGTAGCTCATTTCCGTCATAATTGCCCCACATTACCCCGCTTTTCATTCAAATTCAAACATATGTGTTCTTCCTTTTCAGCTTGTGGACGAGTACATCAAACTTCAAAAGAACATGGAATACCTACTAGAAAGAAAGTGAGTTGCTTTACTCTTTAGTTTTTGGAGCTTTTAGTAAACGCCCTAGGCCTTTAAGGCTCCGTTGATAGTTTAAGACTAATGACGCATCGATCTCTGGAAACGTAAACTGTCTTCTGTCACCAGTCATTTTGAAAATTCTTACAAAAAATTCCAGAATCGAAAAAAAATAAAGTATTTCACGCCGGGCATTTTGATGTAACCTCTATTTGGGTGTGAGACCCTGCGCACTGTGCACAACCGCTGTCCAAAAATCTGGAATGTAGAAATATGTACTAATATTAGGGGTCTGAGAAGAAAAGAGTCAAACTTAAATAAATTACAATTCGTAGAAAAAAGTTCCCTATTGTCATTTAAAACTATAATCCCGCTAAAATAGAGATCCTTTTCAATCTTTTCGAATAACTTTCAAGAGATAGATTTTCACATTACCAATCAAGGTATTCCCCTACCTTCAGAAGGGGATTTTGTCTCCTCGATTAGCCAAGCTACAAGCTGCTATACTGAATAATTATCCTGAATACAATGATTGTTTAATGTTTTCTATTTGTAATATTAGTGTCAACATGTAAACGAACCCAATTTTATTGTGTATTCATTGCTAATTGTGTATTTGAATGCTACATATGTAGTGGAATTTCAAAATACATGTAACTGAACTGGATTTAAAGTTTAATAAACGATCCCACGAAGATGGCAGATCTCATTTCACGCAATGAATTATAGGAAATTGTCATTTAGCAACGATTAGCTAACAAGAATAAATTAATTTATCATAAGGTGTCAAAGATTGTTTGTCTATTCTGGTGCAGACAGTTTTGAAATGTCAAGGATAGCTATGTCGTCAAACAAAAAACTTGGATTTCGAGACATCATACGTAAAACTATGACAGCTCTTCTTTCTCAAGGAATTTTTTTGCGAAAATATGAAACATCTTTGCTTGATTTTTTCATTTCTCAACCTTAAGTTTTGACTTATACAACGGATAAGTTAAGGCATTTGGTTTCTAACCAAGGGGTTTTGAATGTGACTCCTAACACCTGCATGAAGCATATTGTTTTCTGTCACCAGCTCTAACTCATCCAAATTGCCATGACTCCAGTCGTTATCGTGTAGCTCTGTGCCTTGTTCTCTTTCTAGTAGCTCCTTAGCTCCGATATATTTGGTTTCCCTGTGTTTTGTTTGCTCTCTCGGTTATAGAGTTTTGCACACTGATCTCAAAATTGAGACTGGATCGAGCATTCTATTGTTTCTGGAGCTACATGTTTGAAGCCAATTGCTTCGGCTTACGTTTGGCCTCCAAATATAGCTGCCAAAGAAATTATGTTTCCTTGATTCTTTGATGACAATAGCTGCATTATTATTCACCCTCATGCTGATTATTCATGATATTCCAACAATCAGCAAGGAAAAAGCACACCCTTGTTGAATTTCAATGTATTGAATGGAGCCTTCCAATATGGCCGCCAATGGCTTCGTTTTAGAATTACAGATGTTCAATCTAGTCTTCATTATGAGATCAGTGGTTCTGAACCAATTCAAACCTAGAATGAATAATAACTGAATAAGTTGCTTTGAATGGCTTGTACAGATGAATCATTTTGGATTTGTGAAAGTGGGACGTTAGCTCCATTGGAAAACTCCCATTTGGATCTACTTTCTGTAATGAGGGTAGTTAACTATTTTTCTTATTCTTAGATGTGACCTCGAGCAACGAATAGACGAAGAAAACAAAGAGCAACAGAGAAATTCAATGTATTTGGAAGAATATTTAACGCTGCAAGAAGAAAAGGTTCGTTGAATCAATTGGTTATATTTTCTATATACTACCCTGGGAAACGTCTGTGTAGTACTTTAGAGGGTGTACAGTACCGTACCGTTGAGAATGTTGATGTTCAGTACTGTAGGGAGATCATCAGTACATTGGAGAGTGTTCAGTACTGTTGAGGGAAACCATCAGTTTTGAAGGATACTATCATCACTGGTAAAGAAATTCAGTACTATCGAGGGAAACCAGCAGTACTTTGGGGGATACCATCAGCAATGTGAATACGTACCAACAATACTGTGGAGGTATACCATCTGTACTGTACTATGGAGGATGTCAAGTACTATGGAGGGAGACCACAAGCACTCAGTGCTTGTAGTTTCACTGCACGGTATTGAATATCCTTAACAGTACTTCATGGTGTCACACAGTACTGATGGTATTCCCCACAGCACTTTACATCCTCCACAGTCCTGGATGTTATCTCTCAACGATACTGGACATCCTCCACAGTATTAAGATACTACTACATATCTTCTGAACATCCTCCACAGCATTCGAAGCAGGCCTTAGTCTGTACCATACAATTTTCCACAGTTATCAAACGCTCTACTGTTTTCAATATATCTTGTAATTCATGATTTTTATATTTTCATATTTCTACTTTTGCAGCAAAGCTTATCGTTGTTCCTCGCCAGTATCAGAACTGATCTGGAAAGAGAGAAAAGTCGAAGATGCAACGGAGAAAACAAATTTTTATAACATTTGTAGATAAGAACTTTAATAACCACACAACCGATTTCTAATATAGCTAGTGTGAAAATGATAAATTCACAGACCAGGTTCGTAACGCTGTATATATACAATTTATGAATTATTCGAACTTCGAGTCTTGGTCTGTGGATTGGGGTAGGGTGATGTTGGGATGAATCTTTCAGACCTTGAAGGACCGGTTTTTATACGAAGCTTTTATTCCTAATACATATTATTGATGTAAGAACGAAGTAGGAATATTTTGACAGCTTCATTTGTTCAACCCAAGGAGTAGATAATCACCCTGGGGAACTTCAGTGCATTAATGTAAAGGATGCTCAGTGCCGTGGGGATATTCAGTTCTGTTTGGAATATCATCAGTACTGCTGGGGAAACCATCCAATACTGTGGAAGGATGTCATCCATTGCTGTGGGGATATTCAGTACTGTTTGGGAAACCATCCAATACTGTGGAAGGATGCCATCCAGTGCTGTGGGGATATTCAGTACTGTTGGGGGAAACCATCCAATACTGTGGAAGGATGCCATCCAGTGCTGTGGGGATATTCAGTACTGTTTGGGAAACCATCCAATACTGTGGAAGGATGCCATCCAGTGCTGTGGGGATATTCAGTACTGTTGGGGAAACCATCCAATACTGTGGAAGGATGCCATCCAGTGCTGTGGGGATATTCAGTACTGTTTGGGAAACCATCCAATACTGTGGAAGGATGCCATCCAGTGCTGTGGGGATATTCAGTACTGTTGGGGAAACCATCCAATACTGTGGAAGGATGCCATCCAGTGCTGTGGGGATATTCAGTATTATGGGGAATATTATCAGTACTGTGGAGGATATCATCAGTACTGTGGGCGATATCGTCAGTACTGTGGGGGATACAACCCAATACTGTTGGAAGGAAATCATCAGTACTGTGTATTGAACACCTCTACAGTATTGCACTATGACTGTATAGACGTTCCTCAGGGCGATAATTAAGAATGCGAACAACGTCTGAGGGGTCTAATTATATTTCCTGCTCCTTTTGCTGAACTTTTGGTGCAATGTGCACAAATTTTGCACCATTAAAATCAGAATATCACAGAGAATCAAATGATATCAAGATTGTTCTTGAATTCCAGGAAATAAGACTTCCAGGCAGATTTAATCGTATCGATTTGATACGGTGGAAATCATGTCGAAAATCGTAGGTTAAGCCAAGTGTTTGGAAAAGAAGAAATTGGAATAGTATATGGCAATGTTAGAAGTTACTCGAAAGGTTTCGTTTCTTTTTGACTATTGGGTATTGCTGATGTAATTGGTGCCCTCGTTATTTTCTTCAATATTTTAGAATATGGTGGAATTTTTTGGGCTTCATGTTATAAATCTTGATTTATTTGTAAACCTATGGGCTTGTTTTTTTGTTTCCTCCTTATCTCAATTTGAAAATACCCTAGCTTCAAAATTTTCAAAACTTATGAAACTGATGTAAGACCCAAGTCTTATCTTTAGATATGTCGTATTTTATGAGTTGAACTCGATTGAGGGATCTCGATTCTCTATTGAGCATGATTTTTACCTTTCTGTAGCCACGAATTTGTGCACAAAGCATAAGGAAAGTATTGCAATTTTTATACTTTTGATCTACTTCATTGTTTGGGGGTAACGCCCAGCCCAGTATAAGACCTCACCCTTTTTGGAAGAATCGAAAAGTTTTTATAGTTTTTCAACACGAGGCTATGAAATCAAAGAGAGACTATATCAAAATTTAGGCGAGAAGTGAAGAAGAAAACAAGAAACAAGGCGGGCAGATTTCTGTTTTCACAAGCTGTCAAACCGAGAAAGAAGAGCTATTTACCGGTATGAACGTTGACAAATATCTTTCATTATCACCTAATTCACGCATTTTTCAATTCATTGCCTGAATGCCCTAAAAGAGCAAAGCAGTGAACTAAAAATGAAGAAAGGCAAGAGTCAAGAAGCGTAACACTAACAGAAGCAGGTAACTCCAACTCGGCCCCCTCACTCCACAATAACCCAAACTATTACCATCGGGGGTAACATTGATAAGTTTATTAGGAAACGTGATGAAAAACAAGATCCTGCAATTCTCTCAGCCCTAAACGATTGTAAACGTTTAAACAAAGGAGTGGAAAATAAAGCAATCAGACACGTTCCGATAAGAAGAAGTTGAATTGAAAAAATCTAATGCATTTAAGAAGAGAAGTAGAAAAATCCAAGAGTTCTGTCATCAAGAGAAGGTTACAAACCTATCAATGCTACCCTACTTGAAAGTATTTTCGCTTATTTTGTGCCACCATATTGGTAACTTTAAACAGTTACATAATCTACAATAATTTAGGGAAACAAACTATAATGTTATTTGTTTTTAGATCTAAATCGTTCTTCACCATGGCCAGCAACATGGCGGACATGCTGGAAAACGTGCAGATGGGACGGGAGAATGCCCTGCTGGGGAACTACGACACGGCCATTGTCTACTATCAGGGGGTTTTGCAGCAAATCCAGAAGTTGATGATTCAGTCCGGAGACCCAGGCAAGAAGCAAAAGTGGCAAGTGGTATGTTTTGCAAAACATTAAATTCCGTTTCTCTCACATTTTTCCTGCATAGTTGCTGACCCTCCTCCACACGGTGCACACGTCAGATCTCACATTAATACGATATCGTATCTGAACTTTGTATACAATTTTGCATGTTTGAAATATCAATTCTTATTGAGGTAAGGACATTTTTGATTTCTTAGGCCAGGCAAGAGATTGCCAAAGAATATGAGTATGTGAAAGACATTAGTAAAGTTCTTGCCAACTTCAAACGAGACAATTTCAACCCATCTTCTGGTATGAGACATGGTGGTTTCCATGGTGAAGAACCAACTCGAGACCCAGATGTGTGGCCCCCTCCGACACCAGTGGAGAGAGATAGCAGGTAAAATAAATCTGATGATTATTATTATGAAATAAATAAAGTGGTTCTTATCATATTTGGGAGTGATGGACAAATGATGGACAAATTCCTGGCAGGGTTCTTCAATATTTTACATATTTAACATGCAACTCAGGTGGATGTTTTTCAAGCCAAATTCTTTACAAATGGGTCTGATATTTTTTATTTTTTAGCATTATTCTTGTAAAAGTGTAAAAAATTCCAGATTACCCAGAAAAATAAGATAAACAGCTATTCAAATCAATTAAATTCTTGCATATGAGGTTGAAATTTATATTATATATATACGCATGGGGTTCAAAATTCTGGTCATGGAAATGGGTAGTTATTTTTCATTCTCAAAAATTATATTGTAGAGTGTTTCGAATTATTCACATCATGTCCAATTTAAAATCCTATCAAATCCTACTGGTGCTTTACATCATATCATGCAAATTATGTCTTTTCTTATTTGCCAATTTTGAACTTGTTTTCTGGCATTATTGATGGTTATCAAATGGGTTAACCTTGAAAAATTAGATCCTCAATAATTCATAGATTGCATCGTCAGCCGGGGTAATGCCTTTGAAGTGGAGACTGTGCAGTACTTTGAAGGTTGTGCTGGGAAGAATACAGTCAGTACATTAGGGGTTGAAATGATTCTTGTAGGGGGGGGGATAACATTGAGTATAGTGGAGGGTGTTTAGTACATAGGAGGTTGTGCAGTACTGTGCAGGGACAACATCACTACAGTGGGACATAATTCTTTTGGAGGTTGTTTAGTGCGCTCAGTGGGCTCGCCCAGTACAGTGGAGGGAAAACACGGTGTGTTTTTGAGGATAACATTGGTACAGTGATTATTGTCTATCAGCTATACAGTGAAATGTCCAAATAAGTAGAGAACGGCACACTCATCCGATGTGTGTTTGCAGCCAATGGTGTAAAGGGGGGACGAATGTCTGCGTTTGACCAACACCTGTCATAATTGTTGGCTGGGAATAGGTGGTTAGGGCCTGCAGTAGGATGTTGATAAAACCAAGGGTGAAACCATCCTACGCCCTAGAAATGCATACCCAATAGAAACCATCCTTAATTTTGTGCTACGTCTAAGAGGTGGACAATAACATAAAGCATCGATTAAGCCCACCCACTCGAGTATGTGTGTTTGCTGGAACTCTTGCTCTTTATTCTCTTTATTTGCTTTGATATCTACATAAATAAGATAAATTCTCCGTTCGAATAACCCCCCCTGTCCAATAAGTGCCGCCCTTCGAGAGCCTGAAAAATAGTCGTAACAAATCTGATTAAAAAACGAATATGAACTTTCATATGAATATATACCTGTAAATGAATTATGAATGGGTATAGGTAGTAGATCTAAGAAAAAGCTTGACGTTTTCAAGGTGCTGTTCGCATTCAAGAAAATATATGATTTTCGTTTCAAGAAACTCGCTATATTACACTAGAGCAAATTAAGCAGACAGTTATCAGTTTTCTGAAAGCAAATCTTTTCATTTGGAGCTATTACAAGTGGAATCAAAGACACTGGTATTACGATGATAGCAAGTTGATTTTCAAATAATGTTATAGGAAACAATTTGGTGTCACAGTAAGATCGATTAGCCTGGATTTTATTAAGCCATCATACCATTTTAATCAGTGGAAGAGTCTTTGTCATTATAACGGAAGGTTGCGGGCTCAAACTGTGGCCAAATAATACCAACGACTCAAAAATGCTACTCGATGCCTCTCTACTAAGCTCTCAGTATATATAGTTGCCACGGCCACTCTTATCTGAGAAGATGATGAATATATGCTGTGCCCAACCCAATCTGAGAAAAAAGCCATTGGTTCCCATCTGACTACAATCGACCAAATTTCTACTGTTGTTGTTGTTGTTGTGCATTTATTTTCATTCGATAGATTTCACTACAATGGCTAACAATATAGATATGTTGATTCAAGAATAAACCATGCTTTTTAAACGTTTCGATATTCAATCTTCATCAGTAAATTAATAATATATACGGATATATACAAATTAATGATAATGGAAGATTAACTGAAATTCTAGGATAGTTGGCACTGCCAGGCGTTTACTGCTTATGTGGAAATCTCGTACTGTGACTAGCTTACTGACGCAAGAACAACTGGATTATTCTTCCATGCGTTAGAACAGTTGTTCAAATAATACCCTTATATTTCTGTTCTACAAATAATCATATTACCAGAGATATCCTTACCAAAGAAAATCCGTTTATTGATGGCAATTTTTACTCACAGTTTCGATGGAAATCCAAGACAATCGTCAAATATTTGTTTTTATTTACTATAGTTTGTATAAGACAAGCGCAAAAAAAAGTTTTATGTTGAAAAATTTAGAATGAATGCGTTCTAGTTTGCTCCATTCACAGAAGAAACAATCAACACTGTTTGGAAATATTGACAGGTTTTCAGATATAAGGCAAACAATATCTTATGATGAGCACTTAAAAAAGAAATTACGTTTCTACCTTGTACTTTTGAGAAATGAAATCTTCGATCAAACCTCTCAACTATAATAGCAGATGTTTTTTTAATATGGAGGCAAATAAAGATCCCAGAAAGCAAGTTTAGAGAAGTTATCCATTTATCATTCGGAAAGTGTATTTGAAGAATAACTGACGTTAAACAAAATCTCATATTGAGCACTTGGGAATGTACTGCGTTTACACCTTGTACTTTTGAAAAAAGAGTTTGAAACCGTTTAACTATAGTAGCTATCTAGACAATCATTTGCTGGGTAGAGAAAAAAGAAAAGCCTGCTGCAGAATCGATGAAATAACAGCAACAACAACATCCGATTTTTTGTGAAGAATATCATACATGAAGTAGCTATGGCCAGTCTAAGCATAGATCCTCTCTCTCTACCCAACTGCATAACAAGACTGGACCTAACCGAGAGATCCATCACAATAAATCTGACACTCATCTCAGCAATAGACTCCATAGTAGCTATCTTGACAATTCTCTGCGGCATACTTTTTATGATAACATTGGTGAAGACGCCAGCACTGCACACCCCTTCAAACATGCTTCTCGGTGGCCTATGCATCAGTGATATTCTTGTTGGCCTAGTCGTCCAACCCATATTTCTGCTCGATATTAACCAAAAGAACCGCTGCACAATAACTAAGAATGTTTCGTTCTCGCTGCAACTGACTGTGGCGTTATGCTGCGGATGGTCGTTCCTGTTTGTCTTGCTCATAACTCTTGACCGCTTTGCCGCTATTGCGACGGCAAAAACGAATATGATTATCGGCGCAAGCGTCGCTGTGTTTTGGGCGATGTTTTCCATCGTAACAAACGCAATAAACTATAAATATTTCTTGTATGGGTATATGGTAACAGGTACATCAGCCACCCTGTCTATTGTGATATGCTACGTTTGTATCTCACGTGTGATTCTGAAGCATAGAAGGAAAGTTACAACTCTTGGTACTATATCAGGCGAAAGTGCAAGCGATGAAAGCACGACTCAAGTTCAAGACCAAAAGAAAGAGCAAGACCAAACGCGTGCCGTAGCCGCAATCCTAGCTCTCTTTCTTGTGTGTTTTATGCCCCTTTTTGGCCTAACGCTGTATAATTTGATATACCAGCCCAATAGGGACGAAAATGCTCGGAATCGCCTAACTGTGGTGCCTTGGATTTACCTTTTTATTTTGATGAACATTTGTTTGAATCCAGTGGTTTATTACATACGATGCGAAGCGATCAGAAAAGCGGTGTTGAAGGCTGTATTTTGTAAATGATAGAACAAGTGTCTCTACTCTGGGGGCATACCCTCAGTCCTTATGGGGGTTACTAACTGTGCTGTGAACACCCTCCACAGTACTGCAAAGACGTTCCCTAGGATTATAACCTCCACAGCAGTTTGAAGAAAATCCTATAATTTCTATTATTCCTAATATCAGAAGTTCTCGTGACGTTTTCATATTATCGATCTGCAACTCTCCAATGGTAGCTATCAAACCAAGACAGCTCTATCAAAAACCGTGATGAATATTGATGAATACATGTTTTGGAATGGTAGACTGAGGAAAAAATATATATCTGGAATTACCATGCGTGCATGCATCTATGCGACCATCAGGCAACTTTAGATGTTCTATTAATATTCTTAATCAGCTTCAGGACTAATTTTTTAGATCTATACTCTTATGACAAATTATATGGACTTGGAAGTGAAAATTGAGGTTTATGTAATTGAGTATTGAATTATCCAAGAAAAAATATTGAATGATTTATTTCTTATATTGAGCATCAACTGTTTCGTTGAAATCCTATTCAAACTGAATCGAAGCCAAAACATACATTCTTAAGAAGCAGGATTTGGAAAATGAATTATTCCCTGCAGACTCGAGTGTTCTGTGTGCTGACGTAACAAAATTAAAGGTAATGGGTACGAGTCCTGCTCGGCTCGTTTTCATTCTCACAAATTATTTTCATAATATTTATATTTCATATTTCAAAGGGTCTAAATCTTATCATATAACAGAAAGAAGTCTTAAGGTTTAGATTCATGAAATATTCTTCAGATCCTAACGAATCTCTGAGCCGAGAAACTTTACAAGGGAGCTGCGACTTTCATCTGTCCCTTCAGGGTCAAGGGAACGGGACAAGCCACCGTCGAACAAAGTTGTCTCTAACAAAGAAATGATGTTAACTCTACTGAGCGAGTGTTCTCTACTTGACGTGTTAGTCTGATTAAGACGAGGCCTTGTTTCGAGAAGGGCCTTATAACATGCACTACACCACTACATATTGTTGTACAAACTTCTTCCTTTTTTATTGTACAAATGAATAAGTAAATGAGTTTCTGTTTAAGATGCTAGCCTGACTAAGACAAAACCTTGTTTCCAGCGAGGACACAGTAGCACAAACTAAGCCACTACGTAAAGCAGTACTTCAGTGAACTAGTCTTCATCTTTCTGTTTCTTTGCCTTTCATTTGACACTCAAAGGCGTGTTCTTTTCACTGGAGTTTCGAACTCAATACGGCCATTTGTTGACACTACCAATCTTTCAGATAATTGTCTAGTTCAAATTCTTTTGTATAGTGATAAAGATTTTTCTATTATAGCTAGTAAATAGAAATATACTCCAACTAACTATAGGCTTTATTCGAGAATGGGGTCGGTTTGAATAGGTCGAAAAGTTTTATGTATGCGTCAATCAGGCTCCTCAAACACGGAGTTTATATGTACCTAACGTAATGTATACCTAATTTGTAATTTTTACTGTAATTTAATTGAGTTTTTCGTGTGGTATTTTTGTGATTTATTGATGTGACCACTGCAAATTTATTTTGTTTTTTGCGTAGTATTTATGTAATTGCCCTGGGGTAGTCATGATATTTTGCTCCCCGTTTCGTAATGCTGTACATGTAAATTTCTATATTGATTGTATTAGAAAAAACTTGTGGAGAATATAGAAACTTTTTATAAGAAACTTTTCGTAGAGAGAAAGTTAGAAAACTCTGGTATCAAGAATCAGCATATTCTCTCATAGAAATGAGAAGCATCTCAAAATAACTTTCTGTTTTCATAGGCCTGTCAGACCAGCAGCAAGACCAGTGGGAAGAAGCAACAGGAATGACGACTACTCCCCATCGTATGCGAAACCCTCCGGACGCCAAGCCCCTCCAGCCAGAAACAAAGCTGCCCCAAGTGGACCCCAGAAAAAGGCAAGTCAACCTTCTAAACCAGGTGCTGGAGTCAAACCTAAAGTTGATTCGGGAAGAAAAAACAAGGTAAGAACTTCTTCACTGTGCTAGGCACAATCTTATATCATAACATGCCTAGCTTAGGAATATTTTGGGAGGAATCTGTCCCCATTTCCTAACAAGTGCTTTGCCTTGTTTTTTCCTGCTTTAGAACGAATTACTTCTTTGAAAGTCTGTGATTGATTCCAACAATGCTAAATCTATATAGAGAAATCATTGATCGGTACAGACGCAAAGTTGAAGTAATTATTATGATTTGAATAGTTTTAGCAACATCAGTATTACCCACAGACTTTAAAAAGCAGGCAAATTAGGGTCAACACGAATTCGTTGCTAACTCAATTTTAGTTTTCTGATATTATTCACATTGCTGATATAGATCAAAGGAAAGTGTAGTTTTAATCGAAGTTTTCCGGTGTGAATTTTCGATAAGAGATAATTTGCAACTATAGTATTTGGATGATCCTTTATCGGATTCTCGAATTTGTTTTCAGAGAGATGAAAAACCTGTCAACGAAGGCGACGAAAAGAAGTTCGACCCGAGTGGCTATGATAAAGATTTGGTGGAATCTTTAGAAAGGGATATCGTCCAGAGAAACCCCAATGTCCATTGGTATGTATCTTAACTCTCAAAAGTGATGCAGTATTATCTACGATTGGCATTCATTGATGACTGATGATATAAAGTATGAATAAGTGACATAGAATTCTTTCTTCTTATTCGTGATCGAAAGGATTTTTTTAGACAACTGATTGAAATGTGAACTGGTGCAAAAAATATTCTTGAGACTTTGAATTAATATATTTCGTTACTGCAAGCTGATTTTGATGACAAATCTTTGTCTAAGTTAACACAAAATAAGTCCATTCATGCTACTTTTAAAATACTAAATTGCCCACCTATTTATCATGCTTAAACACTTACAGGGGACTTTTCAGAGACACCCCTTAGGGACTATTCATTATTTGTGTTGCAGGTTTGCACTAAAGAGGAATTGGTTGGGGAATATATTTTCTGACTTCTGTAAAGGCTGGGTAAAAAATGATTTTGTTTCTTGGAAGGATTTAGGATGATGAATTATTGTCATAAAAAATTTGACCAAAATTGTTCCCAGATGACTAAGAATCAGGAACAAACATCTCATGGTTGGGTCTTTTGACTTTTTTTTTTGGTTGGATAATTCACTTTTGAAGGTTGGATAAATGCAAAAACTCATCCATTATCGTTTTTTTCTCTTCAGTGCCTAACTAAGGCATAGGTAATGAACGTTTCCTCAGGGAGAAATGAATTAGAGATATCATTAAATCATAAATTATTTCTAGTTCTAGAATTGGAATTAATTTAGTTTAATAATATTTTTCGAATAGGGAAGATATTGCTGATTTACATGAAGCAAAGAAACTGCTGCAAGAAGCAGTCGTTCTTCCACTTTGGATGCCGGAATTTTTCACAGGAATTCGCAGACCATGGAAGGTAAACATTGAAACCCTGGGGAACGCCTGTTTATCACTGTGATATCATAAGTACTGTGTAGGTAATACCCACAATACTAATGGTATCTCTCCACATTACTGAATATCCCCCGGAATACTGATGGTATCCCTTCTCTGCACTGATGATAGCCCTCCACAGTACTGATGATATCCCTTCACGGTACTGAAAATCCTCCGATGTACTGATTTTCCTCCACTGCACTGATGATATCCCTCCACTATACTGATGATATCCCTCCACAGTACTGATGATATCCCTCCACTATACTGATGATATCCCTCCACAGTACTGATGATATCCCTCCACTGCACTGATGATATCCCTCCACTATACTGATGATATCCCTCCACAGTACTGATGATATCCCTCCACAGTACTGATGATATCCCTCCACAGTACTGATGATATCCCTCCACTATACTGATGATATCCCGCCACAGTACTGATGATAACCCTCCACTGTACTGATGATATCTCTCCACATTACTGAATATCCCCCACAATACTGATGGTATCCCTTCTCTGTACTGATGATAGCCCTCCACAGTACTGATGATATCCCTTCACGGTACTGAAAATCCTCCGATATACTGATTTTCCTCCACAGTACTGATGGTATCCCTCCATCGAATATCCTTTACATTACTGATTTTATCCCTCCACCGTAATGAACATCCTCGACAGTACGGATGGTGTCCCTCTACAGTTCTGATGGTGACACCGCATAGACGTTCCCCAGGGTGATTAATTTGACTCTAATTGAAATGCTACATTGATCTTCGTAAGATATTGTTTTCTTTGAATGGGAGTTCTAATGAGGTACCAGGACATATGACGTCCCCATTCCGTGTTCTTTCGTCTGATTGATTGATTTCAATTTTGGGGAGCAAATTCAATCGAGAAATATACGGCCTACGAACTCAAGCCCTACTTCGTTAGGAAAAAGGTTTTATTGTATTTCATTTATCATCAACTTTCTTAAGATTAATCAAAAATGTTATGAAGCGTATTGTCTTCTTTAAATTAATAAATTTGCACGCTCAACTACCAAAGCACTCTCTGGAATGAGGAGTGGGCCTAAATTTCACACAATCTAATTTAACATGAAGTAAGAGATGTGCTTTCATATTCAGCAAGAAATCTTCATCGTATAATTATGTTGCATATCCAAGTACAAAACATTGGTCTGCATTGCTGATACACTTACTACGTGACTCAGTTTTCCGCATTAAATTGAAAAGCTATGATTGCTCCAAACTGAGTATGTGTGATGATATGAAAATTAGATTAAACCTTGAACGAATACAAGAAATCAGGCACGTAGTAAGTCTATGTTGCTGAGAGGAATGCACGGTTTTGAGATTAGGATCCACATGATATCAAGGATAGTGATTCCTTGCAATATTTCTAAAGAATTGACGTAATGTGAATCGGGTGTATTGAACATTTAGGATAGGAAAATACCATATTATAGGCTATGACCTTATGACTTTCAAATAACCCCAAACTCTTTCTCATAGGGAGTTCTTATGGTCGGACCCCCTGGCACGGGAAAGACAATGCTGGCAAAAGCAGTGGCGACAGAATGTGGAACCACGTTTTTCAACGTCTCTTCGTCAACGCTAACTTCGAAATATCGAGGAGAGTCCGAGAAACTTGTCAGACTGCTCTTCGAAATGGTGAGTCAAATTTTCAAATGACCAGATGATAAAAACCCTGTGTTGTAAAAACTTTATCAATAAAACGAAAGTTAATAGAAATGATTTGAAAAGAAATAAATCACAAGGAAAACAGCCTAGGAAACGTCTGTGTAGTACTAGGGAAGATGTTGAGTACTGAGTCAATTTTCATATTGCAAGATGATTAAATAAAAAATCCTGCTATTAACAAATTTCTCAACACATTACTAACTCACCACTTATAAACTGACTTATAAGGGACTTAGGCTGTTAGATTACACATCTGCATTAGATTATTCTGCTTAGAACCTCCTATGGCTTCAGAAAATGATTTTAAATGCATCAGACATTTCATATATTCCCAATGGTCGTCTACCTTAAAGTGCCTATCAGGTCGGAAATTTTTTTTTCTACAAATTGTCTTAAATCGAAGCTAAGTACATAAATGGCGAACTTTCAACACTTTTGCAACTTTGCAACCTTCAGATACCCTAAAAAGGGGCTTCAAAGGTGCCCCAATCTGCAGAACGTTGCGCAACATGCAGTCTGGGTCGAGATGAATGTGTGACGTGTACTCCGGAAGGATGTTTTTCTTCGTGAACAAAATTCGCATAATCTATCGAAGAGACGAACGCAAATCGCAAGGCAGTGTGTGCTAAACAATATCGAAACGCTGTTAATTTCGTTTAAATGAGCACAGATTCAAAAGCAGAGCAAATCAATTCTGGAAGTGAAAGTTTTACAAACTTTGAGGAAGAAATCGAAGGACTTGTAGGTGCGGTAGCCATCGATGACGATGCCGAGATCGATAGGCCGTACATGGGGGAGCCTCTCGCCATCGAGAATTGGTTGAGAGACTGCAACAATCGGAGAGAGGAGGAGGGGCAACAAAATGAAGTGCTTTCTCAGTTTAATCTTGGTAAGTAACATTATGAAGGAAATTTCATTCCCCCTAATACTAGGCAAAGTGTCCAGCACTGCCCAGAAATAGATTACACGTTTTTTTTTATAAGAAACTGGTTTATAAGAAACCTAGTACTAGACCCCCAAAAATTTAAGAAACTTTTAGAACTACATCAATATCTTTAAGAAACTCCAAAATAAATAAGAAGACTTTCTGAGCCTGAAAGCAATATGTCAACAATACAATTTTGCTTGATTTAAGTTTGCTACCCGTCTTTATTTAGAGGAACACAGGATGTTGAGTCTACTTGTATTTGTAGGTGGGTTTCACTTAAATACAAGAAATGTGCCAGGGAAAGTGCGAAATTTGATATTAAGTGCGTATCTAAAAATAAGAAACTTTTAAGAAACTTTTAGTACTACAAACTGGTGAAAAATTAAGAAACTTTTAGTACTAGGAATCCAAGCTAGGTTTCTTATAAAAAAACCTGTATTATTGTATCTCTTTTAATGCCATGCGATATTAAGCAATATAGATATCTTCAGCAAGCTATCCTTTGCATGGAAATAAGTAAACACAAGTCTTGTGTATGATCACGAGCCTTGATTTTGCATTTTATTCATACCAAGTCAACTTTTCTTTGAAGCCATATGGCAGAACAATTTCAATATCCTGTTCTACTTAAGGCCTGGGTCTTAACTTGTTACACTTTTGCAGGTTCTTCAGAGCAGTGGCATACAGGGAGTTTACCAGACTTGTCCATGGACGGCTTGGTAACAACAAACGCATCCCATTGCTAGCATGTGCGTACCATGGGATAAGAACCAGATTTCCAGGCACAGAGCTGAAGGGTTTTGAAGATTGCCATGTTTAGGTTTTATATTGAATAGCATCCATAGTATTGTAAGTAACCACAGGAGATTTCCTGTATGTCTTGAATAGAACCACGCTAGTTACATGTAATATTCAGTCTTGAGTTTTCGATTAAAGTGAACACACGCACATGCTTGATTTCTCTCCGGGCCTTTTCTTAGAACCTTAAAACGCTACAAGATGAAGAGTGAATTCTAATATAGCTTCTGTATAAACAACCTAATGAAGTAAAATATAAGCACTTTGACATGAATCGATTATAGCCCACTATCAAGCTATGCTCATTCTATATCACAGTACTTGTATTTACTTCATTTAGTTGTTTATCTTTGTACTACATAGAAGCAGAGAAATTTTTGATAATATAAATAATATGGTGTACATCAAGATACTACAAGATTCAAATAGAAAAATCCAAAAAGTTTTTTCAACACAAGGCTGTTTTTCCTTGAGTAGACTCTTCTATAAAATTATGATTTGAAAAGCCCAAAAATATGCTGAGAAAAGTTTTCATATGTTTTGAATGTAGTATATGCCTATACAGGCCCGGCGGAACTGGTCCGGTTGGTACTGCTTTGGCCAGACAAAATTTTGGACCAAGTCACTCTGTTTAAAAAAATTAGATTTTTACCGTAAATCTTAATTCATTCTTACATAAATTCTGATATGAAAATGCACCAAATTGTATCTGAGAGAATCTAGGTTTCAAAATTCTTCTGGGGTACGTTCCAGACATACTGTTTTATTTCGAACTGGCCTAACTATGGACAGCTTCCGCCGGGCCTGCTATACTTCCTGAATGGTATCATATCAAGGTCTACTTCACATCAATCAAAAATTTACAAAAATACAGTTTCTACATATATAGATATATACAGTTTAATTTGCTTATTTTTTTCTTTTGAGTATTCTCAACAATCATCTCGAAATTTGTTTTGTCTTGAGAATTTATTTCAACTTTCAGCTTCTTCACTTCCATCTGCTTAGCGAGCCACAAGTTTTTAAGCCTTCTGGTCTTCGTCACCAACCGTTTACAATAATGCTACAAGGAATAAGGAAATATTAACAACTTCTGTGAAAAACTCATCAATATTCAGATTGGGCAAATTTGACTAACACTTGTCAACATTAGATGAAGTTTCGACGGCTCAAAGACTTGGTACTACTGCAAATCTACATTTCCAGAGAAATGGGCTTGGGGCACCCATGGGAGGGAGTACTCTCATTTGTTTAGGATAAGGATACTAGAGTAACCCCACTCCCCTCTCTCTTAGCTAAGAGATTTTAAAATTCTAGCAAATATGTACAATTCAATGCCTATCCAATGCCTTGACAATGTAATGCTACCAGCCTATGAACTACTTATTCATGCCTAGTTAGATGTGATTGTTGCATGGGACAATGTTGAGACTTAAAGCTGGTTCTAAGTTTACATTTCTGGCAACATCATATTCTCCAACTATTTCCTCTAGCTCCCCTAACTCCTCTTCTTCGACTGATTCAACCTCTTATTGCTGAGGTTGGTCACGTTCTCAGATCTAACAGCCTGAAATAAAGAGTCTCTTAGAATAAACAATAGTAGGAGTCTTTTCTGTTGCTGGAAATTCAATGAAAATTATGTTTCTGTGATAAATGTCTCAGAGTTAAGCAAAACTAAGTATAACTCACCATTCTGTGTTTCCTTGATCTTCTTTTGCTTCTTGGTGAAATCGCAGTTGCTCCGGTCTCTGGTTCAACTGGCGCTGTAAAAATCGAAGGCACAGAAACTACGCCTACATCGTCTCTTCGCAGCGTTTTTATCAGCTTTCAAGAAAATCCAGGCAGTGTTGAGATGGGTCTTTCAAAATCTTCAGCTATCAAATGCTGGTTACAGACCGCGGAATATTTCATAGGCTTGAATTAGGCCCGTTTCACGGACACGAAGTCAACCCATTGCTTTCTTCGCCGCTTGGCAATCGGGTTATCCTCACTCCAATATGGAATTCCATGAAGTGAAACTCCCTTCTCTCTACATTCCTTGCTATTATTGTTGTTACAGCCAAACACGACACATCTGTCCGGTATCTTCGAAGTTGGGTTTCGGTTCACTTGAAAAATCACTTGCTTTCAACCGCATGGTCTAATCAAAACAAACTTTCGATTCCGGAGTACGCGTCACAGAGCCCTCGCCCCATGCCTTTTTCAAGGCACGCAACATTTCGTTCATTTGGTGCTATTGGGGTAGATAAAAACACTCGCCATTGGGGTATTTCAAACGGAAGAACATTTTTTTAAAGAAAAAACGCAATAATACACATCTATCTTATATTTTACAGTTAAAACTCAATTTTTTTGAAATGACCTGATAGGCACTTTAATAGATAATGCATTTTCATCTAGTTCTTGTCAATATAAGAAACCCGGACTTAAGAAATTGAGTTTCTAAGTAACGAGTTAGCGGATGGTAATAGAAATAACTCAAAAAGAAATAAATCTCAAGGAAATCAACCTACGAAATGTCTGTGCCATACTGTAGAAGACTTTATCTTGTCAGTATGTGCAATGCTTTGGTGTATGTTGTATTATCAGTACTGTAGAGGATACTACCCAGTGCTGTGGGGGCCCGTGTGGGGGATACTCTCATTACATTAATAGATGTGACGCACTGTCTTCTATAACATGTATTTTGACTAACAGTTAAGCTAGGCCAAAGTTAACCTTCATTTTAAAATTATACAGTAGAATCCCGATAACTCGAACATGCGATAGCTCGAACTCTCACTAACTCGAACAGATTTGGCATTCCCCCTGAACCTTCAACACTACTTACATATGAATATACCCCCGATAACTCGAACCCCCGATAACTCGAACATTCGCTAACTCGAACAATTTCTTATACCCGCTGCGGCTATTTTCTCTCGATAACTCGAAATGTTTCTGCCAAAGAACTAACAACAACAATGACAACTATATTTTAATCACAAACTCTTCATTGAATCAAGCTGTTTTTTAAAATAGAGACAAAGTTCTTAAGTCCAGTGACCTTCAAGGCTGCATGCGACATTTAAACCCTTTCCATGCCCCTGTTTGCACTTCTTTCCAGTGACTTTGGCAACGCACTAAGCTTCCGAATGACTTCGAAGAAAGTAGAAAATCGTTTTAGAAAAACGGCCAGTATCTCCTTTCTTCAAGTGTCCCACAATATCTGCACCTTTCAGAACACAAACAGCATAATTATCTAGAGGGTTTTCAGGTTCAGAACGGACATTCAGATATTCATTTTGCTTTGACGTCCAAATCTCCTTACATACATGGTGTCCTGTGATGTGTGTTTCATTTTGTAGAACAATCGTTTTCAATGAAAAACTTTCAAATTTAAGTTGCATTATCGTTCTGTTTCGTTTCGCTTTTAAGATATTGTTGTCGTCGTTGTTGTTCTCTTCATAAAATCCCGATAACTCGAATTATAGGCTGATTTTCTAAAAAGTTCGAGTTATCGAAAGCCTCGATAACTCGAACATTCGATTACTCGAACTTTTTTGATCGTCCCTTGCATGTTCGAGTTATCGGGATTCTACTGTAGATACATTCTTGTGTAATCGGCAAGTGATGCATTTGTGCCAGAAACATGCTAGTTTAGCTTTGGCCAGCTTGTGTGGCGTAAACATAACTAATGGAATTACAAAGCCAGTGCTTTGGTTTTCAGAAAATAGTGCTCAATACATGACAGTAGAGCGTAAATATACACTAATTGGCAGAGAAGAAACGAGAAACCACACGTTTATCTCGACAAGCCTGTTTCGTGATGTCTCACTTATCAGAAGATGTTACAACTAATGGAATGATTTTTTTCTGGTTGCAGGCGAGGTTTTATGCTCCCAGTACCATATTCATCGATGAGATTGACTCAATTTGCAGTAAACGAGGGAGTGACAGTGAACACGAGGCCAGCAGAAGAGTCAAGTCTGAGCTTCTAGTGCAAATGGACGGTATGATTGTTATAATGCTTCTAGACTTACTTTAACTAAGCTTTACTATAGCTAATTGCCTCGCTATGTCTCAACTTTTTAGACCACACTCTGATGAATGAAGACTGTTCGGTATACCACTCTGATAAGTGTCAGACGCAGAGCTTTAGTAGTTAACTATGTCACGTTATGTTTCCGATTTTTCTCGTCAGCCTTTTCTGTACCAATCAACAGTTCTGGCATACCACTCTGATGAGTGTAGAGTGAAAAGCTTTTGTTGTTAAATATGTCTCGCTAGGTTTTCCGATTTTTCTTGCCAGCCTCAAGTTCTGTACCAAACAAAGACTATTTGGCATGATGAGTGTCAGACGCGAAGCTTTAGTAGTTATAAAAACTTGCTATTTTTTTGATTTTTCTCATCAGCCTTCAGTTCTGCACTAATCGAAGACTGTTCTCTGGCAAACCGAACAGACCCATTTCAAGTGTAGTTTCACCAATGAAAAGAAAACAAATCAAAAGTTTATTGAAGCATAAACATGATTGAGTTAGTTAGGCACGACAGATGTGCTTATCCAAGGTTGCTTTTCAAAAGATCTAAGTCAATGTAATTGAAAGCATTCTCCCTTTTTAGCGTTGCCTCTTTGGATCCACTTTGTGCTTTTCTTTAAGAATTAATACGTCTAGTTAAAAAGATATTCCGTCTATTTTTATTTATTCTCTTCCCCACTTGTATTGCTGTGTTGCATTCCTTTTCGAAAGCTGTATACAACCTCTCACAGTAACTTGTACGACAGACAAATAGTCTAATATACCAACCAAACTTGCTAAATTCATCAGAATTATCAGTAATGAATTTAGCTGAAAATCAAGTCTTCTCCTAATGCTTTCTCTCTTATTCAACATATCAAGTTATTACATTTGATTTACTCACTCAGGTGTGTCGGGTAATTCTACAGAAGAAGATGCGTCAAAAGTTGTAATGGTTCTAGCAGCAACCAATTTCCCCTGGGATATCGATGAGGCGCTGCGGAGGAGACTTGAGAAGCGTATTTACATACCTCTGCCCACCGGTAGGTTGGAGCTCACGATGCATATCTCTGCAAAGACTGAACTTTAGCACGTGGACTTTCGTTACAAACATCAACATTAACTATTGAAGGTTATACCCAAAGTACTTGTGGTTTCCCTCAACAATACTGAACATCTTCCAATGAGCTGATCGTACCCCCCACAGTAATGAGGATATCCCCCTACGGTACTGGACATCCTCCAATAATGTACCGATAGAATCCTTCTACAGTAATGGTGATATCCCCGCACAGCACTGAACCGCCTCCAATGAACTGATGTCATCCTCCCACAGTAATGATGATATCCTTCCATAGTAATAATGATATCCCCGCACAGCACTGAACCGCCTCCAATGAACTGATGGTACCCTCCCACAGTAATGATGATATCCTTCCATAGTAATGAACATCCTCCAATGTACTGATGGTATTTCCAACAGCACTGTTGTTATCTCCCACAGTACTAAATATCCTTCACAGCACTGCACAGACGTTCCCCAGGGTGATAATCAGTTATCATCTATCATATCATTATGTTACTAAATCAAGGTAGGTTTATAATTATTTTACCAATGAATATTGTTTTGCTTCAGCCGAAGGTCGCGAAGAACTGTTGAAGATCAATTTGCGGCAAATAAAAACTTCTGGCGAACTTGACTTGAAGAAGATAGCTGAGGATATGGGAGGGTACAGTGGTGCTGACATCACTAACGTCTGCAGGTGTTTATCAATTATTTTAGGTTTTCTATTTCTCAACTATGCGTTGTTGACTTATTTTATAGTTTATAGAAGTAGATTGTTAGGAAACATATCGTTGTACATTTTTGTTGCACATTTGATGTCGAACAGTGCCTAAAAGTGCACAACGTATGCCAAGCTACACAATGTACGCCCTTAGTTAATAGAAGTAGATGCTTAGGAAACATATTGTTGTAGGTCTTTGGCTGAAGTTTGATGTTAAACAGTACCTGAAAATGCACATCATAGTTTATAGAAATAGATGGTTAGGAAACATATTGTTGTACGTCTTCGTTTCAAATTTGATATTGAACAGTACTTGAAATTGCAGAGCGTATGCCCAAGTTTATAGAAGTAGATGGTTAGGAAACCTATTGTTGTACGTCTTTGTTTCACATTTGATGTTGAACAGTACCTGAAAGTGCATAATGTATGCCTTATCCACTTTCTAAACTGTTGATATTGTACATGTTTACATTGGCTGCACCAATATGGTGGGAAAGACTTTCATAAATAGCAACCATTTCCCAATTTATTCTACCATCCTGGAATTAATGCAATTCTGCCCCCTAAGCATCCCTTAACGCATTGCAATATTCTTGACTTGGCAAAGGATTTTGGGATAATAGTTTCCAGATCCCTCTGCCCTTGAAGGAAACTTGGCAATAATTCAAGATAGCAGGATTAACTAGAAAGTGGTCCATTAGGAGAGTCCACTGATTCTCTTAGTTACCAACATGCATTAAAATGATTTGTTTCAATTTGATTAGGGATGCCTCGATGATGGTGATGCGACGCCGCATTCAGGGACTGACTCCGGAGGAGATTCGTAATATTCCGAAGGAAGAGTTGGATATTCCTATAACAATGGAAGATTTCATCGGTGCCTTGAAGAAAGTTTCCAAGTCGGTCTCCGAAGCGGATATCAAGAAATACAAGGAATGGATGGACGAGTTTGGCTCAACATAAGAATATTTTAGATTATTGTACGGGCATGCAGAGCTGGATTGTTTTAGGGGTAACTTCACTGAAATCTCTTTTTCTTTGCACAGCATGTGAGCATGGTTTAAGAATAATAGAACTTTTGCCCGTTTACGCCAACATCTTTATTTAGTGCAAATTTGTCCCGTGAATATCCCACAATTTATTGCGTTCTCTTTAAATTCGCAAAGAAATCTTGGATAGCCTGTTCCAATGAAGAGTATTGAGCATTTTAAACGTCTTTTTGTGAAGACGAAATTGAAATTTCTTAACTTTAGGATAGTTTGAAAACTGGCCCTACGGTTCCTTATTTGTATCATTAACGATGTCTTATAAAAATGAGTATATTTCGTTAACTTATGCTTATGTTTGAATTTAAAGCCTTTACCGTGTACCAGTCCTTCATTCTCCATCTTATATCTGTGGGAAATAAAAGTAAATAAACAAGAACATGGGAATGGTCAATTTGTTTGTTTTTTAGCATGAGCGTAATATTTCTTGATCTGCAGGAGGGCTGAAGTGCAAAATAATTCATAAAAGTTCATCAAAAATGTTTCATAAGGGTTTATGTACTATTGTAAGGTAAATGTACTGAATATATTGAATAGGAGCAGATGAGGACAGTGGAAACTTGTTATTTATCACATTGTTTCAGACGACGATAAAGCGTGCTGGAGACGGTTAATGTCGTCCAATGTTTCACAATTAGTGAAATGTGATTATTTCCTTTATTTCCCCACAAATCTCTGAGCAGGGGCTCAAGCCCCAAAACAATGCTTAGTGCTACAATTCCCGCCAAAAGTAGTTTGAACACCCTTGATTTTTTTACCAAATAACCACATTTTTAGCTTTCCTAGCCTTTTATTTCCAATCCAACCCCCCTTCCTCCCTCAAAACAATGTTGTTTACAAAAGGAACTTTATGACACCAAACCAAACACTAGCTGAATGTTATTGGGTTAGTTTTTGTTATCAGAATCAATATTGTAAAGGGGGGAGGGGAGGGGGCAAAATGTAGAAAACTGTAAAAATAATTTAAGTGTTCCAAGACTTTTGCCGGGGATTGTAGACTAGCAGTAATGTGTCTAGTCCTCCTTCCTCTGTGCATGAAGCCCCTACGAAGGAGCAACAAACGTTTCTTAGCAACAAATCTGGAACACGTGATAAATTTATAGCAACAACAAAGATGGCGTCTCTCATTATCGGAGTGGCATGCTTTTTAGTTGTTTTAGGATTCGTCTTGAAGTCACGACGCTTCAGAAAACGATTTGTAGGTGTGGAAAATCAATGGTGGTTTAAACCAGCTTTGATATCATGTTCTGTCGGTCCTTTTTTGCTGATCTTGGTATCTTCAGTAATAATATATTTCCTTTGGATATTTCCCGAATTGCATGGCCTAAATAAGATAAAAGGGGCGTTTGTTGCAGTTTTCTGCTGTTATGTATGGTTCAATATAACTTTCAACTACTTTGCTGTTATGTTGACATCAGCTGGAAAGGCCTTTACTGTAGAGGAACTGGAAATGGAAGGTTATTCAGCTGCTGAAGTCGACATTTGCCGAAAATGCCGAAGGTTAAAATGCGATGGTACTCACCACTGCTCAACATGTCAGTGCTGTGTAAGGCTCTTATCACATCATTGTAACGTTGGTAATAACTGCATCGGTCTCAATAACTTCTCCTACTACTACTTGTTTCTGGTTTATTCAGTTATTGGAACAATTTTCATGGTGCATCAACTTTATATACCATTTTATGTTTGCTACTTGGGCAAATCTATCAGCCAAGAGCTCCAACAATGTGACAATCTTGGAGATATTCCTGTATTTTTTGTCATGTTTGCAGTCCTTCTGGTGCAGTCTTTTATTCAACTGTCTTTTGACACAATACTATTGATCATGGACCTATCTCCTAGAGAACTGAAATCAAAATATTTTTACAGTTCCTCAAGTTGCAATTTTGTGGTTTTCGTTTTTAAACGGCTATTCAGAAGAAGAGTTTACCGACATAGACTAAAACACTTGATGTGGGAGCGTAAACCTCACTGGATTGGTTACTTTGTGCCCTCGTTGAGTGAGCCCCCAATTGATCTGGCTGCAGAGGATTGAATTAATTACGAAGAGGAATCCTCACATATGGTCTGATTCTGGACACTTCCTAGAAATCCTAATATTTATACAACTAGTTAATTTATTTGTATAGTTGATTATGATTAGTTCATTCAAACCCTTCCAAAAGTAGTTACAACACTCTTGTTTTTCTTAATAAATAATTCCTTTTTTAGCTTTCCTAGCATTTTATTTTCAATTAAACCCCCTTCCCCCCTCAAAATAATGCTGTTTTCAAAAGGAACTTTATGAGACCTCACCAAACACTAGCTGGGATGTTATTGGGCCAATTTTTGTTATCAGAAACAACATTGTAATGTAGGGAGGGGAGGCGACCAAAGGAAGGAAAATGTAAATGTCATGCAAGGGCTCAAAGACTTTTGGCAGGCATTGATTAATTATATTTATTCCCTTCCCTAACTTTTTTAGTCCACAGAGGGTTCATTATAAATAATGTCGAAAGTGGGACCTACCTTAAATTTGTTATTGGAGAAATTTATTGTTTAATGTTGCTATCTGTGTATCAGACTCTTATTTCAGTTTCACCAATATTTCTACTTTTTACTTGAAATAGATAATGTCCCAAATTACTTTAACTACGACTTATTTGGGACAGTATCGTTTAGCGATAATAAGGGTAATAGAAACAAATATGAAAATATAACCTCAACCCTCAAATGATTTAAAGTAGGTAAATGATTTAAAAACCTTGCATCGTGTTTCAGTCAGGAGAAATGAATGAAAAATACAGGTGTAGCCCCAACTGACGCTATGCCTTCGTCGCCTCTCACAACAGGCAGGGATACGGTGGATAAGTTTTGACCCCCCTACCACAGGGGTTCAGAAGTTGGGTTGGGCCCTTAGTCCCTGCCTGAGAGTGAAGGCCAACATGAATGATATGAGAGTCCTGATTTGTTCATCATAAAACCAGTACTGGCACCAGAGAGGATTAGAGACTTAGACCAATAGAGTAATTCAGTGTCATTTCTCTGAGATAGGCTTTATTTTGAATTGCAATGTAATCAGATTGAATTTTGTATGATATTTTGTAGCCTTAATCCGATATCTCCAACCACTCGCCATTTCAAAGCTTCATCCTGTTAGGTAGATAAAACAAATGTGGTTTTGCAACTTTTAATTATATTTTTTTCGATTTTTCATCTGGAGAAATAATTGAAATTAACCGTCTTTTTTACCACAGCTTTTAGCCAGTCAAATTTGAAAATGGTCAGGTCCAGCCAAATCTTGTTAAAAGGTTTTTAAGAAGACGGAAGATTGGCTCAAGAACAAAGAAAATACACAGTCGTTGTGAGAGCATTTTACTTTGATGTTAGGTTCCAGTCTTTCTGTCTCTTACTTTTGAAGTGATTTTCACCAACTCTCCGCTGATCAATCTTCTCAATAGATGTGTCCAGATGGGTCTTTGAGAGGACGAGCTTTTCATGTTTTTATCTCAAATGAATTATAGCAAAAACCTCTGAACTTAATTAGTACTCTTATAAAAAAGGTTGTTTGCTCTATAGAATATGTGTGCAAAATAGGAGAAAGCCAAAAAGCGACTAAAATCAACGCAATGGAGGCCAAAATCCCTGATGAAAATACTAAGATGCGTTATATTTATTGTAGCAAAACATTTCTAAGTATTCATTCGTTGAATTTTTATAAGGGGGAGGTATTTTCAATATCTCCTATCAAAACATTCCTGAGATTTCAAAGACGCTATTTGCGTATCGTATTTCAGCTAATACTGTTTTTGGTAAATTACTATTGATTGATGGACAGCTACTGTTTGAATCAGGATGCTGATTGGTCAATCTTCACTTCACGTGTCATTTTTGTGCCAGCCTCGAGAGTGTGTTTATCGAAGGTCATTATCAGGTCTGGAATCAAAAAGGTGGATGCTAATCTTCGAAAATTTACGACTTGGCTGCGACTTTATGAATTATCGAAAAGATGCAATGATTTGTGAAAAAGATGCATGGAGAGCTTGCAAATGCTGAAAGGTATGTGCATGGTGTGAATTATGGATGCTTGAATGGTTTATGTCGTGTCTTTCAACGGGTTTAGGTTGTCTAGGCTTTCATAGGCTCAAAAACCAGCTATATTTCGCACACTTGTGTTTGTTTGTTGTATTAGGTAACACTTAAACGTAACGCTAAAACAATAGCTGGTATTTACTTGCTGTATTTTTCAGCCTTAACTAGTATATTGCTGAGCTCGATCGAGCGAAACTTTGGGACTAAAAATTATTGAATTAATCAAGGACATTCTGATAAAGTTATTATTTGGGCGGAGTAAAAGAGTAGAAATATAACGTTAATCTCTGTCTGGGTCTAGGCCTATAATTGTTAATGCTGCCCTACCTCGTCTGGCCTGTCGACCTCTAAATTTCGTTGTTCGTGGATTTCGTAAATGTCTTCTAGCAAAAGCATAGAAAGAGAGAAATTGGATTTGAGGTTTTCGATTGAGAAAGTTTGTTTTGATGGATTAATTTGTCAAACAGGTGGAAATTTAGCTGAATTCTTCTCAATAATTTTTCCATATGTCTTTGTTGGAACTGGAAACAGTAGGCCCTCTTTTTAATGAAAATATGGTAATCTGCGCAAATCCCTTCAAATCCTGTTGTTCTCATAAACCTCTAGCTCTAGACAGAAAGGAATGAAGGTTCCCTGGTGGTTCAAGGCCAGGCTGGAGAATTTCTACGTACTGGGCACCAAAGAACCTCTCTTTGCAATTTCAAGTAAAACAATAGATCTATCGTTATAGAACAATAGCTAGGCATGCAACATCTCCATGCAGGATGCAAAATGTTCAAATCTCGGTTTAAGGGGTGTCAGAAGCCAGGACGGCTTGAATAACTCTCGTTATTATCAATCAAGTAGCATACACAGTATCATCATCAGAGTTTGCTGTGTACTTCTCGGTATTGGTAGGCCAATCTAAGAAAAATTTGAGGTCCCAGGGGCAAAAGTATTCAGGAAATCAGTAAAGCCACCCCTAAGGCTGGGTGGGCTTGGCTAGGCTCACAGATACTGGGATGGAAAACTGTGATGGAAAACTGAATTTATGCTTTGACTATAACTAAGAAAATGTGGCAGGAGCTTTTTGTCATACACGCATTTTTTGATAAGCAATTTCAGCTCAAGCTCAGTACTAAAGATTTAGCATTCCTCAATCCAGTACTAGAATTGCTTAAGTTTTTGTCATTCTCGTGTACTGACTTGCTTTTAAAGCAGTTGCTTATAAAAAAATGAGTGTATGCTATGTATAGACAAGGGGAAAACATAGTCTTTTTCTATTGGCTATGTATTGGCAAACGAAGATATGTTTTATTGACAAAATTGAAGTTAAAGATTAAAGACAACAATTTACAAGTATTTTAGCATCCCTGTAACATAGCTATTGAATGCTGTGTAAACCTTAAAGCCTATTGTGTCATATGACATTGTCTTAATAGATAGCTATTGATTATTTTTTGTGATATGAAAACATGAAATTGCATGATTTCACTACACTGCGTAATTCACTGGAAAGCCTAATATGGAATGTTGTATAAATTCTATAACCACTTTCAATAAGAGGGCTTAGTTTCTCCAATAGAAACTTAGTGAAAAGGTCTTAAACAAACTTATTAGATTAGAGTCATAGGGCGTTTTACAAGAGATAGAGGGGCACTAATTTTCAGAATTTTTGTCTGATCCAATTTTCTTCAGACTACAGTCCCGTAGGAAGTCGGGGGGCATGGGATGGACATTGCCCCCCCCCCCCAATAATCCTAAAATTCAGTTGTTCACAGCATGGTCCCTAGTCTTCCTATTGTTCTCGAAAAATGGTTGCCCCCAATAATTTTTCCAAAGCTACCATGTTGTCAGACTACAAACCCTTAACGCCTTATTACTTCAAACTTTTTTATTAGTCAAATACTTTGTTCTCCATTTGTTAAGAGTGTTTTGATTGATAAAAGGATAATGGTTTTGGTTACCCAAAAGTATATTAATTATAATTTAGATGATCTAAACTCAATGCAGCAGAAGATAAATTTGGATATTATCTCCAAAGTGCTTTTAGTTTCTCTCCGCAGTGTTGAATATCCTCAACACGGACTGTGTCCCTCCACAGTAGTGTACCCTCTCCCGCTCTCCAGTACCTACTGATGATACTCCTCTCCTAACAGTAGGCCTACTGGAAATACTCCGTATTAGGGAATACCCTCCAAAGTGCTGCACAGACGTTCCATGGGGTGAAGATTTCAAAGAACTTTTATCAGTTTTTTAATGATATATAAGAGCTGATGTGTTTTCTCCAGTATTACACATATATATTTGCCCTCTATCTCACTCTTTCACCTTCTTTCAGGGGATTTCAAGTTAATTGAGAGTTGCATAGTGGAAGATGGAGGAAGTTAAGGCTCCATTGCTGCGGCTTTGTGATGAAGATGTGATGGGAAATACCCCTATACAGGTAAGAGTCAATGTGAATTTTTCTCAAGTTTTTGCTCTTCTTACTCCAGCGCAATGGTCACTGCGTCATTAATCCTACCATTTAAAACTATGATTTTAGTGTTACAATCATACTAAATGAAAGTTTTTGTAAACACACTGGTAGGTATATGTGATCACAACATAAATTCATAAGGCATGGTCTAACACCGGTAATCATACCAGAGCAGGCTGCTGAAATTGGCATATATGTCACCCTGGGGTCTCGAACCCAGGTTTTTGCGGACGCAGGCGGATGCGCTAACCACTATCCTAAACCAGGATATTGTACAATTTGTAATCACAACAGGTGCATAGCCAATCTGGTAAACTATATTATTCAGATGATAATGATAATAAGTCATACATATCAAATCAAATCAAATATATTTCATTCAAAATCTAAATTATCAGGCAAAATTACAAGTATCCATCATGGTTAAGTACATCAAACAAGAGAAATAAAACATCAAAAGTTACAATGTTATTTAGTGTTGCCAAGGACACTGAGACAAACCCAGAGGTTTTCAAGCCCAGTGCCCTTTAATTAACATTTTCACTAGATGCCAAATTTCTTTATGTTGTATTATATTTAAATAATTGTAGTTTACTTAGTTGGTTTATTATGGTACATTAGCTAATATATCTAACAGCTATTGTATGTACCAACTTCAAAGAAAGTTGATAAAAGACCTATTTCGCATTGTTTCAAAAAAAGGGACAATAGGCTATTGTTTGGAAATATTGTAAGGCAAAGGGTATTGAGGGGCAATTTCCCCCAGTCCGTAAGTAATAAAAAGCTCCGAGAGGTATCTTCCCCTTGTCTTTCATTTTCATGGTTATGACAATGCAGATGTAGTGCATAATGTGCAAGTGAAATTGAATTGAGTTGTGCTTTCTGACGGCCTTTAGCCTCCATTGTAAAGCCACTATGTGAAAACCCACTGCACTACGAAATCGTCTTAAAATGCATAATGATCCCGATTTCCTGTTCTCATGAATCAAAACATGCAATGAAATGCATTTGGTGATTATCGAATTACGCAGATGCTAATGGATGCCAACCTTGTTGTTTCCTTGCAAAGTCTGCCTTTTCTTCGTTGGCGCCTGTAAGCTGCCAGGCTCCTTCGCCTATCATGTTGCTGTTTCTCATCGATCTGCTTGAGAAACTAATTGAAATTTCCCCTCTTGGCTTTTAATAAGATGTTATCTGCGGGGGAAGTTCTGTTGATATGACCTCATCGTTGATTTCAACGCAAAGGGCGGCACTTGAGATAATTTTGGTATGGACGCGCCATCAAAGGTCTGAAGAATATATAACTGAACTTACAAAAAAACGGCGAAAAATACACCGCTACGTTATACCGAAATCATAGAAATTGAAATGCGAACTTATACCAAAATAGTAAAAATCAATTCTTGACCTATGTATACCACTTGATCTATGTACACCACTTAAATAGCGACTGAGTTTTCTTAAACCTTTGGTCCTTGGGCTACTCTGCGTTCATGTTGTTTTTGAATTTTTTTTTTCACCTAATAGAAAACGAGCCTCAAATTTTACCAAAACTTTTAAGAACAAGCCAAGAACAAACTGAGGCTGATCATTTTAAAGTCAAGAAATAAGCATGAGAATGACAAATAATTACAAAACAAGCAGATTGGCATCACACTTATATATCAGATAGATGGTCAAGAGAGTCCACACTTGAACCACTTAAAACAACCAAGATAAAATAAGGAACTATACGTTTTTTTTCTTGCAAGGAGCCTTTTATGTGGAAACTACATGTAGAAGGTCGAAAAATTTAAGGAACTTCTACTAATAAAGGTCAAATATCTGAGGAATTTTTTGATAATTGCATATAATTATAATCAATGGTGTAGATATGCAACTTCTTTTATGATTCTCATTAACTAAGTTATATAGGCTTGGTCTAAGCTTCTTTGTGTTGTAACACGTTTTCTTATCAGAGTTTATTGCAAAATGTTGAATCTTAATGCTTTTCTTGCGTCGGTACTAATTCCTATCCACTTAAGAGCACTTGAAATTAAGGAACTCTCAAGAAACTTTTAGAACTACAAAGTGGTCAAAAGGGGTTTCAAAATAGGAACTAGGCCCTGATCTAGGTTCCTTACAAGAAAAAAAGCGTGTAGTTCCTTATTTTATATTGACACCACTGACAACGAAAGAATATTTCAGGCTGAAAATAGGAATATTTAAGAACAGCCAGCTTCAAACCAATTCTACTGGTTCTTATAAAAGAGTGTACCACACACACTACCTTTCTCAAAATGTGTTTCTATGTAGGGGTAGGGGCATTTCGTTTATCTCTAATAATAGTTTTAGAGACTGCGAAAAATTCTGACCTATAGCTCTCCCCTGTGTTTCTTATAAAGGTTGTTGTTTTAAAAAACATTTATTCTCTTATCTTACGAGAAAACTAGTTACAGGTTTCTTATCGAAACTTAATCACGGTTTACACTTTGTGACTTTGACTTCCTAATTTGTTTATCTCGGAACCTCTTCAACTTCGAAGGACAAAATGAATCCATCTGTCAATGGTTTTTTAGCAGACTTTTAACCACTTAAAATGGTTATCAATTCTGATAGATGAGTGCATGACTCCTAACCAAAAGTTAAGTATTCACCACCACAATGTTGTACGAGATTTTCGTGACGCAGATCCTTGCTTTGTGCTACTTTGTGGATAGCCATAAATTAATTTATCAACTGGACACCCTTCCTATCTTTTATCTCTGTTTATACCTTGAAATATTCGACTACAATGTGTTAATACGTAATTTAGTACCTTCGAACAGATAACCTATGTATGTGTCATTCCCTGCTTTTGGTTATTAATCATACATGGACAATGATTTTTTCATAGGCCCTGCCTTTGATAACTTAATATAAGAGCTACTCTTCTTGTAACTTTAGGTAGAGTCAATGGTCTACCTGAAGGCTTTCAGTTTTCTAAAATTACGAGTTGCTTTGCTTTAAATATCATAAATGCCCTGGCGAAATTCATTATGGAGGCCAACAAACTCAAACGAGCTTCCTCAAATAATAAGTACCTGGATGATACACCACATGAAGTACCTTCATTAAAGTTGTTCAGTTCGTTCTTTTTACCTTTTATCTTTTAGTTTTTAATTTGTTTGCTGCCATACCTTGTAAAGTTAGGTATGTAGTGCAATTTGCATTGATTGATTGAGAAACCCTAATGCTTTGCTTTCAGTGCTTCTACAAATCAAAATAACTTAAGAACCGGTTATTGAAAGAAACCGAAGGCCCAGATTTTCAAACATTGGGGAACTTTGTTAGGAGATTTTCCATGAATCAAGGGAGTTGAGAAACTTTTTGTGTTGTACTTACAAAAAAAGTTGATTAAAAATGTATAATGCCCTTCATCGGCAGGGCAGAGGATATTAACGTTACACTCTTTTTTCCTTTATAAGAATACTTGAAATTTTCCTGAGCCTCAACTTTTCCATCGTTTATTCTTAAATTTCCATTGTTCTTTGGCGATTTTGAGCCTCAATATTCTTATAGAATTGAGCGAGTGGTCGAGTAGATTTTTACAGCAATTACGTAAAATATTAACCTCGTAAGCGGTAAAAATTTAGATAAACTATCATAGATTTGAGAAATATAAGAATGGTACCAAATAGTTTACGTGTTTACGGCAGAAATACAGAACCCTGGACGCTATTTTTGCCACAGCTTTCGCGCTGTTCCGCCATTTTCGCAGCTCTTGAGCTGTTGAATCTTCGAAATCTATTGTCTTTTCAGTGATTTGATTGGATGAATTCTTAGTCAAAAAATGCTCTGGTTGGTCAAAAACATTTTTCCACCTTGTTGTTGGCATAGGATATGGTTGATACTTCATAAGGTTTCAACTCTGAAAGTTTCTCAGGTGTTATATAGGGTAAGGCAAGGGTCTGGTCCAGTGGTGAATGGCAAGGTAAGGCAACGGTGAATTTTTCATTAAAATGTGATTCCTGTTTAAGGTTTCTCAAGTGTCATTTAATTTAGAATATCAAATAATTATGATCATTTTTTGGGGGTTATTTTGACTGATAGAGCAGGAAAACTCTGAGGGTGCAACTATTAGTTTCTTGTTTCATGATTATATATATTTTTAGCAATAATTCTCATCATATGTAGGATGATCGCTGATTTCCTCTTATACACTTTGTGGCTAATGAATTTTTCGTATCAATTTGCACCCAATAAAAACAATAAAAATGCTTATCCTGGATTAGGCCCTGTTGAAAATCCCACGAAACATAGGGGGTCTTCACTAGGGTGTATCCCTAAGGGCAAATCACTCAAAGAAGTCTCGTACACTTTTGACTAAAAATCTTTAACATCTTTCAAGATCTGAAGCAAATTTGAAAGAATCTTAAAGATCTATAGAAATCTCTGAAAATCATGGAAATCTCGAAAAATCTCGTACACTTTGATTGAATTGATGTGCCGCTTGGTGTACCCAACTTATAACCTGAACGTGAACGAATCTTTGGGGTGTATGAACAGGGGAACAGATGTTTAGGAAGTAGGAATGCACTGAAGCAAGTTAAGGGGGGCAAAACCCAATAATTTTTGAGGAAGTTCTCTATAGGAAGATAAACAATTTTGAAAATGTATAGGGGGCAACTGCCACAACTACCCCCCTACCTCCTGCTGCGTACGGCCATACTTTGGAGTGGAGTGTCGCTCACTGCACAAGCAAAAGCAGTACACGTCACTTTTATAAGGAATTCTTAATGAGAGACTCTTTACTGGAATTACTGTACTGGAATCTCTTCTTACAACGAATGATACATTCTTCTGCTCTATTATTACGTTTTACTCAGCCATGCACTAACATATAACGATGACGATTATAGTTCCGCTTGAGCCCCTATCCGCAGCCCTCAACCGTCACCCCATTAATCACTAATTAGCAATTACAAGCAAGGTCAAATCTAATGCAGTTATCAGGTCTGTTTCGTGTCAGACGCAAACGTAGTTAATAACCTGTTTATTTATGGAGCGAGTTTCAGCCTCTTTGGTGGCGAAAACAATTCACGTTGTATCTTCGCTTGAGCTCAGCGCTAATAAAACCGCCAAAGAAAGGGCCAAATCGAATTAGGGGACGTATAAATCGCCTGGTTCTGACAGAGATCTCACTTCCAATTTCCATTTGCATCGACTGGACTGGAATCTCGATCAAGTCTGCCCTTGGCTGGCCATTAAGTAAACATTTGGAGACAACGGGTCGTGGTGTTTACTCAAGTTGGTGTTTAGTGTCGACTCGTGGTTGGCTTGGTTGGCTGTGTTAGTTGGAGCCAGAGAGGGAGTAAAGATGAGGTTTTTTCGATCTCAGAAGAATCTTCCCTACGTCTTGCTGAAACAAGCTTCTACTGGGAAACAGGTAGTTATCGATGAGTTCTTTATACATTCTTAGGTATCAGTAGCTATCGATGATCATTATTGATATGAATTTATTCTTTTATTCTTCTTTATACTGCCTACATATTCTTCATAAACAGATATATAGTTACTACTATCGATAATCATTCTTCATACAAATCAAATCAAGTCCAAAATCTTTTTTCAGCAACATAAATATATTATTTACAATGCACAGTTTGTAGATATAGCAAGAATCATGAAATTTCATCAGTATGTGAGTTAAGTATATTATTGAAAAGTTTTATGCCCAAGAACACATGAAAAAACTCATGACGAGACGAGCTATCAAGTCATGTGCCCTTTGACTTGTTTAACTAAGAGAAGATTTCGTATAAAGAATTGAATTTGAAATAATATTTACAACAACAAGTCATTAAAAAAAACAATATAAATACACTCTTTTTTCTATAAGAACCAGTAAATTTGATTTGAAGCTGGCTGTTCTTAAATATTCCTCTATTTTCAGCCTGAAATGTTCTTAAATTGTTCTTCCTTTATAATGATTTAGAAGCCTGTTTTCACTATTAGTTGTGTTAATTGGTACAAATGTGGACTCCCTTGACCATCTGATATATCTGTGTGCTGTCAATTTGCTTGTTTTGTAATTATTTGTCAGGCTCGTAGTTATTTCGTATAATTCTTATATTTACCTTGAAATGATCAGCCTCGATTTGTTCTTAAATTGTTCTTAAGTTTTGGCAAAATCTGAGGCTGGTGTTCTTATAAAATTGTTCTTATAAAAAAAAGAGTGTAATGAAAAAAGGATAAGGTAGAAAAAGCATACACCCTTTTTCTTGTAAGGCCCGGGTTAAGCATAGTGCTTCTCAAGACACAGTTTGTAAGAAAGCGATATTTGTTTTGAGGAACTAGTTTAAGAACACTTGAAATGGAAAGACGTGAAAAAGTGAATTGATCATCTTTTTACCGAAGTTTCTTAGCTTTCGCCTACATGATAGTAAGAAAAGTCTCATTACAAGTTTGTGAGCCATCTTTACTTTATCCGTTTTCATATACTTATATATGTTCAAGAAATTCTTTGTACAGAAACTTTTATTCATTGGCCACAAATTCAAGAAAATCCCTTTCATGAATCGAAACATCTTTGTCAAGAAACGTTTGTATTGTTCGTTCAAATTTTGTCAACTTATTGACTTGATAGTAATTTATGAGCAACAAACTGGCATAGCTCAGCCCGTTTTAGTGAAGTGGAGTGGTTATTGCAACAGCTCCAATGTCCTAATTTTAGCCAAATCTTATGCCTGTCTCTTTCATATCCGAGGAGAAGCTTCCTCCCATTCGCCTGCGTTGGACATTTCCTGGAGGTTAAGCTAAAGAACACTCCTTTCTATAAGAACCAGCAAAATTGGTTTGAAGCTGGCTGTTCTTAAATATTCCTCTATTTTCAGGCTGAAATGTTGTTTAAGTTTACTTAATTTTATGATGATTGGGAAGTTTGTTTTGTTAACAGTTTTCTTACTGTTAATTGTTTCAAATTTGGACTCTCTTGACCATCTATCAAATCTTTATGTTGCAAATCTGTTTGCTTTGTATGTAAGTATTTCTTAGTCTTATGGTTATTTATCGAATTTCTTATATTGACCCTGAAACGGTCAGCCTCGGTTTGTTCCTAGCTTGTTCTAAAATTTTGACAATATTTGAAGTTCATGTTCTTATATATCACCCTTTTACGCGCCTACCTATCCCATTCTACGTCAGTGATGGCTTGCTTTGTCAACAGATCATTATGTTCAATCGGCCTAGTGCCCCATAATCAAATCTCGTAATCGCATTTAGCCTCGTAGTCATTTCATTGTCTTAATGGACTTTTCGTTTATTTGTTTGTCGTTTGATATTGCGTGATAACTTAGCACTAATTTAGTTGATCAGATTAAGACTCTGATCACATGATCACATTAACATTAAGTAAATCGTTTTTAGGCCTACTCTGGTTTTAGGAGGCTTATTTACGTGTATATCTTCATTCCATCGACATTCCATGGTGTTGCTTGAAATCATTTTCATCTGAGACATTGCTGAGTTCTCGCAGGCACAGTTAAAAGAGGCCCCCCCATATTTGTACGTGAAGCGTTATTTGGCATATTTTCGCGCGTGATTTCGTGATTTAGATATTTTCGGTTCGTGAATCCGTGATCAAATAATTTCGCGTGCAGCGTGATTTGTTGAAAATGAGGTCGTTATTCCGTGAAAAGGAGTTTTCAAGTGCGTGATTGCGTGACGCGTTCTGGTCGTTAAAAAAATTTTTTTTGCTTAACTAGATGGAAAAGATCGTGAAAATTCTGTTTTAAGGTCCGTGATGGCGTGATAAACGAAAAATTGACGCGTGAATCCGTTATCCAGGGGTACTATGGGGGGGCCTCTTAAAAAGGGATGACTAAGGCATACCAAAAGGCCTGTTTTGGTATAACTTGCAATCAGCCCATAGATTGTATTTATCAGGTTAGTTGATGGCAACCATTGTTCAAGAAAAATAGATACGCTTGCAACTGTGCTAAAAGCATTAGATTTTTGGTATCATTACATCATTACTGTAGGTGGCAAATGCCCCCTTGCTCCCTTCTTAAGGGCTCGATTAGGCTGGCTGCTGACGTCACTTTGTGTATAGCTTCTGTTCTATTGCCCTTTTTCGTTTATTGTTTGTCTGGTGGATTATATTGCGTGATTAGTTAGTGCTAATTTAGTTGATCGGATTACTGTTCTGATCTTATTGACTTAAAACCGTTTTTCGATGGTGATTGCTTTTCGTCTACTCACCACTCTTCATAAAAGGACTGATTGTAACTTTTGGTACCACTTGGCATTTCATTAAAAACTGAAACTTACCTATTCATCTCTCCCCCTCCCTTTGCAGGAGGCTCATTGCAATCAAAACTTACAAGGGGGTTGCTGTAAAGGAGACTTAAAATTGGTATGGGTCGAATGATTTCTTTACATGACTTTATTTCCATTACTCTGTTTTCTAATCGTGCATAAATATCGTAATCAATAAATAACGAACCCTAGATTCGAGGTAATTTTCTGCAAAAAACACTAGATGAAGGCTATGACTCTCTGTCTTTACCAACTTCATCTTGCCAGGGAAATGCAAATAAACAGATTTTCGGCTAGAGGTAGGTAGCCAGTTAGTAGTCTGTTATTTCTAATGCTAAGCAATAGCAAGGTCTGGACCCCATTTCCAGTCTGTTTATAGCATCTAAAGATCTAAGGAGAAAAAAAATACAACTGAAATCCGATATCATACTACTTATTACAAACTAATTACATTCACACATTTACAATTACATTACTCATTTACAGTTACTGATTTTTTAGAGTCTGCCGGGCCCAGCTTTACATACATTATACAATGATCATACCCAAACTAACTACAGAGACACTAATCAACTACAATAGAAATGATATCGGGGTTTTTCCAGAAAGATCAAGAATTTTAAGTAAGCCATAGTTAAATTTAAAGAGAGAAAGAGGTGGAGGACAGAATATTAATATTGAAAGAAGACACAATTAGAAAGAACATGATTTGATTTTGAGTATGATCAGACGAAATGGTTGTTCATGATACGAAAAAGGCCCTACCTTTGGACAAACATGACTTACGCAATGCTTGTACCTTCCCTCCCCGAAAATTACCCCTTTTTTACCCCATTATACCCTAATCGTACCCAAGCCAGCTGTTGTTGAGAAGAGAGAAAAGGATGAAATGAAAAAGAAAAGATTGTTATTTAATTTACTTAGTTTGAGTGATTAGACAGATAAGAGATTATTAGATTTATAAGATAGTTGCCTACAAACCAGACAAGATGAATGCCATCAGCATACACAAGTCACTAATATTTCAAGAGCTATTCAGAAAATAATCAACGTGCAGACTTGCCACTTCGCCAATAAATAAAGCTTAGTATTAAGTCTTCACGCAGGAAATTCTCCAAAAAGCTCTGAAACTTAAGTACAAATGCAGGCCCAAGGCAACCTCGAAGTCTAGTTTGTAGGTGGAAATGCATTAGATACTTACTTACTTACATCAGAAGGAAAAGAGTTGAATAAATCAGAGCAGAAGAAGAAAGACTTTGATATTCAATGGTAATATATCACTCAAGGAGTCATCCCCATGCTCAACTCAAGCAATACACTACCATAAAAAATCAAACTCTTCCTCGAGAATTAGAAAGAAAAAAGAGAATAAGATCCAAAATAAGAAATAAATCAAATGGAGGAAAAGCACAAAGTAAACAAAAAGATTAACGAACAGCCAGCTATTGATTAAATGAAATTTTTGAGACCAGAAAATTAAGATTTTGATAGGATTTACAGGCATTTTTAATATCGTGAAACAACCATTTTTTCTGTCGCTTTTTAGAATTTCTATGGAAATATTTTATAGATTTTTTTGGGTTTTCTGCTATTTTAATTTTTTTTGGGTTTTCTTCTAATTTTTTTTTGGATTTTCTGCTTTATAAACTTTTTTTGGATTTTCTGCTATATAAAATTTTTTTGGATTTTCTGCTATATAAAATTTTTTTTGATTTTCTTCTAATTTTTTTTGGATTTTCTGCTATATAAACTTTTTTTGGATTTTCTGCTATATAAAATTTTTTTGGGTTTTCTTCTAATTTTTTTTTGGATTTTCTACTATATAATTTTTTTTGATTTTCTTCTAATTTTTTTTGGATTTTCTGCTATATAAACTTTTTTTGGATTTTTATGATTTTTTACACATTATTTTGCTGAGCCCGGCATGCGACTATTGTTCTACTGGAGATTTCTAGGAAGAAGATCATCGATCTTCCTCCCCTTCTCCAGATTCTTTTCCAAGTCAACCAAAGTGTTGACCCCATCAATGACCTTCTGCACCAATTGAACCTGAAAACCAAAAAACTTTAGTCATGATTCGTCGCTTTTTATAAAAAAACACAACGAGAAAGATAATGCAAAAAGCAAAGGCCATAACCATTCCAAGGGTAGTATGGATGGGAAATCTGTAACTGTTACGATATCTTGTATTATCTACAATAAGATGGATAAAAATCGAAACGAATAAATCAGACATTACCTCTGAGAAGCCAAGACGATCAAGGTTGGAAATATCAAATGTTCCACCCACTGCTGCAGTGTCAACACCACCTGAAATATAAGTCATTCCGATTAGGAACCATTCAGTGGCTCTTGTGCCTTGGATAGGAGTCGAACACTCGTCAGAGTAGCACACTCATTCATCGAAAAGTACACCCCTATCAAGTGTATCAAAGGTTTTGATCAGGAGTTTTGATTAGAAGAGTTTGACGAAGGAGAATGTGGCTAGATCTTATTCAGAATAGATCTTATTTGCCTTCAGAATGTTAGAAGAAATGATATTGATAATGATAATGAGAATGATAGAGTTAAGCAATGCTTCTCTTACCAGTTCCCCTCTTCTGCAGACGAAGGTGTTCCAAGAGACTTGCAAATTTCTCATGCTAAAACGACAAGCATTTATCTCAAATAAACATGCATGAAATCAGAAGCAGTTTACCTAATGCTACTTATGAAAGTTTTTCTTTTCAGTCATCACCCAAATATGCTTCCTAGTTAGCCAAACCTTCAGGCTCTTGAGTAAATTCTACAAAAGATATTAATTTTCTTACCTTTGCAAGCAGTGGTAGTTTAACGTGGACACCAGCTCTCAGTCCGGTTCCAAGGTTTGATGGGCAGGTCAGGATGTACCCAAGATGTTTGGACCACATGAATCCTTCACCAGCTTTCTTGATGTTGTCTTCAACCTTCTTCAAACCATTGCAGAATCGCTCAAAGACTCTCTTCATGTTGCCACCCTTCTCCATTGAGATGACACGGGTGTGGTCTTCTTCGTTGACCCACACGAGGAAGTTCTTTTTCTGGTTGTGCCAGATACCACGGGCATCAGGCCAGTCTCTTGCCATACCAGCACATGTAAGAAGTGGTGACACTGGCTTGTCGAAGAGGAAGTGATCCTCAATCAACTGGTTCTGCTCTTGATCAGTCATATCTTTCAAAGGGTAGTACTTTCCTTTGAATTCACCTAGAAATAGATTTTAACATTTATGAATCGAATAAGATGAAAAATTATTATGAAATTTACAAAAGAAATAAAAAGTTTCCAAGGATTGAGGATGGAGAATGACTCACCAGTGAGCTTGGCAAGAGATTGCTTGACCACTCTTTCCACCTCTCGTCGTTCAGCTCTAGTGCAGTGAGGAGGCAAGCTGTAGTTCTTGATAGAACGGCCAGTACGGCATCTGGATGACAGCACGTAGTTTTCATCAAAGACACCACCCTTCAACTTTGAGGCATCCAAATCAGTGACGTGATTGTCAGTCTTCTTGTACCCATTATGTCTCTCTGTGATAATCGGATCGAAGAGTTCCCCGAACACTTCATAACTCTCTTCGTCCCCAGCTACAATACCAACTGTAGTTATGAATGGGTGTCCAGGGTTGTCTACTCCTGTCTGGATGGCTTGGTCGAGTGTGTAGCCAGTCGGAGTTTTCTGAAAGAAAAATGTTTGTTAAAAACTAGGACATAGAGTTTGCACTTCATCACTGCATAAGATATCAAATGATAAATTAGTCAGTAAATGGTGGTATTGCATGGCATTTTATCGTATGGTATTGTATGATATCGAATGGTATAGAATGGCATGTTATTGTCTGGTATAATATGGTGTAGTTTGTTATGGAATGGCATGGTTCGGTATTGTATAGTATTGTTTGGTATACTATAACATGGAATGGTATTGTATGGCATAGAATGGTTTGGTATTGTATTGTATAATATGGCATGATGTAGTATGATATGTTATTGGATATATAGTACAGTATTGCATGGTAGTGAATCGTAAGGTATTGTATGGGATGGCATTGTAGAGTATGGTATATTATGGTATATTATGGTATGGTATTGCATGGTATGGTATGGTGTGGTATGGTATGGTGTGGTATGATATGTTATTGGATATATAGTACAGTATTGCATGGTAGTGAATCGTAAGGTATTGTATGGGATGGCATTGTAGAGTATGGTATATTATGGTTTATTATAATATGGTATTGCATAGTATGGTATTGTATGGTATGGTATGGTGTGGTATGATATGTTATGGATATATAGTACAGTATTGCATGGTAGTGAATCGTAAGGTATTGTATGGGTTGGCATTGTAGAGTATGGTATATTATGGTATATTATGGTATGGTATTGCATGGTATGGTATGGTATTGTATGGTATGGTATGGTGTGGTATGATATGTTATGGGATATATAAGTACAGTATTGCATGGTATTGAATCGTAAGGTATGGTATGGGATGGCATTGTATATTATGGTATTTTTGGTATATTGTGATATGGTATTGTATAATATGGTATGATATTGTATGGTAGTGTATGAGACGGTATGGTATGCATGGCATTGAATGGCATTGTATGTAACGATAGTATGTTATTGCATGGCATTTAATAGTATGGTATGGTATTGCATGGCATTGAATGGCATGGTATTGTACAATGGTATAGTATTGTATGGTGTGAATTTGGATGGTATTGCATGGCATTTAATTGTATAGTATCGTCTTATGTGGTATGTTATTGTATGGTTTGGTATTTAATGGTTATGGTATGATATGGTTCAATTTGTATGGGATGTTATGTTACTGCATGTTATGGTATCGCATTATATCGTATAGTTTGTTATTGGATAGTAATATATGGTATTGCATGTCATTTAATCGTATATTATGGTATGGTATGATATTTCATGATATGGTATGATACGGTTTAGTGTGTGATGCTATGGTCTGGTCTGGTTTTGTGTAGTATGGTATGGTATGGTATTTTATGATATGGATTGGATGATTGTGGTCTCACCACATCTCGAAGTTTCTTGTAGACATCTTCAGTAAGATGCGTAGCCATGCAATTGTTGTGCTTCCTCAAATCAGGAAAGTCGTTTGCGGCTGGAAACTTCTGATAAGCCGAGCGGCCACTACCGCAGTCGCCTTCGTTCGAATCACCGATGTATTTTGACGCATTGTATGCCGCGAAGGCAGCGCCAGCAGCAGATGCCGCCTTGGTGAAGTAACGAGATGCGAAGTTTGCGAATGATGCCATGTTGAAGGTTTAAGATGGAAGATATCGAAGCTTAGCTAGAGCTTGAAAACTCGATCTTGCCGTGACGGTTGCTGAGAAGATGTGGCACCGAAGATTTGTTGCGTTGGTAGTTAAAAGCTGCTGTAGATTCGCGCGACATTGATTGGATTTTGATTAATGTGGCGTAACAAGACATCACGTGACTAACGCCACTAGAGGTCACGTGACGAATACGCTAAATTGGATTGTGATTACCAACATGCGAAAGAGGTTTTTGGAAACGACTTGCAGTCAGTTGTTATAAGGCCTAAGTTTTGGGCGTAAGATTTCCGATGAATATTATCTGATATCTTATGAAACTCCTGAAATCCTGTTTTAGTACAAGCAGTCGATTTTTCCTTTAGGATTCATCCTTGTACTCTTCTGTGTTAATGTCTTCGCAGTACTGTGAAGGGTATTCAGTTCTAAGTAGGATGTTTACTGTGGGGTATCATCAGTTCTTTGAAGGAATGCCATTCAGTATTGCGGAGGGATACCAACGGCACCGTTGAGAGAAACTAGAAGAATTATAACTAGAAGCGCTTTGGAGATAATAACCTTCAGATATGGTTATGAAAGTGCTTATGGTTACCCTTCACGGTACTGAATATCCTCCATAGCACTAGAATGGTATCCCTTCATCCCACTGAAAATCCTCCACAGTACTGACAGACGTTCCCTTAAGGTATTAAACTTTTGATTAAGCAATTGATATTTGGCTTTGTAAAGTTGGACTTTGTTCACCAACCCTTTGACCAAATCTTGGGTCTAATATTAGAACGAGTCTAAGCCTTGGCAAGTTGACAATAGCTGGAAGTTATCTAATAAGTCGTGTGAGTAGTGCTTCTATTTGGATGGGTTGCTCAAGTTTTTATAACTTCTTTTTTAGAATCACAACTCAAAGACGAGAATGAACGACGAGAAAGAAATTGTCCTCTGTCCCCTCCATCAAGGTGGATGCACGTTTAAGGTATGAACCACTTTTAATCAATCTTTTTATCTGGAAAGGACCAAATTAGGTAGAAGCATTTTTGGGGTACAATATTGAAATTTTCAAACAAAGTGGGTAGGTCACAATAGACCTTAGTTATTTTAGGATCTGGCCAAAATTGACATCATTGTCAAATGAGGACATGAAAAGGCCAATTGGGTAAGAATAGATATTTGAGTTTTAATGCTTATTGTTGATCATTCGTATAAATTAAGAATTATTCGTGTAGGTTTCTAATTCATGACCATCGACTTGGCACGTCGTTGCTCTACCTACTGAGCTATATGGGGGCAATCCATTAAGCTATATGGGGGCAATCCATTAATCGACCAACAAGAGTAATATCAACTACACGAATTTCACAACCATCAAGCAAATGTAGAGAAACGCTTTTTCATACACATAGTATCAGGATTGATTTCCTTAATCGTGTTTCTTCTCAAGAATATATGGTTCTTTGAATAAATGGATTTGGTTTTCTTGGAAACACTCCGTACGGTTTATTTTTTGTTCTCTACCTGATGTACTACTACTCTGATGAGTGTCAAAAGGAGTTATTTATTTTTCTCTATTTTTACCAATGTCCTTCGCTATCTTTAAGTTTTTACCGATCAAAGGCTGTTCTTTAATGCCACAAATCTTTAATACACTGCTTTCTTTCAAGAGGTAGTTGCATATCTTTGCTTTAATATCAAGTAAAGGGTAAATTGTCTTCTATTATTTAACCGTCTGGTGAATGTTTCACTCGCAATCAGCATAACATTCTCAAATCGTTCATCTAGCATCTTCTGCATGTTTATTGGTTTTATCTAATTTCGCTTTCTTAATGTTCTTTCCTCTTTTGTGAAAGTGGCCAGTCCAGGTAGTATGATCTTCTTTATTATTCCCGTCTTCTCTTCTGTCATCTACAAACGCACTCTTGTTGAATATATGATTTTGATACCTCCCCAAACCTAACACTGCGATGCCTCTGCAGAACTGCTTATGCTTGTTTTGATTTCGACATAGGCATGGTTCTTGATTTTCAACGAATAGCCTCGATATTGGACTGCATGTAATCAAGGACGAACCAACGAATCACATTGAAATGGGGGACACCCTTCCTACTTATGCTGATTCTTTGTCTTTTCGAAAATAAGGCCCTGGGTGTATTGTTCCTGTTGGTGGGTTTCCTAAGTCAATTTGAGTCTTCCAAGTTTAGTTAAGTTGTTCTGCCCAGAATTCTTCCTGTGGTGCTTTTTGGCCAAATATTTCTTGTGCTGTAATTATAGAAACTCTTTTAAACCCTTCATTTTTATTGCTCCTCCAAATTTCTATCTAGTCTTGGTCCACCCTGTTGATTTTCTGCCCCCTGTTCATTCAGCCTGGTTCTTTGAAATGTTTCTAGTTTGCACGCCCAATCTTTTCTTTCATTCCAACCTTTTCTCTCTTGAAAACTAAGCGTATTATGTCTAATTTTCATTCCATTTGTTCGTTGTTTTTATGTTACCATAACAAAAACAGTGGTGAGTGCAAGACTGTAGGAAAGTGGATTTTCATCAAATTTCGTTTTAATCGAATTCATCCCTTGTTGTATTTAATGCTTTGCATGTGACTGCAAGTGGCCAAACAGGGGGGCAAGAGCCTTGATTATTTCGTCAGTTGAACAGCACCCTCCGTAACGTACTACTTAGAGATAAATAAAGAAAAATAGAATAATCGAAAGTAAGGATTAATTTGCAACAGAATTGATTAACAGATTAAACGGGAAAGACGACGAAATAAAGTGAAAAGAATATTTTACAATTTGGAACACTATTTTCACATATTAGAATAAAACAGAATGCTTGATGATACATAAAATACTTGGTAATATTTATAAGTAGTATGCAATATTTAACGAAATACTTAAAATAACTTTGTATGAAGAATGCCCCACATTGTGCGAGCAATTGCAATTGTTTTACCCCTGGTTTCTTCAAACTTGAGTCTCTTAGTTTCCTACAAACCGGTTTCTTATTTGTGGTCACTAACAGTACACAAACTAAATACGATACAATCAATATACTTCACACAATAAGCAAGTTCTTTAGGCCTGCTAGAATTAGGCCTAGTCGCATGTCGAAATGATGATGATGATAGTGATTCATGAAAACATATTTCGTTAAAACTAACTACATACGTTTCATACGCCCCAGGAGAAGCAAAGCTTATCGAGCCTGGGGCGTTTACAACAAAACAAACAACATTATAAAATTTAACAACTACTCTACAAGGTTAAATACAATGAAGATACATTAGTGGTTAGAAAAAAGCCTATGAAATGCCAAGACAAGAAAACTGAATTGCTAGAGCAAATTAAAGTATTTTTTTTTTTTTTACACGTATGATTCTAGTTTGTATTCTTTCAGAGCTTGTAAGTATCCTATTTGGGGGGTTATCTTTTTCAATTCACGAGGTTGAGAGTTCCAGAACCTTGGACCTTTGACTGTTATCGCTCGGTTGCCAAAACGATTTACAGTTTTTGGTAGAATAAAATCATCACTAGAACGGGTAGGATATCGATGAGCACTTGTCCTTGTCTGGAATAAATTTTGTAACACTTCAGGAAGTTTTGTCTTGTTGTGCGTATGCAAATGCATCAACTTTAAGATTTTCATTTCATGTTGATCTGAAACTTTTAGTACGTTAAACTCTCTATGGATTGTATTGGTCGAAGCAAGATGATTTCTATGTTGTAATATTTTAAGTACTCTATTTTGATGTATTTGCGTACTTTTAATCAATTTTTTGGAGGCATCACCATAAATTTCAATCCCATAATCTATTTTACATTGAATAAATGCATTGTATAGAGACTTCAAACACTTTTTAGGTAGCAGGTGACGAACTTTGCGAAAAATTGAAGCATATCTAACAATCTTAGAGCCTAGTTCTTCTATGTGCTTTTCCCATGTAAGTTTTTCGTCAATTGTTAGACCTAGATACTTAACATAGCTTGAACGTTTTATATCTTCTCCAATTCGGACATTTGTTTTATGTGAAGGTTGGTTCCGTTTTGGAGAATAAATGCAATAAGATGTTTTTTCTATACTTAGTTTGAGGCGGTTTGCTTTAAACCAGGTGTGAAGTTTTTGCAATTCAATGTTGGTGTCATAAATCAGAGCATCAATATCTCTACCAGATGCAAAAATGTTTGTGTCATCTGCAAAAAGTCTGGGTTGTAGTTGTATAGCATTGGCCATGTCATTTACATATAAGGTAAAGAGAATGGGTCCTAGGACAGATCCTTGAGGAACACCTGTGTTGATTGCCCCTAAATTTGAGCAGTATCCATTAACGTAGGTGAATTGTTTTCTGTCTGAGAGGTAGCTACTAAGCCACGTGTTTACTACACCACGAAAACCATAGTGTTCTAGCTTATTTAAAAGAATTTGATGATCTATTGTGTCAAAGGCTTTTTTGAGGTCAAGGAAGACACCTAGAACGAACTTTCCTTCATCGAGTTTTGAGTAAATTTCATTCATAGCTTCGATTAAGGCCAACGATGTAGAATGACTCTCCCTGAAGCCAAATTGCAGCTTATACAGAATTTTGTGCTTTTTTAGAAAGTCTAATATTCTTTTACACATAAGTCGCTCAAGAATTTTTTCAAAACAAGAGAGAAGGGAGATAGGTCGATAGTTATCTTCCTTTGTTCTATCCCCTTTTTTAAAAATAGGAATGACTTTTGCAATCTTCCAGATATCTGGGAAAACACCCGTTTCAAAAGATAAATTGTAAAGGTGGGTAAGAGGTTCAATCAAACTTTCATAACATTCTTTGATGATATCAGGTTTTATGCCATCATGGCCTGCAGCTTTGCCAGCTTTTAAACGATTAATTTCGTTGAATACCTCGAGCCTGGTAACTTTGGCGAGGAAGAAAGAATATTCATTTTGATTTTTAAGAAACTTAGAAAAGTGTGTGTCGGTTGAACCAACTTCGTTACTAATTTTACTACCAATATTACAAAAGAAATTATTGAGTGCATCAGCAATATCTGCATCTTTTGTAAGAGAACGTTTTGACTTATCAACAATTTTTGCTATATTGCAGGATTTTTTGCTCTTTTTTGGATTAAGCATTGGCCCAAGTGTAGCCCATATGCGAAAAACTGCATTGGCCTTGTCGTTTAAGATATTATTGAAATAGTTCACTTCAGCTTGTCTTAAACAGTTTGTTAACACATTTTTATACTTTTTATACTTCTCAATTGATATTAGGTCTTTACGAGAGAGTGAAAGTTTATAGAGTTTATTTTTCTGGCGTATACACTTTCGCAGTCCTTTAGAAACCCAGGGTTTATCTTTGATACGTTTTTTAGGAAGAGTTTTTAATGGGAAACATGTATTAAAGCAACTGCTAATTTTTTCACTAAAAATTTCAGCACAGGTGTTAGTATCTTGGCATTCTTGAAACCTATTCCAGTCAATCCTCTGCAGCGATTCCTTAAATTTGGCACGATTTTTTTCACTAAAGAAACGTATCTTAGGCAAGTTTGCTTTTTCTTTAGAAGTTCTGTTTAGCATTAACACCGAGGCAAAATGATCACTTATGTCCGTCACCAAATTTCCTGCAATAATCTGATTGCTTGGTCGTTGCTCGTATAAAAAGACATGATCTATTAGGGTTGCACTATGGATTGTAACTCTAGTTGGTAGTACAGTTTGAGGCAAGAAGCCATGGGAGATGAGAAGTTCTAAATACGTTTTAACATTTTTGTGCTTACTATCGTTGTATTTGAGTAAGTCTATGTTGAAGTCACCAATTAATATTACTTTGGTGGCAGAATAGCCAGCTATTTTCTCAAGGTGGAGCTCAAGTTTTTCACAAAATTCATTAATGTTTCCGTCAGGGTGTCTATATACAAGACTGACAACAGTTTCAATATCATTTTTGGTAAGTGTGAAACAGAGGTTCTCACAAGGACTATCACACTTAAGTTTAAAATCGATTAGAGTGTTTACTCTAAGATCATTTTGAACATATACACAGACACCACCAACATTTCCCCTTTCAGAGGGGACAGAGTGAAACTGGTATCCGTTCAACAAGGATGAAAAGTGCTCCAGGTTGGTATTGTGCACTTCGGTCAAACAAATGCAATCAAAAGAAAACTTAAATGAGCTTAAAAGGTTAACTAGTTCATCGGCATGTTTGTTAAGGCTTCGTATGTTTAAATGTAAAACAGAAAGGGTAGATGAGTTTTTGTTTATGTTATTTACATTTTCAATGGTTAAATAATGACCATTTTCTGTAGTTGGTTCAAACTGATCCAAATAATCTTGTAAATGTCTGCCAGTGGCAGCAAAACTTACGAAATACTTTCTTTGTGATCAAATTATCTGAATGAAAAATTACCCCCCGGAAACTACCCCTGCTGAACTTATTGTTTTCTTACAACAATGAACAAAATGTAGATTATATCAAGTTTCGAATCTCCTTTAAGATAGATGCTCTTTGGCTCTTTGACACGAACTTTCGTTGTGAACTTTTGTTCTGGAACTTTGGGATTCTAACTCAATTTATAACGGATAAACAGCTGCTAGACAGTTGAAAAGGCGAAGTAATTATTTGCTTCAGCTGTTTCGTTGTCTTCTTGGCTTCGTCTGATATTGTTAGGCCTAGGCCTATGCCTTTTGTGTTGACAACCCACTCCAAAAACACAGCTTCAAAACAAAGGTGAGTTCGGGATGGCGGCCATCTTGTAATCTCATTATAAATTTGCTAAATAGCTTAATTTACACACGTTAATTGGGTTGATTTCTTGTCAATTTTTGGGTAATTTGTTGCAAATTTTTAAGGATAACATTTCGTCTGTCTGCTTTTATTATCCTGCATTCCTAGGCTTATCAGATATTTGCAGGTGAGCTTTGGGATAACGTGGGCCACGGATGATATAAGGATTTGTCTTTGTTTTCGGATTTGTCTTTTACTTTGTGGTTTAGCTAACTATTTATCCAAAGGCTTTGAAATTTGATTAAAAAATTATACTTCCATCTTTGATTAATTCCTTGCTCGATTTTTATGATTTGCAAGTGTTGTTGACTATTTTACGTTATGATTTTGATTACTATCAATAATGTGATCGCAGTGATTGTAATGATTGATGTGATTACTTACATGATTATGCAATACTTTTTCAAGATTTTTACGATGGTTTGTAGGAGGTATGATACAGTAGTTTCCCACATGTAAGTGGCGCTGATTTAAGAAACACAGATCTGATTTCTTACATAAATGTTCCCTTTTCATGAGAAACACCTATTGATTAGCCTTAGAAAGGTCTCAGACCAGATAATGTTTCTTGTGTGCATGACATTTCTGTAATTCAAATTGAAAGTTATTATGATTTCACTTCGAATCAGAATTATGAACTCACCGACTAATGGAAGTATTCTAACAAAAACAATGCGTTTTTTCTCTCTCTGGCGCACTCAACATAGCCAAATGGTTTCTTTACATACAGGGAAGTCGAAAGGCTGATGGGGCCCTAGGATCATGACAGATATGGGGGTCTCATTTCCAATGCTTGAAGAATGCTTTGCCAATTTGACTTCCCCTTTCAGCCCCTGGCCCCTCGGCATCTACCCTTTTACCCCCTCTTTACCGTCCGGTTTACATAGCCAAATTTTGATAGCTCGGGTTTTAAGGCTGCAAAACCCCTAATTCTTAATCCTTTGAATTTTAGCTATAGTCGTCTCTTGCTCTGGCAAGACCGCCATACTCCTGTCATACTTTACTCCTAACTGAAAAGCATGCCCTTGTACCCCCCTCCCCTGGAAACAAAGAGCAGCTGTTCAGAAATAGCCCTAGAGATTTCTTGAAGTGTCCTTACTTTATGTCATCATGAATTACTTGCTTAAACTTTCTTACCTTGTGCTTACTTTACATAGAAACTCAGTCACCCACTTCACTGATCAATCTAACTGATCTCAATTTACATTTGTTTCAGGGCAACCGTCGCAGTTTGGAGGAGCACATGCGAAATGACCTAGAGACGCACTTGTTCCTGGCCTGTCGAGTTATCAAAGAGCAAAATGGCCTGATTGTGGGATATCGAGAGAAGCTGAGACAAGAAGAGACCGAGAGAGAACAAGTTCACCAAAAACTCGACAACCTCTTCAAAGACTTCGAATGCATGAAACAGCGCTATGAGCAGGACCGCGCGGAGAGACAGAAAGAGGCGACACGAATCGACGAGAAACTCGAGATACAGCGAGAATACCAAGCCCAGGTCAATGACGAACTCAGGCTGCAAGTCCACGGAATCAAGTCGAAAGTTGACTCGAAGCCCATGCAGCAAAAGGAGAAAGTATCGCCGATGAACATGTCGCCGCTTCTCGTCCCCAAAAGCGAGAAGACTCGGCTGTATTCCGAAGATTCGCCCACTTCGTCTGTTAATTCTTTGTTTATTAGGCCTACGCAACACCGTGCCGAGCTAGTCTGGCGAATTAGTTCGTTCTCTCGAAAGCTCCGCAAGATCCAGTCCGGAGCGCACGAAGACCCGTATATTAGCGAACCTTTTACGACCGGTCCGTTCGGTTATCGTGTATCCGTCTGGGTTTATTTGAACGGACGTGGTAAAGGAGCTTCGAACAGTATATCTGTATACGTCCGGTTGATTAGCGGAGAATTCGATCCGGTGCTTGTTTGGCCGATAAAACCGGTTTACACAATTATGCTGCTGGACCAGAACCGCGACGCCGGTCTCCGTCGCAATCACATTCGCACACGTGACCTCAGCGTCAAACACGCCGGAATCGATAGGCCTAAAAAGGAAGACAAGTCGGTCATAGTTGGCTTCGATGATTTCATCAACCACGAGGAACTCGAGAAGAACAACTATCTCGTCGAGGACGCCATATTTATTAGAATTCTAGTTGAAATTCCAGACCAACCCATCTAGTCTCTCTCTCGAAATGGTTTGAGAATGACTCAAAATATTTTAGCATTTTCAATTCGCATCGCACACGAGTTTTAATCCCGGAGATTTTTCAAAGTTGAAACTTGTGCGTAACACTGTCCACAGAATAATCGAAATGAAAGTTAATTAGAAGTTATGTAAATGTAGAAATAGATTCCTCGAAATCTGTATTTCAGTATACCGAAACAGTGCTTGATAAATTTAAGTAGAGACTCAAAACACTCAGACTCTTCATCATTGCAAGCCTTTTTCGTGGTCTCCCACTAATCAGGAGATGTACCTCTGTATTTTTGGGTCCTTCTGAGTTTGATGGGTTTTTCAATAAGACAACTTGAAGACCTTATTCTACACCAGGGACGCAGCCAGAAGCTGTTGATAACTTTCAGCATTCACTTCCGGATGGATAATCTATAAAAAGTGATCTCTAAACACAATCTGTATATATGCTTTCTGCAAAAGGGAAGTCTTAAGTGAATCATCTTCCTACGGGTGCCTTGTCCTTAATGCTCAGACAAATTTTGCAAAAAAATTACGATGATTCAAAATAATTCACTCCAACCTTACTCCATACCCTAATCAAACCTTTATCGCAATTGTTGTTTGTTCGACATTAGTCTTTGGTTGGTGTCGAACATCAGAATAGTAAGGGGAGTAGACGATGCTGCAAAAGAGGGCAGTTCCCGTGTCGCGCAATGCATCATAGGAATATCTCCCTTAGCAACGAAAGGCTACCAAAATTATGATGGCCTAAACTTTTCTTTCCTGCAGTTAAACAGCAGTCGTTGGTTTTGGTAGCTATGCGTTGCTAAGGGGCATATTCCTGTCATGTATATTGCGTGATATGAGATCTGACATCTTAGCATAATGTTATTTTAGATACACAATGAAATATGATAAACAACTTAATCAAGCATTTCGTTTGACACACTTTGCATTCATTCACAAATCTTCTGATGTGCCTATTGAAATTTGCCTATGGGTAGAGCAATTCACCAGGTTTTTGTTTTCGTCCTTTTTCCGACGTTTGACTTCGATGAGTATCAAACTAAAACCTTTTGTTATATCATGTATCCTATTTTTCCAATATTATGATAATAATTGTAATTTATTTACAACTTAGTTTCATCAAACTTTTATCAGTGCTACTTGTGCACAGATCCCGGCACAGATAGGCTTCACTGATGAAAATTAACGTTTTAATGCGTATGAAAGAACTACCCCCTATAGACTCGAGTTGGTCTCGATCTGTGAGGCATAGAGAGAGGCAATTTGGATATGTGTCATTAATATCAATCAGAGTCCATTCTCGTTCCCACCCTATTCAGTTATTTTACGAGATTGATTTCAATGTCACTTTCCCCCAATTTGTGCAATTATCGTGCAACGGACTAAAATCTGTAACAATGGTGTAACTGTTGAAGTGAAGATCCCTGCAATGTTATGAACTTAATTTACTAATTCCAAATGTTAGTTTTCTATTTCAACTCCTAACAGTGAAATTATTGACCTTCACAGAGTGGTTCCAAGAGGTCCAGCCTCGGTCAATTAGGAGTTTGGGATCTAGTCAATGATAAACCATTGCAGTACGGAAAGTAAAACACGAAGGTAGTAACTAATCTCCACACTAGCATAATAAACCAGCACAATACACCAAATAATACACCACAGTAGTGATTATCCAACACAGTACAGTAGCGACCATAGGCTTCCTAGTGTAACTAAGGCTTGCCATTAAGGGTTCCACTTTGCACCATTATGGTTTTTTCTTGAGTCTTGGGAATAGAATCAGGAGAACTATTGTTGTACAACATTATGGCGTCAAGTATTTTTTAGGCTATGATGTAATATTTACCGGAAGATGTCAGATAAAAAATCCCCTTTTACAGCACCAGCTCGAAAACGTAAGTTAACCGTTTCGAAGTTTTGCCGTTCCGGTTTTTATCATCAAGGGGCTTTTTATTGTGTTGCGAATTCAAGAAACTCCCAAGGTTTTCTATGTACAAAAGATGTTTTACAATAAGAATCAGCGAACCTAATCCTAACCCATTGTGTTTTGTTTCTTCTATAGGGGATACCAAATGAAAGATATGAAAGTTATTTCCCTGTTAAATCTGGTCAGCACGAAGTCCAATCCATTACAAGTAAATTTGATGTTCCGGTTTTTACACCAAGCATTAGGTTCGGGCTAGGCAGTGGCGCCGCCAGGGTTTTTTATTGGGGGGGGGACGGAAAATTTCGGGGTCTGGGGTGGAGAACGAGGAAAATTTTCTGCGACCACGCCCTCTACTTTAGCTATGAATTTGACCAACGCCCCTTTTATTGGTTGACGTCAAGATAAATGAATCTATTGAAGTAACACAATTATGGTAGCTACCACTATTAGAACATAACGTCCTACCGGCAGAACGACGACATTCGGATCCCCGAAACTCCTGTGACCTCTGATACACAACTCATGAGCAGAATCGTCGAAGAGCTCTGAGGTTCAGTCGGATTCAGAAATCTGAAGCAGTGGCATCACCAAGATCTTTTATTTGAGGTTGAAAATTCCTGGAAAAAACTGAAATTTAACTGAGGAGATTTTTTGGACAATCTATCCTTGCAATTCCAAGCTGCTGACTTAAAAAAGGAACTTCTAAATTTACAGTGTCATTAACAATGTGAAAACTTGAACGATATTCATCAATATTATTCGTAACGTAAACATTAGTATAAGTCCCATCTTCTGGGCGCATTGTCACTAAAACGTTTTACCAGATCTTCAATGTCCAAAGACTTTCTAATATCTGATTCAACAGACATTAGCATTAACGAATTCAACCTGTGCTGTCCCATAGTAGATCTAAGTCTGTTCTTGATTATCTTTAGCTTTGAGAAGGATCGCTCGACCGATGCAGATGTTAGGGGCAGTGTTAATGCAGCGCTGTAGCTTGGGTAGAATTATTGGGGGGGCAGCCATTGTTAGAGAACAAAAGGAAGACCAGGGACCATGCTGTGAACAATTGATTTTTAGGATTATTGGGGGGGCAAATGCCCCCCCTGCCCCCCCGCTTCCTACGGGCCTGGTTAATGCCAGTTTGCAGAACTTGCCAATGGAAGGAAAACATTCGGGCTCCGTGAGGAGGGCACGATGTAGATCATGCAACGAGGGTCTTCGCTTGTCTGCTTCTGCTTTTTCGATTATCTCTGACAAAATCAGCGATTTTCGAATCAGCAGCAACTCTCTCTCCAAACTGTCATTCTCAATATCAGCTTCGTACCAGTCAGCTGCAAACTTTGACATGCTTAGAAGGATAGAAGCATCTTGCTGAGAAATTCTGGATGGATGTAGGTATCCAAATCCTCTCAAAACTGCTCTGTTCTCCTTGCCATACCTCGTTTCAATGGCCTTGGTCATCAGGTGGTTTGGATAAGGGTTTAAAGCTAGGAATACGACTAATTCTAGGTTCGGCGTAAGGTTCAAGCTTAGAGGTTAGAGTTACAAAATCTCCATTGAATGGCCAACATAAAAACCAGACCAGATTACCTGCTTCTGATGGGTGGGATTCTGAAATCACTGTTGCTCACTGAGATCGAAACCGAGGCAAATTGGTCATTCCTTGGATTCGAAACAGATCGAGGGACATCTCCACTTGCACTTTGCCTATGAGGCGACTTATCGCTGCCGTTTCGTTTAGAGGTGAAAACGGCGAATAAATCACTAAGAAATACACAAAAAATCAACTAATAGTGTTAGATTGAATCTACGTTAGTCGCGATCAATGGTATTTCGAGTAGTTACCGAATTGGTAAGTAAAAATGACAAATTTAAAGCAGTATCAACCTCACTTTAAAAACAGGCCTAAACTGAGGAGCTTCGAAAAGAATGCAAAATAGACTGTTTATATTTAAAAATAAGCTGCGAAATAGCTGAATTTGTCTGATTATCTGATTAATGGTATGTTTCTCTACCTCAAGGTGCTTGATTTGGCTGCATAGACTCGTCAAAAAATTTCAATTCGCTTATTTCTAGAAATTCGTTGGCGCTGCCGGTTGAATGAAATTCGGGCCATCTTTGTTTCCAAGTTATTATTAGCAAGTGACGTCATTTTTGCTGCACCTGTGTTTTTCAAATGAAACCTTGCATCTGTTTTGAAAGTCATTCTCAAAGAGAATGTATCTGAAAGTAGGAATTATAGATTTCTTTCACAATTTCACACCTGCACCACTCTACAATAATCTACACTGTTTCAGCTAACTTCAACAGTTTGTCTCTTCAAACGACAACAATACAGGAGAAAGACCACTTTTGATTTTAGGAGGTTTGTGTCTTTTTATCTAAGAATATTGTTTATAAGAAATATGTTACTGGGCTAGAGGGCTTCAAAGGAGTGTAATAATATCTGTGCCTCAACTTCACGACTACGTCTTACTAACCGCAAAAGTATGATCCAAATTATTTACTGGATGATTCTTACCCCATCTAAACCTATGTATATTTTTCAACTTCTGTGGTTCGGGGTCAGCATCGATCCACGGTACATCTTTGTGTAAAGGCGATAAAAACAGTCTGCAGAGTATGGCCTTTTTCAACGAGATCTCGAGTGCGCTTTAACAACTTTCCATTGTTCTATCCTATTGTTCTATTGTTACCTCGGGTGTACAATTACCCAACTCTGCAGACTGGGCGTCAGGAAGGCCATGAGATCATAAAACTTTTCTCCACATAAAAAATCTTGGATTTGTTGCCTGTTAAAATTTTGTACCTTAGGACTACCTGATTCAAGATGTAAGATTACAGACAAAACAAAAGCTCTCACCCTATTTTTTTTCAAGAATCAGTAAATTTGATTTTAAGCTGGCTGAATATTCCTCTATTTTCAGCCTGAAATGTTCTCAAATTATTCTTACTTTTTAATGATTAAGAAGCCTTTTTTTGCTATCAGTTGTGTTAATTGGTTCAAATGTTGACTCTCTTGACCATCTGATATATCTGTCTCCTGTAAATCTGCTTGTTTTGTGATTATTTGTCAGTCACAGCCATCACAGGGCTATTTTGTATAATTCTTATATTGACCTTGAAATGGTCAGCCTGAGTTAGTTCTTAGGTTGTTCATAGGTTTTAGCAAAATCTGAGGCTCATTTTCTTATAAAATTGTTCTTATAAAAGAAGAAAGTGTCATTCAAGATCGTGAATTCAAGATCCAACAGTTCGGGATACACTTTGTAGCAAAATCAATTCTTAACTAGAAGATTGATTAATCAGCCTTTTTAGGCATACCTACAGCAACGTGGTACACACACATCCTTTTTTATAAGCAATTTCAGCCCAAGCTCAGTACTAGAAATTGCTTAGCTTTTTTTACTTGAAAATTTTTTTCTTAGAATACTGTCTCCAAAGTTGTTGTCCAACAAATGTTGATGGTATCTTGCATACAAAAGTGTGTCCGGGAACTAAACTCAATTGTAACCTACTTCTGTATAGCTGCTGCACGATATTCATTGCCAATTATTTCAGAACTAAGATTTTCAAATTGCTTAGGGTTCCTCTATCCAGTACTAGAATTGCTTAAGTTTTTGTCCCATCGAGTACTGGCTTACTTATAAAGCAGTTGCTTATAAAAAATGTGTACATTGGATACATGTTGGCAATTAATCTAAGGGATATGCTTATTATTTCAGACAAAAACTTTTTACAAGATGGGGATAAACTAATTAAGAGAGTTTTCCCTCTTGGTATATCTAGCATTTTAGTATTCTTGAGTTTTCTTGAACCCAACTTGTGTGTTTACCTCATGGATCTATAAGAGAGCTCAACCATATGGCAAAGCTGGTTTCACCCACTCTAATCCCCATTATATGAATAGCAAATGGCACAATGAGTCAGAGCTTAAGTGGGAGTGAGGCTGTTATACCGCTGTGGTAGTGAGACTGTACGATTGCCAAAATTCTATTTTTGATTTGCAGCGCGTGTGCAAGTGACATCTGTGCCGGTTAGTGGGAATTTATAGGTGGAACGCCTTAGAGAGGGGGTGGAGGGAGTGTCAGGGAAGAGAGGAGCGTTGGGTAGGTAGAGAAGGAATGAGACTTTAAAAAAAAGATTCTGATGTTTTCAAAATCTCAGATTCTTTACAAAAACACACACACACTAACATGACTTTTATTTCCGGCTGTTTCCTCTGCTAAGTGGGGGTTGACCAGTCCATGAGCTTGTCTCCTGCAAGATTCCCTATCCATTGCCATCCCCTTCTCCAACTCCATCACCTTCATACTCAACCACATCCTTCCATCGCTTTGCTGGTCTTCTAACCCTAGCGTCCCTACCACTTCCATTTTCAATACTCTACCCACTTTTGTATTCTCATCTCTTCTCAATATATGTCCAAACCACCTCAAATATTGTCTTCTTAGCCACTCTTCTATGAACTCTCAAAAACTGAGACTCCCTAATTTTTGAAAATGAAGGACGTTTTCATCTAAAGATTAAAATTGAGGAAATTAGCTTTGTATTAAAGATTTTCTTTAGACACAATGCGTGCAAGTCACATGTAGGCGCCTACTATTTTTATCAGCCTGTGAATACCTGCTATTTTGCCCTGCTGTCTTGGCTAATATTGTAATGATTATTTGTACATCTGCCTCATTCTTCTCGCATGTGCTCTCCACGCTAGACTTAAAGAACTAATCATAGTTACTTGAGTTGCTAGTCTATGCCATGCTACAATTTCCTGCACACATATTGACTGCAATCATTTCATAATTCTTCATGTTAGAGGAAATGTTTCAAAAAGATCACGCAAGTTTAACTCCTTGTAAATAAGATTTAGTCTCTCATTTCAACGACCAGGCCCTATTTATTAACGTCCTCGTCAAGGATTATTAGCTATGGAACATTTCAAGATATGGGCACTGAATAGCAAGGGAATTGACTAGTTCAAAGCTGGGTCATATCAAGTAAAGCTTTTGCATGGAGCAACTTGACAACAGTGATTACCAGGTGTGGTGATGGAAACAATGGGCTTGTGGCCGTTTGTTGAGCCAATCAATAGTAGTTCGTAGATGGGAAATAAGAGAGAAGACTGGCTGTAACTCATCTGTAACTCAATGTTGTATGCTGTCGCAATCATCATACAGACTACATTCTTGGTGATCTGTCTGGTCTATCTGAGGACTGTAGTTTGTCTGATGATTGCGAGAGCATGACACATTGAGTTACCGTGAGCCAGTCTACTTTCTTGTCTCTCCTCGCGCTTTGCACCTTCGTACATCGAGTAGCTACTATGATGCTGTTATAGACAACGCAATGACAAAGAGATAGTAGTTTGTTGATATTTCAATGAATATCCCTCAAGGCAGCTTTTAGAATTTAGAAAACTTTGGTAAAATGTACAGGAGAAAAATAAAGATAAAATGTGGAGTTGTTGATGTAACGATAGATGAAACAAGCAAAGAGTCACGACAACTACAAGGTCTAAATGAAAGACAAAAATTACATCTAGGGCCTTTCCATTATCCGCAAGAGTTACCCTTTATTTTTGGTGACCGTCCTCTTTTACGTCCAATTTCCTGACTCATGTCTTTCCAATGGCCATGACACATTCGTGCCGACTCTTGCGTACGATGGACTGCCTTCATCAGTGTGATGCCTGTTTAGGCTTTACTATTTATGTATTTAGATGTAGATGTAGATCTTCCTGTGGGAATACCAATCCACACCCACGATACAGTGAGCTGACCAATAAGATTACTTCAAGAGTCCTAAGGCGAAAACGAACTCCTTCTGTCTACACAATAGGGGATCCCTGATGTTTATGTAGACAGATTCCAAAATAACTAAGTGAAATGTAGATCTTGCTCTGCAAAAAACCAATCATTGGCGAAGCAAGATCTACATTTCACTTAGGTATTTTGGAATCTGTCTACATAAAAACAAGGGATCCCCTATTGTGTAGACAGAAAGAGTTCGTTTTCGCTTTAGGAAAAGGGAGCCTATTATCTCCCTTGCTAGGCATTATTAAAGATCCTAAAGATGAAATCTTTACATTTTCAAAATCAATACTGTAACAACATTTTAAATTCAATACAAAACAATGCAAAGTGTGTAATCTGCACACTAAAACAGTCCCTGGTTTCACGAGAACAGACTTTCGCGAATTTCGTATTTTTAGAATTCTCGCGGATCAAACTTTTACGATTTAAATCTAAAAACGCGAAAGTTCATTCCCTTATTTAGAATTTCTTTGTACAGTACTTTACATGACGTCATTTCCGACTGAGCCTTATTTCTTATTGCGTTACGTTTCCGCATTAGGTTTCACTACCTGTTATAACTTTTACTCACTTTAGTTTCTTTTTTGTACATTACATGACCATAACATACATTTCATTTATTCCTTTAAGGGCATCTGTGAAGAAAGTTAGAAAGGTGCAGATTGTACTTTTCAAGGTATTTTTTGTTTGATTTTATTTTAGAATTTTTCGTTGAGGATCTAACAACGTTTTGTTGTCAAATCAGGTTTTCGCTCCAAATGTCTGAATTTTGATGCAATATAAACAAATAATACCCCCTTAGAATCATAAGACCATAGGGAATTCAATAATATCAAAATTATTAGTGAATTCTAAGAAATTAACTTCAGGCAGATTTAATTGTAAAACAGTACAGAGGCTAAAGAAAATAGATTTCTAAATCATAGAAAATCTGGATAGGCCACTTTCGGGTAAGGGCACCAAAATTTTGGGGAGCTGCCTGGCATAAGTTCATTGTTTACTTACTTACGCCTTACGCCTTCCTAACCCCCTAGCTCCCTATCTCCTACGCCTATGAAATGCCCAATTAATGGATACATTAATCGAGCATCGTGACCTTGGTCTTACCGATGTGACCATCTTTGCTGAAAGAAGGGTACTTTTACTTTTCAGAGACCTTTGGAAACATGTCAGAACCATTGAAGCCCCGCATTTACCGGAGCTTCTCTTCCAGCAACTTACATGCAACGAACCGGATCCATGACTACGTTACGGAACAAGAACGTAACCAAGACAACTCGCACCGGCTAACTAGAGAAGTGACGAAATCCTCCATGATTATCCCGACGTTTTTGAAAATGGGTGAAATTCACGCTGGCCTGCCAAAATACTTCATCAACTTGATAACCAACTGCCAGGTGTTGAAGTTGCTTGAGAGGGATAGACTGGTCAATTGGTGTAATGCAGCCAGGAGCATGGTGCCGCTTAATACAGATGCTGATGGCAATTGCCTCCTCCACTCCATATCTTTGTACATATTTGGTGTGCATGATAGGAAACTCAACTTGAGGCGTTTCGTTCACAGATATCTTGTGGCCGAAAACCGGTATCATGGTAATTATCATTCTATAATTTTTTTGTACCGGCTGGACTAGAAAAAAGCATACCAGAATGAAGGAATGTAGCAAAATGTCTCTGTAGTGGGTCAACAGAAAGAAGAATGTTTAAAACGTAACAAAGAATTTCCAGATGCAAACTAAAGGATGTGCGAAATGCTGAAATTTGGTGTTTGGCTTGATCTTTTGCAACTGCATATAATGGTTGAAGATCGAGCAAGGCCCCTAGGAACCACCTTGTTACCCCTAACTACCTTGTTACCCCAGCCTCTCGAGAGTGCAGGACTGTGCTCTTGAAAATGGATTTTGTTTTTTTACAGGCAAGCTATACATAAGGTGGAAAAACGAGCAAGAAAAAATACTGAACGAAGTACAGACTGTAAACTCAACAGAAATACGACGGGACTGGGACACGGTTATCCAGGCTGCCTCACCACACGAATTCCCGAACGGAAATCAAGGACTTAAGTACTCCTCGCTAGAAGACATCCACATCTTCACGGCTTGCATCATCCTAGCACGCCCTATTATTGTCATATGTGACCGGGTGCTTAGGAGTGCCAATGGTGTGGCCCTGCAGGCGAATCGCATCGGGGGCATCTACCTACCGATTTTGAGAGACCCTTCGGAATGCGAGAAAACGCCAATTGTCCTTGTGTTTCATCAGAATCATTTCATGCCTTTTCTTAACGGTGAAGATCATAATTTGCTGATGACGTCAAACCCAGACCACCCAGATGCCCAGTTATGTGTCCCACTAATGTACCATGATTTGGATCTTCTCCCTGTTCGCTTCACGCTTCCTAGTGACCCAGCTGATCTGCTTCATAGGTATTTAGACTGCATCAACCTGCCGTATTTCAGTGGTGAGAGGCGACAAGAGCAGTCCGTCTTAGCTGCCATGTTGAAATTCAAACCTCCTCCGGCATGGTCAGTTGAACTCATGTGGAGTTTGTTCTCTAGGGCGCAGGAACAGTTCCTCACAGAAGTCACTGTACCTCAGACAGAAATCCGTGGTAGTCAGTGGTATGACGAGAGCCAGCGACCAGCAAGACCTTTGCCAGCATTAGCAACTACTTCTCCGCCAGAGACTTCTTCAGCTAGACGCTCCCCTTCCTCAGCCGGAAGCGGAAATTTTCCACTGCTCTCATCAACCAAAACTTCACAATTTCAGCAGCTCCCCAGCTCGCTTACTGCTATTGAAAGGTCCCCGAGGCCTTGTAAACGAGTGTCATTTGGCTGCAAGAATGCTGCTGACTATCCTACTGACTTGTGTCTGCAATGTCGCCGTAATGTTGATGCATCAAGTGCCGTTTCTGCCATCAATGGTGCGTCAGGTCTAGAAACCAGCCAGGGCAATATCGGACCACCCTCTCGAAAATCATCCGTCCTTCAATGTCCGCATTGTCAGAATCCAGGCCTGGAACAGTTGCGGGGTCTATGTAAAACTTGCTACAATCAGAAATTCATTCTTGGTCCGATTGATACTCCAATACCGGCTTCAGGAGCTGCTGCTAAACCCGAGCCGCACGTCTCTAGACCTCAGATTGAACCACACATCAAGGCTGCTAAAGCCTTTTGTGCCGATCCAGGGTGTCAGGAGCCACCGATGAGTGGTTCACGTCGCTGCCGTCTTCACATTGAAAATCTGGTAGAATGCATGACGGAAGGCTGTCGCAATACTACAACTGATAAAGAGTTGCCACTGTGCGACAAGTGTAGGAAGGAGCAATGCGACGCAGAAGCAGCTGTGACAAGAAAAGAACGAAGTAGAAACGAGCAACAGAGGGCACAACTGTACCCATCAGAAGGACCGCAGGATACCTATCTTACAAGGGAGGAGATGCAAGAAGGTATATACCGATTCAAGGAACAGCAAGAGGCATATATTTCCATGAAGGATCCAAGTGTAACAGAGGAAGAGAGATCATTATTGCGCCGATTTGGAGGACCACAGGAAGTCACTATTACAAGAAAACAACCAAGTCGAAGTGAGCAAGAAAGAATGTACCAATATGAAGGAAATCAAGAGCTAGGTCTTTCTAGGAAGCAGCCGAGTAGAGATGAAAGAGAAAGGGCGCAAATGTACAACTTTGAAGGACCTCAAGTTTATCCAACCTTCGATCAGCCGAGGCACCCTAGTCGAGTATCGGAAAGCAGTGAAGATGCCTATGATGTACCACGATGGCAACAGGCATACCAAAGAGCTGGTGTACCCAAAGCCACAAGTAATGGGGAAGGTGGATTCGAGCATCTTTCCAATGCCGGTCGACAAACTGAAATGCTCTCTAAACTGAGCCTAAACTCCGAGAAGCAAGGATTGCGAGAGCGAAATAGCCCGCAGCCGTCGCTATCGAGGCAAGAAAGGCCGTCCTTTGAGGAGCACATTTACGATCAGATCTTGCCGCAGAAAAGTGGTTCCACTGTGCCTCCATCTGTTGAGAATTATGACATCTTTCAGCGTGCCCAGATGTATAAGAACATCAATAATGTCAGTACCGTACCACCCATCCCCCCGAGAGACACTCCAACCTCCACCAAAGCGTATGTAAACCAGGGATACGAGCCGGGGAACTATTCAATGGTTAGTGGTTTTGAAACGAAATGTATAGTCGATCGTTGTGACCGCAAGGGAAAAGAGAAGAATGGTGGACTATGCCAACTCTGCTATGAGCAGTCGTTGGTGCAGGAAGAATTGATAAGGAATGAAGTAGAGAAGAAAAGACAAGCGGCTTTAGCTTCAAGGGTATGTTCTTTTTATTACTAATTGTCTTAGCGTACATTTTATATCTCGTAGCATAATTTTCAGAATAAACACTTTGTCAAAATATTTTCAGAAATTTCGTCAGAATTTTATCGTGACCAAATATTGTCATATATAATTAAAAGAATATTCCGGCTAAATAAAGATTGCAGTTTTTGAAAGTTTTTGATAGAGAAAAAACTGAAGTTTGTTTTATCAACGCTTGAAATAATCGAAAGTGACATTTCAAGAAGTTGCAGAGTAAAGGCTTTAAAGTGCTTTGATTTCTCGGTAAAGCTGCAACTACCGAAATCTTTCGTAGCTACGGCTTTCGGCGGCAGTTGTTAGTCTTGCTAGCTAATTATTGCTATTCTAGGGGACACATTTATTGAGGAAAGGCGATCCGGCCCTTTTTGCAGAATCGTTTATTATTTGTCGATTTTGGATAAAGCACATTCTATTTCTTTTAGGTCCAAAAGCTGCCTGCTGACAGCCCGTACTTGAATCCGGTACCATGCAAAACCGTGGGTTGTCCTCGAACTGGCATAAGAGCATACGCGGATTTGTGTGCAGTCTGTAGCAACAAATCCTTGGAGCGAAACCTTCGGATGCAGCTTGGTTCAGAACCAACTCATCAAGAACCAGACCGGGAACAATCTTTCCGGCCACCAGTCGCGTCTCAAGCTCATCTCTACGACCCTCCGGTAGTGGCCCATCAAGATACCGTCATGAGACCAAGAGGCATGAATTGTTCCACGCCCGGTTGCACATTCTTTGCGAGTCCGGAGTACGGATCGTTGTGCTCGAAATGTTTCTTGGAGAAGACCAAAGCTGACGCCGGACGAGCAAATCATAACGGTGAGTTTTTCTTGTATTTTGCTTTCATTTCTTATCAGACGCATATTCAGAGTGGAAATCAGAGCAAGGTCTTTTCAGGGATAAGGCAGCAGGTATTTAAATAACCAGAAAATAAATAAAAAAGGTCTCTACACCCCGTTTTTATCCCCCTTTTTGCAATCAACGCTGTAAATGTCTAACCTCATGGGGCTGGGGGAATATTTCCCAGTGATTACTCTGAGCCGGCTTGTTGGTGTTTCTTGAGGTTGTAAAATTATTTGTGGATCTGAAACCAAAAAACTGTGGATGGCGAAAAGGCTTCAATTATCTTCACTTGAAAAAATCATCAAGTTTCAAGTTTGAAGTGAGAGGCAAATATTGGGCATCCCTATCGAATTATTGTTGTGCTAACCTTTCTAAGACTAGGCATTTTGGTCAATCTTGGATCCTTACTTCTAATAATGCCCTATATTAGCTTGCTCTATCCACATTGATTTTGCAGCAGTTTTTCTTGCAAGTTGGTTTGTAGCAAATTTTGTTTATTTTTTAAGTCGAACCTTGTTCTTTTCTAATAATCCTGATACGAATTATAGGCATGACGTTTACAAAAAATGATATTTCTACTTTTTAGGTGATTTTCAAAGACCATTAGAAGCGAACATTTATACATACGCAAGAGGGTCACAGCCTCCCAGTGATGAGATTGGCCGGGCACAGCCTCACATTGAATTTAATCGATCACAGCCTCAAAGTGAATTTAGCCGTTCACAGCCTCATAGTGAATTTAGCCGTTCACAGCCTCATAGTGCAGTCGGAAGCCCAATGCATAGCCTCAACCAGCCTTGTCGGAATTCCGGATGTAACATGTTTGGGAGGCCGGAACAAGATGGCTTCTGCAGCAAATGTTACCGATGACTTATAGCTTATTGACATGAATATGGCACTTTGATAAGACTGGATAATTACTCATTTCCTTTCGTATGAACGGATATATTTTCAGATGGTTGATTAAAGCAATCAAGATATTGGTAACTCTCCAATGGAGATGTAGTGTAATTAACTGATAAAGGGAAACATATTGCACCTTTCCAAATTTTACACCCCTGTAGAATGATATAGAGTATGCGTACCCCCTGCTGCTTAAATACTTCTTGACATGCAAATACGCTCATGACTCGATTAAGACCTTCCTCTCGAAAAAACCCCTTTTGAGTGTGAACAGACCATGGAACTATACTTACTTTTTGAAGTTGCTTCAATAGTTTACTGATGAAGATTTGATCCAAATGTTTAAAAGAATGGTTTATTTTTGAATTCATGCTTTTTGAAGTGATATGCAATATAAGAAACTCTTACTGTGATAATCAAAAGGTACCTTTAATGATACGAGGAACCTAGAACTAGGTTTTCTGGTAAAATACAGTTGATTTTTTGTTCTATCGTTTCCTTTGGAATAAAAATTTTAAAAAATTAATGATTGTAAAACTTTGTAGGTGCCATATGAAATAAAAAGCATTTATTATTTTGTTTAGTATAGAAAGTAGCATAGTAGAGATAGGAGACAGACAGGTAACACTTATACTTATGCCTTCGATTAGTTTGAATTAATCATATTTTGCAAAGTAAATATATTTTGGTTGTGTTTTTAGGGACTTCAGCCTCAAAAGGAAATGTCAAATTGAGTATATGAAATCGTTCATAAGAAATCGTTAAACTAGATTTTCAAAACTAAAGAAACTTAGGTGGCAGGTTGTTTTGATCAGAAAAGGTAAGAAGACTTTTTACGTTGTCTTTACAAGAAAATGAGGGAAACAACGTAGTGCAGCAAGGTGGAAAAATGTTTTTGACCAATCAGGGTATTTGTCTACTATAATTTGTCCAATCAAATCGCCGAGAAGATAATAGGTTTTGAGGATTCAAATGCCCAAATGCCGTGAAAATGGCGGAACTATGCAAAAGCTTTGGGAAAAATAGCATTTCAGCTAGTTTTATTTAAGCGAGTTATCAAGTGGATATTTACAGCAACTGCGTAAAACTCGGGGGGGGGGTACCTTAGGGGGTTAATTGATAGGGATGTGCCATTTTGAAAACAAAATGGGGGCCATCATTCCGGGTCGTAAATTGAGAAAAGGGACCCATAGTTCCGTGTCACAGAATATGTAAAAGAAGCAAAATTTCAATAGCACCTCATAATTGTATCTGAATAAGACAAAATATTTCTAAATAAAGGTCTCATACCACAAATCAGTGTAAATTTTGTGCCATTGTCCTTCTTCGGGTTGTTCTACGATCACCACATTTCCGTTGTCTTTATTTTTTCTCAAAATTCATACCCATAATTCCGGGTACAACCGACTTTTAAGCGAAAATGTACCCCCATAATTCCGTATTTCATTTTAAAAAGGTACCCCTAAAAATGGCACATCCCCGCTATCATATCTAAGATACCCTCCCCGAGGCATAGAATATTAACCTCGTAAGCGGCAAAAATTTAGATAAACTATCATAGATTTGAAAAATATAAGAATGGTTTCGTTCGAACGCTTCAAAAATTTCGTTCAAATCGGGTCAGATTTTATAAAGTAAAACATGCAAATCAAAACGAAATAAAGAAAAAAATAGCACAATGGGCTATTATTTCTAAAAACGAATAGAATGCAAAAAAAAGAAGTGGCTGCCTCAGGCCACTTGGGCTTGTTAAATTTTCTTACTTACTCCTTTAATTAATTAAAAGCTCTTCCTAAAAAAAGTACAAGCCCCCTGGATGCTTTTATGATGCGATGTGGGGCATTATATAGAACCTTTAAACGGAGGAGCAATCGATATGGAGGCTACGTCACCCGTTTCAAACCGAGACAAACGACCGAAGCTTCCTTTTCACTAAAGTTTTCAGAACAGCGAAGCCAAGATGAAGTAAGTGAAAATTTGGAATCCTTATCCATCGTGGCGATGATTCATTTCACCATATTCAACTTCTAGTACGATTAAATAAGCCTATTCAAGAAATGAATCAGACCCTAATTATAGCTAGCTTGGGGCTAGTTGAGTTGTAGTGGAAACTTTTAGTTAGCTGAACTAGGCCTAAGTTGGGTTATTTTGTACAAACCTCATGTTATTTGACAATTAAAATTGTCCACGAGTGTATCAACATGCAGTTAAAATATGTTGTTTGAATGACTTTCTTATAGTTGGTCGACTCTGCAAGGGGGCCCAACACAAGACTCCCACATTGGTTTCTTCACGGATGATAGGAATTGGACCTTAATCAGTTGAAACTGCCTTGACCCCTTCCTCGTGATATCCACTGTAATGAATAATAAATTATTTGATAACCCATAAGTTTCTAGCAGCTCTCTGTTGATAAATCTTAGTCCACTGCCAAGCGTGGCAGAAGTTGGTGAGTTCTTGAATCTGCAGAGCCTAATTTTTGGTACAAATCCGTGAGGAGAGAGCAAACTACTAAAAGGGGGTCTTTATATCCAGCAATGCGGGCACTTGAACTAAAAATTAAATATCGTGCACCAACTAGTAGTGCACTTAAAATAGCCTTTGTGCACTGCACATGCACACACATCACAAAAAATACATCACAAAATCCCACTTATGAAGAAGAAACCCCTGTATGAAACAAGCAACTACCACTGGGAGCCTATTGAGACAACACTAGACCAACTTCATTCTCATCTTTCATTAAACATCATTCTCCCTCTATCCGATTGGGCAATTTCAATCTAAATCAAGGTACCTGAATTTGTTAGGTTTCTGATAAGCGTCACACTCAAGAAACATTTCTTGTCCTTATATTTTGCCATGTTCTCTAAGATCTTGCCATCCTCAAATTCTTTATTGATGAAAGGCTTTTAAACTTGTTTATCTAATATTTCAGGATCGAACTTTGCAATTACAGTGGCTACAAAATGTACCCAGGGCATGGGAAACGGTTCATTCGAATCGATGGAAAAGTGAGTATATATGTTGCAATTTCTTACTAACTAAATGCCCAAATACATTTTATTTTGAACCCATATTTAAGCTTTTTGTAACAAAATAAATAATAAGGTGTACACGTTTCTTTTTTATAAGAAACCGGTTTATAAGAAACCTAGTATTAGAGCCCCAAAAATTTAAGAAGCTTTTAGAACTACATCAATATCTTTAAGAAACTTGGAAAAAAATTAAAGGACTTTCTGACCCGGAAAGCAATATGTCAACAATACATTTTTGCTTGATTTAAGTTTGCTACACATTTTTATTTAGAGGAACACAGGATGTTAAGTCTACTTGTATTAGTAGGTGGGTTTCACTTCAATAAAAGAAACATGAGAAGGAAAATTCAAAATTTGATGTTAAGTGCGTATCTAAAAATAAGAAACTTTTAGTGCTAGAAACTGGTGAAAAATAAAGAAACTTTTAGTACTAGGACCCAAGCTAGGTTTCTTATAAAAAAACCGTGTACATCAATAGCTGTATCAATATAACAAATATTCCAATGAAGGTAAATAGCCAAGATAAACAGAACACTAATCGTATCAGGAATAGCCCTTCCTTAGCAGTGAATATTTTAGCGTTAAGTCTCCTTTATCTTTGCTATTTAGCTTATTTTCATGGAAATATTTGTTATATTCAAGGCTTTCCCCTTTTTATATGTATCAGAAGCGCCAGGCTAGAATTTGGATAAGAATTTCCAAAATTGATATTGATGAAGTCTTGAAATTCAAAGCAGATGTTATCTGTTCCAAATTTGGCTGTTGATGCACAAATTTTCATGCTTCTTTATTTTGAAATATGAATTTCATAAAAAGTACTTTGCAAAGTTTGCTGATTTTGTGTGGTTCTGGCACTATGTTTCTTGTAAAGCAATTTTGCAAAGATAATGAATTAAATTTAAGAATAATCAAAAATTGGAAATTGGTTTAACCCTTTCCCGGCTATACCGGCCAAAACCGGCCGAAAAAAATTCTTCTTGAATCAGCTATACCGGCCAAAACCGGCCACCCATATATGGCCATAAACAATCCATATTTGAAGCGTTTAAGACTCGCATATATTAATTTCTTTGTTTTTAAACAAAGGCTTGCTAAATGGCCAATCAAATGGGACCATGTGCGCATAAATTATCTTGAAGGTAGGATAGTAAATAAGGATTTGAAAATTTCAACCGTTGAAAAATCAAAACATGGAGCCCGCAGTGATTACAGCGAAGGAATACTTAGATCTTTTTGGGGAAAGTGATGAAGAAGAGGAGTTTTTGGGATTTGACGTCGGAAATTTAGATCCAGATAGTGATTTGGAAGGTTTTGAAAGTGGTAATGACGAGTCAGACATTCAGATGACTGACGAGGAGAACGAGAGTGGAGGGGAAGGTGAAGCCGCCATTGCTGCTCAGAAATGGACGACAACTTTTAGTCCAATTCAGTCTTTTGAATTTAGGGAGAGAACAGGCCCTAAATTCCAGCTTGATGGGGAAGAAAACAGGGAAACTGACATTTTTGAGAAGATCTTTGGAGATGAACTACTCCAGTTCATTGTCCAAGAAACAAACCGAAACGCACGTGCGAAGCTTGACGAAGATCGCCTCAACCTTTGGGAGGAAGTGTCCGTCCAAGAACTTCGTGCCTACTTCGGCATTTTGATCGTCATGGGCATCAACAATTTACCAGAATTGGATTTGTACTGGTCCTCTGATCCATTTTATGGAAACCAAGGGATCAAAGAAGTTTTTACAAGAGACAGGTTCAAGGAAATTGGACGTTTCTTGCACTTCTCAGACTCGTCGAAGCAGCCGAAGAAGGGAGAGCCGGGGTACGATCGTCTCTACAAGGTGAGACACGTTCTTGAGTTCATGAAAAGAAAATTTCAAGAACTTTATAACCCAGGGAAAAACCTGTCCGTTGACGAGGGAATGATTGCCTATAAAGGCAGGATCTCCTTCAAACAATATATGCCAGCGAAGCCAACGAAATACGGAATCAAAGCCTGGCTGTGTGCTGATTCGAAAAATGGCTACGTGAACAATTTCGAAATCTATCTTGGTAAAGATAAAGATGGAGAAATTGACACATCGAAAGGCTTAGGCCACTACGTTGTCTTGAATATGACCAAACCTTTCAATGGAAAAGGTCGTCATGTCTATTTCGACAACTTTTTCAATTCCCCAGCCCTCATGGAGGATTTGCTGAAAGAGAAGACCCTCGCTTGCGGAACTGTCCGAACGAACCGAAAGGGCCTACCGAAGCCATCGAAAAAGCGAATGGAGAAGGGCGAAGTTGTTACGAAGCAAAAAGGAAAGTCGAACCTTGTAATGACTACATGGAAAGACAAAAGAGAAATAAACATGTTAGCAACCAACTGCCCTCCAGACGAGCCCCCAAGAAAAATTTCTCGACGCACGAGAAACGGAGGCGAGGAAGAAATCGAAAAGCCGGCTGTAGTGTGCAACTACAATGAAAACATGGGCGGTGTTGACTCGTCAGACCAGATGAGGTCTTACTATCCCCTGGGTAGAAAAAGCCATCGCTGGTATAAATATATATTTTGGTTTCTGGTGGATGTGGCAATCGGCAATGCTTTCATCCTTTGGAAAGAGTGTTTCCCTGGCGAAGGAACGACGAGAAAACAGAGTGGCCTAAAGTTCCGACAAGCCCTCGCAAGACAAATGGTCGGCGGGTACTGCGGGAGGAAAAGCTCTGTGAAAAAGCATTTGAGCTTCAAAAAAAAAGACCCCAGGGATGTCAGAGAGGAGGCGAAGTTTGGGCATTTTGTTTGCAGAATTGAAGGCCGTAAAAAAGAATGCATTGAATGCAAACGCCAAGGAAGGAAGACGCCGAAGGGTAGAGCTAGAGAAACCTCGTGGAGGTGCAGCCATTGTGACATTCCACTCTGCAAGAACGATTGTTTCTTGGCATATCATTCGTGATTTTGATGCTATTTTACAGAAAAAACACTGGAATATAATTGTTATATAATCTAAACATTTATTTATCTGTTATGTTACTGTTATTTTGTCGATAACTGTGTTTTTCTTCGAGAATTCTTCTTTTCCACGCAATTTTCGTTCATTAGGCCGCATACTTTACATGAAAGTAAAAATTCGGAAGGTTTTTTTGAAAGTGAAATATAAGAAAAAGAAGCTCAAACTATCATTCAATGAGTATGAATTGAAATTTTATCAATATAATGTGCAGTTTTCTACTGCGCATATGTTTTACTTTTGGAACAAAAACTTAAGATTTTGACGCGAGATCTCTCAGCTGGTAAGCCGTGTTTGTGATGCGCAGCGTCCAGCCGGGAAAGGGTTAAACAATGCAGCTTAATAATACCCATTCACAATTTTAACTTGATTAATATTCCATTCTTATAGGCTCTAGATGATTTTGTTTTGTTACGGTTGGTTTAGGGTTGGCAAAAAGACACAGACCAGGCCAGGGCTTTCCAAATGTTTTCTATTTGCTGTTTATGGTAACTAAATAGATGCCTGAGTCCTTGAAGAGGCCAAATAATAAGTTTGCTATGCTTAATTTAGCCGGCCATATGTGCAGCAAGCAGCTTATGGCTAGTTTATTTAGAAATCCCTGGATACAGAATCCTGTTTGTTTCATTATGATTTAATGGTTTAATTCTCAAATATTTCTCTCCCTTTTCAGCTTTTCAATTTTCTGAACAAGAAATGTGAAAGGTCATTCCTGATGAGGAGGAACCCCAGGAAAATCACGTGGACTGTTCTGTACAGGAAGAAGCACAAGAAGGGGACCCAGGAAGAAACAGCAAAGAAGAGAACCAGGAGGACCGCAAAGTTCCAGAGATCTATCCAGGGAGCTTCCCTTGACGCTATCCTTGCCAAAAGGAACATGAAGCCCGAAGTGAGGCAGGCACAGAGAGACCAGGCAATCAAGTAAGTTGTGACAATTCAGGAATTTTCCCGTTATTTTCTTCTCTGCACCTCTAAAGGAGTTTTCTTGAAAATTTGACATCTTCTTAAACTTCTCCTTTCCATAACGTTTCGCTGTTAAATATCGTGTGAAACAAATAAGTAAGTTTATGTGCTGTACTAAAAGGCTATCCCGACCTTATTTCCAGCAGGGGGTAAGGAACCCTAATTTAAACGTCCCTTCCAAACAATAGTGGAGTGAGCTGTCACCCATCCAGATGTTGACCCCCACATGTCCAATCTGAGCTGCACATAGCAAACCTCGAATCCTCCGTTTAAACCTCTTGGTCACTGACTCCATGAAGAGGCTCAGTCTTGCTCCGTGTCTTCAGGCTTCTAAAAATTGTCCAAATGGAGAAATCTTGTATTCTTTACACATTTTTTCAATAAGCAACTTGATCTCAGCCCTCTTAGATAATTTTGATTTTTCAGCCATCAAAATTGCAAGACATTTCTTTTGAAAAGGAAACAAAGCATAAACATGCTGGGTAGCCCTTCAAAACTACTTTGATTATTGGTTTACGTGTAGAAAAACCTTTTAAATGCCAAAAATAGTTCTTTTTATTTAGAAATCTTTCTTAGCAGAGCTATTTAGAACATTCTTTGGTCAGTACAAAACGTATTGGAAACAAAGCAGAACGTAATAACAACTAAAGCTTTTGTCTCTACTTTTCTGATGAATGTCAGATGCAAAGCTTTGGAGTTATTTAGATGAATCTCCTTTCAAGCCTTGGGACTATTGACTTTTTCAGCTATAATTGTTGCTCATTGCGAAAAAATTTTAATGTTTTGTTTTCTTATTTCAGGGTTGCAAAGGAAAAGGCCAAAGCAAAGAAGGCCGAAAAGCGAGTTACAGCTAAGGTGATTATTCTTTTGTTTGTTACTTATAATCTTGCAGTGATTTGATGGATGACAAAGGTAGACTTATGATTTTTATTCGTAAAATCATGCCTAGGGGTCGACATTTTGTCTTACGACCTGTTCACATTAATTCAGGGCAAATGCTTGCCTAAAGAAATGACTGACCCTGGATAACTTTTCATGGATAACTGTCTCTGATGCCAAAAATTTTATTCAGGCTAGTTTCTTTTTCAAAAGCAAAAGTAAACAAAGGCTACGGTACTTGAATGAGCAACATTGCGAAGCAAAATACAAGAAAAATGAACTAAAGGGTTGAAGTTGCCCAGGAACAACTTCTTCCCCTCTGTGTACATGATAAAATGTTGCTTATGTGAGACCTGTCACTGAAGGCTTGGCTGACCCAGGGATATGAAAAGCTCATGTGAACAACAATCTGACGTTTGAATTAGTCTGTACCATTTCCAAGCAGAGGCAAAGGCAACTCATCAACCACAGGCAATGGCCTATCATGTTTCTATCTCGTGTTCTTGGGAACAGGTCCTAACAGTTTTGTTAGCTAACTGCACATATTCTGTCTATAAATAGAGATATAATAAATAATAGAGGGATAAATATCATGAATAGTGTGGTAGATCCCCCACTCTATTGCACATCCCCCACACTCCTCAGGGAAGACCCACACTGCAGATCATTTCTTGCACAACTTCATATAGATAGTGTATGGGATGGGGTTGTTCTTGTCTTGCCATTTTAGCCTCCTGAACTTTGTAATCTTATCTTTGCCCTCTATCAGCAGCCCTAGATTTTTAATGTTACAAAAGTTGAAAAGTTACTTTTTGTAAAGGACCATCTCTTACATTTTAGGCTGCTCCAAAACACAAGGGTAAAGCTTCGAAAATTGTCAAGTCTAATGCCCCACGTGTCGGAGGAAAACGATAAATATATTTCTAATTAAAATTGTGCCATATAACCACCGTCTCTTTCTTCATTGTTTACTTATCAATTCCGAGGTTAATTGACCATATATCTAACTCTCGACTAGTTCTAGATATAGGCAAACTAATGGATTTAAAAAAGGAACTGCCTGCTTTATGAGATTTCAAATCTTTCAACCTGAAATACGAAATTTGGAAAGATTTTCTGGTTGACCTAAGGCCTCTGATAGACTGGCACAATTTTCCTTTGTCATTTGTTGGAAGCTAACAACAGTGCTTGGTTTGTGATTTTCAATTGAGATAATTAGTGAGAATGAAATTCAACCGAGTAGGACTCAAACTCAAACCCATGACCTCTAGATTTGTACTCTATAGCGCTTCTACTGCGCAACTAGGGCTTCAAGAAACCCAGTTCATTTCATTCACACAAATTGCACCACTTCTCACCGAATGCAGAGACGAACCTATTTAGGCTCTTTATAAGCTACACTGGACCTGTCAAAAGGCGACAACTTTCTCACACCAGGAGGACCATCGCAGTCCCATCACTGAATACAGTTGCAGAGTAAACTTGAGGAGAAGCAATGTGAATGAAATGGCCTGGGTTTCTCAAAGCCCCAGTTGCGTAGTGGTAGCGCTAGAACAAGTAAACCCTAATTAATAGAGGGATGTTTTAGAAATGTTTGAAAATGTGAAATCTCAAAGTTATTTGTGAAAACTTGATTACTTGGCAAAAAAGGGATTTAAATGAGAGGAAGACTTTCTGTGATTGCCCTTCTAGCTTCCAGTACTGGCCGAACATGCGAATGAACAAGTTTAGGGCGTATTGGATTGCAACTAGACTGTTATTCTTAAGGATAATTAACTTTGAGGGGCTGGAACAGAGTTCAGTTGATTATTAAATAAGAGGTTTGGTGCAGACATGAGTGAGGACATAATTTCTAGAAAATGAATATAACTAATCTTTGAAGGTTGAAGCATCCTGTGGTTTAACTTAGGGGTAAACATTAGGAATTGAAAATATTATTTTGCCTTCGACAACTCTAATTAAAAGACTTGGTCGATCAAGTGATTAACGAGTTGCTGTAAAAAGTTCTTCATTCATTATTCACCGTCATGTTGCTGAAGATTTTGTCTGAATTTGGTTGAGGAAAATAATCAAGAGAAGGTAAATAAAGAATGAAACAAGAAGAAAATAAATTGACTAAAATAGTAATAAAATATGTAAATTCATTTTGCATGGTCTGACGTGATGAATACATTCTCACGAGTAGGATATCATAATGTTAATACGCCTTGATGATTGTTTGAAAAGGATACATTGAAGAACAGAGATTTTCCAGCTGAAAAGAAAAATGAGATATGACTAGAAGCAGGATTTGGAAAGTCATTTACTAAGTCAGAGTTCAAGAGCTCAAACCCTGCAAGGGTAATTATTTGCTCTCACAAATTAATTTGATAGATCTTCCAATCCTTCTTCTTATCATAGTTTATAGAAGATGGTTTGGTAACTATTTTTTGTATCTTTTTGTGCAAGTTTCTCAAAACTGAAAGTGCACAGTGTATTGTTTTGCTATTTCCTTTTAGCCAACAGGATAATGGTTGAGCGAATAAACCAAAACATATCTTTTTGTTCCTTATCCAAAATATTCGTTACTTAAAAAAGATTTTATAATATTTAGCATCATATTTACACTAAGAAGAAAAGACTCAAAAGACAAAACTTTTGAATTCTCTTCTTGGTGTTTATAGCTCTACTCTATGTATTGAGCACTTTCATGGAAAACCGACCCACACACTTAGTAGCATGGTTTCAGAGTTTAAGAGTGGGGTATTGCCAGGAGTAAGGATAACATTTACGACATCTCACTTACATTTTTCATTAGTTTTTCTTGTTTTTGTTGACTTTTCCATTCTTGCTCGTCTTCTGACAAAGTTATCCTGGAATGGAGAAATTGTTTTCACTAAACACTTTTTATTGTGAAGCAAGAGACTTTTAGTTTTCAGATTCAGGAACATAATAGTAAAACAAAGAACAAATTGAATTAACCCACCAGAGTTTGCATTCTCTAGCATGAAACAAAAAGGGGGCCTTATTTTGTGACAAAAAGGTTTTTGCAGTGTTTGACTGACAACAGTATAATGAAGCGTATTACACTACAATATCTTGTGCTTGGGAAAACTAGAATTGGCTGAATACAAGATCAAAATTGATAAACGAAGAGGAAGTGAGAAAGAACTCCTCAAAAAAGAACTACAGAAAGATTTCCCATAATTTCGTATGACAAAGCTTTTCTATGATTTTTTGAGTAGATAATTTTGAAATTCAAGCATGACTTCTGAGTCCTACAATTTCCAGTTTAGGAAGTTTAAAAACCAATATGAAGATAACCAATAGTCTCAATGTTGTTTACAATTAGCACAAACCTTTGGCCGATATCTTCATCTTCCAACTCAAAATGAAGCTGGGCCAGTTTCTCTTGCAAATCCCTCACCCCGTTCATTTGTTCAAGATAGGCATCTCCACCTACGAAGGTATGGAAGATGAATTAAGTATTTGAGGCATTGAAAATTCTAGAAGTAAGTCTGTCTGTATCTATGCTAGGAGGACAGATAGGTCAAAAACAATTACCTATGTACAAACTTACAAGAGAGAGGCAGGGCTGAATAGTCAACTGATCTGAGGTTTATATTTCTACAATCAGTGTCGGAGAAACGTTAATAGCCATTGTATTTTTTCTTTCTTTTTAACCATTTATCATTAAAATAATGTGTAAATAATTATATTTTGATTAATTACCAAAAGCATGCAGTTTTCCTTTTTTGAAATCGTCCAACAATTCCAAAAGACCATTTTCCATTTGTTCCACGTCACTTTTATCCATCAGAAACGAATGTTCTTGTCCCTTGCTTTCACTTTCATGAGAGCTTGTGTTCTCTTTGCTTTGCACGGAATCGGCAGGGCTACCCAGTGCTGCGCTCAAGTTTTGACTTTGGCTTTCTTCTGCATTTTTGTCTTTGGTTGCCATCTTAAAGAAGATGTTTTATTAAATGTATCTGTACACTTGTGACTGTGAGGAGGGTGATTAAAGAGAGAATACACCATCCAAAATCTGCACCTCTACTATCTTAAAACGGTGCTCTATACATAAATTTAAAACATAATTTATATGCTGAAGAAACGAAAACGGGTCAAGAGTCTGAACTCTGCATCTTGACAAGCCTGTTTTTTGGTTCCCCACTTCATCAGGAGATGTACTAATTGCTTGACTTGTGGGCAAATAGAGTAATTTGGAAATAATCAATATTATCTTCATCAGTAAACTATTAGATAGAATAGATTGAATTACTCTGTTAGTATTTTATAAACTTGAATTATGTGGCACTTGTATTATTGTAAGCAAATAGTTTAGGTTGAAAAGACTTTTCAAGAAAGGGTTCTTCTGTAGTTAAGGTACCTTGTAGAGGGTAAATTCTTTTTGAATTTCTAGGCTAGGTACTCAAAAAAAATTTTTTGCTATTTTATCTTTATTTTTTAAAGAACTTGGCTTTGGAGCCACCATTTTACAACCATTTCTAGGCCCATCAGAAGTTGTCAAAAGTTGGTCCGGTTCAAGCTAAACTTTTAGGGGGTGGGGCATACCCCCTGAAAATTTTAAAATTTAGGTTCTCAAAGATGCAATTTTGTGCATTCTTAGACAGTAATTTACATTAAAGAAGCCGAAAGTTACTTTATAAATCTAATATTCAAAAAAGCATTATCGTTTCTGACAAGAGGAGTTTTTTGACCCAAAAGTTAGTCGGGCCAACATTGCATCAACCGGACCGGTTCCACCGGGCCTGGTTTCCTCTATTAGTCCCTGAAAATAGAATTTTCATTTTAAACCTTCAAAAAGAAGCAAGTTGAAGAAGAATCCAATAATCCTAAAATCTAACAATCTAGAGCAAATTTAATTAGCCATGGTTTTAATATTGGTAGTAATTGATCAATTTTGGCACTTGCATGCACCAAAAGTTTAACAATAGAATGATTTAAAAACATTCACATGCGAGTGAGATGTTGTGGGAGAGAAGTGTCATACCCTATGAAGGGGCTTCTAGCTTTGCTATCCTATTCCAAAGGCTATGTTAACGATCTCAATCTAATACACCATCAAAGATCAATAGTCTGTATGCCAAATTTCGAAGCCTTTTCTGGTTTTGTTGGCCTGAGGAGAGTAGGTAGAGAGTGGGATATCCACATCCGGATGGGTGCGGCGCGTAAGGCTCTCTGGACGTATACAAGCTGTAGTATTCGAAACTGAGCTCGGAGAATACAAAAATGAAACCATTCATACCTTAAAGTTACATTCAGGTCATCATTCGATTCTTCTCTTTCCTGACAGATCTTTAAATGTTATTTTTCTCTGTGTTTCGACCTTCAAAACATGGGTCAAGCAAATAAGTTTTTAAACCAAAACAAATTGAGTTGAATTGCTGTGCAAGACTGAGGCTGTTAGCAGTGTACGTCACTCGTTTGAAAGCGAGATCCTGGGGTACATAAATCATATACATATTTTGATATTTTGATTGAGTTGAAACTTGCTGCACTTTACCGGAGCGTCGTTACTAATACTACCACTGCATTGCAAATATAACTTAAAGATATAATGGTATGACATATGTAAAGAATAATATATTGGCTGGCATGGTATATTGACGGCTCTGGCTTTCTTTTGCTTTCTTTGGCTTTTAGTTTTAGAAAGAGGCTGCAAAAACTTTGTTTTGATGCATCCTAAAAATTGTGGACGGTTAGGAGGCGGGAAATGTTTTTTCGCAATGGCTACCTGTTGAAGGCGTCGAAGAGCGCTGCTGCAAAGAATTATGGCTTTACATTCTCCAACACTGAGTCATGCAAAGAAAATAACAGATATTTCAGGTAAATTACTTCTCGGCTATCTTAAGAATGCAAAGCAATATAAAGCAGTTTGCTCAAAAAGAGAAGTGACCGGTCGAAAATACAATTGGTGATGATGCTGACAGCTGATGGGGGGGGCCTATTATAGGTTTTGCGGCTTGCGGCTTCAGCCCTATTTTTACGTGTGGCTTACGGGTTTCACCATGGATTTTTGCGGCCGCGGCTACGCGTTTACCGCTTCGTCTTCACAAACTGCGGCTTTGCACTTTATATTATGGCGGACTGCGACTTTTGCCAGATTTTTGTACGGCATTGCGGTTTCAAGACCCCCTATAATAGGCCCCCGATGGGATCAATTGCAAATTATAATTGAGTACGGTTAAAACTTCCAGGACCCTGCATGCCCTCACCCCCCTCAAAATATTTTCTCACTAGCTTTTTTGAAAATCCAGGAACATCTTTGGCGAAAAATCACGGGAAAGACTTGTCTGCTTTGTTAGCAGCCCTGACGACTTGTATTCCCATGTCATCATGTTCCAGTTGTTACAGATTTTGGGGCAAATATCCTGAATGTAAATAGCTACGAGTATGGGATTCATCTGCGCATGCGTAAATCAAATACGTTAACTACTTGGAAAATATTTCTGACTTCGCATATCAATGAATATTGCTCTGAAAGAAAGCCTATCCATCCCCTCCTTTTTGATGATTCAACGTAATTGTTTGATTATTAATTTTTCACTTTTGTCAAATTGTGGGTACAACTTACTGGAGCGGTATTAGACACATGAATTGCCCCTTTTTTGTAGCTGTTACATTTAAGATATAGCTCCCGTTCCCGTTGCCACTCTTTTAATTTTATATTCAGCTCTCTGAGAATACTGTCATATTGAAAAAACCGTATAATTTGGTATATTAATTGGGTTGCTTATCAAGTTGCTAGATTATAGTTGCTAAAGGTAAATGTTTCACTTTCCCTATTTTGTCTTCATACATCAAAACCATGCATCCTCTCGATTAGTATTCATACTAAGTTGGAGGTTCCTCCTTTAATGTCAAATAAAGATACCAAAATTAGAAAAATATGCAGACAAATTATTTTCTTTTCAATTAGGCTTTTTCATCTTTGTCTAGATTTAATATTTATTTGCATTTTTGATAATTTGTAAAATTTGTTATAATGTTAAAAATGATATGAAACATCCCATGATTGTGTGGACAGTAGAAGTTTGTTTTTTACTTTGACTCTCTTCAATAAGGTTTTGTAACCTTTTTTTTCATCGTCTCACTCGACGTTAAGTTGATGATTGGTTTTCACTCATTACTATCTTCCTTTCACATCTGGAAATTTGGTCAACCTATGCCGGGTATAACGATTGGTCACGATTGATTTTCATTCTCTTTCTGATGCAATACCCCACAAGAGTCAGACACAAAGCTCAAAAATTATTTTGTTTCGCAATGTTTCTGATTTTTCTCACAATCCACACGTCTTAGGCCTATTTATTACATTTCAGAAGAAGTAAACACATCGCTACTAGAATCTGAGTCGGTCTACCTGCCTGTCATTTATGAGTCGCCACCTAAGAAACAAAGAAATCTGGCAAAAGGTATGTTGATTTGTTTTACAGTACTTTGCTATAGTTATGATATGTGTACCTTGGTGTACCATGCCTTTGTTTCGATGGAGTTTAAGGGTAACATGGGGTCCAATTTGAGTCCTTTCAGCTTTATATGTTGAAAGATGGGAGCAATTTCACATAAAACAGAACTGTTTTGATTCTTAATCATTCTTCTACCTATTCTATCTCACCTTCCATCTTTTTTCACACCTTCCAGCATTCTTTTTAGAAAATTTCATCTCATGCAGTTCAGATCCCAACTCTGGACAAGTGATATCTCACCTGGAAGATAAAAAACACAATCTATGGTTTGTATTGGAAGGTGAGATCTCAGCACAAAAACTGGAAAGTGAGATGATTCTGTCCCTATAAACAGCCTCTAGGGGACTAAAAGATTAACAACCCTTAAATGAATTGTTTCTGGTATTTTTCCACAGAAATTCGACCTGGAACAGCTCCTGTGCATCTCCAATCTCAAGGAATCACCTGGAAAGACCTTATTTCAGCTGATGTAAGTGGACATCCTCAAGACCGTCAACGGAAGCTCTTATTAGATGATCGAACACATGGCAGTGAGCTGAGAGAGATTAATAGCCAATCAGCAACTGATAATGGATTGCAAGGCTTGTCTCGGCAATTGAAAAATAAAGATGACTTCATGATTAAGAATGAGTTCAGGCCCCAAACTGCACCCTTGTTTACAGAGACGAGTCGTAGAAATGTCACAGAAGAATCTAGACTTGGCAAAAATGAGAGTGGCAGACCCAAAAATGAATTTATAGAGCAAAGTTCTCAACTTTTTGGTGGCGCAGGAAAGGAAATTGCAGATTCCACTCTAGAAAGTAAGAATTTGTAATTAATTTGTAAATCTAATCTTGATTTAGAAGTAGGCATCAGTAGATAGTTTGATAACTAGTTTTAAATCAGATTGACTTAAGTCTAATTAGTAAGTTTCTTTCCTAGGCCAAGGACATGTTGAATCAAGTGTAATACAATCCGGGAGCCATACTGCCGATGCCTCGGTTTCAATGACAGCAGAAGAGGCTATGCGACTGCTGCATTTGGCTGCTTCAATGATACAAGCGTACGTTCGAGGCTTCATCCAGAGAAGAAGCTATAAGAGGTTTCTCAAGAGATACAAAGCAGCTAGGAAGATACAAGCTGTGTGGTGAGTAAATTTGTGTCACAAAAATTTTTAAACATGTCTTCATGGCTCTATGTTGTTTGGTGCCATCACTTTGAGAAGGAAATTCCTACACCAATGTCACATCAGAGAGTGGCGTGTCACATCAAAGAGAATATAAGTTGATATTTTGACTCAGTTTTGAGGTCCTAAAATTTTATATATCATACAGATACCAATTGATTTTTGATAGAACAGTCTTTGATCAGTACCAAACTTCATTATAGGCAGAAAAATTGGAAGCATAGTGAAGCGAAAACATAGATTTCTTTTCGTCTGACACTGACAGAGTATTACGTCTGAAAGGGAACGAAACAAAAACCTAATGAATTATTATACCCAGATGTGGATCGAAATAGGCCAATCAGAAAAGACGGTGAATGATCGGTATAGAGTGGGAAAACCAATGAGATTACTTCAAGAGTCCTTTGTTAGATTTTTGTTTCTTTCTCTTTCTGACGTATGACTCTATTGAGTGTGAGACAAAAAGCTTTAGAGTAATCCGTTTTTTCTTTAACTATGCTTCCAATTTTTCTGGCTATATCAAATGATTTAGTTAGTTTTTGTGAATAAGCTTGTAGGCATTATCAAGCTACGAATTCAAGGAGAGGGAATGAACAAGATTGCATAGAGATTAGTCAGTGGCTATACAGATCCCATGATGCATAGCTGGGTATTAGTACCATTCATTAACCTTTTTGAAAAACTGTATTCGAATGACCCAAGAAATAGTCATCTTAAAGTGAACAGACAAAACCCTATGGACAGAAGGTTATAATTAGGCTTAAGAAATGCCCAGAAACCAATTGTTTGTATCATCAGACAATACAACCGTAGGAGTCAAAGTCTCTGAGTACAAAAGATTTATTCTTAACTTGACATGAGCCTTGCCAGCTCCCATCAATGCAATCTCATCTGAACTTGATTCAACTTTCATCTTTTGTTATCCAGGAGAGGCTACTTTACACGCAACCTCAATATGGATATTGTAAACATGCAAAAGGACATGAAGCTGAGGAAATTAAGGAACCGTGTTGCAAATGTGGAAGAAGAGATGGAAAGGTAGCTTTTTATTCAGTTGCCTCAGCATGGTTTGATAGGATAATCTTGATTTTGTATGAAGCCTTACTCATTAGTCCTAATAACATCTTTTACTTTGTTTTAAGGCCCATTAATTTTCAAAAACACAAAGTCAATGAAAACCATCCGTGATGAACAACAAAACTTCACTACGCTACTACGCCATTTGTGATTTTCCGCCTTAAAGCGATATTGACCAATCAGGAATAAGATTGAGAATTGGTCATATGAAATGTCCTAGTACCTCATGCTATCACCTTTCTTTCAGAGTTGCAATCGAGAGACAGAAGGACAAAGTGATAATCGGTGATATTGTGAAAGTCTTGATGCAAGAGGTGAGCAATTTAAGGAAAGTGTCAAAGAGAAAGAATTTTTAACTGTTATAAATCAAACTAAGGCTTACCATCAGCTTTTTGTTTTTTTTTCAAGTTGAAAGATCTTTGGTCTTTCTTACAGATTCACTTACAAAGGGAAAAGATTGATGTGCTGGAAAAATCGAAACAGGCAGAAGAGAAATACCGGAATGATGTGCATGGAATTTGTATTGGCTTACAAAATGAGGTAAAAAGACTATCAAATCTAGGGATAACGCTCTGGCCGGAATTCTCTGAGACAAGTGACAAAAATCTTCCCTTTGAAAAGCTTCTTTTGGTATGTGATGCCTGTATAGTACTACTCCTCCTGTCAGTGTAAATGATGATTTTGTGGGTTGGTCGGTGAGTAAGGGGGCTCGGTTTAGCTGACAGGTTATCAATATTGACCTTAGGGGAAGAGGGCTCATTAACATCAAAATTACTGCTCTGACTTGGTTTGTCTCAGACATTTTGGCCAGGACTGTAAGCTTCATCTCAGTATTCACCATAGTATCAGCCAGCAAACTTGATTTGCACATTAGAGTGGAACGAAAAGGCTCACTTAAAATTAATAGCACAACATTGGAAGTGGTAGGAAATCAGAGAAAACTATATAAATAAATCCTATATTATTAGAAACAATCCTTCGTCAGTGCTTTTGTATATATTTACTAAAAGTTGCCAAAACACTGCACATCTAAAAACCCGGTTGGAAGGAAGACTCCGACTAAAAATTATTGGAAATAAGGCTAAGGCGTAACTCAACATCTATCCCTTAAACTCATTTGCGTCATTTTTTTACAGGTTTGTCAACTAAGGTCGATTATTGAAGGAAGATTAGTGGCAGCTGTTGACTCATTTGAAGATGGATGGGGCCAATTCACTCAAACTGAAGGTAACATCAACCAAAACTCAAGCAAAAAGGTGAGTGAAGTACGTTCTTCTTCTGATGCTGAAAGCAGCCAACCAGATGCAACTGTTTACAACAAGTCTGTTTATGCGAATGAGAAGCTGGGTAGAAGTTACCCTGTGGAGCATGCAGCAGTTCAGGATGATAAACTGGAAAGTATGCCAACTGTACAAAATGCAGCAGTAAAACCTGTCTTTCCTGGCATTAAAAGCCCAATGGTTGGTGATAAAACAGAAGCTGCTCATAGCAGTACGTCGGACCAAATAGTTGCTTGCAGGCAAGCTAGTGACCTAGATTCGCCAATCATTGAGTTTGGCGCACCTTTGAGGTCAGTCGCACTTGATGACACAAATGTGAGAGAGGACGGAAAAATTGCATACGACAAGTCGTATCATTATCCAGATGACTTGAACGGGAGATATGAAAGAAAAATCGCATACGACAAGTCTGATCGAGTCACCTGTGGAAAGTCGAATCAATTGTTCGATGATGAGAGTGTAGAGTTAAATGAAGAGTTAGCAAACAACGCCCCTTGTAGCAAAAGGCTACCCACGTTGAACGAAACATTTGATCTTGATAGTAGTGATGAAACTTTATGTTCTGAAAAAACAGAGTGCTCTTCTGATGAAGATGAAATGAGTATTACAAGCCTTGAATCTGCTTCTCAGACGAAGAAGCAAATAGATGCTGAAAGTGAGGGAGAAATCGATACAAAAGAGACATTTGGATCGACACCTCTAACAAAGAAAGAGGAATTTGTTCTCCAAAAACTCCAAGATGATCTTCAAGGTCTAAATCGGGTTCACAAAGGCATGCAAGCCGGTGAATGTCAAGAGATTTGTGAAAGAAGAACTGTGGTCAGTAAAGCTGCACCATTAGGGACAAATATTTATGCTCTAAGCGAAATTGGTGACAGAGAAAAGGTGCATGCTGAAAATGACAGAGAAAAGGTGCATGCTGAAAAAGTTGTGCCAGATGGTTGCTTTGTTGGCGATGTTGCTGTTGAAGATGTTTCAGTCACACAATCTCAAGAGAAAGTTCCAGATGAATCTAGCAATGAAAATAGCTTCCAGAATTTTCCCGATGCTCAAGAAGCACCCCAGATGCAAGAGACATCCCAGATGCTCAAAAATCCAAAAGGAACATCTCCTGACGCTTATCTCTCCCCGGTCTTTCAATCAGATCCGGTCTCAGTTACTGTAGGAAGCGATCAAGAAGTTGGACGTGGAATTTTATTTCAGAGTACTAAGCAACACCTTGAGAAGCTCTACAACAGAAGAAAGACCCTGTTTCCTAGCGTTAGTTCATTGGGCAGCCCACCGACTGGAGTTCTTCACAAGTCTCTCGATGATCGTGCCAGCTCAAAATTGACTGGAAGGGCTCAGAATGAAGGACCAAACGACCCGGAATGTAAAAAGGCTTCTGCTTCTGAACCGAAGAAATTGTTCAGCCAGCTCGGTATTATTAATCCTAAGATTCCAAATGTTCCCTCTTTGCCACAATCGGAGGCTCAGAATATGCCATATTATTCATCAAATCCACTTTCTAATGTTCCACTCGTGGATAAAGATCTGACCGTGGTACAATCAGTGGATAGACGCGCTGGAAACAATATCCCTTTCAATTTGAATGAATTAGATGCTCCTGATGTAAAAAGTGAAGATCCGGGTTTCAGTCTTGGTAGTCCGCCCGGTGAAAGAAAACCACTTGGACTTGACCGGATTAAAGAAGTTTACAATAAGGTTTCACGTCAACATGGGAGCCTCTTTGGTGATGTTCCGGGTACAAATTCTGCTGCAGTTTCGAGTCTGGAAAATGTTGTACCGGTAGCTAAAACTGGAGAAAGTAATTGTGCATTGAATGCTAACTCCTTAACTAGCCATCCGGATGATAAAAGTATGATAGATAATTCACAAATCAAGGAAAATCAAGCTTCGTCGCAAAAAAAATCCATAAAGGGCGATGTTTTGTCCTTAAGATTAAGTAGCAAGCCTAATTCACCATCTACTGGGAATGATGCAAATGATACTATTGCTTTACTGGGTCACAGTGCTGCTGATGTGCACAGTAACGCCCGGACCAGTACTCCCATCAAAGATAACCAGAATGAGATTATTTCCAAACCGGATACTACTAATCAAAACATGTCTGCCCGGAGTGAAAAGAAGACTGTTGTTAGTCCGACCCGGACCCTTCATGATGTTCCGGACTGCCTGAATAAAATGCCGGTTATAGTGCCACAGTTGCAGCAGTCGAAACCGGCTGGGAAAACTCTTCCGGTGTTTATGGACCAGAGTTTCGAATCAATTAATGACAGCCTCGGTAGCTAAGTTGGTTGTTGAGATAGAAAGTTAATCGAAATGTTTTGCTGGTTGAATTCTATGTTTGGTAAATGATTGATGTAGTGTATGCTACCGTGTCCCTCCTGTGAATAAGGCCTTTCCTTAGTCAGGCTAGCACATTAAACATGAACTCACTCAAGAATGATCTACACTATTTTTCCATACGAATAATTGCATAAGAACACGAGCTTTGAATTTTGAAAATGTTATGAGCAAGCTAAGAACAAACTGAGGCTGACCATTTTAAAGTCAATATACGAATTTTGAGAAAAAACCGTGAATCTGAGAAATAGTTACAAATTAAGCAGATTGAAAGCACACTGGGATATTAGAGAGGACAAGAGTCTATTTACATGAACGAGGAGCATTAAGTAAAGCCTGGTTTCCATATGATTGTAACTGTTTGGAAAGTGTCGGCGATACATCCGTGATGCCCCTGTGATCGATCGCAGTTAGATATTTTTCTAATGGAAACACTTTTCTTGAGGCGTCTGCAATGCATTGGAAATATAGGAAGACGATCGGGAAAGTTGAAAGTTGTATTTTTTTTTCACGTGACACAATTTGCTCAATCATAACTATTTGCAAAAGGTATTGTTTATCATTCATAGTTACGAGGCACCTAGTTATCGATTTGCTAGGTAAATGGAAATACTTTTCTTCAATTTCCGCAGATACATTGCAGAAATGGGAACAAAATCATCGCAGATGCATTTCTAACCCTATCCCGGCAGTTACGAGTATATGGAAACCAGGCTTAAGAACAAGCTAAGAACATTTCAGCCTTAAAAATAGAAGAATATTTACGAACCGCCAGGTTTAAACAAATTTTACTGGTTCTCATAAAAACGCGTGCAGAATGCTGGCTGGGTGCAGCTGGTTGCAAATTAAGCACACAGTGATTCGCAAAATCATTTAAAGCTGATATTAAATCACACTCCCCAATCTAAAGATGTTTATATGTGTTGTCAGCTGAGCAAGCAGTCAAATAAGCTTTATTGCAAGCGCAAACCATTTTAGTATTTTCTACGTTAAGACGCAGGCCACTTTGAGTTAAGTATCATTGAGGAATAAGATAACATTTTGTTACTTTTGCAGCTACTCCAGGTAACGAGAAAGTAACTCATCTTCATCATCATCATCATCATCATCATCACCCCGGGAACGTCAGTGCAGTACTGTGGAGGGTGTTCAGTGCTATGGGCGATGTTCTGGGCTGTTGGGATATCATCGTACGCTGGAGGGTTTTCAGTACTGTTACTAACAGTAATACTGTGGCGACTGTGAGGGGTACAATCAGTACATTGGAGGGTCTTCGGTAGTGTGTAGGAAAACCACGAGCACCGTGGAGGTAATACCCAAAGTGCAGGCCCCTTCACAATAACGAACACCCTCCAATGTACTGTATTCCCCACAGTACTGATGATTTCCCCTACAGTACTGATGATATCTCCCACAGTGCTTAACATTATCTACAGTAATAAGTGATACCCCTTCACAGTACTGCACAGACGCTCCTCAAAGTTGAGTAGAAATACGATTTTTCACAATCCACATTTCAATTTCCAGCTTCTCCCCAGTCTCCATCCCAAAACATAGTTCAGCAAAAGGGCTGGGTCGAGCTGCGTCACTTTTGTGGCTGGGAGAGAGAAAAAAGGATTGGAAACCAGTCTATCATTCACGTTTTTTACAAGAACATTAGGAATTGCCTGAAAAGAAAGCCTAATAAATATTTTAGGTACCTACTCAGAAAGGCCTTAAAAATTTCTCAACATATTCTTGATTCTAAATGTAGGCTTCATGTACATTTTATTTAAATTCAGAAAAAGTTATCATCCCTAAGTAAACTGACCCAGCCTCACCGCAATGTTTAGGCCTAAAGCTGGAATATTTTCTTCTTTTTTTGCAAGTGAATACTAACCACATATCTCTAGGCCATCTTAAGAGTATGGATTGCAAAGAAAAATATGAAATTATACCTATATGTAAACAACCTATTATACGGGATATTTTAATATTCATCAGATTTAGGCCAATGCGTTCTAAACGATGTTTTCAACTTTTACTGTTTTAAAGAGTCGCGTTCTTATAAGGCATGTTCTTTTAAAAAAGACGTGTAACTCTATAGGAGCACTGCAGAATCTGACGTAGGTGCATTTTAGCGTCCGAGTTTTTATTGGAGCGAAATAATCGGCGTACATATTTCTTTTTGGATTTTCTTTTCGTTTTCTCCTGTAAAGCGAGCGACATCGGAAGCGGTAGAAATTTTTAAATCCATCCGACTATTTCTACGCTCTTGGTGATGCGATTTGGAGAAGCTATTGTTAAAGTGAACAATGTATGAACAATTGCCGCTCTTCTGCGCACATAATATCCCAGCCGGTGAAAAACCAGCTTAGCGTATGTTTTCAATACAAATCAAGCCACCGCGAGCCAGAGCCAGTCGGACAGTATTCCTATTACGTTTGCAGCGGCATTCTTGATTGCAGCTCAATTGAGCGGCCTTCGCTTTTCTTTTGACTGGCAGTCTTAAGTCAAGAAGAACTCCTGCTTAATGTCACTGATAAACTGACCACCCAACTTGGGTCTTTTCCACTTTCTAAACCCTCTGCCCTCTCAGTCGAGTTTGGCTGTGATTCCTTGTAGAATTCCACTAAGTCCTTTTGATAGCTAACTGTTGGGATGTTGGACGTTGATATAGCTGTTCACAATGTGGCCTGCAACACCAAAACACGATGGAGATTTGATAGAACTTATCTGCAATAATATGGAAGGTGTTCAGTACTGTGGAGGATGTTCAGCACTGTAATGTTCAATGATGTGGAGGATGTTCAGTACTGTGGAGGATGTTTAGTACTGTGGAGGATGTTCACTACTTTGGAGGATGTTCATTACTATGAGGAATACGATCAGTACTGTGGAGGGTGTTACAGCTGTGGAGGGGAACATTAGCACTTAATGAATCATCAACTTACTGAATGTTTATTTCTTATAGTACTGATGTTATCCCTTTACAATGCGGAAAAATGGACCAGAATTCCAAAATAGAAATGCTACAGGGAAGCAAGGACTCTAAGATAACTCAAATCAAATCTTAATATAATTTCCATGTAATTGTGCCCCTCACAATATTGATCTTCTCGGCTAACTGAAGCAGTTTGAGTGAGACAAACAAATCGTATTTATTTGCAATGCGAGTTGTTCGCCGAAAGCGGGCGGGTTCTTTCAATTTAGCCTTCTTACAACAATATGTGTTCAATCTCCTTAATTATTTGAAAATGTCGAGAATTTTACAGCGTACTTGACGATTTCAGCTGTATTTACCAAATCTCTTTTTGATTACGATAATTCTCTGTTTATTGCGCAACTCTTTGAAAGGCCGAAGTTCATTGGTTCATGGCCAGGACAAAGGCCAGAGCGTACAGTAGCAGAATGTCCATTCATTGCAATCAGCAGGGCAATAGGGCAAAAAGAAGAACCACGAGACGAGGTCATCTAGCGAGGAAGAAACGGTGTACACTGCTCCTGTTGGTCCAGATGTTCGGTGGGCCTTTACAGGAGTTGTATTTAATATCAAGAATGATGTTACCGCACAGTGCTGGACACCCTCCAATGTACTGGATGGTATCCCTTCACATTACTGATGGTATCCTCCAATGCACTGGATGGTATCCTCTAATGAACTGGATGGTATCCCTCTGCACTAATGGTAGTATCCCCCTACCATAAAACTGAAACCCCTCAATATATTGATGGTATCCCCTGCAATACTGAAGATCCTCCATAGAACTGTACCCCCTGCTCAGTTTTGATTGTTTCCTTTCCACAGTACTGAACACCCTCCATGTACTGATGGTACCCCCATAGTATTAAACACCTTCCACAGTACTGTTGGTATCCCTCCACAGTACTGGATACCCTCCATAGTACTGATGGTATCCCTCACATTACTGTTGTTATCCCCCCACGGTACTGAATACCCTCCACAATACTGATGGTATCTCCCCAGTACTGAACATCCTCCACAGTACTGAACACCATTAAATAAACTGATGGTATCCCTCCACAGAACTGCACAGCACAGACGTTTCCAGGGTGACATCACGTGAATAAAGAAATTCTTTCAATGGAAGAAAAATAGAACAAGACAAGCTACTAAGAACACCTGCATTTTTATAGCGTCGACTGTTTCCATGGTGATCGGTACAGAACACCAGTTACCAAGCAACAGCTTTACGTAATCCAAATGCTGGAGTATTTATTGATCTGAAGAAGTCGTGAGCACACACGGTGTTGGTAAACAACTGGGTTTACCATTGTCGGGTCTAATCTCTCTGCAAAACTCATGCGGAAATTAAGGCTCGAACTTCTCATCAAATTTCGATTTCTAATAAGTTTTGTTTTTTCAAGTTATGAACAAATTGCTGTTTTTCATAACTAGTGCTCAATTTTTACGATTAAAGTCGAAATAAGGGATTCATGAGTAGGACTATTTGGTTAATCTCTTAGTGAACTCGAAGAACTACCCTTAATAATTGATCATTGCCATTTTCTTATCAATGCCCCACTTTCAATTTAATTCAAGAATCTTAGATTTATGCAAATTTGCCCAAAGCACTGAGGAAGCTGAGAAATATCATTTCAGGATCCTTTAAACATTCTAAGACAGTAAAATGCATTATGGGATGCTTAGAGGTGCTCAATTTACCATTAGAGTTGGAATAAAAAATTATTATGTAAAGAGTGTACGATGAAGTAGTTCTGGTTCTAGTAGGAATCTTTCTATTTATAGTGATCTCATTGATGATTGATCGTTACCATAGTCTTATTAGGAAGAGAACGAAAGTTAAAATCTAACAATCTCACCCCATACAACTTGTGTGCAGTACACTATTTTTCAATTAGCAACTGGACTTTGGTTCCTGCCCTCAAAGTTGCTTAGATATTTTGGATTTTCAACCCTCAATGCTGCTTACAACGAAACAATCCGTGATCGAATAAGGTTAAGCACTTTAGCATAGCCTTCGTATTGCTTATTGTTTTAGTCATTCGAGCCCTGGTTGCTCATTTAATACAAAGTGTAGTGTGGAGTCTTCAACTGTGTTGAGGGATATCTCTTAGTGTGTGTGGACTCTCTCACTACTGAACATCCCCCTAAACTACTTGGGGATATCCCTCCACACTACACTGGACGAGGGGCATATCACTCGAAAAAATCTCGTACACTTTTTGAAAAAATCATACAAAAATCACACAAAAATCACAGAAAAATTAGAAAAAGAGAACAAAAAAATCCTTAAAATTAAAAAAAAATCATTGTGATTTTTAAAATCACATAAATCTCGTACACTTTTTTGTGAGCGATATGCCCCTCGACACTGGACACCCACACACTTCTCCTTTCAAAGTGTAGGGCTTGTTTATACCCAGAGGTACATCACAATAGTTATTAGTGGTTTAATTACATCATTGCTAAAGATTCAACTGGTTAGGCGCATCTTTCTCTGCACGTTCACCTTCATTTGTTATTCCTGTATTTGACATTTATTTGGCATAATATCCTCACGTTCAACTCCATGAGCTATTCCTGTATTTGGCATTTATTTGGCCTCTTATTTTCGTTTCAGGCTATAACTGGTTCGTGCTCATAACAAACTGCTTCCATTTCATCTTTTTTTGCTTTCTAAGGAATAGCCTCCCCTTCTGTTGGTGCCTCGCAGCGTCACAAATTGGATACATCGTGTTTCCTAAGAACAATCGCCATGTAAGACTCGGTAAGGCTTTTTTATTTCAGCCAATCTTGTTACCTTTTTCTCGTCCCTTCTTAGACACGTTTTTACCCTGGGGAACGTCTGCGCAGCACTGTGGAGGATGTTCAGTACTGCGGTGGAGGATGTTCAGTACTATTGCGGAGGATGTTCAGTACTGTGGAGGATGTTCAGTACTGTGCAGGATGCTAACAGTACTGTGGAGGATATGCAGTACTGTGCAGGATGCTAACAGTACTGTGGAGGATATGCAGTACTGCGGAGGATGTTCAGTACTGCGGTGGAGGATGTTCAGTACTGTTGCGGAGGATGTTCAGTACAGTGCAGGATGCCCAGTACTGTGGAGAGATATCATCTGTATTGTGGGGAACGTTCAGTACAGTAGAGGATGTTCAGTACTGTGGAGGATGCTCAGTGTCAGTACTGTGGTGAAGGATGTTCAGTATTGTGCAGGATATTCAGTGCAAGGGAGGGATACCATCAGTACTGTTGAAGGGTACATTGGAGTACTATAGGAGGATACCATAAGCACTGTGGAGGTAATACTCAAAGTGCTTCTCTCCGCAGTACTGATGATACCCCTCTAAAATACAGAACACCATGCAACACTGTATTCCCCACAGTAGCTATGGTATCGGTATTTTTGACAGTATTGAACATCCATCCACAGTACTGCATAGCCGTTCTCCAGAGAGATTTTCTGTATTTTCCATGAGTCGAGTAGGAAGGCTTTCTATACCTTTTCTTTACTTTCTTATTCAACCTGAAGTTGTATGAAATATCATAAACAATAGATTATCAGCATAGCAAACGTGCTGTTTTCGGCATTAAATGCCATTCTGATGGAAAGCAGCATCAATTCCACTCACGTTTCTTAATTAACAATGAACATTAATTTCGAGAATTCTCTGCAAATTTTGCCATTCGCTGAAATCACTCACACCAATTGTGCATTTTAGCGGCGAGATCAGAAACACTTAACTATACAACACAAACAATCGCTTGAAAAGAGAACAATGGCCTCGATTTGACTTTTCTTGCGCAAATAGACACACGGGCTGACAGATTTGAGCTCACCGATCAATAACACCGAAAAGTCTTGAATAAAACGAGCGGCGAAAGAAACAAAGTTCTCTCTAAAAAGGCGCGCCGCCGCTCGGCCTTTTCCGGCAGTGCTGCCACTGGTAGGGCACGGGTCCTACTGTAGGGGACATTTTTGCTATACGCAACGTGCGTGTGGGTATTCATATAAGAAACATACGTAAGCTAGAAGCGTATCACTACACTGTGGTATCCTTTCCACTGTGTTTTGGATACGCGTTATTTTTATGCACGTTTTTCATAGAAACTCTAGGGGTTTGAATATGCCTAACGTTTCCAACTCTCACGTGACTTCAGGCATTTTACACGAAAACGAGGCAAGGGTACAGTGGACCAGACTCTCGATTTCCTTTGAGAGAGTCTGGTACCCAGGCCAGTTTCAAATAAGAACTATACTCAAATTTGGCTCAAATAATTTTGATGTTCTGCCCTTAAAATGGCTGGAGTAGTTTAAATGTGAGCAAAGCATATTTACAGCCTGAAGTAGTGTCTGAGTTGCTACAGAGTTGCTTTATTTCCTTCATCTAGCCCTGAAGTTGCTTGATGTTTTTCTCTGTCTCCAGCCTTTGTTTGCTGAATGAAAAAAATATCATTTTCACGATTTTTATAAGAACACTTGGCCTAGATTTCAGCCTTCCTATTTCTCATTTTAGCAACCTTTTCACGAATGAACCACACCCTACCCTTCTAAAATGTGTTTAAGATTCTTTTCTGTGCAAGAACTTTATGTTGATGAACTTTTCTTTTATTTACCTCGAATTTTTTTGGAGATAGCAAAAGATTCTAACCTCAATGTCAGCTTGATGTTTCTTATAAATATTTTTCTTTATAGAAAATACGTGTTAGAAATGCCGGAAATATAGCGAAACGAACACATAGATTACTTAAGCTTTTCGTCTGACACTCAACAGAGTAATACGTCAGAAAGAGAACGAAACAGAAACCTAACTGTTAGAAGATAATACGTGTATTGGAAATAAGGGGCTGGAACTTATCTCTAGAAGAAGTAGGGGAAGGATTGCTATAGCGGTGTAGTGTGATTGACTCACAGCTGCAGAGTGGCAGCACCGCTTTCCGGTGAGCGAGCGAAATAAAAGTCGCCGTACTCCCTTATGAGCAACCGGTCATAGCATCGCGAAAACGCATGTTCACAACAAGAGACTTCTCTACTCTTAGATTTTAACGAGAAACTTTGTGAATCTGAGAATATATCTGCCGTATCACACATTAAAATACGGTATATCTAGGCTTTATAGTTGTTCCATAAAACATCGTGTAACTGACTCTATATTATCATTATCAAACAGCTACCTGAGAGACAGCAAAGAGTTAATTGGCAACATAACTGTGTTCAGGTGACGAAATTCGGCAACACCCTCTTACAGACGGTCACAAGTTGGGAAGGAGCTCTATAAATTCCGTCAGCGTTAGAAGAACGCCCCAGTTTGCTGATTCGCGCGCAAGATTTGAGCCTAAAGAGCAAGCTACCTGGAGAATTTCGTCGATTCTAGTCTGAAACTTGTGTGCTAGATATGACTCAGAACTCGTTCTCGATGAAGAAGATATTATCTGAAGGTATTATTTGTTTGTGTTTACAGAACTACCATTCTTCATCTTACACTTGTTTGCAGGTACCAAGGTAATAAACAACTAGCGTGCATAGAATGTTATTGCATATTCAGAAAGCCTATAGCATAACCTTTCATTTCATATATATATCAACTATATACAACGCTTTCCGTAAAGATGAAATCCGCCAGACTAGCCTTAGCTCAAGATTAATTTTGTTTTAATGAACATTCAGACTTGGGCAATTAGTAGTTAATTGCAGTAAGTCCCTGATTTTAAGTAATGAAGATATATAAGAAACTGCAGCCTGCAACCTCAAAGAGTATAGGCCTATTTTCTTGTACAATTATATATGCTGTGATCAATACTGTACCTTGAGACTTTCAAAGAGTACCTCAATTGCTGATAGATACAAGTTATTCCCTTCTGTTCCCTTGGGTATTGATACACATTCGATCATAAAATGAGTCTGTTTGGTTAAGAAACAGGACAGCCTTTTTTGATGATTTAAGTTTCTTATGTTCACAGACTTTATAGGCTACCTATCTTTCAGGGCTTTTAGATGCTTTTTCTGGATTTTCTTACTTGCCTACACCATTTCTTACATGGACAACCTTTCTAAGAAACACCAGCCTGAAATTTGGGTCAGGATTGGTTTGCTTCTCCAAAACTATCAGAGATGAACGCAAGATAACCTCACCAACGTAAGGTCTTGCCAAGAAACGCAATTCAAACACATTTCGTGAAGGGTAGACAGTGATTATTTCAAAATCACCTCATACAAGATACAGGCTGGCTGCATTCTAAACCAAGTGTTCTTATAAAAAACCTGTGTATTATTCGTGTAGGTATTTCGAAGAGGGGTGGGTTTGTAAGGTATCTTCCGCTTCGTTTAATTTGTTATTTATAAGCAACTTAGAAGGTTCTAGTCTATATTCCATTGCAGTTCATGTTGAGAAAATGTAGGCCTAAAGCCTAATGGAAGCAAGAAAAGAGTAAACTAAAGAACACAAGTTGATAGTAGAAGAAATACTTCTCTTTTGCAAATAGTTTTAGGCTTGAAAAATATATCAAGGTTATCTATTATAAGTAACTTAACTCTGTATAAGGCTTACTTAATTATCTTTCTTGGCCTTTTCCTAGACTCTAGATTACCCTACACACGAGAAGATCATCATTTTCAAGGCCTAGCCACCTAACGCTTCTATAGCTCACTCCCTTAGGCATACATATGTTTAATAAACTAGCTCCTGGAGAAACTCAGTGTGGTGGCCGTGGACTTTTCAAGAAACGCTTATTTAGAAATAGTTTAAAAACAGAGCCTTAAAGACTTGGGGGTACTTCTGGAAAGCAAAACTATACCTAGGGTGTGTGATACATACGTCTTGAAAATACTGTTGTGGTAATGTGAGGTAGAATATTGCAAGGGCAAATCACTTGAAAATTTCGCGTTTTTTTTAACTAGAAATCTTTCCATAAAATCTCTTAAATCTTACAAGATCCCAAGAAAATCTTGTGCGGACTTTTTAGAGAGATTTGTCTCTCGGGGCGGTCAAGAAAATAACTTTTTCCACTTGTACGTACAACTGGCCAAAAGTTGTAGATTTTACCTATGTCTACTGTAATTTGTGTTCTTTATGTTATTCATTCGAACTTATGTCCAAGGAATAAATCTAAAGGATGGTGAGAAAAATCGGAAGCATAATAGGTACTAAAAGCTTTGCGTCTGACACTCATCTGAGCAGTACTTAAAAAGATTGCGGAAACGAAACCTAAAAAATTATTATATACCCAGATGTGGCATATTTTCCTCGCCATCCTCAAGCTCCGTGCCAACAGAAGACTGGATAGATCTTCCCTCTCTAGGGTATATAGGGGTTTCAAATCTGGCATTTTCTTTCAGCTAAAAAAGACCCGAAGTTGAAGAGCAATGAGCGAGACCAGGAGAACATTGCAGAGCAATACAACGAAGCGAGTGCTGTAGACGTCATTCTGGATGAGTCAGAGTTGTGGACGAAATTCGTCAAACTCACTAACGAAATGATTGTCACCAAGAATGGAAGGTATGATTGATTCATCTCCTATTAATTTCAGAGAATTTACGGGACGTTTTTCTAAAAAGTGAATGTTTTTCACAAGGCCTACTTGATTTTTCCACGGCTAAGATTTAAGCTATCCTGTTTCTTCGAGTGACTTTCTAGAAAAGTATAACCCTTACCGTTCTCGAAAGGGTGTTAAATAATGCATGGCCAAGGGCTTTATGTAGGGGAACTGAGCTTGTGTTTATTTGGTTTTGGAGACAGCAAAAAAATTCCAAGCCAAGTACATAAGTTTTTAGAAAGAAAGGGCATTCAAAAATAAAACACTTCTTCGTCAGTATTACCTTTGTAGCAATGATTTGTGGACTTTCTTATACACCTAATTTACAAATCACAGGGTAGCACAGAGTTTTGCAAATTGGGTGTATAAGTACGCCCCCAAATCATTGTTAAAAAAGCTTACTAATTGAGGTTATATTGAAACGTTTAAACCAATGTTTTATTCCTGAATTGTCTTCTAAGATCTTAAATACTTATATACTTATATATTATTAGGAAAGTTGGCTCTCGTATTATTGATTTTAGAGAAGGATGAACTTTTATTTTTGGCCTTTGCCTCTTCACTTGACAAGTTGCCTGAAGATGTTTTGTTTTCATCCCTCTTAGTTGCTTTAAAATTGCTTGAATTTGGCGATTGCAACAGAATCTCTATTTTCTGATTAGTATTTAACTTAATGCCTTCATTAGCGATTAAATTCGAAATAAGCAAGCATGGTTCAGCATTTTCAGCATTAATACGTTGTTGTTTATTAAGAAAAAACATAAATGACACACGAAGCACAAAAATATTGATGAACAAGGAAACTTGCAGGACTCACGTGGAGCGCTGGAAATTTGACTTGATTCAAACAAAAAGTTACTCAAATTGCCAACTTCTCTACTCAAATTGTACACAAGCACAAATCGGTAGGGCGAAGGATTGTTAAAGGTTTGCGTTTTATGGCTTCTATCCTGTAATCTCTCGGTCACCCTTGTTCTACTTTAAACTCCCGCATCCGCTTCTTAACACGTTGAAAGTGCAGGAAAAACTGATTGGAGCCTATTTCGGCGAAAACTGTCTGAGCGGCTCGTCTATCTTTGTGAAGCCGCTGCCAAAAACGGCTGAACAAAAGGGATGTTAGAATGAATTGGCCATCCCTTGGATTCTTGAGGAATTCTACGGGATTTTTCAGGGATTCCAGGGGAGTCTACTATCAAACTGTGTACGAGCTTTCTGGTGGTGTCCTAGCCCTACTTTGGATAACTGTTTTCGGAATGAATGGCGCGAATTGCAAAGATAAGAAAATCGGCATCCCTAACTCATCAAAGCTTGTGATAATTGATTCAATCGATTAAGGAGGGGAAAGGAATTTTGTTAATTGTCCTTATCTTTCTCAATCTCGTTTGAATAATTCGCCCCCAGAGATTTATGGACCCTGGGAGAGTTGAACATCGAACTCGGATTTATTGCTTTTGTTCTTTTTGAATTTCTAAGCATCCCTTGCGGGAGCGTATGTCCAGTACTGTGGGGGATTTTCGGTATTATCATATATTCTCTTCAGTACTGATGGTAATAGTATTGAATATTCTCTTCAATACTGATGGTATCTCTCCAGAGTACTGATGGTATCTCTCCACACTACTGATGGTATTCCTCCACTGAACTGTTGGTATACCTCCACAGCACTGATGGTATCCCTCCACAGTACTGATGTCATCCCTCCACTTTACTGATGGCATCCCTCCACTTTACTGATGGCATCCCTCCACTGCACTGATGGTATCCCTCCACAGTGCTGATGGTATCCTTCCACAGTGCTGATGGTATCCATCCACTGTACTGATGGCATCCCTCCACAGTGCTGATGGCATCCCTCCGCAGTATTGAAGTTATCACTCCACAGTGCTGATGGTATCCCTCCCCAGCACTGATTGTATCCCTCCAGAGTACTGATGGTATTTTTTAAACGAAGGAAGTCCACAATACTAGGCTTTGTGCCGGATCCTTTTCGATGCTTGCGGCGAAGTAAGGAAAATATAAAGAGACAGGACCAGTGCAAGACGACACAAACAAAAAAACGTAGATAGATTAAATATTACATATATAAAAATATGGTCAATATTTCGCCCTTGCATACAGGGCTTCTGCAGTCTCGCTAACTGATGGTATCCTTCCAGAGTACTGAACATTCTCCACACTTCTAAACAGATTTTCCCCAGGGTCTAAAATACATGACCAGATTTTGTAACTAAATTTACGTTTTTTATAGATGAACGTTTATGAGAAACATCAAGCGTGACTTTGGGCTATAATTTTTCCAATCTTCAAAACTATTTGAGATGAATTCAAGACAGATGAAAAGTTGATCGTTTTGATAACTTTGAAATGCTCATGAGTTTTATCAGTACTTAGAAGGTTGCGGAGGAGATTGCAGAGGAGTTGCGCAGCTCCATTTTATCTCGCAGTGAAGATTAATTGTAGCTCTTATTGCTGTTTGGTTTTTGAGGATGTCTCTCTCTATCGGCTGTATACACACTGGGGACGTATGTGCAGTACTTTTGAGGATGTTCAGTACTAAGGGGGTATCATCAGTACTGTGGTGGAATACCATCAGTACATTGGAGAGTGTTTAGTACTGTGGATATATACTACAAGTATTGTGAAGGGAGGGGATAACATCAGTAATGTGGAGGATGTTCACTACAGTTGAGGGATACCATCAGTACTTTGGAGGATATTTAGTACTGATGGTACCCCCCTTTCACAGTAATGATGATATCCTCCACAATACATAATATCCTCCACAGTACTGATGGTCTCCCCCAACATTACTGAATATCCCCCACAATGCTGATAGTATCCTCATAGTACTGATGCAATTTATGGCCACATAGTGCTGAAATCCCCCACAGTACTGGTACAGTAGAATCCCGATAACTCGAACATGCGATAACTCGAACTCTCGCTAACTCGAACAGATTTGGCAGTCCCCTTGAGCCTTATTAATGCTATGAAGAGCCTCGATAACTCGAACCATTTTGATCGTCCCTTGCTTGTTCGAGTTATTGGGATTCTACTGTAGTATCCCTCTGAAAATCGACATAATCCACAGTACTGGACATCCTCTACCGTACTGCACAATCGTTCCCTAGGGTTGTGCGTGCCACTGTTCCCTATAAAAAGCAAGGGAAATGTTGCGCCAAACCCAGTGTGCCTCTCCTCCAAACTTTAGGCTAGTGCTAGGTCAGGCGGACTCTATAAAACCTTCCAAATAAGAAGAAGTCGGAAGCAAAAGAACTGAAAACAAAAGACTAAAAATATTAATGAAAATCAATTCAAGCATTTGAAATTAAAATTATCAAAAATAAACTGGAATTACTCATTTTTGCGTCGGCTAATCTCGTACAAATAGAACACAATAGGCAAACCGGCCTCCAAAAAAATTGAGTCACGTACACTATTTTTTTAAAGAATCCTTACAATTATACAGCATGACCCAAAAATAGATGTACCATGATCCGACTAGGGGTCGTTCAAGGATTGTCTCGCTATAGGATGGGTAGTTCTTATTGGAAGAGCGTGTGGAGAGGGGCTGGCTGGCTCTTATAAGAAAAATTAGGCGTTTTGTTATTCTAGTACAGCTTACAGCGCAATGACGCACTTTGCATCTGTGCTTGTTCTAATTTGTGTGGTCCTAGAAATCAGAGGAACATTTCACATCCAAGTGTACGAGATTTTCAAGAACAAAAGGATTTCCAGAGATTTTCATCAGATCAATAGGATTTTTAAGAAAATGCTCGAGATTTTTGGGAGATTGCATTGCCCCCTTGTGAGAATTAATCTTAGATAAGACACAGGGGCGGATCCAGACTATGATACTGCTCAAGCTGCTCTCAGGCCTAGTCTTTTTATTTCTTCTCATTTAAGCTCCAAGATAAAAATCGATAATTCTGCCACCTGGACTTATTTGATCACTAGTCAGAATTTTTCCTTGATCCGCCCCTGAGGCACTTCTCGAAACCCCCATGAGCATCCCACTCAAACCCACCACTCAATGATATCTAAGTACCCCCTCCCTCTAGGGTACCAAGCAGAGTCTGAATTTCCCTATTAAAAAGCGTGCAAGTCTCTTCTAGATATGATGTCCTTGTTCTTTTCTTCGGAATCAGTTTGAAGAGAATGATTTCACCAGTTCGATTGAAACGCGGTTTGTAGGGAAAATGAAGATGCGTAATTTCATTGTCAGCGAATAATGGAGTAATTCCGAATTGATCTACTCGAATTTATAAAACATAACATCTTTGCTATGAAAAGCTTAACTTTTATCTCCGTCTTCTTGACATCGATTTGATTTGGTCCAATAAATTTTTGATTCGGATTGTCATGAGTTCGTTTTGAAATGATATTTCTGTTTATCTTGAATTGAATGACTAACTTATCTTAATCTAAATTCGCAATCATGTTTTAGATTTCGGTACTCAGCATTATCAATTGCCAATTGTTTTTATTATCATCATTATTATTATAAGTTAAGTAAACCCAGCTGTACAAAATACACGCTTCGGGCATGGCCTTTCTTACGCTTTTTCTGATGCTGTGCTCAAGCACCCCGGAGAACGTCTGTGCAGTAAGGGTGTTCAGTACTATGGGGATATCATTATTCCTGTGCAGGGTCTTTAGTTCTGTGGGGGGTATCATCAGAACATTGTAGGGTCTTCATTACTGTACAGGAATACCATCAGTACTGTCAAGGGTTTTCAGTGGGGGATACCATCAGTACTGTGGAAGATATTCAGTAGCATGGAGGGATACCATCAGTACAGGAGGATATTCAATACTGTGGAGAGAAATCAGAAGCACTGTGGAGATAATACACAAAGTACTTCTGGTTTCCCTCCACAGTACTCAATATCCCACACAGTACTTGTTGTATCCCCAACACTACAGAACACCCTTAATGTACACCCTTAATCAACCCACAGCACCGATGATATCCTAACACAGTACTGATGGTATACCCCTACAGTACTGAATAGTAATACTGAGCACCCTCCAATGTACTGAACTTCCTCTACAATAATACACAGACTTTTCCCAGTATGATTTTCGCTATCTTTTCCGTTTTCTCTTGCTATCTTGAAGTTCTGTACATATCAAACACAGTTAAACTCGTATTATGCGTTTCAGGCGTATGTTTCCCGTGCTGAAGATGTCAGTGAAAGGCCTGGAGCCTCAGGCGATGTATTCCTTCCTTCTTGACTTCGTTGCTGTGGAGGAGCACCGGTGGAAATACGTCAACGGCGAGTGGGTGCCCGGTGGAAAGCCGGAACCAGCTTCGACCAGTTCGGTTTACATTCACCCGGACTCGCCCAACTTCGGATCTCACTGGATGAAGAACCCGGTCGCGTTCACCAAAGTCAAGTTGACCAATAAAATGAACGGAGAAGGACAGGTGAGTCGGTTATTGGTTATTTTCAGTATTCATGAATTGTTTCAACAAGTTAAAAGCTGGAATGATGGAATAAAATAAGCATCAAAGGCTGCAACGACCAGAACTATAACCAACTCTAGGGCTCGATAAAAAGGAATAAAGTAACAGACAATGATTTATTATGCAATGTTTGTTTGTTTAGAGAAAAGACAAGAATCAACCGTGCTTTAAAACGTTTCGATAATTACATCTTCTTCAGTAACTTTTCTAACAATCATTTGGGGATCTACTTTAATACATAAACAATATATACTGCTTTTCTTTAATTAAGAATTGATGTAGATCCCTAAATTATTATAAGAAAAGTTACTGAAGAAGATATAACTATTAAAACTTCTTATAGCATGGTTCATTCTTGTCATATAGGGCTATCCGGCAGTGGCAATACTCTTTTCTTTCCAAAAACCTAACCAAATCTCAAATCTTTGAGGGCTGAAAATCCAATATATTTAAACAACACGATGGCTGGGACTAGATTCCAGTTGCTCTTATCAAAGAAGTGTATCTCATTTTCATCAACTTCATCTTGATGCTTAAGCATTATCTTCTTTAATACTAGTTGATCTTCCATATAAATCAACGATACCGAGCCATCTTACGTACTTATCAAATAGTCTTGGATTCTCATCAAGCTACTTCATGTGACTAAATCAGGAGTCGAACCAAGGACCAGGATTGTCAAGAAGGGGGAGGGGTAGCCAAGTTCGTGCTTTTTCATTGAAATCTATCTCTTCCCTTTTAAATTAGCCTCTACTTGGGGCCCTAACAGTCTCTCAACGGCCTCGCCTACGACCTCTGAAATTGTACGAAGGAGCTTGAATTTCCATCCTTTTTGAAGGTGTTGGTATTTGGATGGTTAGTTTGTTGCTGGTTTGTCTATTATAGTTAACACCCATTTTTTATAAGAACCAGTAAAATTGCTTTTAAGCTTGCTGTTCTTAAATATTCTTCTATTTTCAGGCTGAAAATGTTCTTAAATTACCTTTACTTTATAATGATCAGAAGCTTATTTTCGCTATTAGCTGTGTGAATCGGTACAAATGTGGACTCTATTGACTATCTGATATGTCTGTATGCTGCCAATCTGCTTGTTTTATAATTATTTGTCAGTCATATGGCTATTTCGTTTAATTCTTATGTTGAGCTAAAAATGCACAGCCTCATTTTGTTCTTAGCTTGTTCTTAGATAATGGAAAATTTTAAGGCTCGTGTTCTTATAAAAAGAGAAAAGAAAAGAGTTTCAGACAACATCACAACAGGACGAACACCAAGGCTTAAATTGAATATTCTAAAAATAATTTCCATGCCATATTTTCTTTTGCCCTTGCTTGCATGTCTCAGCTGTTGTATCCCATGTCGGTCCGAGATAGCAGAAAACAAGCAACAAATAAACAAATAAGTCGAAACTACTGAGAAAAGTGACACAAAAGCGAAAATACTAAATAAACAAAAACAAACAGGCGAATACGTAAGCTAAAAGAATACTAAATGACGTTCGCATCTTAAGTAACAACATGCGATTTTTGTCGTGACGCAACTTTTGAATGCATCATTCCTGTATGACTCTCTTTCAATCGATGCCTAGACCGCCTTTTGAAATCAGCAACTTGGGTTATTTTGAAGAGGAAGCATAAAGTTAGCACTTTCTCCTTCGCAGAGGCTTTGAATTGGAGATATTCACCCTGATGAATGTATGCAAAGTATTTTGAAGGGTTTTCAGTATTGTGGAGAGAGAGAATCATTACTGCGGAGGATGTCCAGTACAGTAGAGGGATACCATCACTACTGTGGGAGAGTACAGTGGAGGGTGTTCCACACTTTGGGGGTACCATCAATGCTGAAGAGGGACACCATTAGTACTGTGGAGGGTGCTCAGTAGTCTAGAGGGATAGCATTAGTACTGTGGAGGATACCATCATTATAACAATTATCCCGTGGTCGTGGTCTCGAGTCCTACTCTAGAAATCTTCATTAAAACGAATCATCTCGATCGAAATTTGTTCTAAACGAAGCTCGCACACCTCAGACAGATCACAGAGCGATACACCACTCGTCCCGTCCTATCTCACGCGCGTGGTTTGCTTGCCGGTTGCGTGACGGTGATTCCACGCGGTTCTCTCTCAGGCGCGAGGATCAAGTATTATGATTTCTCAGAAGTCTCGCTAAAAACTCAAATCAAAACTCCTTAAAAGCAATTTTTACTCATAAGTCTTTTAAATATTTAAGACCATCAAATTCTTCTCCCATGAGAGCGAAATCTGGCCGATCAATTGTAGAAAATCAAACTTCTATTGTTTCTGCTGTGATTGATTAGCTTTGAGCCTGCCCTCCTACTAAACATCCGCATAAGCCGGACGGCGCGATCTGAGATTCAAATCTCCTTTCTTCGCAGCACTTTCACTTGATGCGCCTTTCCTTTCGCCCTGTTTATTGACTCGGCTCCTTTCTTGCCTTCACAAAGATTTCTGCCGATTTGTTGACCGTGGATAAACAGCCCTAATGGCCGGAGCGATTCGTTTGAGAATGTTTACTGCTACGGGAATGAGTTTTATTCGGACGGAAGAATGAGCAATTCATTGTAATTACAACGTATTCCGCAACAATGCCAGTTTGCGCAAAACCTTTACTTTGCTCTGCACGTATTTTTATAAGAAACTCGTTGTGAGAAATCCAGAGTCCTGAATGGCCGAAGATTTAAGGAATTCTAACTCTCGAAAAGTTTTATGTCCAAGTTTTCACCCTTGGGAACGTCTGTGTTGTACAGCAGAGGATGTTCAGTGCTGTGGAGGATGTTCAGTGCAGTGGATGATGTTCAGTACAGTGGATGTCTGGATGATGTTCAGTGCAGTGGATGATGTTCAGTACAGTGGATGATGTTCAGTGCCATGGAGGGGGTTCAGTGCTGTGGAGGATGTTCAGTGCAGTGGAGGGGGTTCAGTGCTGTGGAGGGTGTTCAGTGCTGTGGTGGATGTTCAGTACTGTGGAGGGTGTTCAGTGCTGTGGTGGATGTTCAGTGCTGTCGAGGGAATTAACAAGCACTGTGGAGGTATTACACTATGGAGATCAACAGTGCTTTGGTTTCCATTCACAGTATTGATGCTATCCCTACTGTAGTGAATATCCTCCACAGTACTGAATGTTATCCCACCACAGTACTGATGGATCCCTCCACAGTACTGAGCACCTTGGTACTGGTAATATCTGCCCAAAGACCTGATGCTATCCCCCACAGTACTAGAAATCTTCAAAAGTACTGCACAGTAGCCTGCGTCACAAACACAGACCTTTGAACTGTAGTGTACACTTCTGAAAGTGGTTTATTCTGTCTGTGCACAGGCTACTGCATAGAGGCTCCTTAGGGTGGTAACCCTGCCTGACACCATACAGATCTTGCAATTTCTGACCTTGGCTGTTCTATTTCATTTCAGGTTATGTTGAACTCGCTTCACAAATACCAGCCTCGTATTCACATTATTCGCGTTGGTGCACCAGATGGAGAACAGACAGTGAGCACTCACAGTTTCCCAGAAACCCAATTCATCGCCGTCACTGCTTACCAAAATGAAGAGGTTAGTCTCGTTTCGATGTGATTTAGCTGACTTGGACTGACTGTTTCTTATAAGCACTTATGTCCAGGGTATTCATAATTCTTGATATATGGGTCTGATTTTATAGATGTGATCCTACTACATTTCATATTCCTCTTTTTGCAATAGAAGCTCATATTCGAAAATGACTGCCCTCCAGGCAACTCCTGAAATTATATACAAGAGTGGTTTACAAACACACGCCACTGCACCCCCTTTGCAGGCCCTTTATTCTTTTTACCTTAGACCCTCCCTAGCTAAGTACGTTCTGTGTTGATGTCCTTTTAAATTGCACTTACAGCCTCCATTCATGAAAGGAATCTAGAAATGGCTTGGAATGATTTATATTATGGGAAATGAAATTGAACTTTGGTAACTTAGATTTTCAATGGTGCCAAGTTTCATCCAGAGCTTGATAATATTTGTGACACGATTTCATCGAGTATAACAGAAAATATTTCTTGAAAATGTTCACCTTTGTAAAGTATTCAAATCTGAACGAATTGACCGAAATGAAATTTGAATTTAGGGTCTTAATCTTTTTAGAGAATATTTTTCGAAAATAATAACTAAGATATCATCATTGCGGAAAGTTTTTGAAAAAATTACATAGTGTAGAAAAGTTCTGTTTCTGTTAATACCTGGTAATAGGTATGAAGTATCTTCCCTGGGAATTAGACAGAAGCATCTGCAATGATTTTGGAAACAACACGTTTTACGTTTACCAACTCGACCACTTTCCTATTAGGATCCATCTACCTAAAGAATGTAAATCTACGAGGTGTGGAAACGGTAGACATGTCTATGATTTTAACATTGCCCGTAGCAATGCCATTCAGTTGTAATTGAAAATGTTTCCTTCTTTAGATAACTGCACTGAAGATCCAACACAATCCGTTTGCTAAAGCTTTTCTGGATGCCAAAGAACGGTAGGCAATAATTTTAATCAGATGATTTGTCTTAAAGACAGTTTCTGTTTAAAGTAGTGATTCTACTCTTACTCAGATATGATAGAGGTAGTCGTAGTTACTCTTCTTGTGTCTACCTCAGAGACGTATCCAGAGAGGGAGGAATGATAGGAATGATACAGGGATGGAACAAGATCTTCGATTGGAAACCTATAACTCCTACATCTAGTTGTCACATTTTCATCATGGTCTCCTTCTTTCCACTTTCTCTTTTCTATTTTTCATTTGTTTTTTCATTCTCCATTTTTTGTTACTCATTTTTCTCCCTTTTCTACCTGGAGACTCAACAAAGTTTCTTGGGACATTGATGGTCCAATACATTTCCCATCTCTGCATTTATTTGCCCCCAGCAACCCTTGACGGCAACATAATTTGATATAATATTTATCAATTGACAATTATGTTTGATTTTAGAACCGAACATAAAGACTTGGTGGAGAGAGAAGCGATGAATCAATACGCATCTAATTGTAAGTTTGACTGCTTCAAAAGATTGGTGAATTTTAATTTTCAACTTTTATATCTCAATATTCGAGCCCTGTTCAATAATCAAATATTCTGTCTGTTTTTGCCGTGGCTTCATACTTTTTTATTCATTTCAGATGGCTATATCTACTCCTCAATGTGTCCTAACGCACAAAGTCCGGTTTCGTATTCCCATCCGGTTTCTTGCGAGAGGCGGGCTCACAGGTCGTCTCCCTATCCTTCGCCGTATCAAAGATCTTCTGATATTCTTACATCAGGTAATTCACGTTTAATTACTCTTATGCGTCTATGAATTTGAAAGTCTCTAATGTGTCATAACTTGATTTTGGAAATAAAGTTTTTTCATTAATACATATTTTCAACTTAGAGCCTCGGTTTCAAAATCTAAGAAACTTTACATAAATTATGACCCCGTATATAGACTTAGCTTCAGTTTTTGTTTTTGACACATTTTCCATACTTCCAGTCATTCATCGTTTATTCTAAGGTTTTTAGTTCTGTGCAGGGTATCTAGTGATGTGGGATCAGCACTGTGAAGGTAATACCCACATAGACCAGGCTCTAACTGAGCAAGGTGCCACCAGAAGAGGTAGAAATTCTCATATAGTTTTTCTAGACCAGTTTTTTATGATGAATCCGAATTTCTTGGGTAAACAGGCGAATTCCTGAGAAATTCTGAGAACGGGGGTAAAGTATGTCCAGATTTTGTAGAAATCACGTTGGAAGCAGTATAAATGGCATTACTGGATTACTATTCGTTTAAAGCAAGCAGAATCTCCAAGCTGTCATAAAACATGTTTAATTGTAAAGAAATGCATAGAAAATCAGTTACCTATGATTATTGGGTATGCCGTGACGACATAATCCGGGGGTAATACTGAAAAATTTATATAAATCATACCTAATCTTCATCGTCACTTTCATGACTGTCCTCTGAATATTCTTCAAACTCTAGATCAATAAACAGTTCTTTGATATCAGCTGGCATCACTCTTTCTAGCCATTTTGGTTCTAAATCTTCAGTCCATCCATTATCAAAAACCTCACCAAGCTGACTTTCAGGCTCCAAAGATGATCGCCATTGATGTGCAATAAAGTTTGCACGCAGGGAATGCAAATATAGTGCTTGTTTGCACGGTGGCAGTAATGAAATATCGCAAATCTTCTTCTGCTTTTCCAGCTTCGCATTAAAGATTGCATGTCTTGCTCTATTGACATTCTGTCCCTTGATCCCGTAGAGGTGCGAGACGTATTCCTCTGGCTCCATGCTCAAATCTTCTTCCAACGTAGAAGTTCTTCCCAACTTGCAGAAAGTTGCAACGAATTTTGGCTTTTTCTCTGTGAGTTTCCAGCAAACTTGCTTGCCTCTATGGAAAATGCTGAATTGAAGTCACAACCAGTAAATGCATGAAATCCAATAAGCGACCTTCTTTGCTCTGATATTAAGTCAATATCATATCACTCATCTTGAAAGTCTTTCTTTTTCTGCCTGTATTTGAATCAAGTATCACTCTTTCAGCATCATGGACGAAGTGGGATAACGCAATCACCACGATATCAATGTCCCCAGAATGAGAGCGAATTATGGCCACTCCTTCTTCATTTCCTGTTAATACATGATTCGCATGTAGAACTACTTCAAGATCTTGAATCTGAAGCACGGTTTCCCTTGTAACCATGATGCAATCTTGAAAGGAAGAGAACACGATACACTCGCTTCCTAGATCTGATAAGATGGCCTCCCTATTTGACACAAGAACATCACGAATAAGCTCAATCATCCTTGTCTTGTTTTCACCATTGGCGAGAAAAACCTTAACATCACGAGGCAACTACGATTTTGGTGACTGCACTTTGACTTAAGGCGCCATTCCTCGTCTGTTTCTTTTCGATTCAAGCCTGTGGTCGACAAATCTCTGATGTGCTGCTTTGCCATTTGGTAAGACGTCTTGTGGATTTGATGGCACTCATACGAACACTTACATCGGTTCCCGAAGCCTTCGAAGCTTTAGCCTTGAAGGTATTGGATTGCATCTCTAAAGCCAACAGGAGAGTTGATATTGTTTCTGACTGTTATACACCACACAGCATCAAGTCCGTGGAAAGAAACAGACGAGGAATGGCGCCTTAAGTCAAAGTGCAGTCACCAAAATCGTAGTTGCCTCGTGATGTTAAGGTTTTTCTCGCCAATGGTGAAAACAAGACAAGGATGATTGAGCTTATTCGTGATGTTCTTGTGTCAAATAGGGAGGCCATCTTATCAGATCTAGGAAGCGAGTGTATCGTGTTCTCTTCCTTTCAAGATTGCATCATGGTTACAAGGGAAACCGTGCTTCAGATTCAAGATCTTGAAGTAGTTCTACATGCGAATCATGTATTAACAGGAAATTAAGAAGGAGTGGCCATAATTCGCTCTCATTCTGGGGACATTGATATCGTGGTGATTGCGTTATCCCACTTCGTCCATGATGCTGAAAGAGTGATACTTGATTCAAATACAGGCAGAAAAAGAAAGACTTTCAAGATGAGTGATATGATATTGACTTAATATCAGAGCAAAGAAGGTCGCTTATTGGATTTCATGCATTTACTGGTTGTGACTTCAATTCAGCATTTTCCATAGAGGCAAGCAAGTTTGCTGGAAACTCACAGAGAAAAAGCCAAAATTCGTTGCAACTTTCTGCAAGTTGGGAAGAACTTCTACGTTGGAAGAAGATTTGAGCATGGAGCCAGAGGAATACGTCTCGCACCTCTACGGGATCAAGGGACAGAATGTCAATAGAGCAAGACATGCAATCTTTAATGCGAAGCTGGAAAAGCAGAAGAAGATTTGCGATATTTCATTACTGCCACCGTGCAAACAAGCACTATATTTGCATTCCCTGCGTGCAAACTTTATTGCACATCAATGGCGATCATCTTTGGAGCCTGAAAGTCAGCTTGGTGAGGTTTTTGATAATGGATGGACTGAAGATTTAGAACCAAAATGGCTAGAAAGAGTGATGCCAGCTGATATCAAAGAACTGTTTATTGATCTAGAGTTTGAAGAATATTCAGAGGACAGTCATGAAAGTGACGATGAAGATTAGGTATGATTTATATAAATTTTTCAGTATTACCCCCGGATTATGTCGTCACGGCATACCCAATAATCATAGGTAACTGATTTTCTATGCATTTCTTTACAATTAAACATGTTTTATGACAGCTTGGAGATTCTGCTTGCTTTAAACGAATAGTAATCCAGTAATGCCATTTATACTGCTTCCAACGTGATTTCTACAAAATCTGGACATACTTTACCCCCGTTCTCAGAATTTCTCAGGAATTCGCCTGTTTACCCAAGAAATTCGGATTCATCATAAAAAACTGGTCTAGAAAAACTATATGAGAATTTCTACCTCTTCTGGTGGCACCTTGCTCAGTTAGAGCCTGGTCTAACATACATGTTTCCTTGGTATTGTTGGTACCTTCCACAGTCTTTCCGCTGGTATCCCTCCCCTCAACAGAACTTAAAACCCTCCAATGCTCTGATGGTATTCCCACCGTAGTACCGAATATCCTCAACAGTACTGATGGCATCCTTCCTCCGCAGCATTGGTGGTATCCCTCCACAGTACTGAAAATCCTACACATTACTAAATGTTATCCCTCCAAAGTACTGATGACATTCCCCAGCAGAACTTAACACCATCCAATGCTCCGATGGTATCCCCCCACTGTACTGATGGTATCCCTTCACAGTACTGAACACCCTCCATGTTCTGATGGCATCCCTGAAAAGTTCTGATGGTATTTATGGATGGGATATATTGTAGCATGCTGATTCCATAAGAATATTTCTCTCTCGTATCATTCTTCTTTGACACACTTGTTTTCTTCTTAGGTGGTTGCTCGTCGTACTACCGTGGTGCAGAATCCCCTTATTCTTCCAGCTGCCTGCAGAACCCCCAGACCTGGCCCCTGCACCACCTCAGCTACCCCTCCGTCCAATCACCGCACCAACTGAGCAAGCAAGCTGAATCCATGCAATCATCGAGCGACTACCTCGCCAGCGGGCCTTACTCTCCGGCCGGACAATACTCGATTCACGGTAGGCCAGTCGACCAGAGTTCCCATTGGAACCACTCGCTAATTTATCCATAGATGTATTATCAAAATCAAATTTAATATATTTCGTTCGTGGTCATCTACTCCCCCCTCTAAAGGGGGAGGGGGTTAATGCTCTACAATGCAATATTAACTGGTGCATGTGACGCTACAAAATGCAATGTAAAATCAAGTGTTGTATTATCATGAATCGTATTTGATATATTGCGTCATGTACTCCCTTATGGGGGAATTTCATTGATCTCAAAATGAAGACTGGATCGAGCATCTTTTGTTCTGAAATGAAGTCATTTGCGGCCATATTGGTAGGTCTAATTCAATATATTGAGATTCCACTAGGGGCTGCTTTTTTCTTTGGTTTCCTTTTTTGAATGTTATGAATGCTCAGCACTGAATAGTCGTGCAGCTATTGTTAGCAAAGAAAACAGGCGATATAATTTTTTTAGCAGCCATATTGGGAGGTCAAACGCAAGCCCAAGCAATTGGTTTCAACATCTGGATCCGGAAACAAAAGGATGCTCGATCCAGTCTTTATTTTGAGATTAGTGGGGGAATTCACGCTCCACAATGCAATTTTCACTGGTGCATGCAACGCTAGAAAATGCAATGTAAAATCCAAGGGTTTCTAGCAATGATGCTAGAGTTGATTAGTAGACTGTAAAGTAAACACCAAAAGTAATATAATATAATGACATCTTCCTGTTGAAATTAATAAATCTAATAATTATCATTTTTATTTGTTAGAGTAGAGTCGGCTTCTGTATTTTGGCACCTCTTTCGTTACTTGACAACACATTAGCACTCTGGGGAACCTCTCGCAGTACTGTGGAGGGATACCACGAGCACTTTCGGTATTATCTTCACAGTACTGAGCATTTTCCACAGAACCAGTAGTATCCCTCCCCACAGTACTGATGGTATCCCCACAGTACTGAACATTCTCAAATATACTGATGATATCCCCTAATCGTACTGATGATATCCTCCGCGGTACTGAACACTCCCCACAGTAGCTACTCATGATATCCAACATTTTACCTAACATCCATCACAGCACTGAACATCCTCCACAGCACTACATATCCTCTGTAGCACTTAACATCCTCCGCAGCACTAAACATCCACCGCAGCACTGAACATCCTCCGCCTTACTGCACAGACGTTCCTCAGAGTGATAGATGACGAGAGGTGACCTGAATGCAACATTCTTCTTTGCTTACGGCTCGTTATTGAGTTTTGGAGAACCATGATGTCACACCATAAAAATCCACTTACTACATTATAGAGTAGATAGGAATTTCTTTATATGGGCGCAGATTCTAAAAAGTATTCAAAATCTTCGGTGTAAAATTTTCAATTAGCAATGCTCTTTTCTTAATAAACATATCGGTAAATCGCTGAGTTGCTGACGCTTGCGAAACGTAATTTCGAAGTAAATGAAGACAGTGATGACGATAAATCTCGCTTTCCATACAATGCACGATCACCACCCTAACGCGTGGATCTATGGTTTTGATTCATAATTCATATTGTGTTCAACCTAGATTTGAAAATTAAGTTTTTCAAATTTTATATCAGCCAGAATGTGGGACCAAGATAAACTAACGCCGCTGACGCGTGCGTAGAACCATGAGCGACTCACCGATTTAGCGACATCTTTAACTAAGGTTAGGTTTTAAATATGTTATTCTTCCCATTCAAATTTGATCTTTGTCTTGAGATACATTTGGAAGTTTTAATGGTATTATGGTTCTCCATTATGGTTCGTTCTCACGAGGGCTGAGTAAGTTCACGGATTATTGTTGCAAATTAGGACGGTTTCAAAAACGATCTTCTGTCTTTATGAACATTTCTCAATGCTTTAGATTAGTTTTTTTCGACGATTCTCTGTACGAATTATCAACGAATTCTGATTTTAGAAATGAATTTGCAGCGATAATTGATGGGCAATATAATTGGCGTAATAAAGTCTAGAGAGCCCCAGTTGAATTAATAAGGGTGTCTAAAGGGGATCAAAAGGGGGCCCCTGAAAATATTTTCATCATTTTGGGAAATGGTTTGCTATCTGTGATCTCTTCGATGATTCAAACCACAACATTTATTTTCTAAAAGAAAACCATATTTTTTGCTGTTAGATTTCCCCGTCATTAATTTGAAAATATGAATTGCAAACTGTCATTACAAGGCAGAAGAAGATATTTGAGGCCTTCAATCCCTTTTTTGGGTAGGGTTCGGTTCATTTTGCTCTGTCTTTGTTACATAGGGGTCCCTATTGAAATAATTCCTTAGGGCCCCTAGCACCTTGTTACGTCACTGGGTGATGGTTAACTATGTGGATATTTTGTAAATTTTCTTATTTAGCACGCTTTACTGAAGTGTAAATTTACGCCTTATATTTATTGAATCATCATGCACCAAACGTATACAAATACAATATATTTCGCATTGTTGAAAATGTGTATCTTCCTTCTACTTTCTTTCAATTTTTTCTCGAAGTACGCATGGGTTTGTATTCGGGAATTGGCCATAGAAAAATGCGTGTATTGGAACATTACCCCCAACCCCTCCCTCAAGAACCAGTGCTGTTCGAGTCATAAATTTGTTTTGATGATATTTCCATAACTTTTCAATTATAAAATTCCATAAATTCAACAATGCGTAATTCTAACGTAATAAAGTTTCGTTTTCCTAATAAATAATGAACAACTTTCAAAACCACTAATTACAAAGAACAGCTATATAGATTAATTTCTATTTTTGGTTTTCTTTCCTAATGTTATCAAGGATTGTCAAAGTTTTATCAGAAGAATTATCTACAGTTTCTTCGGGAAAGTTCCCATTCTGCCTAATTTCTAACTTCTCTTCAATAATTTGTAGTTTTGCATTTATCTTTTCGACAATTTCTTTCCTCGACTTGCGAACTTCTTCGAATCCATCAGTGGATATATTGTCTAGTTTCAACAAACACTTTGTGAGCATTTCTTCCAGAAATACGAAATGTTTTTCTTTCTCTTTGTCAGTAAGCTGATCAACTTGTTTAGAATAAACTTCTACCTCAGCACAAATCTCATTTATTAATTTCAACTTTTCTGCCTTTATAGCCGAACTGTTGACTCCCATATCTTTATTTATTTCATCTGTTTCAGCATGATCTTCTTCCAGAAATTCCCTTTCTTCCTCGGGTAATTTGCAACTTGTTATTTTCTCATTCGCTTGCGAGCCTCCGCTGTGTGTTTCTGTTGGGATTTCAAAGGCTTCATGGCCTACTTTTTCAATATTTTCGTCTGCGACAGCTGCACTGTTAATATCGTTAATTTCGTCTAATCTTCCATCGGGTTTCTGGTAATCCTGTGGCTTTTCTTCTCTCCTTGAACTTTCAGTTGTGGCTGCTTTGCGAACCCTCTTCTTTATCCCTTCATCGTTTGTTTTCCTCGACGTTTCATTTGGTGTTTTTCTGCGAGTTTCAGCTTTATCCACACTCGAAACTTCTTCCGCTGCATCATCTGTCGATCTCTGATATCTATTTTGTCTTCTTCTTTGTGGAAATCCACTTCTGACATCAAATAAATCATTGTTTAGGCCCCTAGGCCTGTAAACATCACCGCGATGTATACGACAGCCAAATATCGTGTCAAAATCCTGAAAAGGATTGTAAAATCTGTCAGTATCAAACAGCATATATGGCATTTTCTTTTATTAGATGATATCTGTTCAAATCTTTCTTGATTTTTGAGTTTCTGAAATGCTTGAGATATCCCTTCATTTTATACGTTGGCAGTTCATTTTTTTGATTGTAGAAACTTCCGGAAAGTTCTCGAAGCTTCAAGGGGCTTCCAGAACATTCTTGAACGTTCTTGGAAATGCTCGAAGCAACTGATCACAGGATGACCTAATTTGAAAGTACGGACAAAGGGTGTCCAGCAAAAACACGTAGAAATGTCTAGAAATGGGTAGAACATTGGGGGAACAAATACTAGAGGCAAGGGGCAAATCACCACTTCCAAATTCCGTTAAATTTTCCTAAAATTCTATTTTCATAAAAGAACCTTTCTCTATCTTCATCTTTGAAGACTTTAGAGTAATCGATGATTTCGTGATGGCGACTTGGCGGTTTTGAAATTTGATCAAGTTTTCTTGGAGGTTTTAGCTTAATAAGAGATAACTAAACAGAAAGAAATTATAATCAATATCAAGTTACAAGCATCAAGAGTGTATCGAGTATGGTAAACATCTTCTAGCAACGTTTGTAAGCCGGCCCGAAGTTAATTTCCCTGAGTGGATTTGCAGTGGAGTAAAATTTAGGCCCATTAACGTGAACGTAAAATTTAGGCCCATTTAGGCCTAACGGCGTTTTTGACAAGAAAAGTCGCAACCAACAGGGCAGCTTAGCTGTTCAGAATGTCAAGTCACCTGAAGAGCTTCTGGGCTTCGCCAGGGAAGACGAAAAGGGGAAATTCTACACTGAAATCAGTGAGCACAAAAGATGTAAGAGATAGCGAAGACGAGTCTGATGATAAGTGGCAATGTAAAGAATGCAAAAAAACCTTTGAGGAAGAAAATGCTATGGTTGTGGAGTGCGAGCGTTGCGAAAGCCATTACTGCTGTAAATGCATAAAGATGAATAAAGAGGATTATAAAGCTTTAAACAGGCGTGCAGATATCTTCTGGTTTTGCCCTCCATGTGCAGTCAAGACCAAATCACAGCTGGGAAAGAGTGTGGCTATTGAGGAATGCACCACAAGCATGCTAGAAAAAGTTTCCGAGAAGATTGTGGAGCTTGAAAATAAAATTGACAACAAATTAGGAGAGATGCAAAGCAGTATACCGAATACAGTCTCTACATATGCAAAGGCAGTAGCAAAGGGTACAGCAGCACAGAATAATATAATTTCTGATATTGTGAAGTCTACCATGACAAAAGCCCAAAACAATGAAAAATTAAGAGAAAGCCGAGAGAACAACATCATAATCTACAGAGCTGAAGAAAGTGACAAAACAGAGCCATCAGAACGCAAAGATGATGATATAGCCTTCTTTGACTCTCTTTGTTGTGAAGCACTAGATGTAGGCAAAATTAATGTCAGCAGTATAACCAGACTGGGGAAGAAAGAAAACAACAAAACAAGGCCACTAAAAGTTTGTTTGGAGAATCCCAATGAAAAACAGAGAATATTTAGGAGTGCTAAAAGGTTGAAAAATGCAAGTGAGAGATTCCAAGTAAGCATTTCAGCTGACCTATCTGAGGAGGACAGAAAAGCAGTACGCAAAATGGTTGACCAAGCTAAGGAACGGGAGAAGAAGAAAAATGAAGATGGTACGTGGGTTTTTCGGGTACGCGGCCCTCCATGGAACCTGCACATAGTAAGACTACCAGTTCAAGTACAAACAGGATAGTCTTGACAAACCGATTTTCTGCACTAACATGTTGTGACAATGAGGAAGTGAATGATTGCAAGGAGTCGTTAGAACCTAAAAACTATGAAAAAAACTCAAAAAGCCAAGTAACAAGAAGGAATAAAAGTGAAAGTGTGTATATATCTGCACCAAAAGAAGTAAGAGAAGAAATAGAAAGATTGTGTGCAAATATCAGAACTAGCAGTAAAGGAGCTCATAAAGATAAGGGAGATGGAGCTAAGGAGGATAAAGTGCTGAATGGAAGTGACAACAATTCCAGACCAAATGCTTCAGAAAGGAGAAAAAAACAAAAGGCTAAGTTAGAAAGCAGCTTGACTGTATTGTCAACAAATGCAGACCAGTTACCCAACAAACTTGACGAGCTCAGACAACAGGTTGATATTAGTAAACCGCATATTATTTGTGTCACAGAAGTAAATCCAAAAAATGCCAGATACAAGTTAACTGAACCCGAATTGTCCTTAGAAGGTTATGACTCATGGTGTGTGTTGGAAACTGGAAGGGGTGTTATAATCTACACGAAAAAGGTACTCAATGCAGAACTTGTCAGTTTGAATTCTATTATTAAAGATGCAGTATTTATATCAGTAAAACTCAAAGACAGTGATAAACTCTTAATTGGATGCATATACAGGAGCCCATCTTCATCTGCTGATGAGAATAAACAATTGAATGAAATGCTTACGGAAGCCTGTAGCCTTAATTATTCACATTTGTTGATAACAGGAGATCTGAACTACGGGAAAATTAATTGGATAAACTGGACCACTCCAGGAGATAACAGAGAAGCAGAGGATCATAAATTCTTAGAAACATGTAGAGACAATTATCTATACCAGCATGTCCAAGAACCAACAAGAGGTAGAAGAAACAACGAACCAAGTTTACTTGATTTGATACTAACAAATGAAGAGAACATGATAGAGAACATTAAGTATGAAAGCCCGCTAGGTGCTAGCGATCACATTGTTCTAAGCTTCAATTTCAAATGCTATGCCCTCAAGAAAAAGACAACAAGGATACGATACCAGTATGACAAAGCTGATTATGAAAAGATGAGACAGCTCCTTGACATTGATTGGAATGAACGTCTTCTTAATGAAAGCGTCTCAAAGAATGTAGACCAACAATATAAAATTTTCAGGGAGAAATACCAAGAAGTAGTTGACATGTGCGTCCCTATAAAGAAAATATCCGAGTCAGATTCAGAAAAAGGAAAACCAGTTGATCCTGTAGTTCTAAAGAGAATCAGGAAGAAGCACAGGGCATGGCAAAGATTTCTTGAAACTAGAGATGGAAAAGATCATCAAAAATATTGCAGGGAAAGAAATCAGGTCAAAAGTCTCATAAGAAAATTTAGAAAGAATCTTGAAATGGGAATTGCTAAACAGATTAAAGTAAATCCCAAAAAGTTTTGGTCTTATGTTCGATCAAAAACAAAAACAAGGCCAACCATTCCAGACTTAGAAATGGAAACATCAGAAGGCACAAGGAAGACTGCTAACGACAACGAGAAAGCAAACACTCTTCAGAAGTATTTCTCATCAGTGTTTACAGAGGAGCCCCCTGGAGAAATTCCTGTGTTACCCAACTTGAATGTTGAACATCGAATGCCCAGATTTGAAGTAAGAATTGAAGATATTGAGAAGAAATTAAGAGGACTGAATCCATCCAAGTCGCCTGGGCCAGATAAAGTGTGTACTTCGATACTTAAAGAGACGGCACAAGTAATAGCAAAACCACTTGCTATTATATTCCAAACATCAATGGATACATCAATCCTCCCACAGGTATGGAAACAGGCAAATATTACTGCAATCTTTAAGAAAGGAAGAAAAGACCTGCCATCGAACTACCGACCTGTCAGTCTCACCAGTGTACCGTGCAAAGTGATGGAGTCACTTATTAGAGAAAAAATAGTTGAGCACTTGAAGATCAATAATCTGCTCAGCAATAAACAATATGGATTCATCAGTGGTCGTTCTACAACGCAGCAGCTACTGAAAGTACTCGATTTATGGACTGAAATAGCAGATTTGGGAGGGCAGGTTGACACCATATTTATGGATTTTATGAAGGCTTTTGATAAAGTTCCTCACAGGAGACTTATTGGGAAAGTAAAAAGTTATAAAATAGAAGAAAAAATTGTCGAGTGGCTACGGAATTTTCTCCAAGACAGAACGCAAATAGTCTGTGTCAATGAAAAAATATCAGAACCCTCGCCAGTCATAAGTGGAATACCCCAAGGATCTGTTCTTGGCCCTACAATGTTCATCATATACATAAATGACTTGCCTGATATTGTTGAATCAGAAGTATTTTTGTTTGCTGACGATACAAAGATTTTCCGCCACATCAGGTCAGAAAAAGACAGAGAGATCCTTCAACAAGATCTAATCAAACTATGCGAGTGGTCAAGAAAGTGGCTGGTTTTGTTCCACCCTGACAAGTGCAAATTGATGACTGTAGGGAGAAAAGAATATGATACAAGTTATGCTATGATAGACAGTGATGGAAAGTCTGTGCCACTTGGAACAACTACTTCAGAGAAAGATATTGGTGTGTATATGGATGGACAATTGTCGTTTAGTGATCATATAGCCGAGAAAGTGAATGTTGCAAACCGAAATATGGGAATAATTAGAAGGACATTCAAATTTCTGGACAAAGACATGTTCCTACATTTATATCGTGCTCAAGTGCGCCCTCATATCGAATATGCTAATGTTGTATGGCACCCTTATAAGATCAAGGACATTGAGACAATAGAGAGAGTACAGAGAAGAGCAACCAAGTTGATCCCAGGTCTCAAAGATCGATCATATGAACAACGTCTACGGACCCTTGGTCTGTTCACACTCGCTTTCAGGAGATTGCGAGGAGACCTCATTGAAACTTACAAGATAGTTAGTGGCTTGAGTGACCCGAAGACATCACCAGACCTTCACCTGCTAGGGGAAACAAATACTCGAGGAAATGGGCGCAAGCTAGAAGTCAGACGTGCAGATGGCAAGCACATGCTCCGCCATAACTTCTTCACGATCAGAGTCGCAAAAGTCTGGAACGAGCTACCCAGGGAAGTAGTTTGGGCAAGGTCACTGGACGATTTCAAGAATAAGCTTGATCGATTTACTTCTGATCACCCGCTTCGGTGGAACTATAAATACAAAATCGACTGAAACTATTTTTTAAAAGGAGATGGATATATAGGCCCTAGGCCTGCGTCCATTAACGAATTGTATTGTATTGTATTGTATTGAACCTTTAGTTCTTGAAAAACTGTCGTACGCATTGAAAGGGGTTGAAAGGTGTAGCCTTGAAGTTATGAATGCTCAAGTCGGTTCAAGTTTAAGATCAGTGTTCATTTTTGAATGCGTCCTTGGATCTACTCTAGGATAGCTTTTTGGAGGCCTTGCTATTTTCTTATAAAAAAAAATTCTTCTAGGACTAAGTACACACATCGTGGTAGATTCCTAGATAAAAAATATGCAATAATGTTTTTCAAAGTTATGAAACTTTCGTGAAAAATCTGGAAATTTCTTTTGTACATCTTTTGTAGATCCTTAGAATAGCATAAAAAGTATAAAAAAGTAAAAAAGCAAAGAAAATTCACGAAGGTTCTTGTAGTTTCCAGAAACTTCTGGAAAATTCCCGAAGCCTCTGGAAAATTCTAGAATTATTGTTGACAGCGGGAGCTGGGGTGGCGACGTGTATAAACAGTCAGTTTTAGCGTTGAGGCCTAAAACCACCGCTCACTTCTTCGTCTAAGAAATTGAAGAAACTTGTCGACTGTTTCTCGAAGCTGAACAATGGGGAAAGAATTTTACAGCACGCTAGACGTTCCCAGAAGCGCCAGCAGCGACGACATCAAGAGGGCCTATCGAAAACTCGCGCTGAAGTACCATCCCGACAAGAACAAAACCCCAGAAGCCGAAGAGAAATTCAAAGAGGTGGCAGAGGCCTACGAGGCGTTGATCGACCCTCAGAAAAGAGAGATTTACGACAAATATGGCGAGGAAGGACTCAAAGGAAATGCGGGAGGAGGTGCTGAAGGATTCTCGATGCCCGAAGGATTTACGTTCTCGTCTTTTAATATTGATCCGAATGCAACATTCAAGAACTTTTTTGGTGACGAGGATCCATTTTCGAGTAAGTTTTCCTGTGGTGGGCGTGATGGTTGTTTTCACCGCTGGGTGATGACGTCACAAGAGGATACTTGCGAGATCATAACATATGATAGTTTGAAGACAGCGGAATATGTTGAGGGGGTAGAGGGTGAAAGGGGTATTGAAATCGGCACAAAGTGGAATCGTTAAAATGCTTCTAACACAGACCTTGCTGGAAAACATGTACGTTACGCCGTAGATTTTGTGGTAGCCTCATTTTCAAAGAAAATTTCAAAGTTAGGGGGCTGAATTCCCCAGAGCCCCTGCCTCCTATGCCTATGTACTAAGCTCTTGTTACGTCAAGGGTACCACTATTTTCTAGCGAGAGTAGTACCAAAAAAGATTATAATACGCTAATCTTCCTATGAGGAAAATACATTGGTGTAAGATAATTGAAAAGTCTGAATGCCACTGATCTGTGAGTAAGATACACTGACTCCACTAATGTCTGCAGCTACGTCTTATTTGATCAGCAGTATCAATAATCCGCCAATATTTCTACTCAATTTTCTTGAAACTGATAAATTTTGATTTAGCCGGGTTGATAGAACACTGATCACTAAAACCTTGCCGTACGGGATTCAATCCTTCTTGGTGAAATTTTTCATTCAAACTTAGTTAACTTGATTAATAAATTTTTCTTTCATCAAATTCATAAGTAAGAATGAAAAATAACTCTAGCAGGATTGGCATCCTCAAGAAACGACTCGGCACTTCATTACTCTAGTGTATGGAATATCTTGGCTGTTGATTTAATCCACAAACCTCCAATTCCATTGATTTTCTCAATCCTCCTTCTTCTCAAATTTCCGTTTCTTTTTCAGATATTTTTGAGAGCTTTGGTTTCGGATCTGGGGCTGGATTTGAGGGATTCAGTAGAGGAGGAATAAACAGAGGAAGAGGGAGACCTGGACAGCCTTTTAGAACAATGGAATTTGAAGATGTTTCATATCCAGGTGCAAGAAGAGGGCTTGGCAAACAAGACCCTCCAATAAACTATGATCTGATGGTGTCGTATGAGGAGTTGTTTACTGGTGCCACAAAAAAGATGAAGGTAGACTTTGTTTACCATACCATTTATCTAATTCCATCACAATAGACATGCTGCAATTGCACAGGGTAGACTGATATTTGATACCATTCACTTAAAATGAATATTCAAAATTTTCAAACTCCCCCATTGAGATTAAATCTTTTATACTGGCAAACAGAGTTATGCTTTCATTGAAAATTGGAACATTAAGCCAAATCATTTTTGGAATACCTGAAAATTTGAGCAGCATATTTGGAATTCAGGGGAGATGGCCTGACGTGATCCCCCCGTTATAAAAGTTCATAAGTACCCTCTGGGACTCAAGCTTCTGGATTTATTATTACTTGGGGTAAGGTTTACTTTCAAGTTAGGTTGGTCTCACTTCAGAGGACATAGTTAGCACTTTTTGAAGTTGAACATTGTTGTCATGCCTCTAGCTAATATTTTGATCTGCAAAATATCCTTCATGAAAAGTACATTTTGCATGGTCTGGTCGTAAAAACTTCTTTCACTGTAGGTTGCTTGCCAGAGGGGGAGCCGAGGGAGCAGCAAATCTCCCCCCATTTGGAAAAAGTCTGCACATTTTGTATTTATAGAAAACTTTTTATGGGTTATTACCGCTTGCCTATTCGTTCTTTCTTTCCTTTCTTCGTTCTTGACTTAACTGGCATTGAATTTTTTTGCAGATTTCTCGCCGTGTTTTGAATCCAGATGGTTGCAGTATGTCAGAAGAGCAGAAAATATTGGAAATAAACGTGAAAAAGGGTTGGAAAGAAGGAACAAAGATAACATTCCCCAAAGAGGGACATCAGAGCCCAAATAAAGTTCCTGCTGATATAGTTTTCGTCATCAAGGACAAAAAACACCCTTTGTACACGAGAGACAGTGACAACAACTTACATCACAAAGCAAAGATCTCCCTAAGAGAGGCTCTTACTGGAACGAGGCTGGACATTCAGGGTATTGACGATAAGAGAATAACCTTACCAGTAAATGAAATCGTTAACCCGAATACAAAGAAAACTGTAAGAGGAGAAGGACTCCCATTTCCAAAGACTCCTAATCGAAGAGGTGATTTAATTGTATCGTTTGATGTACAGTTTCCAACGCATTTACCAAGTACGTCAAAGAGTGCACTGAAAAATTTGTTACCTAAATAGATAGTTTAATTGCAGTGTTCATTAGCAGACACTGATGAATTAAGTACTAGGGTAATTCAGGCCTAGTTCCAAGGGGGGGGGGCGTGAGAAGCATAAGCTTCCTTATTCTGGCAGAGCGACAAAACAGTTATCTCAATGATACACAATACCCCTTCCCTTAACTGTGTGTGTTATGCCCGCCTTTTTATAGAGGCTGGATCAGGCCTTAGTGAATATCTGGTATGATAGCCATCTATCATGTCAAGTATCTGATTTTTATTGTGGCAACGTTTTGGGAGAGATTGGTCTACCATGGTTAGGCAAAGAGAAAAGTGGCCTCCCTCCAATTTAAAGGAAAAGTCATTTCATAAATGGTGACCAACGCACCATTTGGTGATTTGTAAATACCTACAGTAAAACTTGCAAATAAGAACAACTTTTTCAAGAACCTCTAAGGCAAAATAGTATTTTCCAGAGCATTTTCTGGATTTTTGAAACTGCTCTGATTAAATATGAATATCAAATATATTGTGGAAGTAATACAGTGCTAGAAATGCTTAATCAAGTCATTTTACACCTCACCCTAATACAAATCTGGTAAAATATCCCTTATTAGGGTATTTATGAAATATAGAAGTTCTTGTATTCAGGTTTTTCTGTTTTGTAATAAACTCTTCCTAAACTCAGTGTATTTAGACTATAGTTTGATTTGATGCACTTTGAACTCTTGAATGTTTAGTAAATTTACCACTTGTTCAAAGTCTTTTCATCTTTTCTAAACGACTCTTTCAAAGACCCTGGACGGGATCTTCTTGCTGATATGAAAATGTGCCTTAAGCTAACGACTTGTATTTGTTTTCAAGTTGTAACAAAACAGAACTTCTTTTCTACTGACATAAAAGTCTGTCTTTTCAAGCAAACAGGTCTGTAGAGCTGTAGAGCTGACAATTGCGTATATCTTCAAGACAGGTCTATTCGATTGAAATCCTGCAAAACGATCATTTTCATTCCCAATTACTATCTTTACTCCGTTTGTTTTTATGTTGAAATTAATTGTTAGTTTGTATTGTCCTTCATTTGTTTGTATTTAATGTAATGGCCATGGGGTAGTTATGAACTTTGGTACTCCCCATGGTATCGTATCTGTATTCGTTGATTGTAATATTTTATAAATGTACAAAAAAGAAAAAGCCTCTTAAGTGAACGAAATACATTAGAATAATCATATTCCAAAATAGTTAAGTAAAAGTTTTTGCTGATTTCATTCCATGTTTTTAACCTTGTTACTAATTTGAGAATGATAAATGATAATGTGTTTATAAATAACTCTTCTCAATAATTTGGAACAGTCTTTGATCGTACAGAACTTGAGAATGGCGGGGAAAATCAGAAACATAGCAAAACTTACAACAAATAACTCATTAAGCTTTGCGTCTGACACTCATTAGAGTAGCTACGCCCGAGAGGGAACAAAAACGAGACCTAACGAATCATTATACCGAGATGTGGATCGAGATCGACCGGTCAGAAAGAAGGTAAATGAACGGTATAGTGAGAAAACAACATCGATAGCAGCAGAATACGAATAAAATGAATTGGCCAAAATGCTTAACCCTTTAGTGCAGTATACATATCATGCAGTATTTGACAATATGATAGTAATTCTGTACATCTGTACCTCTCCTGAGTGGGTAACCATGAAACAGGCTTGTCGAGATGGAGAGTTTTGTCTTTTGAGTATTTTTCTTCTTAGTGTACATAGCTCTACTCTATATATCGAGCACTTTCATAGAGAACCGACCCACTTTGTGATAGTAATTCTATGATCAAAAAACTTTTCTATACATTTGGTCGTACTTTAGAGCTTCCTCCCATGGTCTTTTTTCTCAATGCTCCGAAGATCTGGAAAAATGTTTGCTCCCCTCCTTTTATCCCTAAAAATATTCTACCCTGCCCTGCTAAACCCTTGTTTCGAAATTGTAATTGTAAGTTATATAATTTTGTAATCTTGTTTGTATTTAGTCCAGTGGATATGTGTCAAAAAACATCAAAACTGTTCACTTTATGTTAAAAGTATGAAACTTGGTGTTAAGGTACTATGAGTCATGCTGATCATTTTAAGATATGGAGCCACTTCTAAAAATAGATTTGTGACGTCATAATGACGTTATAAATGCCAAATTTGATCTTCGCATTTAAACGGCAGAATAGTTACCTGTATTGATGTTGAGGTTTGTCATAGCATTGCCTGCACATTGATAAGGCCCATCTCAAAAAATTACACCAATAAATGTCACAATTTTACTGCGCATGCGTCAATTTTTACTAACCATGTGAGTTATAAAATGCTGTAAAATATCAAAATTGCAGTATTTAATATTTCATTATGGTATCTTATTAGAATATTCTGTGTTGTGCAAGCTTTGCAATTTATCTGAGTGGTCGAGAGCGTTTGAAATGACTTCAAACTAGCAGTTGCCGTGGGAACAAAATAGTAGATGACCAAGGCAGAGTAGAAAAATATTTAAATGGCAACTCAGATTCGAACAGCATCCCGTGGTTTTTTTGCAATGGACAAGGTCAACTATTCTCGGTGGCTTCCTGTTCACCTGAGAGACATGTTCAGTCTAAGTGAACAGAATCCTGATGTTTCATAATTTTCTAGACGGGAAATTTGTGGTGCACAACCCAGAGAGAAGGTTCTCAGGAATATCGATTGATCACGCCCACGAACAAAACAATAAGAAAGTGAAAGGCCAAGGTGAGATTATTGGCATCACTACCAATGATAATGCCCTGCATCGCTGGCTCATCTCAGGTCCCCAAATATCTGCTCTGACAGAGGCATTCAACAATAGCATTTCTAAACCATTGGACCGTGACGATGCAAAGAAAAAGAAGCACCACGAAGAAACAACATTATTCCAGAAAAGATATTCTGCAGATGCCTGTAGCTTGCAAAGCACATTAACTGAATTTGGAAATCCTTTTTTAAAGGAGTCGACAAATTCATTGATTGTTCTTCACACGGGGAACATACGTCAAGGCCTTGCAGTAACAAATCTTGAAAGAATCGAAGAAGCCGGTCGAAAGCAGTTTGAAGGATACGTCGCTCAAAGGCTACATGAGAGGAAGGTTTCGCTGTCAGAGACTATCACAAGAAACAAATTGAGCATCTTCAACTCAGCGAAAGTGCAAACGAAGCAGCAAAAGCGCGTGACATCTTTGAAGAATGATGTTGCCCTCTTTTCGCGTCTCTTTATTGCATGCCAGAATAGGGATGGCAACATTGAAGAGTTTTTCCGGCATGAGAACCAGAGTTCGCCACCGTCACTCTCGCAAAATAATGAATTGAGATCAGGAAACAAAGCAGAGCTTCTAAAACAGTTTCAGAGCATGGATGACTCGATTGCCAGCTGTGAATCCCCTGAAACAGAAGTGACACTTCTTGATGGAGCAGCACTGATCAATGGATTGAAGCCAGAATCCAATACGACGTTTGAAGATTATGCCTCCAAGTCCGTTCTTCAACAATTAAGAAAGCTATCAGCCAATGCACTGAGAATCGATGTAGTCTTCGATGTCTACCTTGAGAGGTCACTAAAGAATTCAGACAGAGTTCACCGTGGTCAGGGATCTCGTCGACGCGTGAAAAGCAATTTACAAGTTCCCACGGATTGGAAGTCTTTTCTGCGCCACAGTGACAATAAGACCGAACTCTTTTCGTACCTCGCGCAGTTCATACACGCAAATCTAAGACCCGAAAGGAAGACCGTCATAGTGACAACTGGAGAGAATGTTTTATGCTGGCCTCCACGAGACACATCCCTGATCAATCCATGCAACCACGAGGAGGCCGATACCAGGATTTTTGTACACGTAAAGGATGCTCAGCAAGGGCAGCGAATGAATCGCGCAATCATTCACACTGTCGATACCGATGTCGTAGTTCTCGGAGTCGCTGCTGTAGTAAGACTGAAGGACTTACAGCTGACGATTGCATTTGGATCACGGCAATACTTTAGACACATCAATGTCAACAAGATAGCTGTGCTCTTAGGTGAGGAAAAGGCCGTCGCATTACCTATGTTTCATGCATTCACTGGCTGTGATACAGTTTCCTCTTTTGCGGGGAAAGGAAAGAGATCTGCGATGAAAACTTAGGAAATTACTCCGACTGTCACACAGTTTTTTCTTTCAGTTGAGCAAAATCCCTCGGTCGTAACTGATGAAGATATGGCTATTATCTAGCAATTTGTTGTATATCTATACCATCCCACAAGTGAATCATCATCTGTAAATGCAGTTCGACTAGAGCTTTTCGCGAAAAAGAACCTAGCCATTGAAAACATTCCGGCAACGCATGCCTCACTGCTTCATCACGTTCATAGAGCTGCCTTGCAAGCCAATTGTTGGGAACAAATGTTTGCCCCTGTTCAGTCATTAGTTAGCCCCGAACAATGCGGATGGACTTGCGATGAAGGTGAATGGCAGCCGAGATGGACCGATTTGCCAGAAGTGGCCGATGCTCTTCGCATCCTAGTTTAGTGCGGTTGTAAAAAAGGTTGCAAAAATGCTTGCAAGTGCAGAAAAGCAGGACTAGAATGTACATCACTTTGCTTCTGCAGTGGAGACTGTAATTAGGATTCGCGACTTCACAATACTGACATGCTAGTGACTACCAAAATAATTTAGTTTAGTTACAAAATACAATCGTGTATTCACCTCAAATTGATGCTCCACATAAGTCGAACTGATCGTCAGATACTGACTGGAGAGCTTTACTTTCTTAGCGTTTCGAACAGACCAGGCTGATTGCCTCTTTTGGTACACTATTCTTAGTCATTCAAATGCAGTAGTGTCCTGCATATAAGAAACGCAAATTTAAGAAACACAGACCCTTATTTCAAAATAATACCCCATTTTACAAGAAACTGGTACAGGTCTGAAAAAAGCTTGTTCCTTATTAACCTGCTTCTTATGCAAACTAAGCAAAAGACACCTTACTGGAATAATTGTAGCATCTCCTGGAAATGAAAATATACAAATACAAATCAAAATAATCTGTTTTGTATCACAATCAAAGAGCTCGTGTGTGAGTAGTTGATCGATAGTACATGATTTTTCTAATAAGAAACTTTACCCTGATTTGAAGTTTATATCCCATTTTATAGAAAACGTGTCAGACCTGATCTTGAAAAAGTTGTTTCTTATATGCGGGACACTACTATATGTACATTTACATTCGTTCAGTTTCAGTTCGTGGACTTTAAAGGCACGTACTTGATACGGTTTGAAATTATGTTGAACTCATTATTACTATGCATTCTTTCATAAGGAAGATTCTTCTTCATCGCCTAATTTCTGTTCTCTTAGCGTGCTTTTGTGAAGACAATCAGCTCAATGAGAGTGTGCACTTAAATCAGTTGTTATTACAAGTAAAAGTTCGGCTATTTTGATCGTTACGAAATTGATCTAATGACAAAATAAATGAAGCTATGATGTCATCAGCTGGTTCTATGATAGCATTCCCCAAGATCAGATTATCTTTTAGCCCTCTAGTTGTCACTTTTGCATGCGTGTAGGATATTTTTGACACAAAACTGAGTCAGTCTTGGCTTTGAGAGTGTTTAGATCTTCGGAAAATTTTTTTTATAATTGTGACGTCATAATGACGTCATTAAGGCGTTTCCGAAAGTGGCTCCAAATCTTAAAATGATCAGCACACAAAACTGTATAGGTCTGCCAAGTTTCATGCTTTTAACACAAACTGAACAATTTCAGCACATATCCACTGGACTAATTATGTAATGTGAAATTTTAAATAAATGAAACTAAACTGAACTGAACTGAACTGCTTTCCTACTTCATACCAACTCGATAAACCAACGAAAAATTCCATGAAAACATGAAGGTTATACTTCTTTTTATTTTGATATTTTGGATTTTCAGCCCTGAAATATTGCTTTAGAGTTGCTTAAGTTTTAAAAAACATACCAAATATGCATCTATCAATAGTGGTAGTGTGATTGATCAAACAAGGTTGAACACTTTCTGCATAGTTGCTCAAGTGCTTAGTTGCCTAATTTATTCTTTCGAGCGCTGAAGTTGCTTATTGTTTTGGTCATTCCAGCCCTAGTTGCTTATTGACGAGTTGCTTATCGCAAAAGAGTGTTGGTGAAGGCAAAACTGCATGACGGCGAGGGGCTCACTTCTCTTATTCTTCCCTTTCGAAGATTTGATATCCATATCCGTCGTTTCCCTGGATTGATTTTCAAAACAATTGGTATTTTAAGTGTGTATGCTTACAAAACCCAGCAGCAAAACCCCATCCAACTGTAGGTCATGTCCCCCCGGCTTCTCTCATTCTTCCCCTCTGCCCCCTTGAAGCTTTGATGTCCATTGTTTCCCTGTGAAACAAGTGTTGCCTTGACGATGATCTTCTCGACAAGATCACAAAATGGCAAACGAAAAGCCAGTTGCTCATGTTTTAATTTGTTTTTAAAAGTAACATTTAAATGTAGATAATCCACTAATTTTACCTGGGAAAGTATTCAGGGAGAAATAAATCATTAATCTGCAAGTATGAAGAAGGACCGAAGACCGACATCTGCTCTTTCAAGTCAGAGGGCTACCACTGAGCAAAAGGACATCGACCCGTTTGATGAAGATGAGGTGAGGTGGAATGGCCTAAAATAGGCCTAAAATATTTTTTCGATTCTTTTAATCATCAACTAAAAATTGATAAGGGTAAAATATAAAAAAGAACATAAAAGGGCATATACGTACAGATTAAAAAGATAAAACAAAAAATGATATATCAAAATTATAAAAAATAGAAAGAAAAAATGAAGGTGCTGTATATGATTTCATATGAAAAAGTGAAAAGAAAAAAGATTGAAATAACCTAAAATAAAACAGAATCAATCATCTTCGTAGTAAATAAAACTCGAGCTCCCCTTTATTGAGAAGATCAAAGGTCGGTTGGTTTCTGACTGGTCTTTTGCAGTTTTCCGTTTAAGGGGGCCATATGAGTTTCAGTGTCAGTTTTCATTGTTTTGTCAATTAATCTCAAATACAATAATAAATACATTACAAAATAGTTACATAAAACATTCGATTCTAATTACATGAATAATACACGAGAAAGGACAAAAATGACAAAAAGTTACAAGATTGTATTTAGGATTAATTGACTAAGGAGGAACTCTCTAAATAGGTAAACTAATCGAGAGAGAGTCCCCCCAATAAAAGCGAAGAAAAACCAAAATTTTTTTTTTTAAAAAATAACCAGCCAACCAGATGTGTTCCAATCCAGCTCAGATTTCTCATCGGTCATTGAGTTAAGAGATAATGTTTCAATCTATATACGAGTCTATTAAAAATGTTTTGAGACCAGACCGAAATACTGATGTAGAACTAGAAACACGTGTAACTGTTTTCGTGTAACTGTTAAGTATTTTGGTTCAAGACTTTGGAATACACTTCCACTCTTTATTCATAATTTTATTATTCATAACAGTATTCCAAAGTCTTGAACCAAAATACTTAACAGTTTTAAGGCCATACAGGGTTGTGTTTTTGGAGGATCTAAAGAGATCACCCCTGGTTGCTTGACGAGTGCCAATCCTGTGAACAGATGAGCTTGGTGTAAAGTAGTTGTGAAAACAAGCAGGAGATAATTTGTTTAGACCTTTGTACACAAAAGTCAGAATATTTGAATGTATCATGTCTTCCAATGTGAGAATTTTTAATGAATGGAAAATGGGAGCAGATGGAGCAGCAAAGTGTGAGGGCTGCCCCAGTTTCTCAGTGCTGTTTTTTCCATTTCTTGCATGTTGTAATTTCCTATACCTATTCCTCAGAAAATGGAATAAGTTCCCCCTACAACCCCCTTCAAATTGCAGCCTCCTCTACAAATTTCATTGTAAACCAACATTAAATAAATAAACAAGGTAGAAAATTATTCAATTGAAAATTTCCTCTCTTCTGCAATTCTTGAAAATAAAGCCATTGTAAAGTTTTCCATCTTCTAGTCTCAAGGTGGGAATGCATGTTTTCTGCATAACATTGCCTGCGTGATGGAAAATAGTATCAATGGTGTTGCTGTAGAGAGAAAACTTTGTCTTGATGTGCTGGTGGATTAAGTTGGGTGTGGCACTGCTTGGCTATGCTAAAGGAAAGCCAAAATAAATTTCACTATACAGGGCTCGCTAATTATGAACAAAAGTCTTTCAAGTTATTATTAGATTGCCCATATTGTGCTAACCTCCATATTTTCAAGAAATCCCTACATTTTCCCAACAAGAACCTCACTTCCCTCTTTAAGGTATTCCCTACTCCCTACTTTTGTTTCAAATCTACTGCAATAGGGATTTTGCCAGTGGCAACATTATGGATCAATGACAAATTTTGAAACCTTCAGTGAATTGTCACTCACACCCCATCACATATTCATTTCAAATTTCATTTCAAAAATAGAAGGAAGGCTGTGGCCAGATATTGGATCACTTGCACACACTGCTTTAACAATAAGAAAGAACAATACAAAATGACATATGCACATACGCGATATCATCAAAAAAGGTCATACTCTGCAGACTGTCAGGGTGGATTCCATTTGGTCTAAGCCGTTGATGTAATCCTGATGAGAGATAAACCAATATGTCATTTTTTTCTATTGTTCATGATGTCTCTGGCGTGAACCTAACATGCACCCAGACAGACCAGGTGTTGTGCACAGTTGGCGTCAATCAAATAATTTGCAAGAAGTCCACTGATAACCATTCTAGGACATATCAAGATTTAAAATCTGCTTTAAAATCCAGTGTGGAATTCAAGTAGTTTACGCTGGAGATATCTGGCATGTAGTTTGACTTAAATAATGGATCACAAATTTAAAAATAAGAGGCTGATTAAACTCTAAGAATATATCTTAGAGTAGAATAAACACATAGACATGCCTTCTATGACTCTGTGCTTGCGTACCTGTTAGACAGACTAAATACTTTATTATTGCTCTATATTTGCATATATCGAGCAGTATAGCAAGGAGAGGCACTCTCTACTTGAGTTAGATGTAAAGATAATCTATCGACTTTTTAAAGATATTGAGAGAGAATCTTCTTTCTCTGAATAAATAGATTGGCTATTTTCAGATTATGTTGCTCCCCTGAAAAAAAACCATTCAACTGACATCCTTGGGGAAGGATTTTATTTTTTGAAATTCTTATCTTTCCTTCGTTACAGACTGAGAAAAAGTTCCTACACACAAAACCTGCATGTTTCATCATCTTCGGTAAACCGGTAAGTGATATCATATTTTTTTAAAGCATACTTACCTAATTTTGATTTTTACTTGTCATTAGAATGTAATATCAGGGGTTTGAATAAAGACACCAATATATTTATTCGTTGAAAATTGTTCTTAGACAAGCATGCCTATCAACAAAATATTAGAGTCGAGTCCTTACTTCTTTTAGGGGTACCGTAAGAAACTCAAATTACCACAGAGTGCTTTGAGCATCTATTACCTGGTTATAACCCATAACAGTGATAAACCATACATATCCTTCAAAGGGGGAGCAATGACTCATATGGCTACCCCTGGCTACATTCCTACTCTTTCAGGGGATCTGGCAACATTTTTCAACATATTATTTTGAACAGATTTACCCATACATCTTATTAAACAATGAATTTTTTACAAGAGAATGCTCTTAAAGGATATGGTATTTCTAAGAGAAGCGCAATTATTTTTATCATTATTCAATGAATTAGAACATTTTCTTTATTTCTTCAGGGATCTGGAAAGACCACAGTTGCCAAAATGCTGTCTGGGGTGTGGAAATGCCAGTTTGTAAATGGTTTGTAAATGCTATTTTTGCATTTTCGAAATAAATCTCTACTATCAGACTATGAATGGCTTCCCCTTATGATTTGGAACACAATCGTAGGTCCAGCTAAAAAAAGAAACATGAGCAGGAAAGGGTTAATATCTGTCAACAGAAATCAATGAGAAGTTTCATATTTTTTCCAATATCATACTTGGGTATACTAATATGCTAATGCAATTGAGAGAATAACCTTTACCATGCAGATCTTTAGGATCCATCAGAATTAATTCCTGATGATGAAAAATGATTCTAAAGTAGAGCAAAGGCTAAAATACACGATCAGTTTATTTGTCATTTTTTCCTATTAACAGTTGAAATTTGAGTCCATTACACACTCCATTGCTAAACTGACTAAAACTGACGATGATTAACTGATCTTGTAAACGCACCTCTCATCAGCTTTTTTTAAAAGTTAACTGATGAAAAATACGGACGGGGGGAAATTGAAGAAAAGACTGCTCTTGTAATTTATCCTTAAGATTCCTGAAATCAGATGGAAATGAATTCCTCCTATTTGTTTTAGGACCCAACAGCATTATGCAAGCAATGGAAATGCAGACAAGCTACGGAAAGCAGGTAGGTAGCTTTTTACTCAAATGATAAAATGAAAATAATGATCATCAACTAATGATAATAAGCCTCTTGTTTAGATAAGATTATTCTATAGTTATCTCTGTAGCAATTGCATTGTCTAATGCCGCATCACAGTGCTCGATGTACAAAAGTAAAGAGCGCTATAGAAGAGAAACAAGAAAGGAAACTGGCTCTCTGTAACTTAAAGTTTCATGCTCAAAAATTTAAGTTACAGAGAGGCAGTATCCTTTCTTGTTTCTCTTCTTTTATTCTGTAATTGATTATTTCTATGATTCTGAAAGTGATATGTTTACTCAACTCACAATGTTTATGGGAACTACCAAACTTTCTTATCAGTTGTTCCTCAAGAGTCTTTTCTTGGCCCCTGATTGCTTCTTCCTTTTTTCGTGACTTCTCAATGACGTAGTCTGGAGATTAAATAATATTATTTGAAATTAATCTTGATAATGAACTGGATTTTGATATCAAATAGTTCTTATCTTCACCCAATACCCATGATATATGATTGCTGCTGAAGTAGCAGCCTAGAAAAATGTTCTTAATCGACTTCAAGCAGCTATAAAACTTTGATTTCCCGTCAAGTATGCAATATTTCAATTTTTTTACTTTTGATGAGTATCAACACTGAATTTTGATAGCATTAGATTTGGTGATTATTTTAAGGAAAATTTAAAACTCCACAAATATAGGTTTGACAGCAGAGGTTTGAGGCTCTGTGTAAAAGAAAAAATATATACAGGATCTCTGTGTGCACAATTCTATCTGGAAAACTAGATCTGTTAGTCTCCTAGATTGGCTGAGATTAAAATTCCTGTTCATGTTAGATTTCATTAGCTTTCCGTTCGATTCTAAAGAAATCCAGTCAAATGTCTCTCATAACAAAAAAGACGTTTATGAATATCATCAAGTAAGGCAATATCTTCAAAGAAACAGATACAAGCCTCGCATTTGCAGTTTTAGATGTTTAACACCTTCTGAAAATAATGTATTATCTAACTCAAGCATCTTATTAATTGGAGATTGAGGGAATCTTTCAAATTCCACAAATATGAATTTATAGATTGTTGTTGTTGATAGGCAAATTTACTTCTATTTTCGTAAAGGGTATTGGTTAATGCGCAAAGCACAAAGGGCCCACTGAATAGGTAAACTAAACGAGCAGTGCGACCCTGGTCCTTCCTCTCAAGGTGACCACACCTTATCATTCCTTTTGCCTTTTAGTCTAAAATTACAGAGAGCTTTGAAATTCTTCTATCACTTTGTGACAGGTCTAAAGGCGGTTTCGAACCCAGGACCTTTTGGACAAGGTCCACATTAGTTTTTAAAACTTCAACTTACACCATCCTATCCACCTTCGAATAATTACAGATTAGATTCTCTAGCACTGAACAGCTAGTTTATAAGTGCATGCCACCGTCTGGATACCAAGACATGAAATATGATTGTAATATTTGTTTTTCTAGGCAGAGGAAATTCTAAAAAGAGGAGAAGCAGTTCCAGAAGAAATGTCTTTGAGAATTTTGGAGGAAAGGCTCAAATCCCCAGAAGTCTCGAATTATGGTGAGTTTGCATCAAAATAACAATTTTGTGATCAAGAATATTTGGTGGATATTTCTATCCACACATATTTCTACATTTTGAAGAATAGAGTCAAGAGACTAATCTTTGTATCTCTACAAGCCTGATTTGTGGTACTATGTAAGCATGAAACCATGTTTATGTGGTCCTTTGTAAGGAACCACAAAACAGGCTCGTGGAGAGGCAGAGTTTGGTCTCAGATTGACTCTTTTCTCCACTATAAACATTTAGCTCTACATTATGAACATAGACTTCGTATCTATCTATCCACAATATTTTACGTTCACTTAAATACTAGCCTACATGGGTTGGTAATAAATAAGTGTTTATGAATAAGAAAAAAAATATTATTGGACAGAGTGATCTGGCTGCCTGAGTGCCCTGATGGCTCACTGGTGGAGTGCTTGAGTACAAACCTAGTGGTGGTGGGCTTAGGTCCTACTATGATATTTCCAAGATATCCCACTTTGCTTTGTAACATTGCATATTCAAGGATGTTTGGTCGTTTCCAGTATTTTGGGGCAATATCAGTAGGCCAGATTTCAATATGAATGCTTCCTTCAGAGGGCTCTATAAACATTCTGTCCCGTAGTTGCTTTACCTTAACATACAAATACCTGCCTTCTGTACAACGAATTCCTGCTATTGCCAACTAATTCCTCAGTTCTACCGAGTTCGTAACAGTTGGATTCAAGTGTAAGTTTTCGATTCTTATCACTATTTTACCCCAGTGGAAAATCTTATGGGTCATGTAATATCCTATTTAAAGAGCCTATGATAAGATCTTACAATTTCTTACTTTAGGAATTTGTACAAGATCTTCTCGGGGGGTACCCTAGGGGATTAAATGATAGGGATGTGCCATTTTGAAAAAAATAGGGGCCATAATTCTGGGTCGTAAATTGAAAAAAAGGACCCATAATTCCGTAGCAGGGAATATGTAAAAGAAACAAAATTTCAGTAGCACCACATACTTGTACCTGAAAAAGCCAAAATACTCCTCCAGTGTAAATAATGAGTCATTGTTCTTCTTCAGTACCATATCCTTGTTAAGATACCCCCGAGAAGATCTTGTACAAATTCCTAAAGTAAGAAATTGTAAGATCTTATCATAGGCTCTTTAAATAGGATATTACATGACCCATAAGATTTTCCACTGGGGTAGAATAGTGATAAGAATCGAAAACTTACACTTGAACCCAACTGCATAAGATCTTTCAGGATTTTCCCATAGATATTATGTCTACAATGAAATGACAACAGAATTGTTATCTCTATCCTTACTTCTAGGATATGTTTTGGATGACTTTCCGTGCACTTCTGAAGATTACATGTCGATTGACGATCAATTCGAATTCATCAAGAAATTGCCATTTCGACCTGATTTCATCGTCAACCTCAGAGTAAGTATATCTTTCATGTTCACGTATTCACACTCGTTGCGATCAGCTGGGTGTTATGAATCTTTTTGAACCCACTAAAAACCACCCTGAAGAACATATGTGCAGTACTGCAGTGTTACTGCTTCACTTACTGGAATTTACTTTCCCTTCCCTTGTCTAGATTCCCGACATTGATCTAAAAACTCGGAGAAAAGGGTTCAGGGTTGACCCCCTGACCAGTGAGGTGTACACGGAAGAGCAGTACAACCCACCTGAGACGGTGGAAGAGGAGAGGACGGAGGACGAAGACGAAGATGAGCCTGACGCTGTGGAGGAGGTGGAAGAGGAAGGAGAAGACTCTCAAGAAGATGATGATGAGGTAAGAAAAAGTTCTCAATTCATTTTTATTTTTAACCAATATACTTAAAAAACATTCTACCACGGCACTTAATATCTAGGTATAGGTAAATATATGATATTGCTAAAAGTACCGGCAAAAATTACAGCGAATTACCTCAAATTAACACAATTTTGCAATGATTTTTTAACGATTTGTTACGATTGAGAAAAACGTTCAGGAAAATCACTTCTTGGGGGTTAAGGGATTTCCTACCATCCTCCGCTGATTCTCAAAGACAGAATTTCGCATGCTATTTGTAGCTTGAATCTGAATGAACCAATTTCTCAATTATATGCCAGATGCCTCCCATTATTGCTATTTCATTTCTTAAATTCCCACCCTTTGCCCTTTGGTGTAACTAAATCATCTGGTTTCAATTACTCGATAGCAATAAGTAAGTTCTAATAGAGGATTCGTGCCTTGGCTAGCAGGCATATTCCAATCATGTAAAGTTGGAATGAGATCTTACAATTAATCATCCATTTACGTATTTTCTTATTAAAAAATGAGTTTCAAACCATATAAGTACGTGGCTAACTAGTTAAAAAATATTCTAGGTACATGAATCGTTTTTAGTTCAGTCTAATAAAGACTTCAAATCCAGTTCAAACAAGTTTAGCTGCAGCCTTAGCTGGCCTTCGTTCCCAGCCCTCTCTGATACGCATCAGCCTGCCATGCACGCCTGGCATCATCAAAAAGAGTTTCAGCATCAAGACTGCACCAGGCAAAAGGGGCATCAGGAAGACTGCAGGGGGGAGTCCTTTGATGAATTTGATGTAGTGGGGGGAGAACACCTCGTATGCATATATGACCACGTGAGAGAATGCGAAAAACAACGTTGCATAACCCATTCTCGACTGCACGAAATCCCACTCCTTCCATGACATGGATTGGTTGACGGACGGAAGTGACGTGATGCCGAGAACAGTGAATAGCGTCATTGCTATCACTGCACACAGTAGGGATACCTCAGCATTCCAGTGGAGGTGGTGGTAGACAACCTGATTGGTTAGTGGTATCTTGACTTTTATCTGCATGAACTGAATGTAATCACTGGCCAATCCAATGCACGACAAACACGCGTGCATGCCTGCGAAGCCGAGTGCGTATAATCCAAGCTGTTTGCGTGACTTCATCCACTTATCCAACCAACTTGGGAATGTTGAATACTTTGTACCTCTGTACAGCTGTAGGAAGCCTGCAATGCATCCTGGGAGGTATACCAAGCTCAACAGCCATAATGCCACCCAGCATACCATGCGATTCATGTGGTACAATGCCAAATGACGTACGAATCGCTTAGGAGTATAATAACTTGTTAGGTTGCCAACTACATAGTAGCCACTTGCAAATACCCACAATGCAAGCACGATCCAAGTAGCCGTGCGCCAGGCGGGAAACAACCGGAGAGGCATCTTCTCTAGGGCATCGGCCGCACGGAGACGTCCCCGCTCGATTGGTGTGAAGCCCAGCTCTTGCACAAACTGCATGACTGTTTTGCGGCTTTCAGTGTCATCTCCGCAGACATAGACACTACGGCTTGCACCGTATATATCATTGGACATGGCCCATGCACTGATTGTATTGAACGCCTTGATGATGTGTGATCTGGGTAGAAGACTAGCAAGCTTCAATGCATTGCAAGCGGATTTTAGACTCGCGGCGTTGCTAATGTCCACGACAATCTTTCCCGCTAGGTCGTCTTTGAATTCCTGTGCGATTGTTTCATAATGTTTGGCATTTATTGCCAGAATGATAACGTCAGACTTTGCAATCACTTCTTTGTAACTCAGTGAATCCAAGATGAAGTGAGCGACTTTCTTGCGAGATGGTGTCCTCGAGCCAACGAAATAACTCATTCCCACGGCCTCGCAGCGGGTAGCAAGTGCCTTCCCATAATCCCCGGATCCAAGGATGCCGATGGTAATGAAATCTTCTGGAATCTTCTGGCTGAGAGAACGCTTGTGCATGTCTTTTCCCTCATCGACTTCCCCGGATAGGAACAACTGAGGACCGAGCGCACTTTCCTCCATTTCTCCATTTGGTTCTTTTTGAGTGAGCTTGATCAGCTCAGGGACTGACATTTTCTTGGTTTTGACTTCAAATTATGAGTGATGTTTCTACGGGCATAGTATATTGAATTAGAAAAGAACAAGTCACGGTAGAGGAACAAAAGAAAGATGGAGAGGAAGAAGAGAGAAAATGAATGAAGCAGAGAATCATAGAGGAGATTGGAGTGAATTTGATTGATTTTGTGTATAGTGAATAGAATAGTAGATATGTCTGGTATCAAATCATGTTTATCAATGAGAGTATAGAGAGATGAGATAGGTAGTTTGGAGTGATAAGAGTGGGGTGAAGAAAAGAGCAAGGAATAGGGAATTAAAAGAATTGGTTTAGAGTGGTTAGAAGGAATTAAGTGGAGGATGTGGAGAAGAGAGTAGTAGAGCTAAAAAGTACCACCTTAGCCCCCTCCCCTCAACTAAAACCTTTTTAATACAAAAAAATTTTAAGGTTAGACTAAGTGCATATGAAAAGGCTGGTAGAGCTTTATTTAGCCAAAATTTAGATTCAGCAAGATGGTTTTCTAACACAAAGAAGATTCATTGAGAAAAAAAAGTTTTGTATGGGTTTTCAAATCCTGAGAGTTATAAAAGTTGTTTTAACTTTGAAAAGCAAACAGAGCCCTACGTCTAGACAGTTGATGCCTCTTTTAAAAATGAAACTTAGTAAAATCTCACAGCCAAGTAAGCTACAACAACATTGATGATAAATACAATGTTTAAACAGGGTAACCTCTTCAAAACGTGAAGTTTTTTTCTCATAGAGGGCTCTGTATCTACAACTATTATGTATTACAATAATGTTTATAAGAAATATAAAAGAAATAATTATTACACTCTTTTTTTTATAAAATAATTTTATAAGAACACAAGCCACAGATTTTTCCAAATCTTAAGAATAATTTAGGAGGAAACCGAGGCTGACCATTTCAAGGTGAATATAAGAATTGTACGAAATAACCACGAGACTGAAAGATAATTATAAAACAAGCAAATAGACAGCACACAAATATATCAGATGGTCAAGAGAGTCCACATTGGAACCAATTAACACAATTTATAGCAAAAACAGGCTTCCACATCATTATAAAGTAAGAACAATTTAAGAATATTTCAGGCTGAAAAGGAATATTAAAGAACAGCCGCAGCTTCAAATCAAATTTACTGGTTCTTATAAAAAGAGAGTGTAGGTACAGCATCAACAATTTGAATATTTGTTACTTAACTGCTTTCTACAGGAACCAGTAAAGATAATCGTGGCTGGCAATACTTAAATATTGTTCCATTTTTATGCTGAATTGTTCTTATTCTTAATATTCTTCAGGTTCTTTTTCCTATTCTTGTTGATTAACACAATTCTCGGCTACAGATCTTTTTGAAACCCCATTGTTCATTTATTTGTTATACTTCTTTCCTAATCTCATGGTGGATTCCTGACATCGAAATGGAGAGCCTGGGCTGAACCAGGATAGTGTAATAACGACATTTTTATTAGATAAATAGTTACTGTCTACATAATTTGGATCATGCCCTTGAGCCATTTACAATTCATTTCTAGAAATTTCAACCCTTCACTCTCTCTCATTTGATTATAAAAACCAATACATGTTTTCCAAACTAGCTATTCTTGAATACACATATTTTTTATAAGTAATTGCTTTATAAGCAAGTCAGTACTTGACAAGACAAAAACTTAAGCAATTCCAGTACTGGATAGAGGAATGCTAAGCAATTAGAACATCTTAGTTCTGATCAAATTGGCGATGAAAATTGTGCAGACCTATGATGAAGTAGGTTACAGTGGATATTAGTACCCGGCACACTTTTGTATGCAAGATACCATCAACATTTTTGTACAACAACTTGTGAGATATTATTCTAAGAAACAAATTTCTCAATAAAAAGCTAAGCAATTGCTAAGCAATTTTGAGTACTCAAATTCGCCCACCAGCTTAACAATTTTTAGTACTGAGCTCGAGCTGAAATTTCTTATAAAAAAATGCGTGTATTCTTTTTAATTGTTTTCAGGCTGAAATCGTTTTGAATACATCTCTTTTTCTATACTTAATGCAATAGAAGCCTATTATTACTATCAGTTGTGATAATTCTCGCAAATTGAAATTTCCATTAAACTGACTCCACTGATGTCCCAATGTGCTGTCAATTTGTTTGTTTTACAACAATGTGTCAGTCTTAGAGCGTTGTTTTAATATTTAGCTAAAAATGTAAACCCTCAGCTTGCTCTTAAGCATAAAAATTGACGCTCAAGTTTTCAGAAAAGTTTTCATTTACAGAAAAAGAGTGCAGTTGTTTATTCATGAATTTATTATTTGTATTTATAAGTTGTTTATTGATGTATTTACGGGTTGGTGGTTGCTTTTTGAGAAGAAGTATGACAAATAGCGTGCACATGAACAACAGGCTTGTTCTGATTTCAAAATAAATTTCTTCTTGAACTTCAAACAAGTAGACCTACCGATTTTTATTTTCTCTCTGACCTTCTTTCCCTAAGCACCTTGCTGAAGTTTTCGAAGTGCTTGCTGTTAGATATTGTCCTGTAACTTCAGCTCTTCAAGAAATGTTTCTGGATATTATGTAACATATTTGTATTAAATGTTGCATAAGAACCCAACGCCCAAACTGTTATTTGAGCTGTCATGAAGGGTTAACTTATTTTTCAGTTGACAGTTCCCTAAACAAATTTGTTTTCTGCTTGATTTCATTCCCAGCCACGCTCAATTTCCTTCGAACCAGGGGTCAGGCTTAGGACATTCTTTTCAATTCGTTCCCTAATATCGTTCTAATTGTCTTTATCAATTTGTATAATAAAACTTGATCACTGTTACTCGCTTATTTTACTGAACAAAAGTTGTGGTTTCCATCATCAATTTATTCCTTTATTCTGGTATTGTTGTGGCTTGCACATTTAATGCTAAATCTTTCCACAGCGGCGGATCCAGCACGAGAGGTGCCTGGAGGACACGTTTTTATATACTTTTTGCAAGAAACTAAGTTCAAAAGAAGGGCTCAGTTTCTTAGATTTCATTGCAAGCTAAAAGTTCCTTAAAAGGTACATTGTATATAGCCCATTACTGCAGAGGTGATACTCAGTTCTAATGGTATCCCTGCACAGTACTAATTTTGCTACTCCCTTAGTACCGATGGTATCTCCCCACATAATGGTATCCCTCCACAGTACTGAGCATCTTCCTCAACTCTGATGGTATCCCACCCTTTAAGTACTGACCACCCTCCAACCTACTCAGTACTGAACATCATCCAACCTACTGAACACCCTCTACATTACTGAACATCTCCCACGGTACTGATGGTACACCCCACAATCCTGAACGCTCCCACAGTACTGAACATCCTCTAGAGTACTGATGGTATTCCCCCATAATACTGGTGTTATCTTCCAACAGTACTGAACGTCCTCCAATGTGCGCTTGTTCGTAAGTCACTCACTACCTATAATCTAGGATTGTTTTGCTTTCAGGACCTGTCTGATTACGAGGAAGAAGTGGAGGACTTGTCGCCTGATCTGCTGGAGCGCCTGATGCCGAGAACCGACGACTTCGAAGAAAACATGGAGAACAGCATCAAATCCTACAAGGACCTATTGCTTCGAAAGGCCGAGGTGAGCTTTTTTCTGCACATCACCAGGGGCCTACTGGGCCAGCGGGGTATCGGGAAATTTCCCGTGGCTCCCTAAAAACTCCTTGTGTTTGGACCCTTTTATCCTAAAAGCACCACCACTAATAAAGCCCTAAAACTTTTTTCCCGAGATGCTAACTAAATAAAAACTCTACTTTCCTTCGGAAGGAGCATCAAACTAGAGGTTCTATACAGTAATTCAAGATCATGCCCATTGTATATACAATCTATATTCACACACATATAAGTTGTTCTAACTCTAACCCTGCAACCTAATCCTGAACCCCACCCAACCTTACAGTCTATGGATGTCATCAAGCTACACATACAAAAGTGGAAAATCCATTATTTTTGTAGATTGTGTATATAGAGGCCATAATCAATTTACCGTCCAATATCTGAGTAGGCCTGAAGTTGGCCTAGATTAGCTAAATCAATGGCCTTCCAGGTGCTGACCTATTAAAGCTCCAACTCTATTATCCTTCGGGTTCCCTCAGATTTTAAATCAATTAATGCCATTACCCCTAAATCTAATTCAATCCTCGAACCCAACACATCTTACAGTCATTTTGTGGGATATTCCCCAAGATATTCACCCTTGTTCAATAAGGGAGGTTGCATAATTACTGATTCAATTCATTAATTTTCAGGACTACATGGCAAACCATGAGAGGCCTAAAGTCATTGAGATTGATGCCAACCTGCCCAAAAAAGCAGTCTTCAAGGTTTGTATGCATTGCACTTCTCTTTTTTAGTTTTTCTTGATATTTCCTTTTACGCAAGATAGTATTCTGCAAGTCAAGAACTAAAGGGGTTTATTTGCAGCGGTGCAATGTGTGTAATTTAGAGTTGGGGGTAAAAGGAGTCCTGCAGGATCAGAATTCTTTAGTCTTATTACTACTGCTTTTATAGGGTTTGTAGGTAGTGGGGGCTTCAGTTTGTGGTTGCTTTAATCTCCTTATAAGGAAGACAGTACTTTGTCAGTCAAGAACTTCAGGATTTATTGGAGTGGTGTAGTATGTTTTATGAGGGCTGGGCAGTAAGGGAAGGCTACGAAACTCTTTAGTCCTGCAACTATTGCTTTTACAGGGTTTAGGTAGTGGAGGTCTAGCTCGTATTGCTTGGATAAAGCCCTCAGAATTCAAAATTCTTAACAAGGAAACATACGATGTAATGAAATGATAAAACACATTAAACAACATTTCATCAAAGGATTGTACCATTGTAATTTCTTCTTGCATCTCTGATATCATATCGGGATTAAATTTCAAACACATAATCATACAGAGGTATCTCTAAGGGTACGGTTTACCTAAAGAGCATGTGAAACGAAAATGTTTTATCTTTAAGGGTATTTTCAATAACACTGATCTCGTTAATAACAACTAAATATGCATTTGAAGTCTAGATATGATTCAAATTCACCTTCAATAGGCTTTTAATCATAAATATGTTTATTCTTTGTATGAAGTGCTAACCAGAAAGGCGTTGATTACCATTTCTGTGGTCTGACTGGGCCAGGGTTTGAACCCAAGACCTTCCAACACAGTGGTGAGTACTCTACTGCCAGATTACTGTTAGAAGACGAATATGCATGGATATGATTCTACCTTGATTATTTCTTGAATTAGGCTCTGATTCAGAAACTGGAAAGTTTGGCAGTTCCACGTGCCGCAGTACCTCTTCGTCTCCAGGGAGGCGAGGAACAAGATGACATACCGGAAGACACTGAGACGGATGATCTGTTGAGGACGCTGTCAGCAACAGAGGTGGTTGCCCCTGGTTTCCGGTGGAGGAGAAGTCGCTGGGGTCGTGTTTGCCCTGTTGCCTTGTACGAGGGTAATCTTGTGCAAGGAAGTCCACAGTTCGCTGTCAGGTGAGTTGACCAGTCCTTGATCGGTGCAGAACTTGAGGATGGCGAGAAAAATTGGAAACATAGCAAAACGTAATCACTACTATAGCTTTTTTCGTCAGCCACTCATCAGAGTAGTTCGTCAGAACACTATTTGATCGGTACAGAACTTGAGGATGACGAGGAAAATCGGAAATATAGTGGAACAAAATAACTGAAGCTTTGTGTCTAACACTGATCAGAGTAGTACGTCAGAATTAGAACGAAAATGAACCCTAACGCATAATTATACTCAGAAGTGGATCGAAATTGGCCCATCAGAAAGGAGTTCGTTTTTCCACCAGCACTCTTTTGATAGCAGTTAATACTTCGTCTCACTGAACTCCCGGTGATGATTGGTTTTTTTCATCCTGCTAATCATCCACCTCTTTTCTAATTCGCTATTTTCGAGCCTTATCTGAGTAAAATAATTCGTTAGGTCTCACTTCCTTTCTTTCTCTAATGCTCCACTCTGATAATTGTCAGACGCAAAACTCTAATATTTGTCTTATTGTACTATACTTCCGATTTTCCTCACAATTCTCACAAATAAATTCGACGATATCATTTTCATGAACCGAAGTAAAAATGTGTGTGGTAGATATTATTATTAAGTACATTTAGAGAAATAAGCTCGAATCTTCTCTTTTGCAATTTTAATGCATTTTGAAATTATATTTTGATTTTAGTTTCCTTGACAAACTCTACGTCATGTCATCCATGGAAGCGTTGGACAAGTTCTTCAGAAATCCTCGCCTCTATCTGATGAGCCCCCAACCGAGGTCGCCATGCAAACTGTGTATTCTTGGTCCTCCTCTATCTGGCAAAAGTACTCTTGCCAACTCGATAGCCCAAAAGTACGGTGCAAAGGTACGTAATGATTTATCATTATAGGGGTATACGATGTATGGTTAAACACTATTGGCGTAGAACTGAAGAGAGAAAAAAGTAAGGATTTGGTGAAGTTCTACCGCCGGGCCCTTATGATAAATCTTATGATAACGAAATGCATTAAGGGGTACTGAAGGGCAAAATTGTATAAAATCAAGATGGTAGTTTTAAAGTGGCCCGTTGCAAACAAGCAGTTTTTATTTTTTTCAGTTTTGCAGTTTTTTCATTTAGCTCGGCATGCCAGCCAAACGTTTCATTTTTAACTTGCTTTCAGATATTCGATGTTGATGAGATGATAAAACCGAAGCTAAAGGCCCAGTCTGAGAAAATGATCAACGACGTGAGGGAAGAAGCTCTCGAGAAAGCAATTGCAAGGGTCACCGCAATACTGCAGCAAGAGAAATTAGCAGCAGAGCAAGCTAGAATCGAAGAGAAAGGTACGAAAGAGTCACTTGAAACAATATTAGCTAGACAGCATTTTGAGATAAAAATCGATATACTCTTCCAGCATTGAACGGTGGCATGGACCTTACCATACAATTTTTGTGAAGTCATTTTCTATCAGATTCCCCTTATGTACAAGGAAGTCAGTATATGCTTAACGTGCTAGCTTGGCTGTAAGGTTAGTCTCTCTTTCCAGAAGAGGTTTGATAGCAGGCACTTTATCAGTTCATACGGTAAGTACTATTTAAAGTCGTATTGTATCAAATTGCCCCTATGTGGATGAATGACTGAGTTGATGCTTAAAGTAATTGCTTGACCATGGCTTGATCCTGTTTCGAACTGAGGTACGTGACATACTTTATATAACCACTAGCGTCTACCGCCTTGATAGGATGTGAGACCCTCGTATGTTTAATGCTACTCCCATTTGTAAGTGGCGGAGTTTCTGTTTAACATGCCAGCCCGACGCAAGCAAGGCCCTATTTCCAGCATGCATGTGCCACATCACCTCATATGGTGTCATGTCAGATCATAGTGTATGTTAATCGTACCAACCTTCAGTCAATTTTCAAAAGGGTCGCAGCAGCTTGCACTTGATCACTACGTGCAGTAACTTGTGTAGGGTTTTGAATGTATGGAATTTTTGCTACTTGTAGAAGACAGTGACAAAGAAGAAGCCGAGCAAAGCGGGGCAGAAGATGGTCAGCAAGAAGAGGAAGACACAAACAAACCTGCACTGGATGATGCTTCAGGAGTTGAAGATGGTGAAGGGAAGGATCAAAACGTGGAAGGTGATGGCCAAGAAGCAACAGCTGAAGAAGGACAGGAAGATGGAGGAGCAGAGACAGAAACCAGTGAACAAGTGGTGGATAAAGATGACACTGAGGAACCTGACGATGATAACGAAGATGAAAAATCACCGGCTCTGTCGAGAAGCAGCAGTCGGAAAGAAAGTGTTGAAATTATTGTTGATGAGAACCACCCACAGGTACGTTATCTGCGGATGTTTGCTCAAAAAGTTAGGCCAGAATTAACTCCCATATCTTCCAATTGGAATTTTAAAGGGAGGTTTCCCACTGATAAAAGGCTTTGTATTTTCAGAACACGTTCCATCCGTTCAAGCAGAATATTCAGCCTAAATGACTCGTAGACTAAGACACAGAGGCTGAAAAATCAAGGTAGATGGATCCTAATAGGAAAATGGTTTAGTTAGCACTGTAAACTTGAAATGTGTTATCTTTGAAATCATAGCAGATGTGTCTGTCAAATTTTCAGCAACGGTACCTCATTCCTATAGCCGGTTTTTGACAGAAGCAGAGCTATAATAAATCATTTCATTCTATCAAAAAGAACCCGAATACTTTTGTAATTGTGCACTTATGAAAAATATTCTCTAGAAAAGATTTAGACCCTATTTCAAATTTCATTTCTGTCAGTACCTTCATATTTGAATATTTTACAAAGGTGAAAAGTTTCAGGACATGATATCTGCCATGCTTAATAAAATCGTGTCCCAAATATTTTCAAGTTATAGATCAAACCTGCCATCCTTTTGAATCTTACTTAAAAACCTATCTTACAAAGCACAGGGTAACAAGGAGATAAACCTAAGATAGACCTTCCTTAAAGAATAATGTACCTTACAGTAATTTGTCCATCAACTTTCTGCCATGCCCATTTTAAGTAATTATTTCACCCTTTCTGCATCAGGTTGCAAAGATTGTCGAGGAAGCGTTAGATGAAGCGAAAAAGCGTGACATCAGCATGTCGGCGGATGAGTATGTGGAGGCGCTGGAAGAAGCAATTCATGACTATTATAAGGAAATGCAAGAAAAGTCTCCCATGGGACCAATGTGAGTTGAATCAATCAGTACTTACGTCATTTCAAAACCAGATGCCCTGCTACCCTGCCTAGATACCCTGTCATTGGTAGAATCAGATTATATCTTCAAAGCTCACAAAACTTGCCATGTCTCAAAACTATGTTTGATAGCTTTCAAATGATAGACTTAGGGATCAAGTTTTAATGAATCCTGGAAAATATCCCTCAGACTTAATAGCAGTTGATATAATAAGCTTTACCTACCACTAATAGCTCCTCACCCTAGGCCAATGTGTGCTTCTTAGATTTATGCTGTGCGTACTGATTGGTGTTTCATATTTTAGTGCTGGCAATTGGATTCTAGATAACATCCCTCAAACTTAAGAGCAGTTGATATCATAAGCTTCCAGGCACATATAGTTCCTCACCCTAGTGCAATTTGTTATTCTGAGGTTAATGGTTGATGGTTTGCGAACTAATTGTTTACGTATGCGTACTCATTTTAGTGCTGGAAATTGGATCCTGGATAACTTTCCCCACACGCGAGAACAGTTTAACGTGATGGTAGAGCGTGGTATTGTGCCTGACAACCTCATTTGTTTGAAAGACAACAGTGAAGGAGGCAAGATGTTGTTGAAGAGATGGTACCAACTAAACAAACAAGGTATCTTCAAATATTTCAAATTATCTCTGTATGTTCTCTCTGTATTGTTATGCTCTTTAACCTTAGGTGATGTCAGCAATTCAGTTCAATTCGAAAAATTTAAACAAGTGTTTGACAGTCTCACCCTGGGGAACGTTTTTGCAATACCGTGGAGTATATTCAGTACTGTGGGCACTATCATCTGTACATGCAAAACTCTCTTTACTTGTTAGCTTTCACCCTCACAATGGAATATTACTTTTCATAAGTAATGAGTTGTACAATAAATGATGAGATAGCTTTGTAAACTCCACTGAATTTGTTATCAATTGGTGAAAGGAATTTATCATTAATCATTCAGTCTAAAACTAACAATGAAACTGTTAAAGATTATAATATATTTTTGTTTTAAGGGGTAGTCGATTTGAAACTGTGTGAACCACTGTTATCTAAAAGACCAAAAACCCCAGCTAATCTCGATGGTTCCTACTGCTAATCAGTGCCAATGAATGCCTATTTGCATTAAATAAACATTTTAAAAGATGATTAATGGCTTGAAATTTTCAAATATATTTTTCAGTAAAATGTGGATCTATCCAACAATGTGTGGATATAGTCCTCACACACCTTATGGAATCCTTGTTTACCTCAATACCCCCACTGGACAGCCCCCTGATTGTAGCCTTATATCCTTATCCTTGGGATAACAACTACAGACCTCTCGGTTTTATTCAACTCACCCTATGAATTTTGATAATGTTTTAGACTTGGAAGCCGCGGAAGGAGACTCGACAGCAGAAGACTCCACAGTTGAAGATGAGATGCCTCCAAAATCTCCAGCATTCAGCGCGCAGAAAGAGGCAATCACGAACTTCGAGAAGAACTGGATTACTCTGCAGGGGGTTGTTAGAAGCATCAACACCATCGAGCCGTTATTGGTTGACGCAGAACTCACGGCAGAACAGATTCAGGCGAATGCTTTCGAGAATCTTGAAGGTTTGTAGCTATTCACTGCACGATGGTGATAAACGTCAAAATATAGTGAAACTTTTGACTACTGAAGCTTTACGTCTGACACTCTTCAGAGTAGTAGGCCTCCATCAGAACCGTCTTTGGTCGGTACCTACAGAACTTAGGATTGCTAGGAAAATCAAAGATATGCCGGAAACATGATAACTACTAAAGCTTTACGTCTGACACTCTTCAGAGTAGTAGGCCTCCATCAGAACCGTCTTTGGTCGGTACCTACAGAACTTAGGATTGCTAGGAAAATCAGAGATATGCCGGAAACATGATAACTACTAAAGCTTTACGTCTTACACTCTTCAGAGTAGTAGGCCTCCATTAGAACCGTCTTTGGTCGGTACCTACAGAACTTAGGATTGCTAGGAAAATCAAAGATATGCCGGAAACATGATAACTACTAAAGCTTTACGTCTGACACTCTTCAGAGTAGTAGGCCTCCATCAGAACCGTCTTTGGTCGGTACCTACAGAACTTAGGATTGCTAGGAAAATCAAAGATATGCCGGAAACATGATAACTACTAAAGCTTTACGTCTGACACTCTTCAGAGTAGTAGGCCTCCATCAGAACCGTCTTTGGTCGGTACCTACAGAACTTAGGATTGCTAGGAAAATCAAAGATATGCCGGAAACATGATAACTACTAAAGCTTTACGTCTGACACTCTTCAGAGTAGTAGGCCTCCATCAGAACCGTCTTTGGTCGGTACCTACAGAACTTAGGATTGCTAGGAAAATCAAAGATATGCCGGAAACATGATAACTACTAAAGCTTTACGTCTGACACTCTTCAGAGTAGTAGGCCTCCATCAGAACCGTCTTTGGTCGGTACCTACAGAACTTAGGATTGCTAGGAAAATCAGAGACATGCCGGAAACATGATAACTACTAAAGCTTTACGTCTGACACTCTTCAGAGTAGTAGGCCTCCATCAGAACCGTCTTTGGTCGGTACCTACAGAACTTAGGATTGCTAGGAAAATCAAAGATATGCCGGAAACATGATAACTACTAAAGCTTTACGTCTGACACTCTTCAGAGTAGTAGGCCTCCATCAGAACCGTCTTTGGTCGGTACCTACAGAACTTAGGATTGCTAGGAAAATCAGAGATATGCCGGAAACATGATAACTACTAAAGCTTTACGTCTTACACTCTTCAGAGTAGTAGGCCTCCATTAGAACCGTCTTTGGTCGGTACCTACAGAACTTAGGATTGCTAGGAAAATCAGAGATATGCCGGAAACATGATAACTACTAAAGCTTTACGTCTAACACTCTTCAGAGTAGTAGGCCTCCATTAGAACCGTCTTTGGTCGGTACCTACAGAACTTAGGATTGCTAGGAAAATCAGAGATATGCCGGAAACATGATAACTACTAAAGCTTTACGTCAGACACTCATCAGAGTAGTATGTCATGACAGCCTTTAATCGATGCATAACTTGAGGATGGTGAGGAAAATCGACAACTTTGCCTAAAACAATATCTTAGGCTTCGTGTTAGACACTCATCGGAGTAGTACGGTAGAAAAAGAACGAAAATGAAACCTAACGAATGATTATACCCATGCGTAGATCGAAATATCTTCATCTGATATATGCCTCTCTGATTGGCCAATGTCGAGTTCTGAATCCTTACACATGAATAAAGTATGAAGAAAAGACTGTTTCTCAGGTTCCACCAAGAAGAGCGATTGTGTTTTCTTTTGAAAAACCTGTCCCTTTTCATTCTATTCTAAGATCTGGATAGAAGCTCTAAGTTTTAGATACTATTAGTTTAGTATAGCATTTCTCAATATCTTTTGGCCGCAACCTGCAATTTAAAAATCGCTGGTATCTTAGTGCAATAATTTCAATAGTATCAAGACGTAAATTCGCATTAGTATGAAAATTCAATATTTCCAGAAACATTTTCTCCCTTCAAAAATATCAACCATTCTATTTCTAGGATATCTTTTTAGAATGATTTACTAAATTCCACGTATCTGAATTTTTGTGTGCAATAACTTCACAACTTCCTCAATTTTCTGATGCAAAACCCTCGTTTCTGTTTGCAGCCTCGTTCCAATACAGAGGATGGGAATACACAGGCATGGATCAAGACGAAGAAGAGGAGGACCAGGCTGCTGCGGAGGAAGAAGAATTCGACGAGGAGGAGGATGAAGAAGAGGATGTATTCAACAAAGACAAGCAGAAACCGTTTGGGGACACGCGTCATTACTGCCCAGTGGCTTTGAAGGAGAACTGCGTACTGTGGCCTGGACAGGCTGAATGTGCAGCGAAATATCGGGAGAGGGTGTACTACTTTTCAACCGAAGATGCCAGGGTGAAATTCCTTGAAGACCCTCTCAACTATTTGGCCGCAAAAGAACCACTGAAGGTGCATGATTAACTTGATAAAAAGAGATATAAAACAATAAAGGGGGTCATTTCTAGAAGATGGAATGACACTGAATATCTGTAGCTACTAAACAAAACCCTTATCTTCGATGTCTAAATTCATCAAACTTTTCCATTCGAAGTTCGTCTGGTAAATCATAAACGATTTAAAGTAATAACAACAAAATATCTATCAGATATTGGTAGATTTAAGGCTACCCTTGAAAAACATTAGATGGTCTAAAATATTTCTTTTATAGAGGAGCAAATATTAGCATCATGGGGAACTAATTTGAAAATAAACCGCCAACCAAAGGTTTCGATAAAATCTTCGTCAATAAACAAGTCTTTATTTTTATCTTGGTAACCAATATCATGATTATTTTTTTTCTCTTTCACAGCCTCCGTCATTGCGTCTGATAATCCTAGGTGCTAAAGGTTCAGGCAAGACTGTTGTAGGCCGTGAGTTGGCGAAGAAATTCGGAGTGTTCCATATCTCATTCAAAGATCGTCTCCAGGAACTGATCATAGCGAAGACCAAGAAAAGGATAGGCCCCGATTACCCCGAAGATGTCGAAGAAGAGGAGGATCTGGATGAAAACGGGAATGAAAAACCAGAAGGTGCCAACTTTATTATTACACTAGTGAACGTCTGTGTAGTACAGGGAAGGGTATTATCAGTATTGTTGGGGGATACCATCAGTATTGTGGAGGGTGTTCAGTACTGTGGTAGGATAACATCAGTACGGTGGGGGATACCATCAGTACATTAGATGGTGTTCAGTACTGTGACGAGAAAAAATAGGAACACAATTGGAAAAATAAATGAAAAAGTTGGAATAATTCATGCAGATTATTAACTAAATCACAAAAAGAGACGATTGCAATAAGAAAGACATTCTTGTCAATATTACTTGTACCATAGCACTGAAGGCTATCAAAACCCTAAACAACTAAACCCTTCTTTCAGGGAAAACATATTGATAGAAAAGCAGACAAACTATACTTAAAAGGCATAAAGACCTTGTATACTCTAAAACTGAATACCACAAAATATGGAATTAAATCTCTTAGATATCGTGGACTAAAGATATGGAATTTACTCCATGATTGAATAAAATTGGTACCATCTGCCAGCGATTTCAAAGTACGAAAACATGGTTTTCGAAAATATGTGCTGCTGCTCTTTTCATCAGTGTGGCCAGACTTAATGTAATACCTTGTCATATTACTTTATCTCCGTTTGAATTTGTCACCCGTACTATGTAAATACTAACATTAGATGTTCCATTATTATTTCTATTATGAATTGCTGCACAGTTAGTATGGTGACTACGAAGAGGGCACGTTGGGTCCTTTGACCACATATACTTATATTTTGCTCTTTGTTCTTCTAGCTTCTTGAGCACTCTTTGTTTATCAGAGCCGAATTCTATCATACCATGATGATAAGGTTTGTAATGTGAAATATTGAATCATTTTTATCTTCGAAAGACACGGAAGCAAAACCAAGTGATGATCAATCTAAACCGGAAGAAACTCCGATCGAAAAGGAGGAAGAGGAAGAAATTGAATTCTCGGAAATCGAAGCTAACATCAGAGACAATCTGTTGGAGGGGGAACCACTGACCACTGAGACATTGGAAACGATGATACCCTCATGGTGGAATGAAGAGCCGTTCAAGTATGTAATAAAATTTTGGCTTCGTTTTCTGTTTTCAGTTTGATATACTGGTGGGGGTTGTCAAAAGCTCCTATGTTTACATTCAGTGGGGTTACTTCCCTAGAAGGGTCACCCTACCAACAAGAAGGGCTGCCCTACCAACCAGGAGGGCTGAAACTCAGCTCTTCTTTACATGAAAATTTGATTAGCTAGGGGGAGGGTCTAAGTAAGCTTGTTGTGGTTTTTGTCTTTATATAATAATGTATCAAGGCTGATAAAGATAGGCCTTCCCCTAGGGTCTCTTGCCCATAGACCATTTTATGTCCAGGGGGCTCTCATACCTCGCCACAGCCCCGTCAGTATTTCCCCAGTTTGTACTGTTGAATGATTTGAATTCTTGGATTCTAGATCAACTGGCTTCATCCTGGAAGGATTTCCAAGAACTACAGAGGAAGTGAGA